>CM038672.1:280722428-282188326 GCA_021605145.1 Aegilops bicornis
TTTTCTCGCAGTCGACCTTCCTTGATGGACACCACGTGCATCATCTACTTCCACATGCTCTATCATTAATTCTGGCACTTCACGCCGGCCGCCACCTCCAACCAAGTGATACAAGAAAGGTGGCTAACCACCACTATCTCGCCAAGAGTACACCATTGGGCCTACATGTAGCTCTTCTTCTTCCAAGTGGCACACAAGTGATATTATTTGTCGTCATGTAAGGGAAGAGGACATTTTAGAGAATGCCAATCTCATTGCAGATGATTGCTACCGAGGATGGTGGGTATGAGTCCGCTAGTGACTATGATGAAGAGACTTTGGCTCTTATTACACACAAGAACACGGTGGAGATGATTCTCGACCTGGGAGACGCAATACATGGCTGTCAAGATGTGCCGATAGCAGGTATGAATGTTTAGTTGCTCAACGTGTTTTGCGTGTGCAAAGTTACAATGTTTCGAGCAAAAATCAGAGGCATAACTTGTTCCATACAAAGGGAGTTGTGAAGGAACGCTCTATTCATGGCCATCATGTATGGAGGGAGCTGCAAATAACTTATTAGGCATGGATATGGTGGAGAAGCTTTCTCTCAATTGGCACAAGACCACATCCACATCCTTACTACATCCAATGGTTCAACAACAAAATGGCAAGGTTAAGGTAGTACTTGACTGCTCGTGTGCATTTTAGTAGTCTCTACATATGCCGATTATGTTGATTGTGATGTGGCACCTATGCAAGCATGTTCCTTTATTAATACTTGGTAGACCAAGGCAATTTGATAAAATTCTGACACCATGGTAGAAACAATCAGTATACTCTCTTGGTTCGCTGGGTTAAAAATATTACTTTGCTTCCTATGACTCCCCATTCCATTTTTTGGAAGATGATATTAATAGAGCTAATAAAGCAAAAACAGGAGAAAAATAAGAGTGAAACCAGATTGTGGCAAAAGAATTAGAGCAACAAACAGCCTTCATTAATAAAACCATCTAATGTTGCTTCTAAACAAACCTAAAAGTACATGCTTATTTGCTACCAAATCTGATATTGACGAGCTAGATTCTATAAATCTTGCTATGCTTTTGTGTGCAAAGAGGCATTATTTTCATTCGAGGACGGTTTTCCTCTTTGCCCCCTCGCTCACACTAACATTTTGCGGTGAGTTCACCGACGCCTTCTCCCACAAGACGCAAGCAATCGGATTACCACCTATTCGGTGGATCGAGCATCAAATCGACTTAATTCCCTGCGTATCGCTACCTTAACCGTGCACCATACCGTACATCAATCCGGTGAGGAGACGAAGGAGATTATGCGGCCAAGTACATGTGATGCCTCGACAGTTGCTGCTTATATACGCTAATCTCTTAGTCCTCAGCCGCTCGGCTATTATACTAGTGCCTAAAAAAGGATGGCACGTCACAGTATGTGTGTTGATTGTAGAGGCATTACACATTACTATTCGCTATCGCCATCCTATTCCCAGGCTAGATGATATGCTTGATGAATTGAGTGGTTTCACAATATTCTCCAAAGTTGATTTATGAGTGGATACCATCAAATTCGTGATGAAATTAGGAGATGACTGAAAATAAATATTAAAAACTAAGTTTGGATTATATGAGTGGTTAGTCATGCCTTTTGGGTTAACTAATGCACTTAGTACTTTCCATGAGATTAATGAACCAAGCTTGCCGCGGCTTACCGACGACGGTAGCTTACTTCGATGATATACCCATTTATAGCAAATCTTTGGAAGAACATTTGGGAACATTTACGCGCTGTTTTTAATGCTCTACGTGATGCACGCTTTGTTTGGTAACCTTTGGGAAGTGCACCTTTTGCAATCAATTTCCAGCATCTTTTCTTGGCTATGTTGTTACTCCACAGGGAATTGAAGTTGATAAAGCCAAGATTGAAGTTATTGAGAGCTAATGCAGCCCAAAACGGTCACGTCAAGTGAGGAGTTTTCTTGGACTCGCTGGTTTCTAGAAGGCGTAGAGAGACGGAAAGCACCATTGTCAGCATTCCCCAATGAGCTTTACAAAGAAGGATGTGCCTTTTGTTTGGGGGTAACCGCATAGAAGAAGCCTTCTACTTGCATTGAAAGATAAGTTGATTGACATGCCCTTTTACTCCAACTTCCTGACTTTAATAAGACTTTTGAGCTTGAATGCGATGCTAGTGGAATTGGATTAGGAGGTGTGTTATTACAAGATGGCAAACCTCAAGTATACTTTTCTCGAAAATTGAGTGGCCTAGTCCGAACTATTTTAAATTTATGACAAAGAATTATATGCTCTCGCCTGACTTTAGAGACACGGCAATATTATTTATGGCCCAAAGAATTTGTTATACATTCTGATCATGAATCTTTTTGAAGCATATTGGTGTCAAGCTAAACTCAATCGGGAGACATGCTAAATGGAAGTTGAATAAATTTACTGAGATTCTCTTTATGTCATTAAACACAAGAAGGGTAAAGAAAATGTTATTGGATGCTTTGTCTCGGCTGGAGAGTACTATGCTTTCACAACTTGACTTCAAAATATCATTTGGAGACCATCAAAGATCAATATGTGCATGATGCTGATTTTAAAGATGTAATGCGTAATTGTAAAGAGGGAAGAAGAATGAACAAGTTCAAGAGTTAATGATGGTTTTCAGTGTTCCGCGGCTAATGCTATGCATTCTCGGCTAGCTCTGCTCGCCTTTTGTTGTTGCAGGAGGCGCATGGAGGAGGATTAATGGGACACTTTGGCGCAGAAGAAGACGGAGGATATACTTGCTACACATTTCTTTTGGCCAAAGATGAGACGAGATGTTGAGCGCTTTTGTAGCTCGCCGTACCATATGTCAAAAAGCTAAGTCAACACTCAATCCTCATGGTTTATATATGCTCTTCGCTTTCTCGTGTTTGAAGTGTTCCTTTGGAGGATATGATTTGCTGGGATCTGTTTTAGGTTTACTTTAAATGTAAAGGAGGGATAGCATATTTGTTGTCGTGGATAGATTTCTAAAATGGCACACTTTATACCATGTCATAAAAGCGATGATGCCGGGCACGTTGTCGATTTGTTCTTTCGTGAAATTATTCGCTTGCACAGTGTGCCAAATACTATTGTTTCTAGATCGTGGATACTAAATTTCCTTTAGCCACTTTTTGGAGATGTTTATGGGCTAAGTTGGGGACTAAATCAGCTTTTAGTACTACTTGTCACCCCCAAAATCGATGGACAACCCAAGTAGTCAATAGAACATTGTTCATCATTATGCTTAGGGCTGTTTTGAAGAATAATAAGAAAATGTGGGAAGCTATGTCATTGCCTTACATTGAATTTTCTTATAATCTTCATTGTATCTCTACTACTAAGACGTGTCCTTTTGAAATTGTGTATATTTCCTACCTCGCGCACCTATTGGATTTGTCATTTCTTCCATCTTCTATAGGGTTAATTTTGATGCTAAAGAACGTGCCGAATTGATTTTTAAAAATGCATGAGATAACTAAGGAAAAAACATTGAGCGTGATGAATGCTAAATATAAATCCTGTCGGAGATAAGGGTAGAAAACATGTTGTCTTTTGCACCGGAGATCTTGTTTGGTTGCATTTATGAAGGACAGTTTCCTGACCTGGCGCAAATCAAAGCTAATGCCACGCACGATGGTCCATTTAAGGTGTTAGAGAAAATAAACATAATGCATATAAACTTGAGCTGTCTGCAGATTTTATGGGGTTAGTCCCATTTTTAATATCAGACATTTGAAGCTCAGATTTGGGTGAGGAATATGAGCTTCCGCTCTAGGACCACTTCACTTCAAGAAGGGAGGATGATGAGGACATCAATACCATTGTTACACCCACAGCCCCATCGCTACATACATCGGACCAATTACTAGAGCTCTCAAGCATTTCAATTAAATTATCGTGTACTTTCGCTTTCTTTACAATGTATTCGTTGTCTGCATGAGATTGATGATGTCGCTTAAATTGGATACATTTGTTTTGCTTACAAAATGAAGGCCCTAGCTTGGAGAAGGATGGACATTGAGCAAGAACAAGCATGCAGATAATGCCATGCTAAGGGGAACAAGAACGGAGTTACAAGTGATTTATTTCAGGACTTTGAAGCCACCATAATGGGTGCATGAAGCCTTAATGAAGACAAGATGCTACTTTTCTGTATAAAGGTCGTCCCGAGTTATTCTAAAGCGCGTCACCTTATTAGTGGGCCAGGCCCATGTAATTTCGAAATACTTAAGTATAGGTTGTTTTAGAGTCCCATGTGTGACAAACAGAAAGTTAAGTCGATTTTAGACCCTCCACCAAGGGCCACGAAATTCCCCCTCTTCCTCCCATATATACAAAATTTCTTTAGAACCGCTTAGATGCTAGGTTTTGTTTAGATTTGTGCTCACATAGCTGCAACTTCACAGCATTTCGCTTGTGTTCACACCCACTGCATAAAGGCGCTGCCAAACCTCAATTCCTTGATCAATAAAGTGCTTTCATCTTATATTCGCAATATCCGTATCGCAACTTCAGCTTGCTTGTTCTTCGCTTGCTCACAGGGAAACAGGCCCCTCGTGGTCGCTAGATCGCGGGTTCCGCGTGGTCACCAACCCTCGGAAGTTGGTTTAGCGACATAAGGCAAATACGCCTCGCACGTGATTTAGGCCTTCCGATCGTCAAGGTCGACTCCCATGTAAACGATATGCGAGCCACCATCTCATCGAAACATCGGACACACCTTTGCCCCCATCAAGTGGTAGTAATCGATTTTCAGGCTGTTCGGTGAGATTTGCTACAGTTTTCGTAGATCAGGATCGAGTCCGGCTCTTTCATACCTTAAGTCCAATGGCAAAAGCCACAAAAGCGCAGTTAGGGTTAATTCATGATATCCCGAACCAATCCGAGCCTCGTGATAATCTTTTTATGGTTTTTGCTTTGCTTTGAATCGGCGGTTGCACTGCCGTGTCAAGCGTCGGGTCTTAGGTTCTAGTCTTTAGAGTTTCGAAGTTCTCCGTCATAAGTTGTCACACCAACACAAGACCATCATCATCGCCATTGCCATCTACCACCCTTCTTATCTGCCACCGCTCAACTGTATCCATATACCACCACCAATCCGTATCCATATACCACCACCAATCTGTATCCATATACCACCACCAACCAGAAATATATACCACCACCGCTACCATATACCATCACCGCCATATACCACCACCATATATCCACCACCAATCCGAAGTTCTTCTCATATTAGGTTTGTTTTCGAGATCCATCTAAATTCTGGCCCGTGTTTCCTCGCTCAGAGTAGGTCAACAAGAACGTGAAGGTCAAGAGCTCAACACCAACAACCGCTAAACGACTTCACCATCTCCCTTGGCATCTTCACAAACGACTTTCAAGGCATTTTCGCCTATGGACATACTACATCTTCGCCCAACAAGCACCCCAAGACTACGCCAAGAGAAGCTCTCTCAAGCTCAAGTCCCGGACTTCCATTTAGAAGCTACTACGACCTCGACATCGGTACTCGTAGATTCCTTTCTATGGGACTTCCAGAAACCGGTGGAGTACCTCGAGTGGGAGCGTTTGACGGACGACTACCTGAAGCCAAGCATCAAGTCCCTTCCAAGATCAAGTTGTGCGCCACAAGAAACTTCCACGATTATCGCATTGGTATTTGATGAGGACATCAATACCATTGTTACAATCTACAACCCCCGGGCCGCTATACATATCGGGCCACTTACTAGAGCTCAAGACGCCGATGAGGACATCACACCATTGTTACACCCACAAAATTTCATCGCTACATATAATCCGACCACTTACTTAGAGCTCATGCACGCCCAATTAAATTATCGTGCACTTTCGCTTTCTTGGTACGATTCTAATGTTCATGAGAAGGATGTCGCTTAAATTGGACACATTTGTTTTAAGCGACAAATGAAGGCCCTAGCTTGGAGTAAGGATGGACATTGAGCAAGAACAAGCATGGAGATAATGCCATGCTTAAGGGGAACAAGAACGGAGTTACAAGTGATCGGCTTTCTAAAGACTTTTGAAGCCACCATAATGGGTGCATGAAGCCTTGAACGGAATATACAAGATGCTACTTCATAAAATATTCGCCCCGAGGCTAATTTGTAGGTGTCATATTACCTTATTAGGTGGGCTGCAAAACATGTACTTTCGAAATACTTAAGTATAGGTTGTTTTAGAGTCAGTATGTGTGGGGAAATGAAGAAAGGGGTTGATTTCGGACCCTCCACCAAGGCGCGCCAATAAATTCCCCCCCTCTTCCTCCATATATACAGCCCTTAGGGCAACTGCTTAGACGCTGGGTTTTGTTTAGATTAAAAGTTCGCCATAGTCGCGAATCTCACAGACTTCGCTTTGTGTTCAATCCATCGCACAAAGGCGCCACAGTAACCCCACCTTGATCAATAAAGCTTTCATCTTATATTCGCAATATCCAGATTGCAATCTCAGTTTCTTGCTTGTTCTTCGCTTGCTCGCAGTGAAACAAAAGCCCTCGTGGTCAAAGCTGATCGTGTCTTCAAGTGGTCAATAACCCTCGGAAGTTGGTTTTAGCTGAATACTATGCCGACGCCCTCGCGACGCTCGTAGCTCCATCACAAGGTCGACCTCTGCTGCAACGAGCAGCCACCATCTCATCGGAAACATTTCGGACACCTTTGCCTCTATCACACGCCAATTGAATTTTCGTCAAATTTCGCTTCTTGGTACCGATTCCAATGTTCATGAGAATATGATGTCGCTTAAATTGGATACATTTGTTTTGGCTTACAAATGAAGGGCCTACTGCGGGACAAGAAAGATGAACCTTGGAGCAAGTTCAAGCATGGAGATGTTGGTATTAAAGGGGGAACAAGAACGGAGTTGGCAAGTGATGTATCTCCAGGACTTTGAAGCTGTTCCTAATGAGAGCATGAGGCCTTGGACGAAATATGTTAAGATTCCACTTCATAATATTCGCCCATAGGCTATCTTCTAGGTGTCATGTCACTTTATTATTGGGCCAGGCCTATGTAATTTCTTGAAATACTTAAGTGTAGGCTGTTTTTAGAGTCTCAGAGTGTGGGGGGAAACAAGAGTTAGGGGTCGCTCTTTCGGAATTCTCCCTCAAGGGCCACGAAATTCTCCTTTTTCTCCACATATATACAAATTTTAGGGCACCAAGTTAGACTTTGGGTTTTGCTTTTAGATCAAAAGTTCGCTATAAGGTGCAGAAATTGCAGCATGTGAGACTTGTGTTCAACGACTGCACAAAGGCGCCATGTAACCCCACCTTGATCAATAAAAGCTTTCATCTTATATTCGCAATATTCAGATTGCAATCCCCGCTTGCTTGTTCTTCGCTTTGCTCGCAGGGAAACAGGCCCTCGTGGTCGCCGATCGCGTTCTGCCGCGGGGGTCAATAACCCTCGGAAGCTGGTTTAGCGAAGGACAAGGCGCTGGATGTCTCGCGACGATTTAGTCGGACGGTTACAGTCGACCCCTACGTAAAACGAGATAGCCACCATCTCATCAAAACATCTGGACACCTTTGCATTTATCATTTTCCAACCCAATTGGAATCACCTTAAAATCCGGTCCGTGAGCTGAGTTATGGACGAAACAATCTGGCGTCGCAGTTAGTAATCCTCGAGTCAAACTACAAGTCCAAAGGTGTTACGCCACCTCTACTTGGGCCTACTGGGCCTTGCACGACGTAAGGTTAGTGTTAAGAAGCCCTGGGACGCCCCCTCCCACCTCCTCGTCACGCCACCCCTTGCTCCTATATATAAGTAGATCCATCTAGTAGCTTTTTCCTTGGGATTTGTTTAGTTAAAAGTTAGCCATCAGAACTTCGTAAAATTTCGGTTTGTGTCCAATCACCGCACTCCAAGACCGCCACGATTCCCCACCATTATCAATACTTCATATATATTCGCAATATTCAGATTGCTTTTTACCATTCTTGCTTGTTCTTCGATTGTTTGCAGGAATAGACCTTCGTGGTCAGTCCGATCAGGCTTCCAAAGATCACGTAACCTCGAGAGATTTGGCTTAGCATGATTGCTAAGGCACAACGTCAGCATGTTTGTAGTCGGATCGTCAAAGTCGACTCCAACAAATCGATAGTTATCATCTCATCGAAAAGATCGGGACACCTCGCTTCTATCAAGTGGTATCATTAGGTTGCTCGGTGAGAATTTCCAATTGTCCTTAGATTCGGATTTATTTTCTTACCTATCATTCAAGAAAAGGCCACCGTAAAAGTTAGATCTATTCATCATCATTGTCCTAGCCAGCCCCAAGCCTTTGCACTTTTCTTTTCATTGTTTGCAATATTGAACCATCGGTTGCCAGATCGTCGCGGTTTAGTTGCCGGGTCTTAGTGTCTAGTTCCTTTAGAGTTTCGAAGTTCGCTTCACATTAGTCAATACCAACAATGTGATCATTATCCCTTCCACTGCCCACCATACCATCCATCAACTTCCACCACGTGCTATGCACTATTCATTGTCATAATCATAGTTGAGGTTGGTCACATCTTCGCTGATCCAATCAAAGATTCTTATCTAGTTTGTTTTGGAAAAGAGAAAAAAAAAGAGAAAAAAGTAAAAAAAAAAGTCAGAAAAAAGAGAAAGAAAAAGGAAAAAAAGTGGTGAGAAAAAAAAGAAGAAAAAACAAAGTTTGGATTCACCTAGACTCAATCTCGTAGCTCAATTCGGATTAAACATGTTGGTGCAATCGCTCAAAGTAAAATAGGCATAACTTCCTCATACGAAGTCCGCTTTTGGTTCATGTAAAGTACTCAAACGCTCAAAGCTAGAGACGGTCAAGATCTAAATAGTTGTAAAAGCTAGTTCAATATTTGGCACCTCAAAATCGGCTCCTAAACAGGGTCTTTTGCCCTCCGAAGTTCGTGGAATGACAGCCTATTCTGCTTTTTTCAAATCAGTTTTAGAATTTTTGACTCCTCATATCAAACTCTCGGAATTGAGTGATTTTTTTGCATTGAAAGCTTTGAGTTAGTAGCATTCTTTGAAAAAAGTTAATGTAAAATTGGCTCAAACTTTTCAAGAGGAAAACTGGAGAGAGTTGTTGTATATCCCCGCTTAAGCGCTTTGTTTTTCATCATTATCTTCTATCGCTGCCGCTGTGCTCTTCACTTCTATATCTTGCTGTCTAGAGCTACTTCATTATCCTTCATTGATGCTATAGTTGTGCTACTGCCGTGACCTCATTAAGGTGTTCTAGGCTCATGCGTCTCTAGTCCGGCTCCAGCCTAGGGACCAGCACAAGACATCACAAGTTTGATGCTGCTTATTCAACATTGCATCTCTGGAATTGATTATTGATAATCTTTTGCTACCATATATAGCCAACTCCAGCTCCACATATTTCTACACCGTATAATGTTACGTTCCCCTCCGGCAATCGCTTTACACAATCTTCGTCGAAAGTTACTTGACACTGCTGGTTGCCCCGTCACCACCGGGCCGCGATGGTAAGAACTTGTAAGATATTGATATTTGCTTTATCATGTGAGTTAATCACTTTTTACAACCACTGATCCTAGTAGTTCATAGGAAACATTATTCTCGGAATTTTGTTTCTTGTTTCTTACTAATCATGACAGGCTTCCTAGATAGAAGTTCTTGGACTACGATTTGGACACATCTTCATCATCACGATAGAGTTGGGACACGACACACACAAGCATAAGTGGTCGTGGTATGTCTTTTACCATCATTTGGAGGGTAGATTTCGAATCTCTGCAAGTATTTATCTAGCTTGGGAGCTTGAATTTTAGAAGAAGTTTTTGAGTCACCATGATTTTTCCTCGAATCTTGAGAGAGTACGAAGCCACTCACTAGGAGCATTTACTCGGTTTTGCTTCGCTTTGGTGGAGTGTACACATTGTAAGAAAAAAACATTGGATAACCAACCCACAACTTTGGAAAGTTTTGAAAGCTGTAATGTGACAACAATTCTTTTTTCCTCCATTTATCGTCGTGGAATTGCTTCATAAATTTGAACAATTAAACAAGGCAAGAACATCTGTTCATGCTTTACTACAAAGAGTTCAAATCTTATATGCATCATTGTGACATAGAAGCAATCCTGAGGATGATACACTCGAATAGATTTTTTGGTGGTTTCCGAATCCATGGCGATAATCCGTGCAAGATTTCATCACTATATTCCTCGCTCCATTATTGGTAATGTAGTGTTCGCCATTGTACCCTTTGAGAGACAACGCCATGGTGGAGGATGCATTGGGTGACTACAACAACTACTATTCCAGTTCCTGGCGCTCACCATCGCCGCTTGGGTTCTTCCACCGTTGCACCTACTAGAGCAGCTCCCACCCCTGCATTGGGACAGAGCGAACATCATCTCATGCTAAGTGTATGGTGCATTATCAAGTCTGCACTTCACATATCAGCCATACCACGCCGCTTCATATGGCGTAGGCAAAGGTAACAAAGAAAAGGTATTAATGATGATAATTGTTGATTGAGAATAGATGCATCCCTAGTTAACTTGGAATGCATCATGTGTTGAGTTACCTGGTGATTTGAGCACATCACCTATTTTAGAGAATCTTGATACTATCATGAATGCGTCATGTGATCAAACAACCGAAATACCAACAATTTTGAGTGGCACTCATTGAATTAATCGTTGATGCAAAAATAATCAATGTTTAATCATTTGATATGACCTCTAACTCTTGGTGATGATTCGTGTGTCGAATAACTTATTGCATGTTTTGCTTATTTAAGCGATGTTGTAGCATGTAACCTCTTGATGCAAGTAAGGTTTATTCACCAATGTTGGGATGGTTTAATGATGAACATTGTCAATCTTTTGTGAAATCGAATAAGAGCTTCACTTATATGTGCAAACTGAAGTTGCAATATTTTCACGCCTTCTTACTTCTTGTGATAATGTTTTTGGCTTTAGATTTTATGAACTATACAAGTTACTCATCTATTAATCTGTCATTACATGTGCAAAAAATCAAGGGAAGTAAAAATGGATGACATATACATATACAATATGTAACATCTTTGTCTTCTTTTTTGTTAGCTGCATTTCAGACTTTTTAAGCTAAACTACAGGACGGGCTTTTGTTTTCAAGAAGGGAGTGATGATGAGGACATTGATTACCTTGGATACGCACTCAAAAATATTGCAGTATACATGTATATTTGTGAGGTGTATGGACATTTGTACAATCCACATATGGAAGATAAGGGAGAAAGAGATGTTTATCATGCTGTTCAAAAAAGTTCTCTCACGTCACTTTTGGCCCAAGAGAAGATAGAGTCCAAGTCTCTCACGTTCGACTCAGATTCGTGACCTACGTATGCACTATACTTCCTCGACTCAAAACGCCAATAATCTCTTTTTCATAATGGACTCCAAATTGGTTGTTGATTCTTTTTTTGTTGGAAAATAGATTTCGTGGCATTTTTCCAAACCCAATTGGAATCACTCTTAAAATCCGTTCGGAGCATTGAGTTATGGACGGAAAACAACTGATGTCAGCAAAGAGAGGTATCTGAGTTTTCAAACCATACATAAGTCCAAAGGCAAGTTACGTCACACTCCACTCTGGGGCCCATTGGGCCTTGGTACGCACCTAGGGTTAGTGTTAGGGCTGCCTTGGGACGCTCCCTCCCCACCTCCCTTTTGGTCGCCACCCTTGCTCCTATATAAGTAGGATCCATCTAGTAGCTTTTTCCTTGGGATTTGTTTAGTTAAAAGTTAGCCATTGCAACTGCAGTACTTTGTTTGTGTCCAACGACTTGCACCAAGACCGCTACGGATTCCCCACCATTATCAATATTTCATATATTCGCAATATTCAGATTGCTTTACTTTTCATATTCTTGCTTGTTCTTCGATTGCTTGCAGTGTGAATAGATTCCTTCGTGGTCAGGCCGGACAGAAGCTTCCAAAGATCGTCAAGAACTCCTCGGAGATTGGTTTAGCGTATTGCATAAGGCGTAACAACGTCGTGCATGTTTGTAGTCGGATCACAAAGTCGACTCCAACAAATCGATAGTTATCATCTCATCTGAAAGATCGGGACACCCTCGCCTTCTATCACTTCACCATCTCCCCTGTGGCATCTTCGCCAAGCGACTTCAAGGCATCTTCGCCACGGACTTATACGTGCAAGATCTTCGCCAACAAGAACCTCTGCCACGCCAAGAGAAGCTCCCCAAGCTCAAGTCCTGGCGACTTCACCGAAAGCCATTACGACCTCGACATCGACCATGCGATTCCTTTCTATGGGACTCAAGAACCCGAGGAGTAATTTCTCGAGTGGGATCGTTTTCGAGTGGACGACTCACCTCAAGCTACATCAAGTTCCTCCCGAAGATCAAAGTGGAAGTGCGCCACAAGAAACTTTCCACGACCACGCCTTGACATGGTGGCTTTGGCCACACACCTCTCGGGAAAGTACTACGACATGAGTTGGCCCAAGCACGGTTAGCAGCTTTTAAGGCGAGAGCTTTGTGCTCGCAACTCACACTGGCCACGGAATAAATTTGACGCCAATTGGAGAACACCACCCAAGGATCCAAGTCCATCGACAAGCATTCAAGGAGATGAAGGATTGCCTTGGCATGACGAGTCTTCTGGCTGTGGATCGACCTTATTTCTACTGACACATGGCTAGTTCCACTTCATGCGATGGGATTGCACAACGACATCTCCAAGACCATCTTCCTCGAGAACTACAAGTCCATTGATCGCACTACTACATTAGTGCTTCCTCAAGGCATGGAACAAGAATTCATGAAGGGGCCAAGGCTTCTCCAATTCCCACAAGCATTACTTCACGGGCGTAATTTCAAGCTCTACTAGTTTACAAGCATGAGGGCTAGTACCACCATCGATGTCCAAGCCCGACTAAGCTCCAAGACGCATGTCTCCCAAGTGCGACTCTTCACCATCTCTTTGTGGCATTGATGATGCCGAGTCTACTCTTGACTCTTTTTCAAGATGGTGCGGTGACAAGTACGTGACCACGCGAGACCTTCTCAAGCTGACCAAGCTTTGGAAGGCAAGCCACAAGGTGGCGAGCAAGGATGATGCTTCCATCTTAGAGAGGCGAGGAGTGATACAGTTGCCATCTTTGGCCTTCATCCACGACGAGAGTGATGTTGAGCCATCTTCGGCCTTCCATCCACTTAATGCATTTAGAGCTGTATGATGTGCCATCTTCGGCCTTCATCCACGCACTCACGACCACGCAGATTCGGTTCGAGTATGGGATTTTCCCTTCGACCACGGGCGACGCGTCTCGGATGACTCTGAGTGACCTTTGCCACCATATTGAGAGGTGAGGAGTGACTCTCACCCAAGTATCCCCACATACATGATGAGCTGCCCCACCCCATGTGAGGAGAGCCACAACCCCCCACCACTTCCCAGAGTGACATGAGGTGACTCCACCATATGTGAGATTGAGTGCACCTATTTCTTGAGGAAGTGAGTGAACCACCACATAGGAGAGAGTGAGATGCAGTTGATAGGTCTAGAAGTGGAGGCCATTTTGCATTTCTAACAACTCTCTCGATTCCTCTACCTCTATTGTGGTCTTCCTCATTTGGTGCTAGGGTCCCATTTATGATGACGCCACGATCTCCTCTACGTATTTACTCTCTCGTCCCTCCCTTTGGACAAGACTGATGGCCATGGTGGGAATATGATGCACCCCAGATGGTCTCCATCAAGATGAAGAAGATGACCACCATTTGTCTTTCCCACCTTCACTCTACACCACTTGGAGTGGAATTGAACAAGGTAACATAGGTGAAGGTGATGCTCTAGTCCCACTCAGGTGTGGACATTCTTGACATTGAGTGCTTTGCAATGGATGTTGATCAACCCATTTCCATGCTTCATGCTAAAGTGCTAATTGGCCAGCTAAGTGTCTTCGACTCTGCCAATTTATGAGATGAATATGGTGATGAGCATGTTGAGTTGCTCTAGTTGTGATGCCATGTTACATAGGATTTCTTGTGACAATTCTTTAGGGTCACATCATGTTTCTGACAACCCCGCTTTGACTTGTCGAGTATGCTATGCATGAGATCAATCATATTTCATATTTGCAATCTCATCTTAGTGACTCATGCATATGCCATGTAAAATTAACCCCTATTTGCACTTATGGCATATAGATGACAAGCTTCCATGATTACTCGGCATATTGGTTTTCTTGTGATGATATTGATATGCTTCCTTTGCATCATTTATCTCATACACCATGCCATGACTACCTAGCTTCGGATATGCATTGTTTGGGATGTTGTCCATTTTCTCCATATGATGTTTCCAATATTGCTCATGAGGAGACCCCCATAGTTTCCTCATACATTTTAGGAGATTTGATTCATCCTATCCATTGCATGATCCCAATACTTGTGTGCACCATATGCTCCCCATGAATAAACATGACATTGATGTGCCATATACTTTCTCAATTTGTGTCCCCATCGTGTCATACACAACTATTATTTCATGATGGATGACATGTTCTTATACCATGCATCAAATTTCATTGAGCGATGCTTATCTTGTGCTAACACTCACTTTGCACATACACATCATGATGGATGATGTGTACATTTACCACTATCACACAATTTCTTTTCGCTTGTGTCTCTTTTGTGTAGGTACTCATGAATACTTGTCAACTTCGCAATCCCACGAGTTGACAAAACGAGCTCTAGAGAGCAATGATGACTTGGGATCCCATGGATTGCCTTTCCCACCGCCACTTCGCACAAGTAAACACTTCGGGCATCTCTTTTACATGGCCCTCACATGGTTATGGGTTGTTGTTCATTACATATCATATGCCCATCTTGCCATGTTCACTTGCATTGATATGCTCATTCCTATACCTTGACATGCATTTGTGACCCATGCTTTACATTACACATTACGATGATTGATTCTCGATTTGTATGTGTATTTGCAAGCTTGGTGGAGATATTGCTTGTTATTGCCATGTTTCTTTTGTGCACCATTCCTATGATGATACTTTCTATCTTGCTTTTGTGTTCGTGTTATGATATGTCGTGTGCATTCCCTATGCCTATTATTTACCACACATGACATGATTGCCATGATTTCTCCTAGTGTGTTGCATCTTTCGCCCACTAGTTTGGCAGAACGATTTGATTACTATGCTTGCTTATGTTGCATCACCAATGATTCATACTTGCTCATTTCATGCGGTTGATGACAACCATCTATATGCTTTTGGTACATGATTCATATTGCTTCTGTCATATATCTCTATGTGTTGCAGCTCCCTCATGCTAGATGATTTGCCATGTATTGAGTGCAACAATGATTCTCTTTCTTGCTCATGAGATTGCCCCCATAGCATTCTCGCAAGACATATTTGGAGATTTTTGACATAATTTTGTGAAGCATGCTTGTCTTTACTTCTTTGCACCATTCATATACCTAGTGCCATGAAAATTGCCATTGTTGCATCATATTATTCATGCACTTGTCCTTCTAATGGTTTTGTGCAAAAGATGAGAAACCATCATGATGGATGATGTGTTTGTTCACCATGCACATACTTTCTTTGTTTTGTTTTTGCATGTGTAGGATACTTGGACTCGTGATCGACTTCCACTTCACGTGAGTCGACCTATTCGAGCTCTTGAGAGCGAGCCTATTACATCTCTACCACCCACTCGCTTCTACACCACATTTCCTACCACTTCGCATTGTGAAGAATGCACAAGGACACGCTTTCAAGGTGACATCCTTCTTGACCTTGGATATTGTGGATCATACTTCATGTGTAAGTTGCTTGCACCATTTGCACGCATGGTTTCCTAGATATTGCTTTTCACCCATGATTGCCAGCATTTCCATTCTTCATGACATATGTACCTTTTGTGTGTTGCATATAATTCTTGGATTACTTGCCCCATGATATGCTTGGTTGCACCAATGTCATTTCTTCACATATGCCATGTCCCATTGCTTGTCTCATGCTTGACTTGATTGCCTTCACACATGATGAATAATTGCTCTTTTTATATTGTGTTGAGTGTTACACTATATTCACTACACCCTATGCATGTTATGTTTGGATTGTCTTGCACTTTGACCCATGTGTTTAGACACTTCATTTTATTTGGTGTTGTGAATCCTTCCTATGCCTACCATAGACCTTTCATTGAGCAATTTGTGAATGCTTGCTATGACCACGCAGGTAGATGCTTATGCTCTTGTCACACATATTTGCATCTCTACGTCACATTTACATGCTTGTTCCCATGATATTTTTGCTTGTGCTCGATTGATATGCTTACATGCCATGTCACAATCCTTTGTCACACCCTATTCTATGCTTGATGAGAACACTTGTTTGGTGAATCACCTCTTGAATGCTTGGTTTTGCACTAACGCTAACCACATTTGTTTTTCCAAGTGTTTTTTCTATTTGCTCCTTTTGAAGGAATCACAAGATGGTGCGACATTGGAGAGTGCCCATTTCGAGCTTCAAGATGACGAGAACTTGGTGATTGACCACTCTACACGGGCGACGCCCATCTCTTTCCCATGGTAATTTGGTTTTCGGATCCGAGGTCGGATCTTTTCCAAGGGGAGGGGATGATGCGGAGCATCCAATGGACATCACCATGTTAAGAGTCCGCTTAGCGAAAGTGACACGCGGCACATCTACTTCACATACACAAAGGTGAATGATCTCCTTTACACGTGCTCACTTGACCCTTCGAGGATGGTATACTACTTGACACTTCTCCCGTGTGCATGCATAGGTATTGTCGGAGCTTTTTGGACGATGTTGAGGAGGAAATGCAAGCGCCAAGGAACATCTACACCATCCGGCGAGGGAAGCCTCGGAAGCTGACGACGGAAGAAGACGGAGTTGCTGGTTGAGCAAGGGCCGGGACATCCGGCGCCTATCAGGTAGCCGCCAAGGAGCTACGCCAACAGACGGCCAACGGCATTACCGGGCCGTCGGCCGACATCCACTGGCGCCAGCCCCGACATCTGCGCCGCCAAAGTCTTGACATCCGCCTCTTTTCCCCGGAACTGCATCGACGACATGTAACTCACCCGGTTTGGCCCCTTCAGCCGACATCCGCCCGAGGCCCCTGACATTCGGCGGCCAGGAAGTTCTCCCCACATCCGCCCTCAGCCTCCCGACATCCGGGCTACCGGCTGCGCAGAGACGGAACAAGTAAGCCCATGTATCTCTCTTTCCCACTTACCCTTGGTGGCTTAGACAATAAATACTACTCCCTCCTCCTAGTTAGGGGTTAGCAATATGATAGCTCATTCTTAGGTGAGCTTTGCTCCTACCTCTACTCTTGAGAGAGAGAGAGACCACCACTCCCATGGAGTTCAAGACTCCATGTGAGAAGATCCTGTGGGATATCATCAAGACCCCCTCGTGGGAAGATCCATCTAGGATATCATCAAGACCTCCTCTTGGAGATGAACCTTACCTTGTATCTTTCCCTTTGTTGTCTCATGTACCTTGTGATCTTGTGTGTTTGATTGTCTAGTGGATGTGTGATTGGACTTGTTCTTGAGTGTTTCCCTTGTGATTTCTCTCCGCTCTTCCCCGTGTTCATCGTGGTTCTTCGAGGGATCCCACTCCAAACGTGAAAGATCGCCTACATCGGTTAGCCTGCATCATATCACCACCGCATCATCATCACCGCCGCCATACACCACCACCAATAATCGACTTCATCACCGCGCCATATACCACCACCACATATCCGCCAATTCGGCCCGAAGTTCCACAGATTCATCTCCGCCACCGCCCAAGATTCCACCAGATTCCTCTCCGCCACCAAGTCCTAGTCCGAAAAGAATTGTTGCTTTGTTTTGGATTTCCAGATCACGCCATACTCCAAGTCGTGGACACGTAAGGACTTCCCAACTTCCGTGTTACCCGCAGAGAAAAATACTCCAAGTCCGGAAAATTCTGCCAGGCAGTTTTTAGACCATTTGTAGACTTTTTCGAAAAAAATTGTTATGAGCAAAAAAAGAGAAAAAAGTGCAAAAAAAAGAAAAAAGAGAAAAAATTCAGAGTGTGCTCCTCCCTTGTGTACATGCAGCTGCCGTGATTTTGTTAGTGTTCTAGGCTCGCGTCTCTAGTACGGCCTAGCCTAGGACCAGCAGATCTGATCGTTGAGCTGCTTATTCAACTTTGCATCTCTGAATTGATTATTGCTGACCCTTTTGCTACCATATTATAAGCCTTCCTAGCTCCACATACACATCTACGCCGTATGCTTAACTCTCCCCGCCATCGCTTCTATCCAAGCTTTGGGAGTTTTGACTACTACGGTTGCCGATCACACCACTTTCTTTGGGTAAGAATCGGTAAGAATTTGAGATTTGCTTGACGGATTTGTGACACCCACCACCACCTCTTGTTAGTAGTCCGAGGGATCATATTCTTGTGTGTTTCTATTCTTGCTAACCATGCCAGACCACAAGCCGAAAGACCTGACCGGGAGAACATGATTTAATAAAGAGTTGCATGATAAATTTCAGCAAATGATGAGTGGACAGGTGCAAGATGTGCTAAACAGATTTGAAGAGGCCATGGAGAAGATAGATGGCATGGAGAAGACGTCAAACAAAGCTCGATAACAAGCTTAATGAATTGCTCGCGCCTTCCACCACCACCACCGCTGCACCTAACGCACCTCTACAACCACAACAACAAACTTGACTACCTCCCACAAGTTAGGAAACAGCTCCCTCACGAGAGTGAGCCGTGTCCTCTTGGCGCTTTGGCCAAACTGCTGGTGGTGCTACATGTCGATACTTCTCGTGGCTCCCTGCTGCCGATGCGAGGAGGAGGATTATGTGGGAGATTACGAGGATGAAGTTGATCAAAATCAGAACTACATGCAACCACCAGCACCACAACCACCAGGTCGTCCACATGCAAATAATGGCAATTTTAGGTCTCCCCTTCAGGTACGAGATCATGACCATCTCCCTAAACTGAAATTGAATATTCCACCATTTGAGGGTAGATATGTTCCTGATATATATCTTACCTGGGAGTTAGAAACTGAACAACGATTTACATGTTTACAATATCCTGAGGAGAGACATGTTCCTCGCCAGCTGTTTGTGCTTTCACTAGCTTTGCATGTGTTTGGTGGTCTCAACATTGTCGATTATATCCTGTTCCAGCTACTTGGGCTGCTTTTGAAAACTGCTATGCGTACTCGCTGGGTTCCACCATATTATCAACGTGAATTACTTCAAAATTGCAGCGCTTTAAGACAAGGAAAAAATACGGTAGAAGAATATTATCGAATTACAAACTGACTTGATTAGATGTGGTATTGTTGAGGAGAATGAAGCTATGCTTGCAGGTTTTCGGGTGGACTAAATAGAGAGATTTAGACCATTCTAGACTATAAGGATTATAATAATATCACTCATTTATTCCATCTTGCTTGTAAAGCTGAACGTGAAGTGCAGGATCGATGCATTGGCGCCGCACTAACTTCTCTCGCAGGTCGACCTTCATCATGGACACCACGTGCATCGCCTACTTCCACCGCACCTCCTCACCTCCTTAGAGTGCCACCTCCAACCGTGATACAAGAAAGCGTGCACAACCACCACTATCCGCCAAGAGCACACCTCGGCCGCCTCGACAGAGCTCTTCTTCTTCCATGGCGTCAATAGGGCACACGAGTGATATTATTTGTCGTCGTTGTAAAGGGAAGAGGACATTTTATGCAGAGAATGCAAATCTCAGCGTGATGATTGCTACTAAGGATGGTGGGTATGAGTCCGCTAGTGACTATGATGAGGAGACTTTGGCTCTTATTACGCATGAGGAACACGGTGGAGATGATTATGGTCATGAGACACAATACATGTGATGTAGGGCGGAACCCTACGTGGATGATCTTTCACGTTGGAGCTGATCCTACGGGGAATCACGAAGAACACGCGAAAGAACAAGAGGGAAACACAGAGGAAACGAGAGAGAAATCACTTAACCAACAAGAGATCAATCACACAAGTGCTAGATCACCGAACACAAAGAGGTACATATGATCCACGATTAACAAAGGTAAGGATACACGAGTAGCCGTTCTTCTCCGAGAGGAGGTCTTGATGGGGTCCACCCTAGAAGGGGGTCTTGAATCCGCTTGGGGATCTTCTCCGTAGAGGTCCCGAGCTTCAGGAGAAGTAACCAAGTGGATGAGCAAGGCTCTCACACAAACATGAGCTAAACCTAAGCTAACCCTAATACGATGCTAGGAGAAGAGTATATGTAGTGCTAAGCCACGAAGGGGTAAGTGAGGGCTAAGGGGCTACACGGCTCGGCCCAATACACATCATATCGAGACAGGGGTTGTACCGGCCGCATGGGGCGATTGGTACCACGAGAGCTCATGAGGGGCGGTAGTTCCGCCGAGGAAGGCGGTACTACCGCAGGGAGGCTCAGACTGCTTCGGAGGTGGGCGCCGAGCCGGGCCAAATTGTATAATGCTCTGGGCAAATTTGGTTCCGTCTTTTGGGCATAAACCGTAGAACCGGTGCCGCACTGCCTTGCACCGCTTGATCGCTGCATGGTGGCCGGTTGTTGGGCGGTGGCTGGCCGGTTGTTCCGGCCGGGCGGTGGTTGGGCGGTTGTACCGGTCCTTCCAGGCTGGGTGGAATGCCTCCTTGATCTTGATGTCCATCACGTTCTTGTCCAATGCTCGTAGCTGTTCCATGGCCTTCCTCTTGGTTCCTGGACATGCATAGCCTACACGCTTGAGGTAGTAGCCATGTCTCACATGTGGAAAGTGAAGGTTCGGAGAGGAGCGAGTTCACCTTGTGTCCAAAGGTGTATCTTCGAGGTCTCATCATATGTCCTCTTGGGGCTTGGAGAGTAGTCGGAGTGTACATGGGGATGAACGTTGGATGCTCCGCATCATCTCCCCTTGGGAAAGATCCGACCTCGGATCGTGATCCTCATCACCATGGAAACTGCTGCCGTGGACGGACTTGTAGTTGGACGAAGTTGAAGACATGGCGAATCCAAGTAGTCCAAGGTGTCACGGAGTGAGAGACATGCAAAAGAGCAAACACAAGCAACACTGAAATACAATGGTTAGCGCACACAAAGTGTCCATCATGTAAGAATGAGTCCGTGTGGCAAGATTGGTCGTGACAAAGCGCATGAAGCTTATCAAGTTGATCTAGAATGAGATGCAAAGTATTCATGGGAGGAAATGCAATCATTGTGCACACAAATGTGTTGTAAATATGATCAATGCAACCACGGTGCAAAATGATGTCATAATGAGACGGTTTATCACTAGCATGAATATGGCAATGGATGCACAATATGAAGAAGTTATCATGCAATTGATGGTAGGCAATGTGATCATTATGTATGAATATGCCGTCAAGGAATATCACAACAAATTTGCTAAGGAAATGCACAAGCTCATATATCATGGATGACATAGAAATACAAGATGCACCAAGGCAATCATAATGCAAGTCAATCCATGTATAAAGTGCAAACTTGTTATGAGAGTTGTTGTACCATGGCTCAATGTCGTGGTAGAAATGGTGGTCCGTTGGTGAATCCACTAAGTCCGAGCACTCCTCAACTTGAAGGTCCATGATACGGGGCTAACCCGGTGTAGGCCGATCTTTCACGCTTGGAGTGGGATCCTCAAGAACACGAAGAACACGGGGAAGAACGGGAGAAATCACAACGGGAAACACTCAAGAACAAGTCCAATCACACATCCACTAGACAATCAAACACACAAGATCACAAGGTACATGAACAACAAGGGGAAAGATACAAGGTAAGGTTCATCTCCAAGAGGAGGTCTTGATGATATCCTAGACGGATCTTCCCGCAAGGGGGTCTTTGATGATATCCTGCAGATCTTCTCACATGGAGGTCTTGAACTCCATGGGAGTGGTAGTCTCTCTCTCTCAAGAGTAGAGGTAGGAGCAAAGCTCACTTAAGAATGAGCTATCATATTTGCTAACCTTAGAAAGGAGGTGGAGGTGGTCTATTTATAGTCTAAGCCACGAAGGGGTAAGTGGGAGAGGGATACAAGGCCAAAGGCCCGCGGCTGCGCACACAGGCGTCGGACGTCCGGAAGGGGTCGGACGTCCGGAAGCTCGGGACGGTCCGGACGTCCGGAAGTCTTCGGACATCCGTAAATTCTGTTCGGTCGCCGTAGCACCGTCCGTCCGGAGGCGCCGGTCGTCTGCGTGGCTCGAGGTGCTCTGACGTCCGGACTTGGTCGGTCGTCCGGCGCCAGAGAGGGCTCTGACGTCTCGAGGCTTCCGCCGTCCGGCCGTCAGAGACTCCGCAAAGCACCTTCTTTTTCCGCCTTCGCTTCCATGCCTCACTCGCGGATGGTGTAGTCGTTCCTTGGCGCTTGCACCTCCTTGACATCCATGAAGCTCGACAATACCTATGCATGCACACGGGAGAAGTGTCAAGTAGTATACCATCCTCGAAGGGGTCAAGTGAACACGTGTAAAGGAGAAGATTCACCTTTATGTATGAGAAGTGCAGGTCGCAGTGTCACTTGCCAAACAAACTCTTGACATGGTGATGACTATAGGATGCTCCGCATCATCCCCTCCCCCTTGGAAAAGATCCGACCTCGGATCGAAAACCAAATCACCATGGGAAAGAGATGGCGGTGCCATGTTGAAGTTGTCGATCACCAAGCACTCATCATCTTGAAGCTTCAAATAGGCACTCTCCAATGTCGCACCATCTTGTGATTCCTTCAAAAGGAGCAAATAGAACAAACACTTGAAAACAAATGTGGTTAGCGTTAGTGCAAAACCAAGCATTCAAGAGGCGATTCACCAAACAAGTGTTGTCATCAAGCATAGCATAGGGTGTGACAAAGGATTGTGACATGGCATGTAAGCATATGCATTGAGCAAAATCAAGGTCATCATGGAAACAAGCATGTAAATGTGAGGTAGTGATGCAAATATGTGTGACAAGAGAATAAGCATCTACCTCAAGATCATAGCAAACATGCATAAAGTGCTCGACAAATGGTCGATTGTAGGCATAGGAATCATTCACAACACCAAATAAGATGAGATGTCTAAACACATGGATCAAGTGCAAGACAATCCAAGCATAATGTGCATGGGGTGTAGTGAATATCATGTGGCACTCAACACAATGGAAAGAGCAATTGTTCATCATGTGTGAGGCAATCAAGTCAAGCATGTAGCAATCAATGGGACATGGCATATGTGAAGAAATGGCATTGGTGCAACCAAACATGTGATAGGAGCAAGTATGAATCATGGTTGATGCAACACAAGCAAGCATATCAATCATGTCGTGCAAACTAGTGGAGCCAAGATGCAACACACTAGAGGAAATCATGGCAATCATGTCATATGAGCAAATAACGGGCATAGACAATGCACATGACATATCACAAGCGAAAACAAAGCAAGACCATAGTATCATCATAGGGTGGGTCACAAATGGAACATGGCAACAACAAGCAATATCTCCACTAAGCTTGCAAATACACATAAAAGTATGAGAGTCAATCATCATGTGTAAAGCAAAGCATGGGTCACAAAATGCATGGAAAAGGCATAGGAATGGGCATATCATGCAAAGTGAACATGGCAAGATGGGCATATAATATGTAATGGACAACAACCCATAGCCAAGTGAGGGCCATGTAGAAGAAATGCGCCAAGACTTGGCGTGAAGAGAGCGGTGGGAAAAGTCAATCCATGGGATCCCAAATCATCGCTGTTCTCTAGAGCTCATTTTGTCAACTCGTGGGATTGCGAAGTTCGACAAGTATTCATGGGTACCTACACAAAAGAGACACAAACCAAAGAAATTGTGCAGCGTGGTAAATGTACACATCATCCACCATGATGTGTATGTGCACGTGTGAGTTAGCACAAGATAAGAAATGCTCAAAGAAATTTGATGCATGATATAAGAACATGTCATCCATCATGAAAGAATAGTTATTGTGTATGGCACGATGGGGATGCAAATTTAGCATCCAAGTATATGGCGCATCAATAGCATTTTCATTCATGGGAATCATACTGTGCACACAAGTATTGGGATCATGCAATGAATGGGATGAATCAAAATCTCCTAAAATGTATGAGGAAACTATGGGGGTCTCCTCATGAACAATATTGGAAACATCATATGGAGAAAATGGACAACATCCAAAACAATGCATATCCGAAGCTAGGTGAGCATGGCATGGCATATGAGATAAATGATGCAAAGGGAGCATATCAATATCATCACAAGACAAACAAATGCCAATAACCATGGGCTTGTCATCTATGCCATATGTGCAAATTGGGTTTATTTTAATGGCATATGCATAGTCACTATGAAGAGATTGCATATGATGGATCTCATGCATAGCATATGACAAGTCAAGCGGATTAGCAAACATGATGTGACCTAAAGAATTGTCACAAGAAATCCTATGTAACATGGCATTACAACTAATAGACTCCACATGAGAATCATAATATTCATCATAAATGGGCAAATCATCACATGGGGAAATCATACTAGCATGAAGCATGGTACTAGGTGGATCAACATCATGCAAGCAATCAATCTCATGAATGTCCTCTAGTGTTAATAGATCATCTCCTTCACCTTTGTTACATTTTTAATTCCAATCAAGTGGTGTAGGTGTGGTGTGAAATAACAAATGGTGGTCATCTTCATCTTGATGGAACCATGTGGGGTGCATCATAGTCCACCATGGCCATCGCCTTGTCCAAAGGGAGGACGGTCATCGAGGATCGGCGCGTCATCATAAATGGGACCTAGCACCAAATGAGAAGACACAATAGAGGTAGAGGTCAAGTTATTAGTGTTGAAAGTGGCCTCACATGACCTATCAACTATCTCACTCTCTCTATGTGGTGGTTCACTCACTCCCCTCGAAATAGGTGCACTCAAACCGATAGAGGCGAAGGTGTCCCGATGTTTCGATGAGATGGTGGCTATCGCTTCGTGGGAGTCGACCTTGACGATCCGACCACGCACGCATGGTAGACGTCGCGCCTAGCAATCGTTAAACCAACTTCCGAGGGTTATCGACCACGCCGGAGCACGATCAACTCCGACCACGAGGGCCTGCTTCTCGCGAGCAAACGAAGAACAAGAAAGAAACTAAGATTGCAATCTGGATATTGCGAATATAAGAGGAAAGCTTTATTAATGAAGGTGGGGTTCTGTGACGCCTTTGTCCGGTCGCTGAACACAAACGGCACGAAGTTGCAGCTATGGCGTAACTTTTAATCTAAACAACACCCAAAGTCTAAACGACGCCCTAAGGGTTGTATATATGGAGAAAGAGGAGGGAATTTCGTGGCCCTTGAGGGAGGGGTCCCAAAGCAACCCTAACTCTTGTTTCCCCACACATACGGGACTCTAAAAACAGCCTACACTTAAGTATTTCGAAATTACATGGGCCTGGCCCAATAATAAGGTGACGCAGCACCTAGAATAGCCTATGGACGAATATTATGAAGTGGCATCTTGTATATTTCGTCCAAGGCCTCATGCTCTCATTAGGGTGGCTTCAAAGTCCCGAATCATCACTTGTAACTCCGTTTGTTTCTGCGCATGCCAACATCTCCATGCTTGAACTTGCTCCAAGGTTCATCTTTCTTGTCCATGGTAGGCCCTTCATTTGTAAGCAAAACAAATGTATCCAATTTAGGCAGCATCATATTCTCATGAACATTGGAATCGTTACCAAGAAACGAAAGTACCGATAATTCAATTGGCGCGCGAGCTCTAGTAATTGGTCCAAGATGGATAGCGGCGAGGCTGTGGGTGTAACAATGGTATTGATGTCCTCATCATCCTCCCCTTCTTGAAATGAAGTCGCCCTCGACGAAACTCATCTTCCTCACCCAAATAAGGCTTCAAATCTGCAATGTTAAAAGTGGGACTAACCCCAAAATCTGCAGCAGCAGCTCAAGTTTATATGCATTATCATTTATTTTCTCTAACACCTTAAATGGACCATCAAGACGTGGCATTAGCTTTGATTTGCGCAAATTAGGAAACCTATCTCACGCAAATGTAACCAAACAAGATCTCCAGGTGCAAAGACAACATGTTTTCTACCCTTATCTCCAAAGAAGTTTATATTTAGCATTCATACGCTCAATGTTTTCCTTAGTTAACTCCATGCATTTTTAAAATCAATTCAGCACGTTCTTTAGCATCAAAATTAACCTTCTCCAAGATGGAAGAGGCAACAAATCAATAGGTGCACGAGTTAGGAAGCCATACACAATTTCAAAAGGGCACATCTTAGTAGTAGAATGCAATGAACGATAATAAGCAAATTCAATATGAGGCAAGCATTCTTCCCACATTTTCTTATTATTCTTCAAAACAGCCCTAAGCATAGTAGACAATGTTCTATTGACTACTTGGTTTGTCCATCGCTTTGGGGGTGACAAGTAGTACTAAAAGCAGTTTAGTCCCCAACTTAGCCCATAAACATCTCCAAAAGTGGCTAAGAAATTTAGTATCACGATCTGAAACAATAGTATTTGGCACACCATGCAAGCTTAATAATTTCACGAAAGAACAAATCAAAGCATCATTAACAACATCATCGCTTATGACATGGTATAAAGTGTGCCATTTTCGAGAATCTATCCACGACAACAAATATGTTATCCCTCCCTTCTTTGTTCAAGGTAAACCTAAAACAAAGTCCATAGATATATCCTCCCAAGGAACACTAGGTACAGTGCAAAGGCATATATAAACCATGAGGATTGAGTCGTGACTTAGCTTTTTGACATGTAGTGCAGCGAGCAACAAAACGCCAACATCCCGCCTCATCTTTGGCCAAAAGAAATGTGTAGCAAGTATATCCTCCGTCTTCTTCACGCCAAAGTGTCCCATTAATCCTCCTCCATGCGCCTCCTGCAACAACAAAAGACGAACAGAGCTAGCAGGAATGCATAGCTTGTTAGCACGGTGATAGAGGCGGGGGTGTCCCGATCTTTCGATGAGATGATAACTATCGATTTGGCGGAGACGACTTTGACGATCCGACTACAAACGTGCACGACGTTGCGCCTTAGCAATCGCTAAACCAACTCCGAGAGGTTATCACCACGCTGGAGCACGATCAACTCGACCACGAAGGTCTATTCCTCGCAAGCAATCGAAGAACAAGCAAGAATATGATAAAGCAATCTGAATATTGCGAATATATATGAAGTATTGATAATGGTGGGGATCCGTAAGCGGTCTTGGTCTGGTCGTTGGACACAAACGAAGTACACGAAGTTGCAATGGCTAACTTTTAACTAAACAAATCCCAAGGAAAAAGCTAATAGATGGATCTACTTATATAGGATCAAGGGGTGGCGGCCAAGGAGGTGGTAGGACGTCCCAAGGCATCCTAAAACTAACCCTAGGTCGTACAAGGCCAATGGACCCAAGCGGAGGTGACGTAACACCTTTGGACTTGTAGTTTGACTCGGATTCTGCTGCAGCATCAGATTGTTTCGTCCATAACTCAACGCTCCGGACGAATTTGAAGGTGAATCCAATTGGGTTGGAAGGTGCACGAAATCTATTTTCCAACAAAAAAGAATCACCCAATTTGGAGTCCGGATGAAAAAGTTATTGACGCTTTGAGTCAGGTATGTTTGTGCAGTCCGAATCTGAGTCCGTAACGTGAGAGACTTGGACTCTATCTTCTCTTGGTCCAAAAGTGACGTGAGAGGACTTTTGAACAGCATCTAAACTTCTCCTTTTCCCTTATCTTCATATGTGTATTGTACAAATGTCCCATACACCTACAATTAGACAAAACACAAAAGTATGTGATGTATTTTTGTTCGGATAACATAAATAGATTATTGAATAGTTTGCACTAGAAATCACCTGACAAATATGCATTTATGCAATATTTTTGGTCTTATCCAAGGTAGTCATGTCCTCATCATCCTCCACTTCTTGAAAACAAAGCCGCCCCTCGGGCGGCTCTTAGTCTGAAATGTGGCTAACAAAAGAGACAAGGTGTATATGTTGTATATGTATATGTCATCCATTTTTATTTCCCTTGATTTTTGCACATATGACACATAAATAGATGAGTAACTTGCATAGTTCATAAAATCTAAAGCCAAAACATTATCACAAGAAGTAGAAGGCATGAAAATATTGCAACTCAGTTTGCACATATAAGTGAAGCTCTTATTCATTTCAAAAGATTGACAATGTTCATCATCAAACCATCCCAACATTGGTGAATAAACCTTACTTGCATCAAGTTTACATGCTACAACATGCTTAAATAAGTAAACATGCAATAAATCATTTATTACGTAATCATCACCAAGATTAGAGGTCATATCAAAATGATTAAATATTGATTCTTTTGCATCAACAATTAATTCAATGGGTGCACTCAAAATTGTTGGTATTTCAGTTGTTTGATCACATGGCAAAGTCAAATTATCAATATAATCCTCTAACATAGGTGGTGTGATCAAAGTAGTGGGTAGCTCAACACATGATGTATTCAAGTTAACTAGGCATGCAACATTCTCATGTAAAAGTGGAAAAATCTGTACCTTTGTCATTACCTCTTATAGTCAACTCAGATGATGCAGCACTCTCGATGATGATGTGTCACATGGTGGAGATGATGTAGTCCTCGCAACAACGGATGTGGTTGTCATAGTACGCCTAGTAGTTGAATAAACATCTCAGTATCAACAGTTGGAATGTGCACCGTAAGCGCTTGTTCTCCTTGTGGGCAACACGCCGTTTTATTTCGCTCAGCTTTGCAAGCAAGACGAAACAAATGGTCCATAGGATAACACTCTTCATGAATTAGTATCTCCTGAATATTATGGTTTAATCCTCCCCAAAATCTATCCATAAAATCTTCTTCACTTTCTTCTAAAAATGAGTGCAACAAGGTAGTTTGTAAATCATCATAATATTTTGTTACCGTGTGTCACTACCTTTGTTTTAAATGTTCCAGTTTTTTAATCATGCCACGAGTATAATAAACATCGCATTTAATCTATCTCTCATGACATGTTTTAAATCATCCCAAGTATTAGGTACATAATCAGGGTGTAACCGACAATATTCACTCCACCAAACTAGAGCATAACCAAAGTGAAAGAACCAACCGCAACCATAACTTTTTACGCTCATCAAAATTATGGGAAGCAAATATATTATTTATGTCTAACTCCCATTCAATATATAAAGGAGGTCTAAAACGGCCATTAAATGGTGGTATAGAAACATGAACCTGATCATGTGCATTTGGATGTTTGTACACCTCTCGTGATTTGGTTGTGGTATTTGCATAGGTGGTGGCATGTCTCCCGCGATAGACAAAGCCCATGAATTGACTCTGGATCCTGTCATGATTAGTAGAACAAGAAACAAAATCCAAAAATAATGTTTCTAGAACTACTAGGATGTGGTGGTAAAACGCTCACAGTAAAGCAAATATCAATGTCTTACAAGTTCTTACCATGCAAAGAAAGTGTGACAGTAACCAGCGGTGTCAAGTAACTCAAGATTGTGTAAAGAGATTGCCAGGGGAGCGACGATACACGGTGTAGAAATATGTGGAGCTGGGTTGGCTATATATGGTAGCAAAAGATTAGCAATAATCAATTCAAAGATGCAATGTTGGATAAACGCTCAACGACAGATCAGGCCGGGTCCTAGGCTAGACCGGACTAGAGACGCGAGCCTAGAACACTAATGAGGTCACGGCAGAAAGCACAACTAGCATCAATGAAGGATAATGAGTAGCTCTAGACAAAGAAGATATAAGTGAAGAGCACAACGGCAAAGAAAGATAATGATGAAAAACAATCGCCAAGGTGATATACAACAACTCTCTCTCCGCTTTTCCTCTTGAAAAGTTTGAGCCAATTTTCTGATAACTTTTTCAAAGAATGCTACTAACTCAAGCTTTCCAATGCAAAAAGAATCACTCAATTCGAGTTGATATGAGGAGTCAAAAATTCTAAAACTGGTTTGAAAAACTGGAATAAGTCGTGTTCACGAACTTCGGAGGGCAAAAGACCTATTTAGGAGCCGATTTTGAGGTGCCAAATATGGAACAAGCTTCTGCAACTATTTAGATGCGGCTCGTCTCTAGCTTTAATTTGAGTACTCATGAGCCAAACGGACTTCGTGATGAGGAAGTTATGCCTGCTTTTATAACAAAGGCACAAAATGTATTCCAATCCGAATTCAGCTACGAGATTGAGTCTAGATAGATCCAAACTTTGTTTTTTTCTTCTTCTTTTTTTCACACTTTTTTCCTTTTCTTTCTCTCTTTTTTTCTGACTTTTTTTTACTTTTTTCTCTTTTTTCTCTCTTTTTTCTCTCTCTTTCCAAAACAAACTAGATAAGATGCAGATTGGATCAAGCGAAGATGTGAATGACCTCAACTATGATTATGACAATGAGTAGTGCGTAGCACATGGTGGAAATTGATGGATGGTATGGTGGACAGCGGAAGGGATAATGATGCAACAAGGCGTGATTAATGTGAATGTAACTCGAAACTCTAAAGGAACTAGACACTAAGACCAGCAACTCGACACGATTTATGCAACCGGTAATTCAATAATGCAAACAATGAAAAGAAAATTGCAAAGGCTTGACTGGCTAGGACAAATGATGAATAGATCTAACTTTTTCCGTGGCCTTTTTCTTGGACAATAGGTAAGAAAATAAATCGAATCTAGGGACAATTGGAAATTCTCACCGAGCAACCCGAAAACCGATACCACTTGATAGAGGCGGGGTGTCCCGATCATCCGATGAGATGATAACAATCGATTTGGAGGAGACAACTTAGACTATACGACTACAAACGTAACGACGCTATGCGCTTTAGCAATCGCTAAACCAACTCCGAGAGGTTATTGACCACGCCGGAGCACGATCAACTCGACCACGAAGGTCTATTCCTGCAAGCAATCGAAGAACAAGCAAGAATATGATAAAGCAATCTGAATATTGCGAATATATATGAAGTATTGATAATAGTGGGGATCCGTAAGCGGTCTTGGTCCGGTCGTTGGACACAAACGGCACACGAAGTTGCAATGGCTAACTTTAACTAAACAAATCCCAAGGAAAAAGCTAATAGATGGGTCTACTTATATAGGATCAAGGGTGGCGGCCAAGGAGGTGGTAGGACGTCCCAAGGCATCCTAAAACTAACCCTAGGTCGTACAAGGCCAATGGACCCAAGCGGAGGTGACGTAACACCTTTGGACTTGTAGTTTGACTCGGATTCTGCTGCAACATCAGATTGTTTCGTCCATAACTCAACGCTCCAGACGAATTTGAAGGTGAATCCAATTGGGTTGGAAGGTGCACGAAATCTATTTTCCAACAAAAAAGAATCACCCAATTTGGAGTCCGGATGAAAAAGTTATTGACGTTTTGAGTCGTATGTTTGTGCAGTCCGAATCTGAGTCCAGAACGTGAGAGACTTGGACTCTATCTTCTCTTGGTCCCAAAGTGACGTGAGAGGACTTTTTGAACAGCACCTAAACTTCTCCTTTTCCCTTATCTTCATATGTGTATTGTACAAATGTCCCATACACCTACAATTAGACAAAACACAAAAGTATGTGATGTATTTTTGTTCTGGATAACATAAATAGATTATTGAATAGTTTGCACTAGAAATCACCTGACAAATATGCATGTATGCAATATTTTTGGTCTTATCCAAGGTAGTCATGTCCTCATCACACGGAACACAAAACCATCCTTAATAACGAACTTGTTCCATGTTCTTCCATATTTACAATTCTGCATTACCTCTTTAAAATCAGCATCATGCACATATTGATCTTTGATGGTCTCCAAACCAAATATTTTGAAGTCAAGTTGTGAAAGCATAGTATAGCGACGAGACAAAGCATCAAGAATAACATTTTCTTTACCCTTCTTGTGTTTAATGACATAAGGGAAAGTCTCAATGAATTCAACCCATTTAGCATGTCTACGATTCAGTTTAGCTTGACTTTTAATATGTTTCAAAGATTCATGATCAGAATGTATAACAAATTCTTTGGGCCATAAATAATGTTGCCATGTCTCTAAAGTCCTAACAAGAGCATATAATTCTTTTGTCATAAGTAGAATAGTTCAGACTAGGCCCACTCAATTTTTCGTAAAAGTATGCAACAGGTTTGCCATCTTGTAATAACACACCTCCTAATCCAATTCCACTAGCTTCACATTCAAGCTCAAAAGTCTTATTAAAGTCAGGAAGTTGGAGTAAAGGAGCATGTGTCAACTTATCTTTCAATACCGTGAAGGCTTCTTCCTGCGCGGTACCCCAAACAAAAGGCACATCCTTCTTTGTAAGTTCATTGAGAGGTGCAGCAATGGTGCTAAAGTCTCTCACAAAACGCCTATAGAAACCAGCGAGTCCAAGAAAACTCCTCACTTGTGTGACCGCTTTGGGTTGCGGCCAACTCTCAATAGCTTCAATCTTGGCTTTATCAACTTCAATTCCCTGTGGTGTAACAACATAGCCAAGAAAAGATACTAACGGTGCAAAAGGTGCACTTCCCAAGGTTACCAAACAAACGTGCATCACGAGAGCATTAAAAACAGCACGTAAATGTTCCAAATGTTCTTCCAAAGATTTGCTATAAATCAGTATATCATCAAAATAGACTACCACAAATCGTCCAATGAAAGCACGTAAAACTTCGGTCATTAGTCTCATGAAAGTACTAGGTGCATTAGTTAACCCAAAAGGCATGACTAACCACTCATATAAACCAAACTTAGTTTTAAATGCTGTTTTCCATTCATCTCCAATTTCGTGCATTTAATTTGATGGTATCCACTACGCAAATCAACTTTGGAGAATATTGTAGAGCCACTCAATTCATCAAGCATATCATCTAGCCTAGGAATAGGATGACGATAACGAAAAGTAATATTATTAATGCCTCTACAATCAACACACATACGCGACGTACCATCCTTTTAATGCACTAGAATAATAGGAACAGAAAAAGGACAAAGAGATTCGCGATATAACCTTTGTCGAGCAGCTCGTGCACTTGACGATAATCTCCTTCGTCTCCTCCTCGGATTGGTACGGTATGGTGCACGGTTGGGTAGCGATGCACCGGAATTAAGTGATGTAGGTGGAACCCCACGTGGACGATCTTTCACGTTGGAGCGGATCCCACGGGAATAACGAGGAACACGCTGGAAGAACACGAGAGAAACGAGAGAGAAATCACGAAACCGACAAGAGATCAATCACACAAGTGCTAGATTATCGATCGCATAGAGTGGCACAAGACTCAAGATCAACAAAGGTAAGATACAAACGGTAGCCGTTCTTCTCCGTGAGGAGGCCTTGAGGGGGTCCACCCTAGAAGGGGCTCTTGAATCCGCTTGGGGATCTTTCTCCGAGAGGTCCCGATCTCGGTGGAGAAGTAGCCAAGTGGATGAGCAAAGGCTCTCACACAAGAATATGAGCTAATCCAATGCTAACCCTAGAAAGAGGAAGGGGATGGAGTACATATAGTCTAGGGGGCGAAGAGGTACATGGGTCTCGGCCCTTTACTGTGCGCAGATAGGCGGAGCCGGAAGTCCGGGCGTCGGCCCGGATGTCCGGGGCTTCAGGAGGTGCCGAATGTCCGGGCTGGGGGCCGGATGTCCGGGCTGGCCTGGGTCTTCCAGACGCAATCGGGTGCGGGGCGCCGGATTTCCGGGCGAGAGGCCGGATATCCGGCTTGGGAGGCCGGATGTCCGGGCCTGGGGCCGGATGTCCGGGGGCCTGGGGCCGGATGTCCGGGCCCCTGTAGTTCTTGACTGCTTTGTGATGGGCGCGGATGTCCGGGCTGGGGCGGATGTCCCAAGCTATGGGAAGGGCGGATGTCAAGACTCTGCAGGCTTTCTCCCGCTTTCTCTCGTCTTGTTCCTTCATCCTTGTACTTGGGGACTTGTCCATCATTCCGAGCATCTCCGAGAGGGCCTCCTTGGTACCTAGGCATGCATAGAGTCCTCGCCTTAGGTAGCAACCATGTCTCACACGAATGGAAAGGGGAAGCATGTAGGAACAGGTTCACCTTGTGTCCAATGGCGAATAGTCGAGGTCTCATCTCCCGTATCCTTGGGGCTTGGAGAGTAGTCGGAGTGTACATGGTGATGAACGTGGGATGCTCCGCATCATCTCCCTCCCTTGGGAAAGATCCGACCTCGGATCGTGATCCTCATCACCATGGAAACGGTTGTCGTAGACAAACTTGTAGTTGGACTTGGTTGAAGACATGGTGCAATCCAAGTAGTCCAAGGTGTCGCCGGAGTGATAGACATGCAAAAAGAGCAAACACAAGCAACACTCGGAAATACAATGGTTAGCGCACACAAAGTGTCCATCATGTAAGAATGAGTTCGTGCGGCAAGATTGGTCGTGACAAAGCGCATGAAGCTTATCGAGATGATCTAGAATGAGATGCAAAGCATTCATGGGGATAAATGCAATCATTGTGCACACAAATGTGTTGTGAATATGATGAATGCAACCACGGTGCAAAATGATGTCATAGTGAGACGGTTTATCAATAGCATGAATATGGCAATGGATGCTCAACATGTGTATGTTATCATGCAATTGATGATTGGCAATATGATCATGATGTATGAATATGCCATCAAGGAAGATCACAACAAATTTGCTAAGAAAATGCACAAGCTCATATATCATGGATGACATGGGAATACAAGATGCAACAAGGCAATCATAATGTGTGTCAATCCATGCATGGGGTGCAAACTTGTGGTGAGTATGATATGTCCATCGAGCATGACATGTATGAGCACAAGCAACAAATATGGATGTGTGGGTACAATGTGTCAAAGGAGTGTTGATGTACCAATGCTCGATGTCGTGGCATGAGTGGAGGTTCGAAGGTGCATCCCATAAGTCCAAGCGCTCCTCAATGTAAAGGTCCATAGAGCCAATCTCCAATGTCGATCCTCCATCCAATAGATGTATCATGTGGACAATAAGAAGGAAACAACAATGAAAGAATGACCCATCCAATATGCGATTTGAGGATGGCTCAAAGAGAAGGAGTTCACCTTATGAATGTTCTCGCAAATGATGGTGTTGCACATCGTGTATGCCTTCAAGATGACCAAGTTGTCGCATAACGACATCTTCTTGTGAAACCTCCAAAATGAAAGAACATGACAAACACTCGGAAAAACAAATGAGGTTAGCGAAAATGCAAAACCTATCATTCGAGTGGTAAGATACACAACAATTGTATGCATCATGCTCATCATAAGAAAGTACAAGGGAGCGTTTAATAGTATGGAGGAATTTGATGCAAGAACAACCAAATGCAATAGGCGCAATCAAACAAGCATGCATCACAAGTGAAGTGTCCAAGTCTCCAAGGTCATTAAGCATAGAGGCAACTATAGGAGGCAAGCGACAATACACAAGATATATCATGTGAGAGGCATGAACATATATGCCATCAACCCAAGAAAGCAAGTGATAGTGGAACATGGGTGATGCAACATAGCTAGCAATCATAGAGATCAAGTCAAGCAAGCTAGTAGTGCGAAGATGCAATATACTAGAAGGAATCATGGCAAGCATGTCATATGTGCAAATAGTGGGCATGAATAATTCACATGGCATAGCACAAGCATGAAAGCAAGGTATGAGAAAATTATCATCAATGTATTGGCGAGAGGTCAGATGTAAATAGCAATGGGACATCATGACTCTCCCAACACAACAATCAACAATAGCATGGGGCACATGATAATCATGGCACAAGCAACAAGGATCTCCACCAAGCATGCAAATACACATAGGAGTAGCATAATGGTGAATCATGGGTATATGCAAGCAAGGGTCACAATTGCATGGCAAAGGCATAGAAGTAACCATAACATGCAAAGTGAACACGATAGAATGGGCATAAGGTAACAAGTGGTAAATAGCCCAAAGCCGTGTGAGAGCCAAGTAGAAGAGATGCGCGTAGTCCTTGCGCAAAAGGAATGGTGGGAATGAAAGTCCACGTGATCCCAAGTCATCGTTGCTCTCAAGAGCTCGTTTCGTCAACTCATGGGATTGAGATGTTGACGAGTGTATGTGGGTACCTTTGGAAGGTCGCTCATGAGTTGTAGGTGAGGTGTTGAAGATCGTCTCGTTGTCATCTTCATCTTGATGGAACCATGTGGGGGGTTCATCATCATCCACCATGGCCATCATTGTCTCTAATGGAGGAATAGACTCGTCAAGGATAGGCATGTCGTCATGTAGGAGACCTAGCACCAAAGAAGAAAACACACTAGGAGTAGAGGTTAAGTCGTTAGAAATCATAGTGGCCTCATGTGTCGTGGTCAACTACCTCACTCACTAAGTGTTGTGGCTCACTCACTCCCTCAAGGATGCTCTCACCGTATGGTGGGTGGAGTCACTCAAATGGCGCTCAACCTCACATAGGATGTGTGGCATGCTCTCATGTGTGGGGCTAGTGGTGGTCACACTCATCCTCTCATAGGAAATGCTCTCAATGTCACGTATGGTGGAGTCACTCATGTCACTCATGGGGTGGTGGCTCTCCTTACATGGCAATTGGGGTAGCTCAACATGTGTGGGTGTTGGAGAGGTGTAGGTGCAAATGTCTCCATGCGCAGTCGCTGTAGCTTGACTCGGAGGATGAGTCCAATGTGGGCGTCGTCTTCATGTTGTTGAAGAGGTTCGCGCCGTCGCCGTGGTCGAAGGGATGGCCCTTGCTCGACCGTCATGTCACCGCCTTGGTGTTGGAGGCCCATATGATGTGGCACCTCATAGCTCGCCTCCATGACCGAAGGAGTTTCCCATGCTCGGCCATCTTCCTTGAGGGGCTTAGAAGATGGAAGTGTCGCCCTCGGTCGTAGGTGGTCGCCTTGGACTTGAAGAAGTTGTTGTAGGTGTACTCGTGGGAAGTAGGCGAAGATGCCGTACGTCCAAAGGCGAAGATGCGTTGAGAAAACTTGGCGAAGATGCCGAAGTGGTTGATGTAGCCGTAGCGCCGTCTTGGTGGTGCTCGTCTCGCGGTCTTCTCATGAGCTTATGAAGCTCGACTTGGCGTGAAGTAGGGCTTCTTGGGACTTGTGCATTTGCTTGTGGAGCATCTTCATGATGATGATGTCGTTGTCGTGCTTGAGCTCGTAGTAGATGTCGCTCGTCGTCGTGCACATGATGCTTGGAGGTGACTTGCCCTTCATGACGATGTTGATCACGAACGTGATGGTGGTCGCCATGTAGATGTGGACGAGGACGATGTGCACTTGCGCTTATGCGGCGCTCAAAGACTTGTGGCTTGAATGTCGCCGCCTTGAAGATGACGAAGGGGAAGAAGACTTGATCAAGGCGAATCTCCTCCATCCTTGCATCTTGCTCCTCTTTATGTGCGGCAAGCTTCTTGTCGAAGTAGTCCCTTCTCCTTGCTTCGGAGTGATGAATGTCGATGGAGATGTTCTCGATGCGCCTCGCAATCTTGATTGTGTGCCTTGCACTTCTCGTTGTAGATCAAAGAGAGACGCTTTGGTGATGTAGTTGTTCACGCCCGTCGTTGTTGTCGAAGACCGGAGATGAAATGCCTTGCCTATCCATCACAAGACTCGAGCAAATATGAGTGGGAGAAAGAGAAGAACTTATACCAATGTACCTTGACCGATGTTGACAATGAATCAAGTTCACTCAAATGCGGACAATGAAATAGCACTATTGGTACCAATCCTTGTGGGTTCTCACACCTACACAAGTAAAGCTTATGGAGGAGCTCGGTGAGGATAGTGGCACAAAAATTTAATGCAAAATGTTAGCAAGAGTCAATAATGTTGAAAGAGATTCACAAATTGCAAGTGAAACAAATGGACCAATAGCAAAGAATGGCACACGGAAACACACACACGGATAGATAAATGGGGTCGTGCAACCAAGGAATGAGCACAAAATGCGGAATCCACGGAAAACGCTCGTGTTGCACAACTCAAGAGAGACGCTAGCACGATTGTTCAATAGGCAGATACGACACTTGTGCACAACCTATAAGATGCAAAATGGATAAACTTCTATCCCAAGTATGCTATGTATGTATGGTTCGGTGTTTCTCTCAAGATGATCCAAGATGATCGGATATGACAATCTTATATGCAATATGGTATGATGCTATGGCACTTGCTTACAAGCTCTTTGCTCTCTTTCTTTGCTTAAAAGCTTTATTTCTTATTTTTTTGTATGGCCACTTTGCACAATGCAAAACCAAGATAGCAATTGTGTATATGCGGGAACAAACTTGAGACACAATGGATGATATGATACCAATATGATATGGTATGGTATGTAATGGAAGGTATGATCACTAATGTGCACAAGTAACGTTGCCGGCAATACTCAAATGGCTAGTCTCGATAGGCAAGTAACGCAAAATGGGCTAGGGGTTATCAATGCAATTTGCAAGGGGAATATTAAATGGAGGGATACCACGATACCAAGATGATATGGGGGTTACCGTCCGGCGATGATGAGTAGCGGTGTTCTTGATGTAGAAACCAAGATGATGGAGACTCGTCCCTAAGTAGCGAAACACCTTAGGAAACGGAAAACCGCGAACTCAAAATCTCAAACGTCAAATGTCAAAATGGTGGTAGCGGGAATGCGGTGGTGGTTTGCACTTGGCAATGCGGAAGTGGAATGATGGGCTATACACGTGTTGGAGTTGAAGTTGCCGTCCCTAAGTAGCCAAACACCTTAGGAGACACAAGCCACAACTCGAAAAAGCTCAATCAACAATTGGGTTAAGTTGGGTTGTCAAGTGTATGGTGGGCAAGGTTATGTGGAAGTGGTGGTGGTGGTGGATGAAGAAGCAATCGTCCCTAAGTAGGCAAACACCTTAGGAGACTCGAATCACTACTCAAGCAACCACTAATGCTATGGGGAACAAAATTGGTTAGGTTGCGGAAGTCGGTGGTGGTTATGCGGAGGATGTGGTGGAAGGCCTAGGCAAACTTGCCAAATTTTCAAAAATTTGATGGAGTCAAATGTTGATGGTAGTATTTTTATGGGAAGGGGGATGTCAATAGCTTCAAAACGAGCTAAAGAACGTCAAAATCGGACTCCGGATGAATTAGTTATGGACAAAACGGTGAAACAGAAAAACTGAAATGTACAGGGGCCGGATATCCGGGGTGGAGCCCGGATTTCCGGGGGTGTCTGTCCAGAACCGAGCAGTTTTGGCACTCCAGGGCCCGGATGTCCGGCCTGAGGCCCGGATGTCCGGCCCGACGGATCCCGAACTCGTTTGGGGCGGAAATTTTCGAATTGGGGGCGGAAATTGATGATTTCAAGGTCAAAATTGGAGAGATTTCGTGGATGGAAAGTGGGGAAACTTGGGGAAATGCTAGATCCACTCGAAACCAAGCAAATCCATGGATCAAAATCAACAAAACATCATCAAAACTAACAAATCACAAAAAAATTTGGGGCTATTTTTGGTGGGGATTTTCGGATTTAGGACGAAATCAACAAAATCAAGTTAGAAAAAGAGGGGTAGGGGCTCCAATAACGTGATCAACGTGGCTCATGATACCATAGATGATGTAGGGTGGAACCCTACGTGGGCCGATCTTTCACGTTGGAGCGGATCCTACGGGGAATAACGAGGAACACGCGGAAGAACACGAGAGAAACGAGAGAGAAATCACGAAACCGACAAGAGATCAATCACACAAGTGCTAGATTATCGATCGCATAGAGTGGCACAAGACTCAAGATCAACAAAGGTAAGATACAAACGGTAGCCGTTCTTCTCCGTGAGGAGGCCTTGAGGGGGTCCACCCTAGAAGGGGGTCTTGAATCCGCTTGGGGGATCTTCTCCGGAGAGGTCCTGATCTCGGTGGAGAAGTAGCCAAGTGGATGAGCAAAGGCTCTCACACAAGAATATGAGCTAATCCAATGCTAACCCTAGAAAGAGGAAGGGATGGAGTATATATAGTCTAGGGGCGAAGAGGTACATGGGTCTCGGCCCTTTATCAGGCGCAGACAGCGGAGCCGGAAGTCCGCGTCGGCCCGGATGTCTGTGGCTTCAGGAGGCGCCTGTTGTCCGGCCGGGGCCGGATGTCCTGCCGGCCTGGGTCTTCAGATTTAATCGGGTGCGGGGCGCCGGATTTCCGAGCGAGAGGCCGGATATCCGGGGCTTCGTGGGAGGCCGGATGTCCGGGGCCTGGGGGCCGGATGTCCGGGCCCTGTAGTTTGCGGCTGCTGTGATGGGCGCCGGATGTCCGGGCTGGGGCCGGATGTCCGGCTATGGAAGGGCGGATGTCCCGGCCGACGCCGGATGTCCGGCTCTGCAGGCTTTCTCCGTTTCTCTCGTCGTGTTCCTTCATCCTTGTACTTGGGGACTTGTCCATCATTCCGAGCATCTCCGAGAGGGTCTCCTTGGTACCTAGGCATGCATAGAGTCCTCGCCTTTAGGTAGCAACCATGTCTCACACGAATGGAAAGGGGAAGCATGTAGGAACAGGTTCACCTTGTGTCCAATGGCGAATAGTCGAGGTCTCATCTCCTGTATCCTTGGGGCTTGGAGAGTAGTCGGAGTGTACATGGTGATGAACGTGGGATGCTCCGCATCATTAAGTCAATTTGATGCTCAATCCCTCGAATAGGTGGTAATCCCGGTGGCACGTCTTGTGGGAAGACGCCGTGAACTCTGCAAAATGTTAGTGACAGCGGGGGCAAAAGAGGAAGGCACGCCCTCGAATGAAAATAATGCCTCTTTGCACACAAAAGCATAGCAAACAGATTTGCTAGAATCTAGCTCCTCAATATCAGATTTGGTGGCAAGTAAACATGCACTTTTCAGTTTAATTTCGAAGCAACATTAGATGGTTTATTATTAGGCTTCATTTGTTGCTCAAATTCTTTTTGCCACAATCTGATTTTCACTCTTATTTTTCTCTTGTTTTGCTTTATTAGCTCTATTAATATCATCTTTCAAAATTGAATTAGGAGTCATAGGAAGCAAAGTAATATTTTTATCCTTGTGAACAAGAGTATACTGATTGTTTCTACCATGGTGTACAGAATTTTTATCAAATTGCCATGGTCTACCAAGTAATAAGGAACATGCTTGCATAGGTACCACATCACAATCAACATAATCAGCATATGTAGAGATACTAAAATACACACGAACAATACGTGTTACCTTAACCTTGCCGCTGTTGTTGAACCATTGGATGTAGTAAGGATGTGGATGTGGTCTTGTGGTGAAAGAAAGCTTCTCCACCATATCCATGCTAGCCAAGTTGTTGCAGCTCCCTCCATCTATGATGACGCGAATAGAACGTTCCTTCACAACTCCCTTTGTATGGAACAAGTTATGCCTCTGATTTTGCTCACTTGTGTAACCTGCACACTCAAAACACGTTGAGCAACTAAACATTCATACCGTCAAAGATCTTCAAGAGCCATGTATTGCGTCTCATGATCGAATCATCTCCACCGTGTTCTTCATGTGTAATAAGAGCCAGAGTCTCTTCATCATAGTCACTAGCGGACTCATACCCACCATCCTCGAGCAATCATCACACGCTGAGATTGGCATTCTCTCGCAAAATGTCCTCTTCCCTTACAACAACGACAAATAATATCACTTGTGTGCCCTGTTGACGCCATGGAAGAAGAAGAGCTCTGTGTAGGCCCAGCAGGTGTGCTCTTGGCAGATAGTGGTGGTTGTGCCTGCTTTCTTGTATCACTGTTGGAGGTGGCAGCCGACGGAGGTGCCGGTGTAGTAGAACGTGTGGAAGTAGATGATGCACGTGGTGTCCATGATGAAGGTCGACCTGCAGAAAAGTTAGTCCGGCGCCAACGCCTGTCGATCCTAAGCACTTCACGCTCAGCTTTACAAGCAAGATGGAATAATCGAGTGATATTAGTATAATCCTTGTAGTCTAGAATGGTCTGAATATCTCTATTTAATCCACCTGTAAAACGTGCAAGCATAGCTTCATTCTCCTCAACAATACCACATCTAATCAAGCCAGTTTGTAATTCCTGATAATATTCTTCTACCGAATTTTCCCTTGTCTTAAGCGCTGCAATTTTTGAAGTAATTCACGTTGATAATATGGTGGAACCCAACCAGAACGCATAGCAGGTTCCAAAGCAGTCCAAGTAGCTGGAACAGGATATAATCTACAATGTTCAGACCACCAAACACATGCAAAGCTAGTGAAAGCACAAACAATGAGAAGGAACACGTCTCTCCTCGGGATATTGTAAACATGTAAATCGTTGTTCAGTTTCTAACTCCCAAGTAAGATATATATCAGGAACATATCTACCCTCAAATGGTGGAATATTCAACTTTAGTTTAGGGAGATGGTCATGATCTCGTACCTGAGGGGGAGCCCTAACATTGCCATTATTTGCATGTGGACGACCTGGTGGTTGTGGTGCTTTGGTGGTTGTGGTGCTAGTGGTTGCACTTGCACGTAGTTCAAGTTGATCAACCTCATCCTCGTACTCTCTCACATAATCATCCTCCCCACATCGCCAGCAGGAGCCACGAAGTATCAACAAAGAAGACCAAAGCAGCTTGGCCAGGCTGAAGAGGGACACGGCTCGCTCGGCGGAGGGCTGTTTCGTGATGTGGAGGTAGTCGTTGTTGTTGTTGTAGAGGTGCATTAGGTGCAGCCGGTGGTGGTGGCGGTAGACGCGCGAGCAATTCATTAAACTTGTTATCGAGCTTTGTTTCGAACGCCTTCGCAATGCCATCTATCTTTTCCATGGCCTCTTAAAATCTATTTAGAACATCTTCCACCTGCCCACTCATCATTTGTTGAAACTTATCATGTAGCGCTTTGTTTGTCATGTTCTCCAAATACCTCGGCTTGTGATCCTGCCATGGTTAGCAGCAATAGAAACACACAAGAATATGATTCGACAGACTACTAGGAAGTGGTGGTGGTGGTGTGGTGGACAGTCACAAATCCGTCAAGCAAATCTCCAATTCTTACCAGTTCTTACCCTGCAGCAGGCGGTGATCGGCAACCGATGTAGTCAAAACTCTCAAAGCTTGGATTACCAGGGAGAGTCAAACGCACGATGTAGATGTATGTGGAGCTGGGAAGGCTTATAATGTGGTGGCAAAAAGGGTCAACAATAATCAATTCAGAGATGCAAAGTTGAATAAACGCTCAACGACGCAGATCTTTGGGTCCTAGGCTAGACCGTGCTAGAGACGCGAGCCTAGAACACTAACAAAATCACGGCGCTGCACGGAAACAACGGAAAAGCACACTCTGGAATTTATTTTTTCGCCCTTTTTTTTGCGCTGCTTTTTTTTGCGCTGCTCTTTTTTTTTTGCGAAAAATCACTATAATGGCGAGTGTCTCAAAACTCTTCCCAGGTCAAACTGACAGGATGGGCACGAAATTTTTTCGACCAATTTTTTTTTTTTGACTGCCCGGACCCAAAAACTGGAAACGGGTCAAAAAAAACTTTCTATAATGGCGACTGTCTCAATACGCTTAGAAACACCTAAAAATAGGATAGCCAGAAAATTTTTCGACAAGTGCGGTTTCGGAAAATTTTGGGCCTAAACGGAGGGTGGTTTCGAAACCTACTCGAGCAAGGAAACACGAACCGAATTTAGATGGATCTCGAAAACAAACCTAATATGAGAAGAACTCGGATTGGTGGTGGATATATGGTGGTGGTATATGGCAGCGGTGGTGGTATATGGTAGCGGTGGTGGTATATGGCTACGGATTGGTGGTGGTATATGGATACGGATTGGTGGTGGTATATGGATATGGATTGGTGGTGGTATATGGATACGGATTCAGAGCGGTGGCGGATAAGAAGGGTGGTAGATGGCAAGGCGATGATGATGAAAGCGGCGGCGGCGTGACAACTTATGACCAGAACTTCGAAACTCTAAAAGACTAGACTCTAAGACCAAAGAACTTGACACGACGATGCAACCGCAAATTCAACAAAGCAAAAACCCTAAAAGATTATGCGAAGGCTCAGATTGGTTCGGATATGATGAACTAACCCTAATTTTTTTGTGGCTTTTTCGTGGACTTTAGGTATGAAGAACAGACTTCGATCTAATCTCTGAAAAACTGTAAAATCTCACCGAGCAACCTGAAAATCTGATACCACTTGATAGAGGCGAAGGTGTCCCGATGTTTCGATGAGATGGTGGCTATCGTTTCTGTGGGAGTCGACCTTGACGATCCGACTACGTACGTGCGAGACGTCGCGCCTTAGCAATCGTCGAACCAACTTCCGAGGGTTATTGACCACGCCGGAGCACGATCAACCTGACCACGAGGGCCTGTTTCCTGCGAGCAAACGAAGAACAAGCAAGAAACTAAGATTGCAATCTAGATATTGCGAATATAAGAGGAAAGCTTTATTAATGAAGGTGGGGTTCTGTGACGCCTTTGTCTGGTCGTTGAACACAAACGAAGTACGCGAAGTTGCAGCTATGGCGAACTTTTAATCTAAACAACGCTCAAAGTCTAAACATCACCCTAAGGGCTGTATATATGGAGGAAGAGGGGGGATATTTCGTGGCCCTTTGAGGAGGGCTCTGAAGCCAACCCTAACTCTTGTTTCCCCACACATACGGACTCTAAAAACAGCCTACACTTAAGTATTTCGAAATTACATGGGCCTGGCCCAATAATAAGGTGACGCAGCACCTAGAATAGCCTATGGACGAATATTATGAAGTGGCATCTTGTATATTTCGTCCAAGGCCTCATGCTCTCATTAGGGTGGCTTCAAAGTCCTGGAATCATCACTTGTAACTCCGTTCTTGTTTCCCTATGCATGCCAACATCTCCATGCTTGAACTTGCTCCAAGGTTCATCTTTCTTGTCCATGGTAGGCCCTTCATTTATAAGCAAAACAAATGTATCCAATTTAGGCAGCATCATATTCTCATGAACATTGGAATCGTTACCAAGAAACGAAAGTACCTGATAATTCAATTGGCGTGCGCGAGCTCTAGTAATTGGTCCAGTATGGATAGCAGCAGGGGCTGTGGGTGTAACAATGGTATTGATGTCCTCATCACAAACTCACATATGGTGGAGTCACTCATGTCACTCAAGTGGTGGGGGTTGTGGCTCTCCTCACATGGGAATTGGGGCAACACATCATATATGGGGCTAGTGGTGAAGTCACTCTCACTCTCATTATGGTGGCACAAGTCTCTCAAGTCATCATACATCGCCGTGGTTGAAGGGAAAATCCCGTGCTCAACCATCTCATCGTCGTCGCCATGGATGAAGGCCGACGATGGCACAACATCACTCTCCTCCATGACCGAAGGGAAAATCCCATGCTCGATCATCTTGTCATCGTCGTCGTGGATGAAGGCCGAAGATGGCACAACATCACTCTCGCCTCCTAAGATGGAAGCATCATCCTTGCTCGCCACCTTGTCGCTCGCCTCCAAAGCTTGGTCCTTGATGGTCTCCGTAGTCGTACTTGTCGCCGCATCATCTTGAAAAAGAGTCAAGGTAGACTCGGCATCATCAATGCCACAAAGAGGGATGGCGGTGAAGTCGCACTTGGGAGCATCGTCTTGGAGCTTGTCGGGCTTGGACATCGTGGTGGTACTAGCCTCATGCTTGTCGTAAAGCTTGGTCACCGCGAAGTTTGCTTGGGATGGAAAAACCTTGGCCTTCTTGAGTTCTTGTTCCGCCTTGAGAGCACCAATGTAGTAGTCGTCGATGGACTTGTAATTCTCGAGGAAGATGGTCTTGGAGATGTCGTTGTGCAATCCCATCATGAAGTGGAACTTCATCCAAATGGGGTTAAATCCACGCCCGGCTCGTCAAGAAGACAATCTTCATCTCCTTGAAGCTGGCGTCGATGGACTTGGATCCTTGGATGGTGTTCTCCAATTGGCGCCGAAGTTGTTCCATGTAGGTTGGAGGCACAAACTCTTGCCGCAAAGCTCTCTTCGCCTTGGGCCAACTCATGCCGTAGTACTCAAGGTGTGTGAAGCCACCATGTCGAGGCGTAGTCGTGGAAGTTTCTTGTGGCGCACTTCACTTGATCTTGGGAGGAACTTGATGTAGCTTGAGGTAGTCGTCCATTAAGCGCTCCCACTCGAGATACTCCTCGGGTTCATGAGTCCCATAGAAAGGAATCGCGTGGTCGATGTCGAGGTCGTAGTAGCTCGTGGAAGTCGTGGACTTGAGCTTGGGGAGCTTCTCTTGAGCGTAGTCATGGGGTGCTTGTTGGCGAAGATGTCGTATGTCCGTAGGCAAAGATGCCTTGAAGTCGCTTGGCGAAGATGCCAAGGGAGATGGTGAAGTCGTTGAGCGGTAGTTGATGTTGAGCTCATGACCTTCACGTTCTTGGTGGTTATGGTGTCGATGCCGATGTGATCTTGCCAGAGATGGTAGCTCGGAAGCATGTGCTCTTGAGCGTCTTCTCGAAGATGAGGAAGATCGCTTGTAGGACTTGATGAGGGCTTTGATCTCCTCCATTTGAGCTTGCATCTTGGCGTCGGAGTTGTTGTTCGTGGCATCGAACTCGTCATTGTTGTTGTAGACCGAGGGTGAAATGCCATGCCTATCCATCACAAGACTCGAGTAGAGGTGAGTAGGAAATGAGATAAACAATACCAAGTTACCTTTTCCCAAAGTTGAGGATGTATCCTGCTTCACTCAATGTGAGATGAAAGAATAGTGGAATTGGTACCGGACTTGTTCACTCACACCTATCAAGTAAAGCTTATGGTAGAGCTCGGTGAGGATAGTGGCACAAAAATTTGATGCAAAATGTTAGCAAGAGTCAATAATGTTGAAAGAGATTCACAAATTCGCAAGTGAACAAATAGACCAATAGCAATATGTGGCTGCGGAAACACACACACGGATAGATAAATGGGGTCGTGCAACCAAGGAATGAGCACAAAATGTGGAATCCATGGAAAACGCTCGTGTTGCACAACTCAAGAGAGACACTAGCACGATTGCTCAATAGGCGGATACGACACTTGTGCACAACCTATAAGATGCAAAATGGATAAACTTTCTATCCCAAGTATGCTATGTATGTATGGTTCCTGGTGTTTCTTTCAAGATGATCCAAGATGATCGGATATGATACCATATGATATATTGTGATGCTATGGCTATTGCTTACAAGCTCTTTGCTCTTTCTCTTTTGCTTGAAAGCTTATTCTCTTTTTTTTTCTATGGCCACTTTTGCACAATGCACAAACCAAGATAGCTATTGTGTATATGCTGGAACAATATTGTGACACAAGAGATAATATGATGATACCAAGATGATATGGTATGTATGTTATGGGAAGTATGATAACTAATGTGCACAAGTAACGCTTAAGCAATACTCAAATGGCTAGTCTCGATAGGCAAGTAACGCAAAATGGGCTAGAGGTTAACAATGCAATTGCAAGGGAATATACAATGGTGTCGTCGAGGTTACCGTCCTTGGCGATGATGAGTGGCGGTGTTCTTGATGTAGATACCAAGATGATGGAAACTTCGCTCCTAAGTAGTCAAACACCTTAGGAAACGGAAAAACCGCGAACTCAAAATCTCAAATGACAAATGTCAAATGGTGGTAGCGGAAAGCGGTGGTGGTTGCGGAAGCTCAATGGGATTGCGGAAATGCAATGATGTGTAATGGAGTACGCAATGCAGAAGTGGAGGGTAAGATGGTGAACTATACACGGTGTCGGAGTTGCAAGCACGGTCCCTAAGTAGCCTAAACACCTTAGGAGACACAACTCTCAACACAAACAAAATTGGGTTAAGTTGGTGGTGGAAGTGTATGGAGGGTAAGCCTATGCGGAAGTGGCGGTGGTGGTTGATGAAGAAGCAACCGTCCCTAAGTAGCCGAAACACCTTAGGAGACTTGAATCACAACTCAAACAACCATGAGGAACAAAATTGGTTAGGTTGCGGAAGTCGGTGGTGGAGTAGCGGAGGATGTGGTGGAAGCCCTAGGCAAAGGTGCCAAAATCATAAAATTTGATGGAGTCAAATGATGTTGGTGGTATTTTTGTGGGATAGGGGATGTCAATAGCTTCAAAACGAGCTAAAGAACGTCAAAATCGGAGTTCGGATGAATTAGTTATGGACAAAACAAAAATCAGCCGAAGTCTGAAACTACAGGTTACGGACGTCCGGAAAGGTCGGAAATCCGTAAATTCGGTTCGGGTTAGGGGTTCCGGTCGTCCGGAAAAGGTCGGACGTCCGGTGCTTCGTGCGTGTCCGGACGTCCGTAAATCGTCGGTCGTCCGGTGGGTCGGGGTCAACTCGAAATTTCAGATCCGGGACGCGATTTTGGGCGGAAATAGGGGATTTCGGGGTCAAAATTCGTGGGATTTTGTGGATGAAAGATGGGGAAACTTGGGGAAATGCTAGATCCACTTGAAACCAAGCAAATCCATGGATCAAAATCAACAAAACATCATCGAACCAACAAATCAGAAAAAATTTGGGGCTATTTTGGTGGGGATTTTCAGATTTTGGGGAAGAACACAACAAAACAAGGCTAGAAAACGGTGGGAGGGACTCCAAATACGTGATCAACGTGGCTCATGATACCATATGATACGGGGCTAACCCGGTGTAGGCCGATCTTTCACGTTTGGAGTGGGATCCCTCGAAGAACACGAAGAACACGGGGAAGAACGGGGAGAAATCACAAGGGGAAACACTCAAGAACAAGTCCAATCACACATCCACTAGACAATCAAACACACAAGATCACAAGGTACATGAACAACAAAGGGAAAGATACAAGGTAAGGTTCATCTCCAAGAGGAGGTCTTGATGATATCCTAGACGGATCTTCCCAAGGGGTCTTGATGATATCCCGCAGGATCTTCTCACATGGAGGTCTTGAACTCCATGGGAGTGGTAGTCTCTCTCTCTCAAGAGTAGAGGTAGGAGCAAAGCTCACCTAAGAATGAGCTATCATATTTGCTAACCTTAGAAAGGAGGTGGAGGTGGTCTATTTATAGTCTAAGCCACGAAGGGGTAAGTGGGAGAGGGATACAAGGCCAAAGGCCCGCGGCCGCGCACACAAAGGCCGGACGTCCGGAAGGGTCGGACGTCCGAAGCTCGGACGGTCGGACGTCCAGGAAGTCTTCGGACATCCGTAATCTTTCTGTTCTGTTGCCAGAGCACCGGCCGTCCGGAGGCGCCGGCCGTCTGCGGGTGGCTCGGGAGGTGTCGGACGTCCGGACTTGGTCGGTCGTCCGGGCGCTGTAGAGGGTCGGACGTCTGGAGGCTTCCGGTCGTCCGGTCGCTGTAGACTCCGCAACACCTTCTTTTTCCGTCTTCGCTTCCATGCCTCACTCGCAGATGGTGTAGTCGTTCCTTGGCGCTTGCACTCCTCCTTGACATCCATGAAGCTCCGACAATACCTATGCATGCACACGGGAGAAGTGTCAAGTAGTATACCATCCTCGAAGGGGTCAAGTGAGCACGTGTAAAGGAGAAGATTCACCTTTATGTATGAGAAGTAGAGGTCGCACGTGTCACTTGCCAAACAGACTCTTGACATGGTGATGACCGTAGGATGCTCCGCATCAGTCCATAGGGTCCATCTCCAATGGCGGTCCTCCATCCAATAGATGTATCATGTAGATAACAAGAAGGAAACAACAATGAAAGAATGGCCCGTCCAATATGTGTATTTGAGGATGGCTCAAAGGAAAGGAGGTCACCTGTAGGAGGTTCTCGAAGATGTTGGAGTTGCGCATCATGTATGCCTTCACATAACCAATATGTCGCATAACGGCACCGCCTTGTGAATCCTCCAAAATGAAAGAACATGACAAACACTCGGAAAAACAAATGAGGTTAGTGCAAATGCAAGACCTATCATTCGAGGGGCGAGATACCGAACAAGTGTTTTCATCATTCTTATCATAAGAAAGAACAAGGTGTGGTATGGTATGAAAGCATATGATACAACTATAACCAAAGACAATAGGCTCAAGTAAGCAAGCATGCATCACAAGTAATATGTCCAATTCTCCACGATCAATAAGCATAGCATGGGTGCACTCACTACAAGGTGATATGAGAGATGCAACTAATGGAGACAAGGGACAATGATCAAGATATATCATGTGAGAGGCATGAACATAGATGTCATCAACCCAAGAAAGCGAGTAATGGAACATGGGTGATGCAACATAGCTAGCAATCATAGAGATCAAGTCAAGCAAGCTAGTAGTGCGAAGATGCAACGTACTAGAAGGAATCATGGCAATCATGTCATGGGTGCAAATAGTGTGCATGAATACTTCACATGACATGTCACAAGCATGAAGGCAAGATATGAGCAAAATAGCATCAATAGCATGGGGCACATGATAAACATGGCAATAGCAATAAGGATCTCCACCAAGCATGCAAATACACATAGAGGTATCATAATGGTGAATCATGGGTAGATGCAAGCAAGGGTCACAATTGCATGGCAAAGGCATAGGAGCAAGCATAGCATGCAATGTGAACACGGTAAAATGAGCATAAGGTGACAAGTGGTAAATAGCCCATAGCCGTGTGAGAGCCAAGTAGAAGAGATGCGCATAGTCCTTGCGTGAAGAGAACGGTGGTAAAGATAGTCCACGGGATCCCAAGTCATCATTGCTCTCAAGAGCTTGTTTCGTCAACTCATGTGATTGAGATGTTGACGAGTATACGTGCGTACCTACACAAAACAAAGACAAAGGGAAAATTGTGTGTGCGTGGTAGATGTACACATCATCCATCATGATGTGCACGTGCGTGTGTTTGTTAGCACAAAATAGCCAATGCTCAAATAAATGAGATGCGCGATATATAAACATGTCATCCATCATGAGAGGTTTGTTATGATGTATAGCATAATGGAGAATCAAATTGTGTAATGCATCATGAGAAACATCTAGAGCATTGTTGTTCATGGAATGCATATGGTGTACACAATCATGGGAATCATGCAAAGTATGAAATGCATCAAGATCTCCTAATATGTATGAGGAAACTATGGGGGTCTCCTCATGAGCATTAATGGAAACATCACATGGAGAATATTGACAACATCCAAAACAATGCATATTCGAACAATGTGATCATGGCATGACATAGTAGACTAATTGCAAATCATGTAAAGGAAGCATGGCAATATCATCACAAGAGAAGCAAAAGCCAATGACCATCATCTCGTCATCTATGCCATTAGTGCAAATGGGATTGATTTTAATGGGGCATACATAGTTACTATGTTGAGATTGTAATGATGCAATATGGGAGATCTCACTCATAGCATATGACAAGGTCAAAGGATTGTCAAACATGAAGTGACCAATAGAATTTTCACAAGATATCCTATGAAGCATAGCATCACAACTAGGCAACTCAACATGCTCATCATCATATTCATCATAAATAGGTAATTCAAGGCATGAAGAAGTTTCACTAGCATGAAGCATGGTAATAGGTGGATCAACATTATGGGAGCAATCATTGGTAAGATAGTCCTCTAGTGGGACAAGAGAAGCATCATCACCTATATTACCTTCGGAGCATAGCTCATGCGTTGTAGGTGAGGTGTTGAAGATCGTCTCGTTGTCATCTTCATCTTGATGGAACCATGTGGGGGGTTCATCATCATCCACCAGGGCCATCGTCGTCTCCAATGTAGGGATAGACTCATCAAGGATAGGCATGTCGTCATGTAGGAGACCTAGCACCAAAGAAGAAAACACACTAGGAGTAGAGGTTAAGTCGTTAGAAATCATGGTGGCCTCACATGCCGTGTCAACTACCTCACTCTCTAAGTGTTATGGCTCACTCACCCCCTCAAGGATGCTCTCACTCGTATGGTTGGTGGAGTCACTCAAATGGCTCTCAACCTCACATAGGATATGTGGCATGCTCTCAAGTGTGGGGCTAGTGGTGGTCACACTCATCCTCTCATAGGAAATGCACTCAATGTCATATAGGGTGGAGTCACTCATCTCACTCATGTGGTGGTGGCTCTCCTCACATGGCACTTGGGGTAGCTCAACATATGTGGGTGTCGGAGAGGTGTAGGTGCAAATGTCTCCATGCGCGGTCGCGTAGCTTCACTCGGAGTATGAGTCCGATGTGGGCGTCGTCTTCATGTTGTTGAAGAGGTTCGCGCTCGTCGCTGTGGTCGAAGGGGAAGGCCCTTGCTCGACCGTCTTGTCACCGTCTTGGTGTTGGAGGCCCATATGATGTGGCACCTCATAGCTCGTCTCCATGACCAAAGGGAGTTTCCCATGCTCGGCCATCTTCCTTGAGGGGCTTCCGAAGATGGAAGTGTCACCCTCGCTCGTAGTTGGTCGCCTTGGACTTGATGAAGTCGATGAAGGCGTACACGTGCTTATGAAGCTTCGACTTGGCGTGAAGTAGGGCTTGTTGGGACATGTGCTTTTGCGCTTGTGGAGCATCTTCATGATGATGATATCGTTGTCGTGCTTGAGCTCGTAGTAGATGTCGTTAAATCGTCGTCGTGCACATGATGCTTGGAGGTGACTTGCCCTTCATGACGATGTTGATCACGAACGTGATGGTGGTCGCCATGTAGATGTGGACGAGGACGATTTCCGCTTGCATCTTTTTTCGCATTCAAGACTTGTGGCTTGAATGTCGCGGCCTTGAAGATGTGAAGGGGAAGAAGACTTGATCAAGGCCCGAATCTCCTCCATCCTTGCATCTTGCTCCTCTTTATGTGCGGCAAGCTTCTTGTCGAAGTAGTCCCTTCTCCTTGCTTCGGAGTGATGAATGTCAATGGAGATGTTCTCGATGCGCTTTCGCAATCTTGATTGTGTGCCTTGCACTTGTCGTTGTAGATCGAAGATAGACACTTTGGTGATGTAGTTGTTCACGCCGTCGTTGTTGTCGAAGACCGGAGATGAAATGCCTTGCCTATCCATCACAAGACTCGAGCAAATATGAGTGGGAGAAAGAGAAGAACTTATACCAATGTACCTTGACCGATGTTGACAATGAATCGAGTTCACTCAAATGCGGACAATGAAATAGCACTATTGGTACCAATCCTTGTCGGTTCTCACACGTACACAAGTAAAGCTTATGGAGGAGGTCGGTGAGGATAGTGGCACAGAAATTTAATGCAAAATGTTAGCAAGAGTCAATAATGTTGAAAGAGATTCACAAATTCGCAAGTGAAACAAATGGACCAATAGCAAAGAATGGCACACGGAAACACACACACGGATAGATAAATGGGGTCGTGCAACCAAGGAATGAGCAGAAAATGTGGAATCCACGGAAAACGCTCGTGTTGCACAACTCATGAGAGACGCTAGCACGATTGCTCAATAGGCGGATACGACACTTGTGCACAACCTATAAGATGCAAAATGGATAAACTTCTATCCCAAGTATGCTATGTATGTATGGTTCTCGGTGTTTCTCTCAAGATGATCCAAGATGATCGTATATGACAATCTTATGTGCAATGTGGTATGATGCTATGGCACTTGCTTACAAGCTTCTTTGCTCTCTTTCTTTTGCTTAAGAGCTTTATTTTTTTCTTTTCTATGGCCACTTTTGCACAATGCACAAACCAAGATAGCTATTGTGTATATGCGGGAACTAACTTGTGACACAAGATATGATACCAATATATGCACCACGATGATATGGTATGTATGCTATGGGAAGTATGATCACTAATGTGCACAAGTAACGTTGCCGGCAATACTCAAATGGCTAGTCTCGATAGGCAAGTAACGCAAAATGGGCTAGGGGTAAACAATGGCAAGAGGAATATACAATGGAGGGATACCACGATACCAAGATGATATGGAGGTTACCGTCCGGCGATGATGAGTAGCGGCGTTCTTGATGTAGATACCAAGATGATGGAGACTCGTCCCTAAGTGGCGAAACACCTTAGGAAACGGAAAAACCGCGAACTCAAAATCTCAAACGTCAAATGTCAAAATGGTGGTAGCGGAAAGCGGTGGTAGTGTGCACTTGGCAATGCGGAAGTGGAATGATGGGCTATACACGGTGTAAGAGTTGGAAGCACACGGTCCCTAAGTAGCCGAAACACCTTAGGAGATACAAGCCACAACTCAAAAAAGGTCAATCACCAATTGGGTAAAGTTGGGTCGTCGGAAGTGTATGGTGGGCAAGGTTATGTGGAAGTGGTGGTGGTGGTGGTGGTTGATGAAGAAGCAACCGTCCCTAAGTCCTAAACACCTTAGGAGACTCAAATCACAACTCAAACAACCACTAATGCTATAAGGAACAAAATGGGTTAGTTTGCGGAAGGCTATGGTGGTATTGCGGATGATGTGGTGGAAGCCCTAGGCAAAGATGCCAAAGTACCAAAAATTTGATGGTGTCAAAAGGTGGTGGTAGTATTTTGTGGGATGGGGGATGTCAATAGCTTCAAAACGAGCTAAAGAACGCGAAAATCGGACTCCGGATGTGGAAGTTATGGCCGAAACGGTGAAACTCTGTACGCTGAAACTGGGAGGGGCGGTAGTACCGCTCGGAGGGGCGGAAGTACCGCTCGTGTCGGGATTTTTCACTGATCGACTCGGGGCGCGATTTTGGGGCGGAAATGGATGATTTCGGGCAAAAATTGGATGGATTTCGTGGATGGAAGGTGGGGAAACTTGGGAGATGCTAGATCCACTCCAAACCAAGCAAATCCATGGATCAAAATCAACAAAACATCATCAAAACTAACAAATCACAAAAAAAATTGGGGCTATTTTTGGTGGGGATTTTTGGATTTAGGACGAAAACAACAAAATCAAGCTAGAAAACACGGGGTAGGGGCTCCAAAAACATGATCAACGTGGCTCATGATACCAAGATGATGTAGGGCGGAACTCTATGTGGATGATCTTTCACGTTGGAGCGGATCCTACGGGGAATCACGAAGAACACGCGGAAAAACAAGAGGGAAACACGGAGGAAACGAGAGAGAAATCACTTAACCAACAAGAGATCAATCACACAAGTGCTAGATCACCGAACACAAAGAGGGACATATGATCCACAATCAACAAAGGTAAGGATACACGAGTAGCCGTTCTTCTCCGAGAGGAGGTCTTGATGGGGTCCACCCTAGAAGGGGGTCTTGAATCCGCTTGGGGGATCTTCTCCGTAGAGGTCCAGAGCTCCGAGGAGAAGTAACCAAGTGGATGAGCAAGGCTCTCACACAAACATGAGCTAAACCTAAGCTAACCCTAATAAGAAGCTAGGAGAAGAGTATATATAGTGCTAAGCCACGAAGGGGTAAGTGAGGGCGAAGGGTACAGGCTCGGCCCAATACACTTTGTCTTGTGACAGGCGGTTGTACTGGTCATGGGCGGTTGTACCGCTGAGAGCTCATGAGGGCGGTAGTTCCGGCCGAGGAAGGCAAGATTACTACAGGGAGGTCGACTGCTTCACGGAGGTGGGCGTCGAAGGAGCCAGCGGTTGTACCGAATGTCGGGCGGTTGTTCGGTCTTTGGGCATAAACCGGTAGAACCGGTCTTTAGACCGCCTTGCACCGCTTGATCACAGAATGGTGGCCGGTTGTTGGGCGGTGGCTGGCCGGTTGTTCCGGCCGGGCGGTGGTTGGGCGGTTGTACCGGTCCTTCCAGGCTGGGTGGAATGCGTCCTTGATCTTGATGTCCATCACCTTCTTGTCCAATGCTCGTAGCTGTTCCATGGCCTTCCTCTTGGTTCCTGGACATGCATAGCATACACGTTTGAGGTAGTAGCCATGTTTCACATGTGGAAAGTGAAGGTTCGGAGAGGAGCGAGTTCACCTTGTGTCCAAAGGTGTATCTTCGAGGTCTCATCATATGTCCTCTTGGGGCTTGGAGAGTAGTCGGAGTGTACATGGGGATGAACGTTGGATGCTCCGCATCAACATGGCTGCTGAAGATGCTGACAGGTATAAATGTTTAGTTGCTCAACGTGTTTTGAGTGTGCAGGTTACACAAGCTGAGCAAAATCAGAGGCATAATTTGTTCCATACAAAGGGAGTTGTGAAGGAACGCTCTATTCGCGTCATCATAGATGGAGGGAGCTGCAACAACTTGGCTAGCATGGAGATGGTGGAGAAGCTATCTCTCATCACAAGACCACATCCACATCCTTACTACATCCAATGGTTCAACAACAGCGGCAAGGTTTAGGTAACACGTACTATTCGTGTGCACTTTAGTATCTCTACATATGCTGATTATGTTGATTGTGATGTGGTACCTATGCAAGCATGTTCCTTATTACTTGGTAGACCATGGCAATTCGATAAAAATTCTGTACACCATGGTAGAAACAATCAGTATACTCTTGTTCATAAGAATAAAAATATTACTTTGCTTCCTCTGACTCCTGATTCCATTTTGAAAGATGATATTAATAGAGCTAATAAAGCAAAACAGGAGAAAAATAAGAGTGAAAATCAGATTGTGGCAAAAGAATTTGAGCAACAAATGAAGCCTAATAATAAACCATCTACTGTTGCTTATGAAATTAAATTGAAAAGTGCATGTTTACTTGCCACCAAATCTGATATTGATGAGCTAGATTTTAGCAAATCTGTTTGCTATGCTTTTGTGTGCAAAGAGGCATTATTTTCATTCGAGGACGTGCCTTCCTCTTTGCCCCTCGCTGTCACTAACATTTTGCAGAGTTCACCGACGTCTTCCCACAAGACGTGCCACCGGATTACCACCTATTCGAGGGATTGAGCATCAAATTGACTTAATTCGGTGCATCGCTACCCAACCGTGCACCATACCGTACCAATCCAGAGGAGACGAAGGAGATTATGCGTCAAGTACAAGAGCTTCTCGACAAAGGTTATATACGTGAATCCCTTAGTCCTTGTGCTGTTCCTATTATTCTAGTGCCGAAAAAGGATGGTACATCGCGTATGTGTGTTGATTGTAGAGGCATTAATAATATTACTATTCGTTATCGTCATCCTATTCCTAGGCTAGATGATATGCTTGATGAATTGAGTGGCTCTACAATTTTCTCCAAAGTTGATTTGCGTAGTGGATATCATCAAATTCGTATGAAATTGGGGGATGAATGGAAAACAACATTTAAAACTAAGTTTGGATTATATGAGTGGTTAGTCATGCCTTTTGGGTTAACTAATGCACCTAGTACTTTCATGAGATTAATGAACGAAGTTTTACGTGCTTTCATTGGACGATTTGTGGTAGTTTACTTTGATGACATATTGATTTATAGCAGATCTTTGGAGGAACATTTGGAACATTTACGTGTTGTTTTTATTGCTCTACGTGATGCACGTTTGTTTGGTAACCTTGGGAAGTTGATAAAGACAAAGGTGTCACGTCTTTTGATGAGATGTTGATTTCGCTTTGGAGGAAGTCGATTTTGACGATCCGACTACGAACGTGCGAGGACGTCGCGCCTTAGCAATCGCTAAACCAACTCTGAGAGGTTATTGACCACGCCGGAGCACGATCAATCTGACCACGAGGGTCTGTTTCCTGCGAGCAAACGAAGAACAAGCAAGAAACTGAGATCGCAATCTGGATATTGCGAATATAAGATGAAAGCTTTATTGATCAAGGTGGGGTTCTGTGGCCTTTATGCAGTCGTTGAACACAAGCGAAATGCTGTGAAGTTGCAGCTATGGCGAACTTTTAATCTAAACAAAACCCAAAGTCTAAGCGGTGCCCTAAGGGTTGTATATATGGAGGAAGAGGGGGGATTTCATGGCCCTTGGTGGAGGTCCAAATCAACCCTATCTCTTGTTTCCCACACATACGGACTCTAAAAATAGCCTATACTTGTGTATTTAGAAATTACAAGGGCCTGGCCCAATAAGGTGACGTGAAGCACCTAGAATAGCCTCGGGACGAAATTTATGAAGTAGCATCTTGTATATTTCGTCCAAGGCTTCATGCACCCATTATGGTGGCTTCAAAGTCCTGAAATCATCACTTGTAACTCCGTTCTTGTTCCCCTTGCGCATGGCATCATCTCCATGCTTGTTCTTGCTCCAATGTCCCACTTTGGGGTTAGTCCCACTTTTAACATTGCATCATCTGCACTCTTTGGGGACCATCAGCAAACACCTTAAATCAAAGCTAATGCCACGTGCTGATGGTCCATTTAAGATGTTAGAGAAAATAAATGATAATGCATATAAACTTGAGCTGCCTGCAGATTTTGGGGTTAGTCCACTTTTAACATTGCAGATTTGAAGCCTTATTTGGGTGAGGAAGAGGAGCTTCCGTCGAGGACGACTTCATTTCAAGAAGGGGAGGATGATGAGGACATCAATACCATTGTTACACCCACAGCCCCTGCTGCTATACATCTTGGACCAATTACTAGAGCTCGCAAGATGCCAATTGAATTATCGTACTTTCATTTCTTGGTAACGATTCCAATGTTCATGAGAATATGATGCTGCCTAAATTGGATACATTTGTTTTGCTTACAAATGAAGGGCCTACCATGGACAAGAAAGATGGACCTTGGAGCAAGTTCAAGCATGGAGATGTTGGCATGCTAAGGGGAACAAGAACGGAGTTACAAGTGATGATTCCAGGACTTTGAAGCCACCCTAATGAGTGCATGAGGCCTTGGACGAAATATACAAGATGCCACTTCATAATATTCGTCCATAGGCTATTCTAGGTGTTGCGTCACCTTATTATTGGGCCAGGCCCATGTAATTTCGAAATACTTAAATATAGGTTGTTTTTAGAGTCCGTATGTGTGGGGAAACAAGAGTTAGGGTTGGTTTCGGACCCCTCCCTCAAGGCCACGAAATTCCCTCCTCTTCCTCTATACAACCCTTAGGGCGTCATTTAGACTTTGGGTTTTGTTTAGATTAAAAGTTCGCCATAGCTGCAACTTCGCATACTTCGTTTTTGTTCAATGACCAGACAAAGGCGTCACAGAACCCCACCTTGATCAATAAAGCTTTCATCTTATATTCGCAATATCCAGATTGCAATCTCAGTTTCTTGCTTGTTCTTCGCTTGTTTCGCAGGAAACAGACCCTCGTGGTCGGTTGATCGTGCTCGCTGCGTCAATAACCTCTCGGAGTTGGTTTAGTGATTGCTAAGGCGCGACGTCCTCGCACGTTCATAGTCGGATCGTCAAAGTCGACTTCCTCCAAAGCGAAAACCAACATCTCATCGAAAGACGAGACACCTATGCCTCTATCACTTGCAGCATATGCATTCCATGAATAACAATGCTCTAGATATTGCTCATGATGCATTACACAATTTGAGTCTCCATTATGCTATACATAACAACAAACCTATCATGATGGATGACATGTTTCAATATCACGCATCTCATTTATTTGAGCATTGGATATTTGGTGCTAACCAACACAAGCACGTATGCATCATGATGGATGATGCGTACATCTACCACGCACACACAAATTTTCCTTTGTCTTTGTTTTGTGTAGGTACGCACGTATACTCGTCAACTTCTCAATCCCATGAGTTGACGAAACGAGCTCTTGAGAGCAATGATGACTTGGGATCCCGTGGACTATCCTTACCACCATTCCCCTCGCGCAAGGACTACGCGCATCTCTTTTACTTGTCTCTCACACAGCTATGGGCTATTTACCACTTGTCACATTATGCCCATTCTATCGTGTTCACTTTGCATGTTATGCATCTTTACATGACTTTGCCATGCAATTGTGACCCTTGCTTGCATTTACCCATGATGCACCATTATGATACTCCTATGTGTATTTGCATGCTTGGTGGAGATCCTTGTTGGTATTGCCATGTTTATCATATGCCCCATGCTATTGATGCTATTTTGCTCATATCTTGCCTTTATGCTTGTGAAATGTCATGTGCATTTTATATGCCCACTATTTGCACACATGACATGATTGCCATGATTCCTTCTTGTATGTTGCATCTTCGCACTACTAGCTTGCTTGATTTGATAGCTATGATTGCTTGCTATGTTGCATCACCCATGTTCCACTATCACTTGCTTTCTTGGGTTGATGACTTATATGTTTACGCCTCTCACATGATATATCTTGTTCATTGTCGATTGCCTCCAATTATTGCATCTATGCTTATTGATCTTGGAGACTTTGACACTTTACTTGTGATGCATGCTTGCTTACTTGAGCCTATTGTCTTTGGTTGTAGTTGCATCATATGCTTTCATACCATACCACACCTTGTCCTTTCTTATGATAAGAATAATGAAAACACTTGTTGGGTATCTTACCACACGAATGATAGGTTTTGCACTTCAACTAACCTCATTTGTTTTTCCGAGTGTTTGTCATGTTCTTCCATTTTGAAGGATTCACAAGGCGGTAACATCAAGAGACAACTTGTTTATGTGAAGGCATACAAGATGCGCAACTCCATCATCCTTGAGAACCTCCTAAAGGTGACCTCCTTCCCTTTGAGCCATCCTCAATTCCACATATTGGCTGGGTCACTCTTTCATAGTTGTTTCCTTCTTGTTGTCTACATGATACATCTCATGACGGAGGAGCGACATTGGCGATTGGCTCTATGGACCTTCACATTGAGGAGCGCTCTCACTTCTTGGATGCACCTTCGGAACTCCACTCATGCCTCGACATCGAGCTTTGGTACACCAACAGCTCCATATTTGTTGATTGTGCTCATACATGTCATGCTCGATGGGCATATCGTACTCACCACAAGTTTGCACCCCATGCATGGATTGACTCACATTATGCTTGTCTTGTTGCATCTATTTCCATGTCATCCATGATATATGAACTTGTGCATTTTCTTAGCAAATTTGTTGTGATCTTTCTTGATGGCATCTTCATACATAATGATCACATTGCCTATCATCAATTGCATGATAACATAATCATGTTGAGCATCCATTGCCATATTGATGCTATTGATAAACCGTCTCACTATGACATCATTTTGCACCGTGGTTGCATTGATCATATTTACAACACATTTGTGTGCACAATGATTGCATTTCCTCCCATGAATGCTTTGCATGTCATTTTACATCATTTGGATAAGCATTTCATGCCTTGTCATGAACAATTCCTTTGGACGGACTCATTCTTACATGATGGACACTTTGTGTGCGCTAACCATTGTATTTCCGAGTGTTGCATGTGTTTGCTCTTTTTGCATGTCTATCACTCCGGCGACACCTTGGACTACTTGGATTGCGCCATGTCTTCAACTTCGTCCAACTACAAGTGCGTCTACGACAACCGTTTCCATGGTGATGAGGATCACGATCCGAGGTCGGATCTTTCCCAAGGGAGGGGAGATGATGCTGAGCATCCCACGTTCATCCCCATGTACACTCCGACTACTCTCCAAACCCCAACTGGACATATGACGAGACCTCGAACAAACGCCATTGGACACAAGGTGAACTCGCTCCTCTCCGAACCTTCACTTTCTACATGTGAGACATGGTTACTACCTCAAATGTATGTGCTATGCATGACCAGGAACAAGGAGGAAGACCATGGACAAGACGGCGAGGACACCAAGTACAAGGACCAAGAGAAGAAGCTGCCTGGCTTCTGCTGGCGGACGTCCGACCAGGACCAGACGTCCGATGACTCCCGAGCTCCGGACGGCCGGGCCCTCCGGACGACCGTGCAGCGACCACCGAACCGAATCTACGGACATCCGAAGAACTCGGACGTCCGGAACCCCATGAACCTCCAGACGGCCGGCCCCCTCCGGACGTCCGGCAACAAGCGCAGGCCGAATCTACGGAAGTTCGAAGAGCACCGGACGTCCGGACCTTCTCGAGCCTGGGACGGCCGGAACCCTCCGGACGTCCGACGCCTGTCACAAGACAAAGGTATTGGACCGAGTCCATGTATCCCCCACTTACCCCTTCGTGGCCCATGACTATATATACTCCTCCACCTCCTCCTAGTTAGGGTTAGCATTGGATTAGCTCATATTTTGTGTGAGGGCCTTTGCTCATCCACTTGGCTACTTCTCCTCGGAGATCAGGACCTCTACGGAGAAGATCCCCCAAGCGGATTCAAGACCCCCTTCTAGGGTGGACCCCATCAAGGCCTCCTCACGGAGAAGAACGGCTACCGTTTGTATCTTTCCTTTGTTGATCTTGAATCTTGTTACACCTTATGTGATTGGTGATCTAGCACTTGTGTGATTGATCTCTTGTTGGTTTAGTGATTTCTCTCTCGTTTCCCCCGTGTCTCCCTCTTGTTCTTCCGCGTGTTCTTCGTGATTCACCGTAGGATCCGCTCCAACGTGAAAGATCATCCACGTAGGGTTCCGCCCTACATCAATTTGGGTTTTGTTTAGATTAAAAGTTCGCCATAGCTGCAACTTCGCGTACTTCGTTTGTGTTCAACGACCAGACAAAGGCGTCACAGAAGCCCACCTTGATCAATAAAGCTTTCATCTTATATTCGCAATATCCAGATTGCAATCTCAGTTTCTTGCTTGTTCTTCGTTTTCTCGCAGGAAACAGACCCTCGTGGTCAGGTTGATCATGCTCCGGCGTGGTCGATAACCTCTCGGAGTTGGTTTAGCGATTGCTAAGGCGCGACGTCCTCGCATGTTCGTAGTCGGATCGTCAAAGTCGATTTCCACCAAAGCGATATACATCATCTCATCGAAAGACGGGACACCTTTGGCTCTATCACCAAATTGGTTGATTCTTTTTTGTTGGAAAATAGATTTCGTGCACTTTCCAACCCAATTGGATTCACCTTAAAATTCGTCCGGAGCGTTGAGTTATGGACGAAACAATCTGATGCTGCAGCAGAATCCGAGTCAAACTACAAGTCCAAAGGTGTTACGTCACCTCCACTTGGGCCCATTGGCCTTGTACGACCTAGGGTTAGTTTTAGGTTACCTTGGGACGTCCTCCCACCTCCTTGACCGCCACCCCTTGCTCCTATATAAGTAGATCCATCTAGTAGCTTTTTCCTTGGGTTTTATTTAGTTAAAAGTTAGCCATCGTTGCAACTTCGTGTACTTCGTTTGGGTCCAACGACCAGACCAAGACCGCTTATGAAACCCCACTTTAATCAATACTTCATCCATATCGCAATATTCAGATTGCTTAATCATATTCTTGATTGTTCTTCGATTGCTTGCAGGAATAGACCTTCGTGGTCAGGTTGATCGTGCTCCTGCGTGGTCAATAACCTCTCGGAGTTGGTTTAGCGATTGCTAAGGCGCGACGTCCTCGTACGTTCGTAGTCGGATCGTCAAAGTCGTCTCCACCAAATCGATAGTTATCATCTCATCGAAAGATTGGGACACCCTCGCCTCTATCATTTTTGGTGGGGAATTTTCGGATTTAGGACGAAAACAACAAAATCAAGCTAGAAAACACGGGGTAGGGGCTCCAAAAACGTGATCAACGTGGCTCATGATACCAAGATGATGTAGGGTGGAACCCTAATCGGAGATCTTTCACGTTTGGAGGGGATCCTACCGGGGGAAACACGACGCACGGGCGAAAGAACACAAGGGAAAACACAAAAGAGGAACACTAAACCGACAAGTTTCGATTACACAAGGGCTAGATCACCGAACACATAAGGTAGCACAAGATTCAAAATCAACAAAGGAAAGATACACGAGTAACCGATCTTCTCCGTGAGGAGGTCTTGATGGCTCCACCCTAGAGGGGGTCTTGAATCCGCTTGGGGGATCTTCTCCGAAGAGGTCGTGAACTCCGAAGAGAAGTACCAAATGGATGAGCAAGGGCTCTCACACCAAAGATGAGCTAAACCGATGCTAACCCTAACTAGGAGGAGGTGGGAGAGTATTTATAGTTTACGGGACGAAAGGGTACACGGGCCTCGGCCGGTGTGGCTGCTTCATGAGCGGGCGGAAGTTCCGGGCTAGGCGGAAGTTCCGGGCGCCGGAAGGTCCAGCGGTCGGCCTAAGCCGAGAGTTGGCGCTGGTGGAGCTGGGCTGGCTTCCGGGGCCGCAAGGTCGGGCCGGGTTCGGGCTGGTTCAGACTAACCAGAATGTTGGCACGACCGGCTGGTCGATGTCGTCGGGGTCGGAAGCTCGGGCCGCCGGAAGTTCCGGCCCGGGAAGTTCCGGCTGTCGAGAGTTGGCCTTTGTCGTTTCTTCTTGACTCGGGTTCCTTGGCTTGAACGTTGTACACGATCACGCATAGTGTCTTGGACTTAGGTAGTAGCCATGTCTCCTTTGGAAGGAAAGGGGAAATCGAATAGGAGTGATGTCACCTCGGATTGAATAGCACGAGCTCTTGCTCGTCATGGGTCCACTTGGAGCTTGGATAGTTGATGGAAGGTCCATGGGGATGACCGAAGGATGCTCCGCATCACAAACCTTCTACAAGCAACGACGACAAGTCAAGTTACAAGAAAACTTCGACAAGTTCAAGTCGTCCTCCTCCTACTACAAGCAACTTCAAGCCGCGTGCGGCATTATCTACTCCGCCCGATGAGACCATCAAGACAAGCTCCTTCAAGTGTTTCACTTGCGGCGGCCGAGGCCACAAGTCCTATGAATGCACAAACAAGCGCACCATGATCCTCAACGAGGATGGCACCTATGATTCAATGAGTGATGAGGAGATGGAAGCTCTTGAGCAAGTGGCCATGCAATGCGAGTGAGCGAGGATGAAGATGATCGAGTCTTTTGTGATGAGGATTCGAGCCCCGCTCTAGTCGTCTCCAAAGTCTTGACTCTTCAACATCAACAAGAATAAGACCAACGATGCCACATCTTTCACACAAAGGCCGACATCAATGGAAGGTCCGTCAAGGTCATCGTCGATGGAGGTAGTTGCCACAACTTGGCAAGTGAAGAACTATGCTCCAAGCTTCAATTGGTCAAGAGGAAGCACCCACACCCCTACAAGGTTCAATGGCTAAGTGACTCCGGCACTATACGAGTTGAGCATACGGTCCAAGTCTCTTTCAAAATTGGTGCATATGAGGACACTTTGGAGTGTGATCTGGTCCCAATGGCCGTTTGCCACCTCCTTCTTGGTCGACCATGGCAATTTGACCGTGGTGTCTTCCACAACGGGCGTACCAATCACTATAGCTTCAAGATGAAAGGGAAGGAATATGTGCTACGACCTAGTTCTCCTAGTCAAGTGATAGCCGACAAGCAAGCCACCCATCATGGGGAGAAGAGTGAGAAAGTGATCCACCAAAAAGAGAGTGAGAGCCACAAGCCAAACTTGAGCGCCTCTTCGCCTATTGAGAAAAACCTCATCCTATTTGCCACCAAAAGTGAGATGAGAGAAAGTGTGTGAGAACCCATAGAGTGTGATGCACTTTGTCCTTGTGTGCAAGGATGGAGAGCCAACAACTAACACCTCTCATGAGCTACCTTTAGTGTTTCAATCTCTTTTGCCGGAATTCCAAGATGTTTTTCCCGATGAGATACCCCCGGGTCTACCTCCTCTTCGAGGCATTGAGCATCGAATCAACCTCATCCCCGGAGCGTCCCTCCCAAACAAAGCTCCATACCGAGTCAATCCCGAAGAAACAAAGGAGATTCAACGGCAAGTACAACAACTCATCGACAACAGTCATGTACGTGAAAGCCTAAGCCCTTGCGTCGTTCCCGATATACTTGTGCCTAAGCCCAATGGAAGTTTCCGCTTGTGTTCCGATTGTAGACCTATAAATGCTATTACCGTTTGCTATAGGCATCCCATTCCTCGCTTAGATTATATGCTTAATGAACTTAGTGGAGCCAACTTTTTCTCAAAAATTGATCTTTAAAGTGGCTATTATCAAATCTGCATCAAGAGGTTGATGAATCGAAAACTGCTTTCAAAACCAAATTTGGCTTATATGAGTGGTTAGTGATGCCTATGGGTCTATCGTAGGCTCCCGGTACTTTCGTGCGCCTTATGCATTATGTGCTTCGCCCTTATATTGGAGTCTTTGCTGTGGTTTACTTCGATGATATCCTTGTGTGATAGAGGCGAGGGTGTCCCGATCTTTTGATGAGATGATAACTATCGATTTGGTGAAGTCAACTTTGATGATCCGACTACAAACGTGCACGACGTTGCGCCTTAGCAATCGCTAAACCAATCTCCACGAGGTTCTTGGCGATCTTTGGAAGCACGATCACCGACCACGAAGGTCTATTCCTGCAAGCAATCGAAGAACGAGCAAGAATATGATAAAGCAATCTGAATATTGCAAATATATATGAAGTATTGATAATGGTGGAGTTCTGTGATGCCTTTGTCTGGTCGTTGAACACAAACGAAGTACGCGAAGTTGCAATGGCTAACTTTTAACTAAACAAATTCCAAGGGAAAAGCTACTAGATGGATCTACTTATATAGGAGCAAGGGGTGGCGGCCAAGGAGGTGGGAGGACGTCCCAAGGCAGCCTAAAACTAACCCTAGGTCGTACAAGGCCAACGGGTCCAAGTGGAGGTGACGTAACACCTTTGGACTTGTAGTTTGACTCGGATTCTGGTGCAGCGTCAGATTGTTTCGTCCATAACTCAACGCTCCGGACGGATTTTAAGGTGATTCCAATTGGGTAGGAAAGAGCATGAAATCTACTTTCCAACAAAAAAAGAATCACCCAATTCGGAGTCCCTATGAAAAAGTTGTCGGCGTTTTGAGTCAGGTATGTCTTTGCAGTCCGAATCTGAATCCAGAATGTGAGAGACTTGGACTATCTTCTCTTGGCCCAAAAGTGACGTGAGAGGACTTTTTGAACAGCACCTAAACTTCTACTTTTCCCTTAATGCAACGAGGAATATTGATGAGGACATCAATACCATTGTTACACCCACAGCCCCTGCTGCTATACATACTGGACCAATTACTAGAGCTCGCGCACGCCAATTGAATTATCAGGTACTTTCGTTTCTTGGTAACGATTCCAATGTTCATGAGAATATGATGCTGCCTAAATTGGATACATTTGTTTTGCTTACAAATGAAGGGCCTACCATGGACAAGAAAGATGAACCTTGGAGCAAGTTCAAGGCTGGAGATGTTGGCATGCGCAAGGGGAACAAGAACGGAGTTACAAGTGATGATTCCAGGACTTTGAAGCCACCCTAATGAGAGCATGAGGCCTTGGACGAAATATACAAGATGCCACTTCATAATATTCGTCCATAGGCTATTCTAGGTGCTGCGTCACCTTATTATTGGGCCAGGCCCATGTAATTTTGAAATACTTAAGTATAGGTTTTAGAGTCCGTATGTGTGGGGAAACAAGAATAGGGTTGGTTTGGACCCCTCCCTCAAGGGCCACGAAATTCCTCCTCTTCCTCCATATATACAGCCCTTAGGGCGTCGTTTAGACTTTGGGTTTTGTTTAGATTAAAAGTTCGCCATAGCTGCAACCCGGCGTGCCGTTTGTGTTCAACGACCGGACAAAGGCGTCACAGAACCCCACCTTGATCAATAAAGCTTTCATCTTATATTCGCAATATCCAGATTGCAATCTCAGTTTCTTGCTTGTTCTTCGTTTGCTCGCAGGAAATGCAGACCCTCGTGGTCAGAGTTGATCGTGCTCGGCGTGGTCAATAACCTCTCGGAGTTGGTTTAGCGATTGCTAAGGCGGCGTCCTCAAGACGTTCGTAGTCGGATCGTCAAAGTCGACTTCCTCCAAAGCGAAAACCAACATCTCATCGAAAGACGGGACACCTTTGCCTCTATCAAATATAGTGAAATCTTGCACAGATATCATGATTCAAACCACCAAAAAATCTATTCATTTTATCATCCTCAGATTCTTCTATGTCACAATGATGCATATAAGATTTGAATTCTTGGTAGTAAGCATGAACAGTGTTACTGCCTTGTTTTAATTGTTCCAATTTTCGAAGCAATTCACGACGATAGTAAGCAGGGAAAAATTGTTGTCTCATTACATTTTTCAAATCTTTCCAAGTTGTGGGTTGGTTATCATTGTTTTTCTTACAATGCACAGTCCACCAAACAGAAGCAAAACCAGTAAATCCTCTAGTGGCAGCTCGTACTCGCTCAAGTTCAGAAAAGTCATGGTGACTAAAAAATTGTTCAACTTCAAGCTTCCAAGCAAGATAAATAGCAGGATTAAATCTACCCTCAAATGACAGTAAAGAGATAACCTGACCATGTGCTTGTATGTGTTGTCCCAACTCTCGTGATGGTGGAGATGTGTCAGTCGTCCAAAAATTTCTATATCCGGAACCTGTCATGATTAGTAGAAACAAAAAACAAAATTCGAGAATAATGTTCCGATGAACTACTAGGATGTGGTTGTAAAGTGCTCATAGTAAAGCAAATATCAATATCTTACAAGTTCTTACCATGCGGCAGGTGGTGACAGGCAACCAGCGGTGTCAAATAACTCAAGATTGTGTAAAGCAATTGCGGGAACACGTATACACGGTGTAGAAATATGTGGAGCTGGGTTGGCTATATATGGTAGCAAAAGATTAGCAATAATCAATTCAGAGATGCAATATTGAATAAACGCTCAACGACGGTACTATCTGGTCCTAGGCTAGACCGGACTAGAGACGCGAGCCTAGAACACTAATGAGGTCACGACGTAGCACAACTAGCATCAATGAAGGATAATAAGTAGCTCTGGACAGCAAGATATAAGTGAAGATCACAACAGCAGTAAAGATAATAATGAAAAACAACTGCCAAGCAGGATATACAACAACTCTCTCTCCAATTTTCCTCTTGAAAAGTTTGAGCCAATTTTCTAATAACTTTTTTCAAAGATTGCTACTAACTCAAGCTTTCCAATGCAAAAAGAATCACTCAATTCCGAGTTGATATGAGGAGTCAAAAAAATTCTAAAACTGGTTTGAAAAACTGGAATAAGGTGTGTTCACGAAATTCGGAGGGCAAAAAGACCTATTTAGAAGCCGATTTTGAGGTGCCAAATATTGAACTAGTCTCTGCAACTATTTAGATGCAGCTCTTCTCTAGCTTTAATTTAAGTACTCGCGGAGCCAAAACGGACTTCGTATGAGGAAATTATGCCTGTTTTACTGAACAGTGCACAAAACAGATTCCAATCCGAATTCAGCTACGAGATTGAGTCTAGATAGATCTGAACTTTTTTTTTCTTCTCTCTTTTTTTTCTCACACTTTTTTTCCTTTTTCTTTCTCTCTTTTTTTTCTCTGACTTTTTTTTTTACTTTTTTTCTCTCTTTTTTTTCTCTCTCCCTCTTTCCAAACAAACTAGATAAGATGCAGATTGGATCAAGTGAAGATATGAACGATCTCAACTATGATTATGACAATGAATGGTGGGTAGCACGTGGTGGAAATTGATGGATGGATGATGGTCAACGGAAGGGATAACGATGCAGCAGCGGCGTGACTAATGTGAATAGAACTCGAAACTCTAAACGAACTAGACACTAAGACCAGCAACTCGACACGACGATGCAACCGATAATTCAATAATGCAAACAATGAAAAGAAAACTACAAAGACTCAGACTGGCTTGGACAAAGGATGAATAGATCTAACTTTTTTTGTGGCTTTTTCTTGGACAATAGGTAAGAAAATAAATCTAATCTAGGGATAATTGGAAATTCTCACCGAGCAACCTGAAAACTGATACCACTTGATAGAGGCGAGGGTGTCCCGATATTTCGATGAGATGATAACTATCGATTTGGTGGAGCCGACTTTGACGATCCGACTAGAGACGTGCACGACGTTGCGCCTTACTAATCGCTAAACCAATCTCCTGAGGTTACTGACGATGCTGGAATCACGCTCAGCCTGACCACGAAGGTCTATTCCTGCACGCCATCGAAGAACGAGCAAGAATATGATAAAGCAATCTGAATATTGCGAATATATATGAAGTATTGATAATGGTGGGGATCCGTAAGCGGCCTTGGTCTGGTCGTTGGACACAAACGAAGTACACGAAGTTGCAATAGCTAACTTTTAACTAAACAAATTCCAAGGGAAAAGCTACTAGATGGATCTACTTATATAGGAGCAAGGGGTGGCGGCCAAGGAGGTGGGAGGACGTCCCAAGGCAGCCTAAAACTAACCCTAGGTCGTACAAGGCCATTGGGCCCAAGTGGAGGTGACGTAACACCTTTGGACTTGTAGTTTGACTCGGATTCTGGTGTAGTGTCAGATTGTTTCGTCCATAACTCAACGCTCCGGACGGATTTTAAGGTGATTCCAATTGGGTAGGAAAAAGCATGAAATCTACTTTCCAACAAAAAAAGAATCACCCAATTCGGAGTCCCTATGAAAAAGTTGTTGGCGTTTTGAGTCAGGTATTCCTTTGAAGTCCGAGTCTGAATCCAGAACGTGAGAGACTTGGACTCTATCTTCTATTGGCCCAAAAGTGACGTGAGAGGACTTTTTGAACAACACCTAAACTTCTCCTTTTCCCTTAATGCAACGAGGAATATAGTGAAATCTTGCACAGATATCATGATTCAAACCACCAAAAAATCTATTCATTTTATCATCCTTAGATTTTTCTATGTCACAACGATGCATATAAGATTTGAACTCTTGGTAGTAAGCATGAACAGTGTTACTGCCTTGTTTTAATTGTTCCAATTTGCGAAGCAATTCACGACGATAGTAAGCAGGGAAAAATTGTTGTCTCATTACATTTTTCAAATCTTTCCAAGTTGTGTGTTGGTTATCATTGTTTTTCTTACAATGCACAGTCCACCAAACAGAAGCAAAACCAGTAAATCCTCTAGTGGCAGCTCGTACTCGCTCAAGTTCAGAAAAGTCATGATGACTAAAAAATTGTTCAACTTCAAGCTTCCAAGCAAGATAAATAGTAGGATTAAATCTACCCTCAAATGACAGTAAAGAGATAACTTTGACCATGTGCTTGTATGTGTTGTCCCAACTCTCGTGATGGTGGAGATGTGTCAGTCGTCCAAAAATTTCTATATCCGGAACCTGTCATGATTAGTAGAAACAAAAAACAAAATTCGAGAATAATGTTCCGATGAACTACTAGGATGTGGTTGTAAAGTGCTCACGGTAAAGCAAATATCAATATCTTACAAGTTCTAACCATGCGGCAGGTGGTGACAGGCAACCAACGGTGTCAAATAACTCCGAAGATTGTGTAAAGCAATTGCCAGGGGAACGTATGTATACACGGTGTAGAAATATGTTGATGCGGAGCATCCCACGTTCATCCCCATGTACACTCCGACTACTCTCCAAGCCCCAAGAGGACATATGACGAGACCTCGAATATGCACCATTGGACACAAGGTGAACTCGCTCCTCTTCGAACCTTCACTTTCTACATGTGAGACATGGCTACTACCTCATGCATGGATCTTGCATATATTCAGTGCGACGAGGGCGACCATGGAGAATCCAAGGACCGAGGCCAAGCATGGAAGAGAAGGAGGAAGAGAACCCGGCCGCTCGGCCGAGCGGTACTACCGCCCACTACAAAGCGGTACTATCACTGAAACCACCCGACCGGTTCAACCGCCCAACCACCTTGACGGCGGAACAACCGCTAGTCAGCCGCCAACAACCGGCCACCATTCGGTGACCAAGCGGTGCAAGGTCGGTATGACACCAGTTCTACGGTTTATGCCCAAAGACCGGAACAACCGCCGACATCCGGTACAACCGCTGGCTCCTTCGACGCCCACCTCCGAAGCTGTCCGACCTCCCAGTAGTACCGCCTTCCTCGGCCGGAACTACCGCCCCTCAGGAGCTCTCAGCGGTACAACCGCCCCCGCGACCGGTACAACCAGCCTGTCTGCGCACAGTGTATTGGGCCGAGCCCGTGTACCCCTTCGCCCTCACTTACCCCTTCGTCGCTTAGCACTATATATACTCTTCTCCTAGCTTCGTATTAGGGTTAGCTTAGGTTTAGCTCATGTTTGTGTGAGAGCCTTTGATGCGGAGCATCCCACGTTCATCCCCATGTACACTCCGACTACTCTCCAAGCCCCAAGGATACATAAGATGAGACCTCGACTATGCGCCATTGGACACAAGGTGAACCCATCCCTAAATGCTTCCCCTTTCCATTCGTGTGAGACATGGTTACTACCTCATGCATGGATCTTGCATATACTCAGGTACGACCGAGACGACCATGGGGAATCCAAGGACCGAGGCCAAGCATGGAGGAGAAGGAGGAAGAGAACCCGGCCGCTCCAGCACGAGCGGTACTACCGCCCACTGGCGGTACTACCCATTAAACCACCCGACACATTCAATCGCCCAACCACCGTGACGGGGAACAACCGCTAGCCGCCCAACAACCGCCACCATTCGGTGATCAAGCGGTGCAAGGCCGGTGCAAAGACCGGTTCTACGGTTTATGCCCAAAGACCAGAACAACCGCCCGACATCCGGTACAACCGCGGCTCCTTCGACGCCCACCTCCGAGAAGCGGTCGACCTCCCGGTGTAGTACCGCCTTCCTCGGCCGGAACTACCGCCCATCAGGGAGCTCTGGTACAACCGCCCCGACCAGTACAACCGGCCTGTCTGCGCCAAGATGTATTGGGCCGAGCCCGTGTACCCCTTCGCCCTCACTTACCCCTTCGTGGCTTAGCACTATATATACTCTTCTCCTAGCTTCGTATTAGGGTTAGCATTGGATTAGCTCATATTCTTGTGTGAGAGCCTTTGCTCATCCACTTGGCTACTTCTCCTCGGAGATCAGGACCTCTACGGAGAAGATCCCCAGGCGGATTCAAGACCCCCTTCTAGGGTGGACCCCATCAAGGCCTCCTCACGGAGAAGAACGGCTACCGTTTGTATCGTCCTTTGTTGACCTTGAATCATGTATCTCCCTTTGTGTTCATCGATCTAGCGCTTGTGTGATTGATCTCTTGTCGGTTGAGTGAATTCTCTCTCGTTTTCCCCGTGTTTCCCTCTTGTTCTTCCGCGTGTTCTTCGTGATTCACCGTAGGATCCGCTCCAACGTGAAAGATCGTCCACGTAGGGTTCCGCCCTACATCATCTATGGTATCATGAGCCACATTGATCACGTTTTTGGAGCCCTTACCTCGTGTTTTCTAGCTTGATTTTGTTGATTTCGTCCTAAATCCGAAAATCCCCACCAAAAATAGCCCCAATTTTTTTTGTGATTTGTTAGTTATGATGATGTTTTGTTGATTTCGATCCATGGATTTGCTTGGTTTCGAGTGGATCTAGCATTTCCCCAAGTTTCCCCTCTTCTCTTCCACGAAATCCATGCAATTTTGGCCCCGAAATCATCCATTTCCGCCCCAAAATCGCGCCCCGAGTCGATCTGCGAAAAATCCCGACACGAGCGGTACTTCCGCCTCGAGCGGTACTACCATTGAGTACCTCGAGCGGTACAACCGCCCTCACAAGCGGTACTACCGCCTCCCGATTCAGCGTTCCGAGTTTCACCGTTTTGCCCATAACTAATTAATACGGAGTCCATTTTTGACGTTCTTTAGCTCGTCTTGAAGCTATTGACATCCCCATCCCACAAAAATACTACCACCACCTTTTGACACCATCAAATTTTTGGTACTTTGGCATCTTTGCCTAGGGCTTCCACCACATCATCCGCAATACCACCATAGCCTTCATAAACTAACCCATTTTGTTCCTTATAGCATTAGTGGTTGTTTGAGTTGTGATTTGAGTCTCCTAAGGTGTTTAGGCTACTTAGGGACGGTTGCTTCTTCATCAACCACCACCACCACCACCACTTCCACATAACCTTGCCCACCATACACTTCCGACAACCCAACTTAACCCAATTGTTGATTGAGCTTTTTCGAGTTGTGGCTTGGGTCTCCTAAGGTGTTTCGGCTACTTAGGGACCATGTGCTTCCAACTCTTACACCGAGTATAGCCCATCATCACACTTCCGCATTGCCAAGTGCAAACCACCACCGCTTTCCGCTACCACCATTTTGACATTTGACGTGTGAGATTTTGAGTTCGCGGTTTTTCCGTTTCCTAAGGTGTTTCGGCTACTTAGGGACGAGTCTCCATCATCTTGGTATCTACATCAAGAACACCGCTACTCATCATCGCCGGACGGTAACCTCCATATCATCTTGGTATCGTGGTATCCCTCCATTGTATATTCCCCTTGCCATTGCATTGTTAACCCCTAGCCTTACTTTTGCGTTACTTGCCTATCGAGACTAGCCATTTGAGTATTGCCGGCAACGTTACTTGTGCACATTAGTGATCATACTTCCCATAGCATATATACCATATCATTGTGGTGCATATATTGGTATCATATCTTGTGTCACAAGTTTGTTCCCGCATACACACAATAGCTATCTTGGTTTGTGCAATGTGCAAAGTGGTCATAGAAAAAAAAAGAAAGAAATAAAGCTTTTAAGCAAAAGAAAGAGAGCAAAGAGCTTGTAAGCAAGTGCCATAGCATCATACCATATTGCATATAAGATTGTCATATCCGATCATCTTGGATCATCTTGAGAGAAACACCGGGAACCATACATACATAGCATACTTGGGATAGAAGTTTATCCATTTTGCATCTTATAGGTTGTGCACAAGTGTCGTATCCGCCTATAGAGCAATCGTGCTAGCGTCTCTCTTGAGTTGTGCAACACAGCGTTTTCCGTGGATTCCACATTTTCTGCTCATTCCTTGGTTGCCTGACCCCATTTATCTATCCGTGTGTGTGTTTCCGTGTGCCATTCTTTGCTATTGGTCCATTTGTTTCACTTGCGAATTTGTGAATCTCTTTCAACATTATTGACTCTTGCTAACACTTTGCATTAAATTTTTGTGCCACTATCCTCACCGAGCTCCTCCATAAGCTTTACTTGTGTAGGTGTGAGAACCGACAAGGATTGGTACCAATAGTGTTATTTCATTGTCCGCATTTGAGTGAACTTGATTCATTGTCAACATCGGTCAAGGTACATTGGTATAAGTTCTTCTCTTTCTCCCACTCATATTTGCTCGAGTCTTGTGATGGATAGGCAAGGCATTTCATCTCCGGTCTCACGACAACAACGACGGCGTGAACAACTACATCACCAAAGCGTCTATCTTTGATCTACAACGACAAGTGCAAGGCACACAATCAAGATTGCGAGGCGCATCGAGAACATCTCCATCGACATTCATCACTCCGAAGCAAGGAGAAGGGACTACTTCGACAAGAAGCTTGCCGCACATAAAGAGGAGCAAGATGCAAGGATGGAGGAGATTCGGCCTTGATCAAGTCTTCTTCCCCTTCGTCATCTTCAAGGCGGCGACATTCAAGCCACAAGTCTTGGGCCTTGAAAAAAGATGCAAGTGCAAATCGTCCTCGTCCACATCTACATGGCGACCACCATCACGTTCGTGATCCACATCGTCATTAAGGGCAAGTCATGATGCGGAGCATCCTTCCATCATCCCCATGGACTCTACATCGACACATCCAACCCCACGAGGACCCACGACGAGAGCTCGAGCACGTGCTATTCAATCCGAGGTTAACTCTCTCCTTGTTGAACTTCACTTTGACCCACTTGAGACATGGCTACTACCTCAAGCGGAGATGCTTTGTGTGCTCGGTACCGGGTAAGCAACCAAGGAGAAGGAACGGTGCAAGACGGACATCAAGATCAAGGAAGCATTCGGACCAACCTGGAGGGACCGGTACAACCGCCCCACAACCGGCCGGGCGAAACAACCGGCCTACTATCGCCCAACAACCGGACGCTATTCGGTGATCAAGCGGTGCAAGGCCGGTACAGCATCGAATGTACCGGTAAAACCCAAATGACCGGAACTACCGGCCCCACGACCGGTACAACCGCTAGGGACCCCGACGCCCACCGCAGCCAACACTGACCCGGCGGTAGTACCGCCTTCCTCGACCGTACTTCCGCTCCACTGGATCGCCAGTACAACCGCCCCCTCGGCGGAACAACCGGCTGTCTGCGCAAGAGGTGGCTCGGGCATGAGGCCCATGTACCCCTTCACTTCGCCCCATTTGCACTAAGACTATAAATAGAACTTCCCCACCTCCTGATTAGGTTAGCATTGGATTAGCTCATATTCTTGTGTGAGAGCCTTTGCTCATCCACTTGGCTACTTCTCCTCGGAGATCAGGACCTCTACGGAGAAGATCCCCCAAGCGGATTCAAGACCCCCTTCTAGGGTGGACCCCCCTCAAGGCCTCCTCACGGAGAAGAACGGCTACCGTTTATATCGTCCTTTGTTGACCTTGAATCATGTATCTCCCTTTGTGTTCATAGATCTAGCACTTGTGTGATTGATCTCTTATCGGTTGAGTGAATTCTCTCTCGTTTTCCCCGTGTTTCCCTCTTGTTGTTCCGCGTGTTCTTCGTGATTCACCGTAGGATCCGCTCCAACGTGAAAGATCATCCACGTAGGGTTCCGCCCTACATCATCTATGGTATCAGGAGCCACGTTGATCACGTTTTTGGAGCCCCTACCCCATGTTTTCTAGCTTGATTTTGTTGTTTTCGTCCTAAATCCGAAAATCCCCACCAAAAATAGCCCCCAATTTTTTTTTGTGATTTGTTGGTGTGATGAAATTTTGTTTGATTTGGTCCATGGATTTGTGTTGCTGCGTGTGGATCTAGCTTTCCCCACCCTCCGCACCTCTTTCCATCCACGAAACCCACCCAATTTTGCCCCCGAAATCCTCCATTTCCGCCACAAAATCGTTTCCCGACTCGAGCGGTACAACCGCCCCTCCGAGTGGTACCACCGCTGAGTACCTCGAGCGGTACAACTGCCCGTCCGAGCGGTACTACCGCCCAGGCCAATTTCAGCATTATGAGTTTCACCATTTTCAGCATAACTTCCACATCCGGAGTCCGATTTTCGCGTTCGTTAGCTCGTTGAGAAGCTATTGACATCCCCCATCCACCACCACTTTCTGTTTCCACCATTATTGCTTTTGGTCTTTGAGAATTTGAGTTGTGGTTCCCGTGTCCTATTGTGTTTCGGCTATATAGGTACGGTTCGACGTCAACATAACCACCGCTCATCTTCGCCAAGGACTCATCATCGCCAAGGATGGTAACTTTGACGACATCTTTGTCATACCTTGCAATTGCATTGATACCCACATGGCCTTATTTTTGCGTAGCTTACCCATCGAGACTAGCCATTGAGTATTGCAAAACAGCGTGACTTGTGCACATTAGTGATCATAATCCATAGCATACATACCATACCACCGTGGTGCATATCTTGGGATCCATTTGGGTGTCACAAAGTTGTCATAGCATACACAATTGCTATCTTGGTTCGTGAAGTTTTGCATGAGAAAAGAGCTCAAAAGTGAAAGAGCCACACAAGCTTTTAAGCAAAGAGGAAAGATAAGCAAAGAGCTTATGAGCAAGAACCATAGCATCATACTACATTAAGATTGTCATATCGGATCATCTTGGATCATAGCACCGAAATACCATACATATAGCATACGTGGGATAGAGATAGTTGCATTTTTGCATAGTAGGTTGTGCACAAGTTCCGTATCCGCCTATTGTGCAATCGTGCTAGCGTCTCTCTAGTATTGTGCAACAAGAGCATTTTCGTGGATTCCACATTTTGGCTCACTTTTGGTTTGCACAATCCCACTTATCTATTTGCGTGTGTGTTTCCGTGTACCACTAGTTGCTTGGTCTACTTGTTGCATTTGCAAATTTGTGTACCTTCTCCAACATTATTGACGCTCACTTACAATTGCATCAAATTTTTGTGTCACCATCCTCACCAAGCTCCACCATAAACTTTTATTTGTATAGGTGTGAGAACCGACAAGGATTGGTACCAATAGTGTTATTTCATTGTCCGCATTTGAGTGAACTTGATTCATCATCAACATCGGTCAAAGGTACATTGGTATAAGTTCTTCTCCTTCTACCACTCACATTTTTGCTTGGAATGATGGATAGGCCAAGTACTTCTACCAACCCACTCTTCATCGAACACGGCTGACGACATGTCATCATCGTCACCAAGAATCACCTCTTTGGTGCTGTGAGCGTTGCACCAAGAACAACAAGCAATGAGCGATCAGATCGACAATCTCGCCACCGACTTGCGACTCTCGGAGCAACGTACAAGAGACTACTTCGACAACAAGTTCGACGCTCACAAGCAAGAGAATGATGCAAGAATGGGCGAGATCCGCGCCTTGATGAGAAACCGGCATCATTCCACTTCTTCATCATCAAGACGGAGCCGCTCGAGTCGACACTCCGACGACACCTTCTACGACTCAAGTACACCTACTTGAACACTCTTCGTCAGGCCGTCAAGACGTCAAGACCGTCATGCATCTCGCAACCCGCTACATGACAAGCATTCACAAGAGCAAGTTGATGAGCAAGTCCCTCGTCCTCAATCAAACCAAGACGCTTTTGCTCAAGCTCGAGAACGACAACGTCTTCGTCAACAAGAGGAAGAACGAGCACGTCTTCACCAAGACGAACAAGACGCCAAGGCTCAACATCTTCAACAACAACAACGTGAGGCGCAAGCTCTTGAGGCGCAACGTGCCCTTCAAGAATCAAGTAGAGCCTTCGCCAACCGCAATCGTGAACGGTGCAATCAAGAGGAAGCCCTTCGAGAAGAAATCCAAGAGAGGAACTACCAACCTCATGTACAACGTCAAGTTCCTCAAGCCCCTCCACAAGCTCGTCAAGCTCCACCTCAACCTCAAGTTCAACAAGGGCAAGTTGATCGTGGTCTTCCTCCGCGCCAAGAGCAACATGAAGACGATTACAATCCACGTCAAGGACTTCGTCATCAACATCGCCAACAACACAATGAAGAGCAACGCTACGGCAAGCTAAAATTCACCATGCCCAAGTTCAATGGAAGCAATGACCCCGAAGACTACCTCTCATGGGCATTGAAGGTTGACAAAATCTTCCGGTTGTACAACTACGATGAAGCGAAGAAAATCGCTATGGCATCACTTGAGTTCCAGGACTATGTGCTCATATGGTGGGAACAAATCATTGAGCGACGACAAGCAAGAGGTGAACCCCCAATCACCACTTGGGCTCAAATGAAGGATGTCATGCGAGCACGTTTTGTACCAACCTACTACAACCGCGACCTCTTCAAGAAACTCCAACTTCTCAAGCAAGGAACAAAGAGTGTTGAAGAATATTACAAGGAAATGGAGATAGCCATGATTCGAGCCAATGTCAAAGAAGATGATGAGCAAACTATGGCACGTTTCTTGAATGGACTCAATCATCCCATCAAGAAGATCGTCGACTTCCAACCATACTCAACCCTCATTGAGCTCGTGCGTCAAGCTACAAAGGCGGAACGCCAAGTGCAAGATGACTTCAAGTACGCCAAGTACTCATCCAAGACCTACGGCTTCTCCAACAACCAAGCTTCAACACCTCCTCCAACATCTACATCAACCAAACCTTCTACAAACAACGACGACAAGTTGAATTACAAGAGAAAAGCGACAAGTTCAAGTCGTCCTCCTCCTACTACAAGCAACTTCAAGCCGCGTGATTCATCATCTACTCCGACCGATGAGACCATCAAAACAAGCTCCTTCAAGTGTTTCACTTGCGGCGGCCGAGGCCACTAGTCCTACGAATGCACCAACTGTTGGGTAACGCAGTAATTTCAAAAAATTTCCTACGATCACGCAAGACCATGGTGATGGCATAGCAACGAGAGGGAAGAGTGTCCGTCCACGTACCCTCGTAGACCGAAAGCGGAAGCGTTATAACAACGCGGTTGATGTAGTCAGACGTCTTCACGATCCGACCGATCCAAGCACCGAACGACGGCACCTCCGAGTTACGCACACGTTCAGCTCGATGGCGATCCGGACTCGATCCAAAGCAAAGTGTCGGGGATGAGTTCCGTCGACCTGACGGCGTGGACGATGTTGATGCTCCACCGACGCAGGCTTCGCCTAAGCTCATGACGATATGACTTCTCCGGCGCAGGCTTCGCCTAAGCTCATGACGATATGACCAAAGTGGAATATGGTGGAAGGGGCACCGCACTGCGGCTAAGGAAAGATCCGTAGATCAACTTGTGTGTCATGGGGTGCCCCCTGCCCCGTATATAAAGGAGCCAAGGGGAGGTGGCGGCCCAAGGGAGGCGCGCAAGGAGTCCTACTCCCTCGGGAGTAGGACTCCCCTCAATCCTAGTTGGATTAGGATTCCGGAGGAAGAGAGAGAGGGGGCGGCCCACCTTTCCTAGTCCTAATAGGACTAGGGAAGAAGGGCGCGCCACCTAGGGCTGCCCTTCTCCTTTCCTCCAAGGCCCACTATGGGCCCATGTAGTTCCCGGGGGTTCGGTAACCTCCGGTACTCCGATAAATTCGATTTCACTCGGAACCTTCCGATGTCCAAATGTAGGCTTCCAATATATCAATCTTTATGTCTCGACCATTTCGAGACTCCTCGTCATGTCCGTGATCACATCCGGGACTCGAACAAACTTCGGTGCATCAATACTTATAAACTCATAATGAGCATCATCGAAGCGTTAAGCGTGCGGACCCTACGGGTTCGAGAACTATGTAGACATGACCTAGAACCATTCTCGGTCAATAACCAATAAGCGGAACCTGGATGCCCATATTGGTTCCTACATATTCTACGAAGATCTTTATCGGTCAAACCGCATAACGACATACGTTGTTCCCTTTGTCATCGGTATGTTACTTACCCGAGATTCGATCGTCGGTATCCAATACCTAGTTCAATCTCGCTGCAGTAAGTCTCTTTACTCGTTCCGTAATACATCATCTCACAACTAACTCATTAGTTGTAATGCTTGCAAGGCTTAAGTGATGTGTATTACCGAGAAGGCCTAGAGATACCTCTCCGACAATCGGAGTGACAAAACCTAATCTCGAAATACGCCAACCCAACAAGTACCTTTGGAGACACCTGTAGTACTCCTTTATAATCACCCGATTACGTTGTGACGTTTGGTAGTACCAAAGTGTTCCTCCGGTAAACGGAGTTGCATAATCTCATAGTTATAGGAACATGTATGGGTCATGAAGAAAGCATTAACATACTAAGCGATCAAGTGTTAAGCTAACGGAATGGGTCATGTCAATCAGATCATTCAACTAATGATGTGACCTTGTTAATCAAATAACAACTCCTTGTTCATGGTTAGGAAACATAACCATCTTTGATTAACAAGCTAGTCAAGTAGAGGCATACTAGTGACATACTTGTTTGTCTATATATTCACACATGTATTATGTTTCCAGTTAATACAATTCTAGCATGAATAATAAACCTTTATCATGATATAAGGAAATAAATAATAACTTTATTATTGCCTCTAGGGCATATTTCCTTGAGTCTCCCACTTGCACTAGAGTCAATAATCTAGATTACAAAGTAATGATCCTAACACCCATGGAGTCTTGGTGCTGATCATGTTTTGCTCGTGGAAGAGGCTTAGTCAACGGGTCTGCAACATTCAGATCCGTATGTATTTTGCAAATCTCTATGTCTCCCACTTAGACTTGGTCCCGAATGGAATTGAAGCGTCTCTTGATATGCTTGGTCCTCTTGTGAAATCTGGATTCCTTTGCCAAGGCAATTGCACCAGTATTGTCACAGAAGATCTTCATCGGTCCCGATGCACTAGGTATGACACCTAGATCGGAAATGAACTCTTTCATCCAAACTCCTTCATTCGCTGCTTCCAAGCAGCTATGTACTCCGCTTCACATGTAGATCCCGCCACGACGCTTTGTTTAGAAGCGCACCAACCGACAGCTCCACCGTTTAATAAAAACACGTATCCGGTTTTGCGATTTAGAATCGTCCGGATCAGTGTCAAAGCTTACATCGGCGTAACCATTTACGACTAGCTCTTTGTCACCTCCATATATGAGAAACATATCCTTAGTCCTTTTCGTATTTCAGGATGTTCTTGACCGCTGTCCGATGATCCATTCCTGGATTACTTTGGTACCTTCTGCCAAGCTTACTGACTAAGCATACGTCGGTCTGGTACATGACATTGCATACATGATAGAGCCTATGGCTGAAGCATAGGAACATCTTTCATTTTCTCTCTATCTTCTGCTGTGGTCGGGCATTGAGTCGACTCAATCTTACACCTTGCAACACAGGTAAAAACCTTTCTTTGCACGATCCATTTTGAACTTTTTCAAAACTTTATCAAGGTATGTGCTTTGTGAAAGTCCAATTAAGCGTCTTGATCTATCTCTATAGATCTTGATGCCCAATATGTAAGCAGCTTCACCGAGGTCTTTCATTGAAAAACTTTTATTCAAGTATCCTTTTATGCTATCCAGAAATTCTATATCATTTCCAATCAATAATATGTCGTCCACATATAATATCGAAAATGCTCTGAGCTCCCACTCACTTTCTTGTAAATCTGAGGCTTCTCCAAAAGTCTGTACAAACCCATATGCTTTGATCACACTATCAAAGCGTTTATTCCAACTCGAGAGGCTTGCAGAGACCATAAATTGATCATTGGAGCTTGCACACTTTGTTAGCACCTTTTGGATCGACAAAACCTTACGGTTGCATCATATACAACTCTTCTTCTAGAAATCCATTCAAGAATGCAGTTTTACATCCATTTGCCAAATTTCATAATCATAAAATGCGGCAATTGCTAACATGATTCGGACAGACTTAAGCATCGCTTCTGGTGAGAAAGTCTCATCGTAGTCAACCCCTTGAACTTGTCGAAAACCTTTCGCAACAAGTCGAGCTTTGTAGACAGTTATATTACCATCAGCGTCTGTCTTCTTCTTAAAGATCCATTTATTTTCAATGGCTTGCCGATCATCGGGCAAGTCAACCAAAGTCCATACTTTGTTCTCATACATGGATCCCATCTCAGATTTCATGGCTTCCGGCCATTTTGCGAATCTGGGCTCACCATCGCTTCTTCATAGTTTGTAGGTTCGCCATGGTCAAGTAACATGACTTCCGAATAGGATTACCGTACCACTCTGGTGCGTATTTTACTCTGGTTGACCTCACGAGGTTCGATAGTAACTTGATCTGAAGTTTCATGATCATCATCATTAGTTTCTTCACTAATTGGTGTAGTTGTCACAGGAACCATTTCTTGTGATGAACTACTTTCCAATAAGGGAGCGAATCTGATTATCTCATCAAGTTCTACTTTCCTCCCACTCACTTCTTTCGAGAGAAACTCCTTCTCTAGAAAGGATCCGAATTTAGCAACGAAAATCTTGCCTTCAGATCTGTGATAGAAGGTGTACCCAACAGTCTCCTTTGGGTATCCTATGAAGACACTTTTTCCGATTTGGGTTCGAGCTTATCTGGTTGAAGTTTCTTTACATAAGCATCGCAGCCCCAAACTTTAAGAAACGACAACTTTGGTGTCTTGCCAAACCACAGTTCATAAGGCGTCGTCTCAACGGATTTTGACGGTGTCCTATTTAACGTGAATGCGGCCGTCTCTAAAGCATAACCCCAAAACGATAGCGGTAAATCGAAAATAGACATCATAGATCGCACCATATCTAGTAAAGTACGATTATGACGTTCGGACACACCATTTCTCTGTGGTGTTCCGGGTGGCGTGAGTTGCGAAACTATTCCACATTGTTTCAAATGTAAACCAAACTCGTAACTCAAATATTCTCCTCCACGATCAGATCGTAGAAATTTTATTTTCTTGTTACGATGATTTTCCACTTCACTATGAAATTCTTTGAACTTTTCAAATGTCTCAGATTTGTGTTTCATTAAGTAGATATACCCATATCTGCTCAAATCATCTGTGAAGGTGAGAAAATAACGATACCATGGCGTGCCTCAACATTCATTGGACCACAAACATCGGTATGTATGATTTCCAACAAATCAGTTGCTCGCTCCATAGTTAGGAGAACGGCGTTTTGGTCATCTTGCCCATGAGGCACGGTTCGCAAGTACCAAGTGATTCATAATCAAGTGATTCGAAGCCCATCGGTATGGAGTTTCTTCATGCGTTTTACCGATATGACCTAAGCGGCGATTGCCACAAATAAGTTGCACTATCATCATCAACTCTTGCATCTTTTGGTTTCAACATTATGAATATGTGTATCACTCTTGTCGAGATTCAACAAGAATAGACCATTCTTCAAGGGTGCATGACCATAAAAGATATTACTCATATAAATAGAACAACCATTATTCTCTCGATTTAAATGAATAACCGTCTCGCATTAAACAAGATCCAGATATAATGTTCATGCTCAACGCTGGCACCAAATAACAATTATTTAGGTCTAAAACTAATCCCGAAGGTAGATGTAGAGGTAGCGTGCCGACCGCGATCACATCGACTTTGGAACCATTTCAACAGCGCATCGTCACCTCATCCTTAGCCAATCTTCGCAATCCGTAGTTCCTGTTTCGAGTTGCAAATATTAGCAGCAGAACCGATATCAAATACCAGGTACTCTGCGAGTATTAGTAAGGTACACATCAATAACATGTATATCACATATACCTTTGATCACCTTGCCATCCTTTTTATCCGCCAAATACTTGGGGCAGTTCCGCTTCGGTGTCCAGTTTGCTTGCGGTAAAAACACTTTCGATTTCAGGCTTAGGTCCAGACTTGGGTTTCTTCTCTGAGCGACAACTTGCTTGCTGTTCTTTTGAAGTTCCTTCTTCTTCCCTTTGCCCTTTTCTTGAAACTAGTGGTCTTGTTGACCATCAACACTTGATGCTCTTTCTTGATTTCTACCTCCATGACTTTTAGCATCGCGAAGAGCTCAGAATTGTCTTAGTCATCCCTTGCATATTATAGTTCATCACGAAGCTCTTGTAGCTTGGTGGCGATGATTGGAGAATTACATCAATGACAATATCATCCGGAAGATTAACTCCCAGCTGAATTAAGTGATTGTTATACCCAGACATTTTGAGTATGTGCTCACTGACAGAGCTATTCTCCTCCATCTTGCAGCTATAGAACTTATTGGAGACTTCATATCTCTCAATCCGGGCATTTGCTTGAAATATTAACTTCAACTCCTGGAACATCTCATATGCTCCATGATGTTCAAAACGTCGTTGAAGACCGGTTCTAAGCCGTAAAGCATGGCTGCTTGAACTATTGAGTAGTCATCGACTTTGCTTTGCCAGACGTTCACAACTTCGGCTCAAAGATCTCGCAGTTCGCTGTCACCCAGCCGGTGCTTCCGGACGTAATTTTTCTGCGGCAGCAATGAGGATAATCCTCAAATTACGGACCCAGTCCGTGTAATTGCTACCATCATCTTTCAACTTTGCTTTCTCAAGGAACGCATTAAAATTCAACGGAACAACAAAGACGAGCCATCTATCTACAAAGTAAACATAGACAAGCAAAATACTATCAGTACTAAGTTCATGATAAATTTAAGTTCAATTAATCATATTAAAAAAACTCCCACTTAGGCGGACATCTCTCTAGTCATCTAAGTGATCACGTGATCCATATCAACTAAACCATGTCCGATCATCACGTGAGGCGGAGTAGTTTCAATGGTGAACATCACTATGTTGATCATATCTACTATATGATTCACGTTCGACCTTTCGGTCTCCGTGTTCCGAGGCCATATCTGTTATATGCTAGGCTCGTCAAGTTTAACTCGAGTATTCTGCGTGCGCAACTGTTTTGCACCCGTTGTATTTGAGCGTAGAGCCTATCACACCCGATCATCACGTGGTGTCTCAAAGACGAAGAACTTTCGCATAGCGGTGCATACTCGGGAGAACACTTCTTGATAATTTTAGTGAGAGATCATCTTATAATGCTACCGTCAATCAAAGCAAGATAAGATGCATAAAGGATAAACATCACATGCAATCAATATAAGTGATATGATATGGTCATCATCATCTTGTGCTTGTGATCTCCATCGCCAGAAGCACCGTCATGATCACCATCGTCACCGGTAGCGACACCTTGATCTCCATCGTAGCATCGTTGTCGTCTCGCCAACTATTGCTTCTACGACTATCGCTACTCCTTAGTGATAAAGTAAAGCAATTACATGGCGTTGCATTTCATACAATAAAGCGACAACCATATGGCTCCTGCCGATTGCCGATAACTTCGGTTACAAAACATGATCATCTCATACAATAAAATATAGCATCACGTTTTGACCACATCACATCACAACATGCCCTGCAAAAACAAGTTAGACGTCCTCTACTTTGTTGTTGCAAGTTTTACGTGGCTGCTACGGGCTGAGCAAGAACCGTTCTTACCTACGCATCAAAACCACAACGATAGTTTGTCAAATAGACTCCGTTTTAACCTTCTCAAGGACCGGGCGTAGCCATACTCGGTTCAACTAAAGTGAGAGAGACAGACACCCGTCGGTCACCTTTAAGCAACGAGTGCTCGGAGCGGTGAAACCAGTCTCGCGTAAGCGTACGCGTAATGTCGGTCCGGGCCGCTTCATCTCACAATACCGCTGAACCAAAGTATGACATCTTTGGTAGGCGGTATGACTTGTATCGCCCACAACTCACTTGTGTTCTACTCGTGCATATGACATCAACGCATAAAACCAGGCTCGGATGCCCTTTGTTGGGTCACGCGGTAATTTCAAAAATTTTCCTACGATCACGCAAGACCATGGTGATGGCATAGCAACGAGAGGGAAGAGTGTCCGTCCACGTACCCTCGTGAACCCGAAAGCGGAAGCGTTATAACAACGCGGTTGATGTAGTAAATGCGTCTTCACGATCCGACCGATCCAAGCACCGAACGTCACGGCACCTCCGAGTTACGCACACGCTCAGCTCGATGGCGATCCCGGACTCCGATCCAAAGCAAAGTGTGGGGATGAGTTCCGTCAAGACGACGGCGTGGTGACGATGTTGATGCTCCACCGACGCAGGGCTTCGCCTAAGCTCATGACGATATGACTTCTCCGGCGAGGCTTCGCCTAAGCTCATGACGATATGACCGAAGTGGAATATGGTGGAAGGGGCACCGCACACGGCTAAGGAAAGATCCGTAGATCAACTTGTGTGTCATGGGGTGCCCCCGCCTGTATATAAAGGAGCCAAGGGGAGGTGGCCGGCCCAAGGAGGAGGCGCGCAAGGAGTCCTACTCCTCCGGAGTAGGACTCCCCTCAATCCTAGTTGGATTAGGATTCCCGGGAGGAAAGAGAGAGAGGGGGCGGCCACCTTTCCTAGTCCTAATAGGACTAGGGAAGGGGGGCGTGACCACCTAGGGCTGCCCTTCTCCTTTCCTCCAAGGCCCACTATGGGCCCATGTAGTTCTGGGGGTTCCGGTAACCTCCGGTACTCCGATAAATTCGATTTCACTCGGAACCTTCCGATGTCCAAATGTAGGCTTCCAATATATCAATCTTTATGTCTCGACCATTTCGAGACTCCTCGTCATGTCCGTGATCACATCCGGGACTCGAACAAACTTCGTGCATCAATACTTATAAACTCATAATGAGCATCATCGAAGCGTTAAGCGTGCGGACCCTACGGGTTCGAGAACTATGTAGACATGACCTAGAACCATTCTCGGTCAATAACCAATAGCGGAACCTGGATGCCCATATTGGTTCCTACATATTCTACGAAGATCTTTATCGGTCAAACCGCATAACGACATACGTTGTTCCCTTTGTCATCGGTATGTTACTTACCCGAGATTCGATCGTCGGTATCCAATACCTAGTTCAATCTCGTTACCGGTTGAGTCTCTTTACTCGTTCCGTAATACATCATCTCACAACTAACTCATTAGTTGTAATGCTTGCAAGGCTTAAGTGATGTGTATTACCGAGAAGGCCTAGAGATACCTCTCCGACAATCGGAGTGACAAAACCTAATCTCGAAATACGCCAACCCAACAAGTACCTTTGGAGACACCTGTAGTACTCCTTTATAATCACCCGATTCGTTGTGACGTTTGGTAGTACCCAAAGTGTTCCTCCGATGGCAGGAGTTGCATAATCTCATAGTTATAGGAACATGTATGGGTCATGAAGAAAGCATTAACATACTAAGCGATCAAGTGTTAAGCTAACGGAATGGGTCATGTCAATCAGATCATTCAACTAATGATGTGACCTTGTTAATCAAATAACAACTCCTTGTTCATGGTTAGGAAACATAACCATCTTTGATTAACAAGCTAGTCAAGTAGAGGCATACTAGTGACATCTTGTTTGTCTATATATTCACACATGTATTATGTTTCCAGTTAATACAATTCTAGCATGAATAATAAACCTTTATCATGATATAAGGAAATAAATAATAACTTTATTATTGCCTCTAGGGCATATTTCCTTCAGTCTCCCACTTGCACTAGAGTCAATAATCTAGATTACAAAGTAATGATCCTAACACCCATGGAGTCTTGGTGCTGATCATGTTTTGCTCGTGGAAGAGGCTTAGTCAACTGGTCTGCAACATTCAGATCCGTATGTATTTTGCAAATCTCTATGTCTCCCACTTGGACTTGGTTCCGAATGGAATTGAAGCGTCTCTTGATATGCTTGGTCCTCTTGTGAAATCTGGATTCCTTTGCCAAGGCAATTGCACCAAGATTGTCACAGAAGATCTTCATCGGTCCCGATGCACTAGGTATGACACCTAGATCGGAAATGAACTCTTTCATCCAAACTCCTTCATTCGCTGCTTCCGAAGCAGCTATGTACCCCGCTTCACATGTAGATCCCGCCACGACGCTTTGTTTAGAACTGCACCAACTGACAGCTCCACCGTTTAATAAAAACACGTATCCGGTTTGCGATTTAGAATCGTCCGGATCAGTGTCAAAGCTTGCATCGACGTAACCATTTACGACTAGCTCTTTGTCACCTCCATATATGAGAAACATATCCTTAGTCCTTTTCAGGTATTTCAGGATGTTCTTGACCGCTGTCCAGTGATCCATTCCTGGATTACTTTGGTACCTTCCTGCCAAGCTTACAACTAAGCATACGTCAGGTCTGGTACACAGCATTGCATACATGATAGAGCCTATGGCTGAAGCATAGGGAACATCTTTCATTTTCTCTCTATCTTCTGTTGTGGTCGGGCATTGAGTCTGACTCAATCTTACACCTTGCAACACGGGTAAAAACCTTTCTTTGCACGATCCATTTTGAACTTTTTCAAAACTTTATCAAGGTATGTGCTTTGTGAAAGTCCAATTAAGCGTCTTGATCTATCTCTATAGATCTTGATGCCCAATATGTAAGCAACTTCACCGAGGTCTTTCATTGAAAAACTTTTATTCAAGTATCCTTTTATGCTATCCAGAAATTCTATATCATTTCCAATCAATAATATGTCGTCCACATATAATATCGAGAAATGCTTCTGAGCTCCCACTCACTTTCTTGTAAATCTGAGGCTTCTCCAAAAGTGCATACAAACCCATATGCTTTGATCACACTATCAAAGCGTTTATTCCAACTCCGAGAGGCTTGCACCAGACCATAAATTGATCGCTGGAGCTTGCACACTTTGTTAGCACCTTTTGGATCGACAAAACCTTCTGGTTGCATCATATACAACTCTTCTTCTAGAAATCCATTCAAGAATGCAGTTTTTACATCCATTTGCCAAATTTCATAATCATAAAATGCGGCAATTGCTAACATGATTCGGACAGACTTAAGCATCGCTACGGGTGAGAAAGTCTCATCGTAGTCAACCCCTTGAACTTGTCGACAACCTTTCGCAACAAGTCGAGCTTTGTAGACAGATTATATTACCATCGGCGTCAGTCTTCTTCTTAAAGATCCATTTATTTTCAATGGCTTGCCGATCATCGGGCAAGTCAACCAAAGTCCATACTTTGTTCTCATACATGGATCCCATCTCAGATTTCATGGCTTCCGACCATTTTGCGAATCTGGGCTCACCATCGCTTCTTCATAGTTTGTAGGTTCGCCATGGTCAAGTAACATGACTTCGAGAATAGGATTACCGTACCACTGATGCGTATTTTACTCTGGTTGACCACGAGGTTCGGTAGTAACTTGATCTGAAGTTTCATGATCATCATCATTAGTTTCTTCACTAATTGGTGTAGTTGTCACAGGAACCATTTCTTGTGATGAACTACTTTCCAATAAGGGAGCAGATCTGATTATCTCATCAAGTTCTACTTTCCTCCCACTCACTTCTTTCGAGAGAAACTCCTTCTCTAGAAAGGATCCGAATTTAGCAACGAAAATCTTGCCTTCAGATCTGTGATAGAAGGTGTACCCAACAGTCTCCTTTGGGTATCCTATGAAGACACATTTTTCCGATTTGGGTTCGAGCTTATCTGGTTGAAGTTTCTTTACATAAGCATCGCAGCCCCAAACTTTAAGAAACGACAACTTTGGTTTCTTGCCAAACCACAGTTCATAAGGCGTCGTCTCAACGGATTTTGACGGTGTCCTATTTAACGTGAATGCGGCCGTCTCTAAAGCATAACCCCAAAGCGATAGCGGTAAATCGGAAATAGACATCATAGATCGCACCATATCTAGTAAAGTACGATTCTGACGTTCGGACACACCATTTCTCTGTGGTGTTCGAATTGGCGTGAGTTGAAAACTATTCCACATTGTTTCAAATGTAAACCAAACTCGTAACTCAAATATTCTCCTCCACGATCAGATCGTAGAAATTTTATTTTCTTGTTACGATGATTTTCCACTTCACTCTGAAATTCTTTGAACTTTTCAAATGTCTCAGATTTGTGTTTCATTAAGTAGATATACCCATATCTGCTCAAATCATCTGTGAAGGTGAGAAAATAACGATACCCTTGGCGTGCCTCAACATTCATTGGACCACAAACATCGGTATGTATGATTGCCAACAAATCAGTTGCTCGCTCCATAGTTAGGAGAACGGCGTTTTGGTCATCTTGCCCATGAGGCACGGTTACGCAAGTACCAAGTGATTCATAATCAAGTGATTCGAAGCCCATCAAGATGGAGTTTCTTCATGCGTTTTACACCGATATGACCTAAGCGGCGTGCCACAAATAAGTTGCACTATCATCATCAACTCTGCATCTTTTGGTTTCAACATTATGAATATGTGTATCACTACTGCCGAGATTCAACAAGAATAGACCATTCTTCAAGGGTGCATGACAATAAAAGATATTACTCATATAATTAGAACAACCCTTCGTCTCTGATTTAAATGAATAACCGTCTCGCATTAAACAAGAGCCCGATATAATGTTCATGCTCAACGGCGGCACCAAATAACAATTATTTATGTCTAAAACTAGTCCCAAAGGTAGATGTTGAGGTAGCGTGCCGACGGCGATCAAATAGAATTTGGATCCTTTTCCAACGCGCATCGTCACCTCATCCTTAGCCAATCTTCGCAATCCGTAGTTCCTGTTTCGAGTTGCAAATATTAGCAACAGAACCGATTATCAAATACCGGTACTCTGCGAGTATTAGTAAGGTACACATCAATAACATGTATATCACATATACCTTTGATCACCTTGCCATCCTTTTTATCCGCCAAATACTTGGGGCAGTTCCGCTTCCGATGTCGGTTTGCTTGCGGTAAAAACACTCGGTTTCAGGCTTAGGTCCGGACTTGGGTTTCTTCTCTGACGAGCAGCAACTTGCTTGCTGTTCTTTTGAAGTTTCCTTCTTCTTCCCTTTGCCTTTTCTTGAAACTAGTGGTCTTGTTGACCATCAACACTTGATGCTCTTTCTTGATTTCTACCTCCGCGGCTTTTAGCATCGCGAAGAGCTCAGGAATTGTCTTAGTCATCCCTTGCATATTATAGTTCATCACGAAGCTCTTGTAGCTTGGTGGCGATGATTGGAGAATTACATCAATGACACTATCATCCGGAAAGATTAACTCCCAGCTGAATTAAGTGATTGTTATACCCGGACATTTTGAGTATGTGCTCCTTGTGAGCTATTCTCCTCCATCTTGCAGCTATAGAACTTATTGGAGACTTCATATCTCTCAATCCGGGCATTTGCTTGAAATATTAACTTCAACTCTGGAACATCTCATATGCTCCATGATGTTCAAAACGTCGTTGAAGACCGGTTCTAAGCCGTAAAGCATGGCTGCACCGAACTATTGAGTAGTCATCGACTTTGCTTTGCCGTGACGTTCACAACTTCGGCTCGGCATCTCCGCAGCAGTTCTGTCACCCACGGTGCTTCGGGGACGTAATTTTACGTGCAGCAATGAGGATAATCCTCAAATTACGGACCCGATCCGTGTAATTGCTACCATCATCTTTCAACTTTGCTTTCTCAAGGAACGCATTAAAATTCAACGGAACAACAAAGACGAGCCATCTATCTACGGTAAACATAGACAAGCAAAATACTATCGGTACTAAGTTCATGATAAATTTAAGTTCAATTAATCATATTAAAAAAACTCCCACTTAGACAGACATCTCTCTAGTCATCTAAGTGATCACGTGATCCATATCAACTAAACCATGTCCGATCATCACGTGAGGCGGAGTAGTTTCAATGGTGAACATCACTATGTTGATCATATCTACTATATGATTCACGTTCGACCTTTCGGTCTCCGTGTTCGAGGCCATATCTGTTATATGCTAGGCTCGTCAAGTTTAACTCGAGTATTCTGCGTGCGCAACTGTTTTGCACCCGTTGTATTTGAGCGTAGAGCCTATCACACCCGATCATCACGTGGTGTCTCAAAGACGAAGAACTTTCGCATAGCGGTGCATACTCGGGAGAACACTTCTTGATAATTTTAGTGAGAGATCATCTTATAATGCTACCGTCAATCAAAGCAAGATAAGATGCATAAAGGATAAACATCACATGCAATCAATATAAGTGATATGATATGGTCATCATCATCTTGTGCTTGTGATCTCCATCGCCAAGCACCGTCATGATCACCATCGTCACCGGGCGCGACACCTTGATCTCCATCGTAGCATCGTTGTCGTCTCGCCAACTATTGCTTCTACGACTATCGCTACTCCTTAGTGATAAAGTAAAAGCAATTACATGGCGTTGCATTTCATACAATAAGCGACAACCATATGGCTCCTGCGATTGCCGATAACTTCGGTTACAAAACATGATCATCTCATACAATAAAATATAGCATCACGTTTTGACCACATCACATCACAACATGCCCTGCAAAAACAAGTTAGACGTCCTCTACTTTGTTGTTGCAAGTTTTACGTGGCTGCTACTGGTGAGCAAGAACCGTTCTTACCTACGCATCAAAACCACAACGATAGTTTGTCAAATAGACTCCGTTTAACCTTCTCAAGGACCGGGCGTAGCCATACTCAGTTCAACTAAAGTGAGAGAGACAGAGACACCCGTCGGTCACCTTTAAGCAACGAGTGCTCGGGCGGTGAAACCAGTCTCAGCGTAAGCGTCTGGCGTAATGTCGGTCCGGGCCGCTTCATCTCACAATACCGCTGAACCAAAGTATGACATGCTGGTAGGCAGTATGACTTGTATCGCCCACAACTCACTTGTGTTCTACTCGTGCATATGACATCAACGCATAAAACCAGGCTCGGATGCCCTTTGTTGGGTCACGCGGTAATTTCAAAAATTTTCCCTACGATCACGCAAGACCATGGTGATGGCATAGCAACGAGAGGGAAGAGTGTCCGTCCACGTACCCTCGTAGACCGAAAGCGGAAGCGTTATAACAACGCGGTTGATGTAGTCGTACGTCTTCACGATCCGACCGATCCAAGCACCGAACGTCACGGCACCTCCGAGTTACGCACCGCGTTCACTCGATGGCGATCCCGGACTCCGATCCGGCAAAGTGTCGGGATGAGTTCCGTCAACCTGACGGCGGCGTGGTGGCGATGTTGATGCTCCACCGACGCAGGCTTCGCCTAAGCTCATGACGATATGACTTCTCCGGCAGGGCTTCGCCTAAGCTCATGACGATATAACCGAAGTGGAATATGGTGGAAGGGGCACCGCTGCGGCTAAGGAAAGATCCGTAGATCAACTTGTGTGTCATGGGTGCCCCCACCGTATATAAAGGAGCCAAGGGGAGGTGGCGGCCCAAGGGAGGAGGCGCACCAAGGGAGTCCTACTCCTCCGGGAGTAGGACTCCCCCTCAATCCTAGTTGGATTAGGATTCCGGAGGGAAAGAGAGAGAGGGGCGGCCCACCTTTCCTAGTCCTAATAGGACTAGGGGAAGGGGGGCGCGACCACCTAGGGCTGCCCTTCTCCTTTCCTCCAAGGCCCACTATGGGCCCATGTAGTTCCCGGGGGTTCGGTAACCTCCGGTACTCGATAAATTCGATTTCACTCGGAACCTTTCCGATGTCCAAATGTAGGCTTCCAATATATCAATCTTTATGTCTCGACCATTTCGAGACTCCTCGTCATGTCCGTGATCACATCCGGGACTCGAACAAACTTGTGCATCAATACTTATAAACTCATAATGAGCTGTCATCGAAGCGTTAAGCGTGCGGACCCTACGGGTTCGAGAACTATGTAGACATGACCTAGAACCATTCTCGGTCAATAACCAATAGCGGAACACGGATGCCCATATTGGTTCCTACATATTCTCTGAAGATCTTTATCGGTCAAACCGCATAACGACATCGTTGTTCCCTTTGTCATCGGTATGTTACTTACCCGAGATTCGATCGTCGGTATCCAATACCTAGTTCAATCTAGATTACGGTAAGTCTTTTTTCTCGTTCCGTAATACTTCATCTCACAACTAAATCATTAGTTGTAATGCTTGCAAGGCTTAAGTGATTTGTATTACCGAGAAGGCCTAGAGATACCTCTCCGGCAATCTGAGTGACAAAACCTAATCTCGAAATCGCCAACCCAACAAGTACCTTTGGAGACACCTGTAGTACTCCTTTATAATCACCCGATTACGTTGTGACGTTTGGTAGTACCAAAGTGTTCCTCCGGTGGCAGGAGTTGCATAATCTCATAGTTATAGGAACATGTATGGGTCATGAAGAAAGCATTAACATACTAAGCGATCAAGTGTTAAGCTAACGGAATGGGTCATGTCAATCAGATCATTCAACTAATGATGTGACCTTGTTAATCAAATAACAACTCCTTGTTCATGGTTAGGAAACATAACCATCTTTGATTAACAAGCTAGTCAAGTAGAGGCATACTAGTGACATACTTTGTTTGTCTATATATTCACACATGTATTATGTTTCCGGTTAATACAATTCTAGCATGAATAATAAACCTTTATCATGATATAAGGAAATAAATAATAACTTTATTATTGCCTCTAGGGCATATTTCCTTCACCAACAAACGCACCATGGTCCTCAACGACGACGGCACCTATGACTCAATGAGTGATGAGGAGATGGAAGCCCTTGAGCAAGTGGCCATGCACCGGCAAGTGAACGAAGAAGAAGATGATCAAGTCTTTTGCGATGAGGATTCGAGCCCCGCTCTCGTTGTCTCCAAGGTCTTGACTCTTCAACATCAACAAGAAGAAGACCAACGATGCCACATCTTCCACACAAAAGCCGGCATCAATGGACGGTCCATCAAGGTCATCATCGATGGAGGTAGTTGCCACAACTTGGCAAGTGAAGAACTATGCTCCAAGCTCCAATTGGTAAAGAAGAGGCACCCTGATGTAGGGTGGAACCCTACGTGGGCGATCTTTCACGTTGGAGCGGATCCTACGGGGAATCACGAGGAACACGCGGAAGAACACGAGGGAAACACGGAGGAAACTAGAGAGAGATCACGAAACCAACAAGAGATCAATCACACAAGTGCTAGATTATCGATCACATAGAGTGGCACAAGATTCAAGATCAACAAAGGTAAGATACAAACGGTAACCGTTCTTCTCCGTGAGGAGGCCTTGAGGGGGTCCACCCTAGAAGGGGGTCTTGAATCCGCTTGGGGATCTTCTCAGGAGAGGTCCCGATCTCGGTGGAGAAGTAGCCAAGTGGATGAGCAAAGGCTCTCACACAAGAATATGAGCTAATCCAATGCTAACCCTAGAAAGAGGAAAGGGAATAAGTATATATAGTCTCGGGCGAAGGGGTACAAGGGACAAGGCCACGAGGCGCTGCTTGGCAGAGGGAGGCAGACGTCCAAGGGCGTCGTCGGGATGTCCGGCTTTCCGAGACGCCGGATGTCCGGACTAGGGGCGGATGTCCGGGCCAAGGGTCTTCCATACGCAATCGGTGATGGGGGCGGATTTCCGGCGAGGGCGGATATCCGGGGCTTCCGGAAGAGCCGGATGTCCGACCAAGGGCGGATGTCCGGTGGGCGACCGTTAATCGGGAAAGGCGCCGGATTTCGGCTGGGGCCGGATATCCGGCTGGGGCGAATGTCCGGGCTTGGGCGCGGATGTCCGGGTCTGGAGACTTGGCAGATTGGATCTGTTGAGGTAGAAGCTCCGGGGCGGATGTCCGGGGCCATGGCCGGATGTCCGGGGCCTGGAAGGTGCTCTTGGCCTTCTCCGAAGGTTCTCTTCATCCGCGGACTTGGTGGCTTGTCCATCTTCACGTGCGTCCTCGGGAGGTTCCCCTTGACACCTAATCATGCATAGCATATCGGACTTAGGTAGTAGCCATGTCTCGAGTGGATCGTATGGGATATCAATAAAGAAAGAGGTCACCTCGTTCTCAAGAGCTCTAGCTCTAGCCCGTGTCATGGGTCCTCTTGGCTCTTGATGAGACGGTTGTAAGTCCATGGGGATGATCGTGGGATGCTCCGCATCATCTCCCCCTTGGAGAGATCCGACCTCGGATCAAAAGCTTCATCTCCATGGAATGGTGCGAGGTCCTTAGCGTTGAAGATGTCGCTCACGTTATATTTGTCTCGAGGTAGGTCGATCTTGTAGGCGTTGTCGTTGTAGCGTGCTAGCACCTTGAAAGGTCCATCGGCTCGAGGGAGAAGCTTGGACTTGCGTTCTTTGGGGAAGCGGTCCTTGCGAAGGTGTAGCCACGAGATCACCAATGTTGAAGACAATGGGTTGTTTGTTTGCGTTGAGCTTGTTTGCTTGACGTTGTACTTGGCGCTCAATGGTGTGCCTTGTGTCTTCGTGCATCTTCTTGATGTAGCTTGCTCGTTCACTTGCATCCATGTTGGTGCGCTCGTGGAGAGGAAGTGGTAGAATGTCCAAAGGGGACAAGGGGTTGAAACCGTGAGCGACCTCGATAGGGGACTTGCCGGTAGTTGAATGTCTTGCACGGTTGTAGGCGTACTCGGCGATGGGTAGACATGCTTCCCATTCCTTGATGTTCTTCTTTATCAAGACACGAAGTAGAGTGGATAGTGTGCGGTTCGTCACCTCCGTTTGGCCATCGGTTTGAGGATGGTATGCCGAGGAGAACAAGAGCTTGATTCGAGCTTGGCGCATAGGGTCTTCCAAAAGTAACTCAAGAACTTGGCGTCACGATCGGAGGCGATTGTCTTTGATGCGCCATGGAGTAGCAAGATTTCCCTACAAAAGAGATTGGCAACATGTGAAGCATCGTCTATCTTGTTGCAAGGTATGAAATGTGCCATCTTAGAAAATCTATCCACAACAACAAAAACGGAATCCTTGCCATTTTGAGTCCTAGGCAAACCGAGTACTAAATCCAAACTAATGTCATCCAATGGGAGATATGGAATTGGAATGGCAATGTAAAGACCATGAGATTGAGCTTTAGACTTAGCTTTGCGACATGTGTAGCATCGGTTGGTGAAGCGTGAGACGTCGCGGAACATCTTGGGCCAAAAGTAGTTGTTGGAGAGCGTGGCGAATGTCTTGTCTCGTCCAAAGTGTCCCATGAGTCCGCCTCCATGAGCCTCTTGCAAAAGGAGCAAACGAAGAGAAGACTCGGGAATGCAAAGTTTGTTAGCTCTCATTAGATAACCATCCTTGATGTAATATTGTTCCCAAGACGTGTCGTCAAACACTTAGCATAAGGAGAAGCAAAAGATGGATCATGCTCATACAAGTCTTTTATATGCTCAAAACCAATAACATTCAACTCAAGTTGAGTGACAAGCATGCATATGCGTGAAAGCGTCGGCAACTACATTTTCTTTACCCTTAATGTACTTGATCACATAAGGAAAAGATTCAATGAATTCACTCCATTTGGCATGACGCTTGTTCAATTTAGTTTGACCTTTGAGGTACTTAAGCGTTTCATGATCGGTATGGATGACAAACTCATGAGGTCTAAGGTAATGTTCCCAAACATGTAGCACACGCACTAAAGCATACAATTCTTTGTCATAGATGGGATAATTAAGTTGAGCACGGAGAGTTTTTCACTAAAATAAGCAATGGCTCGTTTTCTTGCATCAAAACTCCGCCAATTCGGTACCACTTGCATCGCAATGAACCTCAAAAGTTTTGTCAAAATTGGGCAAAGCAAGAATCGAGCATGAGTAAGCAAAGACTTGAGCTCATCAAAAGCGGTTGATTGCAAAGTTCCCCAAACAAAGGGAGTATTCTTCTTGCTCAAGGCATGCAAAGGAGCGGCAATTGTGCTAAAATCTTTCACAAAGCGACGATAGAAACCCATAAGACCAAGAAAACTTCGCACTTGTTGCAAATTGGTGGGTTGGGGCCAAGTTCTAATTGCTTCAATTTTAGATTCATCAACATGGACACCCTTTGAGGAAACTACAAAACCCAAGAAAATCACTTTGTCAACCCCAAAAGTGCATTTTTTCAAGTTTGCGTAAAGGCTTTCCTTGCGAAGAGTTTGCAACACAGATTTTACATGATTGATGTGCTCTTGCATGGTTTTGCTAAACACAAGAATATCATCAAAGTAAACCACAACAAAGACTCCAATATAAGGACGAAGCACATGATGCATAAGGCGCACAAAAGTACCGGAGCTTCCGAAAGACCCATAGGCATCACTAACCATTCATATAAACCAAATTTGGTTTTGAAAGCAGTTTTCCATTCATCACCCTCTTGTATGCGGATTTGATAATAGCCACTTTTAAGATCAATTTTTGAGAAAAAGTTGGCTCCACTAAGTTCATCAAGCATGTCATCTAAGCGAGGAATGGGATGCCTATATCGGACGGTAATAGCATTGATAGGTCGACAATCGGAGCACAAGCGGAAACTTCCATCGGGCTTAGGCACCAGAATAACCGGAACGTCACAATGGCTTAGGCTTTCACGTACATGACCGTTGTCGATGAGTTGTTGTACTTGCCGTTGAATCTCCTTGGTTTCTTCCGGATTGACTCGGTATGGAGCTTTGTTTGGAAGAGGCGCTCCGGGGATGAGGTCAATTCGATGCTCTATGCCTCGAAGAGGAGGTAGACCCGGAGGTAGCTCATCCGGGAAGACATCTTGAAATTCCTGCAAAGAGATTGAAACACCAAAGGTAGCTCGTGAATGGTGTTAGTTTTTGGTTCTCCATCCTTGCACACAAGGACAAAGTGCATCACACTCGATGGGTTCTCACACACTTCTCTCATCTCACTTTTGGTGGCAAATAGAATGAGGTTTTTCTCTCTTGGCGAAGAGTCGCTCAAATTTGGCTTGTGGCTCTCACTCACTTTTGGGTGGATCACTTTCTCACTCTTTTCTCTATGATGTGTGGCTTGCTTATCGGCTATCACTTGAGTAGGAGACATAGGTCGTAGCACATATTCCTTCCCTTTCATCTTGAAGCTATAGTGATTGGTACGCCCATTGTGGATGACACCACGGTCGAATTGCCATGGTCGACCTAGAAGTAGGTGGCAAGCGGTCATTGGGACCACATCACATTCCAACGTGTCTTCATAAGCACCAATTTTGAAGGAGACTTGGACCGTATGCTCGACTTCGTATAGTCTTGGGAGTCACTTAGCCATTGAACCTTGTAGGGGTGCGGGTGCTTCCTCTTGACCAATTGGAGCTTGGAGCATAGTTCTTTACTTGCCAAGTTGTGGCAACTACCTCCATCGATGATGACCTTGATGGACCGTCCATTGATGCGGCTTTTGTGTGGAAGATGTGGCATCGTTGGTCTTCTTCTTGTTGATGTTGAAGAGTCAAGACCTTGGAGACAACGAGGCGGGGCTCGAATCCTCATCACAAAAGACTTGATCATCTTCTTCTTCGTTCACTTGCGGTGCATGGCCACTTGCTCAAGAGCTTCCATCTCCTCTTCACTCATGGAGTCATATGTGCCATCGTCGTTGAGGATCATTGTGCGCTTGTTGGTGCATTCAGATGACTTGTGGCCTCGGCCGCCGCAAGTGAAACACTTGAAGGAGCTTGTCTTGATGGTCTCATCGGTCGGAGTAGAGGATGAAGTCTGGCGGCTTGATGTTGCTTGTAGTAGGAGGAGGACGACTTGAGCTTGTCGAAGTCTTCTTGTAACTTGACTTGTCGTCGTTTCTTGAAGAAAGTTTGGTTGATGTAGATGTTGGAGGAATCGTTGACGCTTGGTTGTTGGAGAAGCCGTAGGTCTTGGATGAGTACTTGGCGTACTTGAAGTCATCTTGCACTTGGCGTTCCGCCTTTGTAGCTTGATGCACGAGCTCAATGAGAGATGAGTATGGTTGGAAGTCGGCGATCTTCTTGATGGGATGATTGAGTCCGTTCAAGAAACGTGCCATAGTTTGCTCATCATCTTCCTTGACATTGGCTCGAATCATGGCTATCTCCATTTCCTTGTAATATTCTTCAACGCTCTTTGTTCCTTGCTTGAGTAGTTGGAGTTTCTTGAAGAGGTCGCGGTTGTAGTAGGTTGGCACAAAAGCGTGCTCGCATGACATCCTTCATTTGAGCCCAAGTGGTGATTGGAGGTTCACCTCTTGCTTGTCGTCGCTCAATGATTTGTTCCCACCATATGAGCACATAGTCTTGGAACTCAAGTGATGCCATAGCAATTTTCTTTGCTTCATCGTAGTTGTGCAAGCGAAAGATTTTGTCAACCTTCAATGCCCATGAGAGGTAGTCTTGAGGTCATTGCTTCCATTGAACTTGGGCATGGTGAATTTTAGCTTGCCGTAGCGTTGCTCTTCATTGTTTTGTTGGCGATGTTGATGATGGCGTCCTTAGCGTGGATTGTATTCGTCTTCATGTTGCTCTTGGCGGAGGAAGACCATGATCAACTTGCCCTTGTTGAACTTGAGGTTGAGGTGGAGCTTGGCGAGCTTGTGGAGGAGCTTGAGGAACTTGTCGTTGTGCATGAGGTTGGTAGTTCCTCTCTTGGATTTCTTCTCGAAGGGCTTCCTCTTGATTGCGCCGTTCGCGATTGCGGTTGGCGAAGGCTCTACTTGATTCTTGAAGGGCACGTTGCGCCTCAAGAGCTTGCGCCTCACGTTGTTGTTGTTGAAGACGTTGAGCCTTGGCGTCTTGTTCGTCTTGGTGAAGGCGTGCTCGTTCTTCCTCTTGTTGGCAGCGAAGACGTTGTCGTTCTTGAGCTTGAGCAAAAGCCTCTTGATTAGATTGAGGACGAGGAACTTGATCATCAACTTGCTCTTGTGAATGCTTGACATGTAGCGGGTTGCGAGATGCATGACGGTCTTGGCCTTGGCGGCTCGTCGAAGAGTGTTCGATGACGGTGTACTTGAGTCGTAGAAGGTGTCTTCGGAATGTCGACTCGAGCGGCTCCGTCTTGATGATGAAGAAGTTGAATGACGCCGGTTTCTCATCAACGTGCGGATCTCGTCCATTCTTGCATCATTCTCTTCCTTGTGAGCCTCGAACTTGTTATCGAAGTAGTCTCTTGTACGTTGCTCGGAGAGTCGCAAGTCGGTGGCGAGGTTGTCGATGCGGTCGCTCATTGCTTGTTGTTCTTGGTGCAACGCTTCGTTGTGCACCAAATAGGTGGTTCTTGGTGACGTATGAAGACATGTCGTCGTCTTGCTTTCGTTGAAGAGTGGGTTGGTAGAAGAACTTGGCCTATCCATCATTCCAAGCAAAATGTGAGTGGTAGAGCGGAAAAGAACTTATACCAATGTACCTTTGACCGATGTTGAAGATGAATCAAGTTCACTCAAATGCGGACAATGAAATAGCACTCTTGGTACCGATTCTTGTCGGTTCTCACACCTACACAAGTAAAAGCTTATGGTGGAGCTCGGTTAGGATGGTGGCACAAAATTTGATGCAATTGTAAGTGAGACTCAATAAAGTTGGAAATGATTCACAAATTTGCAAATGCAACAAGTAGACCACTAGCAAGATAAGGTACACGGGAACACACACGCAAAAGATAATATGGGGTTATGCAACCAAGGATGAGCCAAAATGTGGAATTCACCAAGATGCTCTTGTTGCACAACACTAGAGAGACGCTAGCACGATTGCACAATAGGCGGATACGAACTTGTGCACAACCTACTAAGCAAAATGCAACGACTTCTACCCAAGTATGCTATATGTATGGTGTTTTGATGTGTTGATCCAAGATGATCAAGTATGACAATCTTAATGTTGTATGATGCTATGGTTCTTGCTCATAAGCTCTTTGCTTATCTTCCTCTCTTTGCTTAAAAGCTTGAATGGCTCTTTCTCTTTTGAGCTCTTTCTCATGCAAAACTTCACGAACCAAGATATCAAATGTGTATGCGATGACAACTTTGTGACACACAAGTTGATGGTGAGATATGCACCACTTTGGTATGGTATGTATGCTATGGAGTATGATCACTAATGTGCACAAGTCACGTTGCGGCAATACTCAATGGCTAGTCTCGATGGGTAAGCAGCATAAAGATGGGTTATGATGGTTATCAATGCAATTGCAAGTAATGACAAAGGTGTCGATGATGTTACCGTCCTTAGCGATGATGAGCGGTGGTGATCTTGATGTTGAACCGTACCTAGATAGCCGAAACACAAAAGGATACGGAAAACCCCAACTCAAATTCTCAAGGCAAAATTTGGCAGCGATGTCGGAATTGGAAGTGGGAAAGGCTAAGGTGGTGTTATGCGGAAGTGGTGGAGGTAAGTGGAAGTGTATGTGGGCACGGGACAAAATTTGGCGAAAGTTAGGCGGTGATCGGGGTGGTGGAAGGATTGTTGTTACGGGGCGAAATCCGGGCTGGAAGCCGGATGTCCGTGGCGCCGGATGTCCGGCTGATCGGGCGGATGTCCGACTGCCGGATGTCCGACTCTTGGGCGGATGTCAAGACTCGATGTACACCGCGGGGGAAAGTGGGAACCGGGGCAAAATTCACGGGATTTTGTGGATGGAAATTGTGGAAATGGTGGGAGAAAGCTAGATCTACCTGTAACACACGAAATCCATGGATCAAATCCAACAAAACTTCATCACACGAACAAATCACAAAAAATTTTGGGGCTATTTTTGTGGGGATTTTCGGATTTAGGACAAAAACAACAAAATCAAGCTAGAAAAAGAGGGGTAGGGGCTCCAATAACGTGATCAACGTGGCTCATGATACCATAGATGATGTAGGCGGAACCCTACGTGGGCGATCTTTCACGTTGGAGGCGGATCCTCACGGGGAATCACGAGGAACACGCGGAAGTACACGAGGGAAACACGGAGGAAACGAGAGAGAGATCACGAAACCGACAAGAGATTAATCACACAAGTGCTAGATTATCGATCACATAGAGTGGCACAAGATTCAAGATCAACAAAGGTAAGATACAAACGGTAACCGTTCTTCTCCGTGAGGAGGCCTTGAGGGGTCCACCCTAGAAGGGGTCTTGAATCCGCTTGGGGATCTTCTCAGGAGAGGTCCTGATCTCGGTGGAGAAGTGCCAAGTGGATGAGCAAAGGATCTCACACAAGAATATGAGCTAATCCAATGCTAACCCTACAAAGAGGAAAGGGAATAAGTATATATAGTCTCGGGCGAAGGGGTACAAGGGACATGGCCCTGAGGCCCTGCGCGCAGGCAGGGGAGGCCGGACGTCCGGGCGTCGGGCCGGATGTCCGGGCTTTCGAGTCGCCGGATGTCCGGACTAGGGGGCCGGATGTCCGGGTTGGCGGGGTCTTCCAAAGGCAATCGGTGATGGGGGGCCGGATTTCCAGGCGAGGGGGCCGGATATCCGGGGCTTCCGGAAGAGCCGGATGTCCGAGCCAAGGGCCGGATGTCCGGCTGGGCGACCGTTTCACCGAATCGGGAAAGGGGCGCGGATTGGTGGGGCCCGGATATCCGGCCGGGGGCGGATGTCCGGGCTTGGACGCCGGATGTCCGGGTCTGGAGACTTAGCTAGATTGGATCTGTTGAGGTAGAAGCTCCGGGGCGGATGTCCGGGCCATGGCCGGATGTCCGGGGCCTGGAAGGTGCTCTTGGCCTTCTCCGATGGTTCTCTTCATCCTCGGACTTGGTGGCTTGTCCATCTTCACGTGCGTCCTCGGGAGGTTCCCCTTGACACCTAATCATGCATAGCATATCGGACTTAGGTAGTAGCCATGTCTCGAGTGGATCGTATGGGATATCAATAAGGAAAGAGGTCACCTCGTTCTCGAGAGCTCTAGCTCTAGCCCGTGTCATGGGTCCTCTTGGCTCTTGATGAGACGGTTGTAAGTCCATGGGGATGATCGTGGGATGCTCCGCATCACACCCGCACCCTTAGAAGGTTCAATGGCTAAGTGACTCCGGCACTATACGAGTTGAGCATACGGTCCTAGTCTCTTTCAAAATTGGTGCATACGAAGACACTTTGGAGTGTGATGTGGTCCCAATGACCGTTTGTCACCTACTTCTTGGTCGGCCATGGCAATTCAACCGTGGTGTCATACACAATGGGCGTACCAATCACTATAGCTTCAAGATGAAAGGGAAAGAATATGTGCTACGACCTATGTCTCCTAGTCAAGTGATAGCCGACAAGCAAGCCACACATCATAGAGAAAAGAGTGAGAAAGTGATCCACCCAAAAGTGAGTGAGAGCCACAAGCCAAATTTGAGCGACTCTTCGCCAAGAGAGAAAAACCTCATTCTATTTGCCACCAAAAGTGAGATGAGAGAAGTGTGTGAGAACCCATCGAGTGTGATGCACTTTGTCCTTGTGTGCAAGGATGGAGAACCAAAAACTAACACCATTCACGAGCTACCTTTGGTGTTTCAATCTCTTTGCAGGAATTTCAAGATGTTTTCTCCGATGAGCTACCTCCGGGTCTACCTCCTCTTCGAGGCATAGAGCATCGAATCGACCTCATTCCCGGAGCGCCTCTACCAAACAAAGCTCCATACCGAGTCAATCCCGAAGAAACCAAGGAGATTCAACAGCAAGTACAACAACTCATCGACAACGGCCATGTACGTGAAAGCCTAAGCCCTTGTGCCGTTCCGGTTATTCTTGTACATAAGCCCGATGGAAGTTTTCGCTTGTGTTCCGATTGTAGACCTATCAATGCGATCACCGTCCGTTATAGGCATCCCATTCCTCGCTTAGATGATATGCTTGATGAACTTAGTGGAGCCAACTTTTCTCCAAAATTGACCTTAAAAGTGGCTATTATCAAATCCGCATACAAGAGGGTGATGAATGGAAAACTGCTTTCAAAACCAAATTTGGTTTATATGAATGGTTAGTGATGCCTATGGGTCTTCGGAAGCTCGGTACTTTTGTGCGTCTTATGCATCATGTGCTTCGTCCTTATATTGGAGTCTTTGTTGTGGTTTACTTTGATGATATTCTTGTGTTTAGCAAAACCATGAAAGAGCACATCAATCATGTAAAATCTGTGTTGCAAACTCTTCGCAAGGAAAGTCTTTATGCAAACTTGAAAAAATGCACTTTTGGAGTTGACAAAGTGGTTTTCTTGGGTTTTGTAGTATCCTCAAAGGGTGTCCATGTTGATGAATCTAAAATTCAAGCAATTAAAACTTGGCCCCAACCAACCAATTTGCAACAAGTGCGAAGTTTTCTTGGTCTTGCGGGTTTTATAAATCGCTTTGTGAAAGATTTTAGCACAATTGCCGCTCCTTTGCATGCCTTGAGTAAGAAGAATACTCCCTTTGTTTGGGGAACTTTGCAATCAACCGCTTTCGATGAGCTCAAGTCTTTGCTTACTCATGCTCCGATTCTTGCTTTGCCCAATTTTGACAAAACTTTTGAGGTTCATTGTGATGCAAGTGGTACCGGAATTGGCGGAGTTTTGATGCAAGAAAACGAGCCATTGCTTATTTTAGTGAAAAACTCTCCGGTGCTCAACTTAATTATCCCATCTATGACAAAGAATTGTATGCTTTAGTGCGTGTGCTACATGTTTGGGAACATTACCTTAGACCTCATGAGTTTGTCATCCATACCGATCATGAAACGCTTAAGTACCTCAAAGGTCAAACTAAATTAAACAAGCGTCATGCAAAATGGAGTGAATTCATTGAATCTTTTCCTTATGTGATCAAGTACATTAAGGGTAAAGAAAATGTAGTTGCCGACGCTTTCACGCATATGCATGCTTGTCACTCAACTTGAGTTGAATGTTATTGGTTTTGAGCATATAAAAGACTTGTATGAGCATGATCCATCTTTTGCTTCTCCTTATGCTAAGTGTTTGACGCATACGTCTTGGGAACAATATTACATCAAGGATGGTTATCTTATGAGAGCTAACAAACTTTGCATTCCGAGTCTTCTCTTCGTTTGCTCCTTTTACAAGAGGCTCATGGAGGCGGACTCATGGGACACTTTGGACGCGACAAGACATTCGCCACGCTCTCCAACAACTACTTTTGGCCCAAGATGTTTCGCGACGTCTCACGCTTCACCAACCGATGCTATACATGTCGCAAAGCTAAGTCTAAAGCTCAATCTCATGGTCTTTACATGCCTCTTCCTATTCCCTATCAACCATGGGAAGACATTAGTATGGATTTTGTACTTGGTTTGCCTAGGACTCAAAATGGCAAGGATTCCGTGTTTGTTGTTGTGGATAGATTTTCTAAGATGGCACATTTCATTCCTTGCAACAAGATAGACGATGCTTCACATGTTGCACATCTCTTTTGTAGGGAAATCTTGCGACTCCATGGCGTACCAAAGACAATCGTCTCCGACCGTGACGTCAAGTTCTTGAGTTACTTTTGGAAGACCCTATGCGCCAAGCTCGGAATAAAGCTCTTGTTCTCCTCGGCATACCATCCTCAAACCAACGGCCAAACGGAGGTGACAAACCGCACACTATCCACTCTACTCCGTGTCTTGATCAAGAGGAACATCAAGGAGTGGGAGGCATGTCTACCCATCGCCGAGTACGCCTACAACCGTGCAAGACATTCGACTACCGGCAAGTCCCCCTTCGAGGTCGCTTCACGGCTTCAACCCGTTGTCCCCATTGGACATTCTACCTCTCCCTCTACAAGAGCGCACCAACATGGATGCGAGTGCAGGCAAGCTACATCAAGAAGATGCATGAGGATACAAGGCACACCATCGGCGCCATGTACAACGACTAGCGCCCAAGCTCAACGTCAACAAGCAGCCCAAGACATTCAACATTGGAGACCTCGTGTGGCTACACCTTCGCAAGGACCGCTTCCCCAACGAGCATAAGTCCAAGCTTCTCCATGAGCCAACGGACCCTTCAAGGTGCTAGCACGCTACAACGACAACGCCTACAAGATTGAACTCCCACGAGACAAGTACACCGTGAGCGACATCTTCAACGTCAAAGACCTCTCGCCTTTCCATGGTGATGAAGATTTTGATCCGAGGTCGGATCTTTCCCAAGGGAGGGAGATGATGCGAGCATCCTTCCATCATCCCCATGGACTCTACATCGACACATCCAACCCCACGAGGACCCACGACGAGAGCTCGAGCACGTGCTATTCAATCCGAGGTTAACTCTCTCCTTGTTGAACTTCAATTTGACCCACTTGAGACGTGGCTACTACCTCAAACGGAGATGCTTTGTGTGCTCAGGTACCAGGTAAGCAACCAAGGAGAAGGAACGGTGCAAGACGGACATCAAGATCAAGGAAGCATTCGGACCAACCTGGAGGGACCGGTACAACCGCCCCACAACCGGCCGGGCGGAACAACCGGCCTACTACCGCCCAACAACCGGACGCTATTCGGTGATCAAGCGGTGCAAGGCAGTGCAACACCGGATGTACCGGTAAAACCCAAATGAGCCGGAACTACTGCCCCACGACCCAGTACAATCATTGGGGACCCCGACGCCCACCGCAGAAGCCAACACTGACCCGGCGGTAGTACCGCCTTCCTCGACCGTACTTCCGCTCCACTGGATCGCCATGTACAACCGCCCCTCGACCGGAACAACCGGCTGTCTGCAAGACAGGGGCTCGGGCATGAGGCCCATGTACCCCTTCACTTCGCCCCCATTTGCACTAAGACTATAAATAGAACTCCCCCACCTCCTGATTAGGTTAGCATTGGATTAGCTCATATTCTTGTGTGAGAGCCTTTGCTCATCCACTTGGCTACTTCTCCTCGGAGATCAGGACCTCTACGGAGAAGATCCCCCAAGCGGATTCAAGACCCCCTTCTAGGGTGGACCCCTCAAGGCCTCCTCACGGAGAAGAACGGCTACCGTTTATATCGTCCTTTGTTGACCTTGAATCATGTATCTCCCTTTGTGTTCATCGATCTAGCACTTGTGTGATTGATCTCTTGTCAGTTGAGTGAATTCTCTCTCGTTTTCCCCGTGTTTCCCTCTTGTTCTTCCGCGTGTTGATGTAGGGCGGAACCCTACGTGGGCGATCTGATAGAGGCGAGGGTGTCCCGATCTTTCGATGAGATGATAACTATCGATTTGGTGGAGTCGACTTTGACGATCCGACTACAAACGTGCACGACGTTGCGCCTTAGCAATCGCTAAACCAATCTCCACGAGGTTACCGACGATGCCGGAAGCACGATCAGCGACCACGAAGGTCTATTCCTGCAAGCAATCGAAGAACGAGCAAGAATATGATAAAGCAATCTGAATATTGCGAATATATATGAAGTATTGATAATGGTGGGAATCAAGGCGGTCTTGATGCAGTCGTTGGACACAAGCGAAGTACTGCGAAGTTGCAATGGCTAACTTTTAACTAAACAAATCCCAAGGAAAAAGCTACTAGATGGATCTACTTATATAGGAGCAAGGGTGGCGGCCAAGGAGGTGGTAGGACGTCCCAAGGCAGCCTAAAACTAACCCTAGGTCGTACAAGGCCAATGGGCCCAAGCGGAGGTGACGTAACACCTTTGGACTTGTAATTTGACTCGGATTCTGCTGCAGCATCAGATTGTTTCATGCATAACTCAACGCTCCAGACGAATTTGAAGGTGAATCCAATTGGGTTGGAAGATGCACGAAATCTATTTTCCAACAAAAAAAGAATCACCCAATTTGGAGTCCGGATGAAAAAGTTATTGACGTTTTGAGTCAGGTATGTCTGTGCAGTCCGAATCTGAGTCCAGAACGTGAGAGACTTGGACTCTATCTTCTCTTGGGCCAAAAGTGACGTGAGAGAACTTTTTGAACAGCAGGTAAACATCTCTTTCTCCCTTATCTTCATATGTGGATTGTATAAATGTCCCATACACCTGAAATTAGACATGGCACAAAAGTTTGTGAAGTATTTTTGTCTGGATGACATAAATAAATTATTGCATAGTTTGCATTAGAAATCACCTCACAAATATACATGTATGCAATATTTTGGTCGTATCCAAGGTAGTCATGTCCTCATCATCCTCCCTTCTTGAAAACAAAGCCGTCCTCGGCGTTGCTTAGTCTGAAATGTGGCTAACAAAAGAGACAAGGTGTACATGTTGTATATGTATATGTCATCCATTTTACTTCCCTTGATTTTTGCACATATGATGATTAATAGATGAGTAACTTGTATAGTTCATAAAATCTAAAGCCAAAACATTATCACAAGAAGTAGAAGGCGTGAAAATATTGCAACTCAGTTTGCACATATAAATGAAGCTCTTATTCATTTCAAAAGATTGACAATGTTCATCATTAAACCATCCCAACATTGGTGAATAAACCTTACTTGCATCAAGGTTACATGCTACAACATGCTTAAACAAGCAAACATGCAATAAGTTATTCGACACAGAATCATCACCAAGATTAGAGGTCATATCAAATTGATTAAACATTGATTCTTTTGCATCAACAGTTAATTCAATGGGTGCACTCAAAATTGTTGGTATTTCAGTTGTTTGATCACATGACGCATTCATGATAGTATCAAGATTCTCTAAAATAGGTGATGTGCTCAAATCACCATGTAACTCAACACATGATGCATTCAAGTTAACTAGGGATGCATCATTCTCATGTGAAGTTATATCATTAATACCTTTACTGTTACCTTGTCGCAAAGACGTAGCTGATGTAGGTACGGGCGTTGACAATGCACCATACACTTGAGATGATGTGCCGCTCACAATCTAGGGTGGGGCTGCTCTAGTTGGTGCAACGGTGGAGGAACCAACCGGCGATGGTGAGCATGAACTGGAATAGTAGTTGTTGTAGTCACCCAATGCATCCTCATGTATCTGTCTCTCAAAGGTACAAGCGCGAACATACATACCAGTAATGCAACGAGGAATATAGTGAAATCTTGCACGGATATCATGGTTCAAACCACCAAAAATCTATTCATTGTATCATCCTCAGATTCTTCTATGTCACAATGATGCATATAAGATTTGAACTCTTGGTAGTAAGCATGAACATTATTCTTGCCTTGTTTTAATTGTTCCAATTTGCGAAGCAATTCACCATTTATAGTAAGTAGGAGAAAATTGTTGTCTCATTACAACTTTCAAAACTTTCCAAGTTGTGGGTTGGTTATCAATGTTTTTCTTACAATGTACACTCCACCAAACAGAAGCAAAACCAGTAAATGCTCTAGTGGTAGCTCGTACTCTCTCAAGTTCAGAAAAATCATGGTGACTAAAAACTTCTTCTAATTCAAGCTCCCAAGCTAGATAAATAGCAGGATTAAATCTACCCTCAAATGATGGTAAAGACATAACCTGACCATATGCTTGTGTGTGTTGTCCCAACTCTCGTGATGGTGGAGATGTGTCCGTCATCCAAGAACTTCTCTCTCCGGAATCTGTCATGATTAGTAGAAACAAGAAACAAAATTCGAGAATAATGTTCCTATGAACTACTAGGATGTGGTGGTAAAACGCTCACAAAGATAGCAAATATAAATATCTTACAAGTTCTTACCATGCAGCAGGTGGTGACAGGCAACCAGCAATGTCAAATAACTACGAAGATTGTGTAAAGCGATTGCCAGGGGAACGTACATATACACGGTGTAGAAATATGTGGAGCTGGGTTGGCTATATATGGTAGCAAAAGATTATCAATAATCAATTCAGAGATGCAATGTTGAATAAACGCTCAACGACGGTACTGTGCTGGTCCTAGGCTAGACCGTTATGTAGGGCGGAACCCTACGTGGACGATCTTTCACGTTGGAGCGGATCCTACGGGGAATCACGATGAACACGGGGAAGAACGGAGGGAAATCACAAGGGGAAACACTCAAGAACAAGTCCAATCACACATCCACTAGACAATCAAACACACAAGATCCACAAGGTACATGAACAACAAAAGGAAAGATACAAGGTAAGGTTCATCTCCGAGAGGAGGTCTTGATGGGGTCCACCCTAGAAGGGGTCTTGAATCCGCTTGGGGATCTTCTCCAAGAGGTCCTGGGCTCCGAGGAGAAGTAACCAAGTGGATGAGCAAGGCTCTCACACAAACATGAGCTAAAACCTAAGCTAACCCTAGAAAGAGGAGGATCAAGTATATATAGTCTCGGGCGAAGGGGTACAAGGGGCGAGTCCCGGATGCATCTTGGCAGGCAGGGAGGCCGGATGTCCGGCGTCGGGCGGATGTCGGGCTTTCCCGAGACGCCGGATGTCCGGGCTAGGGGGGCCGGATGTCCGGGCTGGCGGGGTTGGTTCTGCCGATTCGGGTGCGGGTGAGGCCGGATTTCCGGGGCATCGTGAAGAGCCGGATGTCCGGGGCCTGGGGGGCGGATGTCCGGGCCCTGTAGCTTTCGTGGCTGAGTTGCGGCGGCTGTGTTGGTACCTCCAGGGGCCGGATGTCCGGGGTCCTGGCCGGATGTCCGGGCTTCTCGGACGGGCCGGATGTCCGGCCGACGCCGGATGTCCGGCTCTACTGATTTCTCCGGTTCCTCTCGTCGAGTTCCTTCATCCTTGTACTTGGGGACTTGTCCATCCTTCCGAGCATCTCCGAGAGGGTCTCCTTGGTACCTAGGCATGCATAGGGGGAAGTGTCAAGTAGTATACCATCCTCGAAGGGGTCAAGTGAGCACGTGTAAAGGAGAAGATTCACCTTTGTGTATGTGAAGAAGAGGTCGACGTGTCACTTGCCAAACGGACTCTTGACGTGGTGATGATCGAGGATGCTCCGCATCATCCCCTCCCCCTTGGAAAGGATCCGACCTCGGATCGAAAACCAAATCACCATGGGAAAGAGATGGCGGTGCCGTGTCAAAGTGGTCGATCACCAAACTCTCGTCATCGTGAAGCTCGAAATGGGCACTCTCCAATGTTGCACCATCTTGTGATTTCTTCAAAAGGAGTAAATAGAACAAACACTTGGAAAAACAAATGTGGTTAGCGTTAGTGCAAAACCAAGCATTCAAGAGGTGATTCACCAAACAAGTGTTGTCATCAAGCATAGCATAGGGTGTGACAAAGGATTGTGACATGGCATGTAAGCATATCAATCGAGCACAAGCAAAAATATCATGGGAACAAGCATGTAAATGTGAGGTAGAGATGCAAATATGTGTGACAATAGCATAAGCATCCACCTCAAGGTCATAGCAAGCATGCATAAAGCGCTCGACAAATGGTCGATGGTAGGCATAGGAAGTATTCACAACACCAAATAAAATGAAGTGTCTAAACACATTGGTCAAGTGCAAGACAATCCAAGCATAATGTGCATAGGGTGTAGTGAAGATAGTATGGCACTCAACACAATAGAAAGAGCAATTGTTCATCATGTGTGAGGCAATCAAGTCAAGCATGTAGCAATCAATGGGACATGGCATATGTGAAGAAATGATATTGGTGCAACCAACCATATGATAGTAGCAAGTAGTCCAAGAATTGGATGCAACACACAAGGTATATATATCATGAAGCATGGAAATGTGGCAATCATTGGTGAAAGCAATATCTCGAACATCTTGGGCAAATGGTGCAAGCAACACATGAAGTATGATCCACAATATCCAAGCTCAAGAAGGATGTCACCTTGAAAGTGTGTCCTTGTCGTCCTTCACAATGCCGAAGCACAAACAAGTGCGATGTAGAATCGTCGTGGTAGAAGGTGGTTCGCTCTCAAGAGCTCGAATGGTCAACTCACGTGGACGTGGACGTCGACACAAAGTCCAAGTATCCTACACATGCACAAAACAAAACAAAGAACGTATGCACATGGTAGATAAACACATCATCCATCATGATGGTTCTCATCTTTGCACAAAACCATTAGAAGGACAAGTGCATGAATAATATGATGCAACAATGGCAATATTCATGGCACTAGGTATATGGTGCAAAGAGTTAAGACAAGCATGCTTCACAAGAATTATGTCAAAATCTCCAAATATATGCGAGAATGCTATGGGGGCAATCTCATGAGCAAGAAGAGAATCATTGTTGCACTCAATACATGGCAAATCATCTAGCATGAGGGAGGCAACACATAGAGATATATGACAAGAAGCAATATGAATCATGTGCAAAGCATATAGATGGTTGTCATCAACCGCATGAAATGAGCACGTATGAATCATTGGTGATGCAACATAAGCAAGCATTGTAATCAAGTCGTGCAAACTAGTGGAGCGAAGATGCAACACACTAGAGTAAATCATGGCAATCATGTCATGTAAACTAATAATATGCATAGGGAATGCACATGATATATCGCAAGCACGAACACAAAGCAAGATCATAGTGTCATCATAGGCATGGGGCACAAAGCAATCATGGCAATACCAAACAATATCTCCACCACGCTTGCAAATACACATACAAGTACTAGAATCAATCATCATGTGTAATGCAAAGCATGGGTCACAAATGCATGGCAAAGGCATAGGAAAGGGCATATCATGCAAAGTGAACATGGCAAGATGGGCAAAGGTTATATAATGGACAACTACCCATAACCATGTGAGGGCCATGTAAAAGAAATGCGCGAAGTGTTTGTGCGAAGTGAGCGGTGGGAAAGGCAATCCATGGGATCCCAAATCATCGTTGCTCTCTAGAGCTCGTTTTGTCAACTTCATGGGATTGCGAGGTCGACAAGTATTCATGGGTACCTACACAAAAGAGACACAAACCAAAGAAATTGTGAGCGTGGTAAATGTACACATCATCCATCATGATGTGTATGTGCACGTGTGAGTTAGCACAAGATAAGAAATGCTCAAAGAAATTTGATGCATGGTATAAGAACATGTCATCCATCATGAAAGAATAGTTATTATGTATGACACAATGGGGACACAAATTGAGAATGCAAGTATATGGCGCATCGATAGCATGTTTCTTTATGGGGAGCATATGGTGCACACAATTATGGGAATCATGCAATGAATAGGATGGATCAAATTCTCCTAACATGTATGGGGAAACTATGGGTGTCTCCTCATGAGCAATATTGGAAACATCATTTGGAGAAAATGGACAACATCCAAAACAATGCATATCCGAAGCTAGAAGGGCATGGCATGGCATATGAGATAAAGGATGCAAAGGAGCATATCAATATCATCACAAGAAAAACAAATGCCAATAACCATGGGTCATCATCTATGCCATATGTGCAAATTGGGTTTATTTTAATGGCATATGCATAGTCACTATGAAGAAATTGCAAATAAGACATATGATGGATCTCATGCATAGCATATGACAAGTCAAGCGGATTAGCAAACATGATGTGACCTAAAGAATTGTCACAAGAAATCCTATGTAACATGGCATCAGAACTAATATACTCCACATGAGAATCATCATATTCATCATAAATGGGCAAATCATCACATGGGGAAATCATACTAGAATGAAGCATGTCAATAGGGTGATCAACATCATGCAAGCAATCAATGTCAAGAATGTCCACTAGTGGGACTAGAGCATCACCGTCACCTATGTTACCTTTGTCATTCCACTCAAGTGGTGTAGGTGAGGTGGGAAAGACCAAATGGTGGTCATCTTCATCTTGATGGAACCATGTGGGGGGTGCATCATAGTCCACCATGGCCATCGTCTTGTCCAAAGGGAGGACGAAGTCGTCGAGGATCGGCGCGTCATCATATATGGGACCTAGCACCAAATGAGAAGACACAATAGAGGTAGACGTCAAGTCGTTAGTGTTGAAAGTGGCCTCACATGACCTATCAACTATCTCACTCTCTCTATGTGGTGGTTCACTCACTCCCTCAAAATAGGTGCACTCAAACTCACGTATGGTGGAGTCACTCATCTCACTCGGGTGGTGGTTGTGGCTCTCCTCACATGAGAATATGGGCAACTCATCATGTATGTGGCTAGTGGTGAAGTCATTCTCACTCTCAATATGGTAGCAAAAGTCACTCAAGTCATCGGACGTCGCCGTGGTCGAAGGGAAAATCCCATGCTCAACCGTCTCGTAGTCGTCGTCGTGGATGAAGGCCGAAGATGGCACATCATCGCTCTCGTCGTGGATGAAGGCCGAAGATGGCACAACATCACTCTCGCCTCCTAAGATGGAAGCATCATCCTTGCTCGCCACCCTGACGCTTGCCTCCAAAGATTGGTCCTTGAAGGTCTCCGTAGTCGTACTTGTCGCCGCACCATCTTGAAAAAGAGTCAAGGTAGACTCAGCATCATCAATGCCACAAAGAGGGATGGCGGTGAAGTTGCACTTGGGAGCATCGTCTTGGAGCTTGTCGGGCTTGGACATCTTGGTGGTACTAGCCTCATGCTTGTCATAGAGCTTGGTCGCCAAGTGTGCTTGGGGTGGAGAAGCCTTGGCCTTCATGAGTTCTTGTTCCGCCTTGAGAGCGCAATGTAGTAGTCGCCAATGGACTTGCAGTTCTCGAGGAAGATGGTCTTGGAGATGTCGTTGTAATCCCATCATGAAGTGGAACTTCATCGAAATGGGGTCGCCCACGCCGCTCGTCAGAAGGCAATCTTCATCTCCTTGAAGTACTTGTCGATGGACTTGGATCCTTGGGTGGTGTTCTCCAATTGGCGTCAAAGTTGTTCCGTGTAGGTTGGAGGCACGAACTCTCGCCGCAAAGCTCTCTTCATCTTGGACCAACTCATCTCGTAGCACTCGAAGGTGTGTGAAGCCACCATGTCGAGGCGTAGTCGTGGAAGTTTCTTGTGGCGCACTTCACTTGATCTTCGGGAGGAACTTGATGTAGCTTGAGGTAGTCGTCCATCAAACGCTCCACTCGAGGTACTCCTCGGGTTCTTGAGTCCCATAGAAAGGAATCTCGTGGTCGATGTCGAGGTCGTAGTAGCTCGTGGAAGTCGCGGACTTGAGCTTGGGGAGCTTCTCTTGAGCGTAGTCTTGGGGTGCTTGTTGGCGAAGATGCCAAATATCCGAAGGCGAAGATGCCTTGACGTCGCTTGGCGAAGATGCCAAGGGAGATGGTGAAGTCGTTGAGTGGTTGTTGATGTTGAGCTCTTGACCTTCACGTTCTTGTTGATGATGGTGTCGATGCCGATGTGATCTTGCCGGAGACGGTAGCTCGGAAGCATGTGCTCTTGAGCGTCTTCTCAAGATGAGGAAGATCGCTTGTAGGACTTGATGAGGGATTTGATCTCCTCCATTTTAGCTTGCATCTTGGCGTCGTAGTTGTTTTCCATGGCATCGAACTCGTCGTTGTTGTTGTAGACCGAAGATGAAATTCCTTGCCTATCCATCACAAGACTCGAGTAGAGGTGAGTAGGGAATGAGATAAACAATACCAAGTTACTTTTTCCCAAAGTTGAGGATGTATCCTGTTTCACTCAATGTGGGATGAAAGAATAGTGGAATTGGTACCGGACTTGTTCACTCACACCTATCAAGTAAAGCATATGGTAGAGCTCGGTGAGGATAGAGGCACAAAAATTTGATGCAAAATGTTAGCAAGAGTCAATAATGTTGAAAGAGATTCACAAATTCGCAAGCGAAACAAGTAGACAAATAGCAATATGTGGCACACGGAAACACACACACGGATAGATAAATGGGGTCGTGCAACCAAGGAATGAGCTCAAAATGTGGAATCCACCAAAATGCTCGTGTTGCACAACTCAAGAGAGACGCTAGCACGATTGCTCAATAGGCGGATACGACACTTGTGCACAACCTATAAGATGCAAAATGGATAAACTTTCTATCCCAAGTATGCTATGTATGTATGGTTCCCGGTGTTTCTCTCACAATGATCCAAGATGATCAAGTATGATACCATATGATATATTTGGATGCTATGGCTATTGCTTACAAGCTCTTTGCTATTTCTCTTTTGCTTAAAAGCTTATTCTCTTCTTTTTTTTCTATGGCCACTTTGCACAATGCCCAAACCAAGATAGCTATTGTGTATATGCTGGAACGATATTGTGACACAATGGATGATATGATGATACCAAGATGATATGGTATGTATGCAATGGATGGTGTAGATCACTAATGTGCACAAGTAACGTTGCCGGCAATTCTCAAATGGCTAGTCTCGATAGGCAAGTAACGCAAAATGGGCTAGGGGTTATCAATGCAATTTGCAAGTGGAATATACAATGGTGTCGTCGAGGTTACCGTCCTTTGCGATGATGAGTGGCGGTGTTCTTGATGTAGATACCAAGATGATGGAGACTCGTCCCTAAGTAGCCGAAACACCTTAGGAAACGGAAAAACCGCAAACTCAAAATCTCCAATGACAAATGTCAAATGGTGGTAGCGGGAATGCGGAGGTGGTTTGCACTTGGCAATGCGGAAGTGGAATGATGGGCTATACACGTGTCGGAGTTGAAGTTGCCGTCCCTAAGTAGCCGAAACACCTTAGGAGACACAAGCCACAACTCGAAAAAGCTCAATCAACAATTGGGTTAAGGTGGGTTGTCGGAAGTGTATGGTGGGCAAGGTTATGTGGAAGTGGTGGTGGTGGTTGATGAAGAAGCAATCGTCCCTAAGTAGCCGAAACACCTTAGGAGACTCGAATCACTACTCAAGCAACCACTAATGCTATGGGGAACAAAATTGGTTAGGTTGCGGAAGTCGGAGGTGGTTATGCGGAGGATGTGGCGGAAGCCATAGGCAAAGATGCCGAAGTTCACAAAATTTGATGGAGTCAAATGGTGATGGTAGTATTTTTATGGGAAGGAGGATGTCAATAGCTTCAAAACGAGCTAAAGAACATCAAAATCGGACTCCGGATGAATTAGTTATGGACAAAACGGTGAAACGGAAAAACAGAACTATACAGGGGCCGGATATCCGGGGTGGAGCCCGGATTTCCGGGGGTGTCTGTCCAGAACCGAGCAGTTTTGGCGCTCCAGGGCCCGGATGTCCGGCTTGGGGCCGGATGTCCGCCGGCTGGTCGGATGTCCGCCCGAGGCCGGATGTCCGGCCCGACGGATCCCGATCTCGTTTGGGGCGGAAATTTTCGAATTGGGGGCGGAAATTGATGATTTCAAGGTCAAAATTGGAGAGATTTCGTGGGTGGAAAGTGGGGAAACTTGGGGAAATGCTAGATCCACTCAAAACCAAGCAAATCCATGGATCAAAATCAACAAAACATCATCAAAACTAACAAATCACAAAAAAAAAAATTGGGGCTATTTTTGGTGGGGATTTTTGGATTTAGGACGAAATCAACAAAATCAAGCTAGAAAAAGAGGGGTAGGGGATCCAAAAACGTGATCAACCTAAGCTCTGATACCATAGATGATGTAGGGCGGAACCCTACGTGGATGATCTTTCACGTTGGAGCGGATCCTACGGGGAATCACGATGAACACGGGGAAGAACGGAGGGAAATCACAAGGGGAAACACTCAAGAACAAGTCCAATCACACATCCACTAGACAATCAAACACACAAGATCCACAAGGTACATGAACAACAAAAGGAAAGATACAAGGTAAGGTTCATCTCTGAGAGGAGGTCTTGATGGGGTCCACCCTAGAAGGGGGTCTTGAATCCGCTTGGGGGATCTTCTCCGAAGAGGTCCTGGTATCAGAGGAGAAGTAACCAAGTGGATGAGCAAGGCTCTCACACAAACATGTTCTAAACCTCAGCTAACCCTAGAAAGAGGAGGGGATCAAGTATATATAGTCTCGGGGCGAAGGGGTACACGGGACGAGTCCCGGATGCATCACAGGCGGGGAGGCCGAATGTCCAAGGCGTCGGGCCGGATGTAAAGACTTTCGACGCCGGATGTCCGGGCTAGGGGGCCGGATGTCCGGCTGGCGGGGCTGGTTCTGCCGATTGGGTGCGGTGAGGCTGGATTCCGGGGGCCGGATTTCGGGGCATCGTGAAGAGCCGGATGTCCGGGGCTGGGGCCGGATGTCCGCCCTGTAGCTTCGTGGCTGAGTTGGCGGCTGGGTTGGTGCCTCCAGGGGCCGGATGTCCGGGGTCCTGGCCGGATGTCCGGGCTTGCTGGACGGGCCGGATATCCGGGCTGACGCCGGATGTGCGGGCTCTGCAGATTTCTCCGGTTCCTCTCGTCGAGTTCCTTCATCCTTGTACTTGGGGACTTGTCCATCCTTCCGAGCATCTCCGAGAGGGTCTCCTTGGTACCTAGGCATGCATAGGGGAAGTGTCAAGTAGTATACCATCCTCGAAGGGGTCAAGTGAGCACGTGTAAAGGAGAAGATTCACCTTTGTGTATGTGAAGAAGAGGTCGACGTGTCACTTGCCAAACGGACTCTTGACATGGTGATGATCGTAGGATGCTCCGCATCGATCGACCAGGACTAGAGACGCGAGCCTAGAACACTAATGAGGTCACGGCGTAGCACAACTAGCATCAATGAAGGATAATAAGTAGCTCGACAGCAAGATATAAGTGAAGATCACAACGGCAAAGAAAGATAATGATGAAAAACAACTGCCAAGCAGGATATACAACAACTCTCTCTCCAATTTTCCTCTTGAAAAGTTTGAGCCAATTTTCTGATAAATTTTTTCAAAGAATGCTACTAACTCAAGCTTTCCAATGCAAAAAGAATCACTCAATTCCGAGTTGATATGAGGAGTCAAAAAATTCTAAAACTGGTTTGAAAAACTGGAATAAGCGGTGTTCACGAACTTCGGAGGGCAAAAAGACCTATTTAGAAGACGATTTTGAGGTGCCAAATATTGAACTAGCTTCTGCAACTATTTAGATGCGGCTCGTCTCTAGCTTTAATTTGAGTACTCATGAGCCAAAACGGACTTCGCATGAGGAAGTTATGCCTGTTTTACTGAACAGTACACAAAACAGATTATAATCCGAATTCAGCTACGAGATTGAGTCTAGATAGATCCGAACTTTATTATTTTTCTTCTCTCTTTTTTTTTTCTCACACTTTTTTTTCCTTTTTCTTTCTCTCTTTTTTTTCTCTGACTTTTTTTTACTTTTTTTTTCTGTTTTTTTTCTCTCTCTTTTTTCTCTTTTTCCAAAACAAACTAGATAAGATGCAGATTGGATCAAGCGAAGATGTGAATGACCTCAACTATGATTATGACAATGAATAGTGTGTAGCACGTGGTGGAAATTGATGGATGGTATGATGGACAGCGGAAGGGATAATGATGCAGCGGCGTGACTAATGTGAACAAAACTCAAACTCTAAAGGAACTAGACACTAAGACCAGCAACTCGACACGACGATGCAACCGATAATTCAATAATGCAAACAATGAAAAGAAAATTGCAAAGGCTCGATGGCTTGGGCAAAGGATGAATAGATCTAACTTTTTTTTTGTGGCTTTTTCTTGGACAATTGGTAAGAAAATAAATCTAATCTAGAGATAATTGGAAATTCTCACCGAGCAACCTGAAAACTGATACCACTTGATAGAGGCGAGGGTGTCCCGATCTTTCGAGGAGATGATAACTATCGATTTGGTGGAGACGACTTTGACGATCCGACTACAAACGTGCACGACGTTGCGCCTTAGCAATCGCTAAACCAATCTCCACGAGGTTCTTGACGATCACGGAAGCACGATCACCGACCACGAAGGTCTATTCCTGCAAGCAATCGAAGAACGAGCAAGAATATGATAAAGCAATCTGAATATTGCGAATATATATGAAGTATTGATAATGGTGGGGATCCGTAAGCGGTCTTGGTCTGGTCGTTGGACACAAACGAAGTACACGAAGTTGCAATGGCTAACTTTCAACTAAACAAATCCCAAGGAAAAAGCTACTAGATGGATCTACTTATATAGGAGCAAGGGGTGGCGGCCAAGGAGGTGGTAGGACGTCCCAAGGCAGCCTAAAACTAACCCTAGGTCGTACAAGGCCAATGGGCCCAAGCGGAGGTGACATAACACCTTTGGACTTGTAGTTTGACTCGGATTCTGCTGCAAAGATCGATTGTTTCGTGCATAACTCAACGCTCCAGACGAATTTGAAGGTGAATCCAATTGGGTTGGAAGATGCACGAAATCTATTTTCCAAGAAAAAAGAATCACCCAATTTGGAGTCCGGATGAAAAAGTTATTGACGTTTTGAGTCAGGTATATGCATGCAGATCCGAATCTGAGTCCGTAACGTGAGAGATTTGGACTCTATCTTCTCTTGGGCCAAAAGTGACGTGAGAGAACTTTTTGAACAGCGAGTAAACATCTCTTTCTCCCTTATCTTCATATGTGGATTGTATAAATGTCCCATACACCTGCAATTAGACATGGCACAAAAGTTTGTGAAGTATTTTTGTCCTGGATGACATAAATAAATTATTGCATAGTTTGCATTAGAAATCACCTCACAAATATACATGTATGCAATATTTTTGGTCGTATCCAAGGTAGTCATGTCCTCATCACGATCTTTCACGTTGGAGCGGATCCTACGGGGAATCACGAAGAACACACGGAAGAACAAGAGGGAAACACGGAGGAAACGAGAGAGAAATCACTAAACCGACAAGGGATCAATCACACAAATGCTAGATCACCGATCACCTAGAGTGGCACAAGATTCAAGATCAACAAAGGTAAGATACAAACGGTAACCGTTCTTCTCCGTGAGGAGGCCTTGAGGGGTCCACCCTAGAAGGGGGTCTTGAATCCGCTTGGGGATCTTCTCCGGAGAGGTCCTGATCTCGGTGGAGAAGTAGCCAAGTGGATGAGCAAAGGCTCTCACACAAGAATATGAGCTAATCCAATGCTAACCCTAACTAGGAGGAGGTGGAGGAGTATATATAGTCATGGGCATGAAGGGGTAAGTGGAGGATACATGGACTCGGTCCAATACCTTTGTCTTGTGCAGACAAAGGCGTCGGACGTCCGGAGGGTTCCGGTCGTCCGGAGGCTCGAAGGTCCGGACGTCCGGAGCTCTTCGGACATCCGTAGATTCGGCTCGGGTGCGCTTGGTCGGACGTCCGGAGGGCGGTCGTCCGGAGGCTCATGGGTCCCGGACGTTCGGAGTTCTTCGGATGTCTGCAGATTCGGTTCGGTGGTCGCTGCACGGTCGTCCGGAGGGGCCCGGTCGTCCGGAGCTCAGGAGTCGTCGGACGTCCGGTCCTGGTCGGACGTCCGCCGTAGCTCAGGCAGCTTCTTCTCTTGGTCCGTGTACTTGGTGTCCTCGCCGTCTTGTCCATGGTCTTCCTCCTTGTTCCTGGTCATGCATAGCGCATATATTTGAGGTAGTAACCATGTCTCACATGTGGGAAGTGAAGGTTCGGAGAGGAGCGAGTTCACCTTGTGTCCAATGGCGTTTGTTCGAGGTCTCGTCATATGTCCACTTGGGGCTTGGAGAGTAGTGGGAGTGTACATGGGGATGAACGTGGGATGCTCGCATCATCTCCCCCCCTTGGGAAAGATCCGACCTCGGATCATGATCCTCATCACCATGGAAACGGCTTGTAGTTGGACGAAGTTGAAGACATGGAGCAATCCAAGTAGTCCAAGGTGTCGCCGGAGTGATAGACATGCAAAAAGAGCAAACACAAGCAACACTCGAAAATACAATGGTTAACGCACACAAAGTGTCCATCATGTAAGAATGAGTCCGTCCAAAGGAATTGTTGATGACAAGGCATGAAATGCTTATCCAAATGATGTAAAATGACATGTAAAGCATTCATGAGAGAAAATTCATGCATTGGGACAACAAAGGTGTCGTGAATGTGACCAATGCAACCACGGTGCAAAATAATGTCATAGTGAGACGGTTTATCAATAGCATGAATATGGCAATGGATGCTCAATATGATTATGTTATCATGCAATTGATGGTAGGCAATATGATCATGATGTATGAATATGCCATCAAGAAAGATCACAACAAATTTGCTAAGAAAATGCACATGCTCATATATCATGGATGACATGGGAATAGGTGCAACAAGACAAGCATAATGTGAGTCAATCCATGCATGGGGTGCAAATTTGTCATGGGTGGTGTTGTACCATAGCTCGATGTCGTGGCACTCCTCAACTTGAAGGTCCATAGGGTCCATCTCCAATGTCGGTCCTCCATCCAATATATGTATCATGTAGAAAAGAAGAAGGAAACAACAATGAAAGAATGACCCATCCAATATGTGTATTTGAGGATGGCTCAAAGGGAAGGAAGTCACCTTTAGGAGGTTCTCAAGGATGATGGAGTTGTGCATCTTGTATACCTTCACATAAGCAAGTTGTCTCGTGATGTTACCGCCTTGTGAATCCTTCAAAATGAAAGAACATGACAAACACTCGGAAAAACAAATGAGGTTAGCGGAAGTGCAAAACCTAACATTCGTGTGGTAAGATACCCAACAAGTGTATGCATCATGCTCATCATAAGAAAGAACAAGGGAGCATTTCATAGTATGGAGGCATATGATGCGAGAACAACCAAATACAATAGGCTCAATCAAACAAGCATGCATCACAAGTAAAGTGTCAAAGTCTCCAAGATCAATAAGCATAGATGCAACAATTGGAGGCAATCGACAATGAACAAGATATATCATGTGAGAGGCATGAATATATATGTCATCAACCCAAGAAAGCGAGTAATAGTGGAACATGGGTGATGCAACATAGCAAGCAATCATAGCGATCAAGTCAAGCAAGCTAGTAGTAAGAAGATGCAACGTACTAGAAGGAATCATGGCAAGCATGTCATACGTGCAAATAGTGGGCATGAATAATTCACATGGCATAGCACAAGCATGAAAGCAAGATATGAGAAAATTATCATCAATGTATTGGCGAGAGGCCGTATGTAAATAGCAATGGGACATCATGACTCTCCCAACACAACAATCAACAATAGCATGGGGCACATGATAATCATGGCAAAAGCAACAAGGATCTCCACCAAGCATGCAAATACACATAGAAGTAGCATAATGGTTAATCATGGGTATATGCAAGCAAGGGTCACAATTGCATGGCAAAGGCATAGGAGCAAGCATAACATGCAAAGTGAACACGGGAAAATGAGCATAAGGTGACAAGTGGTAAATAGCCCATAGCCGTGTGAGAGCCAAGTAGAAGAGATGCGCGTAGTCCTTGCGCGAAGGGAACGGTGGTAAGGATAGTCCAAGGGATCCCAAAGCATCATTGCTCTCAAGAGCTCGTTTTGTCAACTCATGGGATTGAGATGTTGACAAGTGTATGTGGGTACCTACACAAAACAAAGACACAGAGAAAATTGTGTGTGCGTGGTAGATGTACACATCATCCATCATGATGCATACGTGCATGTGTCGGTTAGCACAAAATAGCCAATGCTCAAATAAATGAGATGCGTGATATAGAAACATGTCATCCATCATGATAGGTTTGTTATTATGTATGGCATAATGGAGACTCAAATTGTGCAATGCATCATGAGAAATATCTAGAGCATTGTTATTCATGGAATGCATATGGTTCAAGCAATTATGGGAATCATGCAAAGTATGAAATGCATCAAGATCTCCTAATATGTATGAGGAAACTATGGGGTCTCCTCATGAGCATTAATGGAAACATCACATGGAGAATATTGACAACATCCAAAACAATGCATATTTGGAACAATGTGATCATGGCATGGAATAGTAGACGAATTGCATAAAGGAAGTAGTGCAATATCATCACAAGAGAAGCAAAAGCCAATGACCATCATCTCGTCATCTATGCCATAAGTGCAAATGGGATTTATTTTAATGGGGCATGCATAGTTACTATGTTGAGATTGAAATGAGGCAATATGGGAGATCTCACTCATAGCATATGACAAGTTCAATGGATTGTCAAACATAATGTGACCAATAGAATTTTCACATGATATCCTATGAAGCATAGCATCACAACTAGGCAACTCAACATGCTCATCATCATATTCATCATAAATAGGTAAGGCAAGGCATGAAGAAGTTTTACTAGCATGAAGCATATGAATAGGTGGGTCAACATCATGGGAGCAATCAATGGTAAGAGAGTCCACTAGTGGGACAAGAGAAGCACCATCACCTATGTTACCTTTGGAGCGCCGCTCATGTGTTGTAGGTGAGGTGTTGAAGATCGTCTCATTCTCATCTTCATCTTGATGGAACCATGTGGGGGGTGTATCATCGTCCACCATGGCCATCGTCATCTCCAATGTAGGGATGGACTCGTCGAGGATAGGCATGTCGTCATGTAGGAGACCTAGCACCAAAGAAGAAAACACACTAGGAGTAGAGGTTAAGTCGTTAGAAATCATAGTGGCCTCATGTGCCGTGTCAACTACCTCACTCACTAAGTGTTGTGGCTCACTCACTCCCTCAAGGATGCTCTCACTCGTATGGTGGGTGGAGTCACTCAAATGGCGCTCAACCTCACATAGGATGTGTGGAATGCTCTCATGTGTGGGGCTAGTGGTGGTCACACTCATCCTCTCATAGGAAATGCTCTCAATGTCACGTATGGTGGAGTCACTCATGTCACTCATGGGTGGTGGCTCTCCTCACATGGTAATTGGGGCATCTCGACAGATGTGGGTGCCGGAGAGATGTAGGTGCAAATGTCTCCATGCGCGGTCGCGTAGCTTGACTCGGAGTATGAGTCCAATGTGGGCGTCGTCTTTATGTTGTTGAAGAGGTTGGCGCCGTCGCCGTGGTCGAAGGGGATGGCCCTTGTTCGACCGTCTTGTCACCGTCTTGGTGTTGGAGGCCCATATGATGTGGCACCTCATAGCTCGTCTCCATGACCGAAGGGAGTTTCCCATGCTCGGCCATCTTCCGTGAGGGGCTTAGAAGATGGAAGTGTCGCTCTCGCTTGTAGGTGGTCGCCTTGGACTTGATGAAGTCGATGTAGGCGTACGTGGGAAGTAGGCGAAGATGCCAGACGTCCAAAGGCGAAGATGCCTTGAGAACACTTGGCGAAGATGCCGAAGTGGTTGATGTAGCCGTAGCGCCGTTTTGGTGGTGCTCGTCTCGCGGTCTTCTCTTGTGCGTATGAAGCTTCGACTTGGCGTGAAGTAGGGCTTGTTGGGACTTGTGCATTTGCGCTTGTGGAGCATTTTCATGATCATGATGTCGTTGTAGATGTGGTTTGTCGTCGTCGTGCACATGATGCTTGGAGGTGACTTGCCCTTAATGACGATATTGATCACTTAACGTGATGGTGGTCGCCATGTAGATGTGGACGAGGACGATTTGCACTTGCATCTTTTTCGGCGCTCAAGACTTGTGGCTTGAATGTCGCCGCCTTGAAGATGACGAAGGGAAGAAGACTTGATCAAGGCCGAATCTCCTCCATCCTTGCATCTTGCTCCTCTTTATGTGCGGCAAGCTTCTTGTAAGTAGTCCCTTCTCCTTGCTTCGGAGTGACGAATGTCGATGGAGATGTTCTCGATGCGCCTCGCAATCTTGATTGTGTGCCTTGCACTTGTCGTTGTAGATCGAAGATATACGCTTTGGTGATATAGTTGTTCACGCCCGTCGTTGTTGTCGAAGACCGGAGATGAAATGCCTTGCCTATCCATCACAAGACTCGAACAAATATGAGTGGGAGAAAGAGAAGAACTTATACCAATGTACCTTGACCGATGTTGACAATGAATCAAGTTCACTCAAATGCGGACAATGAAATAGCACTATTGGTACCAATCCTTGTCGGTTCTCACACCTACACAAGTAAAGCTTATGGAGGAGCTCGGTGAGGATAGTGGCACAAAAATTTAATGCAAAATGTTAGCAAGAGTCAATAATGTTGAAAGAGATTCACAAATTCGCAAGTGAAACAAATGGACCAATAGCAAAGAATGGCACACGGAAACACACACACGGATAGATAAATGGGGTCGTGCAACCAAGGAATGAGCACAAAATGTGGAATCCACGGAAAACGCCGTGTTGCACAACTCAAGAGAGACGCTAGCACGATTGCTCAATAGGCGGATCGACACTTGTGCACAACCTATTTGATGCAAAATGGATAAACTTCTATCCCAAGTATGCGATGTATGTATGGTTCCGGTGTTTCTCTCAAGATGATCCAAGATGATCGGATATGGCAATCTTATATGCAATGTGGTATGATGCTATGGCACTTGCTTACAAGCTTCTTTGCTCTCTTTCTTTTGCTTAAAAGCTTTATTCTCTTTTTTTTTACTATGGCCACTTTGCACAATGCACAAACCAAGATAGCAATTGTGTGTATGCAGGAACAAACTTGTGACACAAGATATGATACCAATATATGCACCACAATGATATGGTATGTATGCAATGGATGGTGTGGATCACTAATGTGCACAAGTAACGTGGCCCGGCAATACTCAAATGGCTAGTCTCGATAGGCAAGTGACGCAAAATGGGCTAGGGGTTAACAATGCAATTTGCTAGGGAATATACAATGGTGTCGTCGAGGTTACCGTCGCTGCGATGATGAGTGGCGGTGTTCTTGATGTAGATACCAAGATGATGGAGACTCGTCCCTAAGTGGCGAAACACCTTAGGAAGCGGAAAACCGCGAACTCAAAATCTCAAATGACAAATGTCAAATGGTGGTAGCGGAATGCGGTGGTGGTTTGCACTTGGCAATGCGGAAGTGGAATGATGGGCTATACACGTGTCGGAGTTGAAGTTGCCGTCCCTAAGTAGCGAAACACCTTAGGAGACACAAGCCACAACTCGAAAAAGCTCAATCAACAATTGGGTTAAGTTGGGGTGGTTGAAGTGTATGGTGGGCAAGGTTATGTGGAAGTGGTGGTGGTGGTTGATGAAGAAGCAATCGTCCCTAAGTAGCCGAAACACCTTAGGAGACTCGAATCACTACTCAAGCAACCACTAATGCTATGGGGAACAAAATTGGTTAGGTTGCGGAAATCGGTGGTGGTTATGCGGAGGATGTGGCGGAATCCCTAGGCAAAGATGCCAAAGTTCACAAACTTTGATGGAGTCAAATGATTTTAGTGGTATTTTTGTTGGAAGGGGGATGTCAAGAGCTTTTCAACGAGCTAAAGAACGTCAAAATCGGAGTTCGGATGAATTATTTATGGACAAAACAAAAATCAGCCGAAGTCTGAAACTACTGTTACGGACGTCCGGAAAGGTCGGATGTCCGGGCGTCGGACGTCCGGAAAGGTCGGAAATCCGTAAATTCGGTGCGGGTTAGGGGTTCCGTCGTCCGGAAAAGGTCGGACGTCCGGTCGTTTCGGGCTCCGGACGTCCGTAAAAACGTCGGTCGTCCGGTGGGTCGGGGTCAACGCAAGATGCGAGTTTCGGGACGCGATTTTGGACGGAATTTTGGGATTTTGGGGTCAAAATTAGCGGGATTTCGTGGATGAAAGACGGGGAAAATTGGGGAAATGCTAGATCCACTCTAAACCAAGCAAATCCATGGATCAAAATCAACAAAACATCATCACACTAACAAATCACAAAAAAATTGGGGCTATTTTTGGTGGGGATTTTCGAATTTAGGACGAAATCAACAAAATCAAGCTAGAAAAGAGGGGTAGGGGCTCCAAAACGTGATCAACCTAAGCTCGATCCATAGATGATGTAGGGCGGAACCCCACGTATGCGATCTTTCACGTTGGAGCCGGATCCTACGGGAATCACGAAGAACACGCGGAAGAACAAGAGGGAAACACGGAGGAAACGAGAGAGAAATCACTAAACCGACAAGGGATCAATTACACAAATGCTAGATCACCGATCACCTAGAGTGGCACAAGATTCAAGGTCAACAAAGGTAAGATACAAACGGTAACCGTTCTTCTCCATGAGGAGGCCTTGAGGGGGGTCCACCCTAGAAGGGGGTCTTGAATCCGCTTGGGGGATCTTCTCCGGAGAGGTCCTGATCTCGGTGGAGAAGTAGCCAAGTGGATGAGCAAAGGCTCTCACACAAGAATATGAGCTAATCCAATGCTAACCCTAACTAGGAGGAGGTGGAGGAGTATATATAGTCATGGGCCGCGAAGGGGTAAGTGGAGGATACATGGACTCGGTCCAATACACTGTGCGCAGACAGGCGTCGGACGTCCGGAGGGTTCCGGTCGTCTGGAGGCTCGGGAAGGTCCGGACGTCCGGAGCTCTTCGGACATCCGTAGTTTCGGCTCGTGTGCGCTTGGCCGGACGTCCGAGGGGGCCGGTCGTCCGGAGGCTCGCGAGGTCCCGGACGTTCGAGTTCTTCGGATGTCCGCAGATTCGTTCGGTGGTCGCTGCACGGTCGTCCGGAGGGGCCCGTCGTCCGGAGCTCGAGTCGTCGGACGTCCGGTCCTGGTCGGACGTCCGGCCGCTAGAAGCCAGGCGACTTCTTCTCTTGGTCCGTGTACTTGGTGTCCTCGCCGTCTTGTCCATGGTCTTCCTCCTTGTTCCTGGTCATGCATAGCACATATATTTGAGGTAGTAACCATGTCTCACATGTGGGAAGTGAAGGTTCGGAGAGGAGCGAGTTCACCTTGTGTCCAATGGCGTTTGTTCGAGGTCTCGTCATATGTCCACTTGGGGCTTGGAGAGTAGTGGGAGTGTACATGGGGATGAACGTGGGATGCTCCGCATCACGTGTTCTTCGTGATTCACCGTAGGATCCGCTCCAACGTGAAAGATCATCCACGTAGGGTTCCGCCCTACATCAAGTCACCTCCAAGCATCATGTGCACGACGACGACGAACGACATCTACAACGACATCATCATCATGAAGATGCTCCACAAGAGCAAATGCACAAGTCCCAACAAGCCCTACTTCACGTCAAGTCGAAGCTTCATAAGCACAAGAGAAGACCGCGAGACGAGCACCACCAAGACGGTGCTACGGCTACATCAACCACTTCGGCATCTTCGCCAAGTGTTCTCAAGGCATCTTCGCCTTTGGACGTACGGCATCTTCGCCTACTTCCCACGAGTACGCCTACAACAACTTCTTCAAGTCCAAGGCGACCACCTACGAGCGAGGGCGACACTTCCATCTTCGGAAGCCCCTCAAGGAAGATGGCCGAGCATGGGAAACTCCCTTCGGTCATGGAGACGAGCTATGAGGTACCACATCATATGGGCCTCCAACACCAAGACGGTGACAAGACGGTCGAGCAAGGGCCATCCCTTCGACCACGGGCGACGAAGCGTGAACCTCTTCAACAACATGAAGGCAGCGCCCACATTGGACTCATACTCCGAACCAAGCTACTGTGATGCGCATGGAGACATTTGCACCTACATCTCTCCGGCACCCACATATGTCGAGATGCCCCAATTGCCATGTGAGGAGAGCCACCACCCCATGAGTGACATGAGTGACTCCACCATACGTGACATTGAGAGCATTTCCTATGAGAGGATGAGTGTGACCACCACTAGACCCACACGCGAGAGCATGCCACACATCCTATGTGAGGTTGAGAGCCATTTGAGTGACTCCACCAACCATATGAGTGAGAGCATCATATTGAGAGTGAGTGAGCCACAACACTTTGTGAGTGAGGTAGTTGACACGGCATGTGAGGCCACTATGATTTCTAACGACTTAACCTCTACTCCTAGTGTGTTTTCTTCTTTGGTGCTAGGTCTCCTACATGACGACATGCCTATCCTCGACGAGTCCATCCCTACATTGGAGGCAGCGATGGCCATGGTGGACGATGATACACCCCACATGGTTCCATCATGATGAAGATGACAACGAATGGATCATTGACACCTCACCTACAACACATGAGCGATGCTCCAAAGGTAACATAGGTGATGGTGCTTCTCTTGTCCCACTAGTGGACTCTCTTACCATCGATTGCTCCCATGATGTTGACCCACCTATTACCATGCTTCATGCTAGTGAAACTTCTTCATGCCTTGACTTACCTATTTATGATGAATATGATGATGAGCATGTTGAGTTGCCTAGTTGTGATGCTATGCTCCATATGACATCTTGTGAAAATTCAATTGGTCACTTCATGTTTGACAATCCATTGAACTTGTCATATGCTATGAGTGAGATCTCCCATATTGCATCATTACAATCTCAACATAGTAACTATGCATGCCCCATTAAAATAAATCCCATTTGCACTTATGGCATAGATGACGAGATGATGGTCATTGGCTTTTGCTTCTCTTGTGATGATATTGCCATGCTTCCTTTACATGATTTGCGCAATTCGTCTACAATGTCATGCCATGATCACATTGTTCCGAATATGCATTGTTTTGGATGTTGTCAATATTCTCCACGTGATGTTTCTACTCTTGCTCATGAGGAGACCCCCATAGTTTCCTCATACATATTAAGAGATTTTGATGCATCTCATACTTTGCATGATTCCCATAATTGCGTGAACCATATGCATTCCATGAATAACAATGCTCTCGATATTTCCCAAGATGCATTACACAATTTGAGTCTCCATTATGACATGCATAACAACAAACCTATCATGATGGATGACATGTTTCTATATCACGCATCTCATTTATTTGAGCATTGGATATTTTGTGCTAACCGACACATGCATGTGCGCATCATGATGGATGATGTGTACATATACCATGCACACACAATTTTTCCTTTGTCTTTGTTTTGTGTAGGTACTCATGTATACTCGTCAACTTCTCGGTCCCATGAGTTGATTTAAACGAGCTCTTGAGAGCAACGATGCTTTGGGATCCCATGGACTATCCTTACCACCGTTCCCTTTGCGCAAGGACTACGCGCATCTCTTTTACTTGTCTCTCACACGGCTATGGGCTATTTACCACTTGTCACCTTATGCTCATTTTCCCGTGTTCACTTTGCATGTTACGCCTCTTTACATGATTTTTCCATGCAATTGTGACCCTTGCTTGCATATACCCATGATTCACCATTATGATACTCCTATGTGTATTTGCATGCTTGGTGGAGATCCTTGTTGCTTTTGCCATGTTTATCATGTGCCCCATGCTATTGTTTATTGTTGTGTTGGGAGAGTCATGATGTCCCATTGCTATTTACATCTGGCCTCTCGCCAATACATTGATGATAATTTTCTCATATCTTGCTTTCATGCTTGTGCTATGCCATGTGAATTATTCATGCCCACTATTTGCACACATGACATGCTTGCCATGATTCCTTCTAGTATGTTGCATCTTCGCACTACTAGCTTGCTTGACTTGATCGCTATGATTGCTTGCTATATTGCATCACCCATGTTCCACTATCACTTGCTTTCTTGGGTTGATGACATATATGCTCATGCCTCTCACATGATATATCTTGATCATTGTCTCTTGTGTCCATTAGTTGCCTCTTTCATATCCACTTGTATTGAGTGCAACCATACTATGCTTATTGATATTGGAGACTTTGACATATTACTTGTGATGCATGCTTGTTTGATTGAGCCTATTGCATTTGGTTGTTCTTGCATCATATGCCTCCATACTATGAAATACTCCCTTGTACTTTCTTATGATGAGCATGATGCATACACTTGTTGGGTATCTTACCACACGAATGATAGGTTTTGCACTTCCGCCAACCTCATTTGTTTTTCCGAGTGTTTGTCATGTTCTTTCATTTTGAAGGATTCACAAGGCGGTGCCGTTATGCGACATATTGGGTATGTGAAGACATACATGATGTACGACTCCAACATCTTTGGGAACTTTCTTGAGGTGAACTCCTTCCCTTTGAGCCATCCTCAAATACGCATATTCGATGGGTCATTCTTTCATTGTTGTTTCCTTCTTGTTGTCTACATGCTACATCTCACGAACGGAGGAGCAACATTGGAGATTGGCTACATGGACCTTAAATTTGAGGAACGCTCGCACTTATTGGATGAACCTTCGGTCTTCCACTCATGCCCCGACATCGAGCTTTGGTACACCAACACCTCCATATTGGTTGATTGTGCTCATACATGTCATGCTCGATGGACTTATCATACTCACCACAAGTTTGCACCCTATGCATGGATTGACTCACATTATGATTACCTTGTTGCATCTTGTATTCCCATGTCATCCATGATATATGAACTTGTGCACTTCCTTAGCAAATTTGTCGTGATCTACCTTGATGGCATATTCATACATCATAATCATATTGTCCACCATCAATTGCATGATAATATCCACATGTTGAGCATCCATTGCCATGTTCATGCATTTGATAAACCATCCCATTATGACATCATTTTGCATCGTGGTTGCATTGCTCATATTCATAAAACATTTGTGTACACAATGATTGCTTTTCCTCCCATGAATGCTTTGCATCTCATTCTAGATCAACTTGATAAGCTTCATGCGCTTTGTCACGACCAATCTTGCCGCTTGCGGACTCATTCTTACATGATGGACACTTCAGATGCGCTAACCATTGTATTTCCAGTGTTGCTTGTGTTTGCTCTTTTTGCATGTCTATCATTCCGGCGACACCTGGACTACTTGGATTAGCCATGTCTTCAACTTCGTCCAACTACAAGTCCCTCCACGACAACCGTTTCCATGGTGATGAGGATCACGATCCGAGGTCGGATCTTTCACAAGGGGGGGAGATGATGCGGAGCATCCCACGTTCATCCCCATGTACACTCCGACTACTCTCCAAGCCCCAAGAGGACATATGACGAGACCTCGAATATGCACCGTTGGACACAAGGTGAACTCGCTCCTCTTCGAACCTTCACTTTCTACATGTGAGACATGGCTACTACCTCATGCATGGATCTTGCATATACTCAGGTACAACCGAGACGGCCATGGAGAATCCAAGGACCGAGGCCAAGCATGGAAGAGAAGGAGGAAGAGAACCCGGCCGCTCCAGCACGAACGGTACTACCGCCCACTACAGGCGGTACTACCCTTGAAAGCCACCCGACCGTTCAACCGCCCAACCACCGCCGCAGGCGGAACAACCGCTAGCCGCCTAACAACCGCCACCATTCGGTGATCAAGCAAAGGTAAGGCCGGTACAGCACCGGTTCTACCGGTTTATGCCCAAAGACCGGAACAACCGCCCCGACATCCGGTACAACCGCTGGCTCCTTCGACGCCCACCTCCAGAAGCCAGTGCCGACCTCCCAGCGGTAGTACCGCCTTCCTCGGCCGGAACTACCGCCTCGGAGCTCTCGGTACAACCGCCCATGACGGTACAACCGGCCTGTCTCACATAGTGTATTGGGCCGAGCCGTGTACCCTCGCCCTCACTTACCCCTTCGTGGCTTAGCACTATATATACTCTTCTCCTAGCTTCAGATTAGGGTTAGCTTAGGTTTAGCTCATGTTTGTGTGAGAGCCTTGCTCATCCACTTGGTTACTTCTCCTCGAGCTCAGGACCTCTTCGGAGAAGATCCCCAAGCGGATTCAAGACCCCCGTCTAGGGTGGACCCCATCAAGACCTCCTCTCGGAGAAGAACGGCTACTCGTGTATCCTTACCTTTGTTGATTGTGGATCATATGTACCTCTTTGTGTTCGGTGATCTAGCACTTGTGTGATTGATTCCTTGTTGGTTGAGCGATCTCTCGCTCGTTTCCTCCGTGTTTCCCTTTGTTCTTCCACGTGTTCTTCGTGATTCCCCGTAGGATCCACTCCAAACGTGAAAGATCATCCACGTAGGGTTCCGCCCTACATCATATGTGGAGCTGGGTTGGCTATATATGGTAGCAAAAGATTAGCAATAATCATGATGTAGGGCGGAACCCTACGTGGATGATCTTTCACGTTGGAACGGATCCTACGGGGAATCACGAGGAACACGCGGAAGAACACGAGAGAAACGAGAGAGAAATCACGAAACCGACAAGAGATCAATCACACAAGTGCTAGATTATCGATCATAGAGTGGCACAAGATTCAAGATCAACAAAGGTAAGATACAAACGGTAGCCGTTCTTCTCCGTGAGGAGGCCTTGAGGGGTCCACCCTAGAAGGGGGTCTTGAATCCGCTTTGGGGGATCTTCTCCGAGAGGTCCCGATCTCGATGGAGAAGTAGCCAAGTGGATGAGCAAAGGCTCTCACACAAGAATATGAGCTAATCCAATGCTAACCCCGTAAAGAGGAAGGGATGGAGTATATGTAGTCTAGGGGCGAAGAGGTACATGGGTCTCGGCCTTTATCAGGCGCAGACAGGCGGAGCCGGATGTCCGGGCGTCGGCCAGGATGTCCGGGGCTTCAGGAGGCGTCGGATGTCCGGGCTGGGGCCCGGATGTCCGGGCTGGCCTAGGTCTTCCAGACGCAATCGGGTGCGGGGCGCCGGATTTCCGGGCGAGGGGCCGGATATCCGGCTTCAGGAGGCCGGATGCTCGGGGCTGGGGCCGGATGTCCGGCCTGTAGTTTGGCGGTTGTGATGGGCGCCGGATGTCCGGGCTGGGGCCGGATGTCCGGCTATGGAAGGGCTGGATGTCCGGCCGACGCCGGATGTCCGGCTCTGCAGGCTTTCTCCGTTCTCTCGTCGTGTTCCTTCATCCTTGTACTTGGGGACTTGTCCATCATTCCGAGCATCTCCGAGAGGGTCTCCTTGGTACCTAGGCATGCATAGAGTCCTCGCCTTAGGTAGCAACCATGTCTCACACGAATGGAAAGGGGAAGCATGTAGGAACGGGTTCACCTTGTGTCCAATGGCGAATAGTCGAGGTCTCATCTCCTGTATCCTTGGGGCTTGGAGAGTAGTCGGAGTGTACATGGTGATGAACGTGTGATGTAGGGTGGAACCCTACGTGGGCGATCTTTCACGTTGGAGCGGATCCTACGGGGAATCACGAGGAACACACGGAAGAACACGAGAGAGAAGAGAGAGAAATCACGAAACCGACAAGAGATCAATCACACAAGTGCTAGATTACCGATCGCATAGAGTGGCACAAGATTCAAGATCAACAAAGGTAAGATACAAACGGTAACCGTTCTTCTCCGTGAGGAGGCCTTGAGGTCCACCCTAGAAGGGGGTCTTGAATCCGCTTGGGGGATCTTCTCCGGAGAGGTCTGATCTCGGTGGAGAAGTAGCCAAGTGGATGAGCAAAGGCTCTCACACAAGAATATGAGCTAATCCAATGCTAACCCTAACTAGGAGGAGGTGGAGGAGTATATATAGTCATGGGCCGCGAAGGGGTAAGTGGAGGATACATGGACTCGGTCCAATACACTGTCTTGTGACAGGCCGGACGTCCGGAGGGCCCGGTCGTCGGGAGGCCCGATCGTCCGAGCACAGGAGTCGTCGGACGTCCGGTCCTGGTCGGACGTCCGGCACCTAAGCTGGGCAGCTTCTTTTCTTGGTCCGTGTACTTGGTGTCCTCGCCGTCTTGTCCATGGTCTTCCTCCTTGTTCCTGGTCATGCATAGCACATATATTTGAGGTAGTAACCATGTCTCACATGTGGGAAGTGAAGGTTCGGAGAGGAGCGAGTTCAGCTTGTGTCCAATGGCGTTTGTTCGAGGTCTCGTCATATGTCCACTTGGGGCTTGGAGAGTAGTGGGAGTGTACATGGGGATGAACGTGGGATGCTCCGCATCATCTCCCCCCCCCTTGGGAAAGATCCGACCTCGGATCGTGATCCTCATCACCATGGAAACGGTTGTCGAGACGGACTTGTAGTTGGACGAAGTTGAAGACATGGAGCAATCCAAGTAGTCCAAGGTGTCGCCGGAGTGATAGACATGCAAAAAGAGCAAACACAAGCAACACTCGAAAATACAATGGTTAACACACACAAAGTGTCCATCATGTAAGAATGAGTCCGTCCAAAGGAATTGTGGATGACAAGGCATGAAATGCTTATCCAAATGATGTAAAATGACATGTAAAGCATTCATGAGAGAAAATTCATGCATTGGGACAACAAAGGTGTCGTGAATGTGATCAATGCAACCACGGTGCAAAATAATGTCATAGTGAGACGGTTTATCAATAGCATGAATATGGCAATGGATGCTCAATATGATTATGTTATCATGCAATTGATGGTAGGCAATATGATCATGATGTATGAATATGCCATCAAGAAAGATCACAACAAATTTGCTAAGAAAATGCACATGCTCATATATCATGGATGACATGGGAATAGGTGCAACAAGACAAGCATAATGTGAGTCAATCCATGCATGGGGTGCAAATTTGTCATGGGTGGTGTTGTACCATAGCTCGATGTCGTGGCACTCCTCAACTTGAAGGTCCATAGGGTCCATCTCCAATGTCGGTCCTCCATCCAATATATGTATCATGTAGAAAAGAAGAAGGAAACAACAATGAAAGAATGACCCATCCAATATGTGTATTTGAGGATGGCTCAAAGGGAAGGAAGTCACCTTTAGGAGGTTCTCAAGGATGATGGAGTTGTGCATCTTGTATGCCTTCACATAAGCAAGTTGTCTCGTGATGTTACCGCCTTGTGAATCCTTCAAAATGAAAGAACATGACAAACACTCGGAAAAACAAATGAGGTTAGCGGAAGTGCAAAACCTATCATTCGTGGTGGTAAGATACCCAACAAGTGTATGCATCATGCTCATCATAAGAAAGAACAAGGAGCATTTCATAGTGTGGAGGCATATGATGCGAGAACAACCAAATACAATAGGCTCAATCAAACAAGCATGCATCACAAGTAAAGTGTCAAAGTCTCCAAGATCAATAAGCATAGATGCAACAATTGGAGGCAATCGACAATGAACAAGATATATCACGTGAGAGGCATGAACATATATGTCATCAACCCAAGAAAGCGAGTAATAGTGGAACATGGGTGATGCAACATAGCAAGCAATCATAGCGATCAAGTCAAGCAAGCTAGTAGTGAGAAGATGCAACGTACTAGAAGGAATCATGGCAAGCATGTCATTGGTGCAAATAGTGGGCATGAATAATTCACATGTCATAGCACAAGCATGAAAGCAAAATGTGAGCAAAATAGCATCAATAGCATGGGGCACATGATAAACATGGCAATAGCAACAAGGATCTCCACCAAGCATGCAGATACACATAGAAGTAGCATAATGGTGAATCATGGGTATATGCAAGCAAGGGTCACAATTGCATGGCAAAGGCATAGAAGCAAGTATAGAATGCAATGTAAACACGGTAAAATGAGCATAAGGTGACAAGTGGTAAATAGCCCATAGCCGTGTGAGAGCCAAGTAGAAGAGATGCGCGTAGTTCTTGCGCGAAAGGAGCGGTGGTAAGGATAGTCCACGGGATCCCCAAGCATTGTTGCTCTCAAGAGCTCGTTTCGTCAACTCTTGGGATTGAGAAGTTGACGAGTATACATGAGTACCTACACAAAACAAAGACAAAGGAAAAATTGTGTGTGCATGATATATGTACACATCATCCATCATGATGCGCACGTGCATGTGTTGGTTAGCACAAAATATTCAATGCTCAAATAAATGAGATGCGTGATATAGAAACATGTCATCCATCATGATAGGTTTGTTATTATGTATAGCATAATGGAGACTGAAATTGTGTAATGCATCATGAGAAATATGTAGAGCATTGTTATTCATGGAATGCATAAGGTGCAAGCAATTATGTGAATCATGCAAAGTATGGGATGAATCAAAATCTCCTAATATGTATGAGGAAACTATGGGGTCTCCTCATGAGCACGAGTAGCAACATCACATGGAGAATATTGACAACATCCAAAACAATGCATATTTGGAACAATGTGATCATGGCATGGTATAGTAGATGAATTGCCCAAATCATGTAAAGGAAGCATGGCAATATCATCACATGAAAAACAAAAGCCAATGACCATCATCTCGTCATCTATGCCATAAGTGCAAATAGGGTTTATTTTAATGGGGCATGCATAGTTACTATGTTGAGATTGAAATGATGCAATATGGGAGATCTCACTCATAGCATATGACAAGTTTAAAGGATTATCAAACATAATGTGACCACTAGGATTTTCACAAGATATCCTATGGAGCATAGCATCACAACTAGGTAACTCAACATGCTCATCATCATATTCATCATAAATAGGTAAGTTTAGGCATGAAGAAGTCTCACTAGCATGAAGCATATGAATAGGTGGGTCAACATCATGGGAGCAATCAATGGTAAGAGAGTCCACTAGTGGGACAAGAGAAGCACCATCACCTATGTTACCTTTGGAGCGCCCGCTCATGTGTTGTAGGTGAGGTGTTGAAGATCGTCGTTGTCATCTTCATCTTGATGGAACCATGTGGGGGTGTATCATCGTCCACCATGGCCATCGCTGCTCCAATGTAGGGATGGACTCACGAGGATAGGCATGTCGTCATGTAGGAGACCTAGCACCAAAGAAGAAAACACACTAGGAGTAGAGGTTAAGTTGTTAGAAATCATAGTGGCCTCATGTGCCGTGTCAACTACCTCACTCACTAAGTGTTGTGGCTCACTCACTCCCTCAAGGATGCTCTCACTCGTATGGTGGGTGGAGTCACTCAAATGGCACTCAACCTCACATAGGATGTGTGCCATGCTCTCATGTGTGGGGCTACTAGTGGTCACACTCATCCTCTCATAGGAAATGCTCTCAATGTCACGTATGGTGGAGTCACTCATGTCACTCATGGGGTGGTGGCTCTCCTCACATGGTAATTGGGGCATCTCGACAGATGTGGGTGTCGGAGAGATGTAGGTGCAAATGTCTCCATGCGCGGTCGCAGAATCCTGACTCGGAGTATGAGTCCAATGTGGGCGTCGTCTTCATGTTGTTGAAGAGGTTCGCGCTCGTCGCCGTGGTCGAAGGGGATGGCCCTTGTTCGACCGTCTTGTCACCGTCTTGGTGTTGGAGGCCCATATGATGTGGCACCTCATAGCTCGTCTCCATGACCGAAGGGAGTTTCCCATGCTCGGCCATCTTCCGTGAGGGGCTTCCGAAGATGGAAGTGTCGCCCTCGCTTGTAGGTGGTCGCCTTGGACTTGATGAAGTCGATGTAGGCGTACACGTGGGAAGTAGGCGAAGATGCCGTACGTCCAAAGGCGAAGATTGATGAGGACATCAATACCATTGTTACACCCACAGCCCCTGCTGCTATACATACTGGACCAATTACTAGAGCTCGCGCACGCCAATTGAATTATCAGGTACTTTCGTTTCTTGGTAACGATTCCAATGTTCATGAGGATATGATGCTGCCTAAATTGGATACATTTGTTTTGCTTACAAATGAAGGGCCTACCATGGACAAGAAAGATGAACCTTGGAGCAAGTTCAAGCATGGAGATGTTGGCATGCTAAGGGGAACAAGAACGGAGTTACAAGTGATGATTCCAGGACTTTGAAGCCACCCTAATGAGAGCATGAAGCCTTGGACGAAATATACAAGATGCCACTTCATAATATTCGTCCATAGGCTATTCTAGGTGCTGCGTCACCTTAATATTGGGCCAGGCCCATGTAATTTCGAAATACTTAAGTGTAGGCTGTTTTTAGAGTCCGTATGTGTGGGGAAACAAGAGTTAGGGTTGGTTTCGGACCCCTCCCTCAAGGGCCACGAAATTCCCTCCTATTTCTCCATATATACAGCCCTTAGGGCGTCGTTTAGACTTTGGGTTTTGTTTAGATTAAAAGTTCGCCATAGCTGCAACTTCGCTGATTTCGCTTTGTGTTCAACGACTGCATAAAGGCGCCACGGAACCCCACCTTGATCAATAAAGCTTTCATCTTATATTCGCAATATCCAGATTGCAATCTCAGTTTCTTGCTTGTTCTTCGCTTTGCTCGCAGGAAACAGACCCTCGTGGTCGGGTTGATCGTGCTCGGCGTGGTCAATAACCTCTCGGAGTTGGTTTAGCGATTGCTAAGGCGCCGACGTCCTCGCGACGTCAGTAGTCAGATCACAAAGTCGACTTCCTCCAAAGCGAAAACCAACATCTCATCGAAAGACGGGACACCTTTGCCTCTATCAAGTGGTATCAGATTTTCAGGTTGCTCGGTGAGATTTTACAGCTTTTTCATAGATTAGATCGAGTCTGTTCTTCATACCTAAAGTCCACGAAAAAGCCACAAAAAAATTAGGGTTAGTTCATCATATCCGAACCAACTGAGCCTTCGCATAATCTTTTTAGGGTTTTTGCTTTGTTGAATTTATGTTGCATCGTCGTGTCAAGTTGCTTTGGTCTTAGAGTCTAGTCTTTTAGAGTTTCGAGTTACGGTCATAAGTTGTCACGCCGCCGCACCATCATCATCGCCTTGCCATCTACCACCCTTCTTATCCGCCACCGCTCTGAATCCTTATCCATATACAACCACCAATCAGTCTCCATATACCACCACCAATCAGTAGCCAGATACCACCACCGCTGCCATATACCACCACCAAATATCCACCACCAATCCGAGTTCTTCTCATATTAGGTTTGTTTTCGAGATCCATCTAAATTCCGATTCGTGTTTCCTTCCCTGCGTGGGTTTCGGAAAAAAAAAATTCTGAAACCACCCTCCGTTTAGGCCCAAAATTTTCCAAAAACGCACTTGTCGAAAAAATTTCTGGCTATCGTATTTTTAGGTGTTTCTAAGCGTATTGAGACAGTCGCCATTATAGAAAGTTTTTTTGACCCGTTTCAGCTTTTTGGGTCCGGCAATCGAAAAAAAAAATTTGGTCGAAAAAATTCCGTGCCCATCCTGTCAGTTTGACCTGGGAAGAGTTTGAGACACTCGCCATTATAGTGATTTTTCGCAAAAAAAAGAAAGAAAAAGCAGCGCAAAAAAAAAAACAGCGCAAAAAAAAAAGAGCGAAAAAAATTACAGAGTGTGCTTTTACGTTTTTTGCGTGGCGCGCCGGGATTTTTTTTGTGTTCCAGGCGCGCGTCGCTAGCACGGTCTAGCCTAGGACGACAAGATCACAAGTGAGGGTTTATTCAATTTTGCATCTCTGAATTGATTATTGCTGACCCTTTTTGCTACCATATTATAAGCCTTCCCAGCTCCACATACATCTACATCGTGCGTTTGACTCTCCCTGGTAATCGCTCTATCCAAGCTTTGAGAGTTTTGACTACATCGGTTGCCGATCACCTTTCTTCTTTGGGTAGAACCGGTAAGAATTTGAGATTTGCTTGACGGATTTGTGATCGTCCACCACACCACCACCACCACTTCCTAGTAGTCCGTCAATCATATTCTTGTGTGTTTCTATTGCTGCTAACCATGGCAGGATCACAAGCCGACGAGACTGACTGGGAGAACATGACAAACAAAGCGCTACATGATAAGTTTCAACAAATGATGAGTGGGCAGGTGGAAGATGTTCTAAATAGATTTGAAGAGGACATGGAGAAGATAGATGGCATTGAGAAGGCGTTCAAAACAAAGCTCGATAACAGGTTTAATGAATTGCTCGCGCGTCTACCACCACCACCACCGGCTGCACCTAATGCACCTCTACAACAACAACAACGACTACCTCCACATCGCGGGCAGCCCTCCGCCGAAGCGAGCCGTGTCCCTCTTCACTGGCCAAGCTGCTGGTGCTGCTGTTGATACTTCCGTGGCTCCTGCTGGCGATGTGGGGAGGATGATTATGTGAGAGAGTACGAGGATGAGGTTGATCAACTTGAACTACGTGCAACCACCGGCACCACAACCACCAGCACCACAACCACCGGTCGTCCACATGCAAATAATGGCAATGTTAGGGCTCCCCCTCAGTACGAGATCATGACCATCTCCCTAAATTGAAGTTGAATATTCCACCATTTGAGGGTAGATATGTTCTGATATATATCTTACTTGGGAGTTAGAAACTAAACAACGATTTACATGTTTACAATATCACGAGGAGAGACGTGTTCCCGCATTGTTTGTGCTTTCACTAGCTTTGCATGTGTTTGGTGGTCTGAACATTGTAGATTATATCCTGTTCCAGCTACTTGGGCTGCTTTGAAAACTGCTATGCGTACTCGTTGGGTTCCACCATATTATCAACGTGAATTACTTCAAAAATTGCAGCGCTTAAGACAAGGAAAAAATTCGTAGAAGAATATTATCAGGAATTACAAACTGGCTTGATTAGATGTGGTATTGTTGAGGAGAATGAAGCTATGCTTGCACGTTTCGGGTGGATTAAATATCGCAGGTCGACCTTCATCATGGACACCACGTGCATCATCTACTTCCACACGTTCTACTACACCGGCACCTCCGCCGGCTGCCACCTCCAACCGTGATACAAGAAAGGTGCACAACCACCACTATCTCGCCAAGAGCGCACTGGCCGGCCTACATGAGCTCTTCTTCTTCCATGGCGCCAACAGGGCACACAAGTGATATTATTTGTCGTCGTTGTAAGGGAAGAGGACATTTTGCCAGAGAATGCCAATCTCAGCGTGTGATGATTGCTAACGAGGATGGTGGGTATGAGTCCGCTTAGTGACTATGATGAAGAGACTTTGGCTCTTATTACACATGAAGAACATGGTGGAGATGATTACTGATCATGAGACGCAATACATGGCTGTCAAGATGCCGACAGTATGAATGTTTAGTTGCTCAACGTGTTTTGAGTGTGCAGGTTACACAAGTCGAGCAAAATCAGAGGCATAATTTGTTCCATACAAAGGGAGTTGTGAAGGAACGTTCTATTGGCGTCATCATAGATGGAGGGAGCTGCAACAACTTGGCTAGCATGGATATGGTGGAGAAGCTTTCTCTCACCACAAGACCACATCCACATCCTTACTACATCCAATGGTTCAACAACAGCGCAAGGTTAAGGTAACACGCATCGCTCGTGTGTATTTTAGTATCTCTACATATGCTGATTATGTTGATTGTGATGTGGTACCTATGCAAGCATGTTCCTTATTACTTGGTAGACCATGGCAATCTGATAAAAATTCTGTACACCATGGTAGAAACAATCAGTATACTCTTGTTCACAAGGATAAAAATACTACTTTGCTTCATATGACTCCTGATTCAATTTTGAAAGATGATATTAATAGAGCTAATAAAGCAAAACAGGAGAAAAATAAGAGTGAAAATAAGATTGTGGCAAAAGAATTTGAGCAACAAATGAAGCCTAATAATAAACCATCTAATGATGCTAATTAAAATAAAAAGAAAACTGCATGTTTACTTGCCACCAAAACTGAAATTGAGGAGCTAGATTCTAGCAAATCTGTTTGCTATGCTTTTGTGTGCAAAGAGGCATTATTTTCATTCGAGGACGTGCCTTCCTCTTTGCCCCTCGCTGTCACTAACATTTTGCAGAGTTCGCCGACGCCTTCCCACAAGACGTGCCACCGGATTACCACCTATTCGAGAGATTGAGCATCAAATTGACTTAATTCCGGTGCATCGCTACCCAACCGTGCACCATACCGCATCAATCCAGAGGAGACGAAGGAGATTATGCGTCAAGTACAGGAGCTGCTCGACAAAGGTTATATACGTGAATCTCTTAGTCCTTGTGCTGTTCCTATTATACTAGTGCCTAAAAAGGATGGTACGTCACGTATGTGTGTTGATTGTAGAGGCATTAATAATATTACTATTCGTTATCGTCATCCTATTCCTAGGCTAGATGATATGCTTGATGAATTGAGTGGCTCTACAATATTCTCCAAAGTTGATTTGCGTAGTGGATACCATCAAATTCGTATGAAATTGGGAGATGAATGGAAAACAGCATTTAAAACTAAGTTTGGTTTATATGAGTGGTTAGTCATGCCTTTTGGGTTAACTAATGCACCTAGTACTTTCATGAGACTAATGAACGAAGTTTTACGTGCTTTCATTGGACGATTTGTGGTAGTCTATTTTGATGATATACTGATTTATAGCAAATCTTTGGAAGAACATTTGGAACATTTACGTGCTGTTTTTAATGCTCTACGTGATGCACGTTTGTTTGGTAACCTTGGGAAGTGCACCTTTTGCACCGACCGAGTATCTTTTCTTGGCTATTTTGTTACACCACAGGGAATTGAAGTTGATAAAGCCAAGATTGAAGCTATTGAGAGTTGGCCGCAGCCCAAAACGGTCACACAAGTGAGGAGTTTTCTTGGACTCGCTGGTTTCTATAGGCGTTTTGTGAGAGACTTTAGCACCATTGCTGCACCTCTCAATGAACTTACAAAGAAGGATGTGCCTTTTGTTTGGGGTACCGCATGTGAAGAAGCCTTCACGGTATTGAAAGATAAGTTGACACATGCTCCTTTACTCCAACTTCCTGACTTTAATAAGACTTTTGAGCTTGAATGTGATGCTAGTGGAATTGGATTAGGAGGTGTGTTATTACAAGATGGCAAACCTGTTGCATACTTTTCTGAAAAATTGAGTGGGCCTAGTCTGAACTATTCTACTTATGACAAAGAATTATATGCTCTTGTTCGGATTTTAGAGACATGGCAACATTATTTATGGCCCAAAGAATTTGTTATACATTCTGATCATGAATCTTTGAAACATATTAAAAGTCAAGCTAAACTGAATCGTAGACATGCTAAATGGGTTGAATTCATTGAGACTTTCCCTCATGTCATTAAACACAAGAAGGGTAAAGAAAATGTTATTGCTGATGCTTTGTCTCGTCGCTATACTATGCTTTCACAACTTGACTTCAAAATATTTGGTTTGGAGACCATCAAAGATCAATATGTGCATGATGCTGATTTTAAAGATGTAATGCAGAATTGTAAAGAAGGAAGAACATGGAAGAAGTTCGTTATTAAGGATGGTTTTGTGTTCGTGCTAACAAGCTATGCATTCCTCGCTAGCTCTGTTCGCCTTTTGTTGTTGCAGGAGGCACATGGAGGAGGATTAATGGGACACTTTGGCGTGAAGAAGACGGAGGATATACTTGCTACACATTTCTTTTGGCCAAAGATGAGACGGGATGTTGAGCGTTTTGTTGCTCGCTGCACTACATGTCAAAAAGCTAAGTCACGACTCAATCCTCATGGTTTATATATGCCTTTGCTTGTACCTAGTGTTCCTTGGGAGGATATATCTATGGACTTTGTTTTAGGTTTACCTCGAACAAAGAAGGGGAGGGATAGCATATTTGTTGTCGTGGATAGATTCTAAAAAATGGCACACTTTATACCATGTCATAAAAGCGATGATCCTGTTAATGTTGCTGATTTGTTCTTTCGTGAAATTATTCGCTTGCATGGTGTGCCAAATACTATTGTTTCAGATCGTGATACTAAATTTCTTAGCCACTTTTGGAGATGTTTATGGGCTAAGTTGGGGACTAAACTGCTTTTTAGTACTACTTGTCACCCCCAAACCGATGGACAAACTGAAGTAGTCAATAGAACATTGTCTACTATGCTTAGGGCTGTTTTGAAGAATAATAAGAAAATGTGGGAAGAATGCTTGCCTCATATTGAATTTGCTTATAATCGTTCATTGCATTCTACTACTAAGATGTGCCCTTTTGAAATTGTGTATGGCTTCCTACCTCGTGCACCTATTGATTTGTTGCCTCTTCCATCTTCGGAGAAGGTTAATTTTGATGCTAAAGAACGTGTTGAATTGATTTTAAAAATGCATGAGTTAACTAAGGAAAACATTGAGCGTATGAATGCTAAATATAAACTTGTCGGAGATAAGGGTAGAAAACATGTTGTGTTTGCACCCGGAGATCTTGTTTGGTTACATTTGCGTAAGGATAGGTTTCCTAATTTGCGCAAATCAAAGCTAATGCCACGTGCTGATGGTCCATTTAAGGTGTTAGAGAAAATAAATGATAATGCATATAAACTTGAGCTGCCCGCAGATTTTGGGGTTAGTCCCACTTTTAACATTGCAGATTTGAAGCCTTATTTGGGTGAGGAAGATGAGTTTCCGTCGAGGACGACTTCATTTCAAGAAGGGAGGATGATGAGGACATCAATACCATTGTTACACCCACAGCCCTCGCTGCTATACATACTGGACCAATTACTAGAGCTCAAGACGCCAATTGAATTATCGTGTACTTTCGCTTTCTTGGTAACGATTCCAATGTTCATGAGGATATGATGCTGCCTAAATTGGATACATTTGTTTTGCTTACAAATGAAGGGCCTACCATGGACAAGAAAGATGAACCTTGGAGCAAGTTCAAGCATGGAGATGTTGGCATGCGCAAGGGGAACAAGAACGGAGTTACAAGTGATGATTCCAGGACTTTGAAGCCACCCTAATGAGAGCATGAAGCCTTGGACGAAATATACAAGATGCCACTTCATAATATTCGTCCATAGGCTATTCTAGGTGCTGCGTCACCTTAATATTGGGCCAGACCCATGTAATTTCGAAATACTTAAGTGTAGGCTGTTTTAGAGTCCGTATGTGGGGAAACAAGAGTTAGGGTTGGTTTTGGACCCCTCCCTCAAGGGCCATGAAATTCCTCCTCTTTCTCCATATATACAGCCCTTAGGGCGTCGTTTAGACTTTGGGTTTTGTTTAGATTAAAAGTTCGCCATAATCGCAACTTCGCGTGCATTTCGCTTGTGTTCAACGACTGCACAAAGGCGTCCACGGAACCCCACCTTGATCAATAAAGCTTTCATCTTATATTCGCAATATCCAGATTGCAATCTCAGCTTTCTTGCTTGTTCTTTGTTTGCTCGCAGGAAACAGACCCTCGTGGTCAGTTGATCGTGTTCGGCGTGGTCAATAACCTCTCGGAGTTGGTTTAGCGATTGCTAAGGCGCGACGTCCTCGCACGTTCGTAGTCGGATCGTCAAAGTCGACTTCTTCCAAAGCGAAAACCAACATCTCATCGAAAGACGAGACACCTTTGCCTCTATCAAAGATGCCTTGAGAACACTTGGCGAAGATGCCGAAGTGGTTGATGTAGCCGTAGCGCCGTCTTGGTGGTGCTCGTCTCGCGGTCTTCTGTTGTGCTTATGAAGCTTCGACTTGGCGTGAAGTAGGGCTTGTTGGGACTTGTGCATTTGCGCTTGTGGAGCATCTTCATGATCATGATGTCGTTGTAGATGTGGTTTGTCGTCGTCGTGCACATGATGCTTGGAGGTGACTTGCCCTTCATGACGATATTGATCACGAACGTGATGGTGGTCGCCATGTAGATGTGGACGAGGACGATTTGCACTTGCATCTTTTTCAAGGCGCTTCAAGACTTGTGGCTTGAATGTCGCCGCCTTTGAAGATGACGTAAGGGGAAGAAGACTTGATCAAGGCGAATCTCCTCCATCCTTGCATCTTGCTCCTCTTTATGTGCGGCAAGCTTCTTGTCAAGTAGTCCCTTCTCCTTGCTTCGGAGTGACGAATGTCGATGGAGATGTTCTCGGCGCGCCTCGCAATCTTGATTGTGTGCCTTGCACTTGTCGTTGTAGATCAAGATATACGCTTTGGTGATGTAGTTGTTCACGCCTGCCGTTGTTGTCGAAGACCGGAGATGAAATGCCTTGCCTATCCATCACAAGACTCGAACAAATATGAGTGGGAGAAAGAGAAGAACTTATACCAATGTACCTTGACCGATGTTGACAATGAACCAAGTTCACTCAAATGCGGACAATGAAATAGCACTATTGGTACCAATCCTTGTCGGTTCTCACACCTACACAAGTAAAGCTTATGGAGGAGCTCGGTGAGGATAGTGGCACAAAAATTAATGCAAAATGTTAGCAAGAGTCAATAATGTTGAAAGAGATTCACAAATTCGCAAGCTTAAACAAATGGACCAATAGCAAAGAATGGCACACGTAAACACACACACGGATAGATAAATGGGGTCGTGCAACCAAGGAATGAGCACAAAATGTGGAATCCACGAAAACGCCGTGTTGCACAACTCAAGAGAGACGCTAGCACGATTGCTCAATAGGCGGATACGACACTTGTGCACAACCTATAAGATGCAAAATGGATAAACTTCTATCCCAAGTATGCTATGTATGTATGGTTCCGGTGTTTCTCTCAAGATGATCCAAGATGATCGGATATGACAATCTTATATGCAATGTGGTATGATGCTATGGCACTTGCTTACAAGCTTCTTTGCTCTCTTTCTTTTGCTTAAAAGCTTTATTCTCTTTTTTTTCTATGGCCACTTTGCACAATGCACAAACCAAGATAGCAATTGTGTGTATGCGGGAAAAAACTTGTGACACAAGATATGATACCAATATATGCACCACAATGATATGGTATATATGCTATGGGAAGTATGATCACTAATGTGCACAAGTAACGTTGCCGGCAATACTCAAATGGCTAGTCTCGATAGGCAAGTAACGCAAAAGTAAGGCTAGGGGTTAACAATGCAATGGCAAGGGGAATATACATTGAGGGATACCACGATACCAAGATGATATGGAGGTTACCGTCCGGCGATGATGAGTAGCGGTGTTCTTGATGTAGATACCAAGATGATGGAGACTCGTCCCTACGTAGTCAAACACCTTAGGAAACGGAAAAACCGCGAACTCAAAATCTCAAATGTCAAATGTCAAAATGGTGGTAGCGGGAATGCGGTGGTGGTTTGCACTTGGCAATGCAGAAGTGGAATGACGGGCTATACACGTGTCGGAGTTGAAGTTGCCGTCCCTAAGTAGCCAAACACCTTAGGAGACACAAGTCACAACTCGAAAAAGCTCAATCAACAATTGGGTTAAGTTGGGGTGGTTGAAGTGTATGGTGGCAAGGTTATGTGGAAGTGGTGGTGGTGGTTGATGAAGAAGCAATCGTCCCTAAGCAGTCAAACACCTTAGAAGACTCGAATCACTACTCAAGCAACCACTAATGCTATGGGGAAGAAAATTGGTTAGGTTGCGGAAGTCGGTGGTGGTTATGCGGAGGATGTGGCGGAAGCCCTAGGCAAAGATGCCAAAGTTCACAAACTTTGATGGAGTCAAATGATTTTGGTGGTATTTTTGTTGGAAGGGGGATGTCAAGAGCTTTTCAACGAGCTAAAGAACGTCAAAATCGGAGTTCGGATGAATTAGTTATGGACAAAACAAAAATCAGCCGAAGTCTGAAACTACAGGTTACGGACGTCCGGAAATGTCGGATGTCCGGGGCGTCGGACGTCCGGAAAGGTCGGAAATCCGTAAATTCGGTGATGTTAGGGGTTCCGGTCGTCCGGAAAAGGTCGGACGTCCGGTCGTTCCTGGGGCTCCGGACGTCCGTAAAAACGTCGGTCGTCCGGTGGGTCGGGGTCAACGCAAGATGCGAGTTTCGGGACGCGATTTTGGGCGGAATTTTGGGATTTTGGGGTCAAAATTAGCGGGATTTCGTGGCTGAAAGACGGGGAAAATTGAGGAAATGCTAGATCCACTCGAAACCAAGCAAATCCATGGATCAAAATCAACAAAACATCATGACACTAACAAATCACAAAAAAAAATTGGGGCTATTTTTGGTTGGGATTTTCGAAATTGGGGAAGAACGCAACAAAATCAAGCTAGAAAACACGGGGTAGGGGCTCCAAAAACGTGATCAACCTTGCTCTGATACAAGATGATGTAGGGTGGAACCCTACGTGGGCGATCTTTCACGTTGGAGCGGATCCTACGGGGAATCACGAGGAACACACGGAAGAACACGAGAGAAAAGAGAGAGAAATCACGAAACCGACAAGAGATCAATCACACAAGTGCTAGATTACCGATCGCATAGAGTGGCACAAGATTCAAGATCAACAAAGGTAAGATACAAACGGTAACCGTTCTTCTCCGTGAGGAGGCCTTGAGGGGTCCACCCTAGAAGGGGTCTTGAATCCGCTTTGGGGATCTTCTCCGGAGAGGTCCTGATCTCGGTGGAGAAGTAGCCAAGTGGATGAGCAAAGGCTCTCACACAAGAATATGAGCTAATCCAATGCTAACCCTAACTAGGAGGAGGTGGAGGAGTATATATAGTCATGGGCCGCGAAGGGGTAAGTGGAGGATACATGGACTCGGTCCAATACATCAGGCGCAGACAGGCCGGACGTCCGGAGGGTTCCGGCCGTCCGGAGGTTTCGGAAGGTCCGGACGTCCGGAGCTCTTCTGACATCCGTAGATTCGCTCGGTGCGCTTCGTCGGACGTCCGAGGGGGCCGTCGTCCGGAGGCTCGCGAGGTCCCGGACGTCCGGAGTTCTTCGGATATCCGCAGATTCGTTCGGTGGTCGCTGCACGGTCGTCCGGAGGGGCCCGGTCGTCCGAGCTCGAGTCGTCGGACGTCCGGTCCTGGTCGGACGTCCGCCGCTAGAAGCCGGGCAGCTTCTTTTCTTGGTCCGTGTACTTAGTGTCCTCGCCGTCTTGTCCATGGTCTTCCTCCTTGTTCCTGGTCATGCATAGCACATATATTTGAGGTAGTAACCATGTCTCACATGTGGGAAGTGAAGGTTCGGAGAGGAGCGAGTTCACCTTGTGTCCAATGGCGCTTTGTTCGAGGTCTCGCCATATGTCCACTTGGGGCTTGGAGAGTAGTGGGAGTGTACATGGGGATGAACGTGGGATGCTCCGCATCATCTCCCCTCCCTTGGGAAAGATCCGACCTCGGATCGTGATCCTCATCACCATGGAAACGGTTGTCGTAGACGGACTTGTAGTTGGACGAAGTTGATGACATGGCGCAATCCAAGTAGTCCAAGGTGTCGCCGGAGTGATAGACATGCAAAAAGAGCAAACACAAGCAACACTCGGAAATACAATGGTTAACGCACACAAAGTGTCCATCATGTAAGAATGAGTTCGTGCGGCAAGATTGGTCGTGACAAAGCGCATGAAGCTTATCATGATGATCTAGAATGAGATGCAAAGCATTCATGGGAACAAATGCAATCATTGTGCACACAATTGTGTTATTAGTATGAGCAATGCAACCACGGTGCAAAATGATGTCAAAGTGAGACGGTTTATCAATAGCATGAATATGGCAATGGATGCTCAACATGTGTATGATATCATGCAATTGATGATAGGCAATGTGATCATTATGTATGAAGATGCCATCAAGAAAGATCACAACAAATTTGCTAAGGAAGTGCACAAGCTCATATATCATGGATGTCATGGAAATAGATGCAACATAATGTGAGTCAATCCATGCATAGGGTGCAAACTTGTGGTGAGTATGATATGTCCATCGAGCATGAGTATGAGCACAATCAACAAATATGGAGGTGTTGGTATACCAATGCTCGATGTTGTGGCAAGAGTGTAAAACCGAAGGTGCATCCAATAAGTCCAAGCGCTCCTCAATGAAAAGGTCCATAGAGCCAATCTCCAATGTCGCTCCTCCGTCCGTGAGACAACAAGAAGGAAACAACAATGAAAGAGTGACCCATCCAATATGCGTATTTGAGGATGGCTCAAAGGGAAGGAGTTCACCTTATGAATGTTCCGGAAGATGTTGGAGTTGCACATCATGTATGCCTTCACATAACCAATATGTCTCCTAACTGTAATGCCTTGTGAATCCTTCAAAATGAAAGAACATGACAAACACTCGGAAAAACAAATGAGGTTAGCGCAAGTGCAAAACCTATCATTCGTGTGGTAAGATACCTATCATGTGTTTGCTTCATGCTCATCATAAGAAAGTACAAGGGAGCATTTCAAAGTATGGAGGCATATGATGTAAGAACATCCAAATACAAGAGGCTCAATCAAACAAGCATGCAACACAAGTAAAGTGTCAAAGTCTCCAAGATCAATAAGCCTAGTATGGTTGCACTCAATACAAGTGGATATGAGAGAGGCAACTAATGGACACAAGAGACAATGATCAAGATATATCATGTGAGAGGCATGAGCATATATGTCATCAACCCAAGAAAGCAAGTAATAGTGGAACATGGGTGATGCAACATAGCAAGCAATCATAGCGATCAAGTCAAGCAAGCTAGTAGTGAGAAGATGCAACGTACTAGAAGGAATCATGGCAAGCATGTCATTGGTGCAAATAGTGGGCATGAATAATTCACATGTCATAGCACAAGCATGAAAGCAAAATGTGAGCAAAATAGCATCAATAGCATGGGGCACATGATAAACATGGCAATAGCAACAAGGATCTCCACCAAGCATGCAAATACACATAGAAGTAGCATAATGGTGAATCATGGGTATATGCAAGCAAGGGTCACAATTGCATGGCAAAGGCATAGAAGCAAGTATAGAATGCAATGTAAACACGGTAAAATGAGCATGAGGTGACAAGTGGTAAATAGCCCATAGCCGTGTGAGAGCCAAGTAGAAGAGATGCGCGTAGTTCTTGCGTGAAAGGAGCGGTGGTAAGGATAGTCCACGGGATCCCCAAGCATTGTTGCTCTCAAGAGCTCGTTTCGTCAACTCTTGGGATTGAGATGTTGACGATTGTATGTGGGTACCTACACAAAACAAAGACAAAGAGAAAATTGTGTGTGCGTGGTAGATGTACACATCATCCATCATGATGCATACGTGCATGTGTCGGTTAGCACAAAATAGCCAATGCTCAAATAAATGAGATGCGTGATATAGAAACATGTCATCCATCATGATAGGTTTGTTATTATGTATGGCATAATGGAGACTCAAATTGTGCAATGCATCATGAGAAATATCTAGAGCATTGTTATTCATGGAATGCATATGGTTCAAGCAATTATGGGAATCATGCAAAGTATGAAATGCATCAAGATCTCCTAATATGTATGAGGAAACTATGGGGGTCTCCTCATGAGCATTAATGGAAACATCACATGGAGAATATTGACAACATCCAAAACAATGCATATTTGGAACAATGTGATCATGGCATGGAATAGTAGACGAATTCATGCAAAGGAAGTAGTGCAATATCATCACAAGAGAAGCAAAAGCCAATGACCATCATCTCGTCATCTATGCCATAAGTGCACATGGGATTTATTTTAATGGGGCATGCATAGTTACTATGTTGAGATTGAAATGAGGCAATATGGGAGATCTCACTCATAGCATATGACAAGTTCAATGGATTGTCAAACATAATGTGACCAATAGAATTTTCACATGATATCCTATGAAGCATAGCATCACAACTAGGCAACTCAACATGCTCATCATCATATTCATCATAAATAGGTAAGTCAAGGCATGAAGAAGTTTTACTAGCATGAAGCATGGTAATAGGTGGGTCAACATCATGGGAGCAATCGATGGCAAGAGAGTCCACTAGTGGGACAAGAGAAGCACCATCACCTATGTTACCTTTGGAAGGTCGCTCATGAGTTGTAGGTGAGGTGTTGAAGATCGTCTCGTTGTCATCTTCATCTTGATGGAACCATGTGGGGGTGCATCATCATCCACCATGGCCATCGCTGCCTCCAATGGAGGAATAGACTCACAAAGATAGGCATGTCGTCATGTAGGAGACCTAGCACCAAAGAAGAAAACACACTAGGAGTAGAGGTTAAGTCGTTAGAAATCATAGTGGCCTCATGTGTCGTGTCAACTACCTCACTCACTAAGTGTTTTGGCTCACTCACTCCCTCAAGGCTGCTCTCCCTCGTATGGTGGGTGGAGTTACTCAAATGGCGCTCAACCTCACATAGGATGTGTGGCATGCTCTCATGTGTGGGGCTAGTGGTGGTCACACTCATCCTCTCATAGGAAATGCTCTCAATGTCACGTATGGTGGAGTCACTCATGTCACTCATGAGGTGGTGGCTCTCCTCACATGGCAATTGGGGCATCTCGACATATATGGGTGTCTGAGAGATGTAGGTGCAAATGTCTCCATGCGCTGTCGCGTAGCTTGACTCGGAGTATGAGTCCAATGTGGGTTGCCTTCATGTTGTTGAAGAGGTTCAAGGCTCGTCGCCGTGGTCGAAGGGATGGCCCTTGCTCGACTGCCTTGTCACAGCCTTTGGTGTTGGAGGCCCATATGATGTGGCACCTCATAGCTCGCCTCCATGACCGAAGGGAGTTTCCCATGCTCGCCATCTTCCTTGAGGGGCTTAGAAGATGGAAGTGTCGCCTCGTCAGAAGTTGGTCGCCTTGGGCTTGATGAAGTCGATGTAGGCGTACACGGGAAGTAGGCGAAGATGCCGCACGTCCAAAGGCGAAGATGTCTTGATTGCACTTGGCGAAGATGCCAAGTGGTTGTTGTAGCCGTAGCGCCGTCTTGGTAGTGCTCGTCTCGCGGTCTTCTCTTGTGCTTATGAAGCTTCGACTTGGCGTGAAGTAGGGCTTGTTGGGACTTGTGCATTTGCGCTTGTGGAGCATCTTCATGATGATGATGTCGTTGTAGATGTGGTTTGTCGTCGTCGTGCACATGATGCTTGGAGGTGACTTGCCCTTCATGACGATGTTGATCACGAACGTGATGGTGGTCGCCATGTAGATGTGGACAAGGACGATTTGCACTTGCATCTTTTTCGCGCTCCGAAGACTTGTTGATGCGGAGCATCCCACGTTCATCCCCATGTACACTCCCACTACTCTCCAAGCCCCAAGTGGACATATGACGAGACCTCGAACAAACGCCATTGGACACAAGGTGAACTCGCTCCTCTTCGAACCTTCACTTCCCACATGTGAGACATGGTTACTACCTCAAATATATGTGCTATGCATGACCAGGAACAAGGAGGAAGACCATGGACAAGACGGCGAGGACACCAAGTACACGGACCAAGAAAAGAAGCTGCCCGAAGCTACAGCGGCCGGACGTCCGACCAGGACCGGACGTCCGACGACTCCCAGGCTCCGGATGACCAGACCACGTAGGGTTCCACCCTACATCATCTTGGATCAGAGCAAGGTTGATCACGTTTTTGGAGCCCCTACCCCGTGTTTTCTAGCTTGATTTTGTTGCGTTCTTCCCCAATTTCGAAAATCCCCATCAAAAATAGCCCCAATTTTTTTTTGTGATTTGTTAGTGTGATGATGTTTTGTTGATTTTGATCCATGGATTTGCTTGGTTTTGAGTGGATCTAGCATTTCAATTTTCCCGTCTTTCATCCACGAAATCCCGCTAATTTTGACCCCAAAATCCCAAAATTCCGCCCAAAATCAAGGCCCCGAAACTCGCAGATCTTGCGCTGATTTCACCCACCGGACGACCGACGTTTTTACGGACGTCCGGAGCCCCAGGAACGACCGGACGTCCGACCTTTCCGGACGACCGGAACCCCTAACCCGCACCGAATATACGGATTTCCGACCTTTCCGGACGTCCGACGCCCCGGACATCCGACCTTTCCGGACGTCCGACGCCCCGGACATCCGACCTTTCCGGACGTCCGTAACCTGTAGTTTCAGACTTCGTCTGATTTTTGTTTTGTCCATAACTAATTCATCCGAACTCCGATTTTGACGTTCTTTAGCTCGTTGAAAAGCTCTTGACATCCCCCTTCCAACAAAAATACCATCAAAATCATTTGACTCCATCAAATTTTGTGAACTTTGGCATCTTTGCCTAGGGCTTCCGCCACATCCTCCGCATAACCACCACCGACTTCCGCAACCTAACCAATTTTGTTCCCCATAGCATTAGTGGTTGCTTGAGTAGTGATTCGAGTCTCCTAAGGTGTTTACTGCCACTTAGGGACGATTGCTTCTTCATCAACCACCACCACCACTTCCACATAACCTTGCCCACCATACACTTCAACCACCCCCAACTTAACCCAATTGTTGATTGAGCTTTTTCGAGTTGTGACTTGTGTCTCCTAAGGTGTTTCGCCACTTAGGGACGGCAACTTCAACTCCGACACGTGTATAGCCCGTCATTCCACTTCGCATTGCCAAGTGCAAACCACCACCGTGATTCCCGCTTACTACCATTTTGACATTTGACGCTTGAGATTTTGAGTTCGCGGTTTTCCGCTTCCTAAGGTGTTTCGCCACTTAGGGACGAGTCTCCATCATCTTGGTATCGACATCAAGAACACCGCTACTCATCATCGCCGGACGGTAACCTCCATATCATCTTGGTATCGTGGTATCCCTCCATTGTATATTCCCCTTGCCATTGCATTGTCAACCCCTAGCCTTACTTTTTATGCTATTTGCCTATCGAGACTAGCCATTTGAGTATTGCCGCAACGTTACTTGTGCACATTAGTGATCATACTTCCCATAGCATATATACCATATCATTGTGGTGCATATATTGGTATCATATCTTGTGTCACAAGTTTTTCCTCAGATACACACAATTGCTATCTTGGTTTGTGCATTGTGCAAAGTGGCCATAGAAAAAAAAGAATAAAGCTTTTAAGCAAAAGAAAGAGAGCAAAGAAGCTTGTAAGCAAGTGCCATAGCATCATACCACATTGCATATAATATTGTCATATCCGATCATCTTGGATCATCTTGAGAGAAACACCGGGAACCATACATACATAGCATACTTGGGATAGAAGTTTATCCATTTTGCATCTTATAGGTTGTGCACAAGTGTCGATCCGCCTATTGAGCAATCGTGCTAGCCTCTCCTTGAGTTGTGCAACACGAGCGTTTTCCGTGGATTCCACATTTTGTGCTCATTCCTTGGTTGCACGACCCCATTTATCTATCCGTGTGTGTGTTTCGTGTGCCATTCTTTGCTATTGGTCCATTTGTTTCGCTTATGTAATTTGTGAATCTCTTTCAACATTATTGACTCTTGCTAACATTTTGCATTAAATTTTGTGCCACTATCCTCACCGAGCTCCTCCATAAGCTTTACTTGTGTAGGTGTGAGAACCGACAAGGATTGGTACCAATAGTGCTATTTCATTGTCCGCATTTGAGTGAACTTGGTTCATTGTCAACATCGGTCAAGGTACATTGGTATAAGTTCTTCTCTTTCTCCCACTCATATTTGTTCGAGTCTTGTGATGGATAGGCAAGGCATTTCATCTCCGGGTCTTCGACAACAATGACGGCGTGAACAACTACATCACCAAAGCGTATATCTTCGATCTACAACGACAAGTGCAAGGCACACAATCAAGATTGCGAGAGCAAGCATCGAGAACATCTCCATCGACATTCGCCAATTCAAGCAAGGAGAAGGGACTACTTCGACAAGAAGCTTGCCGCACATAAAGAGGAGCAAGATGCAAGGATGGAGGAGATTCGGCCTTGATCAAGTCTTCTTCCCTTCGTCATCTTCAAGGCGGCGACATTCAAGCCACAAGTCTTCGGAGCGCGAAAAAGATGCAAGTGCAAATCGTCCTCGCCCACATCTACATGGCGACCACCATCACGCTCGTGATCAATATCGCCATGAAGGGCAAGTCACCTCCAAGCATCATGTGCACGACGCATTTACAAACCACATCTACAACGACATCATGATCATGAAGATGCTCCACAAGCGCAAATGCACAAGTCCCAACAAGCCCTACTTCACGCCAAGTCGAAGCTTCATAAGCACAACAGAAGACCGCGAGACGTAGCACCACCAAGACGGCGCTTACGGCTACATCAACCACTTCGCATCTTCGCCAAGTGTTCTCAAGGCATCTTCGCTTTTGGACGTACGGCATCTTCGCCTACTTCCCACGTGTACGCCTACATCGACTTCATCAAGTCCAAGGCGACCACCTACGAGCGAGGGCGACACTTCCATCTTCGGAAGCCCTCAAGGAAGATGGCCGAGCATGGGAAACTCCCTTCCGGTCATGGAGACGAGCTATGAGGTGCCACATCTTATGGGCCTCCAACACCAAGGCGGTGACAAGACGGTCGAACAAGGGCCATCCCTTCGACCACGGCGACGAGCGAAACCTCTTCAACAACATGAAGACGACGCCCACATTGGACTCATACTCCGAGTCAAGCTACGCGACTGCGCATGGAGACATTTGCACCTACATCTCTCCGACACCCACATCCGCCGAGATGCCCCAATTACCATGTGAGGAGAGCCACCACCCCATGAGTGACATGAGTGACTCCACCATACGTGACATTGAGAGCATTTCCTATGAGAGGATGAGTGTGACCACCACTAGCCCCACACATGAGAGCATGGCACACATCCTATGTGAGGTTGAGCGCCATTTGAGTGACTCCACCCACCATACGAAAGTGAGAGCATCCTTGAGGGAGTGAGTGAGCCACAACACTTAGTGAGTGAGGTAGTTGACACGGCACATGAGGCCACTATGATTTCTAACGACTTAACCTCTACTCCTAGTGTGTTTTCTTCTTTGGTGCTAGGTCTCCTACATGAGGACATGCCTATCCTCGACGAGTCCATCCCTACATTGGAGACGACGATGGCCATGGTGGACGATGATACACCCCCACATGGTTCCATCAAGATGAAGATGACAACGAGACGATCTTCAACACCTCACCTACAACACATGAGCGGCGCCCAAAGGTAACATAGGTGATGGTGCTTCTCTTGTCCCACTAGTGGACTCTCTTACCATTGATTGCTCCCATGATGTTGACCTACCTATTCATATGCTTCATGCTAGTGAGACTTCTTCATGCCTAAACTTACCTATTTATGATGAATATGATGATGAGCATGTTGAGTTACCTAGTTGTGATGCTATGCTCCATAGGATATCTTGTGAAAATCCTATTGGTCACATTTTGTTTGATAATCCTTTGAACTTGTCATATGCTATGAGTGAGATCTCCCATATTGCATCATTTCAATCTCAACATAGTAACTATGCATGCCCCATTAAAATAAACCCTATTTGCACTTATGGCATAGATGACGAGATGATGGTCATTGGCTTTTGTTTTTCATGTGATGATATTGCCATGCTTCCTTTACATGATTTGGGAAATTCATCTACTATACCATGCCATGATCACATTGTTCCAAATATGCATTGTTTTGGATGTTGTCAATATTCTCCATGTGATGTTGCTACTCATGCTCATGAGGAGACCCCCATAGTTTCCTCATACATATTAGGAGATTTTGATTCATCCCATACTTTGCATGATTCACATAATTGCTTGCACCTTATGCATTCCATGAATAACAATGCTCTACATATTTCTCATGATGCATTACACAATTTGAGTCTCCATTATGCTATACATAATAACAAACCTATCATGATGGATGACATGTTTCTATATCACGCATCTCATTTATTTGAGCATTGAATATTTTGTGCTAACCAACACATGCACGCAAGATCATGATGGATGATGTGTACATATATCATGCACACACAATTTTTCCTTTGTCTTTGTTTTGTGTAGGTACTCATGTATACTCGTCAACTTCTCAATCCCAAGAGTTGACGAAACGAGCTCTTGAGAGAAACAATGCTTGGGGATCCCGTGGACTATCCTTACCACCGCTCCCTTCGCGCAAGGACTACGCGCATCTCTTCTACTTGGCTCTCACACGGCCATGGGCTATTTACCACTTGTCACCTTATGCTCATTTTACCGTGTTTACATTGCATTCTATACTTGCTTCTATGCCTTTGCCATGCAATTGTGACCCTTGCTTGCATATACCCATGATTCACCATTATGCTACTTCTATGTGTATTTGCATGCTTGGTGGAGATCCTTGTTGCTATTGCCATGTTTATCATGTGCCCCATGCTATTGATGCTATTTTGCTCACATTTTGCTTTCATGCTTGTGCTATGACATGTGAATTATTCATGCCCACTATTTGCACCAATGACATGCTTGCCATGATTCCTTCTAGTATGTTGCATCTTCTCACTACTAGCTTGCTTGACTTGATCGCTATGATTGCTTGCTATGTTGCATCACCCATGTTCCACTATTACTCGCTTTCTTGGGTTGATGACATATATGTTCATGCCTCTCACATGATATATCTTGTTCATTGTCGATTGCCTCCAATTGTTGCATCTATGCTTATTGATCTTGGAGACTTTGACACTTTACTTGTGATGCATGCTTGTTTGATTGAGCCTATTGTATTTGGTTGTTCTCGCATCATATGCCTCCATACTATGAAATGCTCCCTTGTTCTTTCTTATGATGAGCATGATGCATACACTTGTTGGGTACCTTACTTACACTAATGTTAGGTTTTGCACTTCCGCTAACCTCATTTGTTTTTCCGAGTGTTTGTCATGTTCTTTCATTTTGAAGGATTCACAAGGCGGTAACATTACGAGACAACTTGCTTATGTGAAGGCATACAAGATGCACAACTTCCTTCCCTTTGAGCCATCCTCAAATACACATATTGGATGGGTCATTCTTTCATTGTTGTTTCCTTTTTCTTTTCTACATGATACATATATTGGATGGAGGACCGACATTGGAGATGGACCCTATGGACCTTCAAGTTGAGGAGTGCCACGACATCGAGCTATGGTACAACACCACCCATGACAAATTTGCACCCCATGCATGGATTGACTCACATTATGCTTGTCTCGTTGCACCTATTCCCATGTCATCCATGATATATGAGCATGTGCATTTTCTTAGCAAATTTGTTGTGATCTTTCTTGATGGCATATTCATACATCATGATCATATTGCCTACCATCAATTGCATGATAACATAATCATATTGAGCATCCATTGCCATATTCATGCTATTGATAAACCGTCTCACTATGACATTATTTTGCACCGTGGTTGCATTGATCACATTCACGACACCTTTGTTGTCCCAATGCATGAATTTTCTCTCATGAATGCTTTACATGTCATTTTACATCATTTGGATAAGCATTTCATGCCTTGTCATCAACAATTCCTTTGGACGGACTCATTCTTACATGATGGACACTTTGTGCAAGTTAACCATTGTATTTTCGAGTGTTGCTTGTGTTTGCTCTTTTGCATGTCTATCACTCCGGCGACACCTTGGACTACTTGGATTGCTCCATGTCTTCAACTTCGTCCAACTACAAGTCCGTCTACGACAACCGTTTCCATGGTGATGAGGATCACGATCCGAGGTCGGATCTTTCCCAAGGGGGAGATGATGCGGAGCATCCCACGGTCATCCCCATGTACACTCCCACTACTCTCCAAGCCCCAAGTGGACATATGACGAGACCTCGAACAAACGCCATTGGACACAAGGTGAACTCGCTCCTCTCCGAACCTTCACTTCCCACATGTGAGACATGGTTACTACCTCAAATATATGTGCTATGCATGACCAGGAACAAGGAGGAAGACCATGGACAAGACAGCGAGGACACCAAGTACACGGACCAAGAAAAGAAGCTGCCTGTTACAGCGGCGGACGTCCGACCAGGACCGGACGTCTGACGACTCCTGTGCTCGGACGACCGGGCCCCTCCGGACGACCGTGCCAGCGACCACCGAACCGAATCTGCGGACATCCGAAGAACTCCGGACGTCCGGGACCTCGCGAGCCTCCGGACGACCGGCCCCCTCCGGACGTCCGACCGAAGCGCACCCGAGCCGAATCTACGGATGTCCGAAGAGCTCCGGACGTCCGGACCTTCCCGAGCCTCCGGACGGCCGGAACCCTCCGGACGTCAAGACGGCTGTCCGCGCCTGATGTATTGGACCGAGTCCATGTATTCTCCACTTACCCCTTCGCAGCCCATGACTATATATACTCCTCCACCTCCTCCTAGTTAGGGTTAGCATTGGATTAGCTCATATTCTTGTGTGAGAGCCTTTGCTCATCCACTTGGCTACTTCTCCACCGAGATCAGGACCTCTCCGGAGAAGATCCCCCAAGCGGATTCAAGACCCCTTCTAGGGTGGACCCCTCAAGGCCTCCTCACGGAGAAGAACGGTTACCGTTTGTATCTTACCTTTGTTGATCTTGAATCTTGTGCCACTCTATGCGATCGGTAATCTAGCACTTGTGTGATTGATCTCATGTCGGTTTCGTGATTTCTCTCTCTTTTCTCTCGTGTTCTTCCGTGTGTTCCTCGTGAGTCCCCATAGGATCCGCTCCAACGTGAAAGATCGCCCACGTAGGGTTCCACCCTACATCACTTGTGGCTTGAATGTCGCCGCCTTGAAGATGACGAAGGGGAAGAAGACTTGATCAAGGCCCGAATCTCCTCCATCCTTGCATCTTGCTCCTCTTTATGTGCGGCAAGCTTCTTGTCGAAGTAGTCCTTTCTCCTTGGTTCGGAGTGACGAATGTCGATGGAGATGTTCTCGATGCGCTCTCGCAATCTTGATTGTGTGCCTTGCACTTGTCGTTGTAGATCAAAGACAGACGCTTTGGTGATGTAGTTGTTCACGCCGTCGTTGTTGTCGAAGACCGGAGATGAAATGCCTTGCCTATCCATCACAAGACTCGAGCAAATATGAGTGGGAGAAAGAGAAGAACTTATACCAATGTACCTTGACCGAGGTTGACAATGAATCAAGTTCACTCAAATACGGACAATGAAATAGCACTATTGGTACCAATCCTTGTCGGTTCTCACACCTACACAAGTAAAGCTTATGGAGGAGCTCGGTGAGGATAGTGGCACAAAAATTTAATGCAAAATGTTAGCAAGAGTCAACAATGTTGAAAGAGATTCACAAATTCGCAAGTGAAACAAATGGACCAATAGCAAAGAATGGCACACGGAAACACACACACGGATAGATAAATGGGGTCGTGCAACCAAGGAATGAGCACAAAATGTGGAATCCACGGAAAACGCCGTGTTGCACAACTCAAGAGAGACGCCGATAGAGGCAAAGGTGTCCCGCCTTCGATGAGATGTTGGTTTTCGCTTTGGAGGAAGTCGACTTTGACGATCCGACTACTTAACGGCGAGGACGCCGCGCCTTAGCAATCGCTAAACCAACTCCGAGAGGTTATTGACCACGCCGAGCACGCATCAACTCGACCACGAGGGTCTGCTTTCTCGCGAGCAAACGAAGAACAAGCAAGAAACTGAGATTGCAATCTGGATATTGCGAATATAAGATGAAAGCTTTATTGATCAAGGTGGGGTTCTGTGACGCCTTTGTCTGGTCGTTGAACACAAACGAAGTACGCGAAGTTGCAGCTATGGCGAACTTTTAATCTAAACAAAACCCAAAGTCTAAACGGTGCCCTAAGGGCTGTATATATGGAGGAAGAGGGGGAATTTCGTGGCCCTTGGTGTAGGGGTCCGAAATCAACCCTATCTCTTGTTTACCCACACATACGGACTCTAAAAATAGCCTATACTTGTGTATTTCGAAATTACAAGGGCCTGGACCAATAATAAGGTGACGCAGCACCTAGAATAGCCTCGGGACGAAATTTATGAAGTAGCATCTTGTATATTTCGTCCAAGGCTTCATGCACCCATTATGGTGGCTTCAAAGTCCTGAAATCATCACTTGTAACTCCGTTCTTGTTCCCCTTGCGCATGGCATCATCTCCATGCTTGTTCTTGCTCCAATGTCCATCCTTCTCCAAGCTAGGCCCTTCATTTGTAAGCAAAACAAATGTATCCAATTTAGGCAGCATCATATTCTCATGAACATTAGAATCATTACCAAGAAACGAAAGAACCTGATAATTTAATTGGCGTGCGCGAGCTCTAGTAATTGGTCCAGTATGTATAGCAGCAGGGGCTGTGGGTGTAACAATGGTATTGATGTCCTCATCATCCTCCCTTCTTGAAATGAAGTCGTCCTCGTGAAACTCATCTTCCTCACCCAAATAAAGCTTCAAATCTGCAATGTCAAAAGTGGGACTAACCCCAAAATCTGCAGGCAGCTCAAGTTTATATGCATTATCATTTATTTTCTCTAACTCCTTAAATGGACCATCAGCACGTGGCATTAGCTTTGATTTGCGCAAATTAGGAAACCTATCCTTACGCAAATGTAACTGATAGAGGCAAAGGCGTCCCGATGTTTCGATGAGATGGTGGCTATCGTTTCTGTGGGAGTCGACCTTGACGATCCGACTACGTACGTGCGAGACGTCGCGCCTTAGCAATCGCTAAACCAACTTCCGAGGGTTATTGACCACGCCGAGCACGATCAACTCGACCACGAGGGTCTGTTTCCTGCGAGCAAACTAAGAACAAGCAAGAAACTAAGATTGCAATCTGTATATTGTGAATATAAGAGGAAAGCTTTATTAATGAAGGTGGTGTTCTGAGACGCCTTGGTCTAGTCGTTGAACACAAACGAAATGCTGTGAAGTTGCAGCTATGGCGAACTTTTGATCTAAACAAAACCCAAAGTCTAAACGACGCCCTAAGGGCTGTATATATGGAGAAAGAGGAGGGAATTTCGTGGCCCTTGAGGGAGGGGTCCAAACCAATCCTAACTCTTGTTTCCCCACACATACGGACTCTAAAAACAGCCTACACTTAAGTATTTCGAAATTACATGGGCCTGGCCCAATAATAAGGTGACGCAGCACCTAGAATAGCCTATGGACGAATATTATGAAGTGGCATCTTGTATATTTCGTCCAAGGCCTCATGCTCTCATTAGGGTGGCTTCAAAGTCCTGGAATCATCACTTGTAACTCCGTTCTTGTTTCCCTATGCATGCCAACATCTCCATGCTTGAACTTGCTCCAAGGTTCATCTTTCTTGTCCATGGTAGGCCCTTCATTTGTAAGCAAAACAAATGTATCCAATTTAGGCAGCATCATATTCTCATGAACATTGGAATCGTTACCAAGAAAGCGGAAGTACCGATAATTCAATTGGCATGTGAGCTCTAGTAATTGGTCCGTATGTATAGCAGCAGGGCTGTGGGTGTAACAATGGTATTGGTGTCCTCATCATCCTCCCTTCTTGAAATGAAGTCGCCCTCGACGGAAACTCATCTTCCTCACCCAAATAAGGCTTCAAATCTGCAATGTTAAAAGTGGGACTAACCCCAAAATCTGCAGGCAGATCAAGTTTATATGCATTATCATTTATTATCTCTAACACCTTAAATGGACCATCGGCACGTGGCATTAGCTTTGATTTGAGCAAATTAGGAAACCTATCCTTACGCTAAATGTAACCAAACAAGATCTCCAGTGCAAAGACAACATGTTTTCTACCCTTATCTCCAAAGCAAGTTTATATTTAGCATTCATACGCTCAATGTTTTCCTTAGTTAACTCATGCATTTTAAAATCAATTCAGCATGTTCTTTAGCATCAAAATTAACCTTCTCCGAAGATGGAAGAGGCAACAAATCAATAGGTGCACGAGGTAGGAAGCCATACACAATTTCAAAAGGGCACATCTTAGTAGTAGAATGCAATGAACGATTATAAGCAAATTCAATATGAGGCAAGCATTCTTCCCACATTTTCTTATTATTCTTCAAAACAGCACTAAGCATAGTAGACAATGTTCTATTGACTACTTCAGTTTGTCCATCAGTTTGGGGGTGACAAGTAGTACTAAAAAGCAGTTTAGTCCCCAACTTAGCCCATAAACATCTCCAAAAGTGGCTAAGAAATTTAGTATCACGATCTGAAACAATAGTATTTGGCACACCATGCAAGCGAATAATTTCACGAAAGAACAAATCAGCAACATTAACGACATCATCGCTTTTATGACATGGTATAAAGTGTGCCATTTTCGAGAATCTATCCACGACAACAAATATGCTATCCCTCCCTTCTTTGTTCGAGGTAAACCTAAAACAAAGTCCATAGATATATCCTCCCAAGGAACACTAGGTACAGTCAAAGGCTTATATAAACCATGAGGATTGAGTCGTGACTTAGCTTTTTGACATGTAGTGCAGCGAGCAACAAAACGGTCAACATCCCGCCTCATCTTTGGCCAAAAGAAATGTGTAGCAAGTATATCCTCCGTCTTCTTCACGCCAAAGTGTCCCATTAATCCTCCTCCATGCGCCTCCTGCAACAACAAAAGACGAACAGAGCTAGCAGGAATGCATAGCTTGTTAGCACGGAACACAAAACCATCCTTAATAACGAACTTGTTCCATGTTCTTCCTTCTTTACAATTCTGCATTACATCTTTAAAATCAGCATCATGCACATATTGATCTTTGATGGTCTCCAAACCAAATATTTTGAAGTCAAGTTGTGAAAGCATAGTATAGCGACGAGACAAAGCATCAGCAATAACATTTTCTTTACCCTTCTTGTGTTTAATGACATAAGGGAAAGTCTCGATGAATTCAACCCATTTAGCATGTCTACGATTCAGTTTAGCTTGACTTTTAATATGTTTCAAAGATTCATGATCAGAATGTATAACAAATTCTTTGGGCCATAAATAATGTTGCCATGTCTCTAAAGTCCTAACAAGAGCATATAATTCTTTGTCATAAGTAGAATAGTTCAGACTAGGCCCACTCAATTTTTCGTAAAAGTATGCAACAGGTTTGCCATCTTGTAATAACACACCTCCTAATCCAATTCCACTAGCATCACATTCAAGCTCAAAAGTCTTATTAAAGTCGGGAAGTTGGAGTAAAGGAGCACGTGTCAACTTATCTTTCAATACCGTGAAGGCTTCTTCTGTATGCGGTACCCCAAACAAAAGGCACATCCTTCTTTGTAAGTTCATTGAGCGGTGCAGCAATGGTGCTAAAGTCTCTCACAAAGCGCCTATAGAAACCAGCGAGTCCAAGAAAACTCCTCACTTGTGTGACCGTTTTGGGCTGCGGCCAACTCTCAATAGCTTCAATCTTGGCTTTATCAACTTCAATTCCACGTGGTGTAACAACATAGCCAAGAAAAGATACTCGGTCGGTGCAAAAGGTGCACTTCCCAAGGTTACCAAACAAACGTGCATCACGTAGAGCATTAAAAACAGCACGTAAATGTTCCAAATGTTCTTCCAAAGATTTGCTATAAATCAGTATATCATCAAAATAGACTACCACAAATCGTCCAATGAAAGCACGTAAAACTTCGCTCATTAGTCTCATGAAAGTACTAGGTGCATTAGTTAACCCAAAAGGCATGACTAACCACTCATATAAACCAAACTTAGTTTTAAATGCTGTTTTCCATTCATCTCCCAATTTCATACGAATTTGATGGTATCCACTACGCAAATCAACTTTGGAGAATATTGTAGAGCCACTCAATTCATCAAGCATATCATCTAGCCTAGGAATAGGATGGCGATAACGAATAGTAATATTATTAATGCCTCTACAATCAACACACATACGCCGACGTACCATCCTTTTTAGGCACTAGTATAATAGGAACAGCACAAGGACTAAGAGATTCGCGTATATAACCTTTGTCGAGCAGCTCCTGTACTTGACGCATAATCTCCTTCGTCTCCTCTGGATTGGTACGGTATGGTCCACGGTTGGGTAGCGATGCACCGGGAATTAAGACAATTTGATGCTCAATCCCTCGAATAGGTGGTAATCCCGGTGGTACGTCTTGTGGGAAGACGTCAGCGAACTCCTGCAAAATGTTAGTGACAGCAGGGGGCAAAGAGGAAGGCACGTCCTCGAATGAAAATAATGCCTCTTTGCACACAAAAGCATAGGTATGAAGAACAGACTCGATCTAATCTACGAAAAACTGTAAAATCTCACCGAGCAACCTGAAAATCTGATACCACTTGATAGAGGCAAAGGTGTCCCGTCTTTCGATGAGATGTTGGTTTTCGCTTTGGAGGAAGTCGACTTTGACGATCCGACTCATTTAACGGCGAGGACGCCGCCTTAGCAATCGCTAAACCAACTCCGAGAGGTTATTGACCACGCCGAGCACGATCAACGACCACGAGGGTCTGCATTTCCTGCGAGCAAACGAAGAACAAGCAAGAAACCGAGATTGCAATCTGGATATTGCGAATATAAGATGAAAGCTTTATTGATCAAGGTGGGGTTCTGTGGACGCCTTTATCCGGTCGTTGAACACAAACGGCACGCGAAGTTGCAGCTATGGCGAACTTTTAATCTAAACAAAACCCAAAGTCTAAACGGTGCCCTAAGGGCTGTATATATGGAGGAAGAGGGGGAATTTCGTGGCCCTTGGTGTAGGGGTCGAAATCAACCCTATCTCTTGTTTCCCCACACATACGGACTCTAAAAATAGCCTATACTTGTGTATTTCGAAATTACAAGGGCCTGGCCCAATAATAAGGTGACGCAGCACCTAGAATAGCCTCGGGACGAAATTTATGAAGTAGCATCTTGTATATTTCGTCCAAGGCTTCATGCACCCATTATGGTGGCTTCAAAGTCCTGAAATCATCACTTGTAACTCCGTTCTTGTTCCCCTTAGCATGGCATCATCTCCATGCTTGTTCTTGCTCCAATGTCCATCCTTCTCCAAGCTAGGCCCTTCATTTGTAAGCAAAACAAATGTATCCAATTTAGGCAGCATCATATTCTCATGAACATTAGAATCATTACCAAGAAACGAAAGTACCTGATAATTTAATTGGCGTGCGCGAGCTCTAGTAATTGGTCCAGTATGTATAGCAGCAGGGGCTGTGGGTGTAACAATGGTATTGATGTCCTCATCAGACGCTAGCACGATTGCTCAATAGGCGGATACGACACTTGTGCACAACCTATAAGATGCAAAATGTATAAACTTCTATCCCAAGTATGCTATGTATGTATGGTTCCCGGTGTTTCTCTCAAGATGATCCAAGATGATCGGATATGACAATCTTATATGCAATGTGGTATGATGCTATGGCACTTGCTTACAAGCTTCTTTGCTCTCTTTCTTTTGCTTAAAAGCTTTATTCTCTCTTTTTTTTCTATGGCCACTTTGCACAATGCACAAACCAAGATAGCAATTGTGTGTATGCGGGAACAAACTTGAGACACAATGGATGATATGATACCAATATGATATGGTATGGTATGTAATGGGAGGTATGATCACTAATGTGCACAAGTAACGTTGCCGGCAATACTCAAATGGCTAGTCTCGATAGGCAAGTAACGCAAAATGGGCTAGGGGTTATCAATGCAATTTGCAATGGGAAAATACAATGGTGTAAATCGAGGTTACCGTTCTTGGCGATGATGAGTGGCGGTGTTCTTGATGTATAGCCGTTCCTAGTTAGCGAAACACCCTAGGAAGCGGAAAAACCGCAAACTCAAAATCTCAAATGACAAATGTCAAATGGTGGTAGCGGAAAGTGGTGGTGATTTGCACTTGGCAATGCGGAAGTGGAATGATGGGCTATACACGTGTCGGAGTTGAAGTTGTCGTCCCTAAGTAGCCGAAACACCTTAGGAGACACAAGCCACAACTCAAACAAAATTGGGTTAAGTTGGGGGTGTGGCGGAAGTGTATGGTGGGTACGCCTATTTGGAAGTGGTGGTGGTGGTTGATGAAGAAGTAATCGTCCCTAAGTAGCCAAACACCTTAGGAGACTCGAATCACTACTCAAACAACCACTAATGCTATGGGGAATAAAATTGGTTAGGTTGCGGAAGTCGGTGGTGGCTATCGCGGAGGATATGGTGGAAGCCCTAGGCAAAGATGCCAAAGTTCACAAAATGTGATGGATTCAAATGGTGGTGGTAGTATTTTTATGAGAAGGGGGATGTCAATAGCTTCGAAACGAGCTAAAGAACGTCAAAATCGGACTCCGTATGAATTAGTTATGGACAAAAGGGTGAAACGGAAAAACAGAACTCACAGGGCCGGATATCCGGGGTTAGGGGCGGATGTCCGGGGTGTATGTCCAGAACCGAGCTGATTTGGCGCCCAGGCCCGGATGTCCGGCTTGGGGCCCGGTTGTCCGGCCGGCGGGCCCGTTTGCCGGGCCTGAGGCCCGGATGTCCGCCCCGACGAATCCCGATCTCGTTTGGGGCGGAAATTTTCGAATTGGGGGCGGAAATTGATGATTTCAAGGTCAAAATTGGAGAGATTTCGTGGATGGAAAGTGGGGAAACTTGGGGAAATACTAGATCCACTCGAAACCAAGCAAATCCATTGATGAGGACATGACTACCTTGGATACGACCAAAAATATTGCATACATGTATATTTATGAGGTGATTTCTAATACAAACTATGCAATAATTTATTTATGTCATCCAGGACAAAAATACTTCACAAACTTTTGTGCCATGTCTAATTGCAGGTGTATGGGACATTTGTACAATCCACATATGAAGATAAGGGGGAAAGAGATGTTTACCTGCTGTTCAAAAAGTTCTCTCACGTCACTTTTGGCCTAAGAGAAGATAGAGTCCAAGTCTCTCACGTTACGGACTCAGATTCGGACTACTGCAGACATACGACTCAAAACGTCAATAACTTTTTCATCCGGACTCCAAATCGGGTGATTCTTTTTGTTGCAAAATAGATTTCGTGCACCTTCCAACCCAATTGGATTCACCTTCAAATTCGTCAGGAGCGTTGAGTTATGGACGAAACAATCTGATGCTGCAGCAGAATCCGAGTCAAACTACAAGTCCAAAGGTGTTACGTCACCTCCGCTTGGGCTCATTGGCCTTGTACGACCTAGGGTTAGTTTTAGGCTGCCTTGGGACGTCCTACCACCTCCTTGGCCGCCACCTTGCTCCTATATAAGTAGATCCATCTAGTAGCTTTTTCCTTGGGATTTGTTTAGTTAAAAGTTAGCCATTGCAACCGTGTACTTTGTTTGTGTCCAACGACCAGACCAAGACCGCTTACGGATCCCCACCATTATCAATACTTCATATATATTCGCAATATTCAGATTGCTTTATCATATTCTTGCTTGTTCTTCGATTGCTTGCAGGAATAGACCTTCGTGGTCGTTGATCGTGCTCAAATAAGTGGGTCAATAACCTCTCGGAGTTGGTTTAGCGATTGCTAAGGCGCAACGTCGTGCACGCTTTGTAGTCGGATCGTCAAAGTCGTCTCCACCAAATCGATAGTTATCATCTCATCGAAAGATCGGGACACCCTCGCCTCTATCAAGTGGTATCGGTTTTGAGGTTGCTCGGTGAGAATTTCCAATTATCCCTAGATTAGATTTTTTTACCTATTGTCCAAGAAAAAGCCACAAAAAGTTAGATCTATTCATCCTTTGTCCAAGCCACCGAGCCTTTGCAGTTTTCTTTTCATTGTTTGCATTATTGAATTATCGGTTTGCATCGTCGTGTCGAGTTCTTGGTCTTAGTGTCTAGTCCGTTTAGAGTTTCGAGTTCTGTTCACATTAGTCACGCCCGCTGCATCATTATCCCTTCCGCTGTCCATCATACCATCCATCAATTTCCACCACGTATACGCACTATTCATTGTCATAATCATAGTTGAGGTCATTCACATCTTCGCTTGATCCAATCTGCATCTTATCTAGTTTGTTTTGGAAAAAGAGAAAAAAAAGAGAGAAAAAAAAGAGAAAAAAAAAGTAAAAAAAAGTCAGAGAAAAAAAATAGAGAAAGAAAAAGGAAAAAAAAGTGTGAGAAAAAAAAGAGAGAAGTCTCGTAGCTGAATTCGGATTGGAATCTGTTTTGTGTACTGTTGAGTAAAACAGGCATAACTTCCTCATACGAAGTCTGTTTTGGCTCCGTGAGTACTCAAATTAAAGCTAGAGACGAGCCGCATCTAAATAGTTGCAGAAGCTAGTTCAATATTTGGCACCTCAAAATCGGCTTCTAAGTAGGTCTTTTTGCCCTCCAAAGTTCGTGAACACACCTTATTCCAGTTTTTCAAACCAGTTTTAGAATTTTTTGACTCCTCATATCAACTCGGAATTGAGTGATTCTTTTTGCATTGGAAAGCTTGAGTTAGTAGCATTCTTTGAAAAAAGTTATCAGAAAATTGGCTCAAACTTGTCAAGAAGAAAATTGGAGAGAGAGTTGTTGTATATCCTGCTTGGCAGTTGTTTTCATCATTATCTTTACTGCCGTTGTGATCTTCACTTATATCTTCCTGTCCGAGCTTCTTATTATCCTTCATTGATGCTAGTTGTGCTACGCCGTGACCTCATTAGTGTTCTAGGCTCGCGTCTCTAGTCCTGGTCTAGCCTAGGACCCGGCCTGATACCGTCGTTGAGTGTTTATTCAACATTGCATCTTTGAATTGATTATTGCTGATGTTTTGCTACCATATATAGCCAACCCACTTCCACATATTTCTACACCATGTATACGTACGTTCCACTGGCAATCGCTTTACACAATCTTCGTAGTTATTTGACATTGCTGGTTGCCTGTCACCACCTGCTGCATGGTAAGAACTTGTAAGATATTGATATTTGCTATACTATGAGCGTTTTACCACCACATCCTAGTAGTTCATAGGAACATTATTCTCGAATTTTGTTTCTTGTTTCTACTAATCACGACAGGTTCCGGAGATAGAAGTTCTTGGATGACGGACACATCTCCACCATCACGAGTTGGGACAACACACACAAGCATATGGTCAGGTTATGTCTTTACCATCATCCGAGGGTAGATTTAATCCTGCTATTTATCTAGCTTGGGAGCTTGAATTAGAAGAAGTTTTTAGTCACCATGATTTTTACGAACTTGAGAGAGTACGAGCTACCACTAGAGCATTTCTTGGTTTTGCTTCATTTGGTGGAGTGTACATTGTAAGAAAAACATTGATAACCAACCCACAACTTGGAAAGTTTTGAAAGCTGTAATGAGACAACAATTTTTTCCTCCTTACTATCGTCGTGAATTGCTTCGCAAATTGGAACAATTAAAACAAGGCAGTAACACTGTTCATGCTTACTACCAAGAGTTCAAATCTTATATGCATCATTGTGACATAGAAGAATCTGAGGATGATACAATGAAAATATTTTTTGGTGGTTTGAACCATGATATCCGTGCAAGATTTCACTATATTCCTCGTTGCATTACTGGTATGTATGTTCGCGCTTGTACCTTTGAGAGACAGATACAGGAGGATCCATTGGGTGACTACAACAACTACTATTCCAGTTCATGCTCACCATCGCCGGTTGGTTCCTCCACCGTTGCACCTACTAGAGCAGCCCCACCCAGATTGTGAGCGACATCATCTCAAGTGTATGGTGCATTGTCAACGCCCGTACCTACATCAGCTACGTCTTTGCGACAAGGTAACGATAAAGGTATTAATGATATAACTTCACATGAGAATGATGCATCCCTAGTTAACTTGAATGCATCATGTGTTGAGTTACCTGGTGATTTGAGCACATCACCTATGTTAGAGAATCTTGATACTATCATGAATGCGTCATGTGATCAAACAACTGAAATACCAACAATTTTGAGTGCACCCATTGAATTAAGTGTTGATGCAAAAGAATCAATGTTTAATCATTTTGATATGACCTCTAATCTTGGTGATGATTACGTGTCGAATAACTTATTGCATGTTTGCTTATTTAAGCAAGTTGTAGCATGTAACCTTGATGCAAGTAAGGTTTATTCACCAATGTTGGGATGGTTTAATGATGAACATTGTCAATCTTTTGAAATGAATAAAAGCTTCACTTATATGTGCAAACTGAGTTGCAATATTTTCACGTCTTCTACTTCTTGTGATAATGTTTTGGCTTTAGATTTTATGAACTATACAAGTTACTCATCTATTAATCATCATATGTGCAAAAATCAAGGGAAGTAAAATGGATGACATACACATATACAACATGTACACCATGTCTCTTTTGTTAGCCACATTTCAGATTAAGCAACGCCGATGACAGCTTTGTTTTCAAGAAGGGAAGGATGATGAGGACATGACTACCTTGGATACGACCAAAAATATTGCATACATGTATATTTGTGAGGTGATTTCTAATACAAACTATGCAATAATTTATTTATGTCATCCAGGACAAAAATACTTCACAAACTTTTGTGCCATGTCTAATTGCAGGTGTATGGGACATTTGTACAATCCACTATGAAGATAAGGGGGAAAGAGATGTTTACCTGCTGTTCAAAAAGTTCTCTCACGTCACTTTTGGCCTAAGAGAAGATAGAGTCCAAGTCTCTCACGTTACGGACTCAGATTCGGACTACAGACATACACGACTCAAAACGTCAATAACTTTTCATCCGGACTCCAAATCGGGTGATTCTTTTTTGTTGGAAAATAGATTTCGTGCACCTTCCAACCCAATTGGATTCACCTTCAAATTCGTCAGAGCGTTGAGTTATGGATGAAACAATCTGATGTCAGCAGAATCCGAGTCAAACTACAAGTCCAAAGGTGTTACGTCACCTCCGCTTGGGCTCATTGGCCTTGTACGACCTAGGGTTAGTTTTAGGCTGCCTTGGGACGTCCTACCACCTCCTTGGCCGCCACCTTGCTCCTATATAAGTAGATCCATCTAGTAGCTTTTTCCTTGGGATTTGTTTAGTTAAAAGTTAGCCATTGCAACTTCGTGTACTTTGTTTGTGTCCAACGACTGACCAAGACCGCTTACGGATCCCCACCATTATCAATACTTCATATATATTCGCAATATTCAGATTGCTTTATCATATTCTTGCTTGTTCTTTGATTGCTTGCAGGAATAGACCTTCGTGGTCGAGTTGATCGTGCTCGGCATGGTCAATAACCTCTCGGAGTTGGTTTAGCGATTGCTAAGGCGCAACGTCGTGCACGTTTGTAGTCGGATCGTCAAAGTCGTCTCCACCAAATCGATAGTTATCATCTCATCGAAAGATCGGGACACCCTCGCCTCTATCATCCATGGATCAAAATCAACAAAACATCATCAAAACTAACAAATCACAAAAAAAATTTGGGGCTATTTTTGGTGGGGATTTTCGGATTTAGGATGAAATCAACAAAATCAAGCTAGAAAAAGAGGGGTAGGGGCTCCAAAAACGTGATCAACCTAAGCTCTGATACCATAGATGATGTAGGGCGGAACCCTATGTGGATGATCTTTCACGTTGGAGCGGATCCTACGGGGAATCACGAGGAACACGCGGAAGAACACGAGAAAAACGAGAGAGAAATCACAAAACCGACAAGAGATCAATCACACAAGTGCTAGATTATCGATCGCATAGAGTGGCACAAGATTCAAGATCAACAAAGGTAAGATACAAACGGTAGCCGTTCTTCTCCGTGAGGAGGCCTTGAGGGGTCCACCCTAGAAGGGGTCTTGAATCCGCTTGGGGATCTTCTCAGGAGAGGTCCCGATCTCGATGGAGAAGTAGCCAAGTGGATGAGCAAAGGCTCTCACACAAGAATATGAGCTAATCCAATGCTAACCCCGAGAAGAGGAAGGGGATGGAGTATATATAGTCTAGGGGCGAAGAGGTACATGGGTCTCGGCCCTTCTTTGTCTTGTGACAGCGGAACCGGATGTCCGGGCGTCGGCCCGGATGTCCGGGGCTTCAGGAGGCGCCGGATGTCCGGGCTGGGGCCCGGATGTCCGGGCTGGCCTGGGTCTTCCAGACGCAATCAGGTGCGGGGCGCCGGATTTCCGGGCGAGGGGCCGGATATCCGGGGTTTCGTGGGAGGCCGGATGTCCGGGGCCTGGGGGCTGGATGTCCGGGCCCTGTAGTTTGCGGCTGCTGTGATGGGCGCCGGATGTCCGGCCGGGCCGGATCTCAAGCTTATGGAAGGGCCGGATGTCCGGTGGCCGGATGTCCGGCTCTGCAGGCTTTCTCCGCTTTCTCTCGTCGTGTTCCTTCATCCTTGTACTTGGGGACTTGTCCATCATTCCGAGCATCTCCGAGAGGGTCTCCTTGGTACCTAGGCATGCATAGAGTCCTCGCCTTAGGTAGCAACCATGTCTCACCACGAATGGAAAGGGGAAGCATGTAGGAACGGGTTCACCTTGTGTCCAATGGCGAATAGTCGAGGTCTCATCTCCTGTATCCTTGGGGCTTGGAGAGTAGTCGGAGTGTACATGGTGATGAACGTGGGACGCTCCGCATCAAATCAATTCAGAGATGCAATCTTGAATAAACGCTCAACGACGGTACTATGCTGGTCCTAGGCTAGACCGGACTAGAGACGCGAGCCTAGAACACTAATGAGGTCACGGCGTAGCACAACTAGCATCAATGAAGGATAATAAGTAGCTGTGGACATCAAGATATAAGTGAAGATCACAACGGCAGTAAAGATAATGATGAAAACAAGCGCCAAGCAGGATATACAACAACTCTCTCTCCAATTTTCCTCTTGAAAAGTTTGAGCCAATTTTCTAATAACTTTTTTCAAAGAATGCTACTAACTCAAGCTTTCCAATGCAAAAAAAATCACTCAATTCCGAGTTGATATGAGGAGTCAAAAAAATCCTAAAACTGGTTTGAAAAACTGGAATAAGGTGTGTTCACGAAATTCGGAGGGCAAAAAGACCTATTTAGAAGCCGATTTTGAGGTGCCAAATATTGAACAAGCCTCTGCAACTATTTAGATGCGGCTCTTCTCTAGCTTTAATTTGAGTACTCGCGGAGCCAAAACGGACTTCGTATGAGGAAGTTATGCCTATTTTAGTGAACAGTGCACAAAACAGATTCCAATCTGAATTCAGCTACGAGATTGAGTCTAGATAGATCTGAACTTTTTTTTTCTTCTCTCTTTTTTTCTCACACTTTTTTTCCTTTTTCTTTCCCTCTTTTTTTTCTCTGACTTTTTTTTTTACTTTTTTTCTCTTTTTTTCTCTCTCTCCCTCTTTCCGAACAAACTAGATAAGATGCAGATTGGATCAAGTGAAGATATGAACGATCTCAACTATGATTATGACAATGAATGGTGGGTAGCACGTGGTGGAAATTGATTGATGAGGACATGACTACCTTGGATAAGACCAAAAATATTGCATACATGCATATTTGTCAGGTGATTTCTAGTGCAAACTATTCAATAATCTATTTATGTTATCCAGAACAAAAATACATCACATACTTTTGTGTTTTGTCTAATTGTAGGTGTATGGGACATTTGTACAATACACATATGAAGATAAGGGAAAAGGAGAAGTTTAGGTGCTGTTCAAAAAGTCCTCTCACGTCACTTTTGGACCAAGAGAAGATAGAGTCCAAGTCTCTCACGTTACGGACTCAGATTCGGACTGCAGACATACCGACTCAAAACGTCAATAACTTTTCATCAGGACTCCAAATTGGGTGATTCTTTTTGTTGGAAAATAGATTTCGTGCACCTTCCAACCCAATTGGATTCACCTTCAAATTCGTCCGGAGCGTTGAGTTATGGACGAAACAATCTGATGCTGCAGCAGAATCCGAGTCAAACTACAAGTCCAAAGGTGTTACGTCACCTCCGCTTGGGCCCATTGGCCTTGTACGACCTAGGGTTAGTTTTAGGCTGCCTTGGGACGTCCTACCACCTCCTTGGCCGCCACCCCTTGCACCTATATAAGTAGATCCATCTAGTAGCTTTTTCCGGGGGATTTGTTTAGTTAAAGTTAGCCATTGCAACTTCGTGGTACTTCGTTTGTGTCCAACGACTGCAGACCAAGACCGCTTACCGATCCCCACCATTATCAATACTTCATATATATTCGCAATATTCAGATTGCTTTATCATATTCTTGCTCGTTCTTCGATTGCTTGCACGAATAGACCTTCGTGGTCGGTGATCGTGCTTCCGCATCGCCAAGAACCTCGTGGAGATTGGTTTAGCGATTGCTAAGGCGCAACGTCAGCACGCGTTTGTAGTCGGATCGTCAAAGTCGTCTCCACCAAATCGATAGTTATCATCTCATCGAAAGATCGGGACACCCTCGCTTCTATCAAGTGGTATCAGTTTTCAGGTTGCTCGGTGAGAATTTCCAATTGTCCCTAGATTCGATTTATTTTCTTACCTATTGTCCAAGAAAAGGCCACGGAAAAGTTAGATCTATTCATCATTTGTCCTAGCCAGTCCAAGCCTTTGCAATTTTCTTTTCATTGTTTGCATTATTGAATTATCGGTTGCATCGTCGTGTCGAGTTGCTGGTCTTAGTGTCTAGTTCCTTTAGAGTTTCTGTTCACATTAGTCACGCCGCCGCTGCATCATTATCCCTTCCAAGGTACAACATACCATACATCAATTTCAACCTCGTGCTACGCTCTATTCATTGTCTTAATCATAGTTGAGGTCATTCACTTCTTTGCTTGATCCAATCTGCATCTTATCTAGTTTGTTTTGGAAAAAGAGAAAAAAGAAAGAAAAAAAGAAAAAAGTAAAAAAGTTATGGTTGCGGTTGGTTCTTTCACCGGTTATGCTCTAGTTTGGTGGAGTGAATATTGTCGGTTACACCCTGATTATGTACCTAATACTTGGGATGATTTAAAACATGTCATGAGAGATAGATTCGTCGATGTTTATTATACTCATGGCATGATTAAAAAAATGGAACATTTAAAACAAGGTAGTGACACCGTAACAAAATATTATGAGGATTTACAAACTACCTTGTTGCACTCATTTTTAGAAGAAAGTGAAGAAGATTTTATGGATAGATTTTGGGGAGGATTAAACCATAATATTCAGGAGATACTAATTCATGAAGAGTGTTATCCTATGGACCATTTGTTTCGTCTTGCTTGCAAAGCTGAACAGGAAATAAAACGACGTGTTGCCCACAAGGAGAACAAGTGCAGTGCACATTCCAACTGTTGATACAGATGTTTATTCAACTACTAGGCGTACTATGACAACCACATCCGTTGTTGCGAGGACTACATCATCTCCACCATGTGACACATCATCATCGAGAGTGCTCGCATCATCCGAGTTGACTATAAGAGGTAATGACAAAGGTACAAATTTTCCACTTTTACATGAGAATGATGCATGCCTAGTTAACTTGAATACATCATGTGTTGAGCTACCCACTACTTTGATCACACCACCTATTTTAGAGGATTATATTGATAATTTGACTTTGCCATGTGATCAAACAACTGAAATACCAACAATTTTGAGTGCACCCATTGAATTAATTGTTGATGCAAAAGAATCAATATTTAATCATTTTGATATGACCTCTAATCTTGGTGATGATTCTGTGTCGAATGACTTATTGCATGTTTACTTATTTAAGCATGTTGTAGCATGTAAACTTGATGCAAGTAAGGTTTATTCACCAATGTTTGGATGGTTTAATGATGAACATTGTCAATCTTTTGAAATGAATAAGAGCTTCACTTATATGTGCAAACTAAGTTGCAATATTTTCATGCCTTCTACTTCTTGTGATAATGTTTTGGCTTTAGATTTTATGAACTATGCAAGTTACTCATCTATTTATGTGTCATATGTGCAAAAATCAAGGGAAATAAAATGGATGACATATACATATACAACATGTACACCTTGTCTCTTTTGTTAGCCACATTTCAGACTAAGAACCGCCGAGGACGGCTTTGTTTTCAAGAAGTGGAGGATGATGAGGACATGACTACCTTGGATAAGACCAAAAATATTGCATACATGCATATTTGTCGGTGATTTCTAGTGCAAACTATTCAATAATCTATTTATGTTATCGAACAAAAATACATCACATACTTTTGTGTTTTGTCTAATTGTAGGTGTATGGGACATTTGTACAATACACATATGAAGATAAGGGAAAAGGAGAAGTTTAGGTGCTGTTCAAAAGTCCTCTCACGTCACTTTTGGACCAAGAGAAGATAGAGTCCAAGTCTCTCACGTTACGGACTCAGATTCGGACTACTGCAGACATACGACTCAAAACGTCAATAACTTTTTCATCCGGACTCCAAATTGGGTGATTCTTTTTTGTTGGAAAATAGATTTCGTGCACCTTCCAACCCAATTGAATTCACCTTAAAATTCGTCCGGAGCGTTGAGTTATGGACGAAACAATCTGATGCTGCAGCAGAATCCGAGTCAAACTACAAGTCCAAAGGTGTTACGTCACCTCCGCTTGGGCCCATTGGCCTTGTATGATGATAGAGGCGAGGGTGTCCCGATCTTTCGATGAGATGATAACTATCGATTTGGTGGAGACGACTTTGACGATCCGACTACAAACGTGCACGACGTTGCGCCTTAGCAATCGCTAAACCAACTCCGAGAGGTTATTGACCACGCCGAGCACAATCAACCTGACCACGAAGGTCTATTCTTGCAAGCAATCGAAAAACAAGCAAGAATATGATAAAGCAATCTGAATATTGCGAGTATATATGAAGTATTGATAAAGGTGGGGATCCGTAAGCGGTCTTGGTCTGGTCATTGGACACAAACGAAGTACACGAAGTTGCAATGGCTAACTTTTAACTAAACAAATCCCCAGGAAAAAGCTACTAGATGGATCTATTTATATAGGATCAAGGGGTGGCGGCCAAGGAGGTGGTAGGACGTCCCAAGGCATCCTAAAACTAACCCTAGGTCGTACAAGGCCAATGGGCCCAAGCGGAGGTGACGTAACACCTTTGGACTTGTAGTTTGACTCGGATTCTGCTGCAGCATCAGATTGTTTCGTCCATAACTCAACGCTCCGGACGAATTTGAATGTGAATCCAATTGGGTTGGAAGGTGCACGAAATCTATTTTCCAACAAAAAAAGAATCACCCAATATGTCGTCAGGATTAAAAAGTTATTTACGTTTATATTCAGGTATGTCTTTGCAGTCCGAATCTGAGTCCAGAACGTGAGAGACTTGGACTCTATCTTCTCTTGGTCCAAAAGTGACGTGAGAGGACTTTTTGAACAGCACCTAAACTTCTCCTTTTCCCTTATCTTCATATGTGTATTGTACAAATGTCCCATACACCTACAATTAGACAAAACACAAAAGTATGTGATGTATTTTTGTTCTGGATAACATAAATAGATTATTGAATAGTTTGCACTAGAAATCACCGACAAATATGCATGTATGCAATATTTTGGTCTTATCCAAGGTAGTCATGTCCTCATCATCCTCCACTTCTTGAAAACAAAGCCGTCCTCGGCGGTTCTTAGTCTGAAATGTGGCTAACAAAAGAGACAAGGTGTACATGTTGTATATGTATATGTCATCCATTTTTATTTTTCCTTGATTTTTGCACATATGACACATAAATAGATGAGTAACTTGCATAGTTCATAAAATCTAAAGCCAAAACATTATCACAAGAAGTAGAAGGCATGAAAATATTGCAACTCAGTTTGCACATATAAGTGAAGCTCTTATTCATTTCAAAAGATTGACAATGTTCATCATTAAACCATCCCAACATTGGTGAATAAACCTTACTTGCATCAAGTTTACATGCTACAACATGCTTAAATAAGTAAACATGCAATAAGTCATTCGACACAGAATCATCACCAAGATTAGAGGTCATATCAAAATGATTAAATATTGATTCTTTTGCATCAACAATTAATTCAATGGGTGCACTCAAAATTGTTGGTATTTCAGTTGTTTGATCACATGTCAAAGTCAAATTATCAATATAATCCTCTAAAATAGGTGGTGTGATCAAAGTAGTGGGTAGCTCAACACATGATGTATTCAAGTTAACTAGGCATGCATCATTCTCATGTAAAAGTGGAAAATCTGTACCTTTGTCATTACCTCTTATAGTCAACTCAGATGATGCAGCACTCTCGATGATGATGTGTCACATGGTGGAGATGATGTAGTCCTCGCAACAACGGATGTGGTTGTCATAGTATGCCTAGTAGTTGAATAAACATCTGTATCAACAGTTGGAATGTGCACCGCGCTTTGTTCTCCTTGTGGGCAACACGTCGCTTTTATTTCCTGTTCAGCTTTGCAAGCAAGACGAAACAAATGGTCCATAGGATAACACTCTTCATGAATTAGTATCTCCTGAATATTATGGTTTAATCCTCCCCAAAATCTATCCATAAAATCTTCTTCACTTTCTTCTAAAAATGAGTGCAACAAGGTAGTTTGTAAATCATCATAATATTTTGTTACGGTGTCACTACCTTGTTTTAAATGTTCCAATTTTTAATCATGCCACGAGTATAATAAACATCGATTTAATCTATCTCTCATGACATGTTTTAAATCATCCCAAGTATTAGGTACATAATCAGGGTGTAACCGACAATATTCACTCCACCAAACTAGAGCATAACCGGTGAAAGAACCAACCGCAACCATAACTTTTTACGTTCATCAAAATTATGGGAAGCAAATATATTATTTATGTCTAACTCCCATTCAATATATAAAGGAGGTCTAAAACGGCCATTAAATGGTGGTATAGAAACATGAACCTGATCATGTGCATTTGGATGTTTGTGCACCTCTCGTGACGGTTGTGGTATTTGCATAGGTGGTGGCATGTCTCCGCGATCGACAAAGCCCATGAATTGACTCTGGATCTGTCATGATTAGTAGAACAAGAAACAAAATCCAAAAATAATGTTTCTATAACTACTAGGATGTGGTGGTAAAATGCTCACGATAAAGCAAATATCAATGTCTTACAAGTTCTTACCATGCAAAGAAAGTGACAGGCAACTAAGCGGTGTCAAGTAACTCAAGATTGTGTAAAGAGATTGCCAGGGGAGCGTCACGTATACACGGTGTAAAAATATGTGGAGCTGGGTTGGCTATATATGGTAGCAAAATATTAGCAATAATCAATTCAAAGATGCAATGTTGAATAAACGTTCAACGACGATCAGGCTGGTCCTAGGCTAGACCGGACTAGAGACGCGAGCCTAGAACACTAATGAGGTCACGGCGTAGCACAACTAGCATCAATGAAGGATAATGAGTAGCTCTAGACAGCAAGATATAAGTGAAGAGCACAACGGCAGAAAGATAATGATGAAAAACAAGCGCCAAGCAGGATATACAACAACTCTCTCTCCGGTTTTCCTCTTGAAAAGTTTGAGCCAATTTTCTGATAACTTTTTCAAAGAATGCTACTAACTCAAGCTTTCCAATGCAAAAAGAATCACTCAATTCGAGTTGATATGAGGAGTCAAAAATTCTAAAACTGATTTGGAAAAGCTGGAATAAGCTGTGGTTCACGAACTTGGAGGGCAAAAGACCTATTTAGGAGCCGATTTTGAGGTGCCAAATATTGAACTAGCTTCTGCAACTATTTAGATGCGGCTCGTCTCTAGCTTTAATTTGAGTACTCACGGAGCCAAAACGGACTTCGTATGAGGAAGTTGCCTGTTTTCTTGAGCGATTACACAAAGCAGATTCCAATCCGAATTCAGCTACGAGATTGAGTCTAGATAGATCCGAACTTTGTTTTTTTTCTTCTCTTTTTTCTCACACTTTTTTCCTTTTTCTTTCTCTCTTTTTTCTCGACTTTTTTTACTTTTTTTTCTCTTTTTTCTCTCTTTTTTCTCTTTTTCCAAAACAAACTAGATAAGATGCAGATTGGATCAGCGAAGATGTGAATGACCTCAACTATGATTATGACAATGAATAGTGCATAGCACGTGGTGGAAATTGATGGATGGTATGGTGGACAGCGGAAGGGATAATGATGCAGCGTGGCGTGACTAATGTGAACAGAACTTCGAAACTCTAAAGGAACTAGACACTAAGACCAAAGCAACTCGACACGACGATGCAACCGATAATTCAATAATGCAAACAATGAAAAGAAAATTGCAAAGGCTTGGACTGGCTAGGACAAATGATGAATAGATCTAACTTTTCTACTGGCCTTTTCTTGGACAATAGGTAAGAAAATAAATCGAATCTAGGGATAACTGGAAAATCTCACCGAGCAACCTGAAAACTGATACCACTTGATAGAGGCGAGGGTGTCCCGATCTTTCATGAGATGATAACTATCGATTTGGTGGAGACGACTTTGACGATCCGACTACAAACGTGCACGACGTTGCGCCTTAGCAATCGCTAAACCAACTCCGAGAGGTTATTGACCACGCCGGAGCACAATCAACCTCGACCACGAAGGTCTATTCCTGCAAGCAATCGAAAAACAAGCAAGAATATGATAAAGCAATCTGAATATTGCGGTATATATGAAGTATTGATAAAGGTGGGGATCCGTAAGCGGTCTTGGTCTGGTCGTTGGACACAAACGAAGTACGAAGTTGCAATGGCTAACTTTTAACTAAACAAATCCCGGAAAAAGCTACTAGATGGATCTACTTATATAGGATCAAGGGGTGGCGGCCAAGGAGGTGGTAGGACGTCCCAAGGCATCCTAAAACTAACCCTAGGTCGTACAAGGCCAATGGGCCCAAGCGGAGGTGACGTAACACCTTTGGACTTGTAGTTTGACTCGGATTCTGCTGCCGCATCAGATTGTTTCATCCATAACTCAACGCTCCGGACGAATTTGAAGGTGAATCCAATTGGGTTGGAAGGTGCACGAAATCTATTTTCCAACAAAAAGAATCACCCAATTTGGAGTCCGGATGAAAAAGTTATTGACGTTTTGAGTCAGGTATGTCTGCAGTAGTCCGAATCTGAGTCCGTAACGTGAGAGACTTGGACTCTATCTTCTCTTGGTCCAAAAGTGACGTGAGAGGACTTTTGAACAGCACCTAAACTTCTCCTTTTCCCTTATCTTCATATGTGTATTGTACAAATGTCCCATACACCTACAATTAGACAAAACACAAAAGTATGTGATGTATTTTTGTTCTGGATAACATAAATAGATTATTGAATAGTTTGCACTAGAAATCACCTGACAAATATGCATGTATGCAATATTTTTGGTCTTATCCAAGGTAGTCATGTCCTCATCATACGACCTAGGGTTAGTTTTAGGCTGCCTTGGGACGTCCTACCACCTCCTTGGCCGCCACCCCTTGCACCTATATAAGTAGATCCATCTAGTAGCTTTTTCCGGGGGATTTGTTTAGTTAAAAGTTAGCCATTGCAACTTCGTGTACTTCGTTTGTGTCCAACGACCAGACCAAGACCGCTTACCGATCCCCACCATTATCAATACTTCATATATATTCGCAATATTCAGATTGCTTTATCATATTCTTGCTCGTTCTTCGATTGCTTGCAGGAATAGACCTTCGTGGTCAGGCTGATCGTGCTTCCGGCATCGTCAGTAACCTCGGGAGATTGGTTTAGCGATTGCTAAGGCGCAACGTCGTGCACGTTTGTAGTCGGATCGTCAAAGTCGACTCCACCAAATCGATAGTTATCATCTCATCGAAAGATCGGGACACCCTCGCCTCTATCATTGATGGATGGATGATGGTCAACGGAAGGGATAACGATGCAGCAGCGGCGTGACTAATGTGAATAGAACTCGAAACTCTAAACGAACTAGACACTAAGACCAGCAACTCGACACGACGATGCAACCGATAATTCAATAATGCAAACAATGAAAAGAAAACTACAAAGACTCAGACTGGCTTGGACAAAGGATGAATAGATCTAACTTTTTTGTGGCTCTTTCTTGGGCAATAGGTAAGCGAATAAAACTAATCTAGGGATAATTGGAAATTCTCACCGAGCAACCTGAAAACTGATACCACTTGATAGAGGCGAGGGTGTCCCGATCTTTCGATGAGATGATAAATATCGATTTGGTGGAGCCGACTTTGACGATCCGACTAGAGACGTGCACGACGTTGCGCCTTAGTAATCGCTAAACCAATCTCCTGAGGTTACTGACGATGCTGGAAGCATGATCAGCCGGACCACGAAGGTCTATTCCTGCACGCAATCGAAGAACGAGCAAGAATATGATAAAGCAATCTGAATATTGCGAATATATATGAAGTATTGATAATGGTGGGGATCCGTAAGCGGCCTTTTTCTGGTCGTTGGACACAAACGAAGTACACGAAGTTGCAATGGCTAACTTTTAACTAAACAAATCCCAAGGGAAAAGCTACTAGATGGATCTACTTATATAGGAGCAATGGGCGGCGGCCAAGGAGGTGGGAGGACGTCCCAAGGCAGCCTAAAACTAACCCTAGGTCGTACAAGGCCAATGGGCCCAAGTGGAGGTGACGTAACACCTTTGGACTTGTAGTTTGACTCGGATTCTGGTGCAGCGTCAGATTGTTTCGTCCATAACTCAACGCTCCGGAGGGATTTTAAGGTGATTCCAATGGGGTTCGGAAGAGCATGAAATCTACTTTCCAATAAAAAAAAGAATCACCCAATTCAGAGTCCCTATGAAAAAGTTGTTGGCGTTTTGAGTCAGGTATGTCTGTGCAGTCCGAATCTGAATCCAGAACGTGAGAGACTTGGACTCTATCTTCTCTTGGCCCAAAAGTGAAGTGAGAGGACTTTTTGAACAACACCTAAACTTCTCCTCTTCCCTTATCTTCATATGTGTATTGTACAAATGTCCCATACACCTGCAATTAGATAAAAACACAAAAGTATGTGAATTATTTTTGTTCTGGATAACATAAATAGATTATTGAATAGTTTGCACTAGAAATCACCTGACAAATATGCATGTATGCAATATTTTTGGTCTTATCCAAGGTAGTCATGTCCTCATCATTGTGTTTAGCAAAACCATGAAAGAGCATCTTAATCATGTTAGGGCTGTTTTGCAAACCCTTCGCAAGGAACGTCTTCAAAACTTGAAAAAATGCACATTTGGTGTTGACAATGTGGTTTTCTTGGGTTTTGTTGTCTCTTCCAGGGGTGTCCATGTTGATGAATCTAAAACTGAAGCAATTAAAACTTGGCCCCAACCCACCAATTTGCAACAAGTGCGTAGTTTTCTTGGTCTTGCGGGTTTTTATCGTCGCTTTGTGAAAGATTTTAGCACTATTGTCGCTCCTTTGCATGCTTTGAGTAAGAAGAATGCTCCTTTTGTTTGGGGATCTTTGCAATCCGCCGCTTTTGATGAGCTCAAGTCTTTGCTTACTCATGTTCCGATTCTCGCTTTGCCCAATTTTGACAAAATTTTTGAGGTTCATTGTGATGCAAGTGGTACCGGAATTGGCGGAGTTTTGATGCAAGAAAAACGAGCCATTGCATATTTTGGTGAAAAACTCTCCGGTGCTCAACTTAATTATCCCATATATGACAAAGAATTGTATGCTTTAGTACGTGTGCTACATGTTTGGGAACATTATCTTAGACCTCATGAGTTTGTCATACATACCGATCATGAAACGCTTAAGTACTTAAAAGGTCAAACTAAGTTGAACAAGCGTCATGCCAAATGGAGTGAATTTATTGAATCTTTCCCCTATGTGATCAAGTACATTAAGGGTAAGGAAATTGTAGTTGCGGATGCACTTTCACGCATATGCACGCTTGTCACTAAACTTGAGTTGAATGTTATTGGTTTTGAGCACGTCAAAGACTTGTATGCTAATGATCCATCTTTTGCTATTGCTTATGCAAAGTGTTTGACGCCTACTTCTTGGGAACAATATTATATCAAGGATGCTTATCTTATGAAAGCTAACAAACTATGCATTCCCGAGTCTTCTCTTTGTTTGCTCCTTTTGCAAGAGGCTCATGGAGGCGGACTCATGGGACATTTTGGACGTGACAAGACATTCGGCACGCTCTCCAAGAACTACTTTTGGCCCAAGATGTTTTGAGACGTCTCATGCTTCACCACCCGATGCTCTACATGTCGCAAAGCTAAGTCTAAAGCTCAATCTAAAGCCTTTCAATTCCATATCAACCATGGGAAGATATTAGCATGGATTTTCTGCTTGTTTTTACCTAGAACTAGAAATGGAAAGGATTCCGTTTTTGTTGTTGTGGACCGGTTTTCCAAAATGGCACATTTCATTCCTTGCAACAAGATAGACGATGCTTCACATGTTGCCGATCTCTTTTGTAGGGAAATCTTGCGACTTCATGGAGTGCCAAAGACGATTGTCTCGGACATGACGTCAAGTTCTTGAGTTACTTTTGGAAGACTTTATGCCAAGCTCGGAATCAAGCTACTATTCTCCACGGCATATCATCCACAAACCGACGGCCAAACGGAGGTGACAAACCGTGACGCTCTCGGCCTTCTTGGCGTGCTAATCAAGAAGAACATCAAGGAGTGGGAAGAGTGCCTACCCATCGCCGAAATACGCCTACAATCATGCAAGACATTCAACTACCGGCAAGTCCCCTTCGAGGTCGTCTACGGTTTCAACCCGTTGTCCCCTTTGGACATTCTTCCTCTTCCACTTCAAGAGCGCACCAACATGGACGCGAGTGCCCGAGTCAACCACCTCAAGAAGATGCATGAAGATACAAGGCACACCATCGAGCGCCAAGTACAACGACTCGCGACCAAGCTCAAGTCAACAAGCAACCCATGATATTCAACATCGGAGTTCTTGTGTGGCTACACCTTCGAAAGGAACGATTCCCGAATGAACGCAAGTCCAAACTCCTACCTCACGTTGATGGACCCTTTAAGGTGCTAGCACGCTACAACAACAACGCTTACAAGATCGACCTTCCGCGCGACAAGTACACCGTGAGCGACATCTTCAACATCAAGGACCTTTCGCCATACCATGGTGATGAGGATTTCGATCCGAGGTCGGATCTTTCCTAGGGGGGGGGGGGGGGAGATGATGCGGAGCATCCCACGATCACCCCATGGACACCACTTCAACTATCCAAGCTCCAAGTAGACCCATGACAAGAGCTAGGGCTCGTGCTATTCAATCCGAGGTGACATCTCTCCTACTTGAGTTTCCCTCCTCTTCAAGTGAGATATGGTTACTGCCTAAGTCCGAGAAGCTATGTGTTATCAGGTACAACACTCAAGACCCGGAACCGAGGACTGAGGAAGAAGAGACAGGCGTCAACACTCTGAACAGCCCGGACCTTCCGGCCCCCGGACCATCCGGCTAGCCCGGACCTTCCGGCCTACGGCGTCTTCGACCAGACCGGACCTGCCTACTTTATGGTTAGCCCGGAACCAGGCCCGGACCTTCCGGCCCCCGGAACCTCCGGCCAGCCCGGACCTTCCGGCCACCGGAAGCCAAGCCAGCTCCTCTCGCGCCCACACTCTGGTTAGGCCGGACCTTCCCCGGAACCTCCGGCGCCGGAACTTCCTACTGTCAAGAGCAATGACTTGGGCCAAGGCCCGTGTACCTTTTCGTCACTTAGACTAAAATACTTTTCTCCTACCTACGTTTTAGGGTTAGCATTGGTTTAGCTCATATTTTGTGTGTGAGCCTTGCTCATCCACTTGGTTACTTCTCCTCAGAGCTCACGACCTCTTCGAAGAAGATCCCCCAAGCGGATTCAAGACCCCATCAAGGGAAGACAATCAAGACCTCCTCCCGGAGAAGAACGGCTACTCGTGTATCTTTCCTTTGTTGAATTTGAATCTTGTGCTACCTTATGTGTTCGGTGATCTAGCCCTTGTGTGATCGATTACTTGTCGGTTTAGTGATTCTCTCGTTTTCCCCGTGTTTCCCCTTTGTGTTTTCCGCGCGTTCCTCGTGTTCCCCGTAGGATCCACTCCAAACGTGAAAGATCGTCCACTTTGGGTTCCGCCCTATATCAATCTTCACTTATATCTTGCTGTCCAGAGCTACTTAGTATCCCTCATTGATGCTAGTTGTGCTACGCCGTGACCTCATTAGTGTTCTAGGCTCACATCTCTAGTCCGGTCTAGCCTAGGACCAGACAAGATCACCGTCGTTGAGCGTTTATTCAACATTGCATCTTTGAATTGATTATTGCTAATATTTTGCTACCATATATAAACAACCCAGCTCCACATATTTCTACACCGTGTATTCGTACGTTCTCCTGGCAATCGATTTGCACAATCTTCGGAGTTATTTGACACCGCTGGTTGCCTGTCATCACCTGCCACATGGTAAGAACTTGTAAGATGTTGATATTTTCTTTACTGTGAGCACTTTACAACCACATCCTAGTAGTTCATCGAAACATTATTCCGGAGATTTTGTTTCTTGTTTCTACTAATCATGACAGGTTCCGGAGATAGAAGTTCTTGGACGACGGACACATCATCACCATCACGAGAGTTGGGAAAACACACACAAGCACATGGTCAGGTTATCTCTTTACCGTCATTTGAGGGTAGATTTAATCCTGCTATTTATCTAGCTTGGGAGCTTGAAGTAGAACAAGTTTTAGTCACCATGGCTTTTACGAACTTGAGCGAGTACGAGCTGCCACTAGAGCATTCTACTGGTTTTGCTTACGCTTGGTGGAGTGTGCCTTTGTAAGAAAAACATTGATAACCAACCCACAACTTGGAAAGATTTGAAAGATGTAATGAGACAACAATTTTTCCCTCCTTACTATCGTCGTGAATTGCTTTGCAAATTTGAACAATTTAAACAAGGCAACAACACTGTTCATGCTTACTACCAAGAGTTCAAATCTTATATGCATCATTGTGACATAGAAGAATCTGAGGATGATACAATGAATAGATTTTTGGTGGTTTGAACCATGATATTCAGAACGCGATTTCGTATATTCCTTGTTGCATTATTGGTATGTATGTTCGTGCTTGTACCTTTGAGAGACGATTATGAGGAGGATGCATTGGGTGACTACAACAACTACTATTCTAGTTCATGCTCACCACCACCGCTTGGTTCCTCCACCATTGCACCTACTAGAGCAACCACACCTCAGATTGTGAGCGCGACATCATCTCAAGAGTATGGTACATTGCCATGATGAGGACATCAATACCATTGTTACACCCACAGCCCCTGCTGCTATACATACTGGACCAATTACTAGAGCTCGCGCACGCCAATTGAATTATCAGGTACTTTCGTTTCTTGGTAACGATTCCAATGTTCATGAGAATATGATGCTGCCTAAATTGGATACATTTGTTTTGCTTACAAATGAAGGGCCTACCATGGACAAGAAAGATGAACCTTGGAGCAAGTTCAAGCATGGAGATGTTGGCATGCAAGGGAAACAAGAACGGAGTTACAAGTGATGATTCCATGACTTTGAAGCCACCCTAATGAGAGCATGAGGCCTTGGACGAAATATACAAGATGCCACTTCATAATATTCGTCCATAGGCTATTCTAGGTGCTGCGTCACCTTATTATTGGGCCAGGCCCATGTAATTTCGAAATACTTAAGTGTAGGCTGTTTTAGAGTCCGTATGTGTGGGGAAACAAGAGTTAGGGTTGGTTTGGGACCCCTCCCTCAAGGGCCACGAAATTCCCTCCTCTTTCTCCATATATACAGCCCTTAGGGCGTCGTGTAGACTTTGGGTTTTGTTTAGATCAAAAGTTCGCCATAGCTGCAACTACGCGTGCCGTTTGTGTTCAACGACCGGACCAAGGCGTCTCGTAACCCCACCTTCATTAATAAAGCTTTCCTATTATATTCACAATATCCAGATTGCAATCTTAGTTTCTTGCTTGTTCTTCGTTTGCTCGCAGGAAACAGGCCCTCGTGGTCAGGTTGATCGTGCTCCAGCGTGGTCAATAACCCTCGGAAGTTGGTTTAGCGATTGCTAAGGCGCGACGTCTCACACGTACGTAGTCGGATCGTCAAGGTCGACTCCCACAGAAACGATAGCCACCATCTCATCGAAACATCGGGACACCTTTGCCTCTATCAAGTGGTATCAGATTTTCAGGTTGCTCGGTGAGATTTTACAGTTTTCGTAGATTAGATCGAGTCTGTTCTTCATACCTAAAGTCCACGAAAAAGCCACAAAAAAATTAGGGTTAGTTCATCATATCCGAACCAATCTGAGCCTTCGCATAATCTTTTTGGGGTTTTCGCTTTGTTGAATTTGCGGTTGCATCGTCGTGTCAAGTTCTTTGGTCTTAGAGTCTAGTCTTTTAGAGTTTCGAGTTACGGTCATAAGTTGTCACGCCGCCCGCACCATCATCATCGCCTTGCCATCTACCACCCTTCTTATCCACCACCAATCCGTAGCCATATACCACCACCGCTGCCATATACCACCACCGCTGCCATATACCACAACCATATATCCACCACCAATCCGAGTTCTTCTCATATTAGGTTTGTTTTCGAGATCCATCTAGTTTCCGATTCGTGTTTCCTAGTCCGGAAACCACCCTCCGTTTAGGCCCAAAATTTTCCGAAAACACACTTGTCGAAAAATTTTCTGGCTATCCTATTTTTAGGTGTTTCTAAGCGTATTGAGACAGTCGCCATTATAGAAAGTTTTTTGACCCGTTTCAGTTTTGGGTCCGGCGTTCGAAAAAAAAAATATTTGGTCGAAAAAATTTCGTGCCCATCCTGTCAGTTTGACCTGGGAAGAGTTTTGAGACACTCGCCATTATAGTGATTTTTCGCAAAAAAAAAGCGCAAAAAAAAGAGCAGCGCAAAAAAAAACGCGAAAAAAAAAATTCCAGAGTGTGCTTTTCCGTTGTTCCCGTGCAGCGCCGTGATTTTGTTAGTGTTCTAGGCTCGCGTCTCTAGCACGGTCTAGCCTAGGACCAGCACAGTACCGTCGTTGAGCGTTTATTCAACTTTGCATCTCTGAATTGATTATTCTTGACCCTTTTATAAGCCTTCCCAGCTCCACATACATCTACATCGTGCGTTTGACTCTCCCCGTAATCGCTCTATCCAAGCTTTGAGAGTTTTGACTACATCGGTTGCCGATCACCGCTTTCTTCTTTGGGTAAGAACTGGTAAGAATTTGAGATTTGCTTGACGGATTTGTGACTGTCCACCACACCACCACCACCACTCCCTAGTAGTCTGTCAATCATATTCTTGTGTGTTTCTATTGCTGCTAACCATGGCAGGATCACAAGCATTTAGACCGACCGGGAGAACATGACAAACAAAGCGCTACATGATAAGTTTCAACAAATGATGAGTGGGCAGGTGGAAGATGTTCTAAATAGATTTGAAGAGGCCATGGAGAAGATAGATGGCATTGAGAAGGCGTTGAAACAAAGCTCGATAACAAGTTTAATGAATTGCTCATGCGTCTACCACCACCACCACCGGCTGCACCTAATGCACCTCTACAACAACAACAACGACTACCTCCACATCACGGCAGCCCTCCGCCGAAGCGAGCCGTGTCCCTCTTCACCGCCAAGCTGCTGGTGTCTTTGTTGATACTTCCGTGGCTCCTGCTGGCGATGTGGGGAGGATGATTATGTGAGAGAGTACGAGGATGAGGTTGATCAACTTCAGAACTACGTGCAAGTGCAACCACCAGCACCACAACCACCCGGTCGTCCACATGCAAATAATGGCAATGTTAGGGCTCCCCTCAGTGCGAGATCATGACCATCTCCCTAAACTGAAGTTGAATATTCCACCATTTGAGGGTAGATATGTTCACGATATATATCTTACTTGGGAGTTAGAAAGCGAACAACGATTTACATGTTTACAATATCCCGAGGAGAGGCGTGTTCCCCGCTGTTTGTGCTTTCACTAGCTTTGCATGTGTTTGGTGGTCTGAACATTGTAGATTATATCCTGTTCCAGCTACTTGGACTGCTTTGAAAACTGCTATGCGTACTCGTTGGGTTCCACCATATTATCAACGTGAATTACTTCAAAAATTGCAGCGCTTAAGACAAGGAAAAAATTCGGTGAAAGAATATTATCGTGAATTACAAACTGGCTTGATTAGATGTGCTATTGTTGAGGAGAATGAAGCTATGCTTGCACGTTTTACGGTGGATTAAATAGAGATATTCAGACCATTCTAGACTACAAGGATTATACTAATATCACTCGATTATTCCATCTTGCTTGTAAAGCTGAACGTGAAGTCTTGAGGATCGGCGAGCGTTGGCGCGGACTAACTTTTCTGCAGGTCGACCTTCATCATGGACACCACGTGCATCATCTACTTCCACACGTTCTACTACACCGGCACCTCCGTCGGCTGCCACCTCCAACCGTGATACAAGAAAGGTGCACAACCACCACTATCTCGCCAAGAGCACACTGCCGGGCCTACAGAGCTCTTCTTCTTCCATGGCGTCAACAGGACACACAAGTGATATTATTTGTCGTCGTTGTAAGGGAAGAGGACACTTTATAGAGAATGCCAATCTCAGCGTGTGATGATTGCTACGAGGATGGTGGGTATGAGTCCGCTTAGTGACTATGATGAAGAGACTTTGGCTCTTATTACGCATGAAGAACACGGTGGAGAGGATTACGATCATGAGACGCAATACATGGCTGGAAGATGCCGACAGGTATGAATGTTTAGTTGCTCAACGTGTTTTGAGTGTGAAGGTTACACAATCTGAGCAAAATCAGAGGCATAACTTGTTCAATACAAAGTGAGTTGTGAAGGAACGTTCTATTAGCGTCATCATAGATGGAGGGAGCTGCAACAACTTGGCTAGCATGGATATGGTGGAGAAGCTTTCTCTCACCACAATACCACATCCACATCCTTACTACATCCAATGGTTCAACAACAGCGGCAAGGTTAAGGTAACACGTCTTTGTTAGGTGTGTATTTTAGTATCTCTACATATGCTGATTATGTTGATTGTGATGTGGTACCTATGCAAGCATGTTCCTTATTACTTGGTAGACCATGGCAATTTGATAAAAATTCTATACACCATGGTAGAAACAATCAGTATACTCTTGTTCACAAGGATAAAAATATTACTTTGCTTCCTATGACTCCTGATTCAATTTTGAAAGATGATATTAATAGAGCTAATAAAGCAAAACAGGAGAAAAATAAGAGTGAAAATCAGATTGTGGCAAAAGAATTTGAGCAACAAATGAAGCCTAATAATAAACCATCTAATGTTGCTTCGAAATTAAACTGAAAAGTGCATGTTTAATTGCCACCAAATCTGATATTGAGGAGCTAGATTCTAGCAAATCTGTTTGCTATGCTTTTGTGCAAAGAGGCATTATTTTCATTCGAGGACGTGCCTTCCTCTTTGCCCCTATTTGTCACTAACATTTTGCGGAGTTCGCTGAAGTCTTCCCACAAGACGTGCCACCGGATTACCACCTATTCGAGGGATTGAGCATCAAATTGACTTAATTCCTGGTGCATCGTTACCCAACCGTGCACCATACCGTACCAATCCAGAGGAGACGAAGGAGATTATGCGTCAAGTACAGGAGCTGCTCGACACAGGTTATATACGCGAATCTCTTAGTCCTTGTGCTGTTCCTATTATACTAGTGCCTAAAAAGGATGGTACGTCGCGTATGTGTGTTGATTGTAGAGGCATTAATAATATTACTATTCGTTATCGTCATCCTATTCCTAGGCTAGATGATATGCTTGATGAATTGAGTGGCTCTACAATATTCTCCAAAGTTGATTTGCGTAGTGGATACCATCAAATTCGTATGAAATTGGGAGATGAACGGAAAACAACATTTAAAACTAAGTTTGGTTTATATGAGTGGTTAGTCATGCCTTTTGGGTTAACTAATGCACCTAGTACTTTCAGGAGACTAATGAACGAAGTTTTACGTGCTTTCATTGGACGATTTGTGGTAGTCTATTTTGATGATATACTGATTTATAGCAAATCTTTGGAAGAACATTTGGAACATTTACGTGCTGTTTTTAATGCTCTACGTGATGCACGTTTGTTTGGTAACCTTGGGAAGTGCACCTTTTGCACCGACCGAGTATCTTTTCTTGGCTATGTTGTTACACCACAGGAATTGAAGTTGATAAAGCCAAGATTGAAGCTATTGAGAGTTGGCCGCAGCCCAAAACGGTCACACAAGTGAGGAGTTTTCTTGGACTCACTGGTTTCTATAGGCGCTTTGTGAGAGACTTTAGCACCATTGCTGCACCTCTCAATGAACTTACAAAGAAGGATGTGCCTTTTGTTTGGGGTACCGCATACGGAAGAAGCCTTCACGGTATTGAAAGATAAGTTGACACATGCTCCTTTACTCCAACTTCTGACTTTAATAAGACTTTTGAGCTTGAATGTGATGCTAGTGGAATTGGATTAGGAGGTGTGTTATTACAAGATGGCAAACCTGTTGCATACTTTTACGAAAAATTGAGTGGGCCTAGTCTGAACTATTCTACTTATGACAAAGAATTATATGCTCTTGTTCGGACTTTAGAGACATGGCAACATTATTTATGGCCCAAAGAATTTGTTATACATTATGATCATGAATCTTTGAAACATATTAGAAGTCAAGCTAAACTGAATCGTAGACATGCTAAATGGGTTGAATTCATTGAGACTTTCCCTTATGTCATTAAACACAAGAAGGGTAAAGAAAATGTTATTCCTGATGCTTTGTCTCGTCGCTATACTATGCTTTCACAACTTGACTTCAAAATATTTGGTTTGGAGACCATCAAAGATCAATATGTGCATGATGCTGATTTTAAAGATGTAATGCAGAATTGTAAAGAAGGAAGAACATGGAACAAGTTCGTTATTAAGGATGGTTTTGTGTTCCGTGCTAACAAGCTATGCATTCCTGCTAGCTCTGTTCGTCTTTTGTTGTTGCAGGAGGCGCATGGAGGAGGATTAATGGGACACTTTGGCGTGAAGAAGACGGAGGATATACTTGCTACACATTTCTTTTGGCCAAAGATGAGACGGGATGTTGAGCGTTTTGTTGCTCGCTGCACTACATGTCAAAAAGCTAAGTCACGACTCAATCCTCATGGTTTATATATGCCTTTGCACTGTACCTAGTGTTCCTTGGGAGGATATATCTATGGACTTTGTTTTAGGTTTACCTCGAACAAAGAAGGAGGGATAGCATATTTGTTGTCGTGGATAGATTCTAAAATGGCACACTTTATACCATGTCATAAAAGCGATGATCTTTATTAATGTTGCTGATTTGTTCTTTCGTGAAATTATTCGCTTGCATGGTGTGCCAAATACTATTGTTTCAGATCGTGATACTAAATTTCTTAGCCACTTTTGGAGATGTTTATGGGCTAAGTTGGGGACTAAACTGCTTTTTAGTACTACTTGTCACCCCCAAACTGATGGACAAACTGAAGTAGTCAATAGAACATTGTCTACTATGCTTAGGGCTGTTTTGAAGAATAATAAGAAAATGTGGGAAGAATGCTTGCCTCATATTGAATTTGCTTATAATCGTTCATTGCGTTCTACTACTAAGATGTGCCCTTTTGAAATTGTGTATGGCTTCCTACCTCGTGCACCTATTGATTTGTTGCCTCTTCCATCTTGGGAGAAGGTGAATTTTGATGCTAAAGAACGTGCTGAATTGATTTTAAAAATGCATGAGTTAACTAAGGAAAACATTGAGCGTATGAATGCTAAATATAAACTTGCTGGAGATAAGGGTAGAAAACATGTTGTCTTTGCACCTGGAGATCTTGTTTGGTTACATTTGCGTAAGGATAGGTTTCCTAATTTGCATAAATCAAAGCTAATGCCACGTCTTGATGGTCCATTTAAGGTGTTAGAGAAAATAAATGATAATGCATATAAACTTGAGCTGCCTGCAGATTTTGGGGTTAGTCCCACTTTTAACATTGCAGATTTGAAGCCTTATTTGGGTGAGGAAGATGAGTTTCCGTCGAGGACGACTTCATTTCAAGAAGGGGAGGATGATGAGGACATCAATACCATTGTTACACCCACAGCCCTGCTGCTATACATCTTGGACCAATTACTAGAGCTCGCGACGCGCCAATTGAATTATCAGGTACTTTCTTTTCTTGGTAACGATTCCAATGTTCATGAGAATATGATGCTGCCTAAATTGGATACATTTGTTTTGCTTACAAATGAAGGGCCTACCATGGACAAGAAAGATGAACCTTGGAGCAAGTTCAAGCATGGAGATGTTGGCATGCAAGGGAAACAAGAACGGAGTTACAAGTGATGATTCCAGGACTTTGAAGCCACCCTAATGAGAGCATGAGGCCTTGGACGAAATATACAAGATGCCACTTCATAATATTCGTCCATAGGCTATTCTAGGTGCTGCGTCACCTTATTATTGGGCCAGGCCCATGTAATTTCGAAATACTTAAGTGTAGGCTGTTTTTAGAGTCCGTATGTGTGGGGAAACAAGAGTTAGGGTTGGTTTAGGACCCCTCCCTCAAGGGCCACTAAATTCCTCCTCTTTCTCCATATATACAGCCCTTAGGCGTCGTTTAGACTTTGGGTTTTGTTTAGATCAAAAGTTCGCCATAGCTGCAACTTCAGCGTGCCGTTTGTGTTCAACGACCGGACCAAGGCGTCTCGTAACCCCACCTTCATTAATAAAGCTTTCCTCTTATATTCGTAATATCCAGATTGCAATCTTAGTTTCTTGCTTGTTCTTCGTTTGCTCGCAGGAAACAGGCCCTCGTGGTCGAGTTGATCGTGCTCGGCGTGGTCAATAACCCTCGGAAGTTGGTTTAGCGATTGCTAAGGCGCGACGTCTCGCACGTACGTAGTCGGATCGTCAAGGTCGACTCCCACAGAAACGATAGCCACCATCTCATCGAAACATCAGGACACCTTTGCCTCTATCATGCCATCAGCCCTACCTATATCAGCTACATCTTTGCGACAAGGTAACTGTAAAGGTATTGATGATATAACTTCAGATGAGAATGATGCATGCCTAGTTAACTTGAATACATCATGTGTTCAGTTACCTGCTGATTTGAGCGCATCACCTATTTAATCATTTTGATATGACCTCTAATCTTGGTGATGATTCTGTGTCAAATGACTTATTGCATGTTTGCTTATTAAGCATGTTGTAGCATGTAAATTTGATGCAAGTAAGGTTTATTCACCAATGTTGGAATGGTTTAATGATGAATATTGTCAATCTTTTCATATGAATAAGAGCTTCACTTATATGTGCAAACTGAGTTGCAATACTTTCATGCCTTCTTGATGCGGAGCATCCCTCACTTATCCCCATGGACGCACCTACATCTTCCTCAACACCACGTGGACCCATGACTCGAGCCCGAGCTAAGGCTATCGAATATAAGGTGAACTCGCTCCTCTCCGAACTCCCTCTTCCTACTCACGAGACATGGCTACTACCTCATCCGGAAACTCTATGTGTGATCAGGTACATGGAGATGAGCCAAGGAACAACTACTTGCAAGAGCCAAGACAACGAGGACCCCAAGCATGTTGAAGAAGAAGAAAAGCTGCTGAAGCTACAGGCATCGGACGTCCGACCCAGTCCGGAGGTCCGACGACTCCCAGGTCACGGACGAACGACGCCCTCCGGACGTCCGGCAGCTGGGCACCCGAATGGAAACTCACGGACGACCGAAGCCTCCGGATGATGTAGGGCGGAACCCTAATCGGAGATCTTTCACGTTTGGAGGGGATCCTACGGGGAAAACGCGATGAACGGGCGGAAGAACAAAGGAAACACACACAAGAGGAACACTAAACCGACAAGTTTCGATTACACAAGGGCAAGATCAACGAACACATAAGGTATCACAAGATTCAAAATCAACAAAGGAAATATACATGAGTAACCGATCTTCTCCGCGAGGAGGTCTTGATGGGGTCCACCCTAGAGGGGGTCTTGAATCCGCTTGGGGGATCTTCTCCGAAGAGGTCGTGGGCTCCGAGGAGAAGTACCAAGTTGACGAGCAAGGGCTCTCACACCAAAGATGAGCTAAACCAATGCTAACCCTAACTAGGAGGAGGTGGGAGAGTATTTATAGCTTACGGGACGAAAGGGTACACGGGCCTCGGCCCAGGTGGCTGCTCGCAGGCAGGGCCAGAAGTTCCGGACACCGGAAGGTCCGGGCAGGGTCCGGCCTAAGCCGAGAGTTGGCGCGGGTGGAGCTGGGCTGGCTACGAGGCGGAAGGTCAGGCGGGCGGAAGTTCGGGGCCGGAAGGTCTGGCGGCCGGAAGTTCGAGGGCGGAAGGTCCAGCCCGGCTTCGGGGTGGTTCCGACTAACAGAATGTTGGCACGCCGGGCTGGTCGATGTCGTCGGGGGAAGCTCCGGCCGGCGGAAGTTCGGGGCGGAAGTTCCGGGCTGAGGCCGACGTTCCGGGTTGTCCGGAGAGTTGACGCTGTCGTTTCTTCTTCAGCTCCGGGTTCCTTGGCTTGAGCGTTGTACCGATCACGCATAGTGTCTCGGACTTAGGTAGTAGCCATGTCTCCTTTGGAAGGAAAGGGGAAATCGAATAGGAGTGATGTCACCTCGGATTGAATAGCACGATCTCTTGCTCTTGTCATGGGTCCACTTGGAGCTTGGATAGTTGATGGAAGGTCCATGGGAATGACCGAAGGATGCTCCGCATCATCTCCCCCCTCCCCCTTGTGGTAGATCCAACCTCAGATCAGATTCTTCATCACCATGGTACGGTGCGAGGTCCTTGACGTTGAAGATGTCGCTCACATTGTACTTGTCTCGTGGTAGGTCGATCTTGTAGGCGTTGTCGTTGTAGCGTGCTAACACCTTGAAGGGTCCATCGGCTCGAGGGAGAAGCTTGGACTTGCGCTCGTTGGGGAAGCGGTCCTTGCGAAGGTGTAGCCACACTAGATCACCGATGTTGAAGACCATGGGTTGCTTGTTGACGCTGAGCTTGGTCGCTAGTCGTTGTACTTGGCGCTCGATTGTGTGTCTTGTATCCTCATACATCTTCTTGATGTACCTTGCCCGTGCACTTGGATCCATGTTGGTGCGCTCTTGTAGAGGAAGTGGTAGAATGTCCAATGGTGACAACGGGTTGAAGCCGTAGACGACCTCGAAGGGGGACTTGCCGGTAGTCGAGTGTCTTGCGCGATTGTAGGCGTACTCGGCGATGGGTAGACATGCCTCCAACTCCTTGATGTTCTTCTTGATCAAGACGCGAAGTAGAGTGGAGAGTGTGCGGTTCGTCACCTCCGTTTGGCCGTCGGTTTGCGGATGGTATCTGAGATGAGAACAAGAGCTTGATTAGAGCTTGGCGCATAGGGTCTTCCAAAAGTAACTCAAGAACTTGACGTCGCGATCGGAGACGATTGTCTTTGGTACTCCATGGAGTCGCAAGACTTCCCTACAAAAGAGATTTGCAATATGTGAAGCATCGTCTATCTTGTTGCAAGGAATGAAATGTGCCATCTTAGAAAATCTGTCCACAACAACAAACACGGAATCCTTTCCATTTTGAGTACGAGGCAAACCAAGTACAAAATCCATGCTAATGTCTTCCCAAGGTTTATAAGGAATAGGAAGAGGCATGTAAAGACCATGAGATTGAGCTTTAGACTTAGCTTTGCGACATGTAGAGCATCGGTTGGTGAAGCGTGAGACGTCGCGGAACATCTTGGGCCAAAAGTAGTTCTTGGAGAGCATGGTGAATGTCTTGTCGCGTCAAAGTGTCCCATGAGTCCGCCTCCATGAGTGATGTAGGGCGGAACCCTACGTGGATGATCTTTCACGTTGGAGCAGATCCTACGGGGAATCACGAAGAACACGCGGAAGAACAAGAGGGAAACACGGAGGAAACGAGAGAGAAATCACTAAACCAACAAGAGATCAATCACACAAGTGCTAGATCACCGATCACATAAAGTGGCACAAGATTCAAAATCAACAAAGGAAAGATACACACGGTAGCCGTTCTTCTCCGTGAGGAGGCCTTGATGGGGTCCACCCTAGAAGGGGGTCTTGAATCCGCTTGGGGGATCTTCTCCGTAGAGGTCCTGAGCTCCGAGGAGAAGTAGCCAAGTGGACGAGCAAAGGCTCTCACACAAACATGAGCTAAGCCTAAGCTAACCCAAGCAAGAGTAAGGGGATGGAGTATATATAGTCTACGGGGGCGAAAGGGTACATGGGCTTCGGCCCTTTACTGTTCACACACAGGCGAGGCCGGATGTCCGGGCGTCGGGCCGGATGTCCGGGGCTTCAGGGGAGGCCGGATGTCCAGGTTGGGGGGCCGGATGTCCGGTGGCAAGGGCAGACTGTCGGTTCGGGATAGGTGAGGCCGGATTTCGGCCGGGGGGCGGATTTCCGGGCTTCGTGGGAGGCCGGATGTTCGGGGCTGGGGCGGATGTCCGACCTCATGTCTGATGGCTGGGCTGCTGCTGCTGTTGACATCATCGGGGCGGATGTCGGGCCGGGCGGATGTCCGGGTCCTGAGACTTTCGGTTCCTCTCGTCGTGCTCCTTCATCCTTGTACTTGGGGACTTGTCCATCATTCCGAGCATCTCCGAGAGGGTCTCCTTGGTACCTAGGCATGCATAGTGTCGTTGCATTAGGTAGCAACCATGTCTCCTACGAATGGAAAGGGGAAGCATTTAGGAACGGGTTCACCTTGTGTCCAATGGCGGATAGTCGAGGTCTCAACTTATGTATCCTTGGGGCTTGGAGAGTAGTCGGAGTGTACATGGGGATGAACGTGGTATGCTCCGCATCATCTCCCCTCCCTTGGGAAAGATCCGACCTCGGATCGAAATCCTCATCACCATGGAAACGGTTGTCGTGGACGGACTTGTAGTCGGACAAAGTGGAAGGCATGGCGCAATCCAAGTATTCCAAGGTGTCTCCGGAGTGGTACACATGCAAAAGAGCAAACACAAAGCGACACTTGGAAATACAATGGTTAGCGCACACAAGGTGTCCATCATGTAAGAATGAGGTCGTCCAAAGGAATTGTTCATGACAAGGCATGAGATGCTTATCCAAATGATGTAAAATGACATGTAAAGCATTCATGGGAACAAAAGCATGGTGCACAAAGTGACAAATTCTACCATTGTGCAAAATGATGTCATAGAGAGACGGTTCATCAATAGCATGAATATGGTAATGGATGCTGAATATGTGTAAGCTATCATGCAATTGATGCTGGACAATATGATCATGATGTATGAATATGCCATCAAGGAAGATCACAACAAATTTGCTAAGGAAGTGAACAAGCTCATATATTATGGATGTCATGGAAATAGATGCAACAAGGCAAGCATAATGTGAGTCAATCCATGCATAGGGTGCAAACTTGTGGTGAGTATGATATGTCCATCGAGCATGAGTATGAGCACAGTCAACAAATATGGAGGTGTTGGTATACCAATGCTCGATGTTGTGGCAAGAGTGGAAAACCGAAGGTGCATCCAATAAGTCCGAAAGCGCTCCTCAATGTAAAGGTCCATAGAGCCAATCTCCAATGTCGATCCTCCGTTCGCGAGATGTATCATGTAGACAACAAGAAGGAAACAACAATGAAAGAGTGACCCATCCAATATGCAAACTTGAGGATGGTTCAAAGAGAAGGAGTTCACCTTTATGAGGATGTCGAAAATGTTGGTGTCGCGCATCGTGTATGCCTTCACATAACCAATATGTCTCATGACGGTAATGCCTTGTGAATCCTTCAAAACGAAAGAACATGACAAACACTCGGAAAAACAAATGAGCTTAGCGGAAGTGCAAAACCTATCATTCGTGTGGTAAGATACCCAACAAGTGTATGCATCATGCTCATCATAAGAAAGAACAAGGTGTGGTATGGTATGCAAGCATATGATGCAACTACAACCAAAGACAATAGGCTCAAGTAAGCAATCATGAATCACAAATAATATGTCCAAGTCTCCAAGATGAATAAGCATAGCATGGATGCACTCACTACAATGGCATATGAGAGGTGCAACTAATGGAGACAAGAGACGAAGGTCACGATATATCATGTGAGAGGCATGAACATATATGTCATCAACCCAAGAAAGCAAGTGATAGTGGAACATGGGTGATGCAACATAGCTAGCAATCATAGAGATCAAGTCAAGCAAGCTAGTAGTGCGAAGATGCAACATACTAGGAGGAATCATGGCGAGCATGTCATTGGTGCCAATAGTGTGCAAGAATAATTCACATGACATAGCACAAGCATGAAAGCAAGATATGAGAAAAACATCATCAATGTATTGGCGAGAGACCATATGTAAATAGTAATGGGACATCATGACTCTTCCAACACAACAAGCATCAATAGCATGGGGCACATGATAAACATGGCAATAGCAACAAGGATCTCCACCAAGCATGCAAATACACATAGAAGTAGCATAATGGTGAATCATGGGTATATGCAAGCAAGGGTCACAATTGCATGGCAAAGGCGTAGGAGTAAAAATAACATGCAAAGTGAACACGGGAAAGTGAGCATAAGGTGACAAGTGGTAAATGGCCCATAGCCGTGTGAGAGCCAAGTAGAAGAGATGGGCGTAGTCCTTGCGCGAAGGGAACGGTGGTAAGGATAGTCCACGGGATCCCAAAGCATCGTTGCTCTCAAGAGCTCGTTTCGTCAAGTCTTGGGATTGAGATGTTGACAAGTATATGTGCGTACCTACACAAAACAAAGACAAAGGAAAAATTGTGTGTGCGTGGTAGATGTACGCATCATCCATCATAATGCATACGTGCATGTGTCGGTGAGCACAAAATAGCCAATGCTCAAATAAATGAGATGCGTGATATATAGAAACATGTCATCCATCATGATAGGTTTGTTATTATGTATGGCATAATGGAGACTCAAATTGTGCAATGCATCATGAGAAATATCTAGAGCATTGTTATTCATGGAATGCATATGGTTCACGCAATTATGGGAATCATGCAAAGTATGAGATGCATCAAAATCTCCTAATATGTATGAGGAAACTATGGGGGTCTCCTCACGTGGAGAATATTGACAACATCCAAAACAATGCATATTCGGAACAATGTGATCATGGCATGACATAGTAGACGAATTGCGCAAATCATGTAAAGGAAGCATGGCAATATCATCACAAGAGAAGCAAAAGCCAATGACTATCATCTCGTCATCTATGCCATAAGTGCAAATGGGATTTATTTTAATGGGGCATGCATAGTTACTATGTTGAGATTGAAATGAGGCAATATGGGAGATCTCACTCATAGCATATGACAAGTTCAATGGATTGTCAAACATGAAGTGACCAATAGAATTTTCAAAAGATGTCCTATGGAGCATAGCATCACAACTAGGCAACTCAACATGCTCATCATCATATTCATCATAAATAGGTAAGCCAAGGCATGAAGAATTTTCACTAGCATGAAGCATGGTAATAGGTGGGTCAATATCATGGGAACAATCGATGGTAAGAGAGTCCACTAGTGGGACAAGAGAAGCACCATCACCTATGTTACCTTTAGAAGGTCGCTCATGTGTTGTTGGTGAGGTGTCAACGATCCATTCGTTGTCATCTTCATCTTGATGGAACCATGTGGGGGGTGTATCATCGTCCACCATGGCCATCGTCGTCTCCAATGTAGGGATGGACTCGTCGAGGATAGGCATGTCGTCATGTAGGAGACCTAGCACCAAAGAAGAAAACACACTAGGAGTAGAGGTTAAGTCGTTAGAAATCATAGTGGCCTCATGTGCCGTGTCAACTACCTCACTCACTAAGTGTTGTGGCTCACTCACTCCCTCAAGGATGCTCTCACCGTATGGTGGGTGGAGTCACTCAAATGGCGCTCAACCTCACATAGGATGTGTGGCATGCTCTCATGTGTGGGGCTAGTGGTGGTCACACTCATCCTCTCATAGGAAATGCTCTCAATGTCACGTATGGTGGAGTCACTCATGTCACTCATGGGGTGGTGGCTCTCCTCACATGGCAATTGGGGCATCTCGACATATGTGGGTCTTGGGAGAGATGTAGGTGCAAATGTCTCCATGCTTGGTCGCGTAGCTTGACTCGGAGTATGAGTCCAATGTGGGCGTCGTCTTCATGTTGTTGAAGAGGTTCGGCGCCGCCGTGGTCGAAGGGGATGGCCCTTGCTCGACCAGTCTTGTCACCGTCTTGGTGTTGGAGGCCCATATGATGTGGCACCTCATAGCTCGTCTCCATGACCGAAGGGAGTTTCCCATGCTCGGCCATCTTCCTTGAGGGGCTTAGAAGATGGAAGTGTCGCCCTCGCTCGTGGGTGGTCGCCTTGGACTTGATGAAGTCGATGAAGGCGCATACGTGGGGAAGTAGGCGAAGATGACACGTCCAAAGGCGAAGATGCCTTGAGAACACTTGGCGAAGATGCCAAGTGGTTGATGGAGCCGTAGCGCCGTCTTGGTGGTGGTCGTCTCGCGGTCTTCTCTTGTGCTTATGAAGCTTCGACTTGGCGTGAAGTAGGGCTTGTTGGGACTTGTGCCTTTGCGCTTGTGGAGCATCTTCATGATGATGATGTCGTTGTCGTGCTTGAGCTCGTAGTAGATGTCGTTCGTCGTCGTCGTGCACATGATGCTTGGAGGTGACTTGCCCTTCATGACGATGAGGATCACGAATGTGATGGTGGTCGCCATGGAGATGTGGACGACTTGCGCTTGCATCGCTTGGGCGCTCCGAAGACTTGTGGCTTGAACGTCGCCGTCTTGAAGATGATGAAGGGGAAGTCGACTTGAGCAAGGTCCGAATCTCCTCCATTCTTGCATCTTGCTCCTGTTTATGTGCGGCAAGTTTCTTGTCGAAGTAGTCCCTTCTCCTTGCTTCGGAGTGACGTATGTTGATGGAGATGTTCTCGATGCGCTCTCGCAATCTTTATTGTGTGCCTTGCACTTGTCGTTGTAGATCGAAGATAGACGCTTTGGTGATGTAGTTGTTCACGCCGTCGTTGTTGTCGAAGACCGGAGATGAAATGCCTTGCCTATCCATCACAAGACTCAAGCAAATATGAGTGGGAGAAAGAGAATAACTTATACCAATGTACCTTGACCGATGTTGACAATGAATCAAGTTCACTCAAATGCGGACAATGAAATAGCACTATTGGTACCAATCCTTGTCGGTTCTCACACCTACACAAGTAAAGCTTATGGAGGAGCTCGGTGAGGATAGTGGCACAAAAATTTAATGCAAAATGTTAGCAAGAGTCAATAATGTTGAAAGAGATTCACAAATTCGCAAGTGAAACAAATGGACCAATAGCAAAGAATGGCACACGGAAAGATACACACGGATAGATAAATGGGGTCGTGCAACCAAGGAATGAGCACAAAATGTGGAATCCACGGAAAACGCTCGTGTTGCACAACTCAAGAGAGACGCTAGCACGATTGCTCAATAGGCGGATACGACACTTGTGCACAACCTATAAGATGCAAAATGGATAAACTTCTATCCCAAGTATGCTATGTATGTATGGTTCGGTGTTTCTCTCAAGATGATCCAAGATGATCGGATATGACAATCTTATATGCAATGTGGTATGATGCTATGGCACTTGCTTACAAGCTTTTGCTCTCTTTCTTTGCTTAAAAGCTTTATTTCTTTTCTTTTTTTTGTATGGCCACTTTGCACAATGCACAAACCAAGATATCAATTGTGTATGTCTGGGAACAAACTTGTGACACAAGATATGATACCAATATATGCACCACAATGATATGGTATATATGCTATGGGAAGTATGATCACTAATGTGCACAAGTAACGTTGCCGGCAATACTAAAATGGCTACTCTCGATAGGCAAGTAACGCAAAAGTAAGGCTAGGGGTTAACAATGCAATGGCAAGGGGAATATACAATGGAGGGGTACCATGATACCAAGATGATATGGAGGTTACCGTCCGGCGATGATGAGTAGCGGTGTTCTTGATGTAGAAACCAAGATGATGGAGACTCGTCCCTAAGTGGCGAAACACCTTAGGAAACGGAAAAACCGCGAACTCAAAATCTCAAACGTCAAATGTCAAAATGGTGGTAGCGGGAATGCGGTGGTGGTTTGCACTTGGCAATGCGGCAGTGGAATGATGGGCTATACACGTGTCGGAGTTGAAGTTGCCGTCCCTGATGAGGACATCAATACCATTGTTACACCCACAGCCCCTACTGCTATACATACTGGACCAATTACTAGAGCTCGCGCACGCCAATTGAATTATCAGGTACTTTCGTTTCTTGGTAACGATTCCAATGTTCATGAGAATATGATGCTGCCTAAATTGGATACATTTGTTTTGCTTACAAATGAAGGGCCTACCATGGACAAGAAAGATGAACCTTGGAGCAAGTTCAAGCATGGAGATGTTGGCATGCGCAAGGGGAACAAGAACGGAGTTACAAGTGATGATTCCAGGACTTTGAAGCCATGAGGCCTTGGACGAAATATACAAGATGCCACTTCATAATATTCGTCCATAGGCTATTCTAGGTGCTGCGTCACCTTAATATTGGGCCAGGCCCATGTAATTTCGAAATACTTAAGTGTAGGCTGTTTTTAGAGTCGGTATGTGTGGGGAAACAAGAGTTAGGGTTGGTTTCGGACCCCTCCCTCAAGGGCCACGAAATTCCCTCCTCTTTCTCCATATATACAACCCTTAGGGCGTCGTTTAGACTTTGGGTTTTGTTTAGATCAAAAGTTCGCCATAGCTGCAACTTCGCGTACTTCATTTGTGTTCAACGACCAGACCAAGGCGTCTCAGAACCCCAACTTCATTAATAAAGCTTTCCTCTTATATTCGCAATATCCAGATTGCAATCTTCGTTTCTTGCTTGTTCTTCGTTTGCTCGCAGGAAATAGGCCCTCGTGGTCAGGTTGATCGTGCTCCGGCGTGGTCAATAACCCTCGGAAGTTGGTTTAGCGATTGCTAAGGCGCGACCTCTCGCACGTACGTAGTCGGATCGTCAAGGTCGACTCCCACAGAAACGATAGCCACCATCTCATCGAAACATCGGGACACCTTTGCCTCTATCAAGTGGTATCAGATTTTCAGGTTGCTCGGTGAGATTTTACAGTTTTTCGTAGATTAGATCGAGTCTATTCTTCATACCTAAAGTCCACGAAAAAGCCACAAAAAATTAGGGTTAGTTCATCATATCCGAACCAATCTGAGCCTTCGCATAATCTTTTTAGGGTTTTTGCTTTGTTGAATTTGCGGTTGCATCGTCGTGTCAAGTTGCTGGTCTTAGAGTCTAGTCTTTTAGATTTTCGAGTTCTGGTCATAAGTTGTCACGCCGCCCCTGCACCATCAACAACGCCATGCCAACTACCACCCTTCTTATCCGCCACCGCTCTGAATCCGTATCCATATACCACCACCAATCCGTATCCATATACCACCACCAATCCATATCCATATACCACCACCAATCCGTATCCATATACCACTACCGCTACCATATACCACCACCATATACCACCACCATATATCCACCACAAATCCGAGTTCTTCTCATACTAGGTTTGTTTTCGAGATCCATCTAAATTCCGATTCGTGTTTCCTTGCCGGAGTAGGTTTCGGAAAAAAAAGAGTCTGGAAACCACCCTCCGTTTAGGCCCAAAATTTTCCGAAAACGCAATTGACGAAAAATTTCTGGCTATCCTATTTTAGGTGTTTCTAAAGCGTATTGAGACAATCGCCATTATAGAAAGTTTTTTGACCCGTTTCCAATTTTTGGGTCGGGCGTTCGAAAAAAAAAAAATTTGGTCGAAAAAATTTCGTGCCCATCCTGTCGATTTGACACAGGAAGAGTTTTGAGACACTCGCCATTATAGTGATTTTTCAAAAAAAGAGCAAAAAAAAGAAAAGCAGCGCAAAAAAAAAAAAAGAGCGAAAAAAATTTCCAGTGTGCTTTTCCGTTGTTTCCGTGCAGCGCCCGTGATTTTGTTAGTGTTCTAGGCTCGCGTCTCTAGCACGGTCTAGCCTAGGACCAGCACAGTACCGTCGTTGAGCGTTTATTCAACTTTGCATCTCTGATTTGATTATTGCTGACCCTTTTTATAAGCCTTCCCAGCTCCACATACATCTACATCGTATGCGTTTGACTCTCCACAGTAATCGCTCTATCCAAGCTTTGAGAGTTTTGACTACATCGGTTGCCGATCACCGCTTCTTCTGGGTAAGAACTGGTAAGAATTTGAGATTTGCTTGACGGATTTGTGATCATCCACCACACCACCACCACCACTTCCTAGTAGTCTGTCGAATCATATTCTTGTGTGTTTCTATTCTTGCTAACCATGGCAGGATCACAAGCCGATTTAGACCGACTAGGAGAACATGACAAACAAAGCGCTACATGATAAGTTTCAACAAATGATGAGTGGGCAGGTGGAAGATGTTCTAAATAGATTTGAAGAGGCCATGGAGAAGATAGATGGCATTGAGAAGGCGTTGAAACAAAGCTCGATAACAAGTTTAATGAATTGCTCGCTGCGTCTACCACCACCACCACCGGCTGCACCTAATGCACCTCTACAACAACAACAACGACTACCTCCACATCATGAAGCATCCCTCCGCCGAAGCGAGCCGTGTCCCTCTTCACTGGCCAAGCTGTTGGTCTTGCTGTTGATACTTACGTGGCTCCTGCTGGCGATGTGGGGAGGATGATTATGTGAGAGAGTACGAGGATGAGGTTGATCAACTTGAACTACGTGCAACCACCAGCACCACAACCACCAGCACCACAACCACCCGATTCGTCCACATGCAAATAATGGCAATGTTAGGGCTCCCCTCAGTGCGAGATCATGACCATCTCCCTAAATTGAAGTTGAATATTCCACCATTTGAGGGTAGATATGTTCATGATATATATCTTACTTGGGAGTTAGAAACTGTACAACGATTAACAGGTTTACAATATCCTGAGGAGAGACGTGTTCCATTGCTGTTTGTGCTTTCACTAGCTTTGCATGTGTTTGGTGGTCTGAACATTGTAGATTATATCCTGTTCCAGCTACTTGGGCTGCTTTGAAAACTGCTATGCGTACTCGTTGGGTTCCACCATATTATCAACGTGAATTACTTCAAAAATTGCAGCGCTTAAGACAAGGAAAAATTCGGTAGAAGAATATTATCGGGAATTACAAACCGGCTTGATTAGATGTGGTATTGTTGAGGAGAATGAAGCTATGCTTGCACGTTTTCGGGTGGATTAAATAGAGATATTCAGACCATTCTAGACTACAAGGATTATACTAATATCACTCGATTATTCCATCTTGCTTGTAAAGCTGAACGTGAAGTGCAGGATCGGCAGCGTTGGCGGCGGACTAACTTTTCTCGCAGGTCGACCTTCATCATGGACACCATGTGCATCATCTACCTCCACACGTTCTACTACACGGCACCTCCGTCGGCTGCCACCTCCAACCGTGATACAAGAAAGGTGCACAACCACCACTATTCGCCAAGAGCGCTTTTCTTTGGGCCTACACAGCTCTTCTTCTTCCATGGCGTCAACAGGGCACACAAGTGATATTATTTGTCGTCGTTGTAAGGGAAGAGGACATTTTGCCAGAGGATGCCAATCTCAGCGTGTGATGATTGCTCGAGGATGGTGGGTATGAGTCCGCTTAGTGACTATGATGAAGAGACTTTGGCTCTTATTACACATGAAGAACATGGTGGAGATGATTACGATCATGAGACGCAATACATGGCTGCTGAAGATCTTTGTGGTATGAATGTTTAGTTGCTCAACGTGTTTTGAGTGTGCAGGTTACACAAGCTGAGCAAAATCAGAGGCATAACTTGTTCCATACAAAGGGAGTTGTGAAGGAACGCGTTCTATTCGCGTCATCATAGATGGAGGAGCTGCAACAACTTGGCTAGCATGGATATGGTGGAGAAGCTTTCTCTCACCACAAGACCACATCCACATCCTTACTACATCCAATGGTTCAACAACAGCGGCAAGGTTAAGGTAACACGTACTGTTCGTGTGTATTTTAGTATCTCTACACATGCTGATTATGTTGATTGTGATGTGGTACCTATGCATGCATGTTCCTTATTACTTGGTATACCATGGCAATTTGATAAAAATTCTGTACACCATGGTAGAAACAATCAGTATACTCTTGTTCACAAGGATAAAAATATTACTTTGCTTCCTATGACTCCTGATTCAATTTTGAAAGATGATATTAATAGAGCTAATAAAGCAAAACAGCAGAAAAATAAGAGTGAAAATCAGATTGTGGCAAAAGAATTTGAGCAACAAATGAAGCCTAATAATAAACCATCTAATGTTGCTTCTGAAATTAAACTGAAAAGTGCATGTTTACTTGCCACCAAATCTGATATTGAGGAGCTAGATTCTAGCAAATCTGTTTGCTATGCTTTTGTGTGCAAAGAGGCATTATTTTCATTCGAGGACGTGCCTTCTTCTTTGCCCCTTTGTCACTAACATTTTGCAGGAGTTCACGACGTCTTCCCACAAGGCGTACCACCGGGATTACCACCTATTCGAGGGATTGAGCATCAAATTGACTTAATTCGGTGCATCGCTACCCAACCGTGCACCATACCGTACCAATCCGGAGGAGACGAAGGAGATTATGCGTCAAGCATGAGCTGCTCGACAAAGGTTATATACGCGAATCTCTTAGTCCTTGTGCTGTTCCTATTATACTAGTGCCTAAAAAGGATGGTACGTCGGCGTATGTGTGTTGATTGTAGAGGCATTAATAATATTACTATTCGTTATCGTCATCCTATTCCTAGGCTAGATGATATGCTTGATGAATTGAGTGGCTCTACAATATTCTCCAAAGTTGATTTGCGTAGTGGATACCATCAAATTCGTATGAAATTGGGAGATGAATGGAAAACAGCATTTAAAACTAAGTTTGGTTTATATGAGTGGTTAGTCATGCCTTTTGGGTTAACTAATGCACCTAGTACTTTCATGAGACTAATGAACGAAGTTTTACGTGCTTTCATTGGACGATTTGTGGTAGTCTATTTTGATGATATACTGATTTATAGCAAATCTTTGGAAGAACATTTGGAACATTTACGTGTTGTTTTTAATGCTCTACGTGATGCACGTTTGTTTGGTAACCTCGGGAAGTGCACCTTTTGCACCGACCGAGTATCTTTTCTTTGCTATGTTGTTACACCACAGGAATTGAAGTTGATAAAGCCAAGATTGAAGCTATTGAGAGTTGGCCGCAGCCCAAAACGGTCACACAAGTGAGGAGTTTTCTTGGACTCGCTGGTTTCTATAGGCGTTTTGTGAGAGACTTTAGCACCATTGCTGCACCTCTCAATGAACTTACAAAGAAGGATGTGCCTTTTGTTTGGGGTACCGCATACGGAAGAAGCCTTCACGGTATTGAAAGATAAGTTGACACATGCTCCTTTACTCCAACTTCGACTTTAATAAGACTTTTGAGCTTGAATGTGATGCTAGTGGAATTGGATTAGGAGGTGTGTTATTACAAGATGGCAAACCTGTTGCATACTTTTACGAAAAATTGAGTGGGCCTAGTCTGAACTATTCTACTTATGACAAAGAATTATATGCTCTTGTTCGGACTTTAGAGACATGGCAACATTATTTATGGCCCAAAGAATTTGTTATACATTCTGATCATGAATCTTTGAAACATATTAAAAGTCAAGCTAAACTGAATCGTAGACATGCTAAATGGGTTGAATTCATTGAGACTTTCCCTTATGTCCTTAAACACAAGAAGGGTAAAGAAAATGTTATTGCTGATGCTTTGTCTCGTCGCTATACTATGCTTTCACAACTTGACTTCAAAATATTTGGTTTGGAGACCATCAAAGATCAATATGTGCATGATGCTGATTTTAAAGATGTAATGCATTTGTAAAGAAGGAAGAACATGGAACAAGTTCGTTATTAAGGATGGTTTTGTGTTCCGTGCTAACAAGCTATGCATTCCTGCTAGCTCTGTTCGTCTTTTGTTGTTGCAGGAGGCGCATGGAGGAGGATTAATGGGACACTTTGGCGTGAAGAAGGCGGAGGATATACTTGCTACACATTTCTTTTGGCCAAAGATGAGACGGGATGTTGAGCGTTTTGTTGCTCGCTGCACTACATGTCAAAAAGCTAAGTCACGACTCAATCCTCATGGTTTATATATGCCTTTGCCTGTACCTAGTGTTCCTTGGGAGGATATATCTATGGACTTTGTTTTAGGTTTACCTCGAACAAAGAAGGGGAGGGATAGCATATTCGTTGTCGTGGATAGATTCTCGAAAATGGCACACTTTATACCATGTCATAAAAGCGATGATCTTTGTTAATGTTGCTGATTTGTTCTTTCGTGAAATTATTCGCTTGCATGGTGTGCCAAATACTATTGTTTCAGATCGTGATACTAAATTTCTTAGCCACTTTTGGAGATGTTTATGGGCTAAGTTGGGGACTAAACTGCTTTTTAGTACTACTTGTCACCCCCAAACTGATGGACAAACTGAAGTAGTCAATAGAACATTGTCTACTATGCTTAGGGCTGTTTTGAAGAATAATAAGAAAATGTGGGAAGAATGCTTGCCTCATATTGAATTTGCTTATAATCGTTCATTGCATTCTACTACTAAGATGTGCCCTTTTGAAATTGTGTATGGCTTCCTACCTCGTGCACCTATTGATTTGTTGCCTCTTCCATCTTCGGAGAAGGTTAATTTTGATGCTAAAGAACGTGCTGAATTGATTTTAAAAATGCATGAGTTAACTAAGGAAAACATTGAGCGTATGAATGCTAAATATAAACTTCTTTGGAGATAAGGGTAGAAAACATGTTGTCTTTTGCACCGGAGATCTTGTTTGGTTACATTTGCGTAAGGATAGGTTTCCTAATTTGGCGCAAATCAAAGCTAATGCCACGTCTTGATGGTCCATTTAAGGTGATAGAGAAAATAAATGATAATGCATATAAACTTGAGCTGCCTGCAGATTTTGGGGTTAGTCCCACTTTTAACATTGCAGATTTGAAGCCTTATTTGGGTGAGGAAGATGAGTTTCCGTCGAGGACGACTTCATTTCAAGAAGGGGAGGATGATGAGGACATCAATACCATTGTTACACCCACAGCCCCTGCTGCTATACATCTTGGACCAATTACTAGAGCTCACAAGACGCCAATTGAATTATCAGGTACTTCCGTTTCTTGGTAACGATTCCAATGTTCATGAGAATATGATGCTGCCTAAATTGGATACATTTGTTTTGCTTACAAATGAAGGGCCTACCATGGACAAGAAAGATGAACCTTGGAGCAAGTTCAAGCATGGAGATGTTGGCATGTAAGGGGAACAAGAACGGAGTTACAAGTGATGATTCCAGGACTTTGAAGCCACCCTAATGAGAGCATGAGGCCTTGGACGAAATATACAAGATGCCACTTCATAATATTCGTCCATAGGCTATTCTAGGTGCTGCGTCACCTTAATATTGGGCCAGGCCCATGTAATTTCGAAATACTTAAGTGTAGGCTGTTTTAAGAGTCCGTATGTGTGGGGAAACAAGAGTTAGGGTTGGTTTCGGACCCCTCCCTCAAGGGCCACGAAATTCCCTCCTCTTTCTCCATATATACAACCCTTAGGGCGTCGTTTAGACTTTGGGTTTTGTTTAGATCAAAAGTTCGCCATAGCTGCAACTCAGCGTGCCGCTTGTGTTCAACGACCGGACCAAGGCGTCTCGTAACCCCACCTTCATTAATAAAGCTTTCCTCTTATATTCTCTATATCCAGATTGCAATCTTCGTGTCTTTCTGGTTCTTCGTTTGCTCGCAGGAACCATGCCCTCGTGGTCAGCTTGATCGTGCTCCGGCGTGGTCAATAACCCTCGGAAGTTGGTTTAGCGATTGCTAAGGCGCGACGTCTCGCACGTACGTAGTCGGATCGTCAAGGTCGACTCCCACAGAAACGATAGCCACCATCTCATCGAAACATCGGGACACCTTTGCCTCTATCAGTCCCTAAGTAGCCGAAACACCTTAGGAGACACAAGCCACAACTCAAACAAGCTCAAACAACTATTGGGTTAAGTTGAGGTGGTTGAAGTGTATGGTGGGCAAGCCTATGCGGAAGTTATGGTGGTGGTGGTGGTTGATGAAGATGCAACCGTCCCTAAGTAGCCTAAACATCTTAGGAGACTCGAATCACAACTCAAACAACCTCAAATGCAAAGGGGAACAAAATTGGTTAGGTTGCGGAAGTCGGTGGTGGTTATGAGGAGGATGTGGTGGAAGCCCTAGGCAAAGATGCCAAAGTTTCGAAAATTTGATGGAGTCAAATGGTGGTGGTAGTATTTTTATGGGATGGGGGATGTCGATAGCTTCAAAACGAGCTAAAGAACGTCAAAAACGGACTCCGGATGAATTAGTTATGGAAAAAACGGTGAAACGGGGAGGCTGAAATCTACAGGGGCCGGATATCCGGGGGTAGGGCCGGATTTCCGGGGGTGTATGTCCAGAACCGAGCGGATTTGGTGCTCCAGGTGCCGGATGTCCGGCTTGGGGCCCGGATGTCCGGCCTGAGGCCCGGATGTCTGGCCCGACGAATCCTGATCTCGTTTGGGCGGAAATTTTCGAATTGGGGGCGAAAATTGATGATTTCGGGTGCAAAATTTGATGGATTTCATGAAGGAAAGATGGGGAAACTTGGGGAGATGCTAGATCCACTTGAAACCAAGCAAATCCATGGATCAAAATCAACAAAACATCATCAAAACTAACAAATCACAAAAAAAATTTGTGGCTATTTTTGGTGGGGATTTTCGTATTTAGGACGAAATCAACAAAATCAAGCTAGAAATCACGGGGTAGGGGCTCCAAAAACGTGATCAACGTGGCTCATGATACCAAGATGATGTAGGGCGGAACCCTACGTGGATGATCTTTCACGTTGGAGCAGATCCTACGGGGAATCACGAAGAACACGCGGAAGAACAAGAGGGAAACACGGAGGAAACGAGAGAGAAATCACTAAACCAACACGAGATCAATCACACAAGTGCTAGATCACCGATCACATAAAGTGGCACAAGATTCAAAATCAACAAAGGAAAGATTCAACCGGTAGCCGTTCTTCTCCGTGAGGAGGCCTTGATGGGGTCCACCCTAGAAGGGGGTCTTGAATCCGCTTGGGGGATCTTCTCCGTAGAGGTCCTGAGCTCCGAGGAGAAGTAGCCAAGTGGACGAGCAAAGGCTCTCACACAAACATGAGCTAAACCTAAGCTAACCCAAGAAAGAGGAAGGGGATGGAGTATATATAGTCTACGGGGGCGAAAGGGTACATGGGCTTCGGCCCTTTACTGTTCACACAGTGCAAGGCCGGATGTCCGGCGTCGGGCCGGATGTCCGGGAGCTTGTGGGAGGCCGGATGTCCGGCTGGGGGCGGATGTCCGGTGGTGGCAGACTTCTGTTGGTTCGGGATAGGTGAGGCCGGATTGGGCTGGGGGCCGGATTTCGGCTTCGTGGGCGGCCGGATGTCCAGGGCTGGGGCCGGATGTCCGCCTCAGAGCCTTCGATGGCTCTGCTGCTGTTGACATCATCGGGGCGGATGTCCGGGCTGGGGTCGGATGTCCGGGTCCTGTAGCCTCTTTCCGGTTCCTCTCGTCGTGCTCCTTCATCCTTGTACTTGGGGACTTGTCCATCATTCCGAGCATCTCAGGAGGGTCTCCTTGGTACCTAGGCATGCATAGTGTCGTTGCATTAGGTAGCAACCATGTCTCACACGAATGGAAAGGGGAAGCATTTAGGAACGGGTTCACCTTGTGTCCAATGGCGGATAGTCGAGGTCTCATCTTATGTATCCTTGGGGCTTGGAGAGTAGTCGGAGTGTACATGGGGATGAATGTGGTATGTTCCGCATCAATGAGCCTCTTGCAAAAGGAGCAAACGAAGAGAAGACTCGGGAATGCATAGTTTGTTAGCTCTCATAAGATAACCATCCTTGATATAATATTGTTCCCAAGAAGTATGTGTCGAACACTTAGCATAAGGAATAACAAAAGATGGTTCGTTAGCATAAAAGTCTTTTATGTGTTCAAAGCCTATAACATTCAATTCAACTTTAGTGACAAGCGTGCATATGCGTGAAAGTGCATCGGCAACTACATGTTCCCTACCCTTAATGTACTTGATGACATAAGGAAAAGATTCAATAAATTCACTCCATTTGGCATGACGCTTGTTCAACTTAGTTTGACCTTTTGATGCGGAGCATCCCACGTTCATCCCCATGTACACTCCGACTACTCTCCAAGCCCCAAGAGGACATATGACGAGACGACACAAGGTGAACTCACTCCTCTTCGAACCGTCACATTCCTCATGTGAGACATGGCTACTACCTCATGCATGGACCTTGCATATACTCCCGAGACGACCATGGAGGATCCAAGGACCAAGGCCAAGCATGGAAGAGGAGAAGGAAGAAGCATGGGACAAGCTTCTGGAAAGCCCGGACCTTCCGGCCTGCCCGGAACTCCCGGCCCCCGGACATTCCGGCCTGCCCGGAACCTCCGGCCCCCGGGAGTCCAGACCATCCTCGAGCGCGCCAACTCTCTGGATAGCCCGGAACCCGGCCGGAACCTGCCCGGAACTTCCGGAGTTCGAACTTCCGCCTGTCGCCAAGACAAAGGTATCGGGTCGAGCCCACGTACCCCTTCGCCCTCACTTACCCCTTCGTGGGCTAACACTATATATACTCCCCCACCTCCTCCTAGTTAGGGTTAGCATTGGTTTAGCTCATCTTTGGTGTGAGAGCCCTTGCTCATCCACTCGGTACTTCTCCTCGGAGTTCACGACCTCTTCGGAGAAGATCCCCCAAGCGGATTTAAGACCCCCTCTAGGGTGGACCCCATCAAGACCTCCTCAAGAAGAAGATCGGCTACTCGTGTATCTTTCCTTTGTTGATTTTGAATCTTGTGCTACCTTATGTGTTCGGTGATCTAGCCCTTGTGTAATCGAAACTTGTCGGATTAGTGTTCCTCTTGTGTGTGTTTCCTTGTGTTCTTCCGCCCGTTCATCGTGTTTTCCCCGTAGGATCCTCTCCAAACGTGAAAGATCTCCGATTAGGGTCCCACCCTACATCATATGGTATCAAGAGCCACGTTGATCACGTTTTTGGAGCCCCTACCCGTGTTTTCTAGCTTGATTTTGTTGATTTCGTCCTAAATTCGAAAATCCCCACCAAAAATAGCCCCCAATTTTTTTGGTGATTTGTTGGTTTTGATGATGTTTTGTTGATTTTGATCCATGAATTCGTTGTGTTTCAAGTGGATCTAGCTTTCCCCCATCATTTCCCTCCTTTCCATCCACGAAATCTCCCCAATTTTGACCTTGGAAATCGAGTTTTTCCCCCTCCGTTCTCAGATCTGGAATTTAGGGTTCGTCCCGGAAGAAATTCCACGACCCCCGGAACTTCTGGACTCCCCCGGAACTTCCGTCCACCAAAACTTCCGTCCTAACCCAGGAACTTCCGGGCTAAACAGAAAGTTTACCCAAAACCCCCTGACTCCCGCACTTTTTCCATGACCTCGAACTTCCGCCACCCCGAACTTCGAGTCTCGAACTTCCGGCCCTAGGCCCGGAACTTCCGGCCTAACCCGAAACATTGCACATAATTTCAGCATCAGCCTTCTTCACCGTTTTCATCATAACTTTTCACTCCGAACTCCGATTTGAGTGTTCTTTGGCTCGTTTTGAAGCTATCGACGTGCCCAAGGTCCTCACCTTGGTGTCACCACCTTTTGACACCATCAAATTTTTGGTACTTTGGCATCTTTGCCTAGGGCTTCCACCACATCATCCGCAATACCACCATAGCCTTCCGCAACCTAACCCATTTGGTTCAACATAGCATTTCAGGTTGTTTGAGTAGTGACTTGAGACTCCTAAGGTGTTTAGGCTACTTAGGGACGGTTGCTTCTTCATCAACCACCTCCATAACTTCCGCATAGGCTTGCCCACCATACACTTCCGCCACACCAACTTAACCCAATTTTGTTGTGTTGAGAGTTGTGTCTCCTAAGGTGTTTCGCTACTTAGGGACGTGCTTTCAACTTTGACTCGTGTATAGCCCATCATACGCTTCCACCACCATAACCCGGTCAACTTGGCTACTCGGGTTTCCACCAATCGTCTGCTTTTGCCAAGTGCAAACCACCACCGCATTCCCGCTACCACCATTTTGACATTTGACGCGTTTGAGATTTTGAATTCGCGGTTTTTCCGCTTCCTAAGGTGTTTCGACTACTTAGGACGAGACTCCATCATCTTGGTTTCTACATCAAGAACACCGCCACTCATCATCATGGGACATTAACCTCCATATCAACTTGGTATCGTGGGTATCCTCCTTTGTATATTCCCCTTGCCATTGCATTGTTAACCCCTAGCCCATTTTATGCTATTTGCCTATAGAGACTAGCCATTAGAGTATTGCCGGCAATGTTACTTGTGCACATTAGTGATCATACTTCCCATAGCATACATACCATATCATCGTGGTGCATATATTGCTATCATATCTTGTGTCACAAGTTTGTTACCGCACATACACAATTGCTATCTTGGTTTGTGCATTGTGCAAAAGTGGCCATACAAAAAAAAGAGGAGAGAATAAGCTTGTAAGCAAAGAAAAAGAGAAAGAGCAAAGAAGCTTGTAAGCAAGTGCCATAGCATCATACCACATTGCATATACGATTGTCATATCCGATCTTCTTGGATCATCTTGAGAGAAACACCGGGAACAATACATTCATAGCATACTTGGGATAGAAGTTTATCCATTTTGCATCTTATAGGTTGTGCACAAGTGTCATATCCGCCTATTGAGCAATCGTGCTAGCGTCTCTCTTGAGTTGTGCAACACGATCATTTTGGTGGATTCCACATTTTGAGCTCTTTCCTTGGTTGCACGGCCCCATTTATCTATCCGTGTGTGTGTTTCCGTGTACCATTCATTGCTATTTGATGAGGACATCAATACCATTGTTACACCCACAGCCCCTACTGCTACATATACTGGACCAATTACTAGAGCTCGCGCACGCCAATTAAATTATCAGGTACTTTCGTTTCTTGGTAATGATTCTAATGTTCATGAGAATATGATGCTGCCTAAATTGGATACATTTGTTTTGCTTACAAATGAAGGCCCTAGCTTGGAGAAGGATGGACATTGGAGCAAGAACAAGCATGGAGATAATGCCATGCATAAGGGGAACAAGAACGGAGTTACAAGTGATGATTTCAGGACTTTGAAGCCACCATAATGGGTGCATGAAGCCTTGGACGAAATATACAAGATGCCACTTCATAATATTCGTCCATAGGCTATTCTAGGTGCTCGTCACCTTATTATTGGGCCAGGCCCATGTAATTTCGAAATACTTAAGTATAGGCTGTTTTAGAGTCCGTATGTGGGGGAAACAAGAGTTAGGGATGGTTTCGGACCCCTCCCTCAAGGGCCACGAAATTCCTCCTCTTCCTCCATATATACAGCCCTTAGGGCGTCGTTTAGACTTTGGGTTTTGTTTAGATTAAAAGTTCGCCATAGCTGCAACTTCGGCGTGCCGTTTGTGTTCAACGACTGCACAAAGGCGCCACGTAACCCCACCTTGATCAATAAAGCTTTCATCTTATATTCGCAATATCCAGATTGCAATCTCAGTTTCTTGCTTGTTCTTCGTTTGCTCGCAGGAAATGCAGACCCTCGTGGTCGTTGATCGTGCTCGGCGTGGTCAATAACCTCCTGGAGTTGGTTTAGCGATTGCTAAGGCGGCGATCCCTCAAGACGCTCGTAGTCGGATCGTCAAAGTCGACTTCCTCCAAAGCGAAAACCAACATCTCATCGAAAGACGGGACACCTTTGCCTCTATCAAGTGGTATCAGATTTTCAGGTTGCTCGGTGAGATTTTACAGTTTTCCGTAGTTTAGATCGAGTCTGTTCTTCATACCTATAGTCCACGAAAAAGCCACAAAAAAATTAGGGTTAGTTCATCATATCCGAACCAATCTGAGCCTTTGCATAATCTTTTTAGGGTTTTGCTTTGTTGAATTTGGCGGTTGCATCGTCGTGTCTAGTTGCCGGGTCTTAGCGTCTAGTCTTTTAGAGTTTCGAGTTACGGTCATAAGTTGTCACGCCGCCACCGCACCATCATCATCGCCTCGCCACCTACCATCACCGCCCGAATCCATATCCATATACCACCACCAATCCGTGTCCATATACCACCACCGATCCATATCCATATACTACCACCGCTACCACCACCGCTGCCATATACCACCACCATATATCCACCACCAATCCGAGTTCTTCTCATATTAGGTTTGTTTTCGAGATCCATCTAGTTTCCGATTCGTGTTTCCTTGCCGAGTAGGTTCCTAAACCACCCTCCGTTTAGGCCCAAAATTTTCCGAAACGCACTTGTCGAAAAATTTTCCGCTATCCTGTTTTTAAGTGTTTCTAAGCGTATTGAGACAATCGCCATTATAGAAAGTTTTTTGACCCGCTTCAGCTTTTGGGTCCGGCAAATAAAAAAAAAAATTTAGTCGAAAAAATTTCGTGCCCATCCTGTCAGTTTGACCTGGGAAGAGTTTTGAGACACTCGCCATTATATTGATTTTTCGCAAAAAAAAAAAAAAAGAGCAGCGCAAAAAAAAAAGCAGCGCAAAAAAAAAAGAGCGAAAAAAAAAATTCCAGAGTGTGCTTTTCCGTTGTTTCCGTGCAGCGCCGTGATTTTGTTAGTGTTCTAGGCTCGCGTCTCTAGCACGGTCTAGCCTAGGACCAAAGACAAGATCTGTCGTTGAGCGTTTATTCAACTTTGCATCTCCGAATTGATTATTGTCGACCCTTTTGCTACCATATTATAAGCCTTCCCAGCTCCACATACATCTACATCGTGCGCTTGACTCTCCCTCGTAATCGCTCTATCCAAGCTTTGAGAGTTTTGACTACATCGGTTGCGGGTCACCGTCTTCTGGGTAAGAACTGGTAAGAATTTGAGATTTGCTTGACGGATTTAGGATTGTCCACCACACAACCACCACCACTTCCTAGTAGTCTGTCGAATCATATTCTTGTGTGTTTCTATTGTCGCTAACCATGGCAGGATCACAAGCCGATTTAGACCGACCGGGAGAACATGACAAACAAAGCGCTACATGATAAGTTTCAACAAATGATGAGTGGGCAGGTGGACGATGTGCTAAATCGATTTGAAGAGGCCATGGAGAAGATAGATGGCATTGAGAAGGCGTCAAACAAAGCTCGATACCAAGTTTAATGAATTGCTCGCGTCTACCACCACCACCACCGGCGGCACCTAACGCACCTCTACTACAACAACAAGGACTACCTCCACATCGCGAAACAGCCCTCCGCCGAAGCTTCCCGTGTCCCTCTTCACTGGCCAAGCTGCTTTGGTGCTGCTTGATACTTCGTGGCTCCTGCCGCTGCGGTGGGGGATGATTATGTGAGAGATTACGAGGATGAGGTTGATCAACATCAAGATTACTCGTGCAACCACCAGCACCACAACCACCGTGTCGTCCACATGCAAATAATGGCAATGTTCGGGCTCCCTTCAGTACGAGATCATGACCATCTCCCTAAACTGAAATTGAATATTCCACCATTTGAGGGTAGATATGTTCCTGATATATATCTTACTTGGGAGTTAGAAACTGAACAACGATTTACATGTTTACAATATCCCGAGGAGAGACGTGTTCTCGCTGCCGCTTTGTGCTTTCACTAGCTTTGCATGTGTTTGGTGGTCCGAACATTGTAGATTATATCCTGTTCCACTACTTGGGCTGCTTTGAAAACTGCTATGCGACTCGTTGGGTTCCACCATATTATCAACGTGAATTACTTCAAAAATTGCAGCGCTTAAGACAAGGAAAAAATTCGTAGAAGAATATTATCAGAATTACAAACTGGCTTGATTAGATGTGGTATTGTTGAGGAGAATGAAGCTATGCTTGCACGTTTTCCGGGTGGATTAAATAGAGAGATTCAGACCATTCTAGACTACAAGGATTATAATAATATCACTCGATTATTCCATCTTGCTTGTAAAGCTGAACGTGAAGTGCAGGATCGACAGTGCGTTGGCGAACTAACTTTTCTCGCAGGTCGACCTTCATCATGGACACCACGTGCATCATCTACTTCCACACGTTCTACTACACGGCACCTCCGCCGGCTGCCACCTCCAACCGTGATACAAGAAAGGTGCACAACCACCACTATCTCGCCAAGAGCACACTGCCGGGCCTACACAGAGCTCTTCTTCTTCCATGGCGTCAACAGGGCACACAAGTGATATTATTTGTCGTCGTTGTAAGGGAAGAGGACATTTTATGAGAGAATGCCAATCTCAGCGTGTGATGATTGCTACCGAGGATGGTGGGTATGAGTCCGCTTAGTGACTATGATGAAGAGACTTTGGCTCTTATTACACATGAAGAACACGGTGGAGATGATTCTCGATCATGACACGCAATACATGGCTCTTTGAAGATGCCGACAGTATGAATGTTTAGTTGCTCAACGTGTTTTGAGTGTGCAGGTTACACAAGCTGAGCAAAATCAGAGACATAACTTGTTCCATACAAAGGGAGTTGTGAAGGAACGCTCTATTCAAGGCCATCATAGATGGAGGGAGCTGCAACAACTTGGCTAGCATGGATATGGTGGAGAAGCTTTCTCTCACCACAAGACCACATCCACATCCTTACTACATCCAATGGTTCAACAACAGCGGCAAGGTTAAGGTAACACGCATCGTTCGTGTGTATTTTAGTATCTCTACATATGCTGATTATGTTGATTGTGATGTGGTACCTATGCAAGCATGTTCCTTATTACTTGGTAGACCATGGCAATTTGATAAAAATTCTGTACACCATGGTAGAAACAATCAAGATACTCTTGTTCACAAGGATAAAATATTACTTAGCTTCCTATGACTCCTGATTCCATTTTGAAAGATGATATTAATAGAGCTAATAAAGCAAAACAGGAGAAAAATAAGAGTGAAAATCAGATTGTGGCAAAAGAATTTGAGCAACAAATGAAGCCTAATAATAAACCATCTAATGTTGCTTCGAAATTAAACTGAAAAGTGCATGTTTATTTGCCACCAAATCTGATATTGATGAGCTAGATTCTAGCAAATCTGTTTGCTATGGTTTTGTGTGCAAAGAGGCATTATTTTCATTCGAGGACGTGCCTTCCTCTTTGCCCCTCGCTGTCACTAACATTTTGCAGGAGTTCACCGACGCCTTCCCACAAGACGTGCCACCGGATTACCACCTATTCGAGGGATTGAGCATCAAATTGACTTAATTCCGGTGCATCGCTACCCAACCGCGCACCATACCGTACTCAATCCAGAGGAGACGAAGGAGATTATGCGTCAAGCATGTGAGCTGCTCGACAAAGGTTATATACGCGAATCTCTTAGTCCTTGTGCTGTTCCTATTATACTAGTGCCTAAAAAGGATGGTACGTCGGCGTATGTGTGTTGATTGTAGAGGCATTAATAATATTACTATTCGTTATCGTCATCCTATTCCTAGGCTAGATGATATGCTTGATGAATTGAGTGGCTCTACAATATTCTCCAAAGTTGATTTATGTAGTGGATACCATCAAATTCGTATGAAATTGGGAGATGAATGGAAAACAGCATTTAAAACTAAGTTTGGATTATATGAGTGGTTAGTCATGCCTTTTGGGTTAACTAATGCACCTAGTACTTTCATGAGATTAATGAACGAAGTTTTACGTGCTTTCATTGGACGATTTGTGGTAGTTTACTTTGATGATTTACTGATTTATAGCAAATCTTTGGAAGAACATTTGGAACATTTACGTGCTGTTTTTAATGCTCTACGTGTTGCACGTTTGTTTGGTAACCTTGGGAAGTGCACCTTTTGCACCGACCGAGTATCTTTTCTTGGCTATGTTGTTACTCCACAGGGAATTGAAGTTGATAAAGCCAAGATTGAAGCTATTGAGAGTTGGCCGCAGCCCAAAACGGTCACACAAGTGAGGAGTTTTCTTGGACTCGCTGGTTTCTACAGGCGTTTTGTGAGAGACTTTAGCACCAATTATGCACCTCTCAATGAGCTTACAAAGAAGGATGTGCCTTTAGTGTTGGGTACCGCATTTGAAGAAGCCTTCACGGTATTGAAAGATAAGTTGACACATGCTCCTTTACTCCAACTTCCTGACTTTAATAAGACTTTTGAGCTTGAATGTGATGCTAGTGGAATTGGATTAGAGGTGTGTTATTACAAGATGGCAAACCTGTTGCATACTTTTACGAAAAATTGAGTGGGCCTAGTCTGAACTATTCTACGATGACAAAGAATTATATGCTCTTGTTCGGACTTTAGAGACATGGCAACATTATTTATGGCCCAAAGAATTTGTTATACATTCTGATCATGAATCTTTGAAACATATTAAAAGTCAAGCTAAACTGAATCGTAGACATGCTAAATGGGTTGAATTCATTGAGACTTTCCCTTATGTCATTAAACACAAGAAGGGTAAAGAAAATGTTATTGCTGATGCTTTGTCTCGTCGATATACTATGCTTTCACAACTTGACTTCAAAATATTTGGTTTGGAGACCATCAAAGATCAATATGTGCATGATGCTGATTTTAAAGATGTAATGCAGAATTGTAAAGAAGGAAGAACATGGAACAAGTTCGTTATTAATGATGGTTTTGTGTTCCGTGCTAACAAGCTATGCATTCCTCGCTAGCTCTGCTCGTCTTTTGTTGTTGCAGGAGGCGATGGAGGAGGATTAATGGGACACTTTGGCGTGAAGAAGACGGAGGATATACTTGCTACACATTTCTTTTGGCCAAAGATGAGACGGGATGTTGAGCGCTTTGTTGCTCGCTGCACTACATGTCAAAAAGCTAAGTCACGACTCAATCCTCATGGTTTATATATGCCTTTGCCAAAGTGCCTAGTGTTCCTTGGGAGGATATATCTATGGACTTTGTTTTAGGTTTACCTCGAACAAAGAAGGGAGGGATAGCATATTTGTTGTCGTGGATAGATTCTCGAAAATGGCACACTTTATACCATGTCATAAAAGCGATGATGCTTTGTTAATGTTGCTGATTTGTTCTTTCGTGAAATTATTCGCTTGCATGGTGTGCCAAATACTATTGTTTCAGATCGTGATACTAAATTTCTTAGCCACTTTTGGAGATGTTTATGGGCTAAGTTGGGGACTAAACTGCTTTTTAGTACTACTTGTCACCCCCAAACCGATGGACAAACTGAAGTAGTCAATAGAACATTGTCTACTATGCTTAGGGCTGTTTTGAAGAATAATAAGAAAATGTGGGAAGAATGCTTGCCTCATATTGAATTTGCTTATAATCGTTCATTGCATTCTACTACTAAGATGTGCCCTTTTGAAATTGTGTATGGCTTCCTACCTCGTGCACCTATTGATTTGTTGCCTCTTCCATCTTCGGAGAAGGTTAATTTTGATGCTAAAGAACGTGCTGAATTGATTTTAAAAATGCATGAGTTAACTAAGGAAAACATTGAGCGTATGAATGCTAAATATAAACTTGCTGGAGATAAGGGTAGAAAACATGTTGTCTTTGCACCGGAGATCTTGTTTGGTTACATTTGCGTAAGGATAGGTTTCCTAATTTGCGCAAATCAAAGCTAATGCCACGTGCTGATGGTCCATTTAAGGTGTTAGAGAAAATAAATGATAATGCATATAAACTTGAGCTGCCTGCAGATTTTGGGGTTAGTCCCACTTTTAACATTGCAGATTTGAAGCCTTATTTGGGTGAGGAATATGAGCTTCCGTCGAGGACGACTTCATTTCAAGAAGGGGAGGATGATGAGGACATCTATACCATTGTTACACCATGAGCCCATAATGCTACATATACTGGACCAATTACTAGAGCTCACAAGACGCCAATTAAATTATCGTGTACTTTCGCTTTCTTGGTAATGATTCTAATGTTCATGAGAATATGATGCTGCCTAAATTGGATACATTTGTTTTGCTTACAAATGAAGGCCCTAGCTTGGAGAAGGATGGACATTGAGCAAGAACAAGCATGGAGATAATGCCATGCTAAGGGGAACAAGAACGGAGTTACAAGTGATGATTTCAGGACTTTGAAGCCACCATAATGGGTGCATGAAGCCTTGGACGAAATATACAAGATGCCACTTCATAATATTCGTCCATAGGCTATTCTAGGTGCTGCGTCACCTTATTATTGGGCCAGGCCCATGTAATTTCGAAATACTTAAGTATAGGCTGTTTTAGAGTCCGTATGTGTGGGGAAACAAGAGTTAGGGATGGTTTCGGACCCCTCCCTCAAGGGCCACGAAATTCCCTCCTCTTCCTCCATATATACAGCCCTTAGGGCGTCGTTTAGACTTTGGGTTTTGTTTAGATTAAAAGTTCGCCATAGCTGCAACTTCGCAGATTTCGCTTTGTGTTCAACGACTGCACAAAGGCGCCACGTAACCCCACCTTGATCAATAAAGCTTTCATCTTATATTCGCAATATCCAGATTGCAATCTCAGTTTCTTGCTTGTTCTTCGTTTGCTCGCAGGAAATGCAGACCCTCGTGGTCGGAGTTGATCGTGCTCGGCGTGGTCGATAACCTCTCGGAGTTGGTTTAGCGATTGCTAAGGCGCGACGTCCTCGCACGTTCGTAGTCGGATCGTCAAAGTCGACTTCCTCCAAAGCGAAAACCAACATCTCATCGAAAGACGGGACACCTTTGCCTCTATCACTATTGGTCTACTTGTTTCACTTGTGAATTTGTGAATCTCTTTCAACATTATTGACTCTTGCTAACATTTTTGCATAAATTTTTGTGCCACTATCCTCACCGAGCTCCACCGTAAGCCTTATTTGTGTAGGTGTGAGAAACCGACAAGAATTGGTACCAATTGTGCTATTTCCTTGGTACACATTGAGTGATCATTGATCCATTTTCAACATCGGTCAAGGTACATTGGTATAAGTTCTTCTCTTTCTCCCACTCATATTTGCTCGAGTCTTGTGATGGATAAGCAAGGCATTTGCTCTCCGGTCTTCGACAATGATGACGGCGTGAACAACTACATCACCAAAGCGTCAATCTTCAATCTACAACGACAAATGCAAGGCACACAATCAAGATTGCAAGAGCGCATCGAGAACCTCTCCATCGACATTCATCTCTCCGAAGCAAGGAAAAGGGACTACATCGACAACAAGCTTTCCGCACGTAAAGAGGATGATGTAGGGCGGAACCCTACGTGGACGATCTTTCACGTTGGAGCGGATCCTACGGTGAATCACGAAGAACACGCGGAAGAACAAGAGGGAAAACACGGAAAAGCGAGAGAATTCACTCAACCGACAAGAGATCAATCACACAAGCGCTAGATCGATGAACACAAAGGGAGATACATGATTCAAGGTCAACAAAGGACGATACAAGCGGTAGCCGTTCTTCTCCGTGAGGAGGCCTTGATGGGGTCCACCCTAGAAGGGGGTCTGGAATCCGCCTGGGGATCTTCTCCAGAGAGGTCCCGATCTCCGAGGAGAAGTAGCCAAGTGGATGAGCAAAGGCTCTCACACAAGAATATGAGCTAATCCAATGCTAACCTAATCAGGAGGTGGGGGAGTTCTATTTATAGTCTTAGTGCAAATGGGGGCGAAGTGAAGGGGTACATGGGCCTCATGCCCGAGCCCTGTGCGCAGACAGGCCGGTTGTTCCGGTCGAGGGGGCGGTTGTACCGCTGGCGATACAGGGGGAGCGGAAGTACCGGTCGAGGAAGGCGGTACTACCGCCGGGGTCAGGTGTTGGCTTCTGCAGCTGGGCGTCGGGGCCCCCGGTGGTTGTACCGGTCGTGGGGCCGGTAGTTCCGGTCATTTTGGTTTTACTGGTACATCCGGTGTCAGACCGCCTTGCACCGCTTGATCACCGAATAGCGTCCGGTTGTTGGGCGGTAGTAGGCGGTTGTTCCGCTTGCCGGTTGTGGGGCGGTTGTCTGGTCCCTCCAGTTGGGCGAATGCTTCCTTGATCTTGATGTCCGTCTTGCACCGTTCCTTCTCCTTGGTTGCTTACACGGTACTGAGCACACAAAGCATCTCCGTTTGAGGTAGTAGCCATGTCTCAAGTGGGTCAAAGTGAAGTTCAACAAGGAGAGAGTTAACCTCGGATTGAATAGCACGTACTCAAGCTCTCGTCGTGGGTCCTCGTGGGGTTGGATGTGTCGATGTAGGGTCCATGGGGATGATGGAAGGATGCTCCGCATCATCTCCCCTCCCTTGGGAAAGATCCGACCTCGGATCAAAATCTTCATCACCATGAAAAGGCGAGAGGTCTTTGATGTTGAAGATGTCGCTCACGGTGTACTTGTCTCGTTGGAGTTCAATCTTGTAGGCGTTGTCGTTGTAGCGTGCTAGCACCTTGAAGGGTCCGTCGGCTCGCGGGAGAAGCTTGGACTTGCGTTCGTTGGGGAAGCGGTACTTGCGAAGGTGTAGCCACACGAGGTCTCCAATGTTTAATGTCTTGGGCTGCTTGTTGACGTTGAGCTTGGATGCTAGTCGTTGTACTTGGCGCTCGATGGTGTGCTTTGTATCCTCATGCATCTTCTTGATGTAGCTTGCCCGTGCACTCGCATCCATGTTGATGCGCTCTTGTAGAGGGAGAGGTAGAATGTCCAATGGGGACAACGGGTTGAAGCCGTAGACGACCTCGAAGGGGGACTTGCCGGTAGTCGAATGTCTTGCACGATTGTAGGCGTACTCGGCGATGGGTACACATACCTCCCACTCCTTGATGTTCCTTTTGATCAAGACACGAAGTAGAGTGGATAGTGTGCGGTTCGTCACCTCCGTTTGGCCGTCGGTTTGAGGATGGTATGCCGAGGAGAACAAGAGCTTTATTCCGAGCTTACGCATAGGGTCTTCCAAAAGTAACTCAAGAACTTGACGTCACGATCGGAGACGATTGTCTTTGGTACGCCATGGAGTCGCAAGATTTCCCTACAAAAGAGATGTGCAACATGTGAAGCATCGCCCATCTTGTTGCAAGGAATGAAATGTGCCATCTTAGAAAATCTATCCACAACAACAAACACGGAATCCTTGCTATTTTGAGTCCTAGGCAAACCAAGTACAAAATCCATACTGATGTCTTCCCATGGTTGATGGGGAATAGGAAGAGGCATGTAAATACCATGAGATTGAGCTTTAGACTTAGCTTTGCGACATGTATAGCATCGGTTGGTGAAGCGTGAGACGTCGCGGAACATCTTGGGCCAAAAGTAGTTGTTGGAGAGCGTGGCGAATGTCTTGTCGCGTCCAAAGTGTCCCATGAGTCCGCCTCCATGAGCCTCTTGCAAAAGGAGCAAACGAAGAGAAGACTCGGGAATGCAAAGTTTGTTAGCTCTCATAAGATAACCATCCTTGATGTAATAGTGTTCCCAAGACGTATGCGCCAAACACTTAGCATAAGGAGAAGCAAAAGATGGATCATGCTCATACAAGTCTTTTATATGCTCAAAACCAATAACATTCAACTCAAGTTGAGTGACAAGCATGCATATGCGTGAAAGCGCGTCGGCAACTACATTTTCTTTACCCTTAATGTACTTGATAACATAAGGAAAAGATTCAATAAATTCACTCCATTTTGCATGACGCTTGTTCAACTTAGTTTGACCTTTGAGGTACTTCAGCGTTTCATGATCGGTATGGATGACAAACTCATGAGGTCTAAGGTAATGTTCCCAAACATGTAGCACACTCACTGAAGCATACAATTCTTTGTCATAGATGGGATAATTAAGTTGAGCACCGGAGAGTTTGTCACTAAAATAAGCAATGGCTCGTTTTTCTTGCATCAAAACTCCGCCAATTCCGGTACCACTTGCATCACAATGAACCTCAAAAGTTTTGTCAAAATTGGGCAAAGCAAGAATCGAGCATGAGTAAGCAAAGACTTGAGCTCATCGAAAGCGGTTGATTGCAAAGTTCCGCAAACAAAGGGAGTATTCTTCTTACTCAAGGCATGCAAAGGAGCGGCAATTGTGCTAAAATCTTTCACAAAGCGACGATAAAAACCCGCAAGACCAAGAAAACTTCGCACTTGTTGCAAATTGGTTGGTTGGGGCCAAGTTTTAATTGCTTGAATTTTAGATCCATCAACATGGACACCCTTTGAGGATACTACAAAACCCAAGAAAACCACTTTGTCAACTCCAAAAGTGCATTTTTTCAAGTTTGCATAAAGACTTTCTGATGTAGGGCGGAACCCTACGTGGATGATCTTTCACGTTGGAGCGGATCCTACGGGGAATCACGAAGAACACGCGGAAGAACAAGAGGGAAACACGGAGGAAACGAGAGAGAGATCACGAAACCGACAAGAGATCAATCACACAAGTGCTAGATTATCGATCGCATAGAGTGGCACAAGATTCAAGATCAACAAAGGTAAGATACAAACGGTAGCCGTTCTTCTCCGTGAGGAGGCCTTGAGGGGGTCCACCCTAGAAGGGGGTCTTGAATCCGCTTGGGGGATCTTCTCCGGAGAGGTCCTGATCTCGGTGGAGAAGTAGCCAAGTGGATGAGCAAAGGCTCTCACACAAGAATATGAGCTAATCCAATGCTAACCCTAGAAAGAGGAAAGGGAATAAGTATATATAGTCTCGGGCGAAGGGGTACAAGGGACAAGGCCCTGAGGCACTGCGCGCACGCAGGGGAGGCCGGACGTCCAGGCGTCGGGCCGGATGTCCGGGCTTTCCCGAGACGCCGGATGTCCGGACTAGGGGGCCGGATGTCCGGAAGTGGTCTTCCAAACGCAATCGGTGATGGGGGCCGGATTTAGGCGAGGGCGGATATCCGGGGCTTCGGAAGAGCCGAATGTCCGGGCCAAGGGCGGATGTCCGGGCTGGGCGACCGTTTAGCCAAATCGGGAAAGGCGCCGGATTGGTGGGGCGGATATCCGGCCGGGGCGGATGTCCGGCTTGACGCCAGATGTCCCCGCCCCGGAGACTTGGCCAGATTGGATCTGTTGAGGTAGAAGCTCCAGGGGCGGATGTCCGGCCATGGCGGATGTTCGGGCCCTGGAAGGTGCTCTTGGCCTTCTCCGATGGTTCTCTTCATCCGCGGACTTGGTGGCTTGTCCATCTTCACGTCAAGGCCCCTGGAGGTTCCCTTGACACCTAATCATGCATAGCATATCGGACTTAGGTAGTAGCCATGTCTCGAGTGGATCGTATGGGATATCAATAAGGAAAGAGGTCACCTCGTTCTCGAGAGCTCTAGCTCTAGCCCGTGTCATGGGTCCTCTTGGCTCTTGTTGAGACGGTTGTTAGTCCATGGGGTTGATCGTTGGATGCTCCGCATCATCTCCCCTTGGGAGAGATCGACCTCGGATCAAAAGCTTCATCTCCATGGAATGGTGCGAGGTCCTTGACATTGAAGATGTCGCTCACGTTATATTTGTCTCGAGGTAGGTCGATCTTGTAGGCGTTGTCGCTAGAAGCGTGCTAGCACCTTGAAAGGTCCATCGGCTCGAGGGAGAAGCTTGGACTTGCGTTCTTTGGGGAAGCGGTCCTTGCGAAGGTGTAGCCACACGAGATCACCAATGTTGAAGACGATGGGTTGTTTGTTTGCGTTGAGCTTGTTTGCTTGACGTTGTACTTGGCGCTCAATGGTGTGCCTTGTGTCTTCGTGCATCTTCTTGATGTAGCTTGCCTGCTCACTTGCATCCATGTTGGTGCGCTCGTGGAGAGGAAGTGGTAGAATGTCCAAAGGGGACAAGGGGTTGAAACCGTAGACGACCTCGAAAGGGGACTTGCCGGTAGTTGAATGTCTTGAACGGTTGTAGGCGTACTCGGCGATGGGTAGACATGCTTCCCATTCCATGATGTTCTTCTTTATCAAGACACGAAGTAGAGTGGATAGTGTGCGGTTCGTCACCTCTGTTTGGCCATCGGTTTGAGGATGCTATGCCGAGGAGAACAAGAGCTTGATTCCGAGCTTGGCGCATAGGGTCTTCCAAAAGTAACTCAAGAACTTGACGTCACGATCGGATACGATTGTCTTTGGTACGCCATGGAGTCGCAAGATTTCCCTACAAAAGAGATTGGCAACATGTGAAGCATCGTCTATCTTGTTGCAAGGTATGAAATGTGCCATCTTAGAAAATCTATCCACAACAACAAAAACGGAATCCTTGCCATTTTGAGTCCTAGGCAAACCGAGTACAAAATCCATACTAATGTCTTCCCATGGTTGATATGGAATTGGAAGGGCATGTAAAGACCATGAGATTGAGCTTTAGACTTAGCTTTGCGACATGTGTAGCATCGGTTGGTGAAGCGTGAGACGTCATGAACATCTTGGGCCAAAAGTAGTTGTTGGAGAGCGTGGCGAATGTCTTGTCTCGTCCAAAGTGTCCCATGAGTCCGCCTCCATGAGCCTCTTGCAAAAGGAGCAAACGAAGAGAAGACTCGGAATGCAAAGTTTGTTAGCTCTCATAAGATAACCATCCTTGATGTAATATTGTTCCCAAGACGACAAGTCGCCAAACACTTAGCATAAGGAGAAGCAAAAGATGGATCATGCTCATACAAGTCTTTTATATGCTCAAAACCAATAACATTCAACTCAAGTTGAGTGACAAGCATGCATATGCGTGAAAGCGCGTCGGCAACTACATTTTCTTTACCCTTAATATACTTGATCACATAAGGAAAAGATTCAATGAATTCACTCCATTTGGCATGACACTTGTTCAATTTAGTTTGATCTTTGAGGTACTTAAGCGTTTCATGATCGGTATGGATGACAAACTCATGAGGTCTAAGGTAATGTTCCCAAACATGTAGCACACGCACTAAAGCATACAATTCTTTGTCATAGATGGGATAATTAGGTTGAGCACCGGAGAGTTTTTCACTAAAATAAGCAATGGCTCATTTTTCTTGCATCAAAACTCCGCCAATTCCGGTACCACTTTGATGTAGGGCGGAACCCTACGTGGACGATCTTTCACGTTGGAGCGGATCCTACGGGGAATCACGAAGAACGCGCGGAAGAACAAGAGGGAAACACGGAGGAAACGAGAGAGAAATCACTAAACCGACAAGGGATCAATCACACAAATGCTAGATCATCGAACACAAAGAGGTACATATGATTCACAATCAACAAAGGTAAGGATACACGAGCAGCCGTTCTTCTCCGAGAGGAGGTCTTGATGGGGTCCACCCTAGAAGGGGGTCTTGAATCCGCTTGGGGGATCTTCTCCGTAGAGGTCCTGGGCTCCGAGGAGAAGTAACCAAGTGGATGAGCAAGGCTCTCACACAAACATGAGCTAAACCTAAGCTAACCCTAACTAGGAGGAGGTGGAGGAGTATATATAGTCATGGGCCGCGAAGGGGTAAGTGGAGGATACATGGGCTGCGGCCCAACACCTTGTCTTGCGCAGACAGGCGTCAGACGTCCGGAGGGTTCCGGTCGTCCGGAGGCTCAGGAAGGTCCGGACGTCCGGCGCTCTTGGACGTCCGTTGATTCGCTCGGGCATGCTTGGTCGGACGTCCGGAGGGCGGTCGTCAGAGGCTCGGGGTCCCGGACGTCCGGAGTTCTTCAGATGTCCGCATGATTCGTTCGGTGGTCGCTGCACGTCGTCCGGAGGGTGCCGTCGTCCGAGCACTGGAGTCATCGGACGTCCGGTCCCCGGCTCGGACGTCCGGATGTCAGAACCAGGCAGATTCTTCTCTTGGTCCTTGTACTTGGTGTCTTGTCCATCCTTCCGAGCATCTCCGAGAGGGTCTCCTTGGTACCTAGGCATGCATAGGGGAAGTGTCAAGTAGTATACCATCCTCGAAGGGGTCAAGTGAGCACGATGTAAAGGAGAAGATTCACCTTTGTGTATGTGAAGAAGAGGTCGACGTGTCACTTGCCAAACGGACTCTTGACATGGTGATGATCAGAGGATGCTCCGCATCATCCCTCCCTTGAAAAGGATCCACCTCGGATCGAAAACCAAATCACCATGGGAAAGAGATGGCGGTGCCGTGTCAAAGTGGTCGATCACCAAACTCTCGTCATCGTGAAGCTCGAAATGGGCACTCTCCAATGTCGCACCATCTTGTGATTCCTTGAAAGTGTGTCCTTGTGCGTCCTTCATCTTGGACCAACTCATCTCGTAGCACTCCGAAGGTGTGTGAAGCCACCATGTCGAGGCGTAGTCGTGGAAGTTTCTTGTGGCGCACTTCACTTGATCTTCGGGAGGAACTTGATGTAGCTTGAGGTAGTCGTCCATCAAACGCTCCCACTCGAGGTACTCCTCGGGTTCTTGAGTCCCATAGAAAGGAATCTCGTGGTCGATGTCGAGGTCGTAGTAGCTCGTGGAAGTCGCGGACTTGAGCTTGGGGAGCTTCTCTTGAGCGTAGTCTTGGGGTGCTTGTTGGCGAAGATGTCAATATCCGGCGAAGATGCCTTGAAGTCGCTTGGCGAAGATGCCAAGGGAGATGGTGAAGTCGTGGAGCGGTTGTTGATGTTGAGCTCTTGACCTTCACGTTCTTGTTGATGATGGTGTCGATGCCGATGTGATCTTGCCGGAGAGCTCGGAAGCATGTGCTCTTGAGCGTCTTCTCGAAGATGAGGAAGATCGCTTGTAGGACTTGACAAGGGAGTTGATCTCCTCCATTTTAGCTTGCATCTTGGCGTCGTAGTTGTTTTCCATGGCATCGAACTCGTCGTTGTTGTTGTAGACCGAAGATGAAATGCCTTGCCTATCCATCACAAGACTCACGCAAATATGAGTGGGAGAAAGGGAAGAACTTATACCAATGTACCTTGACCGATGTTGAAAATGAATCGAGTTCACCCAAATGCGGACAATGAAATAGCACTATTGGTACCAATCCTTGTCGGTTCTCACACCTACACAAGTAAAGCTTATGGAGGAGCTCGGTGAGGATAGTGGCACAAAAATTTAATGCAAAATGTTAGCAAGAGTCAATAATGTTGAAGGAGATTCACAAATTGCAAGCGAAACAAGTAGACCAATAGCAATATGAGGCACACGGAAACACACACACGGATAGATAAATGGGGCCGTGCAACCAAGGAATGAGCTCAAAATGTGGAATCCACCAAAACGCTCGTGTTGCACAACTCAAGAGAGACGCTAGCACGATTGCTCAATGGGCGGATACGACACTTGTGCACAACCTATAAGATGCAAAATGGATAAATTTCTATCCCAAGTATGCTATGTATGTATAGTTCGGTGTTTTTCTCAAGATGATCCAAGATGATCGGATATGACAATCTTATATGCAATGTTGTATGATGCTATGGCACTTGCTTACAAGCTTCTTTGCTCTCTCTTTTCTTTGCTTAAAAGCTTATTCTCTTTTTTTTCTATGGCCACTTTGCACAATGCACAAACCAAGATAGCAATTGTGTGTATGCGGGAACAAACTTGAGACACAATGGATGATATGATGCCAATATGATATGGTATGGTATGTAATGGAAGGTATGATCACTAATGTGCACAAGTAACGTTGCCGGCAATACTCAAATGGCTAGTCTCGATAGGCAAGTAACGAAAAAGTAAGGCTAGGGGTTAACAATGCAATAGCAAGGGAATATACAATGGAGGGATACCCGATACCAAGATGATATGGCGGTTACCGACCGGCGATGATGAGTAGCGGTGTTCTTGATGTAGATACCAAGATGATGGAGACTCGTCCCTAAGTAGCCAAACACCTTAGGAAGCGGAAAACCGCGAACTCAAAATCTCAAACGTCAAATGTCAAAATGGTGGTAGCGGGAATGCGGTGGTGGTTTGCACTTGGCAATGCGGAAGTGGAATGATGGGCTATACACGTGTCGGAGTTGAAGTTGCCGTCCCTAAGTAGCGAAACACCTTAGGAGACACAAGCCACAACTCAAACGAGCTCAAACAACTATTGGGTTAAGTTGAGGTGGCTCGGAAGTGTATGGTGGGCAAGGTTATGTGGAAGTGGTGGTGGTGGTTGATGAAGAAGCAATCGTCCCTAAGTAGCCGAAACACCTTAGGAGACACGAATCACTACTCAAGCAACCACTAATGCTATGGGGAACAAAATTGGTTAGGTTGCGGAAGTCGGTGGTGGCTATCACGGAGGATGTGGCGGAAGCCCTAGGCAAAGATGCCAAAGTTCACAAAATTTGATGGAGTCAAATGATTTTGGTGGTATTTTTGTTGGAAGGGGGATGTCAAGAGCTTTTCAACGAGCCAAAGAACGTCAAAATCGGAGTTCGGATGAATTAGTTATGGACAAAACAAAAATCAGCGAAAGTCTGAAACTACTGTGTTACGGACGTCCGGAAAAGGTCGGATGTCCGGGGCTTGACGTCCGGAAAGGTCGGAAATCCGTAAATTCGGTGCGGGTTAGGGGTTCCGGTCGTCCGGAAAAGGTCGGACGTCCGGTGCCGTGGGGTCCGGACGTCCAGAATCGCTTGGCCGTCCGGTGGGTCGGGGTCAACTCGAAATTTCAGATCCGGGACGCGATTTTGGGCGAAAATTGGGGATTTCGGGGTCAAAATTCACGGGATTTTGTGGATGAAAGACGGGGAAAATTGGGGAAATGCTAGATCCACTCGAAATCAAGCAAATCCATGGATCAAAATCAACAAAACTTCATCTAACCAACAAATCACAAAAAAAATTGGGGCTATTTTTGGTGGGGATTTACGAATTTAGGACAAAATCAACAAAATCAAGCTAGAAAAAGAGGGGTAGGGGCTCCAATAACGTGATCAACGTGGCTCATGATACCATAGATGATGTAGGGCGGAACCCTACGTGGACGATCTTTCACGTTGGAGCGGATCCTACGGGGAATCACGAAGAACACGCGGAAGAACAAGAGGGAAACACGGAGGGAACGAGAGAGAAATCACTAAACCGACAAGGGATCAATCACACAAATGCTAGATCATCGAACACAAAGAGGTACATATGATCCACAATCAACAAAGGTAAGGATACACGAGTAGCCGTTCTTCTCGAGAGGAGGTCTTGATGGGGTCCACCCTAGAAGGGGTCTTGAATCCGCTTGGGGGATCTTCTCCAGAGAGGTCCCGAGCTCGAGGAGAAGTAACCAAGTGGATGAGCAAGGCTCTCACACAAACATGAGCTAAACCTAAGCTAACCCTAACTAGGAGGAGGTGGAGGAGTATATATAGTCATGGGCCACGAAGGGGTAAGTGAAGGGTACATGGGCTGCGGCCCAACACACTTTGTCTTGTGAGCAGGCGTCGGACGTCCGGAGGTTCCAGTCGTCCGGAGGCTTCGGAAAGGTCCGGACGTCCGGCGCTCTTGGACGTCCGTAGATTCGGCTCGGGCATGCCAGTCGGACGTCCGGGAGGGCGGTCGTCCGGAGGCTTCGTGGTCCCGGACGTCCGGAGTTCTTCGGATGTCCGCAGATTCGGTGGTCGGCCTTGCACGTCGTCCGGAGGGTGCGGTCGTCCGAACTGGAGTCGTCGGACGTCCGGTCTGGTCAGACGTCCGGATCTGTAACCAGGCAGATTCTTCTCTTGGTCCTTGTACTTGGTGTCTTGTCCATCCTTCCGAGCATCTCCGAGAGGGTCTCCTTGGTACCTAGGCATGCATAGGGGAAGTGCCAAGTAGTATACCATCCTCGAAGGGGTCAAGTGAGCACGTGTAAAGGAGAAGATTCACCTTTGTGTATGTGAAGAAGAGGTCGCACGTGTCACTTGCCAAACGGACTCTTGACATGGTGATGACTGTAGGATGCTCCGCATCACACTTGCATCGCAATGAACCTCAAAAGTTTTGTCAAAATTGGGCAAAGCAAGAATCGGAGCATGAGTAAGCAAAGACTTGAGCTCATCGAAAGCGGTTGATTGCAAAGTTCCCCAAACAAAGGGAGTATTCTTCTTGCTCAAATCATGCAAAGGAGCGGCAATTGTGCTAAAATCTTTCACAAAGCGACGATAAAACCATAAGACCAAGAAAACTTCGCACTTGTTGCAAATTGGTTGGTTGGGGCCAAGTTTTAATTGCTTGAATTTTAGATACATCAACATGGACACCCTTTGAGGATACTACAAAACCCAAGAAAACCACTTTGTCAACTCCAAAAGTGCATTTTTTCAAGTTTGCATAAAGACTATCTGATGTAGTGCGGAACCCTACGTGGATGATCTTTCACGTTGGAGCGGATCCTCACGGGGAATCCACGAAGAACACGCGGAAGAACACGAGGTAAACAAGGAGGAAACGAGAGAGAGAACACGAAACCGACAAGAGATCAATCACACAAGTGCTAGATTATCGATCACATAGAGTGGCACAAGATTCAAGATCAACAAAGGTAAGATACAAACGGTAGCCGTTCTTCTCCGTGAGGAGGCCTTGAGGGGTCCACCCTAGAAGGGGTCTTGAATCCGCTTGGGGATCTTCTTGGAGAGGTCCTGATCTCGGTGGAGAAGTAGCCAAGTGGATGAGCAAAGGCTCTCACACAAGAATATGAGCTAATCCAATGCTAACCCTAGAAAGAGGAAAGGGAATAAGTATATATAGTCTCGGGCGAAGGGTACAAGGGACAAGGCCACGAGGCATCGCTACAGTAGGGAGGCCGGACGTCCAAGGCCGGGCCGGATGTCCGGGCTTTCCCGAGACGCCGGATGTCCGGACTAGGGGGCCGGATGTCCGGGCTAGCGGGCTCTTCCAAACGCAATCGGTGATGGGGGGCCGGATTTCTGGGCGAGGGGGCCGGATATCCGGGCTTCGGAAGAGCCGGATGTCCGCCAAGGGCCGGATGTCCGTCAGGCGACCGTTTCAGCCAAATCGGGAAAGGGGCGCCGGATTTCCGGGCTGGGGGCCGGATGTCCGGGCTTGGACGTCGGATGTCCGGGTCCTGGAGACTTGGCCAGATTGGATCCTGTTGAGGTAGAAGCTCCAGGGGCCGGATGTCCGGGGCCATGGCTGGATGTCCGGGGCCTGGAAGGTGCTCTTGGCCTTCTCCGATGGTTCTCTTCATCCGCGGACTTGGTGGCTTGTCCATCTTCACGTGCGTCCTCGGGAGGTTCCCCTTGACACCTAATCATGCATAGCATATCGGACTTAGGTAGTAGCCATGTCTCGACTGGATCGTATGGGATATCAATAAGGAAAGAGGTCACCTCGTTCTCGAGAGCTCTAGCTCTAGCCCGTGTCATGGGTCCTCTTGGCTCTTGATGAGACGGTTGTAAGTCCATGGGGATGATCGTGGGATGCTCCGCATCATCTCCCCCTTGGGAGAGATCCGACCTCGGATCAAAAGCTTCATCTCCATGGAATGGTGCGAGGTCCTTGACGTTGAAGATGTCGCTCACGTTATATTTGTCTCGAGGTAGGTCGATCTTGTAGGCGTTGTCGTTGTAGCGTGCTAGCACCTTGAAAGGTCCATCGGCTCGAGGGAGAAGCTTGGACTTGCGTTCTTTGGGGAAGCGGTCCTTGCGAAGGTGTAACCACACGAGATCACCAATGTTGAAGACGATGGGTTGTTTGTTTGCGTTGAGCTTGTTTGCTTGACGTTGTACTTGGCGCTCAATGGTGTGCCTTGTATCTTCGTGCATCTTCTTGATGTAGCTTGCTCGTTCACTTGCATCCATGTTGGTGCGCTCGTGGAGAGGAAGTGGTAGAATGTCCAAAGGGACAAGGGGTTGAAACCGTAGAGCGACCTCGAAAGGGGACTTGCCGGTAGTTGAATGTCTTGCACGGTTGTAGGCGATTTCGGCGATGGGTAGACATGCTTCCCATTCCTTGATGTTCTTCTTTATCAAGACACGAAGTAGAGTGGATAGTGTGCGGTTCGTCACCTCCGTTTGGCCATCGGTTTGAGGATGCTATGCCGAGGAGAACAAGAGCTTGATTCGAGCTTGGCGCATAGGGTCTTCCAAAAGTAACTCAAGAACTTGACGTCACGATCGGAGACGATTGTCTTTGGTACGCCATGGAGTCGCAAGATTTCCTACAAAAGAGATTGGCAACATGTGAAACATCGTCTATCTTGTTGCAAGGTATGAAATGTGCCATCTTAGAAAATCTATCCACAACAACAAAAACGGAATCCTTGCCATTTTGAGTCATAGGCAAACCGAGTACAAAATCCATACTAATGTCTTCCCATTGTTGATATGGAATTGGAAGGGGCATGTAAAGACCATGAGATTGAGCTTTAGACTTAGTTTTGCGACATGTGTAGCATCGGTTGGTGAAGCGTGAGACGTCGCGGAACATCTTGGGCCAAAAGTAGTTGTTGGAGAGCGTGGTGAATGTCTTGTCTCGTCCAAAGTGTCCCATGAGTCCGCCTCCATGAGCCTCTTGCAAAAGGAGCAAACGAAGAGAAGACTCGGGAATGCAAAGTTTGTTAGCTCTCATAAGATAACCATCCTTGATGTAATATTGTTCCCAAGACGTATGCGTCAAACACTTAGCATAAGGAGAAGCAAAAGATGGATCATGCTCATACAAGTCTTTTATATTCTCAAAACCAATAACATTCAACTCAAGTTGAGTGACAAGCATGCATATGCGTGAAAGCGCGTCGGCAACTACATTTTCTTTACCCTTAATGTACTTGATCACATAAGGAAAAGATTCAATGAATTCACTCCATTTGGCATGACGCTTGTTCAATTTAGTTTGACCTTTGAGGTACTTAAGCGTTTCATGATCGGTATGGATGACAAACTCATGAGGTCTAAGGTAATGTTCCCAAACATGTAGCACACGCACTAAAGCATACAATTCTTTGTCATAGATGGGATAATTAAGTTGAGCACGGAGAGTTTTTCACTAAAATAAGCAATGGCTCGTTTTTCTTGCATCAAAACTCCGCCAATTCCGGTACCACTTGCATCGCAATGAACCACAAAAGTTTTGTCAAAATTGGGCAAAGCAAGAATCGGAGCATGAGTAAGCAAAGACTTGAGCTCATCAAAAGCGGTTGATTGCAAAGTTCCCCAAACAAAGGGAGTATTCTTCTTGCTCAAAGCATGCAAAGGAGCGGCAATTGTGCTAAAATCTTTCACAAAGCGACGATAGAAACCCGCAAGACCAAGAAAACTTCGCACTTGTTGCAAATTGGTGGGTTGGGGCCAAGTTCTAATTGCTTCAATTTTAGATTCATCAACATGGACACCCTTTGAGGAAACTACAAAACCCAAGAAAATCACTTTGTCAACCCCAAAAGTGCATTTTTTCAAGTTTGTGTAAAAGGCTTTCCTTGCGAAGAGTTTGCAACACAGATTTTACATGATTGATGTGCTCTTGCATGGTTTTGCTAAACACAAGAATATCATCAAAGTAAACCACAACAAAGACTCCAATATAAGGACGAAGCACATGATGCATAAGACGCACAAAAGTACCGGGAGCTTCGAAAGACACATAGGCATCACTAACCATTCATATAAACCAAATTTGGTTTTGAAAGCAGTTTTCCATTCATCACCCTCTTGTATGCGGATTTGATAATAGCCACTTTTAAGATCAATTTTTGAGAAAAAGTTGGCTCCACTAAGTTCATCAAGCATGTCATCTAAGCGAGGAATGGGATGCCTATATCGGACGGTAATAGCATTGATAGGTCGACAATCGGAGCACAAGCGGAAAGTTCCGTCGGGCTTAGGCACCAGAATAACCGGAACGGCACAAGGGCTTAGGCTTTCACGTACATGACCGTTGTCGATGAGTTGTTGTACTTGCCATTGAATCTCCTTGGTTTCTTTCGGATTGACTCGGTATGGAGCTTTGTTTGGAAGAGGCGCTCCGGGGATGAGGTCAATTCGATGCTCTATGCCTCGAAGAGGAGGTAGACCCGGAGGTAGCTCATCGGGGAAGACATCTTGAAATTCCTGCAAAAGAGATTGAAACACCAAAGGTAGCTCGTGAATGGTGTTAGTTTTTGGTTCTCCATCCTTGCACACAAGGACAAAGTGCATCACACTCGATGGGTTCTCACACACTTCTCTCATCTCACTTTTGGTGGCAAATAGAATGAGGTTTTTCTCTCTTGGCGAAGAGTCGCTCAAATTTGGCTTGTGGCTCTCACTCACTTTTGGGTGGATCACTTTCTCACTCTTTTCTCTATGATGTGTGGCTTGCTTATCGCCTATCACTTGAGTAGGAGACATAGGTCGTAGCACATATTCCTTCCCTTTCATCTTGAAGCTATAGTGATTGGTACGCCCATTGTGGATGACACCACTACGAATTGCCATGGTCGACCTAGAAGTAGGTGTTAAACGGTCATTGGGACCACATCACATTCCAACGTGTCTTCATAAGCACCAATTTTGAAGGAGACTTGGACCGTATGCTCGACTTGTATAGTGCCGGAGTCACTTAGCCATTGAACCTTGTAGGGGTGCGGGTGCTTCCTCTTGACCAATTGGAGCTTGGAGCATAGTTCTTCACTTGCCAAGTTGTGGCAACTACCTCCATCGATGATGACCTTGATGGACCGTCCATTGATGCCGGCTTTTCTGTGGAAGATGTGGCATCGTTGGTCTTCTTCTTGTTGATGTTGAAGAGTCAAGACCTTGGAGACAACGAGGTCGGGGCTCGAATCCTCATCACAAAAGACTTGATGATCTTCTTCTTCGTTCACCTGCCGGTGCAGGGCCACTTGCTCAAGAGCTTCCATCTCCTCTTCATTCATGGAGTCATATGTGCCATCGTCGTTGAGGATCATGGTGCGCTTGTTGGTGCATTCGTATGACTTGTGGCCTCGGCCGCCGCAAGTGAAACACTTGAAGGAGCTTGTCTTGATGGTCTCATCGGTCGGAGTAGAGGATGAAGCACGCGGCTTGATGTTGCTTGTAGTAGGAGGAGGACGACTTGAGCTTGGCGAAGTCTTCTTGTAACTTGACTTGTCGTCGCTTTCTTGAAGAAAGTTTTGTTGTTTTAGATGTTGAAGGAGTCGTTGACGCGTGGTTGTTGGAGTAGCCGTTGGTCTTGGATGAGTTCTGGGCGTTCTTGAAGTCATCTTGTACTTGGCGTTCCGCCTTTGTAGCTTGATGCACGAGCTCAATGAGGGATGAGTATGGTTGGAAGTCGGCGATCTTCTTGATGGGATGATTGAGTCCATTCAAGAAACGTGCCATAGTTTGCTCATCATCTTGCTTGACATTGGCTCGAATCATGGCTATCTCCATTTCCTTGTAATATTCTTCAACGCTCTTTCTTCCTTGCTTGAGTAGTTGGAGTTTCTTGAAGAGGTCGCGGTTGTAGTAGGTTGGCACAAAAACGTGCTTCGCATGACATCCTTCATTTGAGCCCAAGTGGTGATTGGAGGTTCACCTCTTTCTTGTCGTCGCTCAATGATTTGTTCCCACCATATGAGCACATAGTCTTGGAACTCAAGTGATGCCATAGCGATTTTCTTCGCTTCATCATAGTTGTGCAAGCGGAAGATTTTGTCAACCTTCAATGCCCATGAGAGGTAGTCTTCGGGTCATTGCTTCCATTGAACTTGGGCATGGTGAATTTTAGCTTGTCAGAAGCGTTGCTCTTCATTGTGTTGTTGGCGATGTTGATGATGACGCCCTTGGCGTGGATTGTATTCGCCTTCATGTTGCTCTTGGCGCGGAGGAAGACCATGATCAACTTGCCCTTGTTGAACTTGAGGTTGAGGTGGAGCTTGACGAGCTTGTGGAGGAGCTTGAGGAACTTGTCGTTGTGCATGAGGTTGGTAGTTCCTCTCTTGGATTTCTTCTCGAAGGGCTTCCTCTTGATTGCGCCTGCTCGCGATTGCGGTTGGCGAAGGCTCTACTTGATTCTTGAAGGGCACGCTATGCGCCTCAATAGCTTGCGCCTCACGTTGTTGTTGTTGAAGACGTTGAGCCTTGGCGCCTTGTTCGCCTTGGTGAAGACGTGCTCGTTCTTCCTCTTGTTGACGCATTTAAGACGTTGTCGTTCTTGAGCTTGAGCAAAAGCCTCTTGATTAGATTGAGGACGAGGAACTTGATCATCAACTTGCTCTTGTGAATGCTTGACATGTAGCGGGTTGCGAGATGCATGACGGTCTTGGCGCTGCTGCTCGTCGAAGAGTGTTCGATGACGGTGTACTTGAGTCGTAGAAGGTGTCGTCGGAATGTCGACTCGAGCGGCTCCGTCTTGATGATGAAGAAGTTGAATGACGCCGGTTTCTCATCAACGCAGCGGATCTCGGCCCATTCTTGCATCATTCTCTTGCTTGTGAGCCTCGAACTTGTTGTCGAAGTAGTCTCTTGTACGTTGCTCGAGAGTCGCAAGTCGGTGGCGAGGTTGTCGATGCGGTCGCTCATTGCTTGTTGTTCTTGGTGCAACGCTTCGTTGTGCACCAAATAGGTGGTTGGTGACATATGAAGACATGTCGCCGCCTTGCTCGATGAAGAGTGGGTTGGTAGAAGAACTTGGCCTGTCCATCATTCCAAGCAAAATGTGAGTGGTAGAACGGAAAAGAACTTATACCAATGTACCTTTGACCGATGTTGAAGATGAATCAGGTTCACTCAAATGCGGACAATGAAATAGCACTCTTGGTACCGATTCTTGTCGGTTCTCACACCTACACAAGTAAAAGCTTTATGGTGGAGCTCGGCTAGGATGGTGGCACAAAATTTGATGCAATTGTAAGTGAGACTCAATAAAGTTGGAAATGATTCACAAATTTGCAAATGCAACAAGTAGACCACTAGCAAGATAAGGTACACGGAAACACACACTAAAAGATAATATGGGGTTATGCAACCAAGGATGAGCCAAAATGTGGAATTCACCAAGATGCTCTTGTTGCACAACACTAGAGAGACGCTAGCACGATTGCACAATAGGCGGATCTGAACTTGTGCACAACCTACTAAGCAAAATGCAACGACTTCTACCCAAGTATGCTATATGTATGGTGTTTCGATGTGTTGATCCAAGATGATCAAGTATGACAATCTTAATGTTGTATGATGCTATGGTTCTTGCTCATAAGCTCTTTGCTTATCTTCCTCTCTTTGCTTAAAAGCTTGAATGGCTCTTTCTCTTTTGAGCTCTTTCTCATGCAAAACTTCACGAACCAAGATAGCAAATGTGTATGCGATGACAACTTTGTGACACACAAGTTGATGGTGAGATATGCACCACTTTGGTATGGTATGTATGCTATGGAGTATGATCACTAATGTGCACAAGTCACGTTGCCGGCAATACTCAATGGCTAGTCTCGATGGGTAAGCAACGCAAAAAGATGGGTTATGATGGTTATCAATGCAATTGCAAGTAATGTCAAAGGTGTCGACGATGTTACCGTCCTTGACGAAGATGAGTGGTGGTGATGTTGATGTTGAACCGTACCTAGATAGCCGAAACACAAAAGGATACGGAAAACCCCAACTCAAATTCTCAAGGAAAAATTTGGCAACGATGTCGGAATTGGAAGTGGGAAAGGCTAAGGTGGTGTTATGCGGAAATGGTGGAGGTAAGTGGAAGTGTATGTGGGCACGGGACAAAATTTGGCGAAAGTTAGGCGGTGATCGGGGTGGTGGAAGGGATTGTTGTTACCAGGGGCCGGAAATCCGGGCTGGAAGCCGGATGTCCGGGGCGCCGGATGTCCGGGGCGCCGGATGTCCGGGCTGATCGGGCCGGATGTCCGGGCTGCCGGATGTCCGGGCTGCGCGGGCCGGATGTCCGGGCTCGATGAACACCGCGGGGGAAGGTGGGAACCGGGGCAAAATTCGCGGGATTTTGTGGATGGAAATTGTGGAAATGGTGGGAGAAAGCTAGATCTACCTGCAACACACGAAATCCACAGATCAAATCCAACAAAACTTCATCACACGAACAAATCACAAAAAAAAATTTGGGGCTATTTTTGTGGGGATTTTCGGATTTAGGACAAAAACAACAAAATCAAGCTAGAAAAAGAGGGGTAGGGGCTCCAAAAACGTGATCAACCTAAGCTCTGATCCATAGATGATGTAGGGCGGAACCCTACGTGGATGATCTTTCACGTTGGAGCGGATCCTACGGGGAATCACGAAGAACACGCGGAAGAACAAGAGGGAAACACGGAGGAAACGAGAGAGAGATCACGAAACCGACAAGAGATCAATCACACAAGTGCTAGATTATCGATCGCATAGAGTGGCACAAGATTCAAGATCAACAAAGGTAAGATACAAACGGTAGCCGTTCTTCTCCTTGAGGAGGCCTTGAGGGGGTCCACCCTAGAAGGGGGTCTTGAATCCGCTTGGGGGATCTTCTCCGGAGGTCCTGATCTCGGTGGAGAAGTAGCCAAGTGGATGAGCAAAGGCTCTCACACAAGAATATGAGCTAATCCAATGCTAACCCTAGAAAGAGGAAAGGGAATAAGTATATATAGTCTCGGGCGAAGGGGTACAAGGGACAAGGCCCTGAGGCACTGCGCGCAGGCAGGGGAGGATGATGAGGACATCAATACCATTGTTACACCCACAGCCCCTACTGCTACATATACTGGACCAATTACTAGAGCTCGCGCACGCCAATTAAATTATCAGGTACTTTCGCTTTCTTGGTAATGATTCTAATGTTCATGAGAATATGATGCTGCCTAAATTGGATACATTTGTTTTGCTTACAAATGAAGGCCCTAGCTTGGAGAAGGATGGACATTGAGCAAGAACAAGCATGGAGATAATGCCATGCTAAGGGGAACAAGAACGGAGTTACAAGTGATGATTTCAGGACTTTGAAGCCACCATAATGGGTGCATGAAGCCTTGGACGAAATATACAAGATGACACTTCATAATATTCGTCCATAGGCTATTCTAGGTGCTGCGTCACCTTATTATTGGGCCAGGCCCATGTAATTTCGAAATACTTAAGTATAGGCTGTTTTTAGAGTCCGTATGTGTGGGGAAACAAGAGTTAGGGATGGTTTCGGACCCCTCCCTCAAGGGCCACGAAATTCCTCCTCTTCCTCCATATATACAGCCCTTAGGGCGTCGTTTAGACTTTGGGTTTTGTTTAGATTAAAAGTTCGCCATAGCTGCAACTTCGCGTGCATTTCGCTTGTGTTCAACGACCAGACAAAGGAGTCACAGAACCCCAACTTGATCTATAAAGCTTTCATCTTTTATTCGCAATATCCAGATTGCAATCTCAGTTTCTTGCTTGTTCTTCGTTTTCTCGCAGTAAACAGACCCTCGTGGTCAGGGTTGATCGTGCTCGGCGTGGTCAATAACCTCTCGGAGTTGGTTTAGCGATTGCTAAGGCGCGACGTCCTCGCACGTTCGTAGTCGGATCGTCAAAGTCGATTTCCTCCAAAGCGAAAACCAACATCTCATCGAAAGACGGGACACCTTTGCCTCTATCAGAGGCCGGACGTCCGGGCGTCGGGCCGGATGTCCGGGCTTTCCCGAGACGCCGGATGTCCGAACTAGGGGGCCGGATGTCCGGGCTGGCGGGGTCTTCCAAACGCAGGCGGTGGGGGGGGGCCGGATGTCCGGGCGAGGGGGCCGGATATCCGGGGCTTCGGAAGAGCCGGATGTCCGCCAAGGGCGGATGTCCGGCCGGGGCGACTGCTTCAGAATCAGGAAAGGGGCGCGGATTTCGTTGGGGCAGGATATCCGGCCGGGGGCGGATGTCGAGCTTGACGCCGGATGTCCGGTCTGGAGACTTGGCCAGATTGGATCCTGTTGAGGTAGAAGCTCAGGGGCGGATGTCCGGCCCGGAAGGTGCTCTTGGCCTTCTCCGATGGTTCTCTTCATCCGCGGACTTGGTGGCTTGTCCATCTTCACGTAAGGCCCCTGGAGGTTCCCTTGACACCTAATCATGCATAGCATATCGGACTTAGGTAGTAGCCATGTCTCGAGTGGATCGTATGGGATATCAATAAGGAAAGAGGTCACCTCGTTCTCGAGAGCTCTAGCTCTAGCCCGTGTCATGGGTCCTCTTGGCTCTTGATGAGACGGTTGTAAGTCCATGGGGATGATCGTGGGATGCTCCGCATCACTTTTCTTGCGAAGAGTTTGCAACACAGATTTTACATGATTGGTGTGCTCTTTCATGGTTTTGCTAAACACAAGAATATCATCAAAGTAAACCACAACAAAGACTCCAATATAAGGACGAAGCACATGATGCATAAGACGCACAAAAGTACCGGGAGCTTCCGAAAGACCCATAGGCATCACTAACTATTCATATAAACCAAATTTGGTTTTGAAAGCGGTTTTCCATTCATCACCCTCTTGTATGCGGATTTGATAATAGCCACTTTTAAGGTCAATTTTGGAGAAGAAGTTGGCTCCACTAAGTTCATCAAGCATATCATCTAAGCGAGGAATGGGATGCCAATAACGGACGGTGATCGCATTGATAGGTCTACAATCAGAACACAAGCGAAAACTTCCATCAGGCTTAGGCACAAGAATAAACGGAACGGCACAAGGGCTTAGGCTTTCACGTACATGGCCGTTGTCGATGAGTTGTTGTACTTGCCGTTGAATCTCCTTGGTTTCTTCGGGATTGACTCGGTATGGATGTTTGTTTGGTAGAGGCGCTCCGGGGATGAGGTCTATTCGATGCTCTATGCCTCGAAGAGGAGGTAGACCCGGAGGTAGCTCATCGGGGAAAACATCTTGAAATTCCTACAAAAGAGATTGAAACACCAAAGGTAGCTCGTGAATGGTGTTAGTTTTTGGTTCTCCATCCTTGCACACAAGGACAAAGTGCATCACACTCGATGGGTTCTCACACACTTCTCTCATCTCACTTTTGGTCGCAAATAGAATGAGGTTTTTCTCTCTAGGCGAAGAGTCGCTCAAATTTGGCTTGTGGCTCTCACTCGCTTTTGGGTGGATCACTTTCTCACTCTTTTCTCTATGATGTGTGGCTTGCTTGTCGGCTATCACTTGACTAGGAGACATAGGTCGTAGCACATATTCTTTCCCTTTCATCTTGAAGCTATAGTGATTGGTACGCCCATTGTGTATGACACCACGGTCGAATTGCCATGGTCGACCAAGAAGTAGGTGACAAACGGTCATTGGGACCACATCACACTCCAAAGTGTCTTCGTATGCACCAATTTTGAAAGAGACTAGGACCGTATGCTCAACTCGTATAGTGCCGGAGTCATCGAGCCATTGAACCTTGTAAGGGTGCGGGTGCCTCTTCTTTACCAATTGGAGCTTGGAGCATAGTTCTTCACTTGCCAAGTTGTGGCAACTACCTCCATCGATGATGACCTTGATGGACCGTCCATTGATGCCGGCTTTTGTGTGGAAGATGTGGCATCGTTGGTCTTCTTCTTGTTGATGTTGAAGATTCAAGACCTTGGAGACAACGAGAGCGGGGCTCGAATCCTCATCACAAAAGACTTGATCATCTTCATCTTCGTTCACTCGCCGGATTGCATGGCCACTTGCTCAAGAGCTTCCATCTCCTCTTCACTCATGGAGTCATATGTGCCATCGTCATTGAGGATCATGGTGCGCTTGTTGGTGCATTCAGATGACTTGTGTCCTCGGCCGCCGCAAGTGAAACACTTGAAGGAGCTTGTCTTGATGGTCTCATCGGTCGGAGTAGAGGATGAAGCACGCGGCTTGAGGTTGCTTGTAGTAGGAGGAGGACGACTTGAACTTGTCGAAGTCTTCTTGTAACTTGACTTGTCGTCGTTTCTTGAAGAAAGCTTGGTTGATGTAGATGTTGGAGGAGTCGTTGAAGCTTGGTTGTTGGAGAAGCCGTAGGTCTTGGGTGAGTACTTGGCGTACTTGAAGTCATCTTGCACTTGGCGTTCCGCCTTTGTAGCTTGATGCACGAGCTCAATGAGGGTTGAGTATGGTTGGAAGTTGGCGATCTTCTTGATGGGATGATTGAGTCCATTCAAGAAACGTGCCATAGTTTGCTCATCATCTTCTTTGACATTGGCTCGAATCATGGCTATCTCCATTTCCTTGTAATATTCTTCAACACTCTTTGTTCCTTGCTTGAGTAGTTGGAGTTTCTTGAAGAGGTCGCGGTTGTAGTAGGTTGGCACAAGCGTGCTCGCATGACATCCTTCATTTGAGCCCAAGTGGTGATTGGAGGTTCACCTCTTGCTTGTCGTCGCTCAATGATTTGTTCCCACCATATGAGCACATAGTCTTGGAACTCAAGTGATGCCATAGCGATTTTCTTTGCTTCATCATAGTTGTGCAACCGGAAGATTTTGTCAACCATCAATGCCCATGAGAGGTAGTCTTCGGGGTCATTGCTTCCATTGAACTTGGGCATGGTGAATTTTAGCTTGCCGTAGCGTTGCTCTTCATTGTGTTGTTGGCGATGTTGATGATGACGTCCTTGACGTGGATTGTAATCGTCTTCATGTTGCTCTTGGCGCCGGAGGAAGACCATGATCAACTTGCCCTTGTTGAACTTGAGGTTGAGGTGGAGCTTGACGAGCTTGTGGAGGGGCTTGAGGAACTTGACGTTGTACATGAGGTTGGTAGTTCCTCTCTCGGATTTCTTCTCGAAGGGCTTCCTCTTGATTGCGCCGTTCGCGATTGCGGTTGGCGAAGGCTCTACGTGATTCTTGAAGGGCACGTTGCGCCTCAAGAGCTTGCGCTTCACGTTGTTGTTGTTGAAGACATTGAGCCTTGGCGTCTTGTTCGTCTTGGTGAAGACGTGCTCGTTCTTCCTCTTGTTGGTGACGAAGACGTTGTCGTTCTTGAGCTTGAGCAAAAACCTCTTGGTTTGATTGAGGACGAGGAACTTGATCATCAACTTGCTCTTGTGAATGCTTGTTATGTAGCGGGTTGCGAGATGCATGACGGTCTTGACGAGCGGCACGACGAAAAAGTGTTCAAGTAGGTGTACTTGAGTCGTAGAAGGTGTCGCTTGAGTGTCGACTCGAGCGGCTCCGTCTTGATGATGAAGAAGTTGAATGATGTCGGCGTCTCATCAAGGCGCCGTATCTAAATCCATTCTTGCATCATTCTCTTGCTTGTGAGCGTCGAACTTGTTGTTGAAGTAGTCCCTTGTACGTTGCTCGAGAGTCGCAAGTCGGTGGCGAGGTTGTCGATGCGGTCGCTCATTGCTTGTTGTTCTTGGTGCAACGCTTCGTGCGCACCAAAGAGGTGGCTCTTGGTGACGTATGATGACATGTCGTCGCCTTGCTCGATGAAGAGTGGGTTGGTAGAGGTACTTGGCCTATCCATCATTCCAAGCAAAATGTGAGTGGAAGAACGGAAAAGAACTTATACCAATGTACCTTTGACCGATGTTGAAGATGAATCAAGTTCACTCAAATGCGGACAATGAAATAGCACTATTGGTACCAATCCTTGTCGGTTCTCACACCTACACAAATAAGAGCTTATGGTGGAGCTTGGTGAGGATGGTGGCACAAAATTTGATGCAATTGTAAGTGGCGTCAATAATGTTGGAAAAGGTACACAAATTTGCAAATGCAACAAGTAGACCAAGCAACTAGTGGTACACGGAAAAACACATAAATAGATAAGTGGGATTGTGCAAACCAAAAGTGAGCCAAAATGTGGAATCCACGAAAATGCTCTTGTTGCACAATACTAGAGAGACGCTAGCACGATTGAACAATAGGCGGATCTGAAACTTACGCACAACCTACTATGCAAAAATGCAACTATCTCTATCCCACGTATGCTATATGTATGGTATTTCGGTGCTATGATCCAAGATGATCCGATATGACAATCTTAATGTAGTATGATGCTATGGTTCTTGCTCATAAGCTCTTTGCTTATCTTTCCTCTTTGCTTAAAAGCTTGTGTGGCTCTTTTCACTTTTGAGCTCTTTTCTCATGCAAAACTTCCCGAACCAAGATAGCAATTGTGTATGCTATGACAACTTTGTGACACACAAATGGATCCCAAGATATGCACCACGGTGGTATGGTATGTATGCTATGGAGTATGATCACCAATGTGCACCACCACGCTAAGCAATACTCAATGGCTAGTCTCGATGGGTAAGCTACGCAAAAAATAAGGCCATGTGGGTATCAATGCAATTGCAAGGTATGACAAAGATGTCGTCAAAGTTACCGTCCTTGGCGATGATGAGTCCTTGGCGAAGATGAGCGGTGGTGATGTTGACGTCGAACCGTACCTATATAGCCGAAACACAATAGGACACGGGAACCACAACTCAAATTTTCAAAGACCAAAAGCAACAATGGTGGAAACGGAAAGTGGTGGTGGATGGGGATGTCAATAGCTTCTCAACGAGTGATTTAACGCGAAAATCGGACTCCGGATGTGGAAGTTATGCTGAAAATGGTGAAACTCGAGAATCTGAAATTGGCACAGGCGGTAGTACCGCTCGGACGCAAGGTTGTACCGCTCGAGGTACTCAGCGATGGTACCGCTCGGAGGGCCGGTTGTACCGCTCGAGTCGGGAAACGATTTTGTGGCGGAAATGGAGGATTTCGGGGGCAAAATTGGGTGGGTTTCGGAATTAGGACAAAAACAACAAAATCAAGCTAGAAAAAGAGGGGTAGGGGCTCCAATAACGTGATCAACGTGGCTCATGATACCATAGATGATGTAGGGCGGAACCCTACGTGGACGATCTTTCACGTTGGAGCGGATCCTACGGTGAATCACGAAGAACACGCGGAAGAACAAGAGGGAAAACACGGGGAAAACGAGAGTGAATTCACTCAACCGACAAGAGATCAATCACACAAGCGCTAGATCGATGAACACAAAGGGAGATACATGATTCAAGGTCAACAAAGGACGATACAAACGGTAGCCGTTCTTCTCCGTGAGGAGGCCTTGATGGGGTCCACCCTAGAAGGGGTCTTGAATCCGCTTGGGGGATCTTTCTCCAGAGAGGTCCCGATCTCCGAGGAGAAGTAGCCAAGTGGATGAGCAAAGGCTCTCACACAAGAATATGAGCTAATCCAATGCTAACCTAATCGGGAGGTGGGGAGTTCTATTTATAGTCTTAGTGCAAATGGGGACTAAGTAAAGGGGTACATGGGCCTCATGCCCGAGCCTGTCAGGCGCAGACAGGCAGTTGTTCCGGTCGAGGGGGCGCTTGTACCGCTGGCGATCCAGGGAGAGCGGAAGTACCGGTCGAGGAAGGCGGTACTACCGCCGGGGTCAGGTGTTGGCTTCTGCAGCTGGGCGTCGGGGCCCCCAGCGGTTGTACTAGTCGTGGGGCCGTTAGTTCCGGTCATTTGGGTTTTACGGGTACATCTGGTGCTGTACCGGCCTTGCACCGCTTGATCACCGAATAGCGTCCGGTTGTTGGGCGGTAGTAGGCCGGTTGTTCCGCCCGGCTGGTTGTGGGGCGGTTGTACGATCCCTCCGTGTTGGGCGAATGCTTCCTTGATCTTGATGTCCGTCTTGCACCGTTCCTTCTCCTTGGTTGCTTACACGGTACTGAGCACACAAAGCATCTCCGTTTGAGGTAGTAGCCATGTCTCAAGTGGGTCAAAGTGAAGTTCAACAAGGAGAGAGTTAACCTCGGATTGAATAGCACGTGCTCGAGCTCTCGTCGTGGGTCCTCGTGGGGTTGGATGTGTCGATGTAGGGTCCATGGGGATGATGGAAGGATGCTCCGCATCAGAGGAGCAAGATGCAAGGATGGAGGAGATTAGAGCCTTGATCAAGTCTTCTTCCCCTTCGTCATCCTCAAGGTGGCGACATTCAAGACACAAGCCTTTGGAGCGCAGAAACGATGAAGTGCAAATCGTCCTCGTCCACATCTACATGGCGACAACCATCACGTTCGTGATCCGCATCGTCATGAAGGGCAAGTCACCTCCAAGCAAAATGTGCACGACGACGAAAGCCATCGAGCTCAAGTGCGACAACGACACCATCAACATGAAGATGCTCCAGAAGCGCAAATGTACAAGTCCGAACAAGCCCTACTTCACGCCAAGTCCAAGCTTCATGAGCACAAGAGAAGACCACGAGACAAGCACCACCACGAGAACGCTACGGCTACTACACCAACCACTTCGGCATCTTTGCCAAGTGCTCTCAAGGTATCTTCGCCTTTGGACGTACGGCATCTCCGCCTACTTCCCACATGTACGCCTACTTCGACTTCATCAAGTCCAAGGCGACTACCTATGAGCGAGGGTGACACTTCCATCTTCGGAAGCCCCCCAAGGAAGATGGCCGAGCATGGGAAACTCCCTTCGGTCATGGAGATGAGCTACGAGGTGCCACATCATATGGGCCTCCCACACCAAGATGGTGACAAGAAGGTTGAGCATGGGACTATCCCTTCAACCAAGACGGCGATAGGAGTTAAGCATGGAGACGTTTGCACCAACATCTCTCCGACACCCACATATAAAGAGATGACCCAATTCCCATGTGAGGAGAGCCACCCCACCATGAGTGATATGAGTGACTCCACCATATGTGACATTGAGTGCATTTCCTATGAGAGGATGAGTGTGACCACCACTAGCCCCACACCTGAGAGCATGCCACACATCCTATGTGAGGTTGAGAGCCATTTGAGTGACTCCACCAACCATATGAGTGAGAGCATCAACCATATGAGTGAGAGCATCCTTGAGGGAGTGAGTGAACCAAAACACTTAGTGAGTGAGGTAGTTGACACGGCATGTGCGGCCACTATGATTTCTAACGACTTACCCTCTACTCCTAGTGTGTTTTCTTCTTTGGTGCTAGGTCTCCTACATGACGACATGCCTATCCTCGACGAGTCCATCCCTCCAATGGAGACACCGATGGCCATGGTGGATGATGATGCACCCCCACATGGTTCCATCAAGATGAAGATGACAACGAGTGGATCTTCAACACCTCACCTACAACACGTGAGCGATGCTCCAAAGGTAACATAGGTGATGGTGCTTCTCTTGTCCCACTAGTGGACTCTCTTGACATTGATTGCTTACATGATGTTGATCCACCTATTCCCATGCTTCATGCTAGTGCGATTTCTTCATGGCATGACTTACCTATTTATGATGAATATGATGATGAGCATGTTGAGTTGCCTAGTTGTGATGCTATGCTCCATAGGATATCATGTGAAAATTCTTTTGGTCACATCATGTTTGATAATCCTTTGAACTTGTCATATGCTCTGAGTGAGATCTCCCATATTGCATCATTTCAATCTCAACATAGTAACTATGCATGCCCCATTAAAATAAATCCTATTTGCACTTATGGCATAGATGACAAGTTGATGGTCAGTGGCTTTTGCTTCTCTTGTGATGATTTTGCCATGCTTCCTTTACATGATTTGCGCAATTCATATACTATGTCATGCCATGATCACATTGTTCCAAATATGCTTTGTTTTGGATGTTTTCAATATTCTCCATGTGATGTTTCCATAAATGCTCATGAGGAGACCCCCATAGTTTCCTCATACATATTAGGAGATCTTGATGCATTTCATACCTTGCATGATTCCCATAATTGCGTGCACCATATGCATTCCATGAATAACAATGCTCTAGATATTTCTCATGATGCATTACACAATTTGAGTCTCCATTATGACATGCATAACAACAAACCTCTCATGATGGATGACATGTTTCTATATCGTGCATCTCATTTATTTGAGCATTTGCTATTTAGTGCTAACCAACACAAGCACGTGCGCATCATGATGGATGATGTGTACATCTACCACGCACACACAATTTTTCCGTTGTCTTTGTTTTGTGTAGGTACGCATGTATACTCGTCAACATCTCAATCCCATGAGTTGATGAAACAATGATGATTTGGGATCCCGTGGACTATCATTCCCACCATTCCTTTTGCGCAAGGACTACGCACATCTCATTTACTTGTCTCTCACACGGCTATGGGCTATCTACCATTTGTCACCTTATGCTCATTTTTCCGTGTTCACTTTGCATGTTATCTTCTATGCCTTTGCCATGCAATAGTGACCCTTGCTTGCATTTACCCATGATTCACAATTATGCTACTTCTATGTGTATTTGCATGCTTGGTGGAGATCCTTGTTGCTATTGCCATGTTTATCATGTGGCTCATGCTATTGATGCTATTTTGCTCATATCTTGCCTTCATGCTTGTGATATGTCATGTGAAGTATTCATGCACACTATTTGCACCCATGACATGATTGCCATGATTCCTTCTAGTATGTTGCATCTTCGCACTACTAGCTTGCTTGACTTGATCGCTATGATTTCTTGCTATGTTGCATCACCCATGTTCCACTATTACTCGCTTTCTTGGGTTGATGACATATATATTCATGCCTCTCACGTGATATATCTTGATCTTTGTCGTTTGTCTCCATTAGTTGCATCTATGCTTATTGATCTTGGAGACATGGACATATTATTTGTGATGCATGCTTGTTTGATTAAGCCTATTGCATTTGGTTGTTCTCACATCATATGCCTCCATACTATGCAATACTCACTTGTCCTTTCTTATGATGAGCATGATGCATACACTTGTTGGGTATCTTACCACATGAATGATAGGTTTTGCACTTCCACTAACTTCATTTGTTTTTCCGAGTGTTTGTCATGTTCTTTCGTTCTGATGGAGTTACAAGGCATTACCGTCATGAGACATATTGGTTATGTGAAGGCATACACGATGTGCGACACCAACATTTTTGACATCCTCATAAAGGTGAACTCCTTCCCTTTGAGCCATCCTCACATATGCATATTGGATGGGTCATTCTTTCGTTGTTGTTTCCTTCTTGTTGTCTACATGATACATCTCGCGAACGGAGGAGCGACATTGAAGATGGACCATTTGGACCTTCAAGTTGAGGAGTGCTCGGACTTATTGGATGCACCTTCGGAACTCCACTCATGCCACAGCATCGAGCATTGGTATACTACCACCTCCATATTTGTTGTTTGTGCTCATACATGTCATGCTCGATGGACATATCATACTCACCACAAGTTTGCACCCTATGCATGGATTGACTCATATTATGATTGCCTTGTTGCATCTTATATTCCCATGTCATCCATGATATATGAGCTTGTACACTTCCTTAGCAAATTTGTTGTGATCCTTCTTGATGGCATATTCATACATCATGAACATATTGCCTACCATCAATTGAATTATAACATAATCATATTGAGCATCCATTGCCATATTCATGCTATTGATAAACCGTCTCACTATGACATCATTTTGCACCGTGGTTGCCTTGATCATATTCACAACACATTTGTGTGCACATTGAATGCTTTTGCTCCCATGAATGCTTTGCACATCATTCTATATCATCTTGATAAGCTTCATGTGCTTTGTCACGAACGATCTTGTTGCACGGACTCATTCTTACATGATGGACACTTTGTGTGCGCTAACCATTGTATTTCCAAGTGTACTTTGTGTTTGCTCATTTTGCATGTACCACATACCGGAGACACCTTGGAGTACTTGGATTGTGCAATGTCTTCAACTTCGTCCAACTACAAGTTCGTCCACGACAACCGTTTCCATGGTGATGGGGATCACGATCCGAGGTCGGATCTTTCCCAAGGGAGGGGAGATGGTGCGGAGCATCCCACGTTCATCCCCATGTACACTCCGACTACTCTCCAAGCCCCAAGAGGACATATGACGAGACCTCGACCATACGCCATTGGACACAAGGTGAACTCACTCCTCTTCGAACCGTCACATTCCTCATGTGAGACATGGCTACTACCTCATGCATGGACCTTGCATATACTCAGGTACAACGGAGACGACCATGGAGGATCCATGGACCAAGGCCAAGCATGGAAGAGGAGAAGGAAGAAGAAGCAGGGACAAGCTTCTGGAAAGCCCGGACCTTCCGGCCTGCCCGGAACTTCCGGCCCCCGGACCTTCAGGCCTGCCCAGAACCTCCGGCCCCCGGGAGTCCAGACCATCCCCGAGCGCGCCAACTCTCTGGATAGCCCGGAACCCGGCCGGAACCTGCCCGGAACTTCCGGAGCCCGGAACTTCCGGCCTGTCGGCGCACAGTGTATCGGGCCGAGCCCATGTACCCCTTCGCCCTCACTTACCCCTTCGTGGGCTAACACTATATATACTCCCCCACCTCCTCCTAGTTAGGGTTAGCATTGGTTTAGCTCATCTTTGGTGTGAGAGCCCTTGCAAATCCACTTGGTACTTCTCCTCGGAGTTCACGACCTCTTCGGAGAAGATCCCCCAAGCGGATTCAAGACCCCCTCTAGGGTGGACCCCATCAAGACCTTCTCACGGAGAAGATCGGCTACTCGTGTATGTTTCCTTTATTGATTTTGAATCTTGTGCTACCTTATGTGTTCGGTGATCTAGCCCTTGTGTAATCGAAACTTGTCGGATTAGTGTTCCTCTTGTGTGTGTTTCCTTGTGTTCTTCCGCCCGTTCATCGCGTTTTCGCCGTAGGATCCCCTCCAAACGTGAAAGATCTCCGATTAGGGTCCCACCCTACATCACCTTTTAAGTACTTAAGCGTTTCATGATCGGTATGATGACAAACTCATGAGGTCTAAGGTAATGTTCCCCAACATGTAGCACACGCACTAAAGCATACAATTCTTTGTCATAGATGGGATAGTTAAGTTGAGCACTGGTGAGTTTTTCACTAAAGTAAGCAACGACTCGTTTTTCTTGCATCAAAACTCCGCCAATTACGGGTGAAGTCGTTAGGAACCATGGTGGCCTCACATGCCGTGTCAACTACCCCACTCTAAGTGTTGTGGCTCACTCACTCCCTCTTGGATGCTCTCAGTCATATGGTTGGTGGAGTCACTCAAATGGCGCTCAACCTCACATAGGATGTGTAGCATGCTCTCATGTGTGGGGCTAGTGGTGGTCACACTCATCCTCTCATAAGAAATGCTCTCAATGTCACGTATGGTGGAGTCACTCATCTCTCTCATGTGGTGGTGGCTCTCCTCACATGAAAAATGGGGCAGCTCAACATACGTGGGTGTCGGAGAGGTGTAGGTGTAAATGTCTCCATGCGCGGTCGCGTAGCTTGACTTGGAGTATGAGTCCAATATGGGCGCCGTCTTCATGTTGTAGAAGAGATTCGCGCTCGTCGCCGTGGTCGAAGGGGATGACCCTTGCTCGACCGTTTTGTCGTTGTCTTGGTGTTGGAGGCCCATATGATGTGGCACCTCGTAGCTCGTCTCCATGACCGAAGGGAGTTTCCCATGCTCGGCCATCTTCCTTGGGGGGCTTCCGAAGATGGAAGTGTCACCTCGCCAGAGGTGGTCGCCTTGGACTTGTTGAAGTCGTTGTAGGCGTACTCGTGGGAAGTAGGCGAAGATGCCGTACATCCAAAGGCGAAGATGCCTTGATAGTACTTGGCGAAGATGCCGAAGTGGTTGTTGTAGCCGTAGCACCGTCTTGGTTTTGGTCGTCTCGCGGTCTTCTCTTTTGCTTAGGAAGCTTGGACTTGGCGTGAAGTAGGGCTTGTTGGGACTTTTGCATTTGCGCTTGTGGAGCATCTTCATGATGATGATGTCGTTGTCGTGCTTGAGCTCATAGTAGATGGCGTTCGTCGTCGTCGTGCACATGATGCTTGGAGGTGACTTGCTGATGTAGGGAGGAATCCTATGTGGATGATCTTTCACGTTTGGAGAGGATCCTACGGGGAATCACGAAGAACACGCGGAAGCACAAAGGGGAACACGGAGGAAACGAGAGAGAAATCACTCAACCAACAAGGAATCAATCACTCAAGTGCTAGATCACCGAACACAAAGAGATACATATGATCCACAATCAACAAAGGTAAGGATACACGAGTAGCCGTTCTTCTCCGAGAGGAGGTCTTGATGGGGTCCGCCCTAGAAGGGGGTCTTGAATCCGCTTGGGGGATCTTCTCCGTAGAGGTCCTGAGCTCCGAGGAGAAGTAACCAAGTGGATGAGCAAGGCTCTCACACAAACATGAGCTAAACCAAAGCTAACCCAAGAAAGTTGGGGAAGAAGGAGTATATATAGTCTAGGGGCCGAAGGGGTACAAGGGCTGCGGCCCAAACGAAGTCAACACACAGGCGTCGGACGTCCGGAGGCTCGGGACGGTCCGGACGTCCGGACGGGCTTGGGCGTCCGCAGAATCAGCTTTGTCGTGGGCACGTCGGACGTCCGAAGACGGTCGGTCGTCCGGAGCTTCGTGACGGTCCGGACGTCCGGAAGTTGTCGGTCGTCCGTAGATTCGGTTCGAGCGTTCGTCGGTCGGACAACCGGAGGCTTCGGTCGTCCGTAGTTCTGGTTCGGGTGGCAAAGTGCCGGACGTCCGGGGAGTCCGGTCGTCCGTGTCCTGGGACTCGTCGGACGTCCGGAAGGCGTCGGTCGTCCGGTGCCTGTGCCTTATGACATCTCTTCTTCTTCTTCAATATGCTTGGAGTCCTCGCCGTCTTGGCTCTCGCAAGTAGTTGATCCTTGGCTCACCTCCATGTACCTGATTACACATAGAGTCTCCGAATGAGGTAGTAGCTATGTCTCGTGAGTAGGAAGAGGGAGTTCGGAGAGGAGCGAATTCACCTTATAATCGATAGCCTTAGCTCGGGCTCGTGTCATGGGTCCGAGTGGTGTTGAGGGAGATGTAGGCACGTCCATGGGGATGAGTGAGGGATGCTCCGCATCATCTCCCCTCCCTTGGGAGAGATCCGACCTCGGATCAAAAGCTTCATCTCCATGGTAAGGTGCGAGGTCCTTGACGTTGAAGATGTCGCTCACATTGTACTTGTCTCGAGGTAGGTCAATCTTGTAGGCGTTGTCGTTATAGCGTGCTAGCACCTTGAAAGGTCCATCGGCTCTAGGAAGAAGCTTGGACTTGCGTTCTTTGGGGAAGCGGTCCTTGCGAAGGTGTAGCCACACTAGATCACCAATGTTGAAGACCATGGGTTGCTTGTTGACGTTGAGCTTGGTCGCTAGTCGTTGTACTTGGCGCTCGATGGTTTGTCTTGTATCCTCATGCATCTTCTTGATGTAGCTTGCCCGTGCACTCGCATCCATGTTGGTGCGCTCTTGTAGAGGAAGAGGTAGAATGTCCAATGGGGACAACGGGTTGAAGCCGTAGACGACCTCGAAGGCGGACTTGCCGGTAGTCGAATGTCTTGCACGGTTGTAGGCGCATTTCGGCGATGGGTAGACATGCTTCCCACTCCATGATGTTCTTCTTGATCAAGACACGAAGTAGAGTGGATAGTGTGCGGTTCGTCACCTCCGTTTGGCCGTCGGTTTGAGGATGGTATGCCGATGAGAACAAGAGCTTGATTCCGAGCTTGACGCATAGGGTCTTCCAAAAGTAACTCAAGAACTTGACGTCACGATCGGAGACGATTGTCTTTGGTACTCCATGGAGTTGCATGATTTCCCTACAAAAGAGATTTGCAACATGTGAAGCATCGTCTATCTTGTTGCAAGGAATGAAATGTGCCATCTTAGAAAATCTATCCACAAAAGAAACACGGAATCCTTTCCATTTTGAGTTCTAGGCAACCCAAGTACAAAGTCCATGCTAATGTCTTCCCAAGGTTGATAAGGAATAGGAAGGGGCATGTAAAGACCGTGGGATTGAGCTTTAGACTTATCTTTGCGGCATGTAGAGCAACGGTTGGTGAAGCGTGAGGCGTCGCGGAACATCTTGGGCCAAAAGTAGTTGTTGGAGAGCGTGGCGAATGTCTTGTCACTTCCAAAGTGTCCCATGATGATGTAGGGCGGAACCCTACGTGGATGATCTTTCACGTTGGAGCGGATCCTACGGGGAATCACGAAGAACACGCGGAAGAACAAGAGGGAAACACGGAGGAAACGAGAGAGAAATCACTAAACCGACAAGGGATCAATCACACAAATGCTAGATCACCGGTCACATAGAGTGGCACAAGATTCAAGATCAACAAAGGTAAGATACAAACGGTAACCGTTCTTCTCCGTCAAGGAGGCCTTGAGGGGTCCACCCTAGAAGGGGTCTTGAATCCGCTTGGGGGATCTTCTCCGGAGAGGTCCTGATCTCGGTGGAGAAGTAGCCAAGTGGATGAGCAAAGGCTCTCACAAGAATATGAGCTAATCCAATGCTAACCCTAGAAAGAGGAAAGGGAATAAGTATATATAGTCTCGGGCGAAGGGGTACAAGGGACAAGGCCCTGAGGCACTGCGCGCAGGCAGGGGAGGCCGGACGTCCGGGCGTCGGGCCGGATGTCCGGGCTTTCCCGAGACGCCGGATGTCCGGACTAGGGGGCCGGATGTCCGGGCTGGCGGGGTCTTCCAAACGCAATCGGTGATGGGGGGCCGGATTTCCAGGCGAGGGGGCCGGATATCCGGGGCTTCCGGAAGAGCCGGATGTCCGGGCCAAGGGCCGGATGTCCGGCCGGGCGACTGCTTTCACCGAATCGAGAAAGGGGCGCCAGATTTTCGGGCTGGGGCCCGGATATCCGGGCTGGGGGCCGGATGTCCGGGCTTGGACGCCGGATGACCGGGCCCTGGAGACATGGCCAGATGGGATCCTTTTGAGGTAGAAGCTCCAGGGGCCGGATGTCCGGGGCCATGGCCGGATGTCCGGGGCCTGGAAGGTGTTCTTGGCCTTCTCCGTTGGTTCTCTTCATCCGCGGACTTGGTGGCTTGTCCATCTTCACGTGTGTCCTTGGGAGGTTCCCCTTGACACCTAATCATGCATAGCATATCGGACTTAGGTAGTAGCCATGTCTCGAGAGGATCATATGCGATATCAATAAGGAAAGAGGTCACCTCGCTCGAGAGAGCTCTAGCTCTAGCTCGTGTCATGGGTCCTCTTGGCTCTTGATGAGACGGTTGTAAGTCCATGGGGATGATCGTGGATGCTCCGCATCATCTCCCCCTTGGGAGAGATCCGACCTCGGATCAAAAGCTTCATCTCCATGGAATGGTGCGAGGTCCTTGACGTTGAAGATGTCGCTCACGTTGTATTTGTCTCGAGGTAGGTCGATCTTGTAGGCGTTGTCGTTGTAGCGTGCTAGCACCTTGAAAGGTCCATCGGCTCGAGGGAGAAGCTTGGACTTGCGTTCTTTGGGGAAGCGGTCCTTGCGAAGGTGTAGCCACACGAGATCACCGATGTTGAAGACGATGGGTTGCTTGTTGGCGTTGAGCTTGTTTGCTTGACGTTGTACTTGGCGCTCAATGGTGTGCCTTGTGTCTTCGTGCATCTTCTTGATGTAGCTTGCTCGTTCAGTTGCATCCATGTTGGTGCGCTCTTGGAGAGGAAGAGGTAGAATGTCCAATGGGGACAACGGGTTGAAACCGTAGACGACCTCGAAAGGGGACTTGCCGGTAGTTGAGTGTCTTGCACGATTGTAGGCGTACTCGGCGATGGGTAGACATGCTTCCCATTCCTTGATGTTCTTCTTTATCAAGACGCGAAGTAGAGTGGATAGTGTGCGGTTCGTCACCTCCGTTTGGCCATCGGTTTGAGGATGGTATGCCGAGGAGAACAAGAGCTTGATTCAGAGCTTGGCGCATAGGGTCTTCCAAAAGTAACTCAAGAACTTGACGTCACGAGCGGAGACGATTGTCGTTGGTCCGACATGGAGTCGCAAGATTTCCTACAAAAGAGATTGGCAACATGTGAAGCATCGTCTATCTTGTTGCAAGGTATGAAATGTGCCATCTTAGAAAATCTATCCACAACAACAAAGACGGAATCCTTGCCACTTTGAGTCCTAGGCAAACCGAGTACAAAATCCATACTAATGTTTTCCCATGGTTTATATGGAATTGGAAGGGGCATGTAAAGACCATGAGATTGGGCTTTAGACTTAGCTTTGCGACATGTGTAGCATCGGTTGGTGAAGCGTGAGACGTGGCGGAACATCTTGGGCCAAAAGTAGTTGTTGGAGAGCGTGGCGAATGTCTTGTCGCGTCCAAAGTGTCCCATGAGTCCGCCTCCATGAGCCTCTTGCAAAAGGAGCAAACGAAGAGAAGACTCAGAATGCAAAGTTTGTTAGCTCTCATAAGATAACCATCCTTGATGTAATATTGTTCCCAAGACGACAAGGCCAAACACTTAGCATAAGGAGAAGCAAAAGATGGATCATGCTCATACAAGTCTTTTATATGTTCAAAGCCAATAACATTCAACTCAAGTTGAGTGACAAGCATGCATATGCGTGAAAGCGCGTCGGCAACTACATTTTCTTTACCCTTAATGTACTTGATCACATAAGGAAAAGATTCAATGAATTCACTCCATTTGGCATGACGCTTGTTCAATTTAGTTTGACCTTTGAGGTACTTAAGCGTTTCATGATCGGTATGGATGACAAACTCATGAGGTCTAAAGTAATGTTCCCAAACATGTAGCACACGCACTAAAGCATACAATTCTTTGTCATAGATGGGATAGTTAAGTTGAGCACTGGTGAGTTTTTCACTAAAATAAGCAACGGCTCGTTTTTCTTGCATTAAAACTCCGCCAATTCCGGTACCACTTGCATCACAATGAACCTCAAAAGTTTTGTCAAAATTGGGCAAAGCAAGAATCGGAGCATGAGTAAGCAAAGATTTGAGCTCATTGAAAGAAGTTGATTGCAAAGTTCCCCAAACAAAGGGAGTATTCTTCTTGCTCAAAGCATGCAAAGGAGCGGCAATTGTGCTAAAATCTTTCACAAAGCGACGATAGAAACCCGCAAGACCAAGAAAACTTCGCACTTGTTGCAAATTGGTGGGTTGGGGCCAAGTTTTAATTGCTTCAATTTTAGATTCATCAACATGGACACCCTTTGAGGAAACTACAAAACCCAAGAAAACCACTTTGTCAACTCCAAAAGTGCATTTTTTCAAGTTTGCATAAAGGCTTTCCTTGCGAAGAGTTTGCAACACAGATTTACATGATTGATGTGCTCTTTCATGGTTTTGCTAAACACAAGAATATCATCAAAGTAAACCACAACAAAGACTCCAATATAAGGACGAAGCACATGATGCATAAGACGCACAAAAGTACCGGAGCTTCCGAAAGACCCATAGGCATCACTAACCATTCATATAATCCAAATTTGGTTTTGAAAGCAGTTTTCCATTCATCACCCTCTTGTATGCGGATTTGATAATAGCCACTTTTAAGATCAATTTTGAGAAAAAGTTGGCTCCACTAAGTTCATCAAGCATGTCATCTAAGCGAGGAATGGGATGCCTATATCGAACGGTAATAGCATTGATAGGTCGACAATCGGAGCACAAGCGGAAACTTCCATCGGGCTTAGGCACAAGAATAACCGGAACGGCACAAGGGCTTAAGCTTTCACGTACATGACCATTGTCGATGAGTTGTTGTACTTGCCGTTGAATCTCCTTGGTTTCTTCCGGATTGACTCGGTATGGAGCTTTGTTTGGTAGAGGCGCTCCGGGGATGAGGTCAATTCGATGCTCTATCCCTCGAAGAGGAGGTAGACCCGGAGGTAGCTCATCGGGAAAAACATCTTGAAATTCCTGCAAAAGAGATTGAAACACCAAAGGTAGCTCGTGAATGGTGTTAGTTTTTGGTTCTCCATCCTTGCACACAAGGACAAGTGCATCACACTCGATGGGTTCTCACACACTTCTCTCATCTCACTTTTGGTGGCAAATAGAATGAGGTTTTTCTCTAGGCTAAGAGTCGCTCAAATTTGGCTTGTGGCTCTCACTCACTTTTGGGTGGATCACTTTCTCACTCTTTTCTCTATGATGTGTGGCTTGCTTATCGGCTATCACTTGAGTAGGAGACATAGGTCGTAGCACATATTCCTTCCCTTTCATCTTGAAGCTATAGTGATTGGTGCGCCCATTGTGGACGACACCACGGTCGAATTGCCATGGTCAACCTAGAAGTAGGTGGCAAACGGTCATTGGGACCACATCACATTCCAATGTGTCTTCATAAGCACCACTTTTGAAGGAGACTTGGACCGTATGCTCGACTCGTATAGTGCCGGAGTCACTTAGCCATTGAACCTTGTAGGGGTGCGGGTGCTTCCTCTTGACCAATTGGAGCTTGGAGCATAGTTCTTCACTTGCCAAGTTGTGGCAACTACCTCCATCGATGATGACCTTGATGGACCGTCCATTGATGTCGGCTTTTGTGTGGAAGATGTGGCATCGTTGGTCTTCTTCTTGTTGATGTTGAAGAGTCAAGACCTTGAAGACAACGAGGGCGGGCTCGAATCCTCATCACAAAAGACTTGATCATCTTCTTCTTCGCTCACTTGCCGGTGCATGGCCACTTGCTCAAGAGCTTCCATCTCCTCTTCACTCATGGAGTCATATGTGCCATCGTCGTTGAGGATCATGGTGCGCTTGTTGGTGCATTCAGATGACTTGTGGCCTCGGCCGCGCAAGTGAAACACTTGAAGGAGCTTGTCTTGATGGTCTCATCGGTCGGAGTAGAGGATGAAGCACGCGGCTTGATGTTGCTTGTAGTAGGAGGAGGACGACTTGAGCTTGTCGAAGTCTTCTTGTAACTTGACTTGTCGTTGTTTCTTGAAGAAAGTTTGGTTGATGTAGATGTTGAAGGAGTCGTTGACGCTTGGTTGTTGGAGAAGTCGTAGGTCTTGGATGAGTACTTGGCGTACTTGAAGTTATCTTGTACTTGGCGTTCCGCCTTTGTAGCTTGATGCACGAGCTCAATGAGGGATGAGTATGGTTGGAAGTCGGCGATCTTCTTGATGGGATGATTGAGTCCATTCAAGAAACGTGCCATAGTTTGCTCATCATCTTGCTTGACATTGACTCGAATCATGGCTATCTCCATTTCCTTGTAATATTCTTCAACGCTCTTTGTTCCTTGCTTGAGTAGTTGGAGTTTCTTGAAGAGGTCGCGGTTGTAGTAGGTTGGCACAAAACGTGCTCGCATGATGACATCCTTCATTTGGGCCCAAGTGGTGATTGGAGGTTCACCTCTTGCTTGTCGTCGCTTCAATGATTTGTTCCCACCATATGAGCACATAGTCTTGGAACTCAAGTGATGCCATAGCAATTTTCTTTGCTTCATCGTAGTTGTGCAAGCGAAAGATTTTGTCAACCTTCAATGCCCATGAGAGGTAGTCTTCGGGGTCATTGCTTCCATTGAACTTGGGCATGGTGAATTTTAGCTTGTCAGAAGCGTTGCTCTTCATTGTGTTGTTGGCGATGTTGATGATGTCCTCTTTAGCGTGGATTGTATTCGTCTTCATGTTGCTCTTGGCGCGGATGAAGACCATGATCAACTTGCCCTTGTTGAACTTGAGGTTGAGGTGGAGCTTGACGAGCTTGTGGAGGAGCTTGAGGAACTTGTCGTTGTGCATGAGGTTGGTAGTTCCTCTCTTGGATTTCTTCTCGAAGGGCTTCCTCTTGATTGCGCCGTTCGCGATTGCGGTTGGCGAAGGCTCTACTTGATTCTTGAAGGGCACGCGTTGCGCCTCAATAGCTTGCGCCTCACGTTGTTGTTGTTGAAGACGTTGAGCCTTGGCGTCTTGTTCGTCTTGGTGAAGACGTGCTCGTTCTTCCTCTTGTTGACGACGAAGACGTTGTCGTTCTTGAGCTTGAGCAAAAGCCTCTTGATTAGATTGAGGACGAGGAACTTGATCATCAACTTGCTCTTGTGAATGCTTGACATGTAGCGGGTTGCGAGATGCATGACGGTCTTGGCGCTGCTCGTCGAAGAGTGTTCGATGACGGTGTACTTGAGTCGTAGGTGTCGTCGGAATGTCGACTCGAGCGGCTCCGTCTTGATGATGAAGAAGTTGAATGATGCCGGTTTCTCATCAACGCGCGGATCTCGTCCATTCTTGCATCATTCTCTTGCTTGTGAGCCTCGAACTTGTTGTCGAAGTAGTCTCTTGTACGTTGCTCGGAGAGTCGCAAGTCGGTGGCGAGGTTGTCGATGCGATCGCTCATTGCTTGTTGTTCTTGGTGCAACGCTTCGTTGTGCACCAAATAGGTGGTTCTTGGTGACATATGAAGACATGTCGTCGTCTTGCTCGTTGAAGAGTGGGTTGGTAGAAGAACTTGGCCTATCCATCATTCCAAGCGAAATGTGAGTGGTAGAACGGAAAAGAACTTATACCAATGTACCTTTGACCGATGTTGAAGATGAATTAAGTTCACTCAAATGCGGACAATGAAATAGCACTCTTGGTACCGATTCTTGTCGGTTCTCACACCTACACAAGTAAAAGCTTTATGGTGGAGCTCGGTTAGGATGGTGGCACAAAATTTGATGCAATTGTAAGTGAGACTCAATAAAGTTGGAAATGATTCACAAATTTGCAAATGCAACAAGTAGACCACTAGCAAGATAAGGTACACGGAACACACATAAAAAGATAATATGGGGTTATGCAGCCAAGGATGAGCCAAAATGTGGAATTCTCCAAGATGCTCTTGTTGCACAACACTAGAGAGACGCTAGCACGATTGCACAATAGGCGGATCTGAACTTCTGCACAACCTACTAAGCAAAATGCAACGACTTCTACCCAAGTATGCTATATGTATGGTGTTTTGATGTGTTGATCCAAGATGATCAAGTATGACAATCTTAATGTTGTATGATGCTATGGTTCTTGCTCATAAGCTCTTTGCTTATCTTCCTCTCTTTGCTTAAAAGCTTGAATGGCTCTTTCTCTTTTGAGCTCTTTGTCATGCAAAACTTCACGAACCAAGATAGCAAATGTGTATGCGATGACAACTTTGTGACACACAAGTTGATGGTGAGATATGCACCACTTTGGTATGGTATGTATGCTATGGAGTATGATCACTAATGTGCACAAGTCACGTTGCGGCAATACTCAATGGCTAGTCTCGATGGGTAAGCAACGCAAAAGATGGGTTATGATGGTTATCAATGCAATTGCAAGTAATGTCAAAGGTGTCGACGATGTTACCGTCCTTGACGAAGATGAGCGGTGGTGATGTTGATGTTGAACCGTACCTAGATAGCCGAAACACAAAAGGATACGGAAAACACCAACTCAACTTCTCCAGGCAAAATTTGGCAACGTTGTCGGAATTGGAAGTGGGAAAGGCTAAGGTGGTGTTATGCGGAAGTGGTGGAGGTACGTGGAAGTGTATGTGGGCACGGGACAAAATTTGGCGAAAGTTAGGCGGTGATCGGGGTGGTGGAAGGGATTGTTGTTACCAGGGGCCGGAAATCCGGGCTGGAAGCCGGATGTCCGGGCGCCGGATGTCCGGAGCTGATCGGGTCGGATGTCCGGCTCGATGAACACCATGGGGAAGGTGGGAACCGGGGCAAAATTCGCGGGATTTTGTGGATGGAAATTGTGGAAATGGTGGGAGAAAGCTAGATCTACCTGCAACACACGAAATCCATGGATCAAATCCAACAAAACTTCATCAAAACTAACAAATCACAAAAAAAAAATTGGGGCTATTTTTGGTGGGGATTTTCGGATTTAGGACGAAATCAACAAAATCAAGCTAGAAAAAGAGGGGTAGGGGCTCCAAAAACGTGATCAACCTAAGCTCTGATCCATAGATGATGTAGGGCGGAACCCTACTGATAGAGGCAAAGGTGTCCCGATGTTTCGATGAGATGGTGGCTATCGTTTCTGTGGGAGTCGACCTTGACGATCCGACTACGTACGTGCGAGACGTCGCGCCTTAGCAATCGCTAAACCAACTTCCGAGGGTTATTGACCACGCCGAGCACGATCAACGACCACGAGGGCCTGCTTTCCTGCGAGCAAACGAAGAACAAGCAAGAAACTAAGATTGCAATCTGGATATTGCGAATATAAGAGGAAAGCTTTATTAATGAAGGTGGGGTTACGAGACGCCTTGGTGCGGTCGTTGAACACAAACGGCACGCTGAAGTTGCAGCTATGGCGAACTTTTGATCTAAACAAAACCCAAAGTCTAAACGACGCCCTAAGGGCTGTATATATGGAGAAAGAGGAGGAATTTCGTGGCCCTTGAGGGAAGGGTCCAAACCAACCCTAACTCTTGTTTCCCCACACATCGGACTCTAAAAACAGCCTACACTTAAGTATTTCGAAATTACATGGGCCTGGCCCAATAATAAGGTGACGCAGCACCTAGAATAGCCTATGGACGAATATTATGAAGTGGCATCTTGTATATTTCGTCCAAGGCCGCTCTCATTAGGGTGGCTTCAAAGTCCTCGAATCATCACTTGTAACTCCGTTCTTGTTTCCCTTGCGCATGCCAACATCTCCATGCTTGAACTTGCTCCAAGGTTCATCTTTCTTGTCCATGGTAGGCCCTTCATTTGTAAGCAAAACAAATGTATCCAATTTAGGCAGCATCATATTCTCATGAACATTGGAATCGTTACCAAGAAACGAAAGTACCGATAATTCAATTGGCGATGCGAGCTCTAGTAATTGGTCCAAGATGTATAGCAGCAGGGGCTGTGGGTGTAACAATGGTATTGATGTCCTCATCATCCTCCCCTTCTTGAAATGAAGTCGTCCTCGACGGAAACTCATCTTCCTCACCCAAATAAGCCTTCAAATCTGCAATGTTAAAAGTGGGACTAACCCCAAAATCTGCAGGCAGCTCAAGTTTATATGCATTATCATTTATTTTCTCTAACACCTTAAATGGACCATCAGCACGTGGCATTAGCTTTGATTTGCGCAAACTAGGAAACCTATCCTTACGCAAATGTAACCAAACAAGATCTCCAGGTGCAAAGACAACATGTTTTCTACCCTTATCTCCAAAGAAGTTTATATTTAGCATTCATACGCTCAATGTTTTCCTTAGTTAACCAATGCATTTTTAAAATCAATTCAGCACGTTCTTTAGCATCAAAATTAACCTTCTCCGAAGATGGAAGAGGCAACAAATCAATAGGTGCACGAGGTAGGAAGCCATACACAATTTCAAAAGGGCACATCTTAGTAGTAGAATGCAATGAACGATTATAAGAAAATTCAATATGAGGCAAGCATTCTTCCCACATTTTCTTATTATTCTTCAAAACAGCCCTAAGCATAGTAGACAATGTTCTATTGACTACTTCAATTTGTCCATCAGTTTGGGGGTGACAAGTAGTACTAAAAGCAGTTTAGTCCCCAACTTAGCCCATAAACATCTCCAAAAGTGGCTAAGAAATTTAGTATCACGATCTGAAACAATAGTATTTGGCACACCATGCAAGCGAATAATTTCACGAAAGAACAAATCAGCAACATTAACAAAGATCATCGCTTTTATGACATGGTATAAAGTGTGCCATTTTCGAGAATCTATCCACGACAACAAATATGCTATCCCTCCCTTCTTTGTTCGAGGTAAACCTAAAACAAAGTCCATAGATATATCCTCCCAAGGAACACTAGGCACTGGCAAAGGCATATATAAACCATGAGGATTGAGTCGTGACTTAGCTTTTTGACATGTAGTGCAGCGAATGAGCAACAAAACGCTCAACATCCCGTCTCATCTTTGGCCAAAAGAAATGTGTAGCAAGTATATCCTCCGTCTTCTTCACGCCAAAGTGTCCCATTAATCCTCCTCCATGCGCCTCCTGCAACAACAAAAGACGAACAGAGCTAGCAGGAATGCATAGCTTGTTAGCACGGAACACAAAACCATCATTAATAACGAACTTGTTAGCAGGTGCAGCAATGGTGCTAAAGTCTCTCACAAAGCGCCTATAGAAACCAGTGAGTCCAAGAAAACTCCTCACTTGTGGGAAGACGTCAGCGAACTCCTGCAAAATGTTAGTGACAGCAGGGGGCAAAGAGGAAGGCACGTCCTCGAATGAAAATAATGCCTCTTTGCACACAAAAGCATAGCAAACAGATTTGCTAGAATCTAGCTCCTCAATATCAGATTTGGTGGCAAGTAAACATGCACTTTTCAGTTTAATTTCAGAAGCAACATTAGATGGTTTATTATTAGGCTTCATTTGTTGCTCAAATTCTTTTGCCACAATCTGATTTTCACTCTTATTTTTCTCCTGTTTTGCTTTATTAGCTCTATTAATATCATCTTTCAAAATTGAATCAGGAGTCATAGGAAGCAAAGTAATATTTATATCCTTGTGAACAAGAGTATACTGATTGTTTCTACCATGGTGTATGTAATTTTTATCAAATTGCCATGGTCTACCAAGTAATAAGGAACATGCTTGCATAGGTACCACATCACAATCAACATAATCAGCATATGTAGAGATACTAAAATACACACGAACAAAGACGTGTTACCTTAACCTTGCATTGTTGTTGAACCATTGGATGTAGTAAGGATGTGGATGTGGTCTTGTGGTGAGAGAAAGCTTCTCCACCATATCCATGCTAGCCAAGTTGTTGCAGCTCCCTCCATCTATGATGACGCGAATAGAACGTTCCTTCACAACTCCCTTTGTATGGAACAAGTTATGCCTCTGATTTTGCTCAGCTTGTGTAACTTGCACACTCAAAACACGTTGAGCAACTAAACATTCATACCTGCCAAAGATCTTGACAGCCATGTATTGCGTCTCATGATCGTAATCCTCTCCACCGTGTTCTTCATGCGTAATAAGAGCCAAAGTCTCTTCATCATAGTCACTAGCGGACTCATACCCACCATCCTCAGTAGCAATCATCACACGCTGAGATTGGCATTCTCTCGCAAAGTGTCCTCTTCCCTTACAACGACGACAAATAGCAATGGTGCAGCAATGGTGCAGGAATGCATAGCTTGTTAGCAGGTGCAGCAATGGTGCTAAAGTCTCTCACAAAGCGCCTATAGAAACCAGTGAGTCCAAGAAAACTCCTCACTTGTGGGAAGACGTCAGCGAACTCCTGCAAAATGTTAGTGACAGAGGGGCAAAGAGGAAGGCACGTCCTCGAATGAAAATAATGCCTCTTTGCACACAAAAGCATAGCAAACAGATTTGCTAGAATCTAGCTCCTCAATATCAGATTTGGTGGCAAGTAAACATGCACTTTTCAGTTTAATTTCAGAAGCAACATTAGATGGTTTATTATTAGGCTTCATTTGTTGCTCAAATTCTTTTGCCACAATCTGATTTTCACTCTTATTTTTCTCCTGTTTTGCTTTATTAGCTCTATTAATATCATCTTTCAAAATTGAATCAGGAGTCATAGGAAGCAAAGTAATATTTATATCCTTGTGAACAAGAGTATACTGATTGTTTCTACCATGGTGTACAGAATTTTTATCAAATTGCCATGGTCTACCAAGTAATAAGGAACATGCTTGCATAGGTACCACATCACAATCAACATAATCAGCATATGTAGAGATACTAAAATACACACGAACAAAGACGTGTTACCTTAACCTTGCCGCTGTTGTTGAACCATTGGATGTAGTAAGGATGTGGATGTGGTCTTGTGGTGAGAGAAAGCTTCTCCACCATATCCATGCTAGCCAAGTTGTTGCAGCTCCCTCCATCTATGATGGCCTTGAATAGAACGTTCCTTCACAACTCCCTTTGTATGGAACAAGTTATGCCTCTGATTTTGCTCAGCTTGTGTAACTTGCACACTCAAAACACGTTGAGCAACTAAACATTCATACCGCCAAGATCTTCTTGACAGCCATGTATTGCGTCTCATGATCAGAATCCTCTCCACCGGGTTCTTCATGCGTAATAAGAGCCAAAGTCTCTTCATCATAGTCACTAAGCGGACTCATACCCACCATCCTCGGTAGCAATCATCACACGCCGAGATTGGCATTCTCTCTAAAGTGTCCTCTTCCCTTACAACGACGACAAATAATATCACTTGTGTGTCCTGTTGACGCCATGGAAGAAGAAGAGCTGTGTAGGCCCAGCAGGTGTGCTCTTGCCAGATAGTGGTGGTTGTGCCTGCTTTCTTGTATCACGGTTGGAGGTGGCAGCCGACGGAGGTGCCGGTGTAGTAGAACGTGTGGAAGTAGATGATGCACGTGGTGTCCATGATGAAGGTCGACCTGCAGAAAAGTTAGTCCGGCGCCAACGCCTGTCGATCCTGCACTTCACGTTCAGCTTTACAAGCAAGATGGAATAATCGAAAGTGATATTAGTATAATCCTTGTAGTCTAGAATGGTCTGAATATCTCTATTTAATCCACCCAGAAAACGTGCAAGCATAGCTTCATTCTCCTCAACAATACCACATCTAATCAAGCCAGTTTGTAATTCCTGATAATATTCTTCTACCGAATTTGTTCCTTGTCTTAAGCGCTGCAATTTTTGAAGTAATTCACGTTGATAATATGGTGGAACCCAACGAGTACGCATAGCAATTTTCAAAGCAGTCCAAGTAGCTGGAACAGGATATAATCTACAATGTTCAGACCACCAAACACATGCAAAGCTAGTGAAAGCACAAACAGCAACGGGAACACGTCTCTCCTCAGGATATTGTAAACATGTAAATCGTTGTTCAGTTTCTAACTCCCAAGTAAGATATATATCAGGAACATATCTACCCTCAAATGGTGGAATATTCAACTTCAGTTTAGGGAGATGGTCATGATCTCGCACTGAGGGGAGCCCTAACATTGCCATTATTTGCATGTGGACGACCGGGTGGTTGTGGTGCTGGTGGTTGCACTTACACGTAGTTCTGAAGTTGATCAACCTCATCCTCGTACTCTCTCACATAATCATCCTCCCCACATCGCCAGCAGGAGCCACGAAGTATCAACAAGAAGCACCAGCTTGGCCAGCTGAAGAGGGACACGGCTCGCTTCGGCGGAGGGCTGCTTCGCGATGTGGAGGTAGTCGTTGTTGTTGTTGTAGAGGTGCATTAGGTGCAGCCGGTGGTGGTGGTGGTAGACGCGAGCAATTCATTAAACTTGTTATCGAGCTTTGTTTCAACGCCTTCTCAATGCCATCTATCTTCTCCATGGCCTCTTCAAATCTATTTAGAACATCTTCCACCGCCCACTCATCATTTGTTGAAACTTATCATGTAGCGCTTTGTTTGTCATGTTCTCCCGGTCAGTCTCGGCTTGTGATCCTGCCATGGTTAGCAGCAATAGAAACACACAAGAATATGATTGACAGACTACTAGGAAGTGGTGGTGGTGGTGTGGTGGACGATCACAAATCCGTCAAGCAAATCTCAAATTCTTACCAGTTCTTACCCAAAGAGGCGGTGATCGGCAACCGATGTAGTCAAAACTCTCAAAGCTTGGATAGAGCGATTACCGTGGAGAGTCAAACGCACGATGTAGATGTATGTGGAGCTGGGAAGGCTTATAATATGGTGGCAAAAAGGGTCAAGAATAATCAAATCAGAGATGCAAAGTTGAATAAACGCTCAACGGCAGATCGGTCTGGTCCTAGGCTAGACCGTGCTAGAGACGCGAGCCTAGAACACTAACAAAATCACGGCGCTACCGCGGAAACAACGGAAAAGCACACTGGAAAAAAATTCGCTCTTTTTTTTGCGCTGCTTTTGCGAAAAATCACTATAATGGCGAGTGTCTCAAAACTCTTCCTGTGTCAAATCGATAGGATGGGCACGAAATTTTTCGACCAAAAATTTTTTTTTTATTGCCGGGACCCAAAAGCTGAAACGGGTCAAAAAACTTTCTATAATGGCGACTGTCTCAATACGCTTAGAAACACCTAAAAATAGGATAGCCAGAAAATTTTTCGACAAGTGCGTTTTCGGAAAATTTTGGGCCTAAACGGAGGGTGGTTTCCAGACTTTTTTTTTTCCGAAACCTACTCCGGCTAGGAAACACGAATCGGAAACTAGATGGATCTCGAAAACAAACCTAATATGAGAAGAACTCGGATTGGTGGTGGATATATGGTTGTGGTATATGGCAGCGGTGGTGGTATATGGCAGCGTGGTGGTATATGGCTACGGATTGGTGGTGGATAAGAAGGGTGGTAGATGGCAAGGCGATGATGATGAAAAGGCGCGGCGTGACAACTTATGACCAGAACTCGAAACTCTAAAAGACTAGACTCTAAGACCAGCAACTTGACACGACGATGCAACAAGAATTCAACAAAGCAAAAACCCCAAAAGATTATGCGAAGGCTCGATTGGTTCGGATATGATGAACTAACCCTAATTTTTTTGTGGCTTTTTCATTGACTTTAGGTATGAATGACAGACTCGTTCTAACTTCGTAAAACTGGATAATCTCACCAAGCACCCTGGAAATCTGATACCACTTGATAGAGGCAAAGGTGTCCCGATGTTTCGATGAGATGGTGGCTATCGCTTACGTGGGAGTCGACCTTGACGATCCGACCACGACGTGCGAGACGTCCGCGCCTTAGCAATCGCTAAACCAACTTCCGAGGGTTATTGACCACGCCGGAGCACGATCAACGACCACGAGGGCCTGTTTCCTGCGAGCAAACGAAGAACAAGCAAGAAACTAAGATTGCAATCTGGATATTGCGAATATAAGAGGAAAGCTTTATTAATGAAGGTAGGGTTCTGAGACGCCTTGGTCTGGTCGTTGAACACAAACGAAGTACGCGAAGTTGCAGCTATGGCAAACTTTTGATCTAAACAAAACCCAAAGTCTAAACGACGCCCTAAGGGCTGTATATATGGAGAAAGAGGAGGGAATTTCGTGGCCCTTGAGGGAGGGGTCCGAAACCAACCCTAACTCTTGTTGATAGAGGCAAAGGTGTCTCGTCTTTCGATGAGATGTTGGTTTTCGCTTTGGAGGAAGTCGACTTTGACGATCCGACTACGAACGTGCGAGGACGTCGCGCCTTAGCAATCGCTAAACCAACTCCGAGAGGTTATTGACCACCGAGCACGCATCAACCTGACCACGAGGGTCTGCTTCTCGCGAGCAAACGAAGAACAAGCAAGAAACTGAGATTGCAATCTGGATATTGCGAATATAAGATGAAAGCTTTATTGATCAAGGTGGGGTTCTGTGACGCCTTTGTGCAGTCGTTGAACACAAACGAAGTACGCAAAGTTGCAGCTATGGCGAACTTTTAATCTAAACAAAACCCAAAGTCTAAACGACGCCCTAAGGGCTGTATATATGGAGGAAGAGGAGGGAATTTCGTGGCCCTTGAGGGAGGGGTCCGAAACCATCCCTAACTCTTGTTTCCCCACACACGGACTCTACAAACAGCCTATACTTAAGTATTTCGAAATTGCATGGGCCTGGCCCAATAATAAGGTGACGTAGCACCTAGAATAGCCTATGGACGAATATTATGAAGTGGCATCTTGTATATTTCGTCCAAGGCTTCATGCACCTATTATGGTGGCTTCAAAGTCCTGAAATCATCACTTTCGTAACTCCGTTCTTGTTCCCCTTGCGCATGGCATTATCTCCATGCTTGTTCTTGCTCCAATGTCCATCCTTCTCCAAGCTAGGGCCTTCATTTGTAAGCAAAACAAATGTATCCAATTTAGGCAGCATCATATTCTCATGAACATTAGAATCATTACCAAGAAACGAAAGTACGATAATTTAATTGGCGCATGAGCTCTAGTAATTGGTCCAGTATATGTAACAGTAGGGGCTGTGGGTGTAACAATGGTATTGATGTCCTCATCATCCTCCCCTTCTTGGAATGAAGTCGTCCTCGACGGAAGCTCATATTCCTCACCCAAATAAGGCTTCAAATCTGCAATGTTAAAAGTGGGACTAACCCCAAAATCTGCAGGTAGCTCAAGTTTATATGCATTATCATTTATTTTCTCTAACACCTTAAATGGACCATCAAGACGTGGCATTAGCTTTGATTTGCAAACTAGGAAACCTATCCTTACGCAAATGTAACCAAACAAGATCTCCAGTGCAAAGACAACATGTTTTCTACCCTTATCTCCAAAGACGTTTATATTTAGCATTCATACGCTCAATGTTTTCCTTAGTTATCTCATGCATTTTTAAAATCAATTCAGCACGTTCTTTAGCATCAAAATTAACCTTCTCCGAAGATGGAAGAGGCAACAAATCAATAGGTGCACGAGGTAGGAAGCCATACACAATTTCAAAAGGGCACATCTTAGTAGTAGAATGCAATGAACGATTATAAGCAAATTCAATATGAGGCAAGCATTCTTCCCACATTTTCTTATTATTCTTCAAAACAGCCCTAAGCATAGTAGACAATGTTCTATTGACTACTTCAGTTTGTCCATCAGTTTGGGGGTGACAAGTAGTACTAAAAAGCAGTTTAGTCCCCAACTTAGCCCATAAACATCTCCAAAAGTGGCTAAGAAATTTAGTATCACGATCTGAAACAATAGTATTTGGCACACCATGCAAGCGAATAATTTCACGAAAGAACAAATCAGCAACATTAACGGCATCATCGCTTTTATGACATGGTATAAAGTGTGCCATTTTCGAGAATCTATCCACGACAACAAATATGCTATCCTCCCCTTCTTTGTTCGAGGTAAACCTAAAACAAAGTCCATAGATATATCCTCCCAAGGAACACTAGGCAATCGGCAAAGGCATATATAAACCATGAGGATTGAGTCGTGACTTAGCTTTTTGACATGTAGTGCAAATGAGCAACAAAACGCTCAACATCCCGCCTCATCTTTGGCCAAAAGAAATGTGTAGCAAGTATATCCTCCGTCTTCTTCACGCCAAAGTGTCCCATTAATCCTCCTCCATGCGCCTCATGAAACAACAAAAGACGTTAAGAGCTAGCAGGAATGCATAGCTTGTTAGCACGGAACACAAAACCATCATTAATAACGAACTTGTTCCATGTTCTTCCTTCTTTACAATTCTGCATTACATCTTTAAAATCAGCATCATGCACATATTGATCTTTGATGGTCTCCAAACCAAATATTTTGAAGTCAAGTTGTGAAAGCATAGTATATCGACGAGACAAAGCATCAACAATAACATTTTCTTTACCCTTCTTGTGTTTAATGACATAAGGGAAAGTCTCAATGAATTCAACCCATTTAGCATGTCTACGATTCAGTTTTAGCTTGACTTTTAATATGTTTCAAAGATTCATGATCAGAATGTATAACAAATTCTTTGGGCCATAAATAATGTTGCCATGTCTCTAAAGTCCTAACAAGAGCATATAATTCTTTGTCATAAGTAGAATAGTTCAGACTAGGCCCACTCAATTTTTCGTAAAAGTATGCAACAGGTTTGCCATCTTGTAATAACACACCTCCTAATCCAATTCCACTAGCATCACATTCAAGCTCAAAAGTCTTATTAAAGTCAGGAAGTTGGAGTAAAGGAGCATGTGTCAACTTATCTTTCAATACCGTGAAGGCTTCTTCCTGCGGTACCCCAAACAAAAGGCACATCCTTCTTTGTAAGCTCATTGAGAGGTGCAGCAATGGTGCTAAAGTCTCTCACAAAACGCCTATAGAAACCAGCGAGTCCAAGAAAACTCCTCACTTGTGTGACCGTTTTGGCTGCGGCCAACTCTCAATAGCTTCAATCTTGGCTTTATCAACTTCAATTCCTGTGGAGTAACAACATAGCCAAGAAAAGATACTCGGTCGGGTGCAAAAGGTGCACTTCCCAAGGTTACCAAACAAACGCGTGCATCACGTAGAGCATTAAAAACAGCACGTAAATGTTCCAAATGTTCTTCCAAAGATTTGCTATAAATCAGTATATCATCAAAGTAAACTACCACAAATCGTCCAATGAAAGCACGTAAAACTTCGTTCATTAATCTCATGAAAGTACTAGGTGCATTAGTTAACCCAAAAGGCATGACTAACCACTCATATAATCCAAACTTAGTTTTAAATGCTGTTTTCCATTCATCTCCCAATTTCATACGAATTTGATGGTATCCACTACATAAATCAACTTTGGAGAATATTGTAGAGCCACTCAATTCATCAAGCATATCATCTAGCCTAGGAATAGGATGACGATAACGAATAGTAATATTATTAATGCCTCTACAATCAACACACATACGCCGACGTACCATCCTTTTTAGGCACTAGTATAATAGGAACAGCACAAGGACTAAGAGATTCGCAGATATAACCTTTGTCGAGCAGCTCCTGTACTTGACGCATAATCTCCTTCGTCTCCTCCGGATTGGTACGGTATGGTGCGCGGTTGGGTAGCGATGCACCGGAATTAAGTCAATTTGATGCTCAATCCCTCGAATAGGTGGTAATCCGTGGCACGCCTTGTGGGAAGACGTCGTGAACTCCTGCAAAATGTTAGTGACAGTAGGGGCAAAGAGGAAGGCACGTCCTCGAATGAAAATAATGCCTCTTTGCACACAAAAGCATAGCAAACAGATTTGCTAGAATCTAGCTCATCAATATCAGATTTGGTGGCAAATAAACATGCACTTTTCAGTTTAATTTCAGAAGCAACATTAGATGGTTTATTATTAGGCTTCATTTGTTGCTCAAATTCTTTTGCCACAATCTGATTTTCACTCTTATTTTTCTCCTGTTTTGCTTTATTAGCTCTATTAATATCATCTTTCAAAATGGAATCAGGAGTCATAGGAAGCAAAGTAATATTTTTATCCTTGTGAACAAGAGTATAATGATTGTTTCTACCATGGAGTACAGAATTTTTATCAAATTGCCATGGTCTACCAATTAATAAGTAACATGCATGCATAGGTACCACATCACAATCAACATAATCAGCATATGTAGAGATACTAAAATACACACGAACAAAGACGTGTTACCTTAACCTTGCCGCTGTTGTTGAACCATTGGATGTAGTAAGGATGGGGATGTGGTCTTGTGGTGAGAGAAAGCTTCTCCACCATATCCATGCTAGCCAAGTTGTTGCAGCTCCCTCCATCTATGATGACGCTGAATAGAACGTTCCTTCACAACTCCCTTTGTATGGAACAAGTTATGTCTCTGATTTTGCTCAGCTTGTGTAACCTGCACACTCAAAACACGTTGAGCAACTAAACATTCATACCACAAGATCTTCAAAGAGCCATGTATTGCGTGTCATGATCAGAATCATCTCCACCGTGTTCTTCATGTGTAATAAGAGCCAAAGTCTCTTCATCATAGTCACTAAGCGGACTCATACCCACCATCCTCGTGAGCAATCATCACACGCTGAGATTGGCATTCTCTCGTAAAATGTCCTCTTCCCTTACAACGACAAATAATATCACTTGTGTGCCCTGTTGACGCCATGGAAGAAGAAGAGCTGTGTAGGCCCAAAGTGTGCTCTTGGCGAGATAGTGGTGGTTGTGCACGCTTTCTTGTATCACGGTTGGAGGTGGCAGCCGACGGAGGTGCGGTGTAGTAGAACGTGTGGAAGTAGATGATGCACGTGGTGTCCATGATGAAGGTCGACCTGCAGAAAGTTAGTTCGGCATAACGCCTGTCGATCCTGCACTTCACGCTCAGCTTTTACAAGCAAGATGGAATAATCGAGTGATATTATTATAATCCTTGTAGTCTAGAATGGTCTGAATCTCTCTATTTAATCCACCCAGAAAACGTGCAAGCATAGCTTCATTCTCCTCAACAATACCACATCTAATCAAGTCAGTTTGTAATTCCTGATAATATTCTTCTACCGAATTTTTTCCTTGTCTTAAGCGCTGCAATTTTTGAAGTAATTCACGTTGATAATATGGTGGAACCCAACGAGTACGCATAGCAGTTTTCAAAGCAGCCCAAGTGGCTGGAACAGGATATAATCTACACTGTTCAGACCACCAAACACATGCAAAGCTAGTGAAAGCACAAACAAACAGGAACACGTCTCTCCTCGGGATATTGTAAACATGTAAATCGTTGTTCAGTTTCTAACTCCCAAGTAAGATATATATCGTGAACATATCTACCCTCAAATGGTGGAATATTCAATTTCAGTTTAGGGAGATGGTCATGATCTCGTACTGAAGGGGAGCCCTAACATTGCCATTATTTGCATGTGGACGACTGGTGGTTGTGGTCTGGTGGTGGCACGTAATCGATGTTGATCAACCTCATCCTCGTAATCTCTCACATAATCATCCTCCCCACCGCAGCAGCAGGAGCCACGTAAGTATCAATAAAGCAGCACCAAAGAGCTTGGCCAGCCAAGAGGGACACGGGAAGCTTCGGCGGAGGGCTGTTTAGCGATGTGGAGGTAGTCCTTGTTGTTGTAGTAGAGGTGCGTTAGGTGCCGCCGGTGGTGGTGGTGGTAGACGCGAGCAATTCATTAAACTTGTTATCGAGCTTTGTTTTGAACGCCTTCTCAATGCCATCTATCTTCTCCATGGCCTCTTCAAATCTATTTAGCACATCGTCCACCTGCCCACTCATCATTTGTTGAAACTTATCATGTAGCGCTTTGTTTGCCATGTTCTCCCGGTCGGTCTGGCCATGATCCTGCCATGGTTAGCAGCAATAGAAACACACAAGAATATGATTGACAGACTACTAGGAAGTGGTGGTGGTTGTGTGGTGGACAGTCACAAATCCGTCAAGCAAATCTCAAATTCTTACCAGTTCTTACCCAACAAAGAAGCGGTGACCCAACCGATGTAGTCAAAACTCTCAAAGCTTGGATAGAGCGATTACTGTGGAGAGTCAAACGCACGATGTAGATGTATGTGGAGCTGGGAAGGCTTATAATATGGTAGCAAAAGGGTCAGCAATAATCAATTCAGAGATGCAAAGTTGAATAAACGCTCAACGACGGCAGATCTTGTCTTTGGTCCTAGGCTAGACCGTGCTAGAGACGCGAGCCTAGAACACTAACAAAATCACGGCGCTGCACGGAAACAACGGAAAAGCACACTCTGGAATTTTTTTTTTCGCTCTTTTTTTTTTTTTGCGCTGCTTTTTTTTTTTGCGCTGCTTTTTTTTTTTTTTTTTTTTGCGAAAAATCACTATAATGGCGAGTGTCTCAAAACTCTTCCCAGGTCAAACTGACAGGATGGGCACGAAATTTTTTCGACTAAATATTTTATTTTTTTCGACTGCCCGGACCCAAAAACTGGAAACGGGTCAAAAAAAACTTTCTATAAGGGCGACTGTCTCAATACGTTTAGAAACACTTAAAAACAGGATAGCCAGAAAATTTTTCGACAAGTGCGTTTTCGGAAAATTTTGGGCCTAAACGGAGGGTGGTTTCCGGACTTTTTTTTTTGGATATGATGAACTAACCCTAATTTTTTTTTGTGGCTTTTTCGTGGACTATAGGTATGAAGAACAGACTCGATCTAAACTACGGAAAACTGTAAAATCTCACCGAGCAACCTGAAAATCTGATACCACTTGATAGAGGCAAAGGTGTCCGTCTTTCGATGAGATGTTGGTTTTCGCTTTGGAGGAAGTCGACTTTGACGATCCGACTACGAACGGCGAGGACGTCGCGCCTTAGCAATCGCTAAACCAACTCCGAGAGGTTATTGACCACGCCGAGCACGATCAACGACCATGAGGGTCTGCATTTCCTGCGAGCAAACGAAGAACAAGCAAGAAACTGAGATTGCAATCTGGATATTGCGAATATAAGATGAAAGCTTTATTGATCAAGGTGGGGTTCTGTGACGCCTTTGTCCGGTCGTTGAACACAAACGGCACGCGAAGTTGCAGCTATGGCGAACTTTTAATCTAAACAAAACCCAAAGTCTAAACGACGCCCTAAGGGCTGTATATATGGAGGAAGAGGAGGGAATTTCGTGGCCCTTGAGGGAGGGGTCCAAACCATCCCTAACTCTTGTTTCCCCACACACACGGACTCTAAAAACAGCCTATACTTAAGTATTTCGAAATTACATGGGCCTGGCCCAATAATAAGGTGACGAAAGCACCTAGAATAGCCTATGGACGAATATTATGAAGTGGCATCTTGTATATTTCGTCCAAGGCTTCATGCACCTATTATGGTGGCTTCAAAGTCCTGAAATCATCACTTGTAACTCCGTTCTTGTTCCCCTTGCGCATGGCATTATCTCCATGCTTGTTCTTGCTCCAATGTCCATCCTTCTCCAAGCTAGGGCCTTCATTTGTAAGCAAAACAAATGTATCCAATTTAGGCAGCATCATATTCTCATGAACATTAGAATCATTACCAAGAAACGAAAGTACACGATAATTTAATTGGCGTCATGTGAGCTCTAGTAATTGGTCCAGTATATGTAGCAGTAGGGGCTGTGGGTGTAACAATGGTATTGATGTCCTCATCACTTGTTTCCCCACACATACGGACTCTAAAAACAGCCTACACTTAAGTATTTCGAAATTACATGGGCCTGGCCCAATAATAAGGTGACGCAGCACCTAGAATAGCCTATGGACGAATATTATGAAGTGGCATCTTGTATATTTCGTCCAAGGCCTCATGCTCTCATTAGGGTGGCTCCAAAGTCCTGGAATCATCACTTGTAACTCCGTTCTTGTTTCCCTTGCGCATGCCAACATCTCCATGCTTGAACTTGCTCCAAGGTTCATCTTTCTTGTCCATGGTAGGCCCTTCATTTGTAAGCAAAACAAATGTATCCAATTTAGGCAGCATCATATTCTCATGAACATTGGAATCGTTACCAAGAAACGAAAGTACCTGATAATTCAATTGGCGTGCGCGAGCTCTAGTAATTGGTCCAGTATGTATAGCAGCAGGGGCTGTGGGTGTAACAATGGTATTGATGTCCTCATCACTTGGCGTCTTGTTCGTCTTGGTGTAGACGTGCTCGTTCTTCCTGTTGGCGCCGTAGTCGTTGTCGTTCTTGAGCTTGGGCAAAAGCGTCTTGGTTTGATTGAGGACGAGGGACTTGCTCATCAACTTGCTCTTGTGAATGCTTGTCATGTAGCGGGTTGCGAGATGCATGACGGTCTTGACGTGCGGCACGACGAAGAGTGTTCGAAGTAGGTGTACTTGAGTCATAGAAGGTGTCGTCGGAGTGTCGACTCGAGCGGCTCCGTCTTGAGGATGAAGAAGTGGAATGATGCCGGTTTCTCATCATTCTCTTGCATTCTTCCATCATTCTCTTGCTTGTGAGCGTCGAACTTGTTGTCGAAGTAGTCTCTTGTACGTTGCTCGGAGAGTCGCAAGTCGGTTGCGAGGTTGTCGATGCGGTCGCTCATTGCTTGTTGTTCTTGGTGCAACGTTGCAGCACCAAAGAGGTGATTCTTGGTGACGTATGATGACATGTCGTCGTCTTGTTCGATGAAGAGTGGGTTGGTAGAAGTACTTGGCCTATCCATCATTCCAAGCAAAAATGTGAGTGGTAGAAGGAGAAGAACTTATACCAATGTACCTTTGACCGATGTTGATGATGAATCAAGTTCACTCAAATGTCGACACTGAAATAGCACTATTGGTATCAATCCTTGTCGGTTCTCACACCTACACAAATAAAAGCTTATGGTGGAGCTTGGTGAGGATGGTGGTACAAAATTTGATGCAATTGTAAGTGAGCGTCAATAATGTTGGAAAAGGTACACAAATTTGCAAATGCAACAAGTAGACCAAGCAACTAGTGGTACACGAAACACACACGCAAATAGATAAGTGGGATTGTGCAAACCAAAAGTGAGCCAAAATGTGGAATCCACGAAAATGCTCTTGTTGCACAATACTAGAGAGACGCTTAGCACGATTGCACAATCGGCGGATCTGGAACTTGTGCACAACCTACTATGCAAAAATGCAACTATCTCTATCCCACGTATGCTATATGTATGGTATTTCATGCGATGATCCAAGATGATCCAATATGACAATCTTAATGTAGTATGATGCTATGGTTCTTGCTCATAAGCTCTTTGCTTATCTTTCCTCTTTGCTTAAAAGCTTGGGTGGCTCTTTCACTTTTGAGCTCTTTTCTCATGCAAAACTTCATTAACCAAGATAGCAATTGTGCATGCTATGACAACTTTGTGACACACAAATGGATCCCAAGATATGCACCACGGTGGTATGGTATATATGCTATGGAGTATGATCACTAATGTACACAAGTCACGTTGCCGGCAATACTCAATGGCTAGTCTCGATGGGTAAGCTACGCAAAAATAAGGCCATGTGGGTATCAATGTGATGAGGACATCAATACCATTGTTACACCCACAGCCCCTACTGCTACATATACTGGACCAATTACTAGAGCTCGCGCACGCCAATTAAATTATCAGGTACTTTCCTTTCTTGGTAATGATTCTAATGTTCATGAGAATATGATGCTGCCTAAATTGGATACATTTGTTTTGCTTACAAATGAAGGCCCTAGCTTGGAGAAGGATGGACATTGGAGCAAGAACAAGCATGGAGATAATGCCATGCTAAGGGGAACAAGAACGGAGTTACAAGTGATGATTTCAGGACTTTGAAGCCACCATAATAGGTGCATGAAGCCTTGGACGAAATATACAAGATGCCACTTCATAATATTCGTCCATAGGCTATTCTAGGTGCTGCGTCACCTTATTATTGGGCCAGGCCCATGTAATTTCGAAATACTTAAGTATAGGCTGTTTTAGAGTCCGTGTGTGGGGGAAACAAGAGTTAGGGATGGTTTCGGACCCCTCCCTCAAGGGCCACGAAATTCCTCCTCTTCCTCCATATATACAGCCCTTAGGGCGTCGTTTAGACTTTGGGTTTTGTTTAGATTAAAAGTTCGCCATAGCTGCAACTTCGTGCATTTCGCTTGTGTTCAACGACTGGACAAAGGCGCCACGTAACCCCACCTTGATCAATAAAGCTTTCATCTTATATTCGCAATATCCAGATTGCAATCTCAGTTTCTTGCTTGTTCTTCGTTTGCTCGCAGGAAGCAGACCCTCGTGGTCGAGTTGATCGTGCTCCGGCGTGGTCAATAACCTCTCGGAGTTGGTTTAGCGATTGCTAAGGCGCGACGTCCTCGACGCTCGTAGTCGGATCGTCAAAGTCGACTTCCTCCAAAGCGAAAACCAACATCTCATCGAAAAGACGGACACCTTTGCCTCTATCAAGTGGTATCAGATTTTCAGGTTGCTCGGTGAGATTTTACAGTTTTCCGTAGTTTAGATCGAGTCTGTTCTTCATACCTATAGTCCAAAAAAAGCCACAAAAAAAAATTAGGGTTAGTTCATCATATCCGAACCAATCTGAGCCTTTGCATAATCTTTTTAGGGTTTTGCTTTGTTGAATTTACGGTTGCATCGTCGTGTCTAGTTGCGGTCTTAGCGCCTAGTCTTTTAGAGTTTCGAAGTTACGGTCATAAGTTGTCACACCGCCACCGCACCATCATCATCGCCTCGCCACCTACCATCACCGCTCCGAATCCGTATCCATATACCACCACCAATCCGTGTCCATATACCACCACCGATCCATATCCATATACTACCACCGCTACCACCACCATATATCCACCACCAATCCGAGTTCTTCTCATATTAGGTTTGTTTTCGAGATCCATCTAGTTTCCGATTCGTGTTTCCTTGCCGGAGTAGGTTTCGAAAAAAAAAAAGAGCGAAAACGCACCCTCCGTTTAGGCCCAAAATTTTCCGAAAACGCACTTGTCGAAAAATTTTCTGGCTATCCTGTTTTTAAGTGTTTCTAAGCGTATTGAGACAGTCGCCATTATAGAAAGTTTTTTTTGACCCGTTTCAGCTTTTGGGTCCGGCAAAAAAAAAAATTTAGTCGAAAAATTTCGTGCCCATCCTGTCGGTTTGACCTGGGAAGAGTTTTGAGACACTCGCCATTATAGTGATTTTTTCGCAAAAAAAAAAGAGCAAAAAAAAAAAAGCAGAAAAAAAAAAAAGAGCGAAAAAAAATTTCGAGTGTGCTTTTCCGTTGTTTCCGTGCAGCCGTGATTTTGTTAGTGTTCTAGGCTCGCGTCTCTAGCACGGTCTAGCCTAGGACCAAAGACAAGATCGTCGTTGAGCGTTTATTCAACTTTGCATCTCCGAATTGATTATTCTTGACCCTTTTTGCTACCATATTATAAGCCTTCCCAGCTCCACATACATCTACATCGTATGCTTGACTCTCCCCGGTAATCGCTCTATCCAAGCTTTGAGAGTTTTGACTACATCGGTTGCCGGGTCACCGTCTTTGGGTAAGAACTGGTAAGAATTTGAGATTTGCTTGACGGATTTGTGATCGCCCACCACACAACCACCACCACTTCCTAGTAGTCCGTCAATCATATTCTTGTGTGTTTCTATTGCTGCTAACCATGGCAGGATCACAAGTCGATTTAGACCGACCGGGAGAACATGACAAACAAAGCGCTACATGATAAGTTTCAACAAATGATGAGTGGGCAAGGTGGACGATGTGCTAAATAGATTTGAAGAGGCCATGGAGAAGATAGATGGCATTGAGAAGGCGTCAAACAAAGCTCGATACCAAGTTTAATGAATTGCTCAAGGCCTACCACCACCACCACCGCGGCACCTAACGCACCTCTACTACAACAACAAGGACTACCTCCACATCGCGAAACAGCCCTCCGCCGAAGCTTCCCGTGTCCCTCTTCACTGGCCAAGGCTTGGTGCTTCTTTGTTGATACTTCAGTGGCTCCCTGCTGCGGTGGGGAGGATGATTATGTGAGAGATTACGAGGATGAGGTTGATCAACATCAAGATTACACGTGCCACCACCGCACCACAACCACCGTGTCGCCCACATGCAAATAATGGCAATGTTCGGGCTCCCCTTCAGTACGAGATCATGACCATCTCCCTAAACTGAAATTGAATATTCCACCATTTGAGGGTAGATATGTTCACGATATATATCTTACTTGGGAGTTAGAAACCGAACAACGATTTACATGTTTACAATATCCCGAGGAGAGACGTGTTCCTGCCATTGCTTTGTGCTTTCACTAGCTTTGCATGTGTTTGGTGGTACGAACATTGTAGATTATATCCTGTTCCAGCTACTTGGGCTGCTTTGAAAACTGCTATGCGTACTCGTTGGGTTCCACCATATTATCAACGTGAATTACTTCAAAAATTGCAGCGCTTAAGACAAGGAAAAATTCGGTAGAAGAATATTATCGGGAATTACAAACTGGCTTGATTAGATGTGGTATTGTTGAGGAGAATGAAGCTATGCTTGCACGTTTTACGGGTGGATTAAATAGAGAGATTCAGACCATTCTAGACTACAAGGATTATAATAATATCACTCGATTATTCCATCTTGCTTGTAAAGCTGAACGTGAAGTGCAGGATCGATGTGCGTTGGCGAACTAACTTTTCTCGCAGGTCGACCTTCATCATGGACACCACGTGCATCATCTACTTCCACACGTTCTACTACACCGGCACCTCCGTCGGCTGCCACCTCCAACCGTGATACAAGAAAGGTGCACAACCACCACTATCTCGCCAAGAGCACACCTGCTGGGCCTACGAGCTCTTCTTCTTCCATGGCGTCAACAGGGCACACAAGTGATATTATTTGTCGTCGTTGTAAGGGAAGAGGACATTTTACAGAGAATGCCAATCTCAGCGTGTGATGATTGCTACCGAGGATGGTGGGTATGAGTCCGCTTAGTGACTATGATGAAGAGACTTTGGCTCTTATTACACATGAAGAACACGGTGGAGATGATTACGATCATGACACGCAATACATGGCTGCTGAAGATGCCGATGTGTATGAATGTTTAGTTGCTCAACGTGTTTTGAGTGTGCAGGTTACACAAGCTGAGCAAAATCAGAGACATAACTTGTTCCATACAAAGGGAGTTGTGAAGGAACGTTCTATTCAGCGTCATCATAGATGGAGGGAGCTGCAACAACTTGGCTAGCATGGATATGGTGGAGAAGCTTTCTCTCACCACAAGACCACATCCACATCCTTACTACATCCAATGGTTCAACAACAGCGGCAAGGTTAAGGTAACACGTCTGTTCGTGTGTATTTTAGTATCTCTACATATGCTGATTATGTTGATTGTGATGTGGTACCTATGCAAGCATGTTCCTTATTACTTGGTAGACCATGGCAATTTGATAAAAATTCTGTACACCATGGTAGAAACAATCAGTATACTCTTGTTCACAAGGATAAAAATATTACTTTGCTTCCTATGACTCCTGATTCCATTTTGAAAGATGATATTAATAGAGCTAATAAAGCAAAACAGGAGAAAAATAAGAGTGAAAATCAGATTGTGGCAAAAGAATTTGAGCAACAAATGAAGCCTAATAATAAACCATCTAATGTTGCTTCTGAAATTAAACTGAAAAGTGCATGTTTATTTGGCCACAAATCTGATATTGATGAGCTAGATTCTAGCAAATCTGTTTGCTATGCTTTTGTGTGCAAAGAGGCATTATTTTCATTCGAGGACGTGCCTTCCTCTTTGCCCCCTGCTGTCACTAACATTTTGCAGGAGTTCGCTGACGTCTTCCCACAAGACGTGCACCGGATTACCACCTATTCGAGGGATTGAGCATCAAATTGACTTAATTCGGTGCATCGCTACCCAACCGCGCACCATACCGTACCAATCCAGAGGAGACGAAGGAGATTATGCGTCAAGTACAGAGCTGCTCGACAAAGGTTATATCTGTGAATCTCTTAGTCCTTGTGCTGTTCCTATTATACTAGTGCCTAAAAAGGATGGTACGTCGGCGTATGTGTGTTGATTGTAGAGGCATTAATAATATTACTATTCGTTATCGTCATCCTATTCCTAGGCTAGATGATATGCTTGATGAATTGAGTGGCTCTACAATATTCTCCAAAGTTGATTTGCGTAGTGGATACCATCAAATTCGTATGAAATTGGGAGATGAATGGAAAACAGCATTTAAAACTAAGTTTGGATTATATGAGTGGTTAGTCATGCCTTTTGGGTTAACTAATGCACCTAGTACTTTCATGAGATTAATGAACGAAGTTTTACGTGCTTTCATTGGACGATTTGTGGTAGTTTACTTTGATGATATACTGATTTATAGCAAATCTTTGGAAGAACATTTGGAACATTTACGTGCTGTTTTTAATGCTCTACGTGATGCACGTTTGTTTGGTAACCTTGGGAAGTGCACCTTTTGCACCGACCGAGTATCTTTTCTTGGCTATGTTGTTACTCCACAGGAATTGAAGTTGATAAAGCCAAGATTGAAGCTATTGAGAGTTGGCCGCAGCCCAAAACGGTCACACAAGTGAGGAGTTTTCTTGGACTCGCTGGTTTCTATAGGCGTTTTGTGAGAGACTTTAGCACCATTGCTGCACCTCTCAATGAGCTTACAAAGAAGGATGTGCCTTTTGTTTGGGGTACCGCATGTGAAGAAGCCTTCACGGTATTGAAAGATAAGTTGACACATGCTCCTTTACTCCAACTTCCTGACTTTAATAAGACTTTTGAGCTTGAATGTGATGCTAGTGGAATTGGATTAGGAGGTGTGTTATTACAAGATGGCAAACCTGTTGCATACTTTTACGAAAAATTGAGTGGGCCTAGTCTGAACTATTCTACTTATGACAAAGAATTATATGCTCTTGTTCGGACTTTAGAGACATGGCAACATTATTTATGGCCCAAAGAATTTGTTATACATTCTGATCATGAATCTTTGAAACATATTAAAAGTCAAGCTAAACTGAATCGTAGACATGCTAAATGGGTTGAATTCATTGAGACTTTCCCTTATGTCATTAAACACAAGAAGGGTAAAGAAAATGTTATTGTCTTTGATGCTTTGTCTCGTCGATATACTATGCTTTCACAACTTGACTTCAAAATATTTGGTTTGGAGACCATCAAAGATCAATATGTGCATGATGCTGATTTTAAAGATGTAATGCAGAATTGTAAAGAAGGAAGAACATGGAACAAGTTCGTTATTAATGATGGTTTTGTGTTCGTGCTAACAAGCTATGCATTCCTGCTAGCTCTGTTCGTCTTTTGTTGTTGCAGAGGCGCATGGAGGAGGATTAATGGGACACTTTGGCGTGAAGAAGACGGAGGATATACTTGCTACACATTTCTTTTGGCCAAAGATGAGACGGGATGTTGAGCGTTTTGTTGCTCGCTGCACTACATGTCAAAAAGCTAAGTCACGACTCAATCCTCATGGTTTATATATGCCTTTGCCCGTGCCTAGTGTTCCTTGGGAGGATATATCTATGGACTTTGTTTTAGGTTTACCTCGAACAAAGAAGGGAGGGATAGCATATTTGTTGTCGTGGATAGATTCTCGAAAATGGCACACTTTATACCATGTCATAAAAGCGATGATCTTTGTTAATGTTGCTGATTTGTTCTTTTCGTGAAATTATTCGCTTGCATGGTGTGCCAAATACTATTGTTTCAGATCGTGATACTAAATTTCTTAGCCACTTTTGGAGATGTTTATGGGCTAAGTTGGGGACTAAACTGCTTTTTAGTACTACTTGTCACCCCAAACTGATGGACAAACTGAAGTAGTCAATAGAACATTGTCTACTATGCTTAGGGCTGTTTTGAAGAATAATAAGAAAATGTGGGAAGAATGCTTGCCTCATATTGAATTTGCTTATAATCGTTCATTGCATTCTACTACTAAGATGTGCCCTTTTGAAATTGTGTATGGCTTCCTACCGTGCACCTATTGATTTGTTGCCTCTTCCATCTTCGGAGAAGGTTAATTTTGATGCTAAAGAACGTGCTGAATTGATTTTAAAAATGCATGAGATAACTAAGGAAAACATTGAGCGTATGAATGCTAAATATAAACGTCTTTGGAGATAAGGGTAGAAAACATGTTGTCTTTGCACCGGAGATCTTGTTTGGTTATATTTGCGTAAGGATAGGTTTCCTAGTTTATGCAAATCAAAGCTAATGCCACGTCTTGATGGTCCATTTAAGGTGTTAGAGAAAATAAATGATAATGCATATAAACTTGAGCTACCTGCAGATTTTGGGGTTAGTCCCACTTTTAACATTGCAGATTTGAAGCCTTATTTGGGTGAGGAATATGAGCTTCCGTCGAGGACGACTTCATTTCAAGAAGGGGAGGATGATGAGGACATCAATACCATTGTTACACCCACAGCCCCTCTTGCTACATATCTTGGACCAATTACTAGAGCTCGCAAGACGCCAATTAAATTATCAGTACTTTCGTTTCTTGGTAATGATTCTAATGTTCATGAGAATATGATGCTGCCTAAATTGGATACATTTGTTTTGCTTACAAATGAAGGCCCTAGCTTGGAGAAGGATGGACATTGGAGCAAGAACAAGCATGGAGATAATGCCATGCGCAAAGGGGAACAAGAACGGAGTTACAAGTGATGATTTCAGGACTTTGAAGCCACCATAATAGGTGCATGAAGCCTTGGACGAAATATACAAGATGCCACTTCATAATATTCGTCCATAGGCTATTCTAGGTGCTGCGTCACCTTATTATTGGGCCAGGCCCATGTAATTTCGAAATACTTAAGTATAGGCTGTTTTAGAGTCCGTGTGTGGGGAAACAAGAGTTAGGGATGGTTTGGACCCCTCCCTCAAGGGCCACGAAATTCCTCCTCTTCCTCCATATATATACAGCCCTTAGGGCGTCGTTTAGACTTTGGGTTTTGTTTAGATTAAAAGTTCGCCATAGCTGCAACTTCGCATTTCGCTTTGTGTTCAACGACCGGACAAAGGCGCCACAGAACCCCACCTTGATCAATAAAGCTTTCATCTTATATTCGCAATATCCAGATTGCAATCTCAGTTTCTTGCTTGTTCTTCGTTTGCTCGCAGGAAATGCAGACCCTCGTGGTCGGAGTTGATCGTGCTCGGCGTGGTCAATAACCTCTCGGAGTTGGTTTAGCGATTGCTAAGGCGCCGACGTCCTCAAGACGCTCGTAGTCGGATCGTCAAAGTCGACTTCCTCCAAAGCGAAAACCAACATCTCATCGAAAGACGGGACACCTTTGCCTCTATCACAATGCAATTGCAAGGTATGACAAAGATGCAGTCGAAGTTACCTTCCTTGGCGATGATGAGACCCTTGCGAAGTTGAGCCGTGGTGATGATGAGATTGAACCGTACCTAGATAGCTGAAACACAAAAGGATATGGGAGCCACAACTCAAAATCTCAAGGACCAAAATGTGGTAAAATCGTCATAGGATGTATTGGGGAAGATGGTGGTGTATGTGGGTTAGGAAGAGGTGGAGGTATTTGGGGTTGTGGGGGTGGCGAATCGACAAAGTTCAGTTTCGTCGGCGTTTACTTGACGTCTGGCTTTTACGGTCGTCCGGACTTTGTCAGACGTCTGGCCGCTTCCGTCGTCCGGAGGCTGGGCGAAAAAACTGCTCGGGAAGAATCATGAGATTTCGGGAAGAATGAAATGGTGAGGTCGAAATCGAGTGATTTGGTGGATGGAAAAGGGTGGGGAGTGAGGGAAAAGCTAGATCCACACGTAGCAACTCAAATCCATGGACCAAATCCAACAAAATCTCAACTCATAAACAAATCACAAAAAAAATTTGGGGCTATTTTTGGTGGGGATTTTCGAATTTAGGACGAAAACAACAAAATCAAGCTAGAAAAAGAGGGGTAGGGGCTCCAAAAACGTGATCAACGTGGCTCATGATACCAAGATGATGTAGGGCGGAACCCTATGTGGACGATCTTTCACGTTTGGAGAGGATCCTATGGGGAATCACGAAGAACACACGGAAGCACAAAGGGGAACACGGAGGAAACGAGAGAGAAATCACTCAACCAACAAGGAATCAATCACTCAAGTGCTAGATCACCGAACACAAAAAGATACATATGATCCACAATCAACAAAGGTAAGGATACACGAGTAGCCGTTCTTCTCCGAGAGGAGGTCTTGATGGGGTCCACCCTAGAAGGGGGTCTTGAATCCGCTTGGGGGATCTTCTCCGTAGAGGTCCTGAGCTCCGAGGAGAAGTAACCAAGTGGATGAGCAAGGATCTCACACAAAATTGAGCTAAACCAAAGCTAACCCTAGAAAGTTGGGGAAGAAGGAGTATATATAGTCTAGGGGGCGAAGGGGTACAAGGGCTGCGGCCCAAACAAAGTCAACACACAGGCGTCGGACGTCCGGAGGCTCGGGACGGTCCAAGGCGTCCGGACGAACTCAAGGCGTCCGTGAGAATCAGCTTCTGTCGTGAGCGCGTCGGACGTCCGGAGACGGTCGGTCGTCCGAGCTGGACGGTCCGGACGTCCGGAAGTTGCTCGGTCGTCTGTAGATTCGGTTCAAGGCGTCGTCGGTCGGACAACCGGAGGCTTTGGTCGTCTGTAGTTGGTTCGGTGGCAAAGTGCCGGACGTCTGGGAGTCCGGCCGTCCGGTCTGGGACTCGTCGGACGTCCGGAAGGCGTCGGTCGTCCGGTGCTCGTGCCTTCAAAGAACATCTCTTCTTCTTCTTCAATATGCTTGGAGTCCTTGCCGTCTTGGCTCGCAAGTAGTTGATCCTTGGCTCACCTCCATGTACCTGATTACACATAGAGTCTCCGAATGAGGTAGTAGCCATGTCTCGTGAGTAGGAAGAGGGAGTTCGGAGAGGAGCGAATTCACCTTATCTTCGATAGCCTTAGCTCGGGCTCGTGTCATGGGTCCGAGTGGTGTTGAGGGAGATGTAGGCACGTCCATGGGGATGAGTGAGGGATGCTCCGCATCACTTGCCCTTCATGACGATGTGGATCACGAACGTGATGGTGGTCGCCATGTAGATGTGGACGTGGACGATTTGCGCTCCGAAGACTTGTGACTTGAACGTCGCCGCCTTGAGGATGATGAAGGGGAAGTAGACTTGATCAAGGCCCGATTCTCCTCCATCCTTGCATCTTGCTCCTCCTTTTGTGCGGAAAGCTTGTTGTCGATGTAGTCCCTTTTCCTTGCTTCGGAGAGATGAATGTCGATGGAGAAGTTCTCGATGCGCTCTTGCAATCTTGATTTTGCGCCTTGCATTTGTCGTTGTAAATCGAAGATGGACGCTTTGGTGATGTAGTTGTTCATGCCGTCGTTGTTGTCGAAGACCGGAGATGAAATGCCTTGCCTATCCATCACAAGACTCGAGCAAATATGAGTGGGAGAAAGAGAAGAACTTATACCAAATGTACCTTGACCGATGTTGAAAAGCGGATCAATGATCACTCAATGTGTAACAAGGAAATAGCACAATTGGTACCAATTCTTGTGCATTTCTCACACCTACACAAATAAGGCTTATGGTGGAGCTCGGTAAGGATAGTGGCACAAAAATTTGATGCAAAAGTGTTAGCAAGAGTCAATAATGTTGAAAGAGATTCACAAATTCGCAAGTGAAACAAGTAGACCAATAGCAAAGAATGGCACATGGAAACACACACATGGATAGATAAATGGGGTCGTGCAACCAAGGAATGAGCTCAAAATGTGGAATCCACCAAAACGCTCGTGTTGCACAACTCAAGAGAGACGCTAGCACGATTGCTCAATAGGGGATACGGCACTTGTGCACAACCTATAAGATGCAAAATGGATAAACTTTCTATCCCAAGTATGCTATGTATGTATGGTTCCCGGTGTTTGATCCAAGATGATCGGATATGACAACCTTATATGCAATGTGGTATGATGCTATGGCACTTGCTTACAAACTCTTTGCTCTCTTTTTTTCTTTGCTTAAAAGCTTATTCTCTTTTTTATGGCCAGTTTTGCACAATGCAAAAACCAAGATAGCAATTGTGTATATGCAGGAACAAACTTGTGACACAAGATATGATAGCAATATATGCACCACGATGATATGGTATGTATGCTATGGGAAGTATGATCACTAATGTGCACAAGTAACGTTGTCGGGCAATACTCAAATGGCTAGTCTCGATAGGCAAGTGACGCAAAATGGGCTAGGGTTATCAATGCAATTGCAAGGGGAATATACAATGGTATCGTCGAGGTTACCGTCGATGGCGATGATGAGTGGCGGTGTTCTTGATGTAGATACCAAGATGATGGAGACTCGTCCCTAAGTAGCCGAAACACCTTAGGAAACGGGAAAAACCGCGAACTCAAAATCTCCAAAGGCAAATGTCAAATGGTGGTAGCGGGAATGCGGTGGTGGTTGCGGAAGTATTGGTGGAAACCCGAGTAGCCGAAGTTGACCGGGTTATGGTGGTGGAAACGTATGATGGGCTATACACGGTGTCGGAGTTGAAGTTGCCGTCCCTTAGTAGCCGAAACACCTTAGGAGACATAACTCTCAACACATCAAAATTGGGTTAAGTTTGGGTGGCGGAAGTGTATGGTGGGCACGCCTATCTTGCGGAAGTTATGGAGGTGTTTGATGAAGAAGCAATTGTCCCTAAGTAGCCTAAACACCTTAGGTGACCCAAGTCACTACTCAAACACCTCAAATGCTATGGGGATCAAAATGGGTTTTGTTGCGGAAGGCTATGGTGGTATTGCGGATGATGTGGTGGAAGCCCTAGGCAAAGATGCCAAAGTACCAAAAACTTTATGGTGTCAAAAGGTGGTTAAATCAAGGTGAGGACCTCCGGCACATCGATAGCTTCAAAACAAGCCAAAGAACACTCAAATCGGAGTTCGGAGTGAAAAGTTATGATGAAAACGGTGAAGAAGGCTGATGCTGAAATTCTGTGCAATGTCTCTGGTTAGGCCGGACGTTCTGGGGTTAGGGCCGGAAGTTCCGGGGGGCGGCCGAAAGTTCCGGGGGTCGCGGAAAAAGTGCCGGGGTCAGGGGGATTTTTGGGGTAAACTTTCTGTTTAGCCCGGAAGTTCCGGGGCTAGGACGGAAGTTCTGGGGGAGTACGAAAGTTCCGGGGGTCGTGGAATTTCTTCCGGAACGAACCCTAAATTCCAGATCTGAGAAAGGGGACGGAAAAACTCGATTTCCAAGGTCAAAATTGGGGGAATTTTGTGGATAGAAAGTGGGGAAACTTGGGGGAAAGCTAGATCCACTTGAAACACAACGAATCCATGAATCAAAATCAACAAAACATCATCAAACCAACAAATCACAAAAAAAATTGGGGCTATTTTTGGTGAAGATTTTCGGATTTAGGACGAAAACAACAAAATCAAGCTAGAAAACACGGGGTAGGGGCTCCAAAAACGTGATCAATGTGGCTCATGATACCAAGATGATGTAGGGTGGAACCCTATGGTGACGATCTTTCACGTTTGGAGAGGATCGCTACGAGGAACACGAAGAACGAGCGGAAGAGCACGAGGGAAATCACGGGGGAAAACACAAGAGAATCACTCAAACCAACAAGATTCGATTACACATGCGCTAGATCGATGAACACAAAGAGAGATACACGATCCACGATCAACAAAGGACGATACAAGAGGTAAGGTGTTCTTCTCCGTGAGGAGGTCTTGATTGTCTTCCCTTGAAGGTGTCTTGAATCCGCTCGGGGGATCTTCTCCAAAGAGGTCGCGAGCTCCGAGGAGAAGTAACCAAGTGGATGAGCAAGGCTCTCACACCAAATATGAGCTAATCCATTGCTAACCCTAACTAGGAGGAGGGGTGGTCTATTTATAGTCTAAGCCACGAAGGGGTAAGTGGGAAAGGGAAACATGGGCTTCGCCCAGTCTTTGCACGCAGCAGGCCGGAAGTTCAGGCAGGTGGAAGTTCGGCTCCGGAAGTTCCAGGCAGGTTCCGGGCTACCCAGAGAGTTGGCGGCGCTGGGTGGGCTGGACTCGGGGTCGGAGGTTCCGGCAGGCCGGGAAGGTCCAGGGGCCGGAAGTTCCGGGCAGAGGCCGGAAGTTCCGGGCTTTCCAGAAGCTTGTTCCTGCTTCTTCTTCCTTCTCCTCTTCCATGCTTGGCCTTGGTCCTTGGATCCTCCATGGTCGTCTCGGTTGTATCTAAGTATATGCAAGGTGATGCGGAGCATACCACGTTCATCCCCATGTACACTCCGACTACTCTCCAAGCCCCAAGGATACATAAGATGAGACCTCGACTATTCGCCATTGGACACAAGGTGAACCCGTTCCTAAATGCTTCCCCTTTCCATTCGTGTGAGACATGGTTGCTACCTAATGCAAGGACACTATGCATGTCTAGGTACAAAGGAGACCCTCTCGGAGATGCTCGGAATTATGGACAAGTCCCCAAGTACAAGGATGAAGGAGCACGACGAGAGGAGCCGGAGAAAGGCTACAGGACCCGGACATCCGGCCCCGGCCCGGACATCCGGCCCCTGATGAAGTCAACAAAGAAGAAATTTCAGCCATCGAGTACATAAGGGCCCGGACATCCGGCTCCAGCCCCGGACATCCGGCCTCCCACGGCTCCCGGAATCCGCCCCACTCGAAATCCGGCCTCACCTATCCCGAACCGACAGAAGTCTGCCCCGCCAGCCCGGACATCCGGCCTCCCCTGAAGCCCCGGACATCCGGCCCGACGCCCGGACATCCGGCCTCGCCTGTGCGTGAACAGTAAAGGGCCGAAGCCCATGTACCCTTTCGCCCCGTAGACTATATATACTCCATCCCCTTCCTCTTTCTAGGGTTAGCTTAGGTTTAGCTCATGTTTGTGTGAGAGCCTTGCTCATCCACTTGGTTACTTCTCCTCGGAGCTCAGGACCTCTTCGTAGAAGATCCCCCAAGCGGATTCAGGACCCCCTTCTAGGGTGGACCCCATCAAGACCTCCTCTCGGAGAAGAACAGCTACTCGTGTATCCTTACCTTTGTTGATTTTGAATCTTGTGCCACTTTATGCGATCGGTGATCTAGCACTTGTGTGATTGATCTCTTGTTGGTTTAGTGATTTCTCTCTCGTTTCCTCCGTGTTTCCCTCTTGTTCTTCCGCGTGTTCTTCGTGGATTCCCGTAGGATCCGCTCCAACGTGAAAGATCATCCACGTAGGGTTCCGCCCTACATCATCTTGGTATCATGAGCCACGTTGATCACGTTTTTGGAGCCCCTACCCCTCCTTTTCTAGCTTGATTTTGTTGATTTCGTCCTAAATCCGAAAATCCCCACCAAAAATAGCCCCAAATTTTTTTTGATGATGTTTTGTTGATTTCGATCCATGGATTTGCTTGGTTTCGAGTGGATCTAGCATTTCCCCAAGTTTCCCCACTTTCCATCCACGAAATCTCTCCAATTTTGACCTTGAAATCATCAATTTCCGCCCCAAAGGAGATCTGGATTCGTCGGGCCGGACATCCGGGCCTCAGGCCGGACATCCGGGCCATCCGGCCGGACATACGGGCCCCAAGCCGGACATCCGGGCCCTGGAGCACCAAATCTGCTCGGTTCTGGACATACACCCCCGAAAATCCGGCCCTAACCCTAGATATCCGGCCCCTGTAGATTTCAGATTTTCCCGTTTCACCGTTTTGTCCATAACTAATTCATCCGGAGTCCGTTTTTGACGTTCTTTAGCTCGTTTTGAAGCTATTGACATCCCCCATCCCATAAAAATACTACCACCACAATTTGACTCCATCAAATTTTCGGAACTTTGGCATCTTTGACTAGGCCTTCCACCACATCCTCCGCATAACCACCACCGACTTCCGCAACCTAATCAATTTTGTTCCCCTTTGCATTTGAGGTTGTTTGAGTTGTGATTCGAGTCTCCTAAGGTGTTTAGGCTACTTAGGGACGGTTGCATCTTCATCAACCACCACCACCACCATAACTTCCGCATAGGCTTGCCCACCATACACTTCAACCACCTCAACTTAACCCAATAGTTGTTTGAGCTTGTTTGAGTTGTGGCTTGTGTCTCCTAAGGTGTTTTTGGCTACTTAGGGACGGCAACTTCAACTCCGACACGTGTATAGCCCATCATTCCACTTCTGCATTGCCAAGTGCAAACCACCACCGCATTCCCGCTACCACCATTTTGACATTTGACGTTTGAGATTTTGAGTTCGCGGTTTTCCGTTTCCTAAGGTGTTTCGGCTACTTAGGGACGAGTCTCCATCATCTTGGTTTCTACATCAAGAACACCGCTACTCATCATCGCCGGACGGTAACCTCCATATCATCTTGGTATCGTGGTATCCCTCCATTGTATATTCCCCTTGCCATTGCATTGTTAACCCCTAGCCTTACTTTTGCGTTACTTGCCTATCGAGACTAGCCATTTGAGTATTGCCGACAACGTTACTTGTGCACATCAGTGATCATACTTTCCATAGCATATATACCATATCATTGTTGATGCGGAGCATCCCACGATCATCCCCATGGACTTACAACCGTCTCATCAAGAGCCAAGAGGACCCATGACACGAGCTAGAGCTAGAGCTCTCGAGAACGAGGTGACCTCTTTCCTTATTGATATCGCATATGATCCTCTCGAGACATGGCTACTACCTAAGTCCGATATGCTATGCATGATTAGGTGTCAAGGGGAACCTCCCGAGGACACACGTGAAGATGGACAAGCCACCAAGTCCACGGATGAAGAGAACCAACGGAGAAGGCCAAGAACACGTTCCAGGCCCCGGACATCCGGCCATGGCCCCGGACATCCGGCCCCTGGAGCTTCTACCTCAACAGGATCCCATCTGGCCATGTCTCCAGGGCCCGGACATCCGGCGTCCAAGCCCGGACATCCGGCCCCAGATCAATATCCGGGCCCCACCCGAAATCCGTGCCCTTTCCGATTCGGCTGAAACGGTCGCCCCAGCCCGGACATCCGGCCCTTGGCCCGGACATCCGGCTCTTCCGGAAGCCCCGGATATCCGGCCCCCTCGCCCGGAAATCCAGCCCCCCATCACCGATTGCGTTTGGAAGACCCCGCCAGCCCGGAATCAAGCTCTTGTTCTCCTCGGCATACCATCCTCAAGCCCGGACATCCGGCCCCCTAGTCCGGACATCCGGCGTCTCGAAAGGGACATCCGCCCGACGACCGGACGTCCGGCCTCCCACAAGGCCAGATGCCTCGTGGCCTTGTCCCTTGTACCCTTCGCCCGAGACTATATATACTTATTGCCTTTCCTCTTTCTAGGGTTAGCATTGGATTAGCTCATATTCTTGTGTGAGAGCCTTTGCTCATCCACTTGGCTACTTCTCCACCGAGATCGGGACCTCTCCAAGAAGATCCCCAAGCGGATTCAAGACCCCCTTCTAGGGTGGACCCCTCAAGGCCTCCTCACGGAGAAGAACGGCTACCGCTTGTATCTTACCTTTGTTGATCTTGAATCTTGTGCCACTCTATGCGATCGATAATCTAGCACTTGTGTGATTGATCTCTTGTCGGTTTCGTGATTTCTCTCTCGTTTCTCTCGTGTTCTTCCGCGTGTCCCTCGTGATTCCCCGTAAGATCCGCTCCAACGTGAAAGATCATCCACGTAGGGTTCCGCCCTACATCATCTATGGTATCAGAGCCACGTTGATCACGTTATTGGAGCCCCTACCCCTCTTTTTCTAGCTTGATTTTGTTGTTTTTGTCCTAATTCCGAAAATTCCCCACAAAAATAGCCCCAATTTTTTTGTGATTTGTTCGTGTGATGAAGTTTTGTTGGATTTGATCCGTGGATTTCGTGTGTTGCAGGTAGATCTAGCTTTCTCCCACCATTTCCACAATTTCCATCCACAAAATCCCCCGAATTTTGCCCCGGTTCCCACCTTCGCCCGCGGTGTTCATCGAGCCCGGACATCCGGCCCGAGCAGCCCGGACATCCGGCCCGAGCAGCCCGGACATCCGGCAGCCCGGACATCCGGCAGCCCGGACATCCGGCAGCCCGGACATCCGGCAGCCCGGACATCCGGCCCGATCAGCCCGGACATCCGGCGCCCCGGACATCTGCTTCGGCCCGGATTTCGGCCCCGGTAACAACAATCCTTCCACCACCCCGATCACCGCCTAACTTTCGCCAAATTTTATCCGTGCCCACATACACTTCCACTTACCTCCACCACTTCCGCATAACACCACCTTAGCCTTTCCCACTTCCAATTCCGACAACGTTGCCAAATTTTGCCTTGAGAATTTGAGTTGGGGTTTTCAGATCCTTTTGTGTTTCGGCTATATAGGTACGGTTCAACATCAACATCACCACCGCTCATTTTCGTCAAGGACGGTAACATCGTCGACACCTTTGACATTACTTGCAATTGCATTGATAACCATCATAGCCCATCTTTCGCGTTGCTTACCCATCGAGACTAGACATTGAGTATTGCCGCAAGCGTGACTTGTGCACATTAGTGATCATACTCCATAACATACATACCATACCAAAGTGGTGCATATCTCACCATCAACTTGTGTGTCACAAAGTTGTCATCGCATACACATTTGCTATCTTGGTTCGTGAAGTTTTGCATGAGAAAAGAGCTCAAAAGAGAAAGAGACATTGAAGCTTTTAAGCAAAGAGAGAAAGATAAGCAAAGAGCTTATGAGCAAGAACCATAGCATCATACAACAATAAGATTGTCATACTTGATCATCTTGGATCAACACATCGAAACACCATACATATAGCATACTTGGGTAGAAGCCGTTGCAGTTTTCTTAGAAGGTTGTGCACAAGTTCGTATCCGCCTATTGTGCAATCGTGCTAGCGTCTCTCTAGTGTTGTGCAACAAGAGCATCTTGGTGAATTCCACTTTATGGCTCATCCTTGTTTGCATAAACACATATTATCTTTTATGCGTGTGTGTTTCCGTGTACCTTATCTTGCTAGTGGTCTACTTGTTGCATTTGCAAATTTGTGAATCATTTCCAACTTTATTGAGTCTCACTTACAATTGCAACAAATTTTGTGCCACCATCCTAACCGAGCTCCACCATAAAGCTTTTACTTGTGTAGGTGTGAGAACCGACAAGAATCGGTACCAAGAGTGCTATTTCATTGTCCGCATTTGAGTGAACTTGATTCATCTTCAACATCGGTCAAAGGTACATTGGTATAAGTTCTTTTCCGTTCTACCACTCACATTTCGCTTGGAATGATGGATAGGCCAAGTTCTTCTACCAACCCACTCTTCAACGAGCAAGACGACAACATGTCTTCATATGTCACCAAGAACCACCTATTTGGTGCACAACGAGCGTTGCACCAAGAACAACAAGCAATGAGCGACCGCATCGACAACCTCGCCACCGACTTGCGACTCTCCGAGCAACGCAAGAGACTACTTCGACAACAAGTTCGAGGCTCACAAGCAAGAGAATGATGAAAGAATGGACGAGATCCGCGCGTTGATGAGAAATCGGCATCATTCAACTTCTTCATCATCAAGACGGAGCCGCTCGAGTCAACATTCCGACGACACCTTCTACGACGAGCCGCGCGCCAAGACCGTCATGCATCTCGCAACCCGCTACATGTCAAGCATTCACAAGAGCAAGTTGATGATCAAGTTCCTCGTCCTCAATCTAATCAAGAGGCTTTTGCTCAAGCTCAAGAACGACAACGTCTTCGTCGTCAACAAGAGGAAGAACAAGCACGTCTACACCAAGACGAACAAGACGCCAAAGCTCAACGTCTTCAACAACAACAATGTGAGGCGCAAGCTCTTGAGGCGCAACGTGCCCTTCAAGAATCAAGTAGAGCCTTCGCCAACCGCAATCGCGAACGGCGCAATCAAGAGGAAGCCCTTCGAGAAGAAATCCAAGAGAGGAACTACCAACCTCATGCACAACGACAAGTTCCTCAAGCTCCTCCACAAGCTCGTCAAGCTCCACCTCAACCTCAAGTTCAACAAGGGCAAGTTGATCATGGTCTTCCTCCGCACCAAGAGCAACATGAAGACGAATACAATCCACGCTAAGGACGTCATCATCAACATCGCCAACAACACAATGAAGAGCAACGCTACGGCAAGCTAAAATTCACCATGCCCAAGTTCAATGGAAGCAATGACCTCAAGACTACCTCTCATGGGCATTGAAGGTTGACAAAATCTTCCGCTTGCACAACTATGATGAAGCGAAGAAAATCGCTATGGCATCACTTGAGTTCCAAGACTATGTGCTCATATGGTGGGAACAAATCATTGAGCGACGACAAGCAAGAGGTGAACCTCCAATCACCACTTGGGCTCAAATGAAGGATGTCATGCGAGCACGTTTTGTGCCAACCTACTACAACCGCGACCTATTCAAGAAACTCCAACTACTCAAGCAAGGAACAAAGAGTGTTGAAGAATACTACAAAGAAATGGAGAACCTCCCGAGGACACACGTGAAGGTGGACAAGCCACCAAGTCCGCGGATGAAGAGAACCAACGGAGAAGGCCAAGAACACCTTCCAGGCCCCGGACATCCGACCATGGCCCCGGACATCCGGCCCCTGGAGCTTCTACCTCAACAGGATCCCATCTGGCCATGTCTCTGTGGCCCGGACATCCGGCGTCAAGCCCGGACATCCGCCCCAGCCCGGATATCCGCCCCACCAAAATCCGCGCCTTTCCCGATTCGGCTAAAACGGTCGCCCCAGCCCGGACATCCGGCTCTTCCGGAAGCCCCGGATATCCGGCCCCCTCGCCCGGAAATCCGGCCCCCCATCACCGATCGCGTTTGGAAGACCCCGCCAGCCCGGAATCAAGCTCTTGTTCTCCTCGGCATACCATCCTCAAGCCCGGACATCCGGCCCCCTAGTCCGGACATCCGGCGTCTCGGGAAAGCCCGGACATCCGGCCCGACGCCCGGACGTCCGGCCTCCCCTGCCTGCGCGCAGTGCCTCAGGGCCTTGTCCCTTGTACCCCTTCGCCCGAGACTATATATACTTATTCCCTTTCCTCTTTCTAGGGTTAGCATTGGATTAGCTCATATTCTTGTGTGAGAGCCTTTGCTCATCCACTTGGCTACTTCTCCACCGAGATCAGGACCTCTCCGAAGAAGTTCCCCCAAGCGGATTCAAGACCCCTTCTAGGGTGGACCCCTCAAGGCCTCCTCATGGAGAAGAACGGCTACCGTTTGTATCTTACCTTTGTTGATCTTGAATCTTGTGCCACTCTATGCGATCGATAATCTAGCACTTGTGTGATTGATCTCTTGTCGGTTTCGTGATTTCCCTCTCGTTTCTCTCGTGTTCTTCCGCGTGTCCCTCGTGATTCCCCGTAGGATCCGCTCCAACGTGAAAGATCGTCCACGTAGGGTTCCGCCCTACATCAATTGTGGTGCCTATATTGGTATCATATCTTGTGTCACAAGTTTGTTCCCGCATACACACAATTGCTATCTTGGTTTGTGCATTGTGCAAAGTGGCCATACAAAAAAAAGAAATAAAGCTTTTAAGCAAAAGAAAGAGAGCAAAGAGCTTGTAAGCAAGTGCCATAGCATCATACCATATTGCATATAAGATTGTCATATCCGGTCATCTTGGATCATATTGAGAGAAACACCGGGAACCATACATACATAGCATACTTGGGATAGAAGTTTATCCATTTTGCATCTTATAGGTTGTGCACAAGTGTCGTATCCGCCTATTGAGCAATCGTGCTAGCGTCTCTCTTGAGTTGTGCAACACGGCGTTTTCCGTGGATTCCACATTTTCTGCTCATTCCTTGGTTGCACGACCCCATTTATCTATCTGTGTGTGTGTTTCCGTGTGCCATTCTTTGCTATTGGTCCATTTGTTTCACTTGCGAATTTGTCAATCTCTTTCAACATTATTGACTCTTGCTAACATTTTGCATTAAATTTTTGTGCCACTATCATGAGGACATCAATACCATTGTTACACCCACAGACCCTGCTGCTATACATAGTGGACCAATTACTAGAGCTCGCGCACGCCAATTGAATTATCAGGTACTTTCGTTTCTTGGTAACGATTCCAATGTTCATGAGAATATGATGCTGCCTAAATTGGATACATTTGTTTTGCTTACAAATGAAGGGCCTACCATGGACAAGAAAGATGAACCTTGGAGCAAGTTCAAGCATGGAGATGTTGGCATGCTAAGGGGAACAAGAACGGAGTTACAAGTGATGATTCTAGGACTTTGAAGCCACCCTAATGAGAGCATGAGGCCTTGGACGAAATATACAAGATGCCACTTCATAATATTCGTCCATAGGCTATTCTAGGTGCTGCGTCACCTTAATATTGGGCCAGGCCCATGTAATTTCGAAATACATAAGTGCAGGCTGTTTTTAGAGTCCGTATGTGTGGGGAAACAAGAGTTAGGGTTGGTTTCGGACCCCTCCCTCAAGGGCCACGAAATTCCCTCCTCTTTCTCCATATATACAGCCCTTAGAGCTTCGTTTAGACTTTGGGTTTTGTTTAGATCAAAAGTTCGCCATAGCTGCAACTTCAGCGTGCCGTTTGTGTTCAACGACCAGACCAAGGCGCCTCGTAACCCCACCTTCATTAATAAAGCTTTCCTCTTATATTCGCAATATCCAGATTGCAATCTTAGTTTCTTGCTTGTTCTTCGTTTGCTCGCAGGGAAACAGGCCCTCGTGGTCGTTGATCGTGCTCGGCGTGGTCAATAACCCTCGGAAGTTGGTTTAGCGATTGCTAAGGCGCTGACGTCTAAGACGTCGTAGTCGGATCGTCAAGGTCGACTCCCACAGAAACGATAGCCACCATCTCATCGAAACATCGGGACACCTTTGCCTCTATCAAGTGGTATCAGATTTTCAGGTTGCTCGGTGAGATTTTATAGTTTTTCGTAGATTAGATCGACTCTGTTCTTCGTACCTAAAGTCCACGAAAAAGCCACAAAAAAAAAGTCTGGAAACCACCCTCCGTTTAGGCCCAAAATTTTCCGAAAACGCACTTGTCGAAAAATTTTCTGGCTATCCTATTTTTAGGTGTTTCTAAGCGTATTGAGACAGTCGCCATTATACAAAGTTTTTTTTGACCCGTTTCCAGCTTTTGGGTCGGCGGTCGAAAAAAAAAAAATTTGGTCGAAAAAATTTCGTGCCCATCTGTCGGTTTGACACAGGGAAGAGTTTTGAGACACTCGCCATTATAGTGATTTTTCGCAAAAAAAAAAAAGAGCATAAAAAAAGCAGCGGAAAAAAAAGAGCGAAAAAAAATTCCAGAGTGTGCTTTTCCGTTGTTTCCGTGCAGCGCCGTGATTTTGTTAGTGTTCTAGGCTCGCGTCTCTAGCACGGTCTAGCCTAGGACCAGCACAGTACCGTCGTTGAGCGTCCCTGAATTGATTATTGCTGACCCTTTTTGCTACCATATTATAAGCCTTCCCAGCTCCACATGCATCTACATCGTGCGTTTGACTCTCCCTGCTAATCGCTCTATCGAAGCTTTGAGAGTTTTGACTACATCGGTTGCCGATCACCGTCTTTGGGTAAGAATCGGTAAGAATTTGAGATTTGCTTGACGGATTTGTGACTGTCCACCACACCACCACCACCACTTCCTAGTAGTCCGTCAATCATATTCTTGTGTGTTTCTATTGCTGCTAACCATGGCGGGGATCACAAGCCGATTTAGACCGACCGGGAGAACATGACAAACAAAGCGCTACATGATAAGTTTCAACAAATGATGAGTGGGCAGGTGGAAGATGTTCTAAATAGATTTGAAGAGGCCATGGAGAAGATAGATGGCATTGAGAAGGCGTTCGAAACAAAGCTCGATAACAAGTTTAACGAATTGCTCGCGCGTCTACCACCACCACCACCGGCTGCACCTAATGCACCTCTACAACAACAACAACGACTACCTCCACATCGCAAAGCAGCCCTCCGCCGAGCGAGCCGTGTCCCTCTTCACCGCCAAGCTGCCGGTCTTCTTTGTTGATACTTCTGTGGCTCCCCGCTGGCGATGTGGGGGCGGAGGAGTATGTGAGAGAGTACGAGGAAGAGGTGGATCAACTTCAGAACTACGTGCAACCACCAGCACCACAACCACCCGGTCAGTCCACATGCAAATAATGGCAATGTTAGGGCTCCCTCAGTACGAGATCATGACCATCTCCCTAAATTGAAGTTGAATATTCCACCATTTGAGGGTAGATATGTTCGATATATTTCTTACTTGGGAGTTAGAAACTGAACAACGATTTACATGTTTACAATATCACGAGGAGAGACGTGTTCCCGCTGCTGTTTGTGCTTTCACTAGCTTTGCATGTGTTTGGTGGTCCGAACATTGTAGATTATATCCTGTTCCAGCTACTTGGGCTGCTTTGAAAACTGCTATGCGTACCTCGTTGGGTTCCACCATATTATCAACGTGAATTACTTCAAAAATTGCAGCGCTTAAGACAAGGAACAAATTCGGTAGAAGAATATTATCGTGGAATTACAAACTGGCTTGATTAGATGTGGTATTGTTGAGGAGAATGAAGCTATGCTTGCACGTTTTACGGGTTGATTAAATAGAGATATTCAGACCATTCTAGACTACAAGGATTATACTAATATCACTCGATTATTCCATCTTGCTTGTAAAGCTGAACGTGAAGTGCAGGATCGGCGTGCGTTGGCGCGGACTAACTTTTCGCAGGTCGACCTTCATCATGGACACCACGTGCATCATCTACTTCCACACGTTCTACTACACCGGCACCTCCGCCGGGCTGCCACCTCCAACCGTGATACAAGAAAGCAGTGCACAACCACCACTATTCCGCCAAGAGCGCACTGCCGGGCCTACACATGAGCTCTTCTTCTTCCATGGCGTCAACAGGGCACACAAGTGATATTATTTGTCGTCGTTGTAAGGGAAGAGGACATTTTGCCGAGAATGCCAATCTCAGCGTGTGATGATTGCTACACGAGGATGGTGGGTATGAGTCCGCTAGTGACTATGATGAAGAGACTTTGGCTCTTATTACACATGAAGAACATGGTGGAGATGATTCTGATCATGAGACGCAATACATGGCTGCTTTGAAGATGCCGACAGTATGAATGTTTAGTTGCTCAACGTGTTTTGAGTGTGCAGGTTACACAAGTTGAGCAAAATCAGAGGCATAACTTGTTCCATACAAAGGTGAAGGAACGTTCTATTCAGCGTCATCATAGATGGAGGGAGCTGCAACAACTTGGCTAGCATGGATATGGTGGAGAAGCTTTCTCTCACCACAAGACCACATCCACATCCTTACTACATCCAATGGTTCAACAACAGCGGCAAGGTTAAGGTAACACGTCTTTGTTAGGTGTGTATTTTAGTATCTCTACATATGCTGATTATGTTGATTGTGATGTGGTACCTATGCAAGCATGTTCCTTATTACTTGGTAGACCATGGCAATTTGATAAAAATTCTGTACACCATGGTAGAAACAATCAGTATACTCTTGTTCACAAGGATAAAAATATTACTTTGCTTCCTATGACTCTGATTCAATTTTGAAAGATGATATTAATAGAGCTAATAAAGCAAAACAGGAGAAAAATAAGAGTGAAAATCAGATTGTGGCAAAAGAATTTGAGCAACAAATGAAGCCTAATAATAAACCATCTAATGTTGCTTCTGAAATTAAACTGAAAAGTGCATGTTTACTTGCCACCAAATCTGATATTGAGGAGCTAGATTCTAGCAAATCTGTTTGCTATGCTTTTGTGTGCAAAGAGGCATTATTTTCATTCGAGGACGTGCCTTCCTCTTTGCCCCTCTTTGTCACTAACATTTTGCGGGAGTTCGCCGACGTCTTCCCACAAGACGTACTCACCGAGATTACCACCTATTCGAGGGATTGAGCGTCAAATTGACTTAATTCGGTGCATCGCTTCCCAACCGTGCACCATACCGTACCAATCCAGAGGAGACGAAGGAGATTATGCGTCAAGTACAGAAGCTGCTCGACAAAGGTTATATACGCGAATCTCTTAGTCCTTGTGCTGTTCCTATTATACTAGTGCCTAAAAAGGATGGTACGTCGCGTATGTGTGTTGATTGTAGAGGCATTAATAATATTACTATTCGTTATCGTGATGCGGAGCATCCTATGGTCATCACCATGTCAAGAGTCCGTTTGGCAAGTGACACGTGCGACCTCTACTTCTCATACATAAAGGTGAATCTTCTCCTTTATACGTGTTCACTTGACCCCTTCGAGGATGGTATACTACTTGACACTCCACTCGTGTGCATGCATAGGTATTGCCGGAGCTTCACGGACGACGAGGAGGAGTGCAAGCGCCAAGGAACGCCTACACAATCCGCGAGGGAAGCCTGGAAGACAAGACGAAAAAGACGGAGCCGCGGAGTCCCCAGCGGCTGGACGACCGGAAGCCACCGGGCGTCCGACACTCTCCAGCGGTCGGATGACCGATTTAACGCCGGACGTCCGACAAGTCCCAGCATGGACGATCGACACCGACCGGACGACCGGTGCTATGGCGATGTATCAGAATTTACGGATGTCCGAAGACTTCCGGACGTCCGAACCGCCCCGAGCTTCGGACGTCTGACCCCTTCCGGACGTCCGACGCCTCAGGTGCGTCGTGGGCCTTTGGCCTTGTATCCCTCTCCCACTTACCCCTTCGTGGCTTAGACTATAAATAGACCACCTCCACCTCCTTTCTCGGGTTAGCAAATATGATAGCTCATTCTTAGGTGAGCTTTGCTCCTACCTCTTCTCTTGAGAGAGAGAGACTACCACTCCCATGGAGTTCAAGACCTCCATGTGAGAAGATCCCATGGATATCATCAAGACCCCCATCTTGGGCGGACCCCATCAAGACCTCCTCTCGGAGATGAACCTTACCTTGTATCTTTCCTTTTGTTGTTCATGTACCTTGTGGATCTTGTGTGTTTGATTGTCTAGTGGATGTGTGATTGGACTTGCTCTTGAGTGTTTCCCCTTGTGATTTCTCCCCGTTCTTCCCCGTGTTCATCGTGATTCCTCAGAGATCCGCTCCAACGTGAAAGATCGCCCATGTAGGGTTCCGCCTCACATCATCTATGGTATCGAGCTTAGGTTGATCACGCTTTTTGGAGCCCCTACCCTCTTTTTCTAGCTTGATTTTGTTGATTTCGCCCTAAATTGAAAAATCCCCACCAAAAATAGCCCCAAATTTTTTTTGTGATTTGTTGGTTAGATGAAGTTCTGTTGATTTTGATTCATGGATTTGCTTGGTTTCGAGTGGATCTAGCATTTCCCCAATTTTCCCCGTCTTTCATCCACGAAATCCCGCTAATTTTGACTCCAAAATCCCAAAATTCCGCCCAAAATCGCGTCCCGAAACTCGCATCTCGCGTTGACCCCGACCCACCGGACGACCGACGTTTTTACGGACGTCCGGAGCCCCAGGAACGACCGGAAGTCCGACCTTTTCCGGACGACCGGAACCCCTAACCCGCACCGAATTTACGGATTTCCGACCTTTCCGGACGTCCGACGCCCCGGACATCCGACCTTTTCCGGACGTCCGTAACCTGTAGATTCCCACTTCGGCTGATTTTTGTTTTGTCCATAACTAATTCATCCGGAGTCCGATTTTGACGTTCTTTAGCTCGTTTTGAAGCTATTTACATCCCCCTTCCCACAAAAATACCACCAACACAAGTTGACTCCATTAAAGTTTGTGAAATTTGGCAAGTTTGCCTAGGCCTTCCACCATATCATCCGCATAACCACCACCGACTTCCGCAACCTAACCAATTTTGTTCCCCTTTGCATTTGAGGTTGTTTGAGTTGTGATTCGAGTCTCCTAAGGTGTTTAGGCTACTTAGGGACGATTGCATCTTCATCAACCACCACCACCACCATAACTTCCGCATAGGCTTACCCACCATACACTTCCGCCACCCCCAACTTAACCCAATTGTTGATTGAGCTTTTTCGAGTTGTGATTCGAGTCTCCTAAGGTGTTTCGGCTACTTAGGGACGGCAACTTCAACTCCGACACGTGTATAGCCCATCATTCCACTTCCGCATTGCCAAGTGCAAACCACCACCGCATTCCCGCTACCACCATTTTGACATTTGACGCTTTGAGATTTTGAGTTCGCGGTTTTTCCGCTTCCTAAGGTGTTTCGCTACTTAGGGACGAGTCTCCATCATCTTGGTATCTACATCAAGAACACCGCTACTCATCATCGCCGACGGTAACCTCCATATCATCTTGGTATCGTGGTATCCCTCCATTGTATATTCCCTTGCTTTTGCATTGTTAACCCCTAGCCTGATTTCTTTATGCGTTATTTGCCTATCAAGACTAGCCATTTGAGTATTGCCGCAACGTTACTTGTGCACATTAGTGATCATACCTTCCATTACATACCATACCATATCATATTGGTATCATATCATCCATTGTGTCTCAAGTTTGTTCCTCAGATATACACAATTGCTATCTTGGTTTGTGCATTGTGCAAAGTGGCCATACAAAAAAAGAAATAAAGCTTTTAAGCAAAAGAAAGAGAGCAAAGAAGCTTGTAAGCAAGTGCCATAGCATCATACCATATTGCATATAAGATTGTCATATCCGATCATCTTGGATCATCTTGAGAGAAACACCGAGAACCATACATACATAGCATACTTGGGATAGAAGTTTATCCATTTTGCATCAAATAGGTTGTGCGCAAGTGTCGTATCCGCCTATTGAGCAATCGTGCTAGTGTCTCTCTTGAGTTGTGCAACACGAGCGTTTTGGTGATTCCACATTTTGAGCTCATTCCTTGGTTGCACGGCCCCATTTATCTATCCGTGCGTGTGTTTCCGTGTGCCACATATTGCTATTGGTCTACTTGTTTCGCTTATGTAATTTGTGAATCTCTTTCAACATTATTGACTCTTGCTAACATTTTGCATCAAATTTTTGTGCCACTATCCTCACCGAGCTCTACCATAAGCTTTATTTGATAGGTGTGAGTGAACAAGTCCGTACCAATTCCACTATTCTTTCATCTCACATTGAGTGAAACAGGATACATCCTCAACTTTGGGAAAAGGTAACTTGGTATTGTTTATCTCATTTCCTACTCACCTCTACTCGAGTCTTGTGATGGATAGGCAAGGCATTTCATCTTCGGTCTACTACAACAACGACGAAGTTCGATGCCATGGAAAACAACTACGACGCCAAGATGCAAGCTAAAATGGAGGAGATCAAATCCCTCATCAAGTCCTACAAGCGATCTTCCTCATCTTCGAGAAGACGCTCAAGAGAACATGCTTCCGAGCTACCGTCTCCGGCAAGATCACATCGGCATCGACACCATCATCAACAAGAACGTGAAGGTCAAGAGCTCAACATCAACAACCGCTCCACGACTTCACCATCTCCCTTGGCATCTTTGCCAAGCGACTTCAAGGCATCTTCGCCTTCGGATATGCGGCATCTTCGCCAACAAGCACCCCAAGACTACACTCAAGAGAAGCTCCCCAAGCTCAAGTCCGCGACTTCCACGAGCTACTACGACCTCGACATCGACCACGAGATTCCTTTCTATGGGACTCAAGAACCCGAGGAGTACCTCGAGTGGGAGCGTTTGATGGACGACTACCTCAAGCTACATCAAGTTCCTCCCGAAGATCAAGTGAAGTGCGCCACAAGAAACTTCCACGACTACGCCTCGACATGGTGGCTTCACACACCTTCGGAGTGCTACGAGATGAGTTGGTCCAAGATGAAGAGAGCTTTGCGGCGAGAGTTCGTGCCTCCAACATACACGGAACAACTTCGACGCCAATTGGAGAACACCACCCAAGGATCCAAGTCCATCGACAAGTACTTCAAGGAGATGAAGATTGCCTTATGACGAGCCGGCATGGACGACCCCATGTCAATGAAGTTCCACTTCATGATGGGATTGCACAACGACATCTCCAAGACCATCTTCCTCGAGAACTACAAGTCCATCGACGACTACTACATTGGTGCTCTGATATAGGCAAAGGTGTCCCGTCTTTCGATGAGATGTTGGTTTTCGCTTTGGAGGAAGTCGACTTTGACGATCCGACTATTTAACGCGGCGAGGACGCCGCGCCTTTAGCAATCGCTAAACCAACTCCGAGAGGTTATTGACCACGCCGAGCACGATCAACCCGACCACGAGGGTCTGCTTCCTCGCGAGCAAACGAAGAACAAGCAAGAAACCGAGATTGCAATCTGGATATTGCGAATATAAGATGAAAGCTTTATTGATCAAGGTGGGGTTCTGTGACGCCTTTGTCCGGTCGTTGAACACAAACGGCACGCGAAGTTGCAGCTATGGCTAACTTTTAATCTAAACAAAACCCAAAGTCTAAACGACGCCTAAGGGCTGTATATATGGAGGAAGAGGAGGGAATTTCGTGGCCCTTGAGGGAGGGGTCCCAAAACCATCCCTAACTCTTGTTTCCCCACACATACGGACTCTAAAAACAGCCTATACTTAAGTATTTCGAAATTACATGGGCCTGGCTCAATAATAAGGTGACGAAGCACCTAGAATAGCCTATGGACGAATATTATGAAGTGGCATCTTGTATATTTCGTCCAAGGCTTCATGCACCCATTATGGTGGCTTCAAAGTCCTGAAATCATCACTTGTAACTCCGTTCTTGTTCTCTTATGCATGGCATTATCTCCATGCTTGTTCTTGCTCCAATGTCCATCCTTCTCCAAGCTAGGGCCTTCATTTGTAAGCAAAACAAATGTATCCAATTTAGGCAGCATCATATTCTCATGAACATTAGAATCATTACCAAGAAATGAAAGTACCTGATAATTTAATTGGCGTGCGCGAGCTCTAGTAATTGGTCCAAAGATATGTAGCAAGAGGGGCTGTGGGTGTAACAATGGTATTGATGTCCTCATCATCCTCCCCTTCTTGAAATGAAGTCGTCCTCGACGGAAGCTCATATTCCTCACCCAAATAAGGCTTCAAATCTGCAATGTTAAAAGTGGGACTAACCCCAAAATCTGCAGGTAGCTCAAGTTTATACGCATTATCATTTATTTTCTCTAACACCTTAAATGGACCATCAAAGACGTGGCATTAGCTTTGATTTATGCAAACTAGGAAACCTATCCTTACGCAAATGTAACCAAACAAGATCTCCGGTGCAAAGACAACATGTTTTCTACCCTTATCTCCAAAGACGTTTATATTTAGCATTCATACGCTCAATGTTTTCCTTAGTTATCTCATGCATTTTTAAAATCAATTCAGCACGTTCTTTAGCATCAAAATTAACCTTCTCCAAGATGGAAGAGGCAACAAATCAATAGGTGCACGAGGTAGGAAGCCATACACAATTTCAAAAGGGCACATCTTAGTAGTAGAATGCAATGAACGATTATAAGCAAATTCAATATGAGGCAAGCATTCTTCCCACATTTTCTTATTATTCTTCAAAACAGCCCTAAGCATAGTAGACAATGTTCTATTGACTACTTCAGTTTGTCCATCAGTTTGGGGTGACAAGTAGTACTAAAAAGCAGTTTAGTCCCCAACTTAGCCCATAAACATCTCCAAAAGTGGCTAAGAAATTTAGTATCACGATCTGAAACAATAGTATTTGGCACACCATGCAAGCGAATAATTTCACGAAAGAACAAATCAGCAACATTAACAAAGATCATCGCTTTTATGACATGGTATAAAGTGTGCCATTTTCGAGAATCTATCCACGACAACAAATATGCTATCCCTCCCTTCTTTGTTCGAGGTAAACCTAAAACAAAGTCCATAGATATATCCTCCCAAGGAACACTAGGCAATCGCAAAGGCATATATAAACCATGAGGATTGAGTCGTGACTTAGCTTTTTGACATGTAGTGCAGCGAGCAACAAAACGCTCAACATCCCGTCTCATCTTTGGCCAAAAGAAATGTGTAGCAAGTATATCCTCCGCCTTCTTCACGCCAAAGTGTCCCATTAATCCTCCTCCATGCGCCTCCTGCAACAACAAAAGACTTAACAGAGCTAGCAGGAATGCATAGCTTGTTAGCACGAACACAAAACCATCATTAATAACGAACTTGTTCCATGTTCTTCCTTCTTTACAATTCTGCATTACATCTTTAAAATCAGCATCATGCACATATTGATCTTTGATGGTCTCCAAACCAAATATTTTGAAGTCAAGTTGTGAAAGCATAGTATATCGACGAGACAAAGCATCAAAGAATAACATTTTCTTTACCCTTCTTGTGTTTAATGACATAAGGGAAAGTCTCAATGAATTCAACCCATTTAGCATGTCTACGATTCAGTTTAGCTTGACTTTTAATATGTTTCAAAGATTCATGATCAGAATGTATAACAAATTCTTTGGGCCATAAATAATGTTGCCATGTCTCTAAAGTCCTAACAAGAGCATATAATTCTTTGTCATAAGTAGAATAGTTCAGACTAGGCCCACTCAATTTTTCAGAAAAGTATGCAACAGGTTTGCCATCTTGTAATAACACACCTCCTAATCCAATTCCACTAGCATCACATTCAAGCTCAAAAGTCTTATTAAAGTCAGGAAGTTGGAGTAAAGGAGCATGTGTCAACTTATCTTTCAATACCGTGAAGGCTTCTTCCCATGCGGTACCCCAAACAAAAGGCACATCCTTCTTTGTAAGCTCATTGAGAGGTGCAGCAATGGTGCTAAAGTCTCTCACAAAACGCCTATAGAAACCAGCGAGTCCAAGAAAACTCCTCACTTGTGTGACCGTTTTGGGCTGCGGCCAACTCTCAATAGCTTCAATCTTGGCTTTATCAACTTCAATTCCTCGTGGAGTAACAACATAGCCAAGAAAAAGATACTCGATCGGTGCAAAAGGTGCACTTTCCAAGGTTACCAAACAAACGTGCATCACGTAGAGCATTAAAAACAGCACGTAAATGTTCCAAATGTTCTTCCAAAGATTTGCTATAAATCAGTATATCATCAAAGTAAACTACCACAAATCGTCCAATGAAAGCACGTGAAACTTCGTTCATTAATCTCATGAAAGTACTAGGTGCATTAGTTAACCCAAAAGGCATGACTAACCACTCATATAATCCAAACTTAGTTTTAAATGCTGTTTTCCATTCATCTCCCAATTTCATACGAATTTGATGGTATCCACTACGCAAATCAACTTTGGAGAATATTGTAGAGCCACTCAATTCATCAAGCATATCATCTAGCCTAGGAATAGGATGACGATAACTAATAGTAATATTATTAATGACTCTACAATCAACACACATACGCCGACGTACCATCCTTTTTAGGCACTAGTATAATAGGAACAGCACAAGGACTAAGAGATTCAGATATAACCTTTGTCGAGCAGCTCCTGTACTTGACGCATAATCTCCTTCGTCTCCTCCGGATTGGTACGGTATGGTGCGCGGTTGGGTAGCGATGCACCGAATTAAGTCAATTTGATGCTCAATCCCTCGAATAGGTGGTAATCCGTGGCACGTCTTGTGGGAAGACGTCAGCGAACTCCTGCAAAATGTTAGTGACAGTAGGGGGCAAAGAGGAAGGCACGTCCTCGAATGAAAATAATGCCTCTTTGCACACAAAAGCATAGCAAACAGATTTGCTAGAATCTAGCTCATCAATATCAGATTTGGTGGCAAATAAACATGCACTTTTCAGTTTAATTTCAGAAGCAACATTAGATGGTTTATTATTAGGCTTCATTTGTTGCTCAAATTCTTTTGCCACAATCTGATTTTTCACTCTTATTTTTCTCCTGTTTTACTTTATTAGCTCTATTAATATCATCTTTCAAAATGGAATCAGGAGTCATAGGAAGCAAAGTAATATTTTTATCCTTGTGAACAAGAGTATCTTGATTGTTTCTACCATGGTGTACAGAATTTTTATCAAATTGCCATGGTCTACCAAGTAATAAGGAACATGCTTGCATAGGTACCACATCACAATCAACATAATCAGCATATGTAGAGATACTAAAATACACACCTAACGGTATGTGTTACCTTAACCTTGCCGCTGTTGTTGAACCATTGGATGTAGTAAGGATGTGGATGTGGTCTTGTGGTGAGAGAAAGCTTCTCCACCATATCCATGCTAGCCAAGTTGTTGCAGCTCCCTCCATCTATGATGACGCGAATAGAACGTTCCTTCACAACTCCCTTTGTATGGAACAAGTTATGTCTCTGATTTTGCTCAGCTTGTGTAACCTGCACACTCAAAAAACGTTGAGCAACTAAACATTCATACCTGTCAGCATCTTCACCAGCCATGTATTGCGTGTCATGATCAGAATCATCTCCACCGTATTCTTCATGTGTAATAAGAGCCAAAGTCTCTTCATCATAGTCACTAGCGGACTCATACCCACCATCCTCAGTAGCAATCATCACACGCTGAGATTTGCATTCTCTCGAAAAATGTCCTCTTCCCTTACAACGACGACAAATAATATCACTTGTGTGCCCTGTTGACGCCATGGAAGAAGAAGAGCTCTGTAGGCCCAGCAGTGTGCTCTTGGCGATAGTGGTGGTTGTGCCTCGCTTTCTTGTATCACGGTTGGAGGTGGCAGCCGACGGAGGTGCCGGTGTAGTAGAACGTGTGGAAGTAGATGATGCACGTGGTGTCCATGATGAAGGTCGACCTGCAGAAAAGTTAGTTCGCGCCAACGCCTGTCGATCCTGCACTTCACGCAGCTTTACAAGCAAGATGGAATAATCGAGTGATATTATTATAATCCTTGTAGTCTAGAATGGTCTGAATCTCTCTATTTAATCCACCCAGAAAACGTGCAAGCATAGCTTCATTCTCCTCAACAATACCACATCTAATCAAGCCAGTTTGTAATTCCCGATAATATTCTTCACCGAATTTTTTCCTTGTCTTAAGCGCTGCAATTTTTGAAGTAATTCACGTTGATAATATGGTGGAACCCAACGAGTACGCATAGCAGTTTTCAAAGCAGCCCAAGTAGCTGAACAGGATATAATCTACAATGTTCAGACCACCAAACACATGCAAAGCTAGTGAAAGCACAAACAGCAGGTGAACACGCCTCTCCTCGGGATATTGTAAACATGTAAATCGTTGTTCAGTTTCTAACTCCCAAGTAAGATATATATCAGGAACATATCTACCCTCAAATGGTGGAATATTCAATTTCAGTTTAGGGAGATGGTCATGATCTCGCACTGAAGGGGAGCACTAACATTGCCATTATTTGCATGTGGACGACCTGGTGGTTGTGGTGCTGGTGGTTGCACGTAGTACTGATGTTGATCAACCTCATCCTCGTAATCTCTCACATAATCATCCTCCCCCACCGCAGCAGCAGGAGCCACAGAAGTATCAACAAAGAAGACCAGCAGCTTGGCCAGTGAAGAGGGACACGGGAAGCTCGGCGGAGGGCTGTTTCGCGATGTGGAGGTAGTCCTTGTTGTTGTAGTAGAGATGCGTTAGGTGCCGCCGGTGGTGGTGGTGGTAGACGCGCGAGCAATTCATTAAACTTGGTATCGAGCTTTGTTTCGAACGCCTTCTTAATGCCATCTATCTTCTCCATGGCCTCTTCAAATCTATTTAGCACATCGTCCACCTGCCCACTCATCATTTGTTGAAACTTATCATGTAGCGCTTTGTTTGTCATGTTCTCCCGATCGGGCCTCGTCGGCTTGTGATCCTGCCATGGTTAGCAACAATAGAAACACACAAGAATATGATTCGACGGACTACTAGGAAGTGGTGGTGGTTGTGTGGTGGATACCACAACCGTCAAGCAAATCTCAAATTCTTACCAGTTCTTACCCAAAGAAGAAGCGGTGACCGCAACCGATGTAGTCAAAACTCTCAAAGCTTGGATAGAGCGATTACTGTGGGAGTCAAACGCACGATGTAGATGTATGTGGAGCTGGGAAGGCTTATAATATGGTAGCAAAAAGGTCATCAATAATCAATTCAGAGATGCAAAGTTGAATAAACGCTCAACGACGGTACTGTGCTGGTCCTAGGCTAGACCGTGCTAGAGACGCGAGCCTAGAACACTAACAAAATCACGGCGCTGCACGTAAACAAGGGAAAAGCACACTCTGGATTTTTTTTTCGCTCTTTTTTTTTTGCGCTGCTTTTTTTTTTTGCGCTGCTCTTTTATTTTTTTTTATTTTTTTTTTTGCGAAAAATCGCTATAATGGCGAGTGTCTCAAAACTCTTCCGAGGTCAAACTGACAGGATGGGCACGAAAATTTTTTTCGACCAAAAATTTTTTTTTCGAACGCCTGACCCAAAAACTGGAAACGGGTCAAAAAAAACTTTCTATAACGGCGACTGTCTCAATACACTTAGAAACACTTAAAAACAGGATAGCCAGAAATTTTTTTTTTTTTCCGAAACCTACTCCGGCAAGGAAACACGAATCGGAAACTAGATGGATCTCGAAAACAAACCTAATATGAGAAGAACTCGGATTGGTGGTGGATATCTGGTGGTGGTATATGGCAGCGGTGGTGGTAGCGGTGGTAGTATATGGATATGGATCTGTGGTGGTATATGTACACGGATTGGTGGTGGTATATGGATATGGATGCGAGCGGTGATGGTAGGTGGTGGGCGATGATGATGGTGCGGTGGCGGCGTGACAACTTATGACCGTAACTCAAACTCTAAAAGACTAGACGCTAAGACCAAAGAACTAGACACGACGATGCAACCGCAAGAATTCAACAAAGCAAAACCCTAAAAAGATTATGCAAAGGCTCGATTGGTTCGGATATGATGAACTAACCCTAATTTTTTTGGGGCTTTTTCGTGGTGTTTAGGTTTGAAGTACTGTCTCGATCTAAACTACGGACTACTGTAAAATCTCACCGAGCTAGCTGAAAATCTGATACCACTTGATATAGGCAAAGGTGTCCCGTCTTTCGATGAGATGTTGGTTTTCGCTTTGGAGGAAGTCGACTTTGACGATCCGACTACTTAACGGGCGAGGACGTCGCGCCTTTAGCAATCGCTAAACCAACTCCGAGAGGTTATTGACCACGCCGAGCACGATCAACTCGACCACGAGGGTCTGCTTTCCTGCGAGCAAACGAAGAACAAGCAAGAAACTGAGATTGCAATCTGGATATTGCGAATATAAGATGAAAGCTTTATTGATCAAGGTGGGGTTCTGTGACGCCTTTGTCCGGTCGTTGAACACAAACGGCACGCGAAGTTGCAGCTATGGCGAACTTTTAATCTAAACAAAACCCAAAGTCTAAACGACGCCCTAAGGGCTGTATATATGGAGGAAGAGGAGGAATTTCGTGGCCCTTGAGGGAGGGGTCCAAACCATCCCTAACTCTTGTTTCCCCACACATACGGACTCTAAAAACAGCCTATACTTAAGTATTTCGAAATTACATGGGCCTGGCCCAATAATAAGGTGACGAAGCACCTAGAATAGCCTATGGACGAATATTATGAAGTGGCATCTTGTATATTTCGTCCAAGGCTTCATGCACCCATTATGGTGGCTTCAAAGTCCTGAAATCATCACTTGTAACTCCGTTCTTGTTCCCTATGCATGGCATTATCTCCATGCTTGTTCTTGCTCCAATGTCCATCCTTCTCCAAGCTAGGGCCTTCATTTGTAAGCAAAACAAATGTATCCAATTTAGGCAGCATCATATTCTCATGAACATTAGAATCATTACCAAGAAACGAAAGTACCTGATAATTTAATTGGCGTGCGCGAGCTCTAGTAATTGGTCCAGTATATGTAGCAGTAGGGGCTGTGGGTGTAACAATGGTATTGATGTCCTCATCATGCTCTCAAGGCGGAACAAGAACTCATGAAGGCCAACGCTTCTCCACCCCAAGCAAACTTCGTGGAGACCAAGCTCTATGACAAGCATGAGGCTAGTACCACCATGATGTCCAAGCCCGACAAGCTCCAAGACGATGCTCCCAAGTGCGACTTCACCGCCATCCCTCTTTGTGGCATTGTTGATGCCGAGTCTACCTTGACTCTTTTTCAAGATGGTGCGGCGACAAGTACGACTACGGAGACCTTCAAGGACCAAGCTTTGGAGGCAAGCGACAAGGTGGCGAGCAAGGATGATGCTTCCATCTTAGGAGGCGAGAGTGATGTTGTGCCATCTTCGGCCTTCATCCACGACGAGAGTGATGTTGAGCCATCTTCGCCTTCATCCACGACGAGAGCGATGATGTGCCATCTTCGGCCTTCATCCACGGCATTTACCTACTCACGAGACGGTTGAGCATGGGATTTTCCCTTCGACCATGGCGACGTCCGATGACTTGAGTGACTTGAGCCACCATATTGAGAGTGAGAGTGACTTCACCGCTAGCCCCATATATGTGTTGCCCCAATTCCCATGTGAGGAGAGCCACAACCCCCACCACTTGAGTGAGATGAGTGACCCCACCAGACGTGAGCTTGAGTGCACCTATTTTGAGGGAGTGAGTGAACCACAACATAGAGAGAGTGAGATAGTTGATAGGTCTAGTGAGGCCATTTGCATTTCTAACAACTTGACCTCTACCTCTATTGTGTCTTCTCATTTGGTGCTAGGTCCCATTTATGATGACGCCGATCCTCGGCGACTCCGGCCCTCCCTTTGGACAAGACGATGGCCATGGTGGAATATGATGCACCCCCACATGGTTCCATCAAGATGAAGATGACCACCATTTGGTCTTTCCCACCTCACCTACACCACTTGAGTGGAATGACAAGGGTAACAAAGGTGACGGTGATGCTCTCGTCCCACTAGTGGACTATTTTGACATTGATTGCTTGCATGATGTCGATCACCCTATTGACATGATTCATTCTAGTATGATTTCCCCATGTGATGATTTGCCCATTTATGAATATGATGATTCTCATGTGGAGTCTATTAGTAGTGATGCTATGTTACATAGGATTTCTTGTGACAATTCAGAGGGTCACATCATGTTTGCTAATCCGCTTGACTTGTCATATGCTATTCATGAGATCCATCATATGTCTTATTTGCAATCTCTTCATAGTGACTATGCATATGCCATTAAAATAAACCCAATTTGCACATATGGCATAGATGACAAGCCCATGGTTATTGGCATTTGTTTTTCTTGTGATGATATTGATATGCTCCTTGCATCCTTTATCTCATATGCCATGCCATGCCCTCCTAGCTTCGGATATGCATTGTTTTGGATGTTGTCCATTTTCTCCAAATGATGTTTCCAATATTGCTCATGAGGAGACCCCATAGTTTCCTCATACATGTTAGGAGAATTTGATCCATCCCATTCATTGCATGATCCCCATACTTGTGTGCACCACATGCTCCCCATGAATGAAAATGCTATCGATGCGCCATATACTTGCATTCTCAATTTGTGTCCCCATCGTGTCATACATAATAACTATTCTTTCATGATGGATGACATGTTCTTATACCATGCATCAAATTTCTTTGAGCGATGCTTATCTTATGATAACTCACACGTGCACATACACATCATGATGGATGATGTGTACATTTACCACGCCGCACAATTTCTTTGGTTTTTGTCTCTTTTGTGTAGGTACCCATGAATACTTGTCGACCTCGCAATCCCACGAGTTGACAAAACGAGCTCTAGAGAGCAACGATGATTTGGGATCCCATGGATTGTCTTTCCCACCGCTCACTTCGCCAGCAAACACTTCGCAAGACTTCTTCTACATGGCCCTCACTTGGCTATGGGTTGTTCTCCATTATATATCCTTTGCCCATCTTGCCATGTTCACTTTGCATGATATGCCCATTCCTATGCCTTTGCCATGCATTTGTGACCCATGATTTGCATTACACATGATGATTGATTCTAGTACTTGTATGTGTATTTGCACGCGTGGTGGAGATATTATTTGGTATTGCCATGATTGCTTTGTGCCCCATGCCTATGATGACACTATGATCTTGCTTTGTGTTCGTGCTTGTGATATGTCATGTGCACTCCTTATGCCTATTATTTGCTCACATGTCATGATTGCCATGATTTATTCTAGTGTGTTGCATCTTCGCTCCACTAGTTTGCACGACTTGATTACTATGTTTGCTTGCCTGTTGCATCACCTATGATTCATACTTGCTCATTTCATGCGGTTGATGACAACCATCTACATGCTTTGCACATGATTGTTATTGCTTCTTGTCACATATCTCCATATGTTGCCTCTCTCATGCTAGATTTGCCATGTATTGAGTGCAACCATGTTATTAGTCTTGGTCATGAGTTTGCCCCCATAGCATTGTCACATATGTTTGGAGATTTTGACATATTACTTGTGAAGCATGCTTGTCTTACTTCTTTGCACCATATACCTAGTGCCATGAATATTGCCATTGTTGCATCATGTTATTCATGCACTTGTGCTTCTAATGGTTATGCTAAAAGATGAGAACCATCATGATGGATGATGTGTTTGTCTACCATGCATACTTTCTTTGTTTTGTTTTGTGCATGTGTAGGATACTTGGACTTTGTGTCGACTTCCACTTCACGTGAGTTGACCATTCGAGCCCTTGAGAGCGAGCCTCATACATTCTACCACGACTCGCTTCTACACCGCATTTGCTTCCACTTCGGCATTGTGAAGAATGCACAAGGACACGCCTTCAAGGTGACATCCTTCTTGAGCTTGGATATTGTGGATCATACTTCATGTGTTGCTTGCACCATTTGCACGCATGTTCGAGATATTGCTTTCACCCATGATTGCCACATTTCCATGCTTCATGATATATATACCTTGTGTGTTGCATCCAATTCTTGGTCTACTTGCTACTATCATATGATTGGTTGCACCAATATCATTTCTTCACATATGCCATGTCCCTTTGCTTCTCACATGATTCACTTGATTGCCTCACACATGATGAACAATTGCTCTTTCTATTGTGTTGAGTGCCACTCCATCTTCACTACACCCTATGCACATTATGCTTGGATTGTCTTGCACTTGACCCATGTGTTTAGACATCTCATCTTATTTGGTGTTGTGAATGATTCCTATGCCTACCATCGACCATTTGTCGAGCACTTTATGCATGTTTGCTATGATCTTGAGGTAGATGCTTATTCTCTTGTCACACATATTTGCATCACTACCTCACATTTACATGCTTGTTTCCATGATGACCTTGATTTTGCTCAATTCATATGCTTACATGCCATGTCACAATCCTTTGTCACACCCTATGCTATGCTTGATGAGAACACTTGTTTGGTGAATCACCTCTTGAATGCTTGGTTTTGCACTAACGCTAACCACATTTGTTTTTCCAAGTGTTTGTTCTATTTGCTCCTTTTGAAGGAATCACAAGATGGTGCGACATTGGAGAGTGCTTATTTCGAGCTTCAAGATGATGAGTGCTTGGCGATCGTCCGCTTCGACACGGCACCGCCATCTCTTTCCCATGGTGATTTGGTTTTTGATCCGAGGTCGGATCTTTCCAAGGGGAGGGATGATGCGAGCATCCTATGGTCATCACCATGTCAAGAGTCCGTTTGGCAAGTGACACGTCGACCGCTACTTCTCATACATAAAGGTGAATCTTCTCCTTTACACGTGTTCACTTGACCCCTTCGAGGATGGTATACTACTTGACACTCCACTCGTGTGCATGCATAGGTATTGCCGGAGCTTCACGGACGACGAGGAGGAGTGCAAGCGCCAAGGAACACCTACACCATCCGCGAGGGACGCCTCGAAGAGAAGACGGAAAAGACGGAGCTGCGGAGTCCCAGCCGTCGGACGACCGGAGGCCACCGGACGTCTGACACTCTCCAGCCGGCCGGACGATCGATTTAACGCCGGACGTCCGACAAGTCCCAGCGCGCGGACGACCGACACCGACCGGACGACCGGTGCTATGGCGACAGAACAGAATTTACGGATGTCCGAAGACTTCCGGACGTCCGAACCGTCCCGAGCTTCCGGACGTCCGACGCCTGTGTGCGTTGCCGTGGGCCTTTGGCCTTGTATCCCTCTCCCACTTACCCCTTCGTGGCTTAGACTATAAATAGACCACCTCCACCTCCTTTCTCGGGTTAGCAAATATGATAGCTCATTCTTAGGTGAGCTTTGCTCCTACCTCTTCTCTTGAGAGAGAGACTACCACTCCCATTGAGTTCAAGACCTCCATGTGAGAAGATCCTGCGGGATATCATCAAGACCCCCATCTTGGGCGGACCCCATCAAGACCTCCTCTCGGAGATGAACCTTACCTTGTATCTTTCCTTTTGTTGTTCATGTACCTTGTGGATCTTGTGTGTTTGATTGTCTAGTGGATGTGTGATTGGACTTGTTCTTGAGTGTTTCCCCTTGTGATTTCTCCCCGTTCTTCCCCGTGTTCATCGTGATTCCCCGTAGGATCCGCTCCAACGTGAAAGATCGCCCACGTAGGGTTCCGCCCTACATCATATCGTCATCCTATTCCTAGGCTAGATGATATGCTTGATGAATTGAGTGGCTCTACAATATTCTCCAAAGTTGATTTGCGTAGTGGATACCATCAAATTCGTATGAAATTGGGAGATGAATGGAAAACAGCATTTAAAACTAAGTTTGGTTTATATGAGTGGTTAGTCATGCCTTTTGGGTTAACTAATGCACCTAGTACTTTCATGAGATTAATGAATGAAGTTTTACGTGCTTTCATTGGACGATTTGTGGTAGTCTATTTTGATGATATACTGATTTATAGCAAATCTTTGGAAGAACATTTGGAACATTTACGTATTGTTCTTATTGCTCTACGTGATGCACGTTTGTTTGGTAACCTTGGGAAGTGCACCTTTTGCACCGACCGAGTATCTTTTCTTGGCTATGTTGTTACACCACAGGAATTGAAGTTGATAAAGCCAAGATTGAAGCTATTGAGAGTTGGCCGCAGCCCAAAACGGTCACACAAGTGAGGAGTTTTCTTGGACTCGCTGGTTTCTATAGGCGTTTTGTGAGAGACTTTAGCACCATTGCTGCACCTCTCAATGAACTTACAAAGAAGGATGTGCCTTTTGTTTGGGGTACCGCATACGGAAGAAGCCTTCACGGTATTGAAAGATAAGTTGACACATGCTCCTTTACTCCAACTTCCCGACTTTAATAAGACTTTTGAGCTTGAATGTGATGCTAGTGGAATTGGATTAGGAGGTGTGTTATTACAAGATGGCAAACCTGTTGCATACTTTTCTGAAAAATTGAGTGGGCCTAGTCTGAACTATTCTACTTATGACAAAGAATTATATGCTCTTGTTCGGACTTTAGAGACATGGCAACATTATTTATGGCCCAAAGAATTTGTTATACATTCTGATCATGAATCTTTGAAACATATTAAAAGTCAAGCTAAACTGAATCGTAGACATGCTAAATGGGTTGAATTCATTGAGACTTTCCCTTATGTCATTAAACACAAGAAGGGTAAAGAAAATGTTATTGCCGATGCTTTGTCTCGTCGCTATACTATGCTTTCACAACTTGACTTCAAAATATTTGGTTTGGAGACCATCAAAGATCAATATGTGCATGATGCTGATTTTAAAGATGTAATGCAGAATTGTAAAGAAGGAAGAACATGGAACAAGTTCGTTATTAAGGATGGTTTTGTGTTCCGTGCTAACAAGCTATGCATTCTCGCTAGCTCTGTTCTTTTTGTTGTTGCAGAGGCGCATGGAGGAGGATTAATGGGACACTTTGGCGTGAAGAAGACGGAGGATATACTTGCTACACATTTCTTTTGGCCAAAGATGAGACGGGATGTTGAGCGTTTTGTTGCTCGCTGCACTACATGTCAAAAAGCTAAGTCACGACTCAATCCTCATGGTTTATATATGCCTTTGCACTGTACCTAGTGTTCCTTGGGAGGATATATCTATGGACTTTGTTTTAGGTTTACCTCGAACAAAGAAGGGAGGGATAGCATATTTGTTGTCGTGGATAGATTCTCGAAAATGGCACACTTTATACCATGTCATAAAAGCGATGATGCTGTTAATGTTGCTGATTTGTTCTTTCGTGAAATTATTCGCTTGCATGGTGTGCCAAATACTATTGTTTCAGATCGTGATACTAAATTTCTTAGCCACTTTCGGAGATGTTTATGGGCTAAGTTGGGGACTAAACTGCTTTTTAGTACTACTTGTCACCCCCAAACTGATGGACAAACTGAAGTAGTCAATAGAACATTGTCTACTATGCTTAGGGCTGTTTTGAAGAATAATAAGAAAATGTGGGAAGAATGCTTGCCTCATATTGAATTTGCTTATAATCGTTCATTGCATTCTACTACTAAGATGTGCCCTTTTGAAATTGTGTATGGCTTCCTACCTCGTGCACCTATTGATTTGTTGCCTCTTCCATCTTCGGAGAAGGTTAATTTTGATGCTAAAGAACGTGCTGAATTGATTTTAAAAATGCATGAGTTAACTAAGGAAAACATTGAGCGTATGAATGCTAAATATAAACTTGCTGGAGATAAGGGTAGAAAACATGTTGTCTTTGCACCTGGAGATATTGTTTGGTTACATTTGCGTAAGGATAGGTTTCCGAGTTTGCGCAAATAAAAGCTAATGCCACGTGCTGATGGTCCATTTAAGGTGTTAGAGAAAATAAATGATAATGCATATAAACTTGAGCTGCCTGCAGATTTTGGGGTTAGTCCCACTTTTAACATTGCAGATTTGAAGCCTTATTTGGGTGAGGAAGATGAGTTTCCGTCGAGGACGACTTCATTTCAAGAAGGAGAGGATGATGAGGACATCAATACCATTGTTACACCCACAGCCCCTGCTGCTATACATACTGGACCAATTACTAGAGCTCGCAAGACGCCAATTGAATTATCGGTACTTTCGCTTTCTTGGTAACGATTCCAATGTTCATGAGAATATGATGCTGCCTAAATTGGATACATTTGTTTTGCTTACAAATGAAGGGCCTACCATGGACAAGAAAGATGAACCTTGGAGCAAGTTCAAGCATGGAGATGTTGGCATGCGCAAGGGGAACAAGAACGGAGTTACAAGTGATGATTCCAGGACTTTGAAGCCACCCTAATGAGAGCATGAGGCCTTGGACGAAATATACAAGATGCCACTTCATAATATTCGTCCATAGGCTATTCTAGGTGCTGCGTCACCTTATTATTGGGCCAGGCCCATGTAATTTCAGAAATACTTAAGTGTAGGCTGTTTTAGAGTCCGTATGTGGGGAAACAAGAGTTAGGGTTGGTTTGGACCCCTCCTCAAGGGCCACGAAATTCCCTCCTCCTTCTCCATATATACAGTCCTTAGGGCGTCGTTTAGACTTTGGGTTTTGTTTAGATCAAAGTTCGCCATAGCTGCAACTTCACAGACTTTGCCGTTTGTGTTCAACGACCAGACCAAGGCGTCTCGTAACCCCCACCTTCATTAATAAAGCTTTCCTCTTATATTCGCAATATCCAGATTGCAATCTTAGTTTCTTGCTTGTTCTTCGCTTTGCTCGCAGGAAACAGGCCCTCGTGGTCAGTTGATCGTGCTCCGGCGTGGTCAATAACCCTCGGAAGTTGGTTTAGCGATTGCTAAGGCGCGACGTCTCGCACGTACGTAGTCGGATCGTCAAGGTCGACTCCCACAGAAACGATAGCCACCATCTCATCGAAACATCGAGACACCTTTGCCTCTATCACACTATCCTCACCGAGCTCCTCCATAAGCTTTACTTGTGTAGGTGTGAGAACCGACAAAGATTGGTACCAATAGTGCTTTTTCATTGCCCGCATTTGAGTGAACTTGATTCATTGTCAACATCGGTCAAGGTACATTGGTATAAGTTCTTCTCTTTCTCCCACTCATATTTGCTCGAGTCTTGTGATGGATAGGCAAGGCATTTCCTCTTCGGTCCTCGACAACAACGACGGCGTGAACAACTACATCACCAAAGCGCCTATCTTCGATCTACAACGACAAGTGCAAGGCACACAATCAAGATTGCGAGGCGCATCGAGAACATCTCCATCGACATTCGTCACTTCAAGCAAGGAGAAGGGGCTGCTTCGACAAGAAACTTGCCGCACATAAAGAGGAGCAAGATGCAAGGATGGAGGAGATTAGAGCCTTGATCAAGTCTACTTCCCCTTCGTCATCTTCAAGGCGGCGACATTCAAGCCACAAGTCTTCGGAGCGCGGAAACGACGCAAGTGCAAATCGTCCCTCGTCCACATCTACATGGCGACCACCATCACGTTCGTGATCAACATCGTCATGAAGGGCAAGTCACCTCCAAGCATCATGTGCACAACGACGACGAACGCCAAGGAGCTCAAGCACGACAACAACATCATCATCATGAAGATGCTCCACAAGCGCAAATGCACAAGTCCCAACAAGCCCTACTTCACGCCAAGTCAAAGCTTCATAAGCACAAAAGAAGACCGCGAGACGAGCACCACCAAGACGGCGCTACGGCTACATCAACCACTTCGGCATCTTCGCCAAGTGTTCTCAAGGAATCTTCGCCTTTAGACGTACGACATCTTCGCCTACTTCCCACGAGTACGCCTACAACAACTTCTTCAAGTCCAAGGCGACCACCTACGAGCGAGGGCGACACTTCCATCTTCGGAAGCCCCTCAAGGAAGATGGCCGAGCATGGGAAACTCCTTCGGTCATGGAGACGAGCTATGAGGTGCCACATCATATGGGCATCCAACACCAAGACGGTGACAAGACGGTCGAGCAAGGGCCAACCCCTTCGACCACGGCGACGAGCGCGAACCTCATCAACAACATGAAGACGACGCCCACATAGGACTCATACTCCGAGTCAAGCTACGCGACCAGCATGGAGACATTTGCACCTACATCTCTCCGGCACCCACATATGTCGAGATGCCCCAATTGCCAAGTGAGGAGAGCCACTACCCCATGAGTGACATGAGTGACTCCACCATACGTGACATTGAGAGCATTTCCTATGAGAGGATGAGTGTGACCACCACTAGCCCCACACATGAGAGCATGCCACACATCCTATGTGAGGTTGAGCGCCATTTGAGTGACTCCACCCACCATATGAGTGAGAGCATCCTTGAGGGAGTGAGTGAGCCACAACACTTAGTGAGTGAGGTAGTTGACACGGCACATGAGGCCACTATGATTTCTAACGACTTAACCTCTACTCCTAGTGTGTTTTCTTCTTTGGTGCTAGGTCTCCTACATGACGACATGTGATGTAGGGCGGAACCCTACGTGGATGATCTTTCACGTTGGAGCGGATCCTACGGTGGATTACGAAGAACACGCGGAAGAACAAGAGGGAAACACGTGGAGGAACGAGGGAAAACACTCAACCAACAAGGAATCAGTCACACAAATGCTAGATCACCGATCACATAAGGTGGCACAAGATTCAAGATCAACAAAGGTAAGGATACACGAGTAGCCGTTCTTCTCCGAGAGGAGGTCTTGATGGGGTCCACCCTAGAAGGGGTCTTGGATCCGCTTGGGGGATCTTCTCCGAAGAGGTCCTGAACTCCGAGGAGAAGTAGCCAAGTGGATGAGCAAGGCTCTCACACAAACATGAGCTAAACCTAAGGTACCCTAGCTAGGAGGAGGAGGGGTTCTATTTTTTGTCTTAGTGAAAAAGGGGGCGAAGTGAAGGGGTACATGGGCTTCGGCCCGAAACTGTGCGCAGACATGGGTGGCTCAGGAGGGACCGGACGTCCGGTGTCGTCGGACGTCCGCTGGATCAGTTCGGTGAAGGAGGCGCCGGACGTCCGGTTTCTTCGGAATTCCGCTGATTTGGTTCGGGTCCAGGGGCACCGGACGTCCGCTGGGGGCCGGTCGTCCGGTCACCGGTCGTCCGTTGGCGCCGGTCTTCCGCAGTTTTGGCTCGGGTCTTCTGGGGCCGGTCGTCCGCTGGAGGCCGGACGTCCACTCGCTGTGAGGGTGTGGTCGGTCGTCGTCCGGCCGGACGTCCCGCTTCAAGCTTAGGCGCCGGACGTCCGGCCCGACCGGTCGTCCGTGGCTGGAGTTTTCTCCGTAGCTCTTCTTCTTGTCCTTTGCGGTTGGTAGCTTGCCGCCTTGTCCACTTTGGATGTAGATGCACCATGGCTTTCCTCCAGTGTACTGATCACACACAAAGTGTCCATATGAGGTAGTAGCCTAGTCTCGTGAGTAGAGAGAGGAGGTTCGGAAAGGAGCGAGTTCACCTTATCTTCGATAGCCTTGGCTCTAGCTCTTGTCATGGGCCCAAATGGTGTTGAGGAAGATGTAGACACGTCCATGGGGATGAGCGAGGGATGCTCCGCATCATCTCCCCCCCCTTGGGAAGGATCCGACCTCGGATCAAGATCTTCATCTCCATGGTATGGCGCAAGGTCCTTGACGTTGAAGATGTCGCTCACATTGTACTTGTCTCGAGGTATGTCGATCTTGTAGGCGTTGTCGTTCTAGCGTGCTATCACCTTGAAAGGTCCATCGGCTCGAGGGAGAAGCTTGGACTTGCGTTCTTTGGGGAAGCGGTCCTTGCGAAGGTGTAGCCATACTAGATCACCAATGTTGAAGACCATGGGTTTCTTGTTGACGTTGATCTTGGTCGTTAGTCGTTGGACTTGTCGCTCGATGGCATGTCTTGTATCCTCATGCATCTTCTTGATGTAGCTTGCCCGTGCACTCACATCCATGTTGGTGCGCTTTTGTAGAGGAAGAGGTAGAATGTCCAATGGTGACAACGGGTTGAAGCCGTAGACGACCTCGAAAGGGGACTTGCCGGTAGTTAAATGTCTTGCATGGTTGTAGGCGTACTCGGCGATGGGTAGACATCCTTCCCACTCCTTGATGTTCTTCTTGATCAAGACACGGAGTAGAGTGGATAGTGTGCGGTTCGTCACCTCCGTTTGGCCGTCGGTTTGAGGGTGGTATGCGGATGAGAACAATAGCTTGATTCCGAGCTTGGCGCATAGGGTCTTCCAAAAGTAACTCAAGAACTTGACGTCACGATCGGAGACGATTGTCTTTGGTACTCCATGGAGTCGCAAGATTTCCCTACAAAAGAGATTTGCAACATGTGAAGCATCGTCTATCTTGTGGCAAGGAATAAAATGTGCCATCTTAGAAAATCTATCCACAACAACAAACACGGAATCCTTTCCATTTTGAGTTCTAGGCAAACCAAGTACAAAATCCATGCTAATGTCTTCCCAAGGTTGATAAGGAATAGGAAGAGGCATGTAAAGACCATGGGATTGAGCTTTTGACTTAGCTTTGCGACATGTAGAGCAACGGTTGGTGAAGCGTGAGATATCATGAAACATCTTGGGCCAAAAGTAGTTCTTGGAGAGGGTGGCGAATGTCTTGTCGCGTGCAAAGTGTCCCATGAGTCCGCCTCCATGAGCCTCTTGCAAAAGGAGCAAACGAAGAGAAGACTCGGGAATGCATAGTTTGTTAGCTCTCATAAGATAGCCATCCTTGATGTAATATTTTTCCCAAGAAGTATGTGTCAAACACTTGGCATAAGGAGAAGCAAAAGATGGATCATGCTCATACAAGTCTTTTATATGCTCAAAACCAATAACATTCAACTCAAGTTTAGTGATAAGCATGCATATGCGTGAAAGCGCGTCGGCAACTACATTTTCTTTACCCTTAATGTACTTGATCACATAAGGAAAAGATTCAATAAATTCACTCCATTTGGCATGACGCTTGTTCAACTTAGTTTGTCCTTTTAAGTACTTAAGTGTTTCATGATCGGTATGGATGACAAACTCATGAGGTCTAAGATAATGTTCCCAAACATGTAGCACATGCACTAAAGCATATAATTCTTTATCATAGATGGGATAATTAAGTTGAGCACCGGATAGTTTTTCACTAAAATAAGCAATGGCTCGTTTTTCTTGCATCAAAACTCCGCCAATTCTGGTACCACTTGCATCACAATGAACCTCAAAAGTTTTGTCAAAATTAGGCAAAGCAAGAATCGGAGCATGAGTAAGCAAAGACTTGAGTTCATCAAAAGCGGTTGATTACAAAGTTCCCCAAACAAAGGGAGTATTCTTCTTACTCAAGGCATGCAAAGGAGCGGCAATTGTGCTAAAATCTTTCACAAAGCGATTTATAAAACCCGCAAGACCAAGAAAACTTCGCACTTGTTGCAAATTGGTTGGTTGGGGCCAAGTTTTAATTGCTTGAATTTTAGATTCATCAACATGGACACCCTTTGAGGATACTAGAAAACCCAAGAAAACCACTTTGTCAACTCCAAAAGTGCATTTTTTCAAGTTTGCATAAAGGCTTTCCTTGCGAAGAGTTTGCAACACGATTTTACATGATTGATGTGCTCTTTCATTGTTTTGCTAAATACAAGAATGTCATCAAAGTAAACCACAACAAAGACTCCAATATAAGGACGAAGCACATGATGCATAAGACGTACAAAAGTACCGGGAGCTTCCGATAGACCCATAGGCATCACTAACCACTCATATAAACCAAATTTGGTTTTGAAAGCAGTTTTCCATTCATCACCCTCTTGTATGCGGATTTGATAATAGCCACTTTTAAGATCAATTTTTGAGAAAAAGTTGGCTCCACTAAGTTCATCAAGCATGTCATCTAAGCAAGGAATGGGATGCCTATATCGAACGGTGATAGCATTGATAGGTCTACAATCGGAACACAATCGGAAACTTCCATCGGGCTTAGGCACGAGATAACGGGGACGACACAAGGGCTTAGTGATGCGGAGCATCCCACGATCATCCCCATGGACTTACAACAGTCTCATCAAGAGCCAAGAGGACCCATGACACGAGCTAGAGCTAGAGCTCTCGAGAACGAGGTGACCTCTTTCCTTATTGATATCACATATGATCCACTCGAGACATGGCTACTACCTAAGTCCGATATGCTATGCATGATTAGGTGTCAAGGGAACCTCCCGAGGATGCACGTGAAGATGGACAAGCCACCAAGTCCATGGATGAAGAGAACCAACGGAGAAGGCCAAGAACACCTTCCAGGCCCCGGACATCCGGCCCCTGGAGCTTCTACCTCAACAGGATCCAATCTGGCCAAGTCTCCAGGGCCCGGACATCCGGCGTCCAAGCCCGGACATCCGGCCCCCAGCCCGGAAATCCGGCGCCCCTTTCCCGATTCGGCTGAAACGGTCGCCCCAGCCCGGACATCCGGCGCCTCGCGAAGGCCCGGACATCCGGCCCGACGCCCGGACGTCTGCCTCCCTCGTCATGGCGATGCCTCGTGGCCTTGTCCCTTGTACCCTTCGCCCGAGACTACAGATACTTGTTCCCTCTCCCCTCTCCCGGGTTAGCATTGGATTAGCTCATATTCGTGCGTGAGAGCCTTTGCTCATCCACTTGGCTACTTCTCCACCGAGATCCGGACCTCTCCGGAGAAGATCCCCCAAGCGGATTCAAGACCCCTTCTAGGGTGGACCCCTCAAGGCCTCCTCACGGAGAAGAACGGCTACCGTTTGTATCTTACCTTTGTTGATCTTGAATCTTGTGCCACTCTATGTGATCGATAATCTAGCACTTGTGTGATTGATCTCTTGTCGGTTTCGTGATTTCTCTCTCGTTTCTCTCGTGTTCTTCCCCGTGTTCATCGTGATTCCCCGTAGGATCCGCTCCAACGTGAAAGATCATACACGTAGGGTGATGAGGACATCAATACCATTGTTACACCCACAGCCCCTGCTGCTATACATACTGGACCAATTACTAGAGCTCGCGCACGCCAATTGAATTATCAGGTACTTTCGTTTCTTGGTAACGATTCCAATGTTCATGAGAATATGATGCTGCCTAAATTGGATACATTTGTTTTGCTTACAAATGAAGGGCCTACCATGGACAAGAAAGATGAACCTTGGAGCAAGTTCAAGCATGGAGATGTTGGCATGCTAAGGGAAACAAGAACGGAGTTACAAGTGATGATTCCAGGACTTTGAAGCCACCCTAATGAGAGCATGAGGCCTTGGACGAAATATACAAGATGCCACTTCATAATATTCGTCCATAGGCTATTCTAGGTGCTGCGTCACCTTATTATTGGGCCAGGCCCATGTAATTTCGAAATACTTAAGTGTAGGCTGTTTTTAGAGTCCGTATGTGGGGAAACAAGAGTTAGGGTTGGTTTCGGACCCCTCCCTCAAGGGCCACGAAATTCCCTCCTCTTTCTCCATATATACAGCCCTTAGGACGTCGTTTAGACTTTGGGATTTGTTTAGTTAAAAGTTAGCCATTGCAACTTCGTGTACTTCGTTTGTGTCCAACGACCAGACCAAGACCGCTTACGGATCCCCACCATTATCAATACTTCATATATATTCGCAATATTCAGATTGCTTTATCATATTCTTGCTTGTTCTTCGATTGCTTGCAGGAATAGACCTTCGTGGTCGGGTTGATCGTGCTCGGCGTGGTCAATAACCTCTCGGAGTTGGTTTAGCGATTGCTAAGGCGCAACGTCAGGCACGCGTTTGTAGTCGGATCGTCAAAGTCGTCTCCGCCAAATCGATAGTTATCATCTCATCGAAAGATCGGGACACCCCCGCCTCTATCAAGTGGTATCAGATTTTCAGGTTGCTCGGTGAGATTTTACAGTTTTTCGTAGATTAGATCGAGTCTGGTCTTCATACCTAAAGTCCACGAAAAAGCCACAAAAAAAATTAGGGTTAGTTCATCATATCCGAACCAATCTGAGCCTTCGCATAATCTTTTTGGGGTTTTTGCTTTGTTGAATTTCGGTTGCATCGTCGTGTCAAGTTGCTTTGGTCTTAGAGTCTAGTCTTTTAGAGTTTCGAGTTACGGTCATAAGTTGTCACGCCGCAAGACCATCATCATCGCCTTGCCATCTACCACCCTTCTTATCCACCACCAATCTGTAGCCATATACCACCACCGCTGCCATATACCACAACCATATATCCACCACCAATCCGAGTTCTTCTCATATTAGGTTTGTTTTCGAGATCCATCTAGTTTCCGATTCGTGTTTCCTAGCCGGAGTAGGTTTCGGAAAAAAAAGAGTCTGGAAACCACCCTCCGTTTAGGCCCAAAATTTTCCGAAAACGCACTTGTCAAAAAATTTTACGCCTATCCTATTTTTAGGTGTTTCTAAGCGTATTGAGACGATCGCCATTATAGAAAGTTTTTTGACCTGCTTCAGCTTTTTGGGTCCGGCAAATAAAAAAAAATTTGGTCGAAAAAATTTTGTGCCCATCCTGTCAGTTTGACCTGGGAAGAGTTTTGAGACACTCGTCATTATAGTGATTTTTCGCAAAAAAAAAAGCAGCGCAAAAAAAAAAGAGCAAAAAAAAATTTCCAGAGTGTGCTTTTCCGTTGTTTCCGTGCAGCGCCATGATTTTGTTAGTGTTCTAGGCTCGCGTCTCTAGCACGGTCTAGCCTAGGACCGACAAGATCTGCGTCGTTGAGCGTTTATTCAACTTTGCATCTCTGATTTGATTATTGCTGACCCTTTTTGCCACCATATTATAAGCCTTCCCAGCTCCACATACATCTACATCGATTTTGACTCTCCCCGGTAATCGCTCTATCCAAGCTTTGAGAGTTTTGACTAGATCGGTTGCCGATCACCGCTTTCTGGGTAAGAACTGGTAAGAATTTGAGATTTGCTTGACGGATTTGTGACTGTCCACCACACCACCACGACCACTTCCTAGTAGTCTGTCGAATCATATTCTTTTGTGTTTCTATTGCTGCTAACCATGGCAGGATCACAAGCCGACGAGACTGACTGGGAGAACATGACAAACAAAGCGCTACATGATAAGTTTCAACAAATGATGAGTGGGCAGGTGGAAGATGTTCTAAATAGATTTGAAGAGGCCATGGAGAAGATAGATGGCATTGAGAAGGCGTCAAAACAAAGCTCGATAACAAGTTTAATGAATTGCTCATGGCGTCTACCACCACCACCACCGGCTGCACCTAATGCACCTCTACAACAACAACAACGACTACCTCCACATTATGGCAGCCCTCCGCCGAAGCGAGCCGTGTCCCTCTTCAGCTGGCCAAGCTGCTGGTGCTGCTTTGTTGATATACTGTGGCTCCTTCTGCTTATGTGGTGGAGGATGTTTATGTGTGAGAGTACGAGGATGAGGTTGATCAACTTCAGAACTACGTGCAAGTGCAACGACCAGCACCACAACCACCCGGTCGTCCACATGCAAATAATGGCAATGTTAGGGCTCCCCCTCAGGTGCGAGATCATGACCATCTCCCTAAACTGAAGTTGAATATTCCACCATTTGAGGGTAGATATGTTCCTGATATATATCTTACTTGGGAGTTAGAAACTGAACAACGATTTACATGTTTACAATATCCTGAGGAGAGACGTGTTCCCGCTGCTGTTTGTGCTTTCACTAGCTTTGCATGTGTTTGGTGGTCTGAACATTGTAGATTATATCCTGTTCCAGCTACTTGGACTGCTTTGAAAACTGCTATGCGTACTCGTTGGGTTCCACCATATTATCAACGTGAATTACTTCAAAAATTGCAGCGCTTAAGACAAGGAAAAAATTTGGTAGAAGAATATTATCAGGAATTACAAACTGGCTTGATTAGATGTGGTATTGTTGAGGAGAATGAAGCTATGCTTGCACGTTTTTTGGTGGATTAAATAGAGATATTCAGACCATTCTAGACTACAAGGATTATACTAATATCACTCGATTATTCCATCTTGCTTGTAAAGCTGAACGTGAAGTGCAGGATCGATGTGCGTTGGCGGCGGACTAACTTTTCTGCAGGTCGACCTTCATCATGGACACCACGTGCATCATCTACTTCCACACGTTCTACTACACCGGCACCTCCGTCGGCTGCCACCTCCAACCGTGATACAAGAAAGCAGGCACAACCACCACTATCTGCCAAGAGCACACCTGCTGGGCCTACACAGAGCTCTTCTTCTTCCATGGCGTCAACAGGACACACAAGTGATATTATTTGTCGTCGTTGTAAGGGAAGAGGACACTTTGATAGAGAATGCCAATCTCAGCAGTGATGATTGCTACCGAGGATGGTGGGTATGAGTCCGCTTAGTGACTATGATGAAGAGACTTTGGCTCTTATTACGCATGAAGAACACGGTGGAGAGGATTACGATCATGAGACGCAATACATGGCTGTCAAGATGCCGATGTGTATGAATGTTTAGTTGCTCAACGTGTTTTGAGTGTGCAGGTTACACAATTTGAGCAAAATCAGAGGCATAACTTGTTCCATACAAAGGGAGTTGTGAAGGAACGCGTTCTATTGCGTCATCATAGATGGAGGGAGCTGCAACAACTTGGCTAGCATGGATATGGTGGAGAAGCTTTCTCTCACCACAAGACCACATCCACATCCCTACTACATCCAATGGTTCAACAACAGCGGCAAGGTTAAGGTAACACGTACTGTTCGTGATGCGGAGCATCCCACGTTCATCACCATGTACACTCCGACTACTCTCCAAACCCCAAGTGGGCATATGACGAGACCTCGAACAAACGCCATTGGACACAAGGTGAAGTCGCTCCTCTCCGAACCTTCACTTCCCACATGTGAGACATGGTTACTACCTCAAATATATGTGCTAGGCATGACCAGGAACAAGGAGGAAGACCATGGACAAGACGGCGAGGACACCAAGTACAAGGACCAAGAGAGGAAGCTGGCGAATAGCGGCCGGACGTCCGACCAGGACCGGACGTCCGACGACTCCAGAGCTCGGACGACTGCCCTCCGGACGTCCGTGCAGCGACCACCGAACCAAATCTGCGGACATCCGAAGATCACCGGACGTCCGGGACCCGTGAGCCTCCGGACGACCGACCCTCCGGACGTCCGACCGGCATGCCCGAAGCCGAATCTACGGACGTCCAAGAGCACCGGACGTCCGGACCTTCCGAGCCTCCGGACGACCGGAACCCTCCGGACGTCCGACGCTCGTCTCACAAGTGTGTTGGGCCGCAGCCCATGTACCCCTTCACTTACTTCTTCGTGGCCCATGACTATATATACTCCTCCCCCTCCTCCTAGTTAAGGAGCGTTGATTTAGCTCATAGATAGAGCTTCGCTCATCCATACCGGATCTACTCCACGAGAGAGACCGCGGCCCCTCTTCAGAGACGATCCACCTTGGATTCAAGACCTCCCTTTGCGGAGAAGACCATCATCAAGACCTCCTCACGGAGAAGAACGGCTACCGTTTGTATCGTCCTTTGTTGACCTTGAATCATGTATCTCCCTTTGTGTTCTTTGATCTAGCATTTGTGTGACCGATTCCTTGTTGGTTGAGTGTTTTCCCTCGTTCCTCCCGTGATTTCCTCGTGTTCTTCCGCTCGTTCTTACGTAATCCACCGTAGGATCCGCTCCAACGTGAAAGATCGTCCACGTGAGGGTTCCGCCCTACATCATCTATGGATCGAGCTTAGGTTGATCACGTTTTGGAGCCCCTACCCTCTTTTTCTAGCTTGATTTTGTTGTGTTCTTCCCCAATTTCGAAAATCCCCACCAAAAATAGCCCCAAATTTTTTTGTGATTTGTTGGTTAGATGAAGTTTTGTTGATTTTGATCCATGGATTTGCTTGGTTTCGAGTGGATCTAGCATTTCCCCAAGTTTCCCCATCTTTCATCCACAAAATCTCTTCCATTTTGACCCCAAAATCCCAAAATTCCGCCCAAAATCGCGTCCGGATCTCAATTTTCGAGTTGACCCGACCCACCGGACGGCCAGGAGTTTCTGGACGTCCGGAGCCCTCGAACGTCCGGACGTCCGACCTTTTCGGACGACCGGAACCCCTAACCCGGACCGAATTTACGGATTCCGACCTTTCCGGACGTCCGACGCCCGGACATCCGACCTTTTCCGGACGTCCGTAACACAGTAGTTTCAGACTTGGCTGATTCTTGTTTCGGCCGTAACTAATTCATCCGAACTCCGATTTTGACGTTCTTTAGCTCGTTTTGAAGCTCTTGACATCCCCCTTCCCACAAAAATACCACCAACACAATTTGACTCCATCAAATTTTTGAAAATTTGGCAAGTTTGCCTAGGCCCTCCACCATATCATCCGCATAGCCACCTCCGACTTCCATAACATAACCAATTTTGTTCCTCATGGTTGTTTGAGTAGTGATTCGAGTCTCCTAAGGTGTTTGACTACTTAGGGACGATTGCTTCTACATCAACAACCACCACCACTTCCGCATAGGCGTGCCCACCAAAAACTTACGCCACACCCAACTTAACCCAATTGTTGATCGAGCTTTTTCGAGTTGTGGCTTGTGTCTCCTAAGGTGTTTCGGCTACTTAGGGACGGCAACTTCAACTCCGACACGTGTATAGCCCATCATTCCACTTCCGCATTGCCAAGTGCAAACCATCACCGCTTTCCGCTACCACCATTTGACATTTTCCTTTGAGATTTTGAGTTTGCGGTTTTTCCGTTTCCTAAGGTGTTTCGGCTACTTAGGGACGAGTCTCCATCATCTTGGTATCTACATCAAGAACACCGCCACTCATCATCGCAAAGCGACGGTAACCTCGATGACACCATTGTATATTCCCTTGCAAATTGCATTGATAACCCCTAGCCCATTTTGCGTTACTTGCCTATCGAGACTAGCCATTTGAGTATTGCCGCAACGCTTTCTTGTGCACATTAGTGATCATACCTTCCATTACATACCATACCATATCATATTGGTATCATATCATCCATTGTGTCTCAAGTTTGTTCCCGCATACACACAATTGCTATCTTGGTTTGTGCATTGTGCAAAGTGGCCATAGAAAAAAAGAAAGAAATAAAGCTTTTAAGAAAAAGAAAGAGAGCAAAGAAGCTTGTAAGCAAGTGCCATAGCATCATACCATATTGCATATAAGATTGTCATATCCGATCATCTTGGATCATCTTGAGAGAAACACCGGGAACCATACATACATAGCATACTTGGGATAGAAGTTTATCCATTTTGCATCAAATAGGTTGTGCACAAGTGTCGTATCCGCCTATTGAGCAATCGTGCTAGCGTCTCTCTTGAGTTGTGCAACACGGCGTTTTCGTGGATTCCACATTTTGTGCTCATTCCTTGGTTGCACGACCCCATTTATCTATCCGTGTGTGTGTTTCCGTGTGCCATTCTTTGCTATTGGTCCATTTGTTTCACTTGCGAATTTGTGAATCTCTTTCAACATTATTGACTCTTGCTAACATTTTGCATTAAATTTTTGTGCCACTATCCTCACCGAGCTCCTCCATAAGCTTTACTTGTGTAGGTGTGAGAACCGAGAAGGATTGGTACCAATAGTGCTATTTCATTGTCCGCATTTGAGTGAACTTGATTCATTGTCAACATCGGTCAAGGTACATTGGTATAAGTTCTTCTCTTTCTCCCACTCATATTTGCTCGAGTCTTGTGATGGATAGGCAAGGCATTTCATCTCCGGTCTTCGACAACAACGACGGCGTGAACAACTACATCACCAAAGCGTCTCTCTTTGATCTACAACGACAAGTGCAAGGCACACAATCAAGATTGCGAGGCGCATCGAGAACATCTCCATCGACATTCATCACTCCAAGCAAGGAGAAGGGACTACTTCGACAAGAAGCTTGCCGCACATAAAGAGGAGCAAGATGCAAGGATGGAGGAGATTCGGGCCTTGATCAAGTCTTCTTCCCTTCGTCATCTTCAAGGCGGCGACATTCAAGCCACAAGTCTTCGGAGCGCATAAGCGACGCAAGTGCACATCGTCCTCGTCCACATCTACATGGCGACCACCATCACGTTCGTGATCAACATCGCCATGAAGGGCAAGTCAACTCCAAGCATCATGTGCACGACAATTTAACGCCAAGGAGCTCAAGCACGACAACAACATCATCATCATGAAGATGCTCCACAAGCGCAAATGCACAAGTCCCAACAAGCCCTACTTCACGCCAAGTCGAAGCTTCATAAGCACAAGAGAAGACCGCGAGACGAGCACCACCAAGACGGCGCTACGGCTACATCAACCACTTCGGCATCTTCGCCAAGTGTTCTCAAGGCATCTTCGCCTTTGGACGTACGGCATCTTCGCCTACTTCCCACGAGTACGCCTACTACGACTTCATCAAGTCCAAGGCGACCACCTCTGACGAGGCGACACTTCCATCTTGAAGCCCTCAAGGAAGATGGCCGAGCATGGGAAACTCCCTTCGGTCATGGAGACGAGCTATGAGGTGCCACATCATATGGGCCTCCAACACCAAGGCGGTGACATGATTCGCGCAAGGGCCATCCCTTCGACCACGGCGTGAGCGAACCTCTTCAACAACATGAAGACGACGCCCACATTGGACTCATACTCCGAGTCAAGCTACGCGACCGCGCATGGAGACATTTGCACCTACATCTCTCCGACACCCATATATGTCGAGATGCCCCAATTGCCATGTGAGGAGAGCCACCACCCCATGAGTGACATGGTGACTCCACCATACGTGACATTGAGAGCATTTCCTATGAGAGGATGAGTGTGACCACCACTAGCCCCACACATGAGAGCATGCCACACATCCTATGTGAGGTTGAGAGCCATTTGAGTGACTCCACCAACCATACGGTGAGAGCATCATATTGAGAGTGAGTGAGCCACAACACTTAGTGAGTGAGGTAGTTGACACGGCACATGAGGCCACTATGATTTCTAACGACTTAAACTCTACTCCTAGTGTGTTTTCTTCTTTGGTGCTAGGTCTCCTACATGACGACATGCCTATCCTTGGTGAGTCTATTCCTCCATTGGAGGCAGCGATGGCCATGGTGGACGATGAGACACCCCACACATGGTTCCATCAAGATGAAGATGACAATGAGTGGATCTTCAACACCTCACCTACAACGCATGAGCTACGCTCCGAAGGTAACATAGGTGACGGTGCTTCTCTTGTCCCACTAGTGGACTCTCTTGCCATCGATTGCTCCCATGATGTTGACCCACCTATTACCATGCTTCATGCTAGTGAAACTTCTTCATGCCTCGACTTACCTATTTATGATGAATATGATGATGAGCATGTTGAGTTGCCTAGTTGTGATGCCATGCTCCATAGGATATCATGTGAAAATTCTATTGGTCACATCATGTTTGATAATCCGCTTGACTTGTCATATGCTATGCATGAGATCGACCATATGTCTTACTTGCAATCTCTTCATAGTGACTATGCACATGCCATTAAAATAAACCCAATTTGCACATATGGCATAGATGACAAGCCCATGGTTATTGGCATTTGTTTTTCTTGTGATGATATTGATATGCTCCCTTTGCATCATTTATCTAATATGCCATGCCATGACCACCTAGCTTTGGATATGCATTGTTTACCATGTTGTCCATTTTCTCCATATTATGCTTTCGATATCGCTCATGAGGAGACCCCCATAGTTTCCTCATACCCATTAGGAGATTTTGAGCCATCCCATGATGTGCATGATTTCCATGATTGCTTGCACAATATGCATTCCATGAATAGCAATGCTCTAGATATTTCTCATGATGCATTACACAATTTGAGTCTCCATTATGCTATACATAATAACAAACCTCTCATGATGGATGACATGTTTCTATATCATGCATCTCATTTATTTGAGCATTGGCTATTTTGTGCTAACCAACACAAGCACGTATGCATCATGATGGATGATGCGTACATCTACCACGCACACACAATTTTTCCTTTGTCTTTGTTTTGTGTAGGTACTCACATACAATCGTCAACTTCTCAATCCCAAGAGTTGACGAAACGAGCTCTTGAGAGCAACGATGACTTGGGATCACGTGGACTTTCATTCCCACCATTCCTTTTGCGCAAGGACTACGCGCATCTCTTCTACTTGGCTCTCACACGGCTTTGGGCTATTTACCACTTGTTACCTTATGCCCATTCTATCGTGTTCCCTTTGCATGTTATGCTTGCTTCTATGCCTTTGCCATGCAATTGTGACCCTTGCTTGCATATACCCAGGATTTACGTTACTCCTATGTGTAGTTGCATGCTTGGTGGAGATCCTTGTTGCGTTTGCCATGTTTATCATGTGCCCCATGCTATTAATGCTTGTTGTGTTGGGAGAGTCATGATGATCCATTGCTATTTACATATGGCCTCTCGCCAATACATTGATGATATTTTTCTCATATCTTGCTTTCATGCTTGTGCTATGCCATGTGAATTATCCATGCCCACTATTTGCACACATGACATGCTTGCCTTGATTCCATCTAGTACGTTGCATCTTCGCACTACTAGCTTGCTTCACTTGATTGATATGATTGCTTGCTATGTTGCATCACCCATGTTCCACTATTACTTGCTTTCTTGGGTTGATGACATATATGCTCATGCCTCTCACATGATATATCTTGATCATTGTCTCTTGTGTCCATTAGTTGCCTCTTTCATATCCACTTGTATTGAGTGCAACCATACTATGCTTATTGATCTTGGAGACTTTGACATATTACTTGTGATGCATGCTTGTTTACTTGAGCCTATTGTATTTGGTTGTTCTCACATCATATGCCTCCATACTATGAAACGCACCCTTGTACTTTCTTATGATGAGCATGATGCATACACTTGTTGGGTATCTTACCACAAGAATGATCGGTTTATCACTTCCGCCAACCTCATTTGTTTTTCCGAGTGTTTGTCATGTTCTTTCATTTTGAAGGATTCACAAGGCGGTAACATCACGAGACAACTTGCTTATGGGAAGGCATACAAGATGCATAACTCCATCATCCTTGAGAACCTCCTAAAGGTGACCTCCTTCTCTTTGCGCCATCCTCAAATACGCATATTGGATGGGTCATTCTTTCATTGTTGTTTCCCTCTTGTAGTCTACATGATACATCTCGCGAACGGAGGAGCGACATTGAGATTGGCTCTTTGGACCTTTACATTGAGGCGCTTCGCACTTATTGGATGCACCTTCGGTTTTCCACTCTTGCCACAACATCGAGCATTGGTATACCGACACCTCCATATTTGTTGATTGTGCTCATACTCATGCTCGATGGACATATCATACTCACCACAAATTTGCACCCTATGCATGGATTGACACACATTATGATTGTCTTGTTGCACCTCTTCCCATGTCATCCATGATATATAAACTTGTGCATTTTCTTAGCAAATTTGTTGTGATCTTTCTTGATGGCATCTTCATATATAATGATCACATTGCCTATCATCACTTGCATGATATCATACACATCTTGAGCATCCATTGCCATATTCATGCTATTGATAAACCGTCTCACTATGACATCATTTTGCACCGTGGTTGCATTCATCATATTCACAACACCTTTGTGTGCACAATGATTGCATTTCCTCCCATGAATGCTTTGCATACCATTCTAGATCATCTTGATAAGCTTCATGCGCTTTGCCACGAACTATATTGCCGCACGGACTCATTCTTACATGATGGGCACTTTGAGTGCGCTAACCATTGTATTTCCGAGTGTTGCTTGTGTTTGCTCTTTTTGCATGTCTATCACTCGTGACACTTTGGACTACTTGGATGGCGCCATGTCTTCAACCGTCCAACTACAAGTCCGTCTTCGACAATCGTTTCCATGGTGATGAGGATCACGATCCGAGGTCGGATCTTTCCCAAGGGAGGGGAGATGATGCGGAGCATCCCACGTTCATCACCATGTACACTCCGACTACTCTCCAAACCCCAAGTGGGCATATGACGAGACCTCGAACAAACGCCATTGGACACAAGGTGAAGTCGCTCCTCTCCGAACCTTCACTTCCCACATGTGAGACATGGTTACTACCTCAAATATATGTGCTAGGCATGACCAGGAACAAGGAGGAAGACCATGGACAAGACGGCGAGGACACCAAGTACAAGGACCAAGAGAGGAAGCTGGCGAAGCTTCTGGCGGCAGACGTCCGACCAGGACCGGACGTCAAGCGACTCCAGAGCTCGGACGACCGGCCCCCTCCGGACGTCCGTGCCAGCGACCACCGAACCAAATCTGCGGACATCCGAAGATCACCGGACGTCCGGGACCCCGTGAGCCTCCGGACGACCGACCCCCTCCGGACGTCCGACCGAAGCATGCCCGAGCCGAGTCTACGGACGTCCGAAGAGCACCGGACGTCCAGACCTTCCCGAGCCTCCGGACGACCGGAACCCTCCGGACGTCCGACGCCTGTCTGCGCACAGTGTGTTGGGCCGCAGCCCATGTACCCCTTCGCTTCCTTCTTCGTGGCCCATGACTATATACTCCTCCCCTCCTCCTAGTTAAGGAGCGTTGATTTAGCTCATAGATAGAGCTTCATCCATACCGGATCTACTCCACGAGAGAGACCGCGGCCCCTCTTCGGAGACGATCCACCTTGGATTCAAGACCTCCCTTTGCGGAGAAGACCATCATCAAGACCTCCTCACGGAGAAGAACGGCTACCGTTTGTATCGTCCTTTGTTGACCTTGAATCATGTATCTCCCTTTGTGTTCTTTGATCTAGCATTTGTGTGACCGATTCCTTGTTGGTTGAGTGTTTTCCCTCGTTCCTCCCCGTGATTTCCTCGTGTTCTTCCGCTCGTTCTTCGTAATCCACCGTAGGATCCGCTCCAACGTGAAAGATCGTCCACGTAGGGTTCCGCCCTACATCAGTTCGTGTGTATTTTAGTATCTCTACATATGCTGATTATGTTGATTGTGATGTGGTACCTATGCAAGCATGTTCCTTATTACTTGGTAGACCATGGCAATTTGATAAAAATTCTGTACACCACGGTAGAAACAATCAGTATACTCTTGTTCACAAGGATAAAAATATTACTTTGCTTCCTATGACTCCTGATTCCATTTTGAAAGATGATATTAATAGAGCTAATAAAGCAAAACAGGAGAAAAATAAGAGTGAAAATCAGATTGTGGCAAAAGAATTTGAGCAACAAATGAAGCCTAATAATAAACCATCTAATGTTGCTTCGAAATTAAACTGAAAAGTGCATGTTTACTTGCCACCAAATCTGATATTGAGGAGCTAGATTCTAGCAAATCTGTTTGCTATGCTTTTGTGTGCAAAGAGGCATTATTTTCATTCGAGGATGTGCCTTCCTCTTTGGCCCTCTTGTCACTAACATTTTGCAGAGTTCGCCGACGTCTTCCCACAAGACGTGCCACCGGGATTACCACCTATTCGAGGGATTGAGCATCAGATTGATTTAATTCCTGGTGCTTCGCTGCCAAACCATGCACCATACAGTACCAATCCAGAGGAGACGAAGGAGATGATGCGTCAAGAAATGTGAGCTGCTCGACAAAGGTTATATCTGTGAATCTCTTAGTCCTTGTGCTGTTCCTATTATACTAGTGCCTAAAAGGATGGTACGTCGGCGTATGTGTGTTGATTGTAGAGGCATTAATAATATTACTATTCGTTATCGTCATCCTATTCCTAGGCTAGATGATATGCTTGATGAATTGAGTGGCTCTACAATATTCTCCAAAGTTGATTTGCGTAGTGGATACCATCAAATTCGTATGAAATTGGGAGATGAATGGAAAACAGCATTTAAAACTAAGTTTGGTTTATATGAGTGGTTAGTCATGCCTTTTGGGTTAACTAATGCACCTAGTACTTTCATGAGACTAATGAGCGAAGTTTCACGTGCTTTCATTGGACGATTTGTGGTAGTCTATTTTGATGATATACTGATTTATAGCAAATCTTTGGAAGAACATTTGGAACATTTACGTGCTGTTTTTAATGCTCTACGTGATGCACGTTTGTTTGGTAACCTTGGGAAGTGCACCTTTTGCACCGACCGAGTATCTTTTCTTGGCTATGTTGTTACACCACAGGAATTGAAGTTTATAAAGCCAAGATTGAAGCTATTGAGAGTTGGCCGCAGCCCTAAATGGTCACACAAGTGAGGAGTTTTCTTGGACTCGCTGGTTTCTATAGGCGCTTTGGGAGAGACTTTAGCACCATTGCTGCACCTCTCAATGAACTTACAAAGAAGGATGTGCCTTTTGTTTGGGGGTACCGCACAGGAAGAAGCCTTCACGGTATTGAAAGATAAGTTGACACATGCTCCTTTACTCCAACTTCCTGACTTTAATAAGACTTTTGAGCTTGAATGTGATGCTAGTGGAATTGGATTAGGAGGTGTGTTATTACAAGATGGCAAACCTGTTGCATACTTTTCTGAAAAATTGAGTGGGCCTAGTCTGAACTATTCTACTTATGACAAAGAATTATATGCTCTTGTTCGGACTTTAGAGACATGGCAACATTATTTATGGCCCAAAGAATTTGTTATACATTCTGATCATGAATCTTTGAAACATATTAAAAGTCAAGCTAAACTGAATCGTAGACATGCTAAATGGGTTGAATTCATTGAGACTTTCCCTTATGTCATTAAACACAAGAAGGGTAAAGAAAATGTTATTCTTGATGCTTTGTCTCGTCGCTATACTATGCTTTCACAACTTGACTTCAAAATATTTGGTTTGGAGACCATCAAAGATCAATATGTGCATGATGCTGATTTTAAAGATGTAATGCAGAATTGTAAAGAAGGAAGAACATGGAACCAGTTCGTTATTAAGGATGGTTTTGTGTTCCGTGCTAACAAGCTATGCATTCCTGCTAGCTCTGTTCATCTTTTGTTGTTGCAGGAGGCGCATGGAGGAGGATTAATGGGACACTTTGGCGTGAAGAAGACGGAGGATATACTTGCTACACATTTCTTTTGGCCAAAGATGAGACGGATGTTGAGCGTTTTGTTGCTCGCTGCACTACATGTCAAAAAGCTAAGTCACGACTCAATCGTCATGGTTTATATATGCCTTTGCACTGTACCTAGTGTTCCTTGGGAGGATATATCTATGGACTTTGTTTTAGGTTTACCTCGAACAAAGAAGGGAGGGATAGCATATTTGTTGTTGTGGATAGATTTTCGAAAATGGCACACTTCATACCACGTCATAAAAGCGATGATGCTGTTAATGTTGCTGATTTGTTCTTTCGTGAAATTATTCGCTTGCATGGTGTGCCAAATACTATTGTTTCAGACCGTGATACTAAATTTCTTAGCCACTTTTGGAGATGTTTATGGGCTAAGTTGGGGACTAAACTGCTTTTTAGTACTACTTGTCACCCCCAAACTGATGGACAAACTGAAGTAGTCAATAGAACATTGTCTACTATGCTTAGGGCTGTTTTGAAGAATAATAAGAAAATGTGGGAAGAATGCTTGCCTCATATTGAATTTGCTTATAATCGTTCATTGCATTCTACTACTAAGATGTGCCCTTTTGAAATTGTGTATGGCTTCCTACCTCGTGCACCTATTGATTTGTTGCCTCTTCCATCTTCGGAGAAGGTTAATTTTGATGCTAAAGAACGTGGTGAATTGATTTTAAAATGCATGAGTTAACTAAGGAAAACATTGAGCGTATGAATGCTAAATATAAACTTCTTTGGAGATAAGGGTAGAAAACATGTTGTCTTTGCACCGGAGATCTTGTTTGGTTACATTTGCGTAAGGATAGGTTTCCTAATTTGCGCAAATCAAAGCTAATGCCACGCGTCTTGATGGTCCATTTAAGGTGTTAGAGAAAATAAATGATAATGCATATAAACTTGAGCTGCCTGCAGATTTTGGGGTTAGTCCCACTTTTAACATTGCAGATTTGAAGCCTTATTTGGGTGAGGAAGATGAGTTTCCGTCGAGGGCGACTTCATTTCAAGAAGGGAGGATGATGAGGACATCAATACCATTGTTACACCCACAGCCCCTGCTGCTATACATCTTGGACCAATTACTAGAGCTCACAAGACGCCAATTGAATTATCGTACTTTCGTTTCTTGGTAACGATTCCAATGTTCATGAGAATATGATGCTGCCTAAATTGGATACATTTGTTTTGCTTACAAATGAAGGGCCTACCATGGACAAGAAATATGAACCTTGGAGCAAGTTCAAGCATGGAGATGTAGGAAAGCGAAAGGTAAGCAAGAACGGAGTTACAAGTGATGATTCGAGGAATTTGAAGCCACCCTAATGAGAGCATGAGGCCTTGGACGAAATATACAAGATGCCACTTCATAATATTCGTCCATAGGATATTCTAGGTGCTGCGTCACCTTATTATTGGGCCAGGCCCATGTAATTTCGAAATACTTAAGTGTTGGCTGTTTTAGAGTCCGTATGTGTGGGGAAACAAGAGTTAGGGTTGGTTTGGACCCCTCCCTCAAGGGCCACGAAATTCCCTCCTCTTTCTCCATATATACAGCCCTTAGGGCGTCGTTTAGACTTTGGGATTTGTTTAGTTAAAGTTAGCCATTGCAACTTCGTGTACTTCGTTTGTGTCCAACGACGGCACCAAGACCGCTTACGGATCCCCACCATTATCAATACTTCATATATATTCGCAATATTCAGATTGCTTTATCATATTCTTGCTTGTTCTTCGATTGCTTGCAGGAATAGACCTTCGTGGTCGTTGATCGTGCTCCGGCGTGGTCAATAACCTCTCGGAGTTGGTTTAGCGATTGCTAAGGCGCAACGTCGTGCACGTTTGTAGTCGGATCGTCAAAGTCGTCTCCGCCAAATCGATAGTTATCATCTCATCGAAAGATCGGGACACCCCCGCCTCTATCATAGGGTTCCGCCCTACATCATCTATGGTATCATGAGCCACGTTGATCACGTTATTGGAGCCCCTACCCCTCTTTTCTAGCTTGATTTTGTTGTTTTTGTCCTAATTCCGAAAATTCCCCACAAAAATAGCCCCAAATTTTTTTGTGATTTGTTCGTGTGATGAAGTTTTGTTGGATTTGATCCGTGGATTTCGTGTGTTGCAGGTAGATCTAGCTTTCTCTCACCATTTCCACAATTTCCATCCACAAAATCCCCCGAATTTTGCCCCGGTTCCCACCTTCCAGCTGGTGTTCATCGAGCCGGACATCCGCCCGAGCAGCCCGGACATCCGGCAGCCCGGACATCCAGCCCGATCAGCCCGGACATCCGGCGCCCCGGACATCCGGCTTCCAGCCCGGATTTCCGGCCCCTGGTAACAACAATCCTTCCACCACCCCGATCGCCGCCTAACTTTCGCCAAATTTTGTCCGTGCCCACATACACTTCCACTTACCTCCACCACTTCCGCATAACACCACCTTAGCCTTTCCCACTTCCAATTCCGACATCGTTGCCAAATTTTGCCTTGAGAATTTGAGTTGGGGTTTTCCGTATCCTTTTGTGTTTCGGCTATCTAGGTACGGTTCAACATCAAGATCACCACCGCTCATCTTCGTCAAGGACGGTAACATCATCGACACCTTTGTCATTACTTGCAATTGCATTGATAACCATCATAACCCATCTTTTGTGTTGCTTACCCATCGAGACTAGCCATTGAGTAGTGCCGCAGCGTGACTTGTGCACATTAGTGATCATACTCCATAGCATACATAACATACCAAAGTGGTGCATATCTTACCATCAACTTGTGTGTCACAAAGTTGTCATCACATACACAATTGCTATCTTGGTTCGTGAAGTTTTGCATGAGAAAAGAGCTCAAAAGAGAAAGAGCCATTCAAGCTTTGAAGCAAAGAGAGAAAGATAAGCAAAGAGCTTATGAGCAAGAACCATAGCATCATACAACATTAAGATTGTCATACTTGATCATCTTGGATCAACACATCGAAACACCATACATATAGCATACTTGGGTAGAAGTCGTTGCATTTTGCTTAGTAGGTTGTGCACAAGTTCGTATCCGCTTATTGTGCAATCGTGCTAGCGTCTCTCTAGTGTTGTGCAACAAGAGCATCTTGGTGAATTCCACATTTTGGCTCATCCTTGGTTGCATAACCCCATATTATCTTTTGCGTGTGTGTTTCCGTGTACCTTATCTCGCTAGTGGTCTACTTGTTGCATTTGCAAATTTGTGAATCATTTCCAACTTTATTGAGTCTCACTTACAATTGCATCAAATTTTGTGCCACCATCCTAACCGAGCTCCACCATAAAGCTTTTACTTGTGTAGGTGTGAGAACCGACAAGAATCGGTACCAAGAGTGCTATTTCATTGTCCGCATTTGAGTGAACTTGATTCATCTTCAACATCGGTCAAAGGTACATTGGTATAAGTTCTTTTCCGTTCTACCACTCACATTTTGCTTGGAATGATGGATAGGCCAAGTTCTTCTACCAACCCACTCTTCAACGAGCAAGACGCATTTACATGTCTTCATATGTCACCAAGAACCACCTATTTGGTGCACAACGAAGCGTTGCACCAAGAACAACAAGCAATGAGCGACCGCATCGACAACCTCGCCACCGACTTGCGACTCTCCGAGCAACGTACAAGAGACTACTTCGACAACAAGTTCGAGGCTCACAAGCAAGAGAATGATGCAAGAATGGACGAGATCCGCGCGTTGATGACAAATCGGCATCATTCCACTTCTTCATCATCAAGACGGAGCCGCTCGAGTCGACATTCCGACGACACATTCTACGACTCAAGTACACCGTCATCGAACACTCTTGACGAGGCAGCGCCAAGACCGTCATGCATCTCGCAACCCGTTACATGTCAAGCATTCACAAGAGCAAGTTGATGATCAAGTGCCTCGTCCTCAATCTAATCAAGAGGCTTTTGCTCAAGCTCAAGAACGACAACGTCTTCGTCGCCAACAAGAGGAAGAACGAGCACGTCTTCACCAAGACGAACAAGACGCCAAGGCTCAACGTCTTCAACAACAACAACGTAAAGCGCAAGCTCTTGAGGCGCAACGTGCCCTTCAAGAATCAAGTAGAGCCTTCGCCAACCGCAATCGCGAACGGCGCAATCAAGAGGAAGCCCTTCGAGAAGAAATACAAGAGAGGAACTACCAACCTCATGCACAACGACAAGTTCCTCAAGCTCCTCCACAAGCTCGTCAAGCTCCACCTCAACCTCAAGTTCAACAAGGGCAAGTTGATCATGGTCTTCCTCCGCGCCAAGAGCAACATGAAGACGAATACAGTCCACGCCAAGGACGTCATCATCAACATCGCCAACAACACAATGAAGAGCACCGCTACGGCAAGCTAAAATTCACCATGCCAAAGTTCAATGGAAGCAATGACCCCGAAGACTACCTCTCATGGGCATTGAAGGTTGACAAAATCTTCCGCTTGCACAACTACGATGAAGCGAAGAAAATCGCTATGGCATCACTTGAGTTCCAAGACTATGTGCTCATATGGTGGGAACAAATCATTGAGCGACGACAAGCAAGAGGTGAACCTCCAATCACCACTTGGGCTCAAATGAAGGATGTCATGCGAGCACGCTTTTGTGCCAACCTACTACAACCGTGACCTCTTCAAGAAACTCCAACTACTCAAGCAAGGAACAAAGAGCGTTGAAGAATATTACAAGGAAATGGAGATAGCCATGATTCGAGCCAATGTCAAGGAAGATGATGAGCAAACTATGGCACGTTTCTTGAATGGACTCAATCATCCCATCAAGAAAATCCCTCATTGAGCTCGTGCATCAAGCTACAAAGGCGGAACGCCAAGTGCAAGATGACTTCAAGTACGCCAAGTACTCATCCAAGACCTACGGCTCCTCCAACAACCAAGCTTCAACGACTCCTCCAACATCTACATCAACCAAACTTTCTTCAAGAAACGACGACAAGTCAAGTTACAAGAAGACTTCGACAAGTTCAAGTCGTCCTCCTCCTACTACAAGCAACATCAAGCCGCGTGCTTCATCCTCTACTCCGACCGATGAGACCATCAAGACAAGCTCCTTCAAGTGTTTCACTTGCGGCGGCCGAGGCCACAAGTCATCTGAATGCACCAACAAGCGCACCATGATCCTCAACGACGATGGCACATATGACTCCATGAGTGAAGAGGAGAGGGAAGCTCTTGAGCAAGTGGCCATGCACCGCAAGTGAGCGAAGAAGAAGATGATCAAGTCTTTTGTGATGAGGATTCGAGCCCCGCCTCGTCGTCTCCAAGGTCTTGACTCTTCAACATCAACAAGAAGAAGACCAACGATGCCACATCTTCCACACAAAAGCCGGCATCAATGGACGGTCCATCAAGGTCATCATCGATGGAGGTAGTTGCCACAACTTGGCAAGTGAAGAACTATGCTCCAAGCTCCAATTGGCAAAAAGGAAGCACCCGCATCCTTACAAGGTGCAATGGCTAAGTGATTTCGGCACCATACGAGTTGAGCATACGGTCCTAGTCTCTTTCAAAATTGGTGCATACGAAGACACTTTGGAGTGTGATGTGGTCCCAATGACCGTTTGTCACCTACTTCTTGGTCGACCATGGCAATTCGACCGTGGTGTCATACACAATGGGCGTACCAATCACTATAGCTTCAAGATGAAAGGGAAAGAATATGTGCTACGACCTATGTCTCCTAGTCAAGTGATAGCCGACAAACAATCCACTCCTCATAGAGACAAGTGAGAGAAAGTGATCCACCCAAAAGTGAGTGAGAGCCACAAGCCAAATTTGAGCGACTCTTCACCTAGAGAGAAAAACCTCATTCTATATGACACCAAAAGTGAGATGAGAGAAGTGTGTGAGAACCCATCGAGTGTGATACACTTTGTCCTTGTGTGCAAGGATGGAGAACCAAAAACTAACACCATTCACGAGCTACCTTTGGTGTTTCAATCTCTTTTGCAGGAATTTCAAGATGTTTTCCCCAATGAGCTACCTCCGGGTCTACCTCCTCTTCGAGGGATAGAGCATCGAATTGACCTCATCCCCGGAGCGCCTCTACCAAACAAAGCTCCATACCAAGTCAATCCGGAAGAAACCAAGGAGATTCAACGGCAAGTACAACAACTCATCGACAACGGTCATGTACGTGAAAGCTTAGGCCCTTGTGCCGTTCCGGTTATTCTTGTGCCTAAGCCCAATGGAAGTTTCCGCTTGTGCTCCGATTGTCGACCTATCAATGCTATTACCGTCCGATATAGGCATCCCATTCCTCGCTTAGATGATATGCTTGATGAACTTAGTGGAGCCAACTTTTTCTCAAAAATTGATCTTAAAAGTGGCTATTATCAAATCTTCATACAAGAGGGTGATGAATGGAAAACTGCTTTCAAAACCAAATTTGGTTTATATGAATGGTTAGTGATGCCTATGGGTCTTTCGGAAGCTCCCGGTACTTTTGTGTGTCTTATGCATCATGTGCTTCGTCCTTATATTGGAGTCTTTGTTGTGGTTTACTTTGATGATATTCTTGTGTTTAGCAAAACCATGAAAGAGCACATCAATCATGTAAAATCTGTGTTGCAAACTCTTCGCAAGGAAAGCCCTTTATGCAAACTTGAAAAAAATGCACTTTTGGAGTTGACAAAGTGGTTTTCTTGGGTTTTGTAGTTTCCTCAAAGGGTGTCCATGTTGATGAATCTAAAATTGAAGCAATTAAAACTTGGCCCCAACCCACCAATTTGCAACAAGTGCGAAGTTTTCTTGGTCTTGCGGGTTTCTATCGTCGCTTTGTGAAAGATTTTAGCACAATTGCCGCTCCTTTGCATGCTTTGAGCAAGAAGAATACTCCCTTTGTTTGGGGAACTTTGCAATCAACCGCTTTTGATGAGCTTAAATCTTTGCTTACTCATGCTCCGATTCTTGCTTTGCCCAATTTTGACAAAACTTTTGAGGTTCATTGTGATGCAAGTGGCACCGGAATTGGCGGAGTTTTGATGCAAGAAAAACGAGCCATTGCTTATTTTAGTGAAAAACTCTCCGGTGCTCAACTTAATTATCCCATCTATGACAAAGAATTGCATGCTTTAGTGCGTGTGCTACATGTTTGGGAACATTACCTTAGACCTCATGAGTTTGTCATCCATACCGATCATGAAACGCTTAAGTACCTCAAAGGTCAAACTAAATTAAACAAGCGTCATGCAAAATGGAGTGAATTCATTGAATCTTTTCCTTATGTGATCAAGTACATTAAGGGTAAAGAAAATGTAGTTGCCGACGCTTTCACGCATATGCATGCTTACCACTCAACTTGAGTTGAATGTTATTGGTTTTGAGCATATAAAAGACTTGTATGAGCATGATCCATCTTTTGCTTCTCCTTATGCTAAGTGTTTGACGCATACGTCTTGGGAACAATATTACATCAAGGATGGTTACCTTATGAGAGCTAACAAACTTTGCATTCGAGTCTTCTCTTCGTTTGCTCCTTTTGCAAGAGGCCCATGGAGGCGGACTCATGGGACACTTTGGACGCGACAAGACATTCGCCACGCTCTCCACCAACTACTTTTGGCCCAAGATGTTCATGACGTCTCACGCTTCACCAACCGATGCTATACATGTCGCAAAGCTAAGTCTAAAGCTCAATCTCATGGTCTTTACATGCCTCTTCCTATTCCATATCAACCATGGGAAGACATTAGTATGGATTTTGTACTTGGGTTGCCTAGGACTCAAAATGGCAAGGATTCCGTCTTTGTTGTTGTGGATAGATTTTCTAAGATGGCACATTTCATACCTTGCAACAAGATAGACGATGCTTCACATGTTGCCAATCTCTTTTGTAGGGAAATCTTGCGACTCCATGGCGTACCAAAGACAATCGTCTCCGATCGTGACGTCAAGTTCTTGAGTTACTTTTGGAAGACCCTATGCGCCAAGCTAGGAATCAAGCTCTTGTTCTCCTCGGCATACCATCCTCAAACCGATGGCCAAACGGAGGTGACGAACCGCACACTATCCACTCTACTTCGTGTCTTGATAAAGAAGAACATCAAGGAATGGGAAGCATGCCTACCCATCATCGAGTACGCCTACAACCGAGCAAGACATTCAACTACCGGCAAGTCCCCCTTCGAGGTCGTCTACGGTTTCAACCCCTTGTCCCCATTGGACATTCTACCACTTCCTCTCCAAGAGCGCACCAACATGGACGCAACTGAACGAGCAAGCTACATCAAGAAGATGCACGAAGACACAAGGCACACCATTGAGCGCCAAGTACAATGTCAAGCAAACAAGCTCAACGCCAACAAGCAACCCATCGTCTTCAACATCGGTGATCTCGTGTGGCTACACCTTCGCAAGGACCGCTTCCCCAAAGAACGCAAGTCCAAGCTTCTCCCTCGAGCCGATGGACCTTTCAAGGTGCTAGCACGCTACAACGACAACGCCTACAAGATCGACCTACCTCGAGACAAATACAACGTGAGCGACATCTTCAACGTCAAGGACCTCGCACCATTCCATGGAGATGAAGCTTTTGGTCCGAGGTCGGATCTCTCCCAAGGGGGGGGGGGAGATGATGCGGAGCATCCCACGATCATCCCCATGGACTTACAACAGTCTCATCAAGATCCAAGAGGACCCATGACACGAGCTAAAGCTAGAGCTCTCGAGAACGAGGTGACCTCTTTCCTTATTGATATCACATATGATCCACTCGAGACATGGCTACTACCTAAGTCCGATATCCTATGCATGATTAGGTGTCAAGGGAACCTCCCGAGGATGCACGTGAAGATGGACAAGACACCAAGTCCGCGGATGAAGAGAACCAACGGAGAAGGCCGAGAACACCTTCCAGGCCCCGGACATCCGGCCATGGCCCCGGACATCCGGCCCCTGGAGCTTCTACCTCAACAGGATCCAATCTGGCCAAGTCTCCAGGGCCCGGACATCCGGCGTCCAAACCCGGATGATGAGGACATCAATACCATTGTTACACCCACAGCCCCTGCTGCTATACATACTGGACCAATTACTAGAGCTCGCGCACGCCAATTGAATTATCAGGTACTTTCGTTTCTTGGTAACGATTCCAATGTTCATGAGAATATGATGCTGCCTAAATTGGATACATTTGTTTTGCTTACAAATGAAGGGCCTACCATGGACAAGAAAGATGAACCTTGGAGCAAGTTCAAGCATGGAGATGTTGGCATGCGTAAGGGGAACAAGAACGGAGTTACAAGTGATGATTCGGGACTCTGAAGCCACCCTAATGAGAGCATGAGGCCTTGGACGAAATATACAAGATGCCACTTCATAATATTCGTCCATAGGCTATTCTAGGTGCTGCGTCACCTTAATATTGGGCCAGGCCCATGTAATTTCGAAATACTTAAGTGTAGGCTGTGTTTAGAGTCCGTATGTGTGGGGAAACAAGAGTTAGGGTTGGTTTCGGACCCCTCCCTCAAGGGCCACGAGATTCCCTCCTCTTTCTCCATATATACAGCCCTTAGGGCGTCATTTAGACTTTGGGTTTTGTTTAGATCAAAAGTTCGCCATAGCTGCAACCGGCGTGCCGTTTGTGTTCAACGACCGGACCAAGGCGTCTCGTAACCCCACCTTCATTAATAAAGCTTTCCTCTTATATTCGCAATATCCAGATTGCAATCTTAGTTTCTTGCTTGTTCTTCGTTTGCTCGCGGAAACAGGCCCTCGTGGTCGAGTTGATCGTGCTCGGCGTGGTCAATAACCCTCGGAAGTTGGTTTAGCGATTCTTTGGTAGCGACATCTCGCACGTACGTAGTCGGATCGTCAAGGTCGACTCCCACAGAAACGATAGCCACCATCTCATCGAAACATCGGGACACCTTTGCCTCTATCAAGTGGTATCAGATTTTCAGGTTGCTCGGTGAGATTTTACAGTTTTTCATAGATTAGATCGAGTCTGTTCTTCATACCTAAAGTCCACGAAAAAGCCACACAAAAAATTAGGGTTAGTTCATCATATCCGAACCAATCTGAGCCTTCGCATAATCTTTTTAGGGTTTTTGCTTTGTTGAATTTGCGGTTGCATCGTCGTGTCAAGTTGCTGGTCTTAGAGTCTAGTCTTTTAGAGTTTCGAGTTCTGGTCATAAGTTGTCACGCCGCCGCCGCACCATCATCATCGCCTTGCCATCTACCACCCTTCTTATCCCCCACCAACTCGTAGCCATATACCACCACCGCTACCATATACCACCACCGCTGCCATATACCACAACCATATATCCACCACCAATCCGAGTCCTTCTCATATTAGGTTTGTTTTCGAGATCCATCTAAATTCCGATTCGTGTTTCCTTGCCTGCCTAGGTTTCGGAAAAAAAAGAGCAGCGCAAAAAATTGTCCGGAAACCACCCTCCGTTTAGGCCCAAAATTTTCCGAAAACGCACTTGTCGAAAAATTTTCTGGCTATCCTATTTTTAGGTGTTTCTAAGCGTATTGAGACAGTCGCCATTATAGAAAGTTTTTTGACCCGTTTCAGTTTTGGGTCCGGCAATCGAAAAAAAAATTTTGGTCGAAAAAATTTCGTGCCCATCTGTCGGTTTGACACAGGAAGAGTTTTGAGACACTCGCCATTATAGTGATTTTTAAAAAAAAGCAGCGCAAAAAAAAAACAGCGCAAAAAAAAAAGAGCGAAAAAAATTCCAGAGTGTGCTTTTCCGTTTTTTCCGTGCAGCGCCGTGATTTTGTTATTGTTCCATGCTCGCGTCTATAGCACGGTCTAGCCTAGGACCAACACAAGATCTGCGTCGTTGAGCGTTTATTCAACTTTGCATCTCTAAATTGATTATTCTTGACCCTTTTTGCTACCATATTATAAGCCTTCCCAGCTCCACATACATCTACATCGAGCGTTTGACTCTCCCTGGTAATCGCTCTATCCAAGCTTTGAGAGTTTTGACTACATCGGTTGCCGATCACCGCCTGCTGCTGGGTAAGAACTGGTAAGAATTTGAGATTTGCTTGACGGATTTGTGACTGTCCACCACACCACCACCACTTCCTAGTAGTCTGTCGAATCATATTCTTGTGTGTTTCTATTGCTGCTAACCATGGCAGGATCACAAGCCGACGAGACTGACTGGGAGAACATGACAAACAAAGCGCTACATGATAAGTTTCAACAAATGATGAGTGGGCAGGTGGAAGATGTTCTAAATAGATTTGAACAGGCCATGGAGAAGATAGATGGCATTGAGAAGGCGTCAAACAAAGCTCGATAACAAGTTTAATGAATTGCTCAAGCGTCTACCACCACCACCACCGGATGCACCTAACGCACCTCTACAACAACAACAACGACTACCTCCACATCGCGAAACAGCCCTCCGCCGAAGCGAGCCGTGTCCCTCTTCACTGGCCAAGCTGCTGGTGCTCTTGTGGATACTTCCGTGGCTCCTGCTGGCGATGTGGGGAGGATGATTATGTGAGAGAGTACGAGGATGAGGTTGATCAACATCAGAACCACGTGCAACCACCGGCACCACAACCACCAGCACCACAACCACCCGGTCGTCCACATGCAAATAATGGCAATGTTAGGGCTCCCCTCAGTACGAGATCATGACCATCTCCCTAAACTGAAGTTGAATATTCCACCATTTGAGGGTAGATATGTTCACGATATATATCTTACTTGGGAGTTAGAAACTAAACAACGATTTACATGTTTACAATATCCTGAGGAGAGACGTGTTCCCGCTGCTGTTTGTGCTTTCACTAGCTTTGCATGTGTTTGGTGGTCGGAACATTGTAGATTATATCCTGTTCCAGCTACTTGGGCTGCTTTGAAAACTGCTATGCGTACTCGTTGGGTTCCACCATATTATCAACGTGAATTACTTCAAAAATTGCAGCGCTTAAGACAAGGAAAAAATTCGGTAGAAGAATATTATCAGGAATTACAAACCGGCTTGATTAGATGTGGTATTGTTGAGGAGAATGAAGCTATGCTTGCACGTTTTACGGGTGGATTAAATAGAGATATTCAGACAATTCTAGACTAGAAGGATTATACTAATATCACTCGATTATTCCATCTTGCTTGTAAAGCTTAACGTGAAGTGCAGTATCGACAGGCGTTGGCGCGGACTAACTTTTCTCGCAGGTCGACCTTCATCATGGACACCACGTGCATCATCTACGCCCACACGTTCTACTACACCGGCACCTCCGCCGGCTGCCACCTCCAACCGTGATACAAGAAAGGTGCACAACCACCACTATCCGCCAAGAGCACACCTGTTGGGCCTACAGAGCTCTTCTTCTTCCATGGCGTCAACAGGGCACACAAGTGATATTATTTGTCGTCGTTGTAAGGGAAGAGGACATTTTATGAGAGAATGCCAATCTCAGCGTGTGATGATTGCTCACGAGGATGGTGGGTATGAGTCCGCTAGTGACTATGATGAAGAGACTTTGGCTCTTATTACACATGAAGAACACGGTGGAGATGATTACGATCATGAGACGCAATACATGGCTCTTTGAAGATGCTGACAGGTATGAATGATTAGTTGCTCAACGTGTTTTGAGTGTGCAGGTTACACAATCTGAGCAAAATAAGAGGAATAACTTGTTCCATACAAAGGGAGTTGTGAAGGATAGTTCTATTCGCGTCATCATAGATGGAGGGAGCTGCAACAACTTGGCTAGCATGGATATGGTGGAGAAGCTTTCTCTCACCACAAGGCCACATCCACATCCTTACTACATCCAATGGTTCAACAACAGCTGCAAGGTTAAGGTAACACGTACTGTTCGTGTGTATTTTAGTATCTCTACATATGCTGATTATGTTGATTGTGATGTGGTACCTATGCAAGCATGTTCCTTATTACTTGGTAGACCATGGCAATTTGATAAAAATTCTGTACACCATGGTAGAAACAATCAGTATACTCTTGTTCACAAGGATAAAAATATTACTTTGCTTCCTATGACTCCTGATTCAATTTTGAAAGATGATATTAATAGAGCTAATAAAGCAAAACAGGAGAAAAATAAGAGTGAAAATCAGATTGTGGCAAAAGAATTTGAGCAACAAATGAAGCCTAATAATAAACCATCTAATGTTGCTTTCGAAATTAAACTGAAAAGTGCATGTTTACTTGCCACCAAATCTGATATTGAGGAGCTAGATTCTAGCAAATCTGTTTGCTATGCTTTTGTGTGCAAAGAGGCATTATTTTCATTCGAGGATGTGCCTTCCTCTTTGGCCCCTGCTGTCACTAACATTTTGCAGGAGTTCGCTGACGTCTTCCCACAAGACGTGCCACCGGGATTACCACCTATTCGAGGGATTGAGCATCAAATTGATTTAATTCCTGGTGCATCGCTACCCAACCGTGCACCATACCGTACCAATCCAGAGGAGACGAAGGAGATCATGCGTCAAGCATGTGAGCTGCTCGACAAAGGTTATATACGTGAATCTCTTAGTCCTTGTGCTGTTCCTATTATACTAGTGCCTAAAAAGGATGGTACGTCGTATGTGTGTTGATTGTAGAGGCATTAATAATATTACTATTCGTTATCGTCATCCTATTCCTAGGCTAGATGATATGCTTGATGAATTGAGTGGCTCTACAATATTCTCAAAAGTTGATTTGCGTAGTGGATACCATCAAATTCGTATGAAATTGGGAGATGAATGGAAAACAGCATTTAAAACTAAGTTTGGTTTATATGAGTGGTTAGTCATGCCTTTTGGGTTAACTAATGCACCTAGTACTTTCATGAGACTAATGAACGAAGTTTTACGTGCTTTCATTGGACGATTTGTGGTAGTCTATTTTGATGCTATACTGATTTACAGCAAATCTTTGGAATAAAATTTGGAACACTTACGTGCTTTTTTTATTGCTCTACGTGATGCACGTTTGTTTGGTAATTAACCTTGGGAAGTGAACCTTTTGCACCGACCGAGTATCTTTTCTTGGCTATGTTGTTACTTCAAATGCAATTGAAGTTGATAAAGCCAAGATTGAAGCTATTGAGAGTTGGCCGCAGCCCAAAACGGTCACACAAGTGAGGAGTTTTCTTGGACTCGCTGGTTTCTATAGGCACTTTGTGAGAGACTTTAGCACCATTGCTGCACCTCTCAATGAACTTACAAAGAAGGATGTGCCTTTTGTTTGGGGTACCGCATACAGGAAGAAGCCTTCACGGTATTGAAAGATAAGTTGACACATGCTCCTTTACTCCAACTTCCTGACTTTAATAAGACTTTTGAGCTTGAATGTGATGCTAGTGGAATTGGATTAGGAGGTGTGTTATTACAAGATGGCAAACCTGTTGCATACTTTTCTGAAAAATTGAGTGGGCCTAGTCTGAACTATTCTACTTATGACAAAGAATTATATGCTCTTGTTCGGACTTTAGAGACATGGCAACATTATTTATGGCCCAAAGAATTTGTTATACATTCTGATCATGAATCTTTGAAACATATTAAAAGTCAAGCTAAACTGAATCGTAGACATGCTAAATGGGTTGAATTCATTGAGACTTTCCCTTATGTCATTAAACACAAGAAGGGTAAAGAAAATGTTATTCTTGATGCTTTGTCTCGTCGCTATACTATGCTTTCACAACTTGACTTCAAAATATTTGGTTTGGAGACCATCAAAGATCAATATGTGCATGATGCTGATTTTAAAGATGTAATGCAGAATTGTAAAGAAGGAAGAACATGGAACAAGTTCGTTATTAAGGATGGTTTTGTGTTCCGTGCTAACAAGCTATGCATTCCTGCTAGCTCTGTTCGTCTTTTGTTGTTGCAGGAGGCGCATGGAGGAGGATTAATGGGACACTTTGGCGTGAAGAAGACGGAGGATATACTTCCTACACATTTCTTTTGGCCAAAGATGAGACGGGATGTTGAGCGTTTTGTTGCTCGCTGCACTACATGTCAAAAAGCTAAGTCACGACTCAATCCTCATGGTTTATATATGCCTTTGCTCGTACCTAGTGTTCCTTGGGAGGATATATCTATGGACTTTGTTTTAGGTTTACCTCGAACAAAGAAGGGAGGGATAGCATATTTGTTGTCGTGGATAGGTTCTCGAAAATGGTACACTTTATACCATGTCATAAAAGTAATGATACTGTTAATGTTGCTGATTTGTTCTTTCGTGAAATTATTCGCTTGCATGGTGTGCCAAATACTATTGTTTCAGATCGCGATACTAAATTTCTTAGCCACTTTTGGAGATGTTTATGGGCTAAGTTGGGGACTAAACTGCTTTTTAGTACTACTTGTCACCCCCAAACTGATGGACAAACTGAAGTAGTCAATAGAACATTGTCTACTATGCTTAGGGCTGTTTTGAAGAATAATAAGAAAATGTGGGAAGAATGCTTGCCTCATATTGAATTTGCTTATAATCGTTCATTGCATTCTACTACTAAGATGTGCCCTTTTGAAATTGTGTATGGCTTCCTACCTCGTGCACCTATTGATTTGTTGCCTCTTCCATCTTCGGAGAAGGTTAATTTTGATGCTAAAGAACGTGCTCAATTGATTTGAATAATGCATGAGTTAACTAAGGAAAACATTGAGCGTATGAATGCTAAATATAAACTTGCTGGAGATAAGGGTAGAAAACATGTTGTCTTTGCACCTGGAGATCTTGTTTGGTTACATTTGCGTAAGGATAGGTTTCCTAATTTGCACAAATCAAAGCTAATGCCACGTGTTGATGGTCCATTTAAGGTGTTAGAGAAAATAAATGATAATGCATATAAACTGGAGCTGCTCGCAGATTTTGGGGTTAGTCCCACTTTTAACATTGCAGATTTGAAGCCTTATTTGGGTGAGGAAGATGAGTTTCCGTCGAGGGCGACTTCATTTCAAGAAAGGGAGGATGATGAGGACATCAATACCATTGTTACACCCACAGCCCCTGCTGCTATACATCTTGGACCAATTACTAGAGCTCGCGACGCCAATTGAATTATCAGTACTTTCGCTTTCTTGGTAACGATTCCAATGTTCATGAGAATATGATGCTGCCTAAATTGGATACATTTGTTTTGCTTACAAATGAAGGGCCTAGCATGGACAACAAAGATGAACCTTGGAGCAAGTTCAAGCATGGAGATGTTGGCATGCTAAGGGGAACAAGAACGGAGTTACAAGTGATGATTCCAGGACTTTGAAGCCACCCTAATGAGAGCATGAGGCCTTGGATGAAATATACAAGATGCCACTTCATAATATTCGTCCATAGGCTATTCTAGGTGCTGCGTCACCTTATTATTGGGCCAGGCCCATGTAATTTCGAAATACTTAAGTGTAGGCTGTTTTTAGAGTCCGTATGTGTGGGGAAACAAGAGTTAGGGTTGGTTTCGGACCCTCCCTCAAGGGCCATGAAATTCCCTCCTCTTTCTCCATATATACAGCCCTTAGGGCGTCGTTTAGACTTTGGGTTTTGTTTAGATTAAAAGTTCGCCATAGCTGCAACTTCGCGTGCCGTTTGTGTTCAACGACTGCATAAAGGCGTCCACAGAACCCCACCTTGATCAATAAAGCTTTCATCTTATATTCGCGATATCCAGATTGCAATCTCAGTTTCTTGCTTGTTCTTCGTTTGCTCGCAGGAAGCAGACCCTCGTGGTCAGTTGATCGTGCTCGGCGTGGTCAATAACCCTCGGAAGTTGGTTTAGCGATTGCTAAGGCGCGACGTCTCGCACGTACGTAGTCGGATCGTCAAGGTCGACTCCCACAGAAACGATAGCCACCATTTCATCGAAACATCGGGACACCTTTGCCCCTATCATCACAAAAGACTTGATCATCTTCATCTTCGTTCACTTGCCGGTGCATGGCCACTTGCTCAAGAGCTTCCATCTCCTCTTCACTCATGGAGTCATATGTGCCATCGTCGTTGAGGATCATGGTGCGCTTGTTGGTGCATTCGTATGACTTGTGGCCTCGGCCGCCGCAAGTGAAACATTTGGAGGAGCTTGTCTTGATGGTCTCATCGGTCGGAGTAGAGGATGAAGCACGCGGCTTGAGGTTGCTTGTAGTAGGAGGAGGACGACTTGGACTTGCCGAAGTCTTCTTGTAACTTGACTTGTCGTCGTTTCTTGAAGAAAGCTTGGTTGATGTAGATGTTGGAGGTGTTGTTGAAGCTTGGTTGTTGGAGAAGCCGTAGGTCTTGGATGAGTACTTGGCGTACTTGAAGTCATCGTGCACTTGGCGTTCCGCCTTTGTAGCTTGATGCACGAGCTCAATGAGGGTTGAGTATGGTTGGAAGTCGGCGATCTTCTTGATGGGATGATTGAGTCCATTCAAGAAACGTGCCATAGTTTGCTCATCATCTTCCTTGACATTGGCTCGAATCATGGCTATCTCCATTTCCTTGTAATATTCTTCAACGCTCTTTGTTCCTTGCTTGAGTAGTTGGAGTTTCTTGAAGAGGTCGCGGTTGTAGTAGGTTGGCACAAAACGTGCTTTCGCATGACATCCTTCATTTGAGCCCAAGTGGTGATTGGAGGTTCACCTCTTGCTTGTCGTCGCTCAATGATTTGTTCCCACCATATGAGCACATAGTCTTGGAACTCAAGTGAGGCCATAGCGATTTTCTTTGCTTCATTGTAGTTGTGCAACCGGAAGATTTTGTCAACCTTCAATGCCCATGAGAGGTAGTCTTCGGGGTCATTGCTTCCATTGAACTTGTGCATGGTGAATTTTAGCTTGCCGTAGCGTTGCTCTTCATTGTGTTGTTGGCGATGTTGATGATGACGTCCTTGACGTGGATTGTACTCGTCTTCATGTTGCTCTTGGCGCGGAGGAAGACCATGATCAACTTGCCCTTGTTGAACTTGAGGTTGGGGTGGAGCTTGACGAGCTTGTGGAGGGGCTTGAGGAACTTGACGTAGTACATGAGGTTGGTAGTTCCTCTCTTCTCGGAGGGCTTCCTCTTGATTGCGCCGTTCGCGATTGCGGTTGGCGAAGGCTCTACTTGATTCTTGAAGGGCACGTTGCGCCTCAAGAGCTTGCACTTCACGTTGTTGTTGTTAAAGACGTTGAGCCTTGGCGTCTTGTTCGTTTTGGTGAAGACGCGCTCGTTCTTCCTCTTGTTGGCGACGAAGACGTTGTCGTTCTTGAGCTCGAGCAAAAACCTCTTGGTTTGATTGAGGACGAGGAACTTGATCATCAACTTGCTCTTGTGAATGCTTGTCATGTAGCGGGTTGCGAGATGCATGACGGTCTTGACGAGCGGCACGACGAAGAGTGTTCGAAGTAGATGTACTTGAGTCGTAGAAGGTGTCGTCGGAGTGTCGACTCGAGCGGCTCCGTCTTGATGATGAAGAAGTAGAATGATGTCGGCTTGTCATCAAGGCGCGTATCTCGTCCATTCTTGCATCATTCTCTTGCTTGTGAGCGTCGAACTTGTTGTCGAAGTAGTCCCTTATATGTTGCTCGGAGAGTCGCAAGTCGGTGGCGAGGTTGTCAATGCGGTCGCTCATTGCTTGTTGTTCTTGGTGCAACGCTCGTTGTGCACCAAAGAGGTGGCTCTTGGTGACGTATGATGACATGTCGTCGTCTTGCTCGATGAAGAGTGGGTTGGTAGAGGTACTTGGCCTATCCATCATTTCAAGCAAAATGTGAGTGGTAGAACGGAAAAGAACTTATACCAATGTACCTTTGACCGATGTTGAAGATGAATCAAGTTCACTCAAATGCGGACAATGAAATAGCACTATTGGTACCAATCCTTGTCGGTTCTCACACCTACACAAATAAGAGCTTATGGTGGAGCTTGGTGAGGATGGTGGCAGAAAATTTGATGCAATTGTAAGTGGCGTCAATAATGTTGGAAAAGGTTCACAAATTTGCAAATGCAACAAGTAGACCAATAGCAAGATATGGTACACGGAAACACACACGCAAATAGATAATACGGGGTTATGCAACCAAAGATGAGCCAAAATGTGGAATTCACCAAGATGCTCTTGTTGCACAACACTAGAGAGACGCTAGCACGATTGCACGATAGGCGGATACGCAAACTTGTGCACAACCTACTAGGCCAAAATGCAACTATCTCTATCCCAATTATGCTATATGTATGGTATTTCGGTGCTATGATCCAAGATGATCCAATATGACAATCTTAATGTAGTATGATACTATGGTTCTTGCTCATAAGCTCTTTGCTTATCTTTTCTCTTTGCTTAAAAGCTTGGGTGGCTCTTTCACTTTTGAGCTCTTTTTTTTCATGCAAAACTTCACGAACCAAGATAGCAATTGTGTATGCTATGACAACCTTGTGACACACAAGTGGATCCCAAGATATGCACCACTATGGTATGGTATGTATGCTATGGAGTATGATCACTACATGTGCACAAGTCACGTTGCCGGCAATACTCAATGGCTAGTCTCGATGGGTAAGCTACGCAAAATGAGGCAATGTGGGTTATCAATGCAATTGCAAGGTATGACAAAGATGTCGTCGAAGTTACCGTCCTTGCGATGATGACTAGTCGATGTAGATGAGCGGTGGTGATGATGACTTCGAACCGTACCTAGATAGCCGAAACACAATAGGATACGGGAAACCACAACTCAAAATCTCAAGGACCAAAATGTGTCAAAATCGTCATCGGAAGAATCGTGGAAGATTTTGGTGTATGTGGGTTTGGGAGATGTGGAGGGAGGTGGGGTTGTGGTGTTGGCCGAACTGAAAATGCAGATTCGTCAAAGTGGAACGGACATCCGGTTTTTGCGGTCGTCCGGTCGTCGGACGTCCGGTACTTGCCGGTCGTCCGGTGCCTGGGAGATTTTCGGGCACGGGAAGAACTGCTCGGTTTGGGGGTAGAAGATGATGGTGAGGTCGAAATCGAGGGGTTTGGTGGATGGAAAAGGGTGGGGAAGGTGGGTAAAGCTAGATCCACACGTAGCAACACAAATCCATGGACCAAATCCAACAAAATTTTAACTCACAAAAAAAATTTGGGGCTATTTTTTTTGTGGGGAATTTTCGGAATTAGGACAAAAACAACAAAATCAAGCTAGAAAAAGAGGGGTAGGGGCTCCAAAAACGTGATCAACGTGGCTCATGATACCAAGATGATGTAGGGCGGAACCCTACGTGGATGATCTTTCACGTTGGAGCGGATCCTACGGTGGATTACGAAGAACACGCGGAAGAATAAGAGGGAAACACGTGGAGGAACGAGGGAAAACACTCAACCAACAAGGAATTGATCACACAAATGCTAGATCACCGATGACATAAGGTGGCACAAGATTCAAGATCAACAAAGGTAAGGATACACGAGTAGCCGTTCTTCTCTGAGAGGAGGTCTTGATGGGGTCCACCCTAGAAGGGGGTCTTGGATCCGCTTGGGGGATCTTCTCCGAAGAGGTCCTGAACTCCGAGGAGAAGTAGCCAAGTGGATGAGCAAGGCTCTCACACAAACATGAGCTAAACCTAAGGTACCCTAGCTAGGAGGAGGAGGGTTCTATTTATAGTCTTAGTGAAAAAGGGGCGAAGTGAAGGGGTACATGGGGTTCGGCCAGCTATCTTGTGACAGTACGGACGTCCATTGGAAGACCGGTCGTCCGTGGCTTCAGGAGGGACCGGACGTCCAGTGTCGTCGGACGTCTGGATCGATTCAGTGAAGGAGGCGCCGGACGTCCGGTTTCTTAATTTCGCTGATTTGGTTCGGGTTCAGGGCACCGGACGTCCGGCTGAGGCCGGTCGTCCGGTCGCGGTCGTCCGTTGGCGCCCGGTCTTCCGCGATTTCGGCTCGGGTCTGGGCGGTCGTCCGCTGGAGGCCGGACGTCCGCTGTGAGGTGTGGCGGTCGTCCGGCCGGACGTCCGCTTCACAGGGCTTGAGCGCCGGACGTCCGGTCCCGACCGGTCGTCCGTGGCTGGAGTTTTCTCCGGTAGCTCTTCTTCTTGTCCTTTGCGGTTGGTAGCCGTCTCCTTGTCCACTGGATGTAGATGCACCATGGCTTTCCTCCGTGTACTGATCACACACAAAGTGTCCATATGAGGTAGTAGCCTAGTCTCGTGAGTAGAGAGAGGAAGTTCGGAAAGGAGCGAGTTCACCTTATCTTCGATAGCCTTGGCTCTAGCTCTTGTCATGGGCCCAAATGATGTTGAGGAAGATGTAGACACGTCCATGGGGATGAGCGAGGGATGCTCCGCATCAACATGCCTATCCTCGACGAGTCCATCCCTACATTGGAGACGACGATGGCCATGGTGGACGATGATACACCCCCCACATGGTTCCATCAAGATGAAGATGACGACGAATGGATCGTTGACACCTCACCTACAACAAATGAGCGATGCTCCAAAGGTAACATAGGTGATGGTACTTCTCTTGGCCCACTAGTGGACTATCTTGACATCGATTGCTCCCATGATGTTGACCCACCTATTACCATGCTTCACGCTAGTGAGACTTCTTCATGCCTTGACTTACCTATTTATGATGATTATGATGATGAGCATGTTGAGTTGCCTAGTTGTGATGCTATGCTTCATAGGATATCATGTGAAAATTCTATTGGTCACATTATGTTTGATAATCCTTTGAACTTGTCATATGCTATGAGTGAGATCTCCCATATTGCATCATTTCAATCTCAACATAGTAACTATGCATGCCCCATTAAAATAAACCCTATTTGCACTTATGGCATAGATGACGAGATGATGGTCATAGGCTTTTGCTTCTCTTGTGATGATATTGCCATGCTTCCTTTACATGATTTTATGCAATTCGTCTACTATTCCATGCCATGATCATATTGTTCCAAATATGCATTGTTTTGGATGTTGTCAATATTCTCCATGTGAGGTTTCCATTAATGCTCATGAGGAGACCCCCATAGTTTCCTCATACATATTAGGAGATCTTGATGCATTTCATACTTTGCATGATTCCCATGATTGTGTACACCATATGCATTCCATGGATAACAATGCTCTAGATATTTCTCATGATGCAGTACACAATTTGAGTATCCATTATGCTATACATAACAACAAACCTATCATGATGGATGACATGTTTCTATATCACGCATCTCATTTATTTGAGCATTGGATATTTTGTGCTAACCGACACATGCATGTGCGCATCATGATGGATGATGTGTACATATACCATGCACACACAATTTTTCCTTTGTCTTTGTTTTGTGTAGGTACTCATGTATACTGCCAACTTCTCAATCCCAAGAGTTGTGGCTTAAACGAGCTCTTGAGAGCAACGATGCTTTGGGATCCCGTGGACTATACTCACCAACGTCCCCTTCGCGCAAGGACTACGCGCAACTCCTCTACTTGGCTCTCACATGGCTATGGGCTATTTACCACTTGTCACCTTATGCCCATACTATTGTGTTCACTTTGCGTGTTATGCTTGCTTCTAGGACTCTGCCATGCAATTGTGACCCTTGCTTGCATATACCCATGATTCACCATTATGATACTCCTATGTGTATTTGCATGCTTGGTGGAGATCCTTGTTGCTTTTGCCATGTTTATCATGTGCCCCATGCTATTGTTGATTGGTGTGTTGGGAGAGTCATGATGTCACATTGCTATTTTACATATGGCCTCTCGCCAATACATTGATGATAATTTTCTCATATCTTGCTTTCATGCTTGTGCTATGCCATGTGAATTATTCATGCCCACTATTTGCACACATGACATGCTTGCCATGATTCCTTCTAGTACGTTGCATCTTCGCACTACTAGCTTGCTTGACTTGATCTCTATGATTGCTAGCTATGTTGCATCACCCATGTTCCACTATCACTTGCTTTCTTGGGTTGATGACATATATGTTCATGCCTCTCACATGATATATCTTGTGTATTGTCGCTTGCCTCCTATAGTTGCCTCTATGCTTAATGACCTTGGAGACTTGGACACTTCACTTGTGATGCATACTTGTTTGATTGAGCCTATTGCATTTGGTTGTTCTTGCATCATATGCCTCCATACTATGACACGCTCCCTTGTATTTTCTTATGATGAGCATGATGCATACACTTGTTGGGTATCTTACCACTCGAATGATAGGTTTTGCATTTCCGCTAACCTCATTTGTTTCTCCGAGTGTTTGTCATGTTGTTTCATTTTGGAGGTTTCACAAGGCGATGCCGTTACGCGACAACTTGGTCATGCAAAGGCATACACGATGTGCAACACCAACATTTGCGAGAATCCACTAAAGGTGAACTCCTTCCCTTTGAGCCATCCTCAAGTTTGCATATTGGATGGGTCACTCTTTCATTGTTGTTTCCTTCTTGTTGTCTACATGATACATCTCGCGAACGGAGGATGGAGATTGGCTCTATGGACCTTTACATTGAGGAGCGCTCGGACTTACTGGATGCACCTTCGGTTTTCCACTCTTGCCACAACATCGAGCATTGGTATACCAACACCTCCATATTTGTTGACTGTGCTCATACTCATGCTCGATGGACATATCATACTCACCACAAGTTTGCACCCTATGCATGGATTGACTCACATTATGCTTGCCTTGTTGCATCTATTTCCATGACATCCATGATATATGAGCTTGTTCACTTCCTTAGCAAATTTGTTGTGATCTTCCTTGATGGCATATTCATACATCATGATCATATTGTCCACCATCAGTTGCATGATAGCTTACACATATTGAGCATCCATTACCATATTCATGCTATTGATGAACCGTCTCTCTATGACATCATTTTGCACAATGGTAGAATTTGTCGCTTTGTGCACCATGCTTTTGTTCCCATGAATGCTTTGCATCTCATTCTAGAAAATCTTGGTAAGCTTCATGCGCTTTGTCACGACCAATCTTACACTGCGGACTCATTCTTACATGATGGACACCTTGTGTGCGCTAACCATTGTATTTCCAAGTGTCGTTTGTGTTTGCTCTTTTTGCATGTGTACCACTCCAGAGACACCTTGGAGTACTTGGATAGCGCCATGCCTTCCACTTTGTCCGACTACAAGTCCGTCCACGACAACCGTTTCCATGGTGATGAGGATTTCGATCCGAGGTCGGATCTTTCCCAAGGGAGGGGAGATAATGCGGAGCATACCACGTTCATCCCCATGTACACTCCGACTACTCTCCAAGCCCCAAGGATACATAAGATGAGACCTCGACTATTCGCCATTGGACACAAGGTGAACCCGTTCCTAAATGCTTCCCCTTTCCATTCGTGTGAGACATGGTTGCTACCTAATGCAAGGACACTATGCATGTCTAGGTACCAAGGAGACCCTCTCGGAGATGCTCGGAATGATGGACAAGTCCCCAAGTACAAGGATGAAGGAGCACGACGAGAGGAACCGGAGAAGGCTACAGGACCGGACATCCGGCCCGGCGGACATCCGGCTCTGATGATGTCAACAACAGCAAGAGCCCAGCCATCGAAGTACAGGGCCCGGACATCCGGCTCCGGCCCCGGACATCCGGCCTCCCACGAAGCCCGGAAATCCGGCCCCCAGCCCGAAATCGGTCTCACCTATCCCGAATCGACAGAAGTCTGCCACAGCCCGGACATCCGGCCCCAGCCGGACATCCGGCCTCCCACAAGCCCCGGACATCCGCCCGACGCCGGACATCCGGCCTCGCCTTTGTCGTGAACAGTAAAGGGCGAAGCCCATGTACCCTTCGCCCCGTAGACTATATATACTCCATCCCCTTCCTCTTTCTAGGGTTAGCTTAGGTTTAGCTCATGTTTGTGTGAGAGCCTTGCTCATCCACTTGGTTACTTCTCCTCGGAGCTCAGGACCTCTTCGGAGAAGATCCCCCAAGCGGATTCAAGACCCCCTTCTAGTGTGGACCCCATCAAGACCTCCTCTCAGAGAAGAACGGCTACTCGTGTATCCTTACCTTTGTTGATTTTGAATCTTGTGCCACTTTATGCGATCGGTGATCTAGCACTTGTGTGATTGATCTCTTGTTGGTTTAGTGATTTCTCTCTCGTTTCCTCCGTGTTTCCCTCTTGTTCTTCCGCGTGTTCTTCGTGATTCCCCGTAGGATCCGCTCCAACGTGAAAGATCATCCACGTAGGGTTCCGCCCTACATCACAAGGTCCATGCATGAGGTAGTAGCCATGTCTCACATGTGGAAAGTGACGGTTCGAAGAGGAGTGAGTCCACCTTGTGTCCAATGGCGTATGGTCGAGGTCTCGTCATATGTCCTCTTGGGGCTTGGAGAGTAGTCGGAGTGTACATGGGGATGAACGTGGGATGCTCCGCATCACCCATGTTCCATTCTTACTCGCTTTCTTGGGTTGATAACATATATGTTCATGCCCCTCACATGATATGATAGAGGCAAAGGTGTCCCGATGTTTCGATGAGATGGTGGCTATCGTTTCTTGGGAGTCGACTTTGACGATCCGACTACGTACGTGCGAGACGTCGCGCCTTAGCAATCGCTAAACAAACTTCCGAGGGTTATTGACCACGCCGGAGCACGATCAACCTGACCACGAGGGCCTGTTTCCTGCGAGCAAACGAAGAACAAGCAAGAAACTAAGATTGCAATCTGGATATTGCGAATATAAGAGGAAAGCTTGATTAATAAAGGTGGGGTTACGAGGCGCCTTGGTGCAGTCGTTGAACACAAGCGAAATGCTGTGAAGTTGCAGCTATGGCGAACTTTTGATCTAAACAAAACCCAATGTCTAAACGACGCCCTAAGGGCTGTATATATGGAGAAAGAGGAGGGAATTGCGTGGCCCTTGAGGGAGGGGTCCGAAACCAACCCTAACTCTTGTTTCCCCACATACGGACTCTAAAAACAGCCTATACTTAAGTATTTCGAAATTACATGGGCCTGGCCCAATAATAAGGTGACGCAGCACCTAGAATAGCCTATGGACGAATATTATGAAGTGGCATCTTGTATATTTCGTCCAAGGCCTCATGCTCTCATTAGGGTGGCTTGAAAGTCCTGGAATCATCACTTGTAACTCCGTTCTTGTTCCCCTTGCGCATGCCAACATCTCCATGCTTGAACTTGCTCCAAGGTTCATCTTTCTTGTCCATGGTAGGCCCTTCATTTGTAAGCAAAACAAATGTATCCAATTTAGGCAGCATCATATTCTCATGAACATTGGAATCTTTACCAAGAAACGAAAGTACAAGATAATTCAATTGGCGTCTTGTGAGCTCTAGTAATTGGTCCGGTATGTATAGCAGCGAGGGCTGTGGGTGTAACAATGGTATTGATGTCCTCATCATCCTCCCTTCTTTAAATGAAGTCGTCCTTGACGGAAACTCATCTTCCTCACCCAAATAAGGCTTCAAATCTGCAATGTTAAAAGTGGGACTAACCCCAAAATCTGCAGGCAGCTCAAGTTTATATGCATTATCATTTATTTTCTCTAACACCTTAAATGGACCATCAGCACGTGGCATTAGCTTTGATTTGCGCAAATTAGGAAACCTATCCTTACACAAATGTAACCAAACAAGATCTCCAGGTGCAAAGACAACATGTTTTCTACCCTTATCTCCAGCAAGAAGTTTATATTTAGCATTCATACGCTCAATGTTTTCCTTAGTTAACTCATGCATTTTTAAAATCAATTCAGCACGTTCTTTAGCATCAAAATTAACCTTCTCCGAAGATGGAAGAGGCAACAAATCAATAGGTGTACGAGGTAGGAAGCCATACACAATTTCAAAAGGGCACATCTTAGTAGTAGAATGCAATGAACGATTATAAGCAAATTCAATATGAGGCAATCATTCTTCCCACATTTTCTTATTATTCTTCAAAACAGCCCTAAGCATAGTAGACAATGTTCTATTGACTACTTCAATTTGTCCATCAGTTTGGGGGTGACAAGTAGTACTAAAAAGCAGTTTAGTCCCCAACTTAGCCCATAAACATCTCCAAAAGTGGCTAAGAAATTTAGTATCACGATCTGAAACAATAGTATTTGGCACACCATGCAAGCGAATAATTTCACGAAAGAACAAATCAGCAACATTAACAACTTCATCGCTTTTATGACATGGTATAAAGTGTGCCATTTTCGAGAATCTATCCACGACAACAAATATGCTATCCCTCCCCTTCTTTGTTCGAGGTAAACCTAAAACAAAGTCCATAGATATATCCTCCCAAGGAACACTAGGTACAGGCAAAGGCATATATAAACCATGAGGATTGAGTCGTGACTTAGCTTTTTGACATGTAGTGCAGCGAGCAACAAAACGCTCAACATCCGTCTCATCTTTGGCCAAAAGAAATGTGTAGCAAGTATATCCTCCGTCTTCTTCACGCCAAAGTGTCCCATTAATCCTCCTCCATGCGCCTCCTGCAATAACAAAAGACGAACAGAGCTAGCAGGAATGCATAGCTTGTTAGCACGGAACACAAAACCATCCTTAATAACGAACTTGTTCCATGTTCTTCCTTCTTTACAATTCTGCATTACATCTTTAAAATCAGCATCATGCACATTTGGATCTTTGATGGTCTCCAAACCAAATATTTTGAAGTCAAGTTGTGAAAGCATAGTATAGCGACGAGACAAAGCATCAGCAATAACATTTTCTTTACCCTTCTTGTGTTTAATGACATAAGGGAAAGTCCCAATGAATTCAACCCATTTAGCATGTCTACGATTCAGTTTAGCTTGACTTCTAATATGTTTCAAAGATTCATGATCAGAATGTATAACAAATTCTTTGGGCCATAAATAATGTTGCCATGTCTCTAAAGTCCGAACAAGAGCATATAATTCTTTGTCATAAGTAGAATAGTTAAGACTAGGCCCACTCAATTTTTCAGAAAAGTATGCAACAGGTTTGCCATCTTGTAATAACACACCTCCTAATCCAATTCCACTAGCATCACATTCAAGCTCAAAAGTCTTATTAAAGTCAGGAAGTTGGAGTAAAGGAGCATGTGTCAACTTATCTTTCAATACCGTGAAGGCTTCTTCCATGCGGTACCCCAAACAAAAGGCACATCCTTCTTTGTAAGTTCATTGAGAGGTGCAGCAATGGTGCTAAAGTCTCTCACAAAACGCCTATAGAAACCAGCGAGTCCAAGAAAACTCCTCACTTGTGTGACCGTTTTGGGCTGCGGCCAACTCTCAATAGCTTCAATCTTGGCTTTATCAACTTCAATTCCACGTGGTGTAACAACATAGCCAAGAAAAGATACTCGATCGGTGCAAAAGGTGCACTTCCCAAGGTTACCAAACAAGCGTGCATCACGTAGAGCATTAAAAACAACACGTAAATGTTCCAAATGTTCTTCCAAAGATTTGCTATAAATCAGTATATCATCAAAATAGACTACCACAAATCGTCCAATGAAAGCACGTAAAACTTCGTTCATTAGTCTCATGAAAGTACTAGGTGCATTAGTTAACCCAAAAGGCATGACTAACCACTCATATAAACCAAACTTAGTTTTAAATGCTGTTTTCCATTCATCTCCCAATTTCATACGAATTTGATGGTATCCACTACGCAAATCAACTTTGGAGAATATTGTAGAGCCACTCAATTCATCAAGCATATCATCTAGCCTAGGAATAGGATGGCGATAACGAATAGTAATATTATTAATGCCTCTACAATCAACACACATACATGACGTACCATCCTTTTTAGGCACGAGTATAATAGGAACAGCACAAGGACTAAGAGATTCGCGTATATAACCTTTGTCGAGCAGCTCCTGTACTTGACGCATAATCTCCTTCGTCTCCTCAGGATTGGTACGGTATGGTGCACGGTTGGGTAGCGATGCACCGGGAATTAAGTCAATTTGATGCTCAATCCCTCGAATAGGAGGTAATACCGGTGGTACGTCTTGTGGGAAGACGTCGGTGAACTCTGCAGAATGTTAGTGACAGCGAGGGGCAAAGAGGAAGGCACGTCCTCGAATGAAAATAATGCCTCTTTGCACACAAAAGCATAGCAAACAGATTTGCTAGAATCTAGCTCCTCAATATCAGATTTGGTGGCAAGTAAACATGCACATTTCAGTTTAATTTCGAAGCAACATTAGATGGTTTATTATTAGGCTTCATTTGTTGCTCAAATTCTTTTGCCACAATCTGATTTTCACTCTTATTTTTCTCCTGTTTTGCTTTATTAGCTCTATTAATATCATCTTTCAAAATTGAATCAGGAGTCATAGGAAGCAAAGTAATATTTTTCTCCTTGTGAACAAGAGTATACTGATTGTTTCTACCATGGTGTACAGAATTTTTATCAAATTGCCATGGTCTACCAAGTAATAAGGAACATGCTTGCATAGGTACCACATCACAATCAACATAATCAGCATATGTAGAGATACTAAAATACGCATGAACAGATGCGTGTTACCTTAACCTTGCATTGTTGTTGAACCATTGGATGTAGTAAGGATGTGGATGTGGTCTTGTGGTGAGAGAAAGCTTCTCCACCATATCCATGCTAGCCAAGTTGTTGCAGCTCCCTCCATCTATGATGACGCGAATAGAACGTTCCTTCACAACTCCCTTTGTATGGAACAAGTTATGCCTCTGATTTTGCTCAGCTTGTGTAACCTGCACACTCAAAACACGTTGAGCAACTAAACATTCATAGCTGTCAGCATCTTCAGCAGCCATGTATTGCGTCTCATGATCAGAATCATCTCCACCATGTTCTTCATGTGTAATAAGAGCCAAAGTCTCATCATCATAGTCACTAGCGGACTCATACCCACCATCCTCAGTAGCAATCATCACACGCTGAGATTCGCATTCTCTGGCAAAATGTCCTCTTCCCTTACAACGACGACAAATAATATCACTTGTGTGCCCTGTTGACGCCATGGAAGAAGAAGAGCTCTGTGTAGGCCAAGAGTGCGCTCTTGGCGAGATAGTGGTGGTTGTGCACCTTTCTTGTATCACGGTTGGAGGTGGCAGCCGACGGAGGTGCCGGTGTAGTAGAACGTGTGGAAGTAGATGATGCATGTGGTGTCCATGATGAAGGTCGACCTGCAGAAAAGTTAGTCCGCACCAACGCCTGTCGATCCTGCACTTCACGTTCAGTTTTACAAGCAAGATGGAATAATCGAGTGATAGTAGTATAATCCTTGTAGTCTAGAATGGTCTGAATATCTCTACTTAATCCACCCAGAAAACGTGCAAGCATAGCTTCATTCTCCTCAACAATACCACATCTAGTCAAGCCAGTTTGTAATTCCTGATAATATTCTTCTACCGAATTTTTTCCTTGTCTTAAGCGCTGCAATTTTTGAAGTAATTCACGTTGATAATATGGTGGAACCCAACGAGTACGCATAGCAGTTTTCAAAGCAGCCCAAGTAGCTGGAACAGGATATAATCTACAATGTTCAGACCACCAAACACATGCAAAGCTAGTGAAAGCACAAACAGCAGCTGGAACACGTCTCTCCTCAGGATATTGTAAACATGTAAATCGTTGTTTAGTTTCTAACTCCCAAGTAAGATATATATCAGGAACATATCTACGCTCAAATGGTGGAATATTCAACTTCAATTTAGGGAGATGATCATGATCTCGTACCTGAGGGGGAGCCCTAACATTGCCATTATTTGCATGTGGACGACCGGGTGGTTGTGGTGCTGGTGGTTGTGGTGCTGGTGGTTGCACGTAGTTCTGAAGTTGATCAACCTCATCCTCGTACTCTCTCACATAATCATCCTCCCCACATCGCCAGCAGGAGCGAAGTATATCAACAAAGAGCACCGGCAGCTTGGCGGTGAAGAGGGACACGGCTCGCTCGGCGGAGGGCTGCTTCGCGATGTGGAGGTAGTCGTTGTTGTTGTTGTAGAGGTGCATTAGGTGCAGCCGGTGGTGGTGGTGGTAGACGCGCGAGCAATTCATTAAACTTGTTATCGAGCTTTGTTTCGAACGCCTTCTCAATGCCATCTATCTTCTCCATGGCCTCTTCAAATCTATTTAGAACATCTTCCACCTGCCCACTCATCATTTGTTGAAACTTATCATGTAGCGCTTTGTTTGTCATGTTCTCCCGGTCGGTCTAAATCGGCTTGTGATCCTGCCATGGTTAGCAGCAATAGAAACACACAAGAATATGATTGACGGACTACTAGGAAGTGGTGGTGGTGGTGTGGTGGACGGTCACAAATCCGTCAAGCAAATCTCAAATTCTTACCAGTTCTTACCCGGTGAAGCGGTGATCGGCAACCGATGTAGTCAAAACTCTCAAAGCTTGGATAGAGCGATTACCGGGGAGAGTCAAACGCATACGATGTAGATGTATGTGGAGCTGGGAAGGCTTATAATATGGTAGCAAAAGGGTCGGCAATAATCAATTCAGAGATGCAAAGTTGAATAAACGCTCAACGACGGTCTTGTCTTGGTCCTAGGCTAGACCGTGCTAGAGACGCGAGCCTAGAACACTAACAAAACCACGGCGCTGCACGGAAACAACGGAAAAGCACACTCTGGAAAAAAAAATTTCGCTCTTTTTTTTTGGGCTGCTCTTTTATTTTTGCGAAAAATCACTATAATGGCGAGTGTCTCAAAACTCTTCCCAGGTCAAACTGACAGGATGGGCACGAAATTTTTTCGACCAAATTTTTTTTATTTGCCGGACCCAAAAGCTGAAACGGGTCAAAAAAAACTTTCTATAATGGCGAATGTCTCAATACGCTTAGAAACACCTAAAATAGGATAGCGGAAAATTTTTCGACAAGTGCGTTTCGGAAAATTTTGGGCCCTAACGGAAGGTGGTTTCGAAACCTACTCCGGCTAGGAAACACGAATCGGAAACTAGATGGATCTCGAAAACAAACCTAATATGAGAAGAACTCGGATTGGTGGTGGATATATGGTGGTGGTATATGGCAGCGGTGGTGGTATATGGTAGCGGTGGTGGTATATGGCTACTGGATTGGTGGTGGTATATGGATACGGATTGGTGGTGGTATATGGATATGGATTGAGGCGGTGGCGGATAAGAAGGGTGGTAGATGGCAAGGCGATGATGATGGTGCGGCGGCGTGACAACTTATGACCAGAACTCGAAACTCTAAAAGACTAGACTCTAAGACCAGCAACTTGACACGGCGATGCAACCGCAAATTCAACAAAGCAAAAACCCTAAAAAGATTATGCAAAGGCTCAGATTGGTTCGGATATGATGAACTAACCCTAATTTTTTTGTGGCTTTTTCGTGGACTGTAGGTATGAAGAACAGACTCGATCTAATGTACGAAAAACTGTAAAATCTCACCGAGCAACCTGGAAATCTGATACCACTTGATAGAGGCAAAGGTGTCCCGATGTTTCGATGAGATGGTGGCTATCGTTTCTGTGGGAGTCGACCTTGACGATCCGACTACATACGTGCAGGGCGTCGTGCCTTAGCAATCGCTAAACCAACTTCCGAGGGTTATTGACCACGCCGAGCACGATCAACTCCGACCACGAGGGCCTGCTTTCCTGCGAGCAAACGAAGAACAAGCAAGAAACTAAGATTACAATCTGGATATTGCGAATATAAGAGGACAGCTTTATTAATGAAGGTGGGGTTACGAGACGCCTTGGTGCAGTCGTTGAACACAAACGGCACGTGAAGTTGCAGCTATGGCGAACTTTCGATCTAAACAAAACCCAAAGTCTAAACGACGCCCTAAGGGTTGTATATATGGAGAAAGAGGAGGAATTTCGTGGCCCTTGAGGGAGGGTCGAAACCATCCCTTACTCTTGTTTCCCCACACACGGACTCTAAAAACAACCTACACTTAAGTATTTCGAAATTACATGGGCCTGGCCCAATATTAAGGTGACGCAGCACCTAGAATAGCCTATGGACGAATATTATGAAGTGGCATCTTGTATATTTCGTCCAAGGCCTCATGCTCTCATTAGGGTGGCTTCAAAGTCCTGGAATCATCACTTGTAACTCCGTTCTTGTTCCCCTTGCATGCCAACATCTCCATGCTTGAACTTGCTCCAAGGTTCATCTTTCTTGTCCATGGTAGGCCCTTCATTTGTAAGCAAAACAAATGTATCCAATTTAGGCAGCATCATATTCTCATGAACATTGGAATCGTTACCAAGAAACGAAAGTACCTGATAATTCAATTAGCGTGCGCGAGCTCTAGTAATTGGTCCAGTATGTATAGCAGCAGGGGCTGTGGGTATAACAATGGTATTGATGTCCTCATCACGTCCTCCTCCTACTACAAGCAACCTCAAGCCGCGTGCTTCATCCTCTACCCCGACCGATGAGACCATCAAGACAAGCTCCTTCAAGTGTTTCACTTGCGGCGGCCGAGGCCACAAGTGATACGAATGCACCAACAAGCGCACCATGATCCTCAACAACGATGGCACATATGACTCCATGAGTGAAGATGATGTAGGGCGGAACCCTACGTGGATGATCTTTCACGTTGGAGCGGATCCTCTGAGGAATCACGAAGAACACGCGGAAGAACAAGAGGGAAACACGGAGGAAGCGAGAGAAATCACTAAACCAACAAGAGATCAATCACACAAGGGCTAGATCACCGATCGCATAAAGTGGCACAAGATTCAAAATCAACAAAGGTAAGGATACACGAGTAGCCGTTCTTCTCCGAGAGGAGGTCTTGATGGGGTCCACCCTAGAAGGGGGTCTTGAATCCGCTTGGGGGATCTTCTCCGAAGAGGTCCTGAGCTCCGAGGAGAAGTAACCAAGTGGATGAGCAAGGGCTCTCACACAAACATGAGCTAAACCTAAGCTAACCCTAGAAAGAGGAAGGGGATGGAGTATATATAGTCTACGGGGGCGAAAGGGTACATGGGCTTCGGCCCTTTACTGTTCACACACACAGGCGAGGCCGGATGTCCGGGCGACGAGCCGAATGTCCGGGGCTTCGGGACGGGCCGGATGTCCGGGCTGGGAGGCCGGATGTCCGGGCTGGCCTGGGTCTTCCAGATGCGTTCGGTGATGGAGGGGCCGGATTTCGGCGAAGGGGCGGATGTCGAGGGCTTCGGGAAGAGCCGGATGTCCGGGGCATGGTGCCGGATGTCCGGGCTGCTCTGGTCCTTTCGGTGTCCTCTGGATAGCCGATGCCGGATTTCTGGGCAAGGGCGGATGTCCGGCTGGGCGGATGTCCGGCTGGGGCCGGATGTCCGTCATTGTACCGGTAGCTCTTCTTCCTTTTCCTTCCTTCGCTTCCGCGCACGCTTGGCCTTGGTCCTTGGGCTCTCCAAGGTCTCCTTGGGTGTACCTGAGTATGCACAAGGTCCGCGCTTGAAGTAGCATCCATGTCTTACGTGCGGAAAGGGAAGATTCGGAAAGGAGCGAATTCACCTTAGGTCCAATGGCGTAGGCTCGAGTGTACATGGGGATGATCGTCGGATGCTCCGCATCATCTTTCCTCCCTTGGGAAAGATCCGACCTCGGATCGAAATCCTCATCACCATGGAAACGGTTGTCGTAGACGAACTTGTAATTGGACGGAGTGGAAGTCATGGCGCAATCCAAGTACTTGAAGATGTCGTCGGGATGGTAGACATGCAAAGAGAGCAAACACAAAGCGACACTTTCGGAAATACAATGGTTAGCGCACACAAAGTGTCCATCATGTAAGAATGAGTCCGTGAGGCAAGATTGTTCATGACAAAGCACATGAAGCTTAGCAAGATAATATGTAATGAGATGTAAAGCATTCATGGGAGCAAAAGCATTCATGGGAGTAATGCAACCACGGTGCAAAATGATGTCATAGTGAGACGGTTTATCAATAGCATGAATATGGCAATGGATGCTCAACATGTGTATGTTATCATGCAATTGATGATGGGCCATATGAACATGATGTATGAATATGCCATCAAGAAAGATCACAACAAATTTGCTAAGGAAGTGAACAAGCTCATATATCATGGATGACATGGGAATACAAGATGCAACAAGGCAATCATAATGTGAGTCAATCCATGCATAGGGTGCAAACTTGTGGTGAGTATGATATGTCCATCGAGCATGAGTATGAGCACAATCAACAAATATGGAGGTGTTGGTATACCAATGCTCGATGTTGTGGCAAGAGTGGAAACCCGAAGGTGCATCCCATAAGTCCGAGCGCTCCTTAATGTGAAGGTCCATAGAGTCGATCTCCAATGTCGATCCTCCATCCAATAGATGTATAATGTGGACAATAAGAAGGAAACAACAATGAAAGAATGACCCATCCAATATGCGTATTTGAGGATGGCTCAAAGGGAAGGAGTTCACCTTATGAATGTTCCGGAAGATGTTGGAGTTGCACATCATGTATGCCTTCACATAACCAATATGTCTCATGACGGTAATGCCTTGTGAATCCTTCAAAATGAAAGAACATGACAAACACTCGGAAAAACAAATGAGGTTAGCGCAAGTGCAAAACCTATCATTCGTGTGGTAAGATACCGAACAAGTGTATGCATCATGCTCATCATAAGAAAGTACACGGGAGCATTTCAAAGTATGGAGGCATATGATGTAAGAACATCCAAATACAAGAGGCTCAATCAAACAAGCATGCATCACAAGTAAAGTGTCAAAGTCTCCAAGATCAATAAGCATAGCATGGTTGCACTCAATACAAGTGGATATGAGAGAGGCAACTAATGGACACAAGAGACAATGATCAAGATATATCATGTGAGAGGCATGAACATATATGTCATCAACCCAAGAAAGCGAGTAAGAGTGGAACATGGGTGATGCAACCAAGCAACCAATCATAGCAATCAAGTCAAGCAAGCTAGTAGTGCGAAGATGCAACATACTAGGAGGAATCATGGCGAGCATGTCATTGGTGCAAATAGTGTGCATGAATAATTCACATGACATAGCACAAGTATGAAAGCAAGATATGAGTAAAATGTCATCAATGTATTGGCGAGAGACCATATGTAAATAGCAATGGGGCATCATGACTCTCCCAACACAACAAGCATCAATAGCATGGGGCACATGATAAACATGGCAATAGTAACAAGGATCTCCACCAAGCATGCAAATACGCATAGAAGTGGCATAATGATGAAACATGGGTAGATGCAAGCAAGGGTCACAATTGCATGGCAAAGGCATAGGAGCAAGTATAGCATGCAATGTGAACACGGTAAAATGAGCATAAGGTGACAAGTGGTAAATGGCCCATAGCCGTGTGAGAGACAAGTAGAAGAGATGCGCGTAGTCCTTGCGCAAAGGGAACGGTGGTAAGGATAGTCCACGGGATCCCAAAGCATCGTTGCTCTCAAGAGCTCGTTTCGTCAACTCATGGGATTGAGAAGTTGACGAGTATACATGAGTACCTACACAAAACAAAGACAAAGGAAAAATTGTGTGTGCATGATATATGTACACATCATCCATCATGATGCGCACATGCATGTGTCGGTTAGCACAAAATATCCAATGCTCAAATAAATGAGATGCGTGATATAGAAACATGTCATCCATCATGATAGGTTTGTTGTTATGTATAGCATAATGGAGACTCAAATTGTGTAATGCATCATGAGCAATATCTAGAGCATTGTTATTCATGGAATGCATATGGTGCAAGCAATCATGGAAATCATGCAAAGGATGGGATGAATCAAAATCTCCAAACGTGTATGAGGAAACTATGGGGGTCTCCTCATGAGCAAGAGTAGAAACATCACGTGGAGAATATTGACAACATCCACAACAATGCATGTTTGGAACAATGTGATCATGGCATGGAATAGTAGATGAATTGCGCAAATCATGTAAAGGAAGCATGGCAATATCATCACAAGAGAAGCAAAAGCCAATGACCATCATCTCATCATCTATGCCATAAGTGCAAATGGGATTGATTTTAATGGGGCATTGATGCGGAGCATCCTTCCATCATCCCCATGGACTCTACATCGACACATCCAACCCCACGAGGACCCACGACGAGAGCTCGAGCACGTGCTATTCAATCCGAGGTTAACTCTCTCCTTGTTGAACTTCACTTTGACCCACTTGAGACATGGCTACTACCTCAAACGGAGATGCTTTGTGTGCTCAGGTACCAGGTAAGCAACCAAGGAGAAGGAACGGTGCAAGACGGACATCAAGATCAAGGAAGCATTCGGCCCAACCTGGAGGGACCGGTACAACCGCCCCACAACCGGCCGGGCGGAACAACCGGCCTACTACCGCCCAACAACCGGACGCTATTCGGTGATCAAGCGGTGCAAGGCCGGTACAGCACCGGATGTACCGGTAAAACCCAAATGACCGGAACTACTGCCCCACGATCGGTACAATCATTGGGGCCCCGACGCCTACCGCAGGTTAACACTGACCCGGCGTTAGTACCGCCTTCCTCGACCGGTACTTCCGCTCCCCTGGATCGCCAGGTACAACCGCCCCTCGACCGGAACAACCGGCTGTCACAAGACAGGGGCTCGGGCATGAGGCCCATGTACCCCTTCACTTCGCCCCCATTTGCACTAAGACTATAAACAGAACTCCCCCACCTCCTGATTAGGTTAGCATTGGATTAGCTCAAATTCTTGTGTGAGAGCCTTTGCTCATCCACTTAGCTACTTCTCCTCGGAGATCAGGACCTCTACGGAGAAGATCCCCTAAGCGGATTCAAGACCCCCTTCTAGGGTGGACCCCCTCAAGGCCTCCTCACGGAGAAGAACGGCTACCGTTTGTATCGTCCTTTGTTGACCTTGAATCATGTATCTCCCTTTGTGTTCATCGATCTAGCGCTTGTGTGATTGATCTCTTGTCGGTTGAGTGAATTCTCTCTCGTTTTCCCCGTGCTTTCCCTCTCGTTCTTCCGCGTGTTCTTCGTGATTCACCGTAGGATCCGCTCCAACGTGAAAGATCATCCACGTAGGGTTCCGCCCTACATCATCTATGGTATCATGAGCCACGTTGATCACGTTTTGGAGCCCCTACCCCTCTTTTTCTAGCTTGATTTTGTTGTTTTTGTCCTAATTCCGAAAATTCCCCACAAAAATAGCCCCAAATTTTTTTTGTGATTTGTTGGTGTGATGAAATTTTGTTGGATTTGGTCCATGGATTTGTGTTGCTGCGTGTGGATCTAGCTTTCCCCACCCTCCCCACCTCTTTCCATCCACGAAACCCACCCAATTTTGCCCGAAATCCTCCATTACCGCCACAAAATCGTTTCCCGACTCGAAGCGGTACAACCGCCCCTCGAAGCGGTACCACCGCTGAGTACCTCGGCGGTACAATCGCCCGTCCGAGTGGTACTACCGCCTGTGCCAATTTCAGCATTACGAAGTTTCACCATTTTCGGCATAACTTCCACATCCGAGTCCGATTTTCGCGTTCGTTAGCGTTGAGAAGCTATTGACATCCCCCATCCACCACCACTTTCCGTTTCCACCATTGTTGCTTTTGGTCTTTGAGAATTTGAGTTGTTGTTCCCGTGTCCTATTGTGTTTCGGCTATATAGGTACGGTTCGACATCAACATAACCACCGCTCATCTTCGCCAAGGACTCATCATCGCCAAGGACGGTAACTTCGACGACATCTTTGTCATACCTTGCAATTGCATTGATACCCACATGGCCTTATTTTTGCGTAGCTTACCCATCGAGACTAGCCATTGAGTATTGCCGGCAACGTGACTTGTGCACATTAGTGATCATACTTCATAGCATACATACCATACCACCGTGGTGCATATCTTGGGATCCATTTGTGTGTCACAAAGTTGTCATAGCATACACAATTGCTATCTTGGTTCGTGAAGTTTTGCATGAGAAAAGAGCTCAAAAGTGAAAGAGCCACACAAGCTTTTAAGCAAAGAGGAAAGATAAGCAAAGAGCTTATGAGCAAGAACCATAGCATCATACTACATTAAGATTGTCATATCGGATCATCTTGGATCATAGCACCGAAATACCATACATATAGCATACGTGGGATAAAGATAGTTGCATTTTTGCATAGTAGGTTGTGCACAAGTTCCGTATCCGCCTATTGTGCAATCGTGCTAGCGTCTCTCTAGTATTGTGCAACAAGAGCATTTTCATGGATTCCACATTTTGGCACACTTTTGGTTTGCACAATCCCACTTATCTATTTGCGTGTGTGTTTCCGTGTACCACTAGTTGCTTGGTCTACTTGTTCCATTTGCAAATTTGTGTACCTTTTCCAACATTATTGACGCCACTTACAATTGCATCAAATTTTGTGCCACCATCCTTACCAAGCTCCACCATAAGCTCTTATTTGTCTAGGTGTGAGAACCGACAAGGATTGGTACCAATAGTGCTATTTCATTGTCCGCATTTGAGTGAACTTGATTCATCTTCAACATCGGTCAAAGGTACATTGGTATAAGTTCTTTTCCGTTCTTCCACTCACATTTTGCTTGGAATGATGGATAGGCCAAGTACCTCTACCAACCCACTCTTCATCGAAAGCAAGACGACGACATGTCATCATACGTCACCAAGAGCCACCTCTTTGGTGCTGTGAAGCGTTGCACCAAGAACAACAAGCAATGAGCGACCGCGATCGACAACCTCGCCACCGACTTGCGACTCTCCGAGCAACGTACAAGGGACTACTTCGACAACAAGTTCGACGCTCACAAGCAAGAGAATGATGCAAGAATGGACGAGATACGCGCCTTGATGAGACGCCGACATCATTCTACTTCATCATCAAGACGGAGCCGCTCGAGTCGACACTCCGACGACACCTTCTACGACTCAAGTACACCTACTTCGAACACTTCTCGTCGTGCCGCTCGTCAAGACCGTCATGCATCTCGCAACCCGCTACATGACAAGCATTCACAAGAGCAAGTTGATGATCAAGTTCCTCGTCCTCAATCAAACCAAGAGGTTTTTGCTCAAGCTCAAGAACGACAACGTCTTCCTCGCCAACAAGAGGAAGAACGAGTACGTCTTCACCAAGACGAACAAGACGCCAAGGCTCAACGTCTTCAACAACAACAACGTGAAGCGCAAGCTCTTGAGGCGCAACGTGCCCTTCAAGAATCAAGTAGAGCCTTCGCAAACCGCAATCGCGAACGGCGCAATCAAGAGGAAGCCCTTCGAGAAGAAATCCAAGAGAGGAACTACCAACCTCATGTACAACGTCAAGTTCCTCAAGCCCCTCCACAAGCTCGTCAAGCTCCACCTCAACCTCAAGTTCAACAAGGGCAAGTTGATCATGGTCTTCCTCCGCCAAGAGCAACATGAAGACGATTACAATCCACGTCAAGGACGTCATCATCAACATCGCCAACAACACAATGAAGAGCAACGCTTCTGACAAGATAAAATTCACCATGCCCAAGTTCAATGGAAGCAATGACCCCGAAGACTACCTCTCATGGGCATTGAAAGTTGACAAAATCTTCCGGTTGCACAACTACGATGAAGCGAAGAAAATCGCTATGGCATCACTTGAGTTCCAAGACTATGTGCTCGTACGGTGGGAACAAATCATTGAGCGACGACAAGCAAGAGGTGAACCTCCAATCACCACTTGGGCTCAAATGAAGGATGTCATGCGAGCACGTTTTGTGCCAACCTACTACAACCGCGACCTCTTCAAGAAACTCCAACTACTCAAGCAAGGAACAAAGAGTGTTGAAGAATATTACAAGGAAACGGAGATAGCCATGATTCGAGCCAATGTCAAAGAAGATGATGAGCAAACTATGGCACGTTTCTTGAATGGACTCAATCATCCCATCAAGAAGATCGCCGACTTCCAACCATACTCAACCCTCATTGAGCTCGTGCATCAAGCTACAAAGGCGAACGCCAAGTGCAAGATGACTTCAAGTACGCCAAGTACTCACCCAAGACCTACGGCTTCTCCAACAACCAAGCTTCAACGACTCCTCCAACATCTACATCAACCAAGCTTTCTTCAAGAAACGACGACAAGTCAATTTACAAGAAGACTTCGACAAGTTCAAGTCGTCCTCCTCCTACTACAAGCAACCTCAAGCCGCGTGCAAGTAATGCACCAACAAGTGTTTCACTTGCGGCGGCTGAGGCCACAAGTCATATGAATGCACCAACAAGCGCACCATGATCCTCAACGACGATGCCACATATGACTCCATGAGTGAAGAGGAGATGGAAGCTCTTGAGCAAGTGGCCATGCACCGGCGAGTGAACGAAGATGAAGATGATCAAGTGTTTTGTGATGAGGATTCGAGCCCCGCTCTCGTTGTCTCCAAGGTCTTGACTCTTCAACATCAACAAGAAGAAGACCAACGATGCCACATCTTCCACACAAAAGCCGGCATCAATGGACGGTCCATCAAGGTCATCATCGATGGAGGTAGTTGCCACAACTTGGCAAGTGAAGAACTATGCTCCAAGCTCCAATTGGTAAAGAAGAGGCACCCACACCCTTACAAGGTTCAATGGCTAAGTGACTCCGGCACTATACGAGTTGAGCATACGGTCCTAGTCTCTTTCAAAATTGGTGCATACGAAGACACTTTGGAGTGTGATGTGGTCCCAATGACCGTTTGTCACCTACTTCTTGGTCGACCATGGCAATTCGACCGTGGTGTCATACACAATGGGCGTACCAATCACTATAGCTTCAAGATGAAAGGGAAAGAATATGTGCTACGACCTATGTCTCCTAGTCAAGTGATAGCCGACAAGCAAGCCACACATCATAGAGAAAAGAGTGAGAAAGTGATCCACCCAAAAGCGAGTGAGAGCCACAAGCCAAATTTGAGCGACTCTTCGCCTAGAGAGAAAACCTCATTCTATTTGCCACCAAAAGTGAGATGAGAGAAGTGTGTGAGAACCCATCGAGTGTGATGCACTTTGTCCTTGTGTGCAAGGATGGAGAACCAAAACTAACACCATTCACGAGCTACCATTGGTGTTTCAATCTCTTTTGCAGGAATTCCAAGATGTTTTCCCTGATGAGCTACCTCCGGGTCTACCTCCTCTTCGAGGCATTGAGCATCGAATCGACCTCATCCCCGGAGCGCCTCTACCAAACAAAGCTCCACACCGAGTCAATCCTGAAGAAACCAAGGAGATTCAACGGCAAGTACAACAACTCATCGACAACGACCATGTACGTGAAAGCCTAAGCCCTTGTGACGTTCCGGTTATTCTTGTGCCTAAGCCCGATGGAAGTTTTCGCTTGTATTCCGATTGTAGACCTATCAATGCGATCACCGTCTGTTATAGGCATCCCATTCCTCGCTTAGATGATATGCTTGATGAACTTAGTGGAGCCAACTTTTTCTCCAAAATTGACCTTAAAAGTGGCTATTATCAAATCCGCATACAAGAGGGTGATGAATGGAAAACTGCTTTCAAAACCAAATTTGGTTTATATGAATGGTTAGTGATGCCTATGGGTCTTTTGGAAGCTCCGGTACTTTTGTGCGTCTTATGCATCATGTGCTTCGTCCTTATATTGGAGTCTTTGTTGTGGTTTACTTTGATGATATTCTTGTGTTTAGCAAAACCATGAAAGAGCACATCAATCATGTAAAATCTGTGTTGCAAACTCTTCGCAAGGAAAGTCTTTATGCAAAATTGAAAAAATGCACTTTTGGAGTTGACAAAGTGGTTTTCTTGGGTTTTGTAGTATCCTCAAAGGGTGTCCATGTTGATGAATCTAAAATTCAAGCAATTAAAACTTGGCCCCAACCAACCAATTTGCAACAAGTGCGAAGTTTTCTTGGTCTTGCGGGTTTTATCGTCACTTTGTGAAAGATTTTAGCACAATTTCCGCTCCTTTGCATGCCTTGAGTAAGAAGAATACTCCCTTTGTTTGGGGAACTTTGCAATCAACCGCTTTCGATGAGCTCAAGTCTTTGCTTACTCATGCTCCGATTCTTGCTTTGCCCAATTTTGACAAAACTTTTGAGGTTCATTGTGATGCAAGTGGTACCGGAATTGGCGGAGTTTTGATGCAAGAAAACGAGCCATTGCTTATTTTAGTGAAAAACTCTCCGGTGCTCAACTTAATTATCCCATCTATGACAAAGAATTGTATGCTTTAGTGCGTGTGCTACATGTTTGGGAACATTACCTTAGACCTCATGAGTTTGTCATCCATACCGATCATGAAACAGCTTAAGTACCTCAAAGGTCAAACTAAATTGAACAAGCGTCATGCAAAATGGAGTGAATTCATTGAATCTTTTCCTTATGTGATCAAGTACATTAAGGGTAAAGAAAATGTAGTTGCCGACGCTTTCACGCATAAACATGCTTGTCACTCAACTGGAGTTGAATGGTATTGGTTTTGAGCATATAGAAGACTTGTATGAGCATGATCCATCTTTTGCTTCTCCTGATGCTAAGTGTTTGACGCATCCTTCTTGGGAACAATATTACATCAAGGATGGTTATCTTATGAGAGCTAACTAACTTTGCATTCCCGAGTCTTCTCTTCGTTTGCTCCTTTTGCAAGAGGCTCATGGAGGCGGACTCATGGGACACTTTGGACGCGACAAGACATTCGCCATGCTCTCCAACAACTACTTTTGGCCCAAGATGTTCCGCGACGTCTCACGCTTCACCACCCGATGCTATACATGTCGCAAAGCTAAGTCTAAAGCTCAATCTCATGGTCTTTACATGTCTCACGCTTCACCACCCGAAGACATTAGTATGGATTTTGTACTTGGTTTTCCTAGGACTCAAAATGGCAAGGATTCCGTGTTTGTTGTTGTGGATAGATTTTCTAAGATGGCACATTTCATTCATTGCAACAAGATAGACAATGCTTCACATGTTGCAAATCTCTTTTGTAGGAAATCTTGCGACTACATGGCATACCAAAGACAATCGTCTCCGATCGTGACGTCAAGTTCTTGAGTTACTTTTGGAAGACCCTATGCGCCAAGCTCAGAATAAAGCTCTTGTTCTCCTCGGCATACCATCCTCAAACCAACGGCCAAACGGAGGTGACGAACCGCACACTATCCACTCTACTTCGTGTCTTGATCAAAAGGAACATCAAGGAGTGGGAGGCATGTCTACCCATCGCCGAGTACGCCTACAACCGTGCAAGACATTCGACTAACGGCAAGTCCCCTTCGAGGTCGCTTCACGGCTTCAACCCGTTGTCCCCATTGGACATTCTACCTCTCCCTCTACAAGAGCGCACCAACATGGATGCGAGTGCACGGGCAATCTACATCAAGAAGATGCATGAGGATACAAGGCACACCATCGGCGCCAAGTACAACGACTAGCGTCCAAGCTCAACGTCAACAAGCAGCCCAAGATATTCAACATTGGAGACCTCGTGTGGCTACACCTTCGCAAGGACCGCTTCCCCAACGAACGCAAGTCCAAGCTTCTCCCGCGAGCCGATGGACCCTTCAAGGTGCTAGCACGCTACAACGACAACGCCTACAAGATTGAACTCCCACAAGACAAGTACACCGTGAGCGACATCTTCAATGTCAAAGACCTCTCGTGATGCGGAGCATCCCACGATCATCCCCATGGACTTACAACAGTCTCATCAAGAGCCAAGAGGACCCATGACACGAGCTAGAGCTAGAGCTCTCGAGAACGAGGTGACCTCTTTCCTTATTGATATCACATATGATCCACTCGAGACATGGCTACTACCTAAGTCCGATATGCTATGCATGATTAGGTGTCAAGGGAACCTCCCGAGGATGCACGTGAAGATGGACAAGCCACCAAGTCGGCGGATGAAGAGAACCAACGGAGAAGGCCGAGAACACCTTCCAGTGCCGGACATCCGCCATGGCCCCGACATCCGGCCCCTGGAGCTTCTACCTCAACAGGATCCAATCTGGCCAAGTCTCCAGGGCCCGGACATCCGGCCCCCAGCCCGGAAATCCGGCGCCCCTTTTCCGATTCGGCTGAAACGGTCGCCCCAACCCGGACATCCGGGCTGAGAGCCCGGACATCCGGCGCCTCATGGCCGGGACATCCGGCCCGACGCCCGGACGTCCGGCCTCCCCTGCCTGCGCACAGTGCCTCAGGGCCTTGTCACTTGTACCCATTCGCCCGAGACTATATATACTTGTTCCCTTTCCTCTTTCTAGGGTTAGCATTGGATTAGCTCATATTCTTGTGTGAGAGCCTTTGCTCATCCACTTGGCTACTTCTCCACCGAGATCAGGACCTCTCCGGAGAAGATCCCCCAAGCGGATTCAAGACCCCCTTCTAGGGTGGACCCCCTCAAGGCCTCCTCACAGAGAAGAACAGCTACCGTTTGTATCTTACCTTTGTTGATCTTGAATCTTGTGCCACTCTATGTGATCGATAATCTAGCACTTGTGTGATTGATCTCTTGTCAGTTTCGTGATTTCTCTCTCGTTTCTCTCGTGTTCTTCCCCGTGTTCATCGTGATTCCCCGTAGGATCCGCTCCAACGTGAAAGATCATACACGTAGGGTTCCGTCCTACATCATCTATGGTATCATGAGCCACGTTGATCACGTTATTGGAGCCCCTACCCCTCTTTTCTAGCTTGATTTTGTTGTTTTTGTCCTAATTCCGAAAATTCCCCACAAAAATAGCCCCAAATTTTTTGTGATTTGTTCGTGTGATGAAGTTTTGTTTGATTTGATCCGTGGATTTCGTGTGTTACAGGTAGATCTAGCTTTCTCCCACCATTTCCACAATTTCCATCCACAAAATCCTCAATTTTGCCCGGTTCCCACCTTCCCGCTGGTGTTCATCGAGCCGGACATCCGCCCGAGCAGCCCGGACATCCGCCCGATCAGCCCGGACATCCGGCTTCCAGCCGGATTTCCGCCCCGGTAACAACAATCCCTTCCACCACCCGATCACCGCCTAACTTTCGCCAAATTTTGTCCGTGCCCACATACACTTCCACTTACCTCCACCACTTCCGCATAACACCACCTTAGCCTTTCCCACTTCCAATTCCGACATCGTTGCCAAATTTTGCCTTGAGAATTTGAGTTGGGGTTTTCCGTATCCTTTTGTGTTTCGGCTATCTAGGTACGGTTCAACATCAAGATCACCACCGCTCATCTTCGTCAAGGACGGTAACATCATCGACACCTTTGTCATTACTTGCAATTGCATTGATAACCATCATAACCCATCTTTTGCGTTGCTTACCCATCGAGACTAGCCATTGAGTATTGCCGCAACGTGACTTGTGCACATTAGTGATCATACTCCATAGCATACATAACATACCAAAGTGGTGCATATCTTACCATCAACTTGTGTGTCACAAAGTTGTCATCGCATACACAATTGCTATCTTGGTTCGTGAAGTTTTGCATGAGAAAAGAGCTCAAAAGAGAAAGAGCCATTCAAGCTTTGAAGCAAAGAGAGAAAGATAAGCAAAGAGCTTATGAGCAAGAACCATAGCATCATACAACATTAAGATTGTCATACTTGATCATCTTGGATCAACACATCGAAACACCATACATATAGCATACTTGGGTAGAAGTCGTTGCATTTTGCTTAGTAGGTTGTGCACAAGTTCGTATCCGCCTATTGTGCAATCGTGCTAGCGTCTCTCTAGTGTTGTGCAACAAGAGCATCTTGGTGAATTCCACATTTTGGCCCATCCTTGGTTGCATAACCCCATATTATCTTTTATGTGTGTTTCTGTGTACCTTATCTTGCTAGTGGTCTACTTGTTGCATTTGCAAATTTGTGAATCATTTCCAACTTTATTGAGTCTCACTTACAATTGCATCAAATTTTGTGCCACCATCCTAACCGAGCTCCACCATAAAGCTTTTACTTGTGTAGGTGTGAGAACCGACAAGAATCGGTACCAAGAGTGCTATTTCATTGTCCGCATTGGAGTGAACTTTATTCATCTTCAACATCGGTCAAAGGTACATTGGTATAAGTTCTTTTCCGTTCTACCACTCACATTTTGCTTGGAATGATGGATAGGCCAAGTTCTTCTACCAACCCACTCTTCAACGAGCAAGACGCATTTACATGTCTTCATATGTCACCAAGAACCACCTATTTGGTGCACAACGAGCGTTGCACCAAGAACAACAAGCAATGAGCGCATCAGATCGACAACCTCACCACCGACTTGCGACTCTCCGAGCAACGTACAAGAGACTACTTCGACAACAAGTTCGAGGCTCACAAGCAAGAGAATGATGCAAGAATGGACGAGATCCGCGCGTTGATGACAAACCGGCATCATTCCACTTCTTCATCATCAAGACGGAGCCGCTCATGTCGACATTCCGACGACACATTCTACGACTCAAGTACACCGTCATCGAACACTCTTCGACGAGCCGCGCGGCAAGACCGTCATGCATCTCGCAACCCGTTACATGTCAAGCATTCACAAGAGCAAGTTGATGATCAAGTTCCTCGTCCTCAATCTATTCAAGAGGCTTTTGCTCAAGCTCAAGAACGACAACGTCTTCGTCGCCAACAAGAGGAAGAACGAGCACGTCTTCACCAAGACGAACAAGACGCCAAGGCTCAACGTCTTCAACAACAACAACGTGAAGCGCAAGCTCTTGAGGCGCAACGTGCCCTTCAAGAATCAAGTAGAGCCTTCGCCAACCGCAATCGCGAACGGCGCAATCAAGAGGAAGCCCTTCGAGAAGAAATACAAGAGAGGAACTACCAACCTCATGCACAACGACAAGTTCCTCAAGCTCCTCCACAAGCTCGTCAAGCTCCACCTCAACCTCAAGTTCAACAAGGGCAAGTTGATCATGGTCTTCCTCCGCGCCAAGAGCAACATGAAGACGAATACAATCCACGCCAAGGACGTCATCATCAACATCGCCAACAACACAATGAAGAGCAACGCCACGGCAAGCTAAAATTCACCATGCCAAAGTTCAATGGAAGCAATGACCTCAAGACTACCTCTCATGGGCATTGAAGGTTGACAAAATCTTCCGCTTGCACAACTACGATGAAGCGAAGAAAATCGCTATGGCATCACTTGAGTTCCAAGACTATGTGCTCATATGGTGGGAACAAATCATTGAGCGACGACAAACAAGAGATGAACCTCCAATCACCACTTGGGCTCAAATGAAGGATGTCATGCGAGCACGTTTTGTGCCAACCTACTACAACCGTGACCTCTTCAAGAAACTCCAACTACTCAAGCAAGGAACAAAGAGCGTTGAAGAATATTACAAGGAAATGGAGATAGCCATGATTCGAGCCAATGTCAAGGAAGATGATGAGCAAACAATGGCACGTTTCTTGGATGGACTCAATCATCCCATCAAGAAAATCGCCGACTTCCAACCATACTCATCCCTCATTGAGCTCATGCATCAAGCTACAAAGGCGGAACGCCAAGTGCAAGATGACTTCAAGTATGCCAAGTACTCATCCAAGACCTACGGCTCCTCCAACAACCAAGCTTCAACGACTCCTCCAACATCTACATCAACCAAACTTTCTTCAAGAAACGACGACAAGTCAAGTTACAAGAAGACTTCGACAAGTTCAAGTCGTCCTCCTCCTACTACAAGCAACATCAAGCCGCGTGCTTCATCCTCTACTCCGACCGATGAGACCATCAAGACAAGCTCCTTCAAGTGTTTCACTTGCGGCGGCCGAGGCCACAAGTCATACGAATGCACCAGCAAGCGCACCATGATCCTCAACGACGATGGCACATATGACTCCATGAGTGAAGAGGAGAGGGAAGCTCTTGAGCAAGTGGCCATGCACCGGCAAGTGAACGAAGAAGAAGATGATCAAGTCTTTTGTGATGAGGATTCGAGCCCCGCTCTCTTTGTCTCCAAAGTCTTGACTCTTCAACATCAACAAGAAGAAGACCAACGATGCCACATCTTCCACACAAAAGCCGGCATCAATGGACGGTCCATCAAGGTCATCATCGATGGAGGTAGTTGCCACAACTTGGCAAGTGAAGAACTATGCTCCAAGCTCCAATTGGCAAAAGGAAGCACCGCATCCTTACAAGGTGCAATGGCTAAGTGATTCAAGCACTATACGAGTTGAGCATACGGTCCTAGTCTCTTTCAAAATTGGTGCATACGAAGAAACTTTGGAGTGTGATGTGGTCCCAATGACCGTTTGTCACCTACTTCTTGGTCGACCATGGCAATTCGACCGTGGTGTCATACACAATGGGCGTACCAATCACTATAGCTTCAAGATGAAAGGGAAAGAATATGTGCTCGACCTATGTCTCCTAGTCAAGTGATAGCCGACAAACAATCCACTCCTCATAGAGACAAGAGAGAGAAAGGATCCACGCGAAAGTGAGTGAGAGCCACAAGCCAAATTTGAGCGACTCTTCACCTAGAGAGAAAAACCTCATTCTATTTGCCACCAAAAGTGAGATGAGAGAAGTGTGTGAGAACCCATCGAGTGTGATGCACTTTGTCCTTGTGTGCAAGGATGGAGAACCAAAACTAACACCATTCACGAGCTACCTTTGGTGTTTCAATCTCTTTGCAGGAATTTCAAGATGTTTTCCCCAATGAGCTACCTCCGGTCTACCTCCTCTTCGAGGGATAGAGCATCGAATTGACCTCATCCCCGAGCGCTTCTACCAAACAAAGCTCTGCATCGAGTCAATCCGGAAGAAACCAAGGAGATTCAACGGCAAGTACAACAACTCATCGACAACGGTCATGTACGTGAAAGCTTAAGCCCTTGTGCCGTTAGGTTATTCTTGTGCCTAAGCCCGATGGAAGTTTCCGCTTGTGCTCGATTGTCGACCTATCAATGCGATCATCGTCCGATATAGGCATCCCATTCCTCGCTTAGATGATATGCTTGATGAACTTAGTGGAGCCAACTTTTTCTCAAAATTGATCTTAAAAGTGGCTATTATCAAATCCGCATACAAGAGGGTGATGAATGGAAAACTGCTTTCAAAACCAAATTTGGTTTATATGAATGGTTAGTGATGCCTATGGGTCTTTCGGAAGCTCCGGTACTTTTGTGCATCTTATGCATCATGTGCTTCATCCTTATATTGGAGTCTTTGTTGTGGTTTACTTTGATGATATTCTTGTGTTTAGCAAAACCATGAAAGAGCACATCAATCATGTAAAATCTGTGTTGCAAACTCTTCGCAAGGAAAGCCTTTATGCAAACTTGAAAAAATGCACTTTTGGAGTTGACAAAGTGGTTTTCTTGGGTTTTGTAGTTTCCTCAAAGGGTGTCCATGTTGATGAATCTAAAATTGAAGCAATTAAAACTTGGCCCCAACCCACCAATTTGCAACAAGTGCGAAGTTTTCTTGGTCTTGCGGGTTTCTATCGTCGCTTAGAAAGATTTTAGCACAATTGCCGCTCCTTTGCATGCTTTGAGCAAGAAGAATACTCCCTTTGTTTGGGGAACTTTGCAATCAACCGCTTTTGATCAGCTTAAATCTTTGCTTACTCATGCTCCGATTCTTGCTTTGCCCAATTTTGACAAAACTTTTGAGGTTCATTGTGATGCAAGTGGTACAAGAATTGGCGGAGTTTTGATGCAAGAAAAACGAGCCATTGCTTATTTTAGTGAAAAACTCTCCGGTGCTCAACTTAATTATCCCATCTATGACAAAGAATTGTATGCTTTAGTGCGTGTGCTACATGTTTGGGAACATTACCTTAGACCTCATGAGTTTGTCATCCATACCGATCATGAAACGCTTAAGTACCTCAAAGGTCAAACTAAATTAAACAAGCGTCATGCAAAATGGAGTGAATTCATTGAATCTTCTCCTTATGTGATCAAGTACATTAAGGGTAAAGAAAATGTAGTTGCCGACGCGCTTTCACGCATATGCATGCTTATCACTCAACTTGAGTTGAATGTTATTGGTTTTGAGCATATAAAAGACTTGTATGAGCATGATCCATCTTTTGCTTCTCCTTATGCTAAGCGTTTGACGACACGTCTTGGGAACAATATTACATCAAGGATGGTTACCTTATGAGAGCTAACAAACTTTGCATTCGAGTCTTCTCTTCGTTTGCTCCTTTTGCAAGAGGCCCATGGAGGCGGACTCATGGGACACTTTGGACGCGACAAGACATTCGCCACGCTCTCCAACAACTACTTTTGGCCCAAGATGTTCATGACGTCTCACGCTTAACCAACCGATGCTATACATGTCGCAAAGCTAAGTCTAAAGCTCAATCTCATGGTCTTTACATGCCTCTTCCTATTCCATATCAACCATGGGAAGACATTAGTATGGATTTTGTACATGGGTTGCCTAGGACTCAAAATGGCAAGGATTCCGTCTTTGTTGTTGTGGATAGATTTTCTAAGATGGCACATTTCATTCCTTGCAACAAGATAGACGATGCTTCACATGTTGCAAATCTCTTTGTAGGGAAATCTTGCGACTACATGGCGCATCAAGACAATCGTCTCCGATCGTGACGTCAAGTTCTTGAGTTACTTTTGGAAGACCCTATGTGCCAAGCTCGGAATCAAGCTCTTGTTCTCCTCGGCATACCACCGACGGCCAAACGGAGGTGACGAACCGCACACTATCCACTTTACTTCGTGTCTTGATCAAGAAGAACATCAAGGAATGGGAAGCATGCCTACCCATCGCCGAGTACGCCTACAACCGAAAGCAAGACATTCGACTACCGCAAGTCCCCTTCGAGGTCGTCTACGGTTTCAACCCGTTGTCCCCATTGGACATTCTACCACTTCCTCTCCAAGAGCGCACCAACATGGATGCAAGTCAACGAGCAAGCTACATCAACAAGATGCACGAAGATACAAGGCACACCATTGAGCTCCAAGTACAACGTCAAGCAAACAAGCTCAACGCCAACAAGCAACCCATCGTCTTCAACATTGGTGATCTAGTGTGGCTACACCTTCGCAAGGACCGCTTCCCCAAAGAACGCAAGTCCAAGCTTCTCCCTCGAGCCGATGGACCTTTCAAGGTGCTAGCACGCCACAACGACAACGCCTACAAGATCGACCTACCTCGAGACAAATACAACGTGAGCGACATCTTCAACGTCAAGGACCTCGCACCATTCCATGGAGATGAAGCTTTTGATCCGAGGTCGGATCTCTCCCAAGGGGGGGAGATGATGCGGAGCATCCCACGATCATCCCCATGCATCCACAACCGTCTCATCAAGAGCCAAGAGGACCCATGACACGAGCTAGAGCTAGAGCTCTCGAGAACGAGGTGACCTCCTTCCTTATTGATATCGCATATGATCCACTCGAGACATGGCTACTACCTAAGTCCGATATGCTATGCATGATTAGGTGTCAAGGGAACCTCCAGGGTGCACGTGAAGTCGGACAAGCCGCCAAGTCCATGGATGAAGAGAACCAACGGAAACGGGCAAAATCACCTTCCAGGCCCCGGACATCCGGCCATGACCCCGGACATCCGGCCCCTGGAGCTTTTACCTCAGCATCAGCCAAGCTGCCCAAGTCTATAGGGCCCGGACATCCGGCGTCCAAGCCCGGACATCCGGCCCCCAGCCCGGATATCCGGCCTGGCCCGAAATCCGGCACCCTCTCCCGATTCGGCTGAAGCAGTCGCCCAGCCGGACATCCGGGCTGAGAGCCGGACATCCGGCGCCTCATGACGGCCGGACATCCGACTGGCCCGGACATCCGGCCTCCCCTGCCTGCGTGCAGTGTATCCGGGACGTGTCCCATGTACCCCTTCGCCCCCGAGACTATATATACTTCATCCCCTTCCTCTTTCTAGAGTAGCATTGGATTAGCTCATATTTTGTGTGAGAGCCTTTGCTCATCCACTTGGCTACTTCTCCTCGGAGATCAGGACCTCTACGGAGAAGATCCCCCAAGCGGATTCAAGACCCCTTCTAGGGTGGACCCCATCAAGGCCTCCTCATGGAGAAGAACGACTACCGCTTTGTATCTTTCCTTTGTTGATCTTGAAGCTTGTGCCACTCTATGTGATCGGTGATCTAGCTTTTCGTGTAATTGAACTCTTGTTTTTTCGTGATTTCTCTCGCTTCCTCCGTGTTTCCTTCTTGTTCTTCCGTGTTCCTCGTGATTCCCCGTAGGATCCGCTCCAACGTGAAAGATCATCCACGAGGGTTCCGCCTACATCACCTTGATGGGGTCCACCCTAGAAGGGGGTCTTGAATCCGCTTGGGGATCTTCTCCGTAGAGGTCCCGAGCTCCGAGGAGAAGTAGCCAAGTGGATGAGCAAAGGCTCTCACACAAAATATGAGCTAATCCAATGCTAACCCTAGAAAGAGAAGGATGGAGTATATATAGTCTAGAGGGCGAAGGGTACATGGGTCTCGGCCGGATGCATCAGACGCAGTGTGGAGGCGGATGTCCGGGCCTTCACGAGGTCCCGGATGTCCAGGTTAGCATGTCAGATGTCCGGCCGGAGCGCCACTTCGCCGAATCGGTGCGTGGATTTCAAGCTTCGTCGGATATCCGGCCGGGCCGGATGTTCGGGGCGCGGGGGCCGGATGTCCGGGCCCTGTAGGGTTCCTGGCTGGCCTGCGGCTGATGTGTTGGCGTCTCCAGGGGCCGGATGTCTGGGACCTTGGCCGGATGTCCGGGGCCTGGGGGTGAACTTGCCCGCTTCCGTGGTCCTCTTCATCCGTGGACTTGGCGGCTCGTCCGTCTTCACGCAGCATCTTCTAAGGCTCCTCTTGACACCTAATGATGCATAGCATATCGGACTTAGGTAGTAGCCATGTCTCAAGTGGATCATATGTGATATCACTAAGGAAGGAAGTCACCTCGCTCGAGAGCTCTAGCTCTAGCTCGTGTCATGGGTCCTCTTGGCTCTTGATGAGACGGTTGTAGATCCATGGGGATGATCGTGGGATGCTCTGCATCATCTCCCCCCCCCCCCCTTGGGAGAGATCCGACCTCGGATCAAAAGCTTCATCTCCATGGAATGGTGCGAGGTCCTTGACATTGAAGATGTCGCTCACGTTGTATTTGTCTCGAGGTAGGTCGATCTTGTAAGCGTTGTCGCTAGAAGCGTGCTAGCACCTTGAAAGGTCCATCGGCTCGAGGGAGAAGCTTGGACTTATGCGTTCTTTGGGGAAGCGGTCCTTGCGAAGGTGTAGCCACACTAGATCACCAATGTTGAAGACCATGGGTTGCTTGTTGGCGTTGAGCTTGGTTGCTTGTCGCTGTACTTGGCGCCGATGGTGTGTGATGCGAGCATCCCACGATCATCCCCATGCATCCACAACCGTCTCATCAAGAGCCAAGAGGACCCATGACACGAGCTAGAGCTCTCGAGAACGAGGTGACTTCCTTCCTTATTGATATCACATATGATCCACTCGAGACATGGCTACTACCTAAGTCCGATATGCTATGCATGATTAGGTGTCAAGGGGAATGATCTAGGGCGGAACCCTATGTGGACGATCTTTCACGTTTGGAGAGGATCCCTACTAGGAACACGAAGAACGAGCGGAAGAACACGAGGGAAATCACGGGGAAAACACGAGAGAATCACTCAAACCAACAAGATCAATCACACATGTGCTAGATCGATGAACACAAAGGGAGATACATGATTCAAGGTCAACAAAGGAAGATACAAACGGTAGCCGTTCTTCTCCGGGAGGAGGTCTTGATGGGGCCACCCAAGAGGAGGTCTTGAATCCAAGGTGGATCTTCTCCGAAGAGGGGCCGCGGTCTCTCTCGTGGAGTAGATCGGGTATGGATGAGCGAAGCTCTATCTAATGAGCTAAATCAACGCTAACCCTAGCTAGGAGGAGGTGGAGGAGTATATATAGTCTATGTCCACGAAGGGGTAAGTGAGAGAGAGGATACATGGGCCTCGGGCGAACAACATCTTGTGAGACAGTACCGGACGTCCGCTAGGGGCCGGTCGTCCGGTGGCTCGTGGGCGTCCGGACGTCCGGTAGTCTCCGGACATCCGCTAATTCGGCTCAGGTGTTGTGGCACCGGTCGTCCGGCGGGGCCGGTCGTCCGCTCGCTGGGAGGTATGGCCGGTCGTCCGGTCCTGGACGGACGTCCGCTCGCTATAACTTTGGTACATGGCGCAGGTTTGCCAGTGCCGGACGTCCGGTCCCGACCGGTCGTCCGGTGGCTGGAGTTTCTTTGCCAGCTCCTCTTCTTGTACTTCACGGTCGGTGTCCTCGCCGTCTTGTCCATGGTCTTCCTCCTTGTTCTTGGTCATGCATAGCAAATATATTTGAGGTAGTAACCATGTCTCACATGTGGAAAGTGATGGTTCGGAGAGGAGCGAGTTCACCTTGTGTCCAATGGCGTATGTTCGAGGTCTCGTCATATGTCCACTTGGGGTTTGGAGAGTAGTCCGAGTGTACATGGGGATGAACGTGGGATGCTCCGCATCATCTCCCCCCCCCCCTTGGGAAAGATCCGACCTCGGATCGTGATCCACATCACCATGGAAACGGTTGTCGTAGACGAACTTATAGTTGGACGAAGTTGAAGACATGGCGCAATCCAAGTAGTCCAAGGTGTCGCCGGAGTGATAGTCATGCAAAAAGAGCAAACACAAGCAACACTCGGAAATACAATGGTTAGCGCACCTAAAGTGTCCGGCATGTAAGAATGAGTCCGTCCAAAGGAATTGTTCATGGCAAGGCATGAGATGCTTATCCAAATGATGTAAAATGACATGTAAAGCATTCATGAGAGAAAATTCATGCATTGGGCACACAAAGGTGTCGTGATTGTGATCAATGCAACCACGGTGCAAAATGATGTCATAATGAGACGGTTTGTCAATAGCATGAATATGGCAATGGATGCTCAACATGTGTATGTTATCATGCAATTGATGGTGGACAATATGATCATGATGTATGAATATGTCATCAAGGTATATCACAACAAATTTGCTAAGGAAGTGCACAAGCTCATATATCATGGATGACATGGAAATAGATGCAACAAGACAAGCATAATGTGAGTCAATCCATGCATGGGGTGCAAATTTGTCATGCGTGGTGTTGTACCATAGCTTCGATGTCGTGGCACTCCTCAACTTGAAGGTCCATAGGGTCCATCTCCAATGTCGGTCCTCCATCCAATATATGTATCATGTAGACAAGAAGAAGGAAACAACAATGAAAGAATGACCCATCCAATATGTGTATTTGAGGATGGCTCAAAGGGAAGGAGGTCACCTTTAGGAGGTTCTCAAGGATGATGGAGTTGCCCATCTTGTATTCCTTCACATAAGCAAGTTGTCTCGTGATGTTACCGCCTTGTGAATCCTTCAAAATTAAAGAACATGACGAACACTCGGAAAAACAAATGAGGTTAGCGGAAGTGCAAAACCTATCATTCGTGTGGTAAGATACCCAATAAGTGTATGGATCATGCTCATCATAAGAAAGTACAAGGGAGCGTGTCATAGTATGGAGGCATATGATGCGAGAACAACCAAATACAATAGGCTCAAGTAAACAAGCATGCATCACAAGTGAAGTGTCCAAGTCTCCAAGATCATGAAGCATAGAGGCAACTATAGGAGGCAAGCGACAATAAACAAGAGATATCATGTGAGAGGCATGAACATATATGTCATCAACCCAAGAAAGCAAGTGATAGTGGAACATGGGTGATGCAACATAGCAAGCAATCATAGCGATCAAGTCAAGCAAGCTAGTAGTGCGAAGATGCAACATACTAGAAGGAATCATGGCAAGCATGTCATGTGTGCAAATAGTGGGCATGAGTAAATCACATGACATAGCACAAACATGAAAGCAAGATATGAGGACAATAGCATGAATGTATTGGTTAGGAGCCATATGTAAATAGCAATGGGTCATCATGACTCTCCCAACACAACAAGCATCAATAGCATGGGGCACAAAGAAATCATGACAATAGCTACTAGGATCTCCACCAAGCATGCAAATACACATAGGAGTAGCATAATGGTGAATCATGGGTAGATGCAAGCAAGGGTCACAAGTGCATGGCAAAGGCATAGAAGCAAGCATAACATGCAAAGTGAACACGGTAAAATGAGCATAAGGTGGCAAGTGGTAAATAGCCCATAGCCGTGTGAGAGCCAAGTAGAAGAGATGCGCGTAGTCCTTACGCAAAAGGAATGGTGGGAATGGAAGTCCACATGATCCTAAGTCATCGTTGCTCTCTAGAGCTCGTTTCATCAACTCTTGGGACTGAGAGGTTGACGAGTATACGTGAGTACCTACACAAAACAAAGACAAAGGGAAAATTGTGTGTGCGTGGTAGATGTACACATCATCCATCATGATGCGCACATGCATGTGTGGGTTAGCACAAAATATCCAATGCTCAAATAAATGAGATGCGTGATATAGAAATATGTCATCCATCATGATAGGTTTGTTGTTATGTATAGCATAATGGAGACTCAAATTGTGTGATGCATCATGAGCAATATCTAGAGCATTGTTATTCATGGAATGCATATGGTTCAAGCAATCATGGAAATCATGCAAAGGATGGGATGAATCAAAATCTCCTAATATGCATGAGGAAACTATGGGGTCTCCTCATGAGCATTAATGGAAACATCACATGGAGAATATGGACAACATCCAAAACAAAGCATATTTGGTTCAATGTGATCATGGCATGACATAGTAGATGAATTGCACAAATCATGTAAAGGAAGCATGGCAATATCATCACAAGAGAAGCAAAATCCAATGCCCATCATCTCGTCATCTATGCCATAAGTGCAAACGGGATTGATTTTAATGGGGCATGCATAGTTACTATGTTGAGATTGTAAAGATGCAATATGGGAGATCTCACTCATAGTATATGACAGGTTCAATGGATTGTCAAACATGAAGTGACCAATAGAATTTTCACAAGATATCCTATGGAACATAGCATCACAACTAGGGAAGTCAACATGCATCATCATATTCATCGTAAATAGGTAAGTCAAGGCATGAAGAAGTCTCACTAGCATGAAGCATGGGAATAGGTGGGTCAACATCATGGGGGCAATCAAAGTCAAGAGAGTCCACTAGTGGGACAAGAGAAGCACCATCACCTATGTTACCGTTGGAGCGTCGCTCATGTGTTGTAGGTGAGGTGTTGAAGATCGTCTCGTTGTCATCTTCATCTTGACGGAACCATGTGGGGGTGCATCATCGTCCACCATGGCCATCGTCGTCTCCAATGGAGGAATAGACTCGTCAAGGATAGGCATGTCGTCATGTAGGAGACCTAGCACCAAAGAAGAAAACACACTAGGAGTAGAGGTTAAGTCGTTAGAAATCATGGTGGCCTCACATGCCGTGTCAACTACCTCACTCTCTAAGTGTTGTGGCTCACTCACTCCAATGGTTGGTGGAGTCACTCAAATGGCTCTCAACCTCACATAGGATGTGTGGCATGCTCTCAAGTGTGGGGCTAGTGGTGGTCACACTCATCCTCTCATAGGAAATGCTCTCAATGTCACGTATGGTGGAGTCACTCGTCTCTATCATGGGGTGGTGGCTCTCCTCACATGGCAATTGGGTCATCTCATGATATGTGGGTGTCGGAGAGATGTAGGTGCAAATGTCTCCATGCACAACTCCTTTCGCCGTGGTCGAAGGGGATGGCCCATGCTCGACCGTCTTGTCACCGTCTTGGTGTGGGAGGCCCATATGATGTGGCACCTCGTAGCTCGTCTCCATGACCGAAGGGAATTTCCCATGCTCGGCCATCTTCCTTGAGGGGCTTCCGAAGATGGAAGTGTCGCCCTCGCTCATAGGTAGTCGCCTTGGACTTGATGAAGTCGATGTAGGCGTACACACGTGGGAAGTAGGCGAAGATGATGCGACGTCCAAAGGCGAAGATGCCTTGATAGCACTTGGCGAAGATGCCGAAGTGGTTGTTGTAGTCGTAGCGCCGTCTTGGTGGTGGTCGTCTCGCGGTCGTCTTTTGTGCTGTTGAAGCTTGGACTTGGCGTGAAGTAGAGCTTGTTGGGACTTGTGCATTTGTGCTTGGCGAGCATCTTCATGATGATGGTGTCGTTGTCGCACTTGAGCTCGTAGTAGATGTCGTTCGTCGTCGTCATGCACATGATTCTCGGAGGTGACTTGCCCTTCATGACGATGTGGATCACGAGCGTGATGGTGGTCGCCATGTAGACGTGGACGAGGACGATTTGCACTTGCATCATTTTCGCGCTCCGAAGACTTGTGGCTTGAATGTCGCCGCCTTGAAGATGACGAAGGGGAAGAAGACTTGATCAAAGCTCTAATCTCCTCCATCCTTGCATCTTGCTCCTCTTTATGTGCGGAAAGCTTCTTGTCGATGTAGTCCCTTTTCCTTGCTTCGAGAGATGAATGTCGATGGAGAGGTTCTCCATGCGCTCTTGCAAGCTTGATTGTGCGCCTTGCATTTGTCGTTGTAGATCGAAGATTGACGCTTTGGTGATGTAGTTGTTCACGCCGTCGTTGTTGTCGAAGACCGGAGATGAAATGCCTTGCCTATCCATCACAAGACTCGAGCAAATATGAGTGGGAGAAAGAGAAGAACTTATACCAAATGTACCTTGACCGATGTTGAAAATGGATCAATGATCACTCAATGTGTAACAAGGAAATAGCATAATTGGTACCAATTCTTGTCGGTTTCTCACACCTACACAAATAAGGCTTATGGTGGAGCTCGGTGAGGATAGTGGCACAAAAATTTGATGCAAAAATATTAGCAAGAGTCAATAATGTTGAAAGAGATTCACAAATTCGCAAGAGAAACAAGTAGACCAATAGCAATGAATGGCACACGGAAACGCACACACGGATAGATAAATGGGGCCGTGCAACCAAGGAATGAGCTCAAAATGTGGAATCCACCAAAACGCTCGTGTTGCACAACTCAAGAGAGACGCTAGCACGATTGCTCAATAGGCGGATCGACACTTGTGCACAACCTATAAGATGCAAAATGGATAAACTTTGTATCCCAAGTATGCTATGTATGTACGGTTCCCGGTGTTTCTCTCACGATGATCCAAGATGATCGGATATGACAATCTTATATGCAATGTGGTTATGATGGTATGGCACTTGCTTACAAGCTTCTTTGCTCTTTCTCTTTGCTTAACAGCTTTATTTCTTTTTTTTTGTTATGGCCACTTTGCACAATGCACAAACCAAGATAGCTATTGTGTATATGCGGGAACGATATTGTGATACAATGGATGATATGATGATACCAAGATGATATGGTATGTATGTTATGGGAAGTATGATCACTAATGTGCACAAGTAACGTTGCCGGGCAATACTCAAATGGCTAGTCTCGATAGGCAAGTGACGCAAAATGGGCTAGGGTTATCAATGCAATTGCAAGGGAATATGCAATGGTGTCGTCGAGGTTACCGTCGCTGCGATGATGAGTGGCGGTGTTCTTGATGTAGATACCAAGATGATGGAGACTTCGTCCCTAAGTAGCCGAAACACCTTAGGAAACGGAAAAATCGCGAACTCAAAATCTCAAATGACAAATGTCAAATGGTGGTAGCGGAAAGCGGTGGTGGTTTGCACTTGGCAATGTGGAAGTGGAATGATGGGCTATACATGCGTCGAAGTTGAAGTTGTCGTCCCTAAGTAGCCGAAACACCTTAGGAGACACAAGCTACAACTCAAGCAAAATTGGGTTAAGTTGGGGTGGAAGTGTATGGTGGGTAAGCCAATGCGGAAGTGGTGGTGGTGGTGGTTGAAGAAGAAGCAATCGTCCCTAAGTAGCCGAAACACCTTAGGAGACTCGAATCACTGCTCAAGCAACCACTAATGCTATGGTGAACAAAATGGGTTAGGTTGCGGAAGTCGGTGGTGGCTATGCGGATGATATGGTGGAGGGCCTAAGCAAACTTGCCAAATTTTCAAATATTTGATGGAGTCAAATTGTGTTGGTGGTATTTTTGTTGGAAGGGGGATGTTAATAGCTTCAAAACGAGCTAAAGAGCATCAAAATCGGAGTTCGGATGAATTAGTTATGGACAAAACAAAAATCAGCCGAAAGTGATATCTACAGGTAGCGGACGTCCGCTAATGGACGGATGTCCAGTGGCCGGACGTCCGGTCTGGTCGGAAATCCGCTATTTTAGATCGGGTTAGGGGTTCCGGTCGTCCGGTGGATGACGGACGTCCGGTCTGGTCGGAAATCCGCTATTTCAGATCGGGTTAGGGGTTCCGGTCGTCCGGTGGATGACGGACGTCCGGTCATTCCAGGGGCTCCGGACGTCCGGTAAAGTGACGGTCGTCCGGTGGGTCGGGGTTAACGCGAGATGCGAGTTTCGGGACGCGAATTTGGGCGGAAAATGGAGATTTCCAGGTCAAAATTGACGAGATTTCGTGGATGGAAGATGGGGAAACTTGAGGAAATGCTAGATCCACTCGAAACCAAGCAAATCCATGGATCAAAATCAACAAAACTTCATCACACTAACAAATCACAAAAAAATTTGGGGCTATTTTTGGTGAGGAATTTTCGAATTTGGGGAAGAACACAACAAAATCAAGCTGGAAAACGAAGAGGGGAGGCTCCAAAACATGATCAACCTTTCTCTGATCCAAGATGATCTAGGGCGGAACCCTATGTGGATGATCTTTCACGTTTGGAGAGGATCCCTACTAGGAACACGAAGAACGAGCGGAAGAACACGAGGGAAATCACGGGGAAAACACGAGAGAATCACTCAAACCAACAAGATCAATCACACATGTGCTAGATCGATGAACACAAAGGGAGATACATGATTCAAGGTCAACAAAGGACGATACAAGCGGTAGCCGTTCTTCTCCGGAGGAGGTCTTGATGGGGGCCACCCAAGAGGGGTCTTGAATCCAAGGTGGATCTTCTCCGAAGAGGGGCCGCGGTCTCTCTCGTGGAGTAGATCCGGTATGGATGAGCGAAGCTCTATCTAATGAGCTAAATCAACGCTAACCCTAGCTAGGAGGAGGTGGATGAGTATATATAGTCTATGTCCACGAAGGGGTAGTTGAGAGAGAGGATACATGGGCCTCGGGCCCGAACGCTATCTTGTGAGGCAGTGCCGGACGTCCGCTAGGGGCGGTCGTCCGATGTTCGTGGGCGTCCGGTAGTCTCCGGACTTCCGCTAATTCGGCTCGGGTGTTGTGCGGTCGTCCGATGGGGCGGTCGTCCGCTTCATTTGGGAGAGTATGGCGGTCGTCCGGTCTGGGCCAGACGTCCGCTTCATGTAACTTTGGTACATGGCCTTGAGTTTGCCAGTGCGGACGTCCGGTCCCGACCGGTCGTCCGGTGGCTGGAGTTTCTTTGGCAGCTCTTCTTCTTGTACTTCACGGTCGGTGTCCTCGCCGTCTTGTCCATGGTCTTCCTCCTTGTTCTTGGTCATGCATAGCACATATATTTGAGGTAGTAACCATGTCTCACATGTGGAAAGTGATGGTTCGGAGAGGAGCGAGTTCACCTTGTGATGCGGAGTATCCAACGATCATCCCCATGTTCACTCGAGCCTACGCCATTGGACCTAAGGTGAACTCGCTCCTTTCCGAATCTTCCCTTTCCGCATGTGAGACATGGCTACTACCTGAGTCCGATATGATATGCATCATTAGGTGTCAAGAGGAGCCTTAGAAGACACACGTGAAGACGGACGAGCCGCCAAGTCCACGGATGAAGAGGACCAAGGAGCGGCAAGTTCACCTTCGGGCCCGGACATCCGGCCAGACCCGGACATCCGGCCCTGGAGGCACCAACACAGCCGCAGCCCAGCCAAAGAACCCCACAGGCCCGGACATCCGGCCTCCATGCCCGGACATCCGCCCCAGCCGGATATCCAAGACTGGCCCGGATATCCGCACTGCACGGAAATCCGGCGCCCAGACCAATCGGCAGAACTGGCCATCCCAGCCCGGACATCCGGCGCCTCGCGAAAGCCCGGACATCCGGCCCGACGCCCGGACGTCCGGCCTCCCCTGCCTGCGTGCAGTGTATCCGGGGCGTGTCCCATGTACCCCTTCGCCCCCGAGACTATATATACTTCATCCCCTTCCTCTTTCTAGGGTTAGATTAGGTTTAGCTCATGTTTGTGTGAGAGCCTTGCTCATCCACTTGGTTACTTCTCCTCGGAGCTCAGGACCTCTTCGGAGAAGATCCCCCAAGCGGATTCAAGACCCCCTTCTAGGGTGGACCCCATCAAGACCTCCTCTCGGAGAAGAACGGCTACTCGTGTATCGTTACCTTTGTTGATTGTGGATCATATGTACCTCTTTGTGTTCGGTGATCTAGCACTTGTGTGATTGATTCCTTGTTGGTTGAGCGATCTCTCTCGCTTTCCTCCGTGTTTCCCTCTTGTTCTTCCGCGTGTTCTTCGTGATTCCCGTGAGGATCCGCTCCAACGTGAAAGATCATCCACGAGGGTTCCGCCCTACATCATCTTGGTATCATGAGCCACATTGATCACGTTTTGGAGCCCCTACCGTGTTTTCTAGCTTGATTTTGTTGATTTCGTCCTAAATCCGAAAATCCCCACCAAAAATAGCCCCAATTTTTTTTGTGATTTGTTAGTTTTGATGATGTTTTGTTGATTTTGATCCATGGATTTGCTTGGTTTCGAGTGGAAGTTTTCCCAAGTTTCCCCACTTTCCATCCACGAAATCTCTCCAATTTTGACCTTGAAATCATCAATTTCTGCCCCCAAATCGAGTTCCTCGAGTTCATCCTCGGATTTGGAGCCCGGACATCCGGCCCGACCCCCGGACATCCGGCCAGCCCGGAAATCCGGCCATTAGCCCGGACATCCGGCTCCTGGAGCGCATTTCGCGCGCGGTTCTGGACATCAGGTCCCGGAAATCCGGCCCGAGCCTCGGATGTCCGGCCCCTGGGATTTCAGCTTTTTCCGTTTCACCGTTTTGACCATAACTAATTCATCCGGAGTCCAATTTTGACGTTCTTTAGCTCGTTTTGAAGCTATTGACATCCCCCATCCCACAAAAATACCACCAACACAATTTGACTCCATCAAATTTTCCAAAATTTGGCAAGTTTGCCTAGGCCCTCCACCATATCATCCGCATAGCCACCACCGACTTCCGCAACCTAACCCATTTTGTTCCCCTTTGCATTTGAGGTTGTCTGAGTTGTGATTCGAGTCTCCTAAGGTGTTTAGGCTACTTAGGGACGATTGCATCTTCATCAACCACCACCACCACCATAACTTCCAAGATAGGCGTGCCCAAAGATACACTTCCGCCACCCCCAACTTAACCCAATAGTTGTTTGAGCTTGTTTGAGTTGTGGCTTGTGTCTCCTAAGGTGTTTCGGCTACTTAGGGACGGCAACTTCAACTCCGACACGTGTATAGCCCATCATTCCACATCCGCATTGCCAAGTGCAAACCACCCCCGCCTCCCCGCGACCACCTTTTTGACACTTGACGTCTGAGTATTTGAGTTCGCGGTTTTTCGGTTTCCTAAGGTGTTTCGGCTACTTAGGGACGAGTCTCCATCATCTTGGGATCTACATCAAGAACACCGCTACTCATCATCGCCGGACGGTAACCTCCATATCATCTTGGTATCGTGGTATCCCTCCATTGTATATTCCCCTTGCCATTGCATTGTTAACACCTAGCCTTACTTTTGCGTTACTTGCCTATCGAGACTAGCCATTTCAGTATTGCCGGCAACGTTACTTTTGCACATTAGTGATCATACTTCCCATAGCATATATACCATATCATTGTGGTGCATATATTGGTATCATATCTTGTGTCACAAGTTTGTTCCCGCATATACACAATTGCTATCTTGGTTTGTGCATTGTGCAAAGTAAGAAAGAGAGCAAAGAAGCTTGTAAGCAAGTGCCATAGCATCATACCACATTGCATATAAGATTGTCATATCCGATCATCTTGGATCATCTTGAGAGAAACACCGGGAACTATACATACATAGCATACTTGGGATAGAGGTTTATCCATTTTGCATCTTATAGGTTGTGCACAAGTGTCGTTTCCGCCTATTGAGCAATCATGCTAGCGTCTCTCTTGAGTTGTGCAACACGAGCGTTTTTCGTGGATTCCACATTTTGTGCTCATTCCTTGGTTGCACGACCCCATTTATCTATCCGTGTGTGTGTTTCCGTGTGCCATTCTTTGCTATTGGTCCATTTGTTTCACTTGCGAATTTGTGAATCTCTTTCAACATTATTGACTTTTGCTAACATTTTGCATTAAATTTTTGTGCCACTATCCTCACCGAGCTCCTCCATAAGCTTTACTTGTGTAGGTGTGAGAACCGACAAGGATTGGTACCAATAGTGCTATTTCATTGTCCACATTTGAGTGAACTTGATTCATTGTCAACATCGGTCAAGGTACATTGGTATAAGTTCTTCTCTTTCTCCCACTCATGTTTGTTCGAGTCTTGTGATGGATAGGCAAGGCATTTCATCTCCGGTCTTCGACAACAACGACGGCGTGAACAACTACATCACCAAAGCGTCTATCTTCGATCTACAACGACAAGTGCAAGGCACACAATCAAGATTGCGAGAGCGCATCGAGAACATCTCCTTCGACATTCGTCACTCCGAAGCAAGGAGAAGGGACTACTTCGACAAGAAGCTTGCCGCACATAAACAGGAGCAAGATGCAAGGATGGAGGAGATTCGGGCCTTGATCAAGTCTTCTTCCCCTTCGTCATCTTCAAGGCGGCGACATTCAAGCCACAAGTCTTCGGAGCGCGAAAAAGATGCAAGTACAAATCGTCGTCGTCCACATCTACATGGCGACCACCATCACGTTCGTGATCAACATCGTCATGAAGGGCAAGTCACCTCCAAGCATCATGTGCACGACGCATTTAACGCCAAGGAGCTCCAAAGACGACAACGACATCATCATCATGAAGATGCTCCACAAGCGCAAATGCACAAGTCCCAACAAGCCCTACTTCACGCCAAGTCGAAGCTTCATAAGCACAAGAGAAGACCGCGAGGCGACCACCACCAAGACGGCGCTACGGCTACATCAACCACTTGACATCTTCGCCAAGTGTTCTCAAGGCACCTTCGCCTTTGGACGACGGCATCTTCGCCTACTTCCCACGTGTACGCCTACATCGACTTCATCAAGTCCAAGGCGACCACCCACGGCGAGGCCGACACTTCCATCTTCGGAAGCCCCTCAAGGAAGATGGCCGAGCATGGGACATTCCCTTCGGTCATGGAGACGAGCTACGAGGTGCCACATCGTATGGGCCTCCCACATCAAGACGGTGACAAGAAGGTCAAGCAAGGGCCATCCCCTTCGACCACGGCGACAAGCGCGAACCTCTTCAACAACATGAAGACGACGCCCACATTGGACTCATACTCCGAGTCAAGCTCTGTGACAGCATGGAGACATTTGCACCTACACCTCTCCGACACCCACACATGTTGAGCTACCCCATTTGTCATGTGAGGAGAGCCACCACCCCATGAGAGAGATGAGTGACTCCACCATACGTGACATTGAGAGCATTTCCTATGAGAGGATGAGTGTGACCACCACTAGCCCCACACATGAGAGCATGCCACACATCCTATGTGAGGTTGAGAGCCATTTGAGTGACTCCACCAACCATACGCAGTGAGAGCATCATATTGAGAGTGAGTGAGCCACAACACTTAGTGAGTGAGGTAGTTGACACGGCATGTGAGGCCACTATGATTTCTAACGACTTAACCTCTACTCCTAGTGTGTTTTCTTCTTTGGTGCTAGGTCTCCTACATGACGACATGCCTATCCTTGACGAGTCTATTCCTCCATTAGAGGCAGACGATGGCCATGGTGGACGATGATACACCCCCACATGGTTCCATCATGATGAAGATGACAACGAATGGATCATTGACACCTCACCTACAACACATGAGCGATGCTCCAAAGGTAACATAGGTGATGGTGCTTCTCTTGTCCCACTAGTGGACTCTCTTACCATCGATTGCTCCCATGATGTTGACCCACCTATTACCATGCTTCATGCTAGTGAAACTTCTTCATGCCTTGACTTACCTATTTATGATGAATATGATGATGAGCATGTTGAGTTGCCTAGTTGTGATGCTATGCTTCATAGGACATCTTGTGAAAATTCTATTGGTCACTTCATGTTTGACAATCCATTGAACTTGTCATATGCTATGAGTGAGATCTACCATATTGCATCATTACAATCTCAACATAGTAACTATGCATGCCCCATTAAAATAAATCCCATTTGCACTTATGGCATAGATGTGAGATGATGGTCATTGGCTTTTGCTTCTCTTGTGATGATATTGCCATGCTTCCTTTACATGAGTTGCGCAATTCGTCTACTATGTCATGCCATGATCACATTATTCCAAATATGCATTGTTTTGGATGTTGTCAATATTCTCCACGTGATGTTTCTACTCTTGCTCATGAGGAGACCCCCATAGTTTCCTCATATTTGTTTGGAGATTTTGATTCATCCCATCCTTTGCATAATTCCCATAATTGCGTGCACCATATGCATTCCATGAATGATAGAGGCAAAGGTGTCCCGTCTTTCGATGAGATGTTGGTTTTCGCTTTGGAGGAAGTCGACTTTGACGATCCGACTACGAACGTGCGAGGACGTCGCGCCTTAGCAATCGCTAAACCAACTCCGAGAGGTTATTGACCACGCCGAGCACGATCAACGACCACGAGGGTCTGCATTTCCTGCGAGCAAACGAAGAACAAGCAAGAAACTGAGATTGCAATCTGGATATTGCGAATATAAGATGAAAGCTTTATTGATCAAGGTGGGGTTACGTGGCGCCTTTATGCAGTCGTTGAACACAAGCGAAATGCTGTGAAGTTGCAGCTATGGCGAACTTTTAATCTAAACAAAACCCAAAGTCTAAGCAGCGCCCTAAGGGCTGTATATATGGAGAAAGAGGAGGAATTTCGTGGCCCTTGAGGGAGGTCCGAAACCAACCCTAACTCTTGTTTCCCCAAACATACTGGACTCTAAAACAGCCTACACTTAAGTATTTCGAAATTACATGGGCCTGGCCCAATAATAAGGTGTGACAGCACCTAGAATAGCCTATGGACGAATATTATGAAGTGGCATCTTGTATATTTCGTCCAAGGCCTCATGCTCTCATTAGGGTGGCTTCAAAGTCTGGAATCATCACTTGTAACTCCGTTCTTGTTTCCCTTGCATGCCAACATCTCCATGCTTGAACTTGCTCCAAGATTCATCTTTCTTGTCCATGGTAGGCCCGTCATTTGTAAGAAAAACAAATGTATCCAATTTAGGCAGCATCATATTCTCATGAACATTGGAATCGTTACCAAGAAGCGAAAGTACGATAATTCAATTTGCGTCTTGTGAGCTCTAGTAATTGGTCCAGTATGTATAGCAGCAGGGGCTGTGGGTGTAACAATGGTATTGATGTCCTCATCATCCTCCCTTCTTGAAATGAAGTCGTCCTCGACGGAAACTCATCTTCCTCACCCAAATAAGGCTTCAAATCTGCAATGTTAAAAGTGGGACTAACCCCAAAATCTGCAGGCAGCTCAAGTTTATATGCATTATCATTTATTTTCTCTAACACCTTAAATGGACCATCGACACGTGGCATTAGCTTTGATTTGCGCAAATTAGGAAACCTATCCTTACATAAATGTAACCAAACAAGATCTCCGGTGCAAAGACAACATGTTTTCTACCCTTATCTCCGGCAAGTTTATATTTAGCATTCATACGCTCAATGTTTTCCTTAGTTAACTCATGCATTTTTAAAATCAATTCAGCACGTTCTTTAGCATCAAAATTAACCTTCTCCGAAGATGGAAGAGGCAACAAATCAATAGGTGCACGAGGTAGGAAGCCATACACAATTTCAAAAGGGCACATCTTAGTAGTAGAATGCAATGAGCGATTATAAGCAAATTCAATATGAGGCAAGCATTCTTCCCACATTTTCTTATTATTCTTCAAAACAGCCCTAAGCATAGTAGACAATGTTCTATTGACTACTTCAGTTTGTCCATCGGTTTGGGGGTGACAAGTAGTACTAAAAAGCAGTTTAGTCCCCAACTTAGCCCATAAACATCTCCAAAAGTGGCTAAGAAATTTAGTATCACGATCTGAAACAATAGTATTTGGCACACCATGCAAGCGAATAATTTCACGAAAGAACAAATCAGCAACATTAACGACATCATCGCTTTTATGACATGGTATGAAGTGTGCCATTTTAGAGAATCTATCCACGACAACAAATATGCTATCCCTCCCTTCTTTGTTCGAGGTAAACCTAAAACAAAGTCCATAGATATATCCTCCCAAGGAACACTAGGTACAGGCAAAGGCATATATAAACCATGAGGATTGAGTCGTGACTTAGCTTTTTGACATGTAGTGCAGCGAGCAACAAAACGCTCAACATCCGTCTCATCTTTGGCCAAAAGAAATGTGTAGCAAGTATATCCTCCGTCTTCTTCACGCCAAAGTGTCCCATTAATCCTCCTCCATGCGCCTCCTGCAACAACAAAAGGCAACAGAGCTAGCGAGGAATGCATAGCTTGTTAGCACGGAACACAAAACCATCCGTAATAACGAACTTGTTCCATGTTCTTCCTTCTTTACAATTCTGCATTACATCTTTAAAATCAGCATCATGCACATATTGATCTTTGATGGTCTCCAAACCAAATATTTTGAAGTCAAGTTGTGAAAGCATAGTATAGCTGACGAGACAAAGCATCAGCAATAACATTTTCTTTACCCTTCTTGTGTTTAATGACATAAGGGAAAGTCTCAATGAATTCAACCCATTTAGCATGTCTACGATTCAGTTTAGCTTGACTTTTAATATGTTTCAAAGATTCATGATCAGAATGTATAACAAATTCTTTGGGCCATAAATAATGTTGCCATGTCTCTAAAGTCCGAACAAGAGCATATAATTCTTTGTCATAAGTAGAATAGTTAAGACTAGGCCCACTCAATTTTTAAGAAAAGTATTCAACAGGTTTGCCATCTTGTAATAACACACCTCCTAATCCAATTCCACTAGCATCACATTCAAGCTCAAAAGTCTTATTAAAGTCGGGAAGTTGGAGTAAAGGAGCATGTCTCAACTTATCTTTCAATACCGTGAAGGCTTCTTCACATGCGGTACCCCAAACAAAAGGCACATCCTTCTTTGTAAGTTCATTGAGAGGTGCAGCAATGGTGCTAAAGTCTCTCACAAAGCGCCTATAGAAACCAGCGAGTCCAAGAAAACTCCTCACTTGTGTGACCGTTTTGGGCTGCGGCCAACTCTCAATAGCTTCAATCTTGGCTTTATCAACTTCAATACCACGTGGTGTAACAACATAGCCAAGAAAAGATACTAAATTGATTGCAAAGGTGCACTTCCCAAGGTTACCAAACAAGCGTGCATCACGTAGAGCATTAAAAACAGCACGTAAATGTTCCAAATGTTCTTCCAAAGATTTGCTATAAATCAGTATATCATCAAAGTAAACTACCACAAATCGTCCAATGAAAGCACGTAAAACTTCGTTCATTAATCTCATGAAAGTACTAGGTGCATTAGTTAACCCAAAAGGCATGACTAACCACTCATATAATCCAAACTTAGTTTTAAATGCTGTTTTCCATTCATCTCCCAATTTCATACGAATTTGATGGTATCCACTCATAAATCAACTTTGGAGAATATTGTAGAGCCACTCAATTCATCAAGCATATCATCTAGCCTAGGAATAGGATGGCGATAACGAATAGTAATATTATTAATGCCTCTACAATCAACACACATCTGTGACGTACCATCCTTTTTAGGCACTAGTATAATAGGAACAGCACAAGGACTAAGAGATTCGCGTATATAACCTTTGTCGAGCAGCTCCTGTACTTGACGCATAATCTCCTTCGTCTCCTCTGGATTAGTACGGTATGGTGCACGGTTGGGTAGCGATGCACCGGGAATTAAGTCAATTTGATGCTCAATCCCTCGAATAGGCGGTAATCCCGGTGGCACGTCTTGTGGGAAGACGTCAGCGAACTCCTGCAAAATGTTAGTGACAGCAGGGGGCAAAGAGGAAGGCACGTCCTCGAATGAAAATAATGCCTCTTTGCACACAAAAGCATAGCAAACAGATTTGCTAGAATCTAGCTCATCAATATCAGATTTGGTGGCAAATAAACATGCACTTTTCAGTTTAATTTCAGAAGCAACATTAGATGGTTTATTATTAGGCTTCATTTGTTGCTCAAATTCTTTTGCCACAATCTGATTTTCACTCTTATTTTTCTCCTGTTTTGCTTTATTAGCTCTATTAATATCATCTTTCAAAATGGAATCAGGAGTCATAGGAAGCAAAGTAATATTTTTATCCTTGTGAACAAGAGTATCTTGATTGTTTCTACCATGGTGTACAGAATTTTTATCAAATTGCCATGGTCTACCAAGTAATAAGGAACATGCTTGCATAGGTACCACATCACAATCAACATAATCAGCATATGTAGAGATACTAAAATGCATTTAACAAAGATGCGTGTTACCTTAACCTTGCCGCTGTTGTTGAACCATTGGATGTAGTAAGGATGTGGATGTGGTCTTGTGGTGAGAGAAAGCTTCTCCACCATATCCATGCTAGCCAAGTTGTTGCAGCTCCCTCCATCTATGATGGCCTTGAATAGAACGTTCCTTCACAACTCCCTTTGTATGGAACAAGTTATGCCTCTGATTTTGCTCAGCTTGTGTAACCTGCACACTCAAAACACGTTGAGCAACTAAACATTCATACTGTCGGCATCTTGGCAGCCATGAATTGCGTCTCATGATCAGAATCATCTCCACCATGTTCTTCATGTGTAATAAGAGCCAAAGTCTCTTCATCATAGTCACTAGCGGACTCATACCCACCATCCTCAGTAGCAATCATCACACGCTGAGATTGGCATTCTCTCGCAAAATGTCCTCTTCCCTTACAACGACAAATAATATCACTTGTGTGCCCTGTGGGCGCCATGGAAGAAGAAGAGCTCTGTGTAGGCCCAAAGGTGTGCTCTTGGCGGATAGTGGTGGTTGTGCCTGCTTTCTTGTATCACGGTTGGAGGTGGCAGCCGGCGGAGGTGCCGGTGTAGTAGAGCGTGTGGGCGTAGATGATGCACGTGGTGTCCATGATGAAGGTCGACCTGCGAGAAAAGTTAGTCCGCGCCAAGGCACATCGATCCTGCACTTCACGTTCAGCTTTACAAGCAAGATGGAATAATCGGTGATATTATTATAATCCTTGTAGTCTAGAATGGTCTGAATCTCTCTATTTAATCCACCCAGAAAAGCGTGCAAGCATAGCTTCATTCTCCTCAACAATACCACATCTAATCAAGCCAGTTTGTAATTCACGATAATATTCTTCTACCGAATTTTTCCTTGTCTTAAGCGCTGCAATTTTTGAAGTAATTCACGTTGATAATATGGTGGAACCCAACGAGCACGCATAGCAGTTTTCAAAGCAGCCCAAGTAGGCTGGAACAGGATATAATCTACAATGTTCGGACCACCAAACACATGCAAAGCTAGTGAAAGCACAAACAGCAATGAGGAACACGTCTCTCCTCAGGATATTGTAAACATATAAATCGTTGTTCAGTTTCTAACTCCCAAGTAAGATATATATCAGGAACATATCTACCCTCAAATGGTGGAATATTCAATTTCAGTTTAGGGAGATGGTCATGATCTCGTACCTGAAGGGGAGCCCGAACATTGCCATTATTTGCATGTGGACGACCTGGTGGTTGTGGTGCTGGTGGTTGCACGTAGTTATGATGTTGATCAACCTCATCCTCGTAATCTCGCACATAATCATCCTCCCCCACCGCAGCAGCAGGAGCCACAGAAGTATCAGCAATGACACCGGCAGCTTGGCGGTGAAGAGGGACACGGGAAGCTTCGGCGGAGGGCTGTTTAGCGATGTGGAGGTAGTCCTTGTTGTTGTAGTAGAGGTGCGTTAGGTGCCGCCGGTGGTGGTGGTGGTAGACGCAGCGAGCAATTCATTAAACTTGTTATCGAGCTTTGTTTGAACGCCTTCTCAATGCCATCTATCTTCTCCATGGCCTCTTCAAATCTATTTAGCACATCGTCCACCTGCCCACTCATCATTTGTTGAAACTTATCATGTAGCGCTTTGTTTGTCATGTTCTCCCGGTCGGTCTCGTTGGCTTGTGATCCTGCCATGGTTAGCAACAATAGAAACACACAAGAATATGATTGACGGACTACTAGGAAGTGGTGGTAGTTGTGTGGTGGGCGATCCACAAATCCGTCAAGCAAATCTCAAATTCTTACCAGTTCTTACCCAAAGAAGAAAGCGGTGATCGACAACCGATGTAGTCAAAACTCTCAAAGCTTGGATAGAGCGATTACGGGGAGAGTCAAGCATACGAGGTAGATGTATGTGGAGCTGGGAAGGCTTATAATATGGTAGCAAAAGGGTCAGCAATAATCAATTCAGAGATGCAAAAGTTGAATAAGCGCTCAACGACGCAGATCTTGTCTTTGGTCCTAGGCTAGACCGTGCTAGAGACGCGAGCCTAGAACACTAACAAAATCACGGCGCTGCGTAAACAAGGGAAAAGCACACTCTGGATTTTTTTTCGCTCTTTTTTTTTTCTGCTTTTTTTTTGCGCTTTTTTTTTTTTTTTTTTTTTTGCGAAAAAAAATCACTATAATGGCGAGTGTCTCAAAACTCTTCCAGTGTCAAACCGACAGGATGGGCACGGAATTTTTTCGACCAATTTTTTTTTTTGACTGCGGACCCAAAAGCTGAAGCGGGTCAAAAAACTTTCTATAACGGTATTTGTCTCAATACGCTTAGAAACACTTAAAAGCAGGATAGCGAAATTTTTTTTGACAAGTGCGTTTTGAATTTTTTTTTCGAAACCTACTCCGCTAGGAAACACGAATCGGAAACTAGATGGATCTCAAAGCAAACCTAATATGAGAAGAACTCGGATTGGTGGTGGATATATGGTGGTGGTATATGGCAGCGGTGGTGGTATATGGCAGCGGTGGTGGTATATGGCTCTGGATTGGTGGTGGATAAGAAGGGTGGTAGATGGCAAGGCGATGATGATGGTGCGGCGGCGTGACAACTTATGACGAGAACTTCGAAACTCTAAAAAGACTAGACTCTAAGACCAGCAACTTGACACGACGATGCAACCGCAAATTCAACAAGGCAAAAACCCCAAAAAGATTATCACGAAGGCTCAGATTGGTTCGGATATGATGAACTAACCCTAATTTTTTGTGGCTTTTTCGTGGACTTTAGGTATGAAGAACAGACTCGATCTAATCTCTGAAAAGCTGTAAAATCTCACCGAGCAACACGAAAATCTGATACCACTTGATAGAGGCAAAGGTGTCCCGTCTTTTCGATGAGATGTTGGTTTTCGCTTTGGAGGAAGTCGACTTTGACGATCCGACTCTTAACGTGCGAGGACGTCGCGCCTTTAGCAATCGCTAAACCAACTCCGAGAGGTTATTGACCACGCCGGAGCACGATCAACGACCACGAGGGTGCATTTCCTGCGAGCAAACGAAGAACAAGCAAGAAACTGAGATTGCAATCTGGATATTGCGAATATAAGATGAAAGCTTTATTGATCAAGGTGGGGTTCTGTGGCGCCTTTATGCAGTCGTTGAACACAAGCGAAATGCGAAGTTGCAGCTATGGCGAACTTTTAATCTAAACAAAACCCAAAGTCTAAACGACGCCCTAAGGGCTGTATATATGGAGAAAGAGGAGGGAATTTCGTGGCCCTTGAGGGAGGGGTCGAAACCAACCCTAACTCTTGTTTCCCCAAACATACGGACTCTAAAATAGCCTACACTTAAGTATTTCGAAATTACATGGGCCTGGCCCAATAATAAGGTGACGCAGCACCTAGAATAGCCTATGGACGAATATTATGAAGTGGCATCTTGTATATTTCGTCCAAGGCCTCATGCTCTCATTAGGGTGGCTTCAAAGTCCTGGAATCATCACTTGTAACTCCGTTCTTGTTTCCCTTGCGCATGCCAACATCTCCATGCTTGAACTTGCTCCAAGATTCATCTTTCTTGTCCATGGTAGGCCCGTCATTTGTAAGCAAAACAAATGTATCCAATTTAGGCAGCATCATATTCTCATGAACATTGGAATCGTTACCAAGAAACGAAAGTACCTGATAATTCAATTGGCGTGCGCGAGCTCTAGTAATTGGTCCAGTATGTATAGCAGCAGGGGCTGTGGGTGTAACAATGGTATTGATGTCCTCATCAATGAATAACAATGCTCTAGATATTTCCCATGATGCATTACACAATTTGAGTCTCCATTATGCCATACATAACAACAAACCTATCATGATGGATGACATGTTTCTATATCACGCATCTCATTTATTTGAGCATTGGATATTTTGTGCTAACCAACACATGCACGTATGCATCATGATGGATGATGTGTACATCTACCACGCACACACAATTTTCTCTTTGTCTTTGTTTTGTGTAGGTACCCACATACACTCGTCAACATCTCAATCCCATGAGTTGACGAAACGAGCTCTTGAGAGCAATGATGACTTGGGATCCCGTGGACTTTCATTCCCACCATTCCTTTTGCGCATCGACTATGGGCATCTCTTTTACTTGTCTCTCACACGGCTATGGGCTATTTACCACTTGTCACCTTATGCTCATTTTCCCGTGTTCACTTTGCATGTTATTTTTACTTCTATGCCTTTGCCATGCAATTGTGACCCTTGCTTGCATCTACCCATGATTCACCATTATGATAATTCTATGTGTATTTGCATGCTTGGTGGAGATACTAGTAGCTATTGCCATGATTTCTTTGTGCTTACGCTATTGATGCTTGTTGTGTTGGGAGAGTAATGATGCCCCATTGCTATTTACACATGGCCGCCAATACATTCATGCCATTCTACTCATATCTTGCTTTCATGCTTGTGCTATGTCATGTGCATTATTCATGCCCACTATTTGCACACACGACATGCTTGTCATGATTCCTTCTAGTACGTTGCATCTTCGCACTACTAGCTTGCTTGACTTGATCTCTATGATTGATTGCTTAGTTGCATCACCCATGTTCCACTATCACTTGCTTTCTTGGGTTGATGACATATATGTTCATGCCTCTCACATGATATATCTTGTTTATTGTCCCTTGCCTCCTATAGTTGCCTCTATGCTTAATGATCTTGGAGACTTGGACATATTACTTGTGATGCATGCTTGTTTACTTGAGCCTATTGCATTTGGTTGTTATCACATCATATGCCCCCACACTATGAAAGGCTCCCTTGTACTTTCTTATGATGAGCATGATGCATACACTTGTTGGGTATCTTACCACACGAATGATAGGTTTTGCACTTCTGCTAACCTCATTTGTTTTTCCGAGTGTTTGCCATGTTCTTTCGTTTTGAAGGATTCACAAGGCATTATCGTCATGAGACATATTGGTTATGTGAAGGCATACACGATGTGCGACACCAACATTTTCGACATCCTCATAAAGGTGAACTCCTTCCCTTTGAGCCATCCTCAAGTTTGCATATTGGATGGGTCACTCTTTCATTGTTGTTTCTTTCTTGTTGTCTACATGTTACATCTATTGGATGGAGGAGCAACATTGGAGATTGGCTCTTTGGACCTTCGAATTGAGGCGCTTCGCACTTATTGTGATGTAGGCGGAACCCTCGTGGGACGATCTTTCACGTTGGAGGCGGATCCTACGGGGAATCACGATGAACACGGGGAAGAACGGAGGGAAATCACAAGGGAAACACTCAAGAACAAGTCCAATCACACATCCACTAGACAATCAAACACACAAGATCCACAAGGTACATGAACAACAAAAGGAAAGATACAAGGTAAGGTTCATCTCCGAGAGGAGGTCTTGATGGGGTCCACCCTAGAAGGGGGTCTTGAATCCGCTTGGGGATCTTCTCCGAAGAGGTCACAGGCTCAGGAGAAGTAACCAAGTGGATGAGCAAGGCTCTCACACAAACATGAGCTAAAACCTAAGCTACCCTAGAAAGAGGAAAGGGATCAAGTATATATAGTCTCGGGCGAAGGGTACAAGGGACAAGTCCGGAAGCCTTCTGCATGACGAGGCCGGACGTCCGGGCGTCGGGCCGGATGTCCGGGCCTTCGCGAGGCGCCGGATGTCCGGGCTCTCAGCCCGGATGTCCGGGCTGGGGCGACCGTTCCTGTCGAATCGGGAGAGGGGCACCGGATTTGCGGGCTTCAGGCCGGATATCTGGGATCTCGTGGGACGCCGGATGTCCGGGCGGTTGGCGGATGTCCGGCCGTTGGTGGCGCCGGATGTCCGGGTTGGCGCGGATGTCCATTGCGATCCGCGAGCCGTCTGCTGGTGCAGCTCCTTGGCGGTTGCACATGCGCGGATGTCCGACCTCTGGCCGGATGTCCGGCGTATGCTTTCAGCAGCTCCGTCTTCTTCGTCGTCGCTTCGAGGCTTCCTCGCGGATGGTGTAGTCGTTCCTTGGCGCTTGCACTCCTCCTTGACATCCGAGAAGCTCCGACAACACCTATGCATGCATACGGGGGAAGTGTCAAGTAGTATACCATCCTCGAAGGGGTCAAGTGAGCACGTGTAAAGGAGAAGATTCACCTTTGTGTATGTGAAGAAGAGGTCGACGTGTCACTTGCCAAGCGGACTCTTGACATGGTGATGACCGTAGGATGCTCCGCATCATCCCCTCCCCCTTGGAAAGGATCCGACCTCGGATCGAAAACCAAATCACCATGGGAAAGAGATGGCGGTGCCGTGTCAAAGTGGTTGATCACCAAGCTCTCGTCATCTTGAAGCTCGAAATGGGCACTCTCCAATGTCGCACCATCTTGTGATTCCTTCAAAAGGAGTAAATAGAACAAACACTTGGAAAAACAAATGTGGTTAGCGTTAGTGCAAAACCAAGCATTCAAGAGGTGATTCACCAAACAAGTGTTGTCATCAAGCATAGCATAGGGTGTGATAAAGGATTGTGACATGGCATGTAAGCATATCAATCGAGCACAAGCAAAAATATCATGGGAACAAGCATGTAAATGTGAGGTAGAGATGCAAATATGTGTGACAAGAGCATAAGCATCCACCTCAAGGTCATAGCAAGCATGCATAAAGCGCTCGACAAATGGTCGATGGTAGGCATAGGAAGTATTCACAACACCAAATAAAATGAAGTGTCTAAACACATTGGTCAAGTGCAAGACAATCAAGCATAATGTGCATAGGGTGTAGTGAAGATAGTATGGCACTCAACACAATAGAAAGAGCAATTGTTCATCATGTGTGAGGCAATCAAGTCAAGCATGTAGCAATCAATGGGACATGGCATATGTGAAGAAATGATATTGGTGCAACCAACCATATGATAGTAGCAAGTAGTCCAAGAATTGGATGCAACACACAAGGTATATATATCATGAAGCATGGAAATGTGGCAATCATTGGTGAAAGCAATATCTCGAACATGCGGGCAAATGGTGCAAGCAACACATGAAGTATGATCCAAAATATCCAAGCTCAAGAAGGATGTCACCTTGAAAGTGTGTCCTTGTGCGTCCTTCACAATGCCGAAGCACAAACAAGTGCGATGTAGAATCGTCGTGGTAGAAGGTGGTTCGCTCTCAAGAGCTCGAATGGTCAACTCACGTGGCGTGGACGTCGACACAAAGTCCAAGTATCCTACACATGCACAAAACAAAACAAAAACGTATGCGCATGGTAGATAAACACATCATCCATCATGATGGTTCTCATCTTTTGCACAAAACCATTAGAAGGACAAGTGCATGAATAATATGATGCAACAATGGCAATATTCATGGCACTAGGTATATGGTGCAAAGAGTTAAGACAAACATGCTTCACAAGAATTATGTCAAAATCTCCAAATATATGCGAGAATGCTATGGGGGCAATCTCATGAGCAAGAAGAGAATCATTGTTGCACTCAATACATGGCAAATCATCTATCATGAGGGAGGCAACACATAGAGATATATGACAAGAAGCAATATGAATCATGTGCAAAGCATATAGATGGTTGTCATCAACCGCATGAAATGAGCACGTATGAATCATTGGTGATGCAACATAAGCGAGCATAGTAATCAAGTCGTGCAAACTAGTGGAGCGAAGATGCAACACACTAGAGTAAAGCATGGCAATCATGTCATGTGAGCAAATAATAGGCATAGGGAATGCACATGACATATCAAAGCACGAACACAAAGCAAGATGAAAGTATCATCATAGGAATGGTGCACAAAAGAAACATGGCAATAACAAGCAATATCTCCACCAAGCTTGCAAATACACATACAAGTACGAGAATCAATCATCATGTGTAATGCAAAGCATGGGTCACAAATGCATGTCGAAGGTATAGGAATGAGCATATCATGCAAAGTGAACATGGCAAGATGGGCATATGATATGTAATGAACAACAACCCATAACCATGTGAGGCCCATGTAAAAGAAATGCGTGAAGTGTTTGCGCGAAGTGAGCGGTGGGAAAGGCAATCCATGGGATCCCAAGTCATCATTGCTCTCTAGAGCTCGTTTTGTCAACTCGTGGGATTGCGAAGTTGACAAGTATTCATGGGTACCTACACAAAAGAGACACAATCGAAAGAAATTGTGTGTGTGGTAAATGTACACATCATCCATCATGATGTGTATGTGCACGTGTGAGTTAGCACAAGATAAGAAATGCTCAAAGAAATTTGATGCATGGTATAAGAACATGTCATCCATCATGAAAGAATAGTTATTATGTATGACACGATGGGGACACAAATTGAGAATGCAAGTATATGGCGCATCGATAGCATGTTTCTTCATGGGGAGCATATGGTGCACACAAGTATGGGAATCATGCAATGAATAGGATGGATCAAATTCTCCTAACATGTGTGAGGAAACTATGGGGGTCTCCTCATGAGCAATATTGGAAACATCATTTGGAGAAAATGGACAACATCCAAAACAATGCATATTCGAAGCTAGGTGGGCATGGCATGCCATATGAGATAAATGATGCAAAGGGAGCATATCAATATCATCACAAGAAAAACAAATGCCAATAACCATGGGCTTGTCATCTATGCCATATGTGCAAATTGGGTTTATTTTAATGGCATATGCATAGTCACTACGGAGAGATTGGAAATAAGACATATGGTTGATCTCATGCATAGCATATGACAAGTCAAGCGGATTAGCAAACATGATGTGACCTAAAGAATTGTCATAGGAAATCCTATGTAACATAGCATCACAACTAATAGACTCCACATGAGAATCATCATATTCATCATAAATGGGCAAATCATCACATGGGGAAATCATACTAGCGTGAAGCATGGTACTAGGTGGATCAACATCATGCAAGCAATCAATCTCAAGAATGTCCACTAGTGGGACTAGAGCATCACCGTCACCTATGTTACCTTTGTAATTCCACTCAAGTGGTGTAGGTGAGGTGGGAAAGACCAAATGGTGGTCATCTTCATCTTGATGGAACCATGTGGGGGGTGCATCATAGTCCACCATGGCCATCGTCTTGTCCAAAGGGAGGACGAAGTCATCGAGGATCGGTAGCGTCATCATATATGGGACGTATGGTGGAGTCACTCATCTCACTCGGGTGGTGGTTGTGGCTCTCCTCACATGAGAATTGGGGCAACTCATCATGTATGTGGCTAGTGGTGAAGTCACTCTCGCTCTCAATATGGTGGCAAAAGTCACTCAAGTCATCGGACGTCGCCGTGGTCGAAGGGAAAATCCCATGCTCAACCGTCTCGTAGTCGGTAAATGCGTGGATGAAGGCCGAAGATGGCACATCATCGCTCTCGCCTCCTAAGATGGAAGCATCATCCTTGCTCGCCACCTTGTCGCTTGCCTCCAAAGATTGGTCCTTGAAGGTCTCCATAGTCGTACTTGTCGCCGCACCATCTTGAAAAAGAGTCAAGGTAGACTCGGCATCATCAATGCCACAAAGAGGGATGGCGGTGAAGTTGCACTTGGGAGCATCGTCTTGGAGCTTGTCGGGCTTGGACATCGTGGTGGTACTAGCCTCATGCTTGTCGTAGAGCTTGGTCTCCATGAAGTGTGCTTGGGGTGGAGAAGCCTTGGCCTTCATGAGTTCTTGTTCCGCCTTGAGAGCACCAATGTAGTAGTCGTCAATGGACTTGTAGTTCTCGAGGAAGATGGTCTTGGAGATGTCGTTGTGCAATCCCATCATGAAGTGGAACTTCATCAAAATGGAATTAAATCCCACGCCCGGCTCGTCATGAAGGCAATCTTCATCTCCTTGAAGTACTTGTCGATGGACTTGGATCCTTGGGTGGTGTTCTCCAATTGGCGTCGAAGTTGTTCCTTGTAGGTTGGAGGCACGAACTCTCGCCAAAGCTCTCTTCATCTTGGACCAACTCATCTCGTAGCACTTGAAGGTGTGTGAAGCCACCATGTCGAGGCGTGGTCGTGGAAGTTTCTTGTGGCGCACTTCACTTGATCTCCGGAGGAACTTGATGTAGCTTGAGGTAGTCGTCCATCAAATGCTCCCACTCAAGGTACTCCTCGGGTTCTTGAGTCCCATAGAAAGGAATCTCGTGGTCGATGTCGAGGTCGTAGTAGCTCGTGGAAGTCGCGGACTTGAGCTTGGGGAGCTTCTCTTGAGCGTAGCCTTGAGGTTCTTGTTGGCGAAGATGCCGTATGTGCAGAGGCGAAGATGCCTTGAAGTCGCTTGGCGAAGATGCCAAGGGAGATGGTGAAGTCATTGAGCGGTTGTTGATGTAGAGCTCTTGACCTTCACGTTCTTGTTGGTGATGGTGTCGATGCCGATGTGATCTTGCCGAGAGCGGTAGCTCGGAAGCATGTGCTCTTGAGCGTCTTCTCGAAGATGAGGAAGATCGCTTGTAGGCCTTGATGAGGGCTTTGATCTCCTCCATTTGAGCTTGCATCTTGGCGTCGGAGTTGTTGTTCGTGGCATCGAACTCGTCGTTGTTGTTGTAGACCGAAGGTGAAATGCCTTGCCTATCCATCACAAGACTCGAGTAGAGGTGAGTAGGAAATGAGATAAACAATACCAAGTTACCTTTTCCCAAAGTTGAGGATGTATCCGTTTCACTCAATGTGAAATGAAAGAATAGTGGAATTGGTACGGACTTGTTCACTCACACCTATCAATGAAAGCTTATTGTAGAACTCGGTGAGGATAGTGGCACAAAAATTTTATGCAAAATGTTAGCAAGAGTCAATAATGTTGAAAGAGATTCACAAATTCGCAAGCGAAACAATGATGAGGACATGACTACCTTGGATACGACCAAAAATATTGCATACATGTATATTTGTGAGGTGATTTCTAATGCAAGCTATGCAATAATTTATTTATGTCATCCAGGACAAAAATACTTCACAAACTTTTGTGCCATGTCTAATTGCAGGTGTATGGGACATTTGTACAATCCACATATGAAGATAAGGGAGAAAGAGATGTTTACCTGCTGTTCAAAAGTTCTCTCACGTCACTTTTGGCCCAAGAGAAGATAGAGTCCAAGTCTCTCACGTTACGGACTCAGATTCGGACTTCTGCAGACATACCTGACTCAAAACGTCAATAACTTTTTCATATGGACTCCAAATTGGTTGATTCTTTTTTTGTTGGAAAATAGATTTCGTGCATTTTCCAACCCAATTGGAATCACCTTAAAATCTGTCCGGAGCGTTGAGTTATGGACGAAACAATCTGATGCTGCAGCAGAATCCGAGTCAAACTACAAGTCCAAAGGTGTTACGTCACCTCCACTTGGGCCCATTGGCCTTGTACGACCTAGGGTTAGTGTTAGGCTGCCTTGGGACGTCCTCCCACCTCCTTGGCCGCCACCCCTTGCTCCTATATAAGTAGATCCATCTAGTAGCTTTTCACAGGAGATTTGTTTAGTTAAAGTTAGCCATTGCAACTTCGTGTGCCGTTTGTGTCCAACGACCAGACCAAGACCGCTTACGGGTCCCCACCTTTATCAATACTTCATATATACTCGCAATATTCAGATTGCTTTATCATATTCTTGCTTGTTTTTCGATTGCTTGCAGGAATAGACCTTCGTGGTCGAGTTGATTGTGCTCGGCGTGGTCAATAACCTCTCGGAGTTGGTTTAGCGATTGCTAAGGCGCAACGTCGTGCTGCGTTTGTAGTCGGATCGTCAAAGTCGTCTCCACCAAATCGATAGTTATCATCTCATCGAAGATTGGGACACCCTCGCCTCTATCAAGTGGTATCGGTTTTCAGGTTGCTCGGTGAGAATTTCCAATTATCTCTAGATTAGATTTATTTTCTTACCTATTGTCCAAGAAAAAGCCACAAAAAAGTTAGATCTATTCATCCTTTGTCCAAGCCAGTCGAGCCTTTGCAATTTTCTTTTCATTGTTTGCATTATTGAATTATCGGTTGCATCGTCGTGTCAAGTTGCTGGTCTTAGTGTCTAGTTCCTTTAGAGTTTCGAGTTCTGTTCACATTAGTCACGCCGGTGCATCATTATCCCTTCCGCTGTCCACCATACCATCCATCAATTTCCACCACGTGCTACGCACTATTCATTGTCATAATCATAGTTGAGGTCATTCACATCTTCGCTTGATCCAATCTGCATATTATCTAGTTTGTTTTGGAAAAGAGAAAAAAAAGAGAAAAAAAAAGAGAAAAAAAGTAAAAAAGTCAGAGAAAAAGAGAGAAAAAAAGTTCGGATCTATCTAGACTCAATCTCGTAGCTGAATTCGGATTGGAATCTGTTTTGTGTACTGTTCAGTAAAACAGGCATAACTTCCTCATGCGAAGTCCGTTTTGGCTCATGAGTACTCAAATTAAAGCTAGAGACGAGCCGCATCTAAATAGTTGCAGAAGCTAGTTCAATATTTGGCACCTCAAAATCGGCTTCTAAATAGGTCTTTTGCCCTCGAAGTTCGTGAACACAGCTTATTCCAGTTTTCAAACCAGTTTTAGAATTTTTTGACTCCTCATATCAACTCGGAATTGAGTGATTCTTTTTGCATTGGAAAGCTTGAGTTAGTAGCATTCTTTGAAAAAATTTATCAGAAAATTGGCTCAAACTTTTCAAGATGAAAATTGGAGAGAGAGTTGTTGTATATCCTGCTTGGCGATTGTTTTTCATCATTATCTTTCTTGCCGTTGTGATCTTCACTTATATCTTGCTGTCCAGAGCTACTTATTATCCTTCATTGATGCTAATTGTGCTACGCCGTGACCTCATTAGTGTTCTAGGCTCGCGTCTCTAGTGGGTCTAGCCTAGGACCGACAAAGATCTGCGTCGTTGAGCGTTTATTCAACATTGCATCTCTGAATTGATTATTGATAATCTTTTGCTACCATATATAGCCAACCCAGCTCCACATATTTCTACAGCGTGTATCGTCGTTCCCCGGCAATCGCTTTACACAATCTTCGAGTTACTTGACACCGCTGGTTGCATGTCACCACCTGCCGCATGGTAAGAACTTGTAAGATATTGATATTTGCTTTCTTGTGAGCACTTTACAACCACATCCTAGTAGTTCATAGGAACATTATTCTCGAATTTTGTTTCTTGTTTCTACTAATCATGACAGTTCGGAGATAGAAGTTCTTGGATGACGGACACATCTTCATCATCATGAGAGTTGGGACAACACACACAAGCATATGGTCAGTGGTATGTCTTTACCATCATTTGAGGGTAGATTTAATCCTGCTATTTATCTAGCTTGGGAGCTTGAATTAGAAGAAGTTTTTAGTCACCAAGATTTTTCATAACTTGAGAGAGTACGAGCTACCACTAGAGCATTTACTTGTTTTGCTTCTGTTTGGTGGAGTGTACATTGTAAGAAAAACATTGATAACCAACCCACAACTTGGAAAGTTTTGAAAGCTGTAATGAGACAACATTTTTTTCCTCCTTACTATCGTCGTGAATTGCTTCGCAAATTTGAACAATTAAAACAAGGCAAGAATAACTGTTCATGCTTACTACAAAGAGTTCAAATCTTATATGCATCATTGTGACATAGAAGAATCTGAGGATGATACAATGAATAGATTTTTTGGTGGTTTGAACCATGATATCCGTGCAAGATTTCACTATATTCCTCGTTCCATTATTGGTATGTATGTTCGCTTGTACCTTTGAGAGACAGCTACGAGGAGGATGCATTGGGTGACTACAACAACTACTATTCTAGTTCATGCTCACCATCGTCAGTTGGTTCCTCCTTTGTTGCACCTACTAGAGCAGCCCCACCCAGATTGTGAGCGACATCATCTCAAGTGTATGGTGCATTATCAAGGCCCATACCTACATCAGCTACGTCTTTGCGACAAGGTAACTTGATAAAAGGTATTAATGATATAACTTCACATGAGAATGATGCATCCCTAGTTAACTTGAATGCATCATGTGTTGAGTTACACAGTGATTTGAGCACATCACCTATTTTAGAGAATCTTGATACTATCATGAATGCGTCATGTGATCAAACAACTGAAATACCAACAATTTTGAGTGCACCCATCGAATTAACTGTTGATGCAAAAGAAACAATGTTTAATCATTTTGATATGACCTCTAATCTTGGTGATGATTACGTGCCGAATAACTTATTGCATGTTTGCTTATTTAAGCATGTTGTAGCATGTAACCTTGATGCAAGTAAGGTTTATTCACCAATGTTGGGATGGTTTAATGATGAACATTGTCAATCTTTTGAAATGAATAAGAGCTTCACTTATATGTGCAAACTGAGTTGCAATATTTTCACGCCTTCTACTTCTTGTGATAATGTTTTGGCTTTAGATTTTATGAACTATACAAGTTACTCATCTATTAATCATCATATGTGCAAAAATCAAGGGAAGTAAAATGGATGACATATACATATACAACATGTACACCTTGTCTCTTTTGTTAGCCACATTTCAGACTAAGCAACGCCGAGGGCGGCTTTGTTTTCAAGAAGGGAGGATGATGAGGACATGACTACCTTGGATACGACCAAAAATATTGCATACATGTATATTTGTGAGGTGATTTCTAATGCAAGCTATGCAATAATTTATTTATGTCATCCAGGACAAAAATACTTCACAAACTTTTGTGCCATGTCTAATTGCAGGTGTATGGGACATTTGTACAATCCACATATGAAGATAAGGGAGAAAGAGATGTTTACCTGCTGTTCAAAAGTTCTCTCACGTCACTTTTGGCCCAAGAGAAGATAGAGTCCAAGTCTCTCACGTTACGGACTCAGATTCGGACTACTGCAGACATACCTGACTCAAAACGTCAATAACTTTTCATATGGACTCCAAATTGGTTGATTCTTTTTTTGTTGGAAAATAGATTTCGTGCATTTTCCAACCCAATTGGAATCACCTTAAAATCTGTCCGGAGCGTTGAGTTATGGACGAAACAATCTGATGCTGCAGCAGAATCCGAGTCAAACTACAAGTCCAAAGGTGTTCGTCACCTCCACTTGGGCCCATTGGCCTTGTACGACCTAGGGTTAGTGTTAGGCTGCCTTGGGACGTCCTCCCACCTCCTTGGCCGCCACCCCTTGCTCCTATATAAGTAGATCCATCTAGTAGCTTTTTCCTGGGAGATTTGTTTAGTTAAAAGTTAGCCATTGCAACTTCGTGTACTTCGTTTGTGTCCAACGACCAGACCAAGACCGCTTACGGATCCCCACCTTTATCAATACTTCATATATACTCGCAATATTCAGATTGCTTTATCATATTCTTGCTTGTTTTTCGATTGCTTGCAGGAATAGACCTTCGTGGTCGTTGATTGTGCTCCGGCGTGGTCAATAACCTCTCGGAGTTGGTTTAGCGATTGCTAAGGCATAGCGTCGTGCTGCGTTTGTAGTCGGATCGTCAAAGTCGTCTCCACCAAATCGATAGTTATCATCTCATCGAAAGATTGGGACACCCTCGCCTCTATCAAGTGGTATCAGTTTTCAGGTTGCTCGGTGAGAATTTCCAATTATCTCTAGATTAGATTTATTTTCTTACCTATTGTCCAAGAAAAAGCCACAAAAAAAAGTTAGATCTATTCATCCTTTGTCCAAGCCAGTCTGAGCCTTTGCAATTTTCTTTTCATTGTTTGCATTATTGAATTATCGGTTGCATCGTCGTGTCAAGTTGCTGGTCTTAGTGTCTAGTTCCTTTAGAGTTTTGAGTTCTGTTCACATTAGTCACGCCGCCGCTGCATCATTATCCCTTCCGCTGTCCACCATACCATCCATCAATTTCCACCACGTGCTACGCACTATTCATTGTCATAATCATAGTTGAGGTCATTCACATCTTCGCTTGATCCAATCTGCATCTTATCTAGTTTGTTTTGGAAAAAGAAAAAAAAAGAAAAAAAGAAAAAAAGTAAAAAAGTCAGAGAAAAAGAGAGAAAAAAAGTTCGGATCTATCTAGACTCAATCTCGTAGCTGAATTCGGATTGGAATCTGTTTTGTGTACTGTTCAGTAAAACAGGCATAACTTCCTCATGCGAAGTCCGTTTTGGCTCATGAGTACTCAAATTAAAGCTAGAGACGAGCCGCATCTAAATAGTTGCAGAAGCTAGTTCAATATTTGGCACCTCAAAATCGGCTTCTAAATAGGTCTTTTGCCCTCCGAAGTTCGTGAACACAGCTTATTCCAGTTTTTCAAACCAGTTTTAGAATTTTTGACTCCTCATATCAACTCGGAATTGAGTGATTCTTTTTGCATTGGAAAGCTTGAGTTAGTAGCATTCTTTGAAAAATTTATCAGAAAATTGGCTCAAACTTTTCAAGATGAAAATTGGAGAGAGTTGTTGTATATCCTGCTTGGCGTTGTTTTCATCATTATCTTTCTTGCCGTTGTGATCTTCACTTATATCTTGCTGTCCAGAGCTACTTATTATCCTTCATTGATGCTAATTGTGCTACGCCGTGACCTCATTAGTGTTCTAGGCTCGCGTCTCTAGTCCGGTCTAGCCTAGGACCAGCCTGATCACCGTCGTTGAGCGTTTATTCAACATTGCATCTCTGAATTGATTATTGATAATCTTTTGCTACCATATATAGCCAACCCAGCTCCACATATTTCTACAGCGTGTATACGTACGTTCCCCTGGCAATCGCTTTACACAATCTTCAGAGTTACTTGACACCGCTGGTTGCATGTCACCACCTGCCGCATGGTAAGAACTTGTAAGATATTGATATTTGCTTTACTGTGAGCACTTTACAACCACATCCTAGTAGTTCATAGGAACATTATTCTCGAATTTTGTTTCTTGTTTCTACTAATCATGACAGGTTCCGGAGATAGAAGTTCTTGGACGACGGACACATCTTCATCATCATGAGAGTTGGGACAACACACACAAGCATATGGTCAGGGTATGTCTTTACCATCATTTGAGGGTAGATTTAATCCTGCTATTTATCTAGCTTGGGAGCTTGAATTAGAAGAAGTTTTTAGTCACCATGATTTTTACGAACTTGAGAGAGTACGAGCTACCACTAGAGCATTTACTGGTTTTGCTACATTTGGTGGAGTGTACATTGTAAGAAAAACATTGATAACCAACCCACAACTTGGAAAGTTTTGAAAGCTGTAATGAGACAACATTTTTTCCTCCTTACTATCGTCGTGAATTGCTTCGCAAATTTGAACAATTAAAACAAGGCAGTAACACTGTTCATGCTTACTACAAAGAGTTCAAATCTTATATGCATCATTGTGACATAGAAGAATCTGAGGATGATACAATGAATAGATTTTTGGTGGTTTGAACCATGATATCCGTGCAAGATTTCACTATATTCCTCGTTCCATTATTGGTATGTATGTTCGCTTGTACCTTTGAGAGACAGCTACAGGAGGATGCATTGGGTGACTACAACAACTACTATTCTAGTTCATGCTCACCATCGTCAGTTGGTTCCTCCTTTATTGCACCTACTAGAGCAGCCCCACCCAGTTGTGAGCGCGACATCATCTCAAGTGTATGGTGCATTATCAAGGCCCATACCTACATCAGCCACGTCTTTGCGACAAGGTAACATAAGAAGGTATTAATGATATAACTTCACATGAGAATGATGCATCCCTAGTTAACTTGAATGCATCATGTGTTGAGTTACACAGTGATTTGAGCACATCACCTATTTTAGAGAATCTTGATACTATCATGAATGCGTCATGTGATCAAACAACTGAAATACCAACAATTTTGAGTGCACCCATCGAATTAACTGTTGATGCAAAAGAAACAATGTTTAATCATTTTGATATGACCTCTAATCTTGGTGATGATTACGTGTCGAATAACTTATTGCATGTTTGCTTATTTAAGCATGTTGTAGCATGTAACCTTGATGCAAGTAAGGTTTATTCACCAATGTTGGGATGGTTTAATGATGAACATTGTCAATCTTTTGAAATGAATAAGAGCTTCACTTATATGTGCAAACTGAGTTGCAATATTTTCACGCCTTCTACTTCTTGTGATAATGTTTTGGCTTTAGATTTTATGAACTATACAAGTTACTCATCTATTAATCTGTCATATGTGCAAAAATCAAGGGAAGTAAAAATGGATGACATATACATATACAACATGTACACCTTGTCTCTTTTGTTAGCCACATTTCAGACTAAGCTAGCCGAGGACGGCTTTGTTTTCAAGAAGGGGAGGATGATGAGGACATGACTACCTTGGATACGACCAAAAATATTGCATACATGTATATTTGTGAGGTGATTTCTAATGCAAGCTATGCAATAATTTATTTATGTCATCCAGGACAAAAATACTTCACAAACTTTTGTGCCATGTCTAATTGCAGGTGTATGGGACATTTGTACAATCCACATATGAAGATAGGGAGAAAGAGATGTTTACCTGCTGTTCAAAAAGTTCTCTCACGTCACTTTTGGCCCAAGAGAAGATAGAGTCCAAGTCTCTCACGTTACGGACTCAGATTCGGACTACCTGCAGACATACCTGACTCAAAACATCAATAACTTTTTCATATGGACTCCAAATTGGTTGATTCTTTTTCTGTTGGAAAATAGATTTCGTGCATTTTCCAACCCAATTGGAATCACCTTAAAATCTGTCCGGAGCGTTGAGTTATGGACGAAACAATCTGATGCTGCAGCAGAATCCGAGTCAAACTACAAGTCCAAAGGTGTTACGTCACCTCCACTTGGGCCCATTGGCCTTGTACGACCTAGGGTTAGTGTTAGGCTGCCTTGGGACGTCCTCCCACCTCCTTGGCCGCCACCTTGCTCCTATATAAGTAGATCCATCTAGTAGCTTTTTCTGGGAGATTTGTTTAGTTAAAGTTAGCCATTGCAACTTCGTGTACTTCGTTTGTGTCCAACGACCAGACCAAGACCGCCACGGATCCCCACCTTTATCAATACTTCATATATACCGCAATATTCAGATTGCTTTATCATATTCTTGCTTGTTTTTCGATTGCTTGCAGGAATAGACCTTCGCGGTCGGAGTTGATTGTGCTCGGCGTGGTCAATAACCTCTCGGAGTTGGTTTAGCGATTGCTAAAGGCATAGCGTCGTGCGTTTGTAGTCGGATCGTCAAAGTCGTCTCCACCAAATCGATAGTTATCATCTCATCGAAAGATTGGGACACCCTCGCCTCTATCAAGTGGTATCAGTTTTCAGGTTGCTCGGTGAGAATTTCCAATTATCTCTAGATTAGATTTATTTTCTTACCTATTGTCCAAGAAAAAGCCACAAAAAAAAGTTAGATCTATTCATCCTTTGTCCAAGCCAGTCTGAGCCTTTGCAATTTTCTTTTCATTGTTTGCATTATTGAATTATCGGTTGCATCGTCGTGTCAAGTTGCTGGTCTTAGTGTCTAGTTCCTTTAGAGTTTCGAGTTCTGTTCACATTAGTCACGCCGCCGCTGCATCATTATCCCTTCCGCTGTCCACCATACCATCCATCAATTTCCACCACGTGCTACGCACTATTCATTGTCATAATCATAGTTGAGGTCATTCACATCTTCGCTTGATCCAATCTGCATCTTATCTAGTTTGTTTTGGAAAAAGAAAAAAAAGAGAAAAAAGAGAAAAAAGTAAAAAAAGTCAGAGAAAAAAGAGAAAAAAAGTTCGGATCTATCTAGACTCAATCTCGTAGCTGAATTCGGATTGGAATCTGTTTTGTGTACTGTTCAGTAAAACAGGCATAACTTCCTCATGCGAAGTCCGTTTTGGCTCATGAGTACTCAAATTAAAGCTAGAGACGAGCCGCATCTAAATAGTTGCAGAAGCTAGTTCAATATTTGGCACCTCAAAATCGGCTTCTAAATAGGTCTTTTGCCCTCCGAAGTTCGTGAACACAGCTTATTCCAGTTTTCAAACCAGTTTTAGAATTTTTGACTCCTCATATCAACTCGGAATTGAGTGATTCTTTTTGCATTGGAAAGCTTGAGTTAGTAGCATTCTTTGAAAAAATTTATCAGAAAATTGGCTCAAACTTTTCAAGATGAAAATTGGAGAGAGTTGTTGTATATCACTGCTTGGCGCTTGTTTTTCATCATTATCTTTCTTGCCGTTGTGATCTTCACTTATATCTTGCTGTCCAGAGCTACTTATTATCCTTCATTGATGCTAATTGTGCTACGCCGTGACCTCATTAGTGTTCTAGGCTCGCGTCTCTAGTCCGGTCTAGCCTAGGACCCGGCCTGATCCGTCGTTGAGCGTTTATTCAACATTGCATCTCTGAATTGATTATTGATAATCTTTTGCTACCATATATAGCCAACCCAGCTCCACATATTTCTACAGCGTGTATACGTACGTTCCCCTGGCAATCGCTTTACACAATCTTCAGAGTTACTTGACACCGCTGGTTGCATGTCACCACCGCCGCATGGTAAGAACTTGTAAGATATTGATATTTGCTTTCTTGTGAGCACTTTACAACCACATCCTAGTAGTTCATAGGAACATTATTCTCAATTTTGTTTCTTGTTTCTACTAATCATGACAGGTTCGGAGATAGAAGTTCTTGGACGACGGACACATCTTCATCATCATGAGAGTTGGGACAACACACACAAGCATATGGTCGTGGTATGTCTTTACCATCATTTGAGGGTAGATTTAATCCTGCTATTTATCTAGCTTGGGAGCTTGAATTAGAAGAAGTTTTTAGTCACCATGATTTTTACGAACTTGAGAGAGTCTGAGCTACCACTAGAGCATTTACTGGTTTTGCTACATTTGGTGGAGTGTACATTGTAAGAAAAACATTGATAACCAACCCACAACTTGGAAAGTTTTGAAAGCTGTAATGAGACAACATTTTTTCCTCCTTACTATAAATGTGAATTGCTTCGCAAATTTGAACAATTAAAACAAGGCAGTAACACTGTTCATGCTTACTACAAAGAGTTCAAATCTTATATGCATCATTGTGACATAGAAGAATCTGAGGATGATACAATGAATAGATTTTTTGGTGGTTTGAACCATGATATCCGTGCAAGATTTCACTATATTCCTCGTTCCATTATTGGTATGTATGTTCGCTTGTACCTTTGAGAGACAGCTACAGGAGGATGCATTGGGTGACTACAACAACTACTATTCTAGTTCATGCTCACCATCGTCAGTTGGTTCCTCCACTGTTGCACCTACTAGAGCAGCCCCACCCCAGATTGTGAGCGCGACATCATCTCAAGTGTATGGTGCATTATCAAGGCCCATACCTACATCAGCTACGTCTTTGCGACAAGGTAACAGTAAAGGTATTAATGATATAACTTCACATGAGAATGATGCATCCCTAGTTAACTTGAATGCATCATGTGTTGAGTTACACAGTGATTTGAGCACATCACCTATTTTAGAGAATCTTGATACTATCATGAATGCGTCATGTGATCAAACAACTGAAATACCAACAATTTTGAGTGCACCCATCGAATTAACTGTTGATGCAAAAGAAACAATGTTTAATCATTTTGATATGACCTCTAATCTTGGTGATGATTACGTGTCGAATAACTTATTGCATGTTTGCTTATTTAAGCATGTTGTAGCATGTAACCTTGATGCAAGTAAGGTTTATTCACCAATGTTGGGATGGTTTAATGATGAACATTGTCAATCTTTTGAAATGAATAAGAGCTTCACTTATATGTGCAAACTGAGTTGCAATATTTTCACGCCTTCTACTTCTTGTGATAATGTTTTGGCTTTAGATTTTATGAACTATACAAGTTACTCATCTATTAATCATCATATGTGCAAAAATCAAGGGAAGTAAAATGGATGACATATACATATACAACATGTACACCTTGTCTCTTTTGTTAGCCACATTTCAGACTAAGCAACGCCGAGGACGGCTTTGTTTTCAAGAAGGGGAGGATGATGAGGACATGACTACCTTGGATACGACCAAAAATATTGCATACATGTATATTTGTGAGGTGATTTCTAATGCAAGCTATGCAATAATTTATTTATGTCATCCAGGACAAAAATACTTCACAAACTTTTGTGCCATGTCTAATTGCAGGTGTATGGGACATTTGTACAATCCACATATGAAGATAAGGGAGAAAGAGATGTTTACCTGCTGTTCAAAAAGTTCTCTCACGTCACTTTTGGCCCAAGAGAAGATAGAGTCCAAGTCTCTCACGTTCTGGACTCAGATTCGGACTGCACAGACATACCTGACTCAAAACGTCAATAACTTTTTCATATGGACTCCAAATTGGTTGATTCTTTTTTTGTTGGAAAATAGATTTCGTGCATTTTCCAACCCAATTGGAATCACCTTAAAATCTGTCCGGAGCGTTGAGTTATGGACGAAACAATCTGATGCTGCAGCAGAATCCGAGTCAAACTACAAGTCCAAAGGTGTTACGTCACCTCCACTTGGGCCCATTGGCCTTGTACGACCTAGGGTTAGTGTTAGGCTGCCGTGGGACGTCCTCCCACCTCCTTGGCCGCCACCCCTTGCTCCTATATAAGTAGATCCATCTAGTAGCTTTTTCCTGGGAGATTTGTTTAGTTAAAAGTTAGCCATTGCAACTTCGTGTACTTCGTTTGTGTCCAACGACCAGACCAAGACCGCTTACGGATCCCCACCTTTATCAATACTTCATATATACTCGCAATATTCAGATTGCTTTATCATATTCTTGCTTGTTTTCGATTGCTTGCAGGAATAGACCTTCGTGGTCGTTGATTGTGCTCGGCGTGGTCAATAACCTCTCGGAGTTGGTTTAGCGATTGCTCAGGCGCAACGTGGATGCACGTTTGTAGTCGGATCGTCAAAGTCGTCTCCACCAAATCGATAGTTATCATCTCATCGAAAGATTGGGACACCCCGCCTCTATCAAGTGGTATCAGTTTTCAGGTTGCTTTCGGTGAGAATTTCCAATTATCTCTAGATTAGATTTATTTTCTTACCTATTGTCCAAGAAAAAGCCACAAAAAAGTTAGATCTATTCATCCTTTGTCCAAGCCGGTCCCGAGCCTTTGCAATTTTCTTTTCATTGTTTGCATTATTGAATTATCGGTTGCATCGTCGTGTCAAGTTGCTGGTCTTAGTGTCTAGTTCCTTTAGAGTTTCGAGTTCTGTTCACATTAGTCACGCCGCCGCTGCATCATTATCCCTTCCGCTGTCCACCATACCATCCATCAATTTCCACCACGTGCTACGCACTATTCATTGTCATAATCATAGTTGAGGTCGTTCACATCTTCGCTTGATCCAATCTGCATCTTATCTAGTTTGTTTTGGAAAAAGAGAAAAAAAAAGAGAGAAAAAAAGAGAAAAAAAAGTAAAAAAAAAGTCAGAGAAAAAAAGAGAGAAAAAAAAAGTTCGGATCTATCTAGACTCAATCTCGTAGCTGAATTCGGATTGGAATCTGTTTTGTGTACTGTTCAGTAAAACAGGCATAACTTCCTCATGCGAAGTCCGTTTTGGCTCATGAGTACTCAAATTAAAGCTAGAGACGAGCCGCATCTAAATAGTTGCAGAAGCTAGTTCAATATTTGGCACCTCAAAATCGGCTTCTAAATAGGTCTTTTGCCCTCCGAAGTTCGTGAACACAGCTTATTCCAGTTTTTCAAACCAGTTTTAGAATTTTTTGACTCCTCATATCAACTCGGAATTGAGTGATTCTTTTTGCATTGGAAAGCTTGAGTTAGTAGCATTCTTTGAAAAAATTTATCAGAAAATTGGCTCAAACTTTTCAAGATGAAAATTGGAGAGAGAGTTGTTGTATATCCTGCTTGGCAGTTGTTTTTCATCATTATCTTTACCGTTGCCAGTGATCTTCACTTATATCTTGCTGTCCAGAGCTACTTATTATCCTTCATTGATGCTAATTGTGCTACGCCGTGACCTCATTAGTGTTCTAGGCTCGCGTCTCTAGTCCGGTCTAGCCTAGGACCAGCACAAGACTGCGTCGTTGAGCGTTTATTCAACATTGCATCTCTGAATTGATTATTGATAATCTTTTGCTACCATATATAGCCAACCCAGCTCCACATATTTCTACAGCGTATACGTGACGTTCCTCGGCAATCGCTTTACACAATCTTCAGAGTTACTTGACACCGCTGGTTGCATGTCACCACCGCCGCATGGTAAGAACTTGTAAGATATTGATATTTGCTTTCTTGTGAGCACTTTACAACCACATCCTAGTAGTTCATAGGAACATTATTCTCGAATTTTGTTTCTTGTTTCTACTAATCATGACAGTTCCGGAGATAGAAGTTCTTGGACGACGGACACATCTTCATCATCATGAGAGTTGGGACAACACACACAAGCATATGGTCGTGGTATGTCTTTACCATCATTTGAGGGTAGATTTAATCCTGCTATTTATCTAGCTTGGGAGCTTGAATTAGAAGAAGTTTTTAGTCACCATGATTTTTACGAACTTGAGAGAGTACGAGCTACCACTAGAGCATTTACTGGTTTTGCTTCGCTTTGGTGGAGTGTACATTGTAAGAAAAACATTGATAACCAACCCACAACTTGGAAAGTTTTGAAAGCTGTAATGAGACAACATTTTTTCCTCCTTACTATCGTCGTGAATTGCTTCGCAAAATTTGAACAATTAAAACAAGGCAAGAACACTGTTCATGCTTACTACAGAGAGTTCAAATCTTATATGCATCATTGTGACATAGAAGAATCTGAGGATGATACAATGAATAGATTTTTGGTGGTTTGAACCATGATATCCGTGCAAGATTTCACTATATTCCTCGTTCCATTATTGGTATGTATGTTCGCGCTTGTACCTTTGAGAGACAGCTACAGGAGGATGCATTGGGTGACTACAACAACTACTATTCTAGTTCATGCTCACCATCGTCAGTTGGTTCCTCCACTGTTGCACCTACTAGAGCAGCCCCACCCCAGATTGTGAGCGCGACATCATCTCAAGTGTATGGTGCATTATCAAGGCCCATACCTACATCAGCTACGTCTTTGCGACAAGGTAACAAAGAAGGTATTAATGATATAACTTCACATGAGAATGATGCATCCCTAGTTAACTTGAATGCATCATGTGTTGAGTTACACAGTGATTTGAGCACATCACCTATTTTAGAGAATCTTGATACTATCATGAATGCGTCATGTGATCAAACAACTGAAATACCAACAATTTTGAGTGCACCCATCGAATTAACTGTTGATGCAAAAGAAACAATGTTTAATCATTTTGATATGACCTCTAATCTTGGTGATGATTCTGTGTCGAATAACTTATTGCATGTTTGCTTATTTAAGCATGTTGTAGCATGTAACCTTGATGCAAGTAAGGTTTATTCACCAATGTTGGGATGGTTTAATGATGAACATTGTCAATCTTTTGAAATGAATAAGAGCTTCACTTATATGTGCAAACTGAGTTGCAATATTTTCACGCCTTCTACTTCTTGTGATAATGTTTTGGCTTTAGATTTTATGAACTATACAAGTTACTCATCTATTAATCTGTCATATGTGCAAAAATCAAGGGAAGTAAAATGGATGACATATACATATACAACATGTACACCTTTGTCTCTTTTGTTAGCCACATTTCAGACTAAGCAACGCCGAGGACGGCTTTGTTTTCAAGAAGGGAGGATGATGAGGACATGACTACCTTGGATACGACCAAAAATATTGCATACATGTATATTTGTGAGGTGATTTCTAATGCAAGCTATGCAATAATTTATTTATGTCATCCAGGACAAAAATACTTCACAAACTTTTGTGCCATGTCTAATTGCAGGTGTATGGGACATTTGTACAATCCACATATGAAGATAAGGGAGAAAGAGATGTTTACCTGCTGTTCAAAAAGTTCTCTCACGTCACTTTTGGCCCAAGAGAAGATAGAGTCCAAGTCTCTCACGTTACGGACTCAGATTCGGACTGCATGAGACATACCTGACTCAAAACGTCAATAACTTTTTCATATGGACTCCAAATTGGTTGATTCTTTTTTTGTTGGAAAATAGATTTCGTGCATTTTCCAACCCAATTGGAATCACCTTAAAATCTGTCCGGAGCGTTGAGTTATGGACGAAACAATCTGATGCTGCAGCAGAATCCGAGTCAAACTACAAGTCCAAAGGTGTTACGTCACCTCCACTTGGGCCCATTGGCCTTGTACGACCTAGGGTTAGTGTTAGGCTGCCTTGGGACGTCCTCCCACCTCCTTGGCCGCCACCCCTTGCTCCTATATAAGTAGATCCATCTAGTAGCTTTTTCCTGGGAGATTTGTTTAGTTAAAAGTTAGCCATTGCAACTTCGTGTACTTCGTTTGTGTCCAACGACCAGACCAAGACCGCTTACGGATCCCCACCTTTATCAATACTTCATATATACTCGCAATATTCAGATTGCTTTATCATATTCTTGCTTGTTTTTCGATTGCTTGCAGGAATAGACCTTCGTGGTCAGGTTGATTGTGCTCGGCGTGGTCAATAACCTCTCGGAGTTGGTTTAGCGATTGCTAAGGCGCAATGTCGCACGTTTGTAGTCGGATCGTCAAAGTCGTCTCCACCAAATCGATAGTTATCATCTCATCGAAAGATCGGGACACCCTCGCCTCTATCAAACAAGTAGATCAATAGCAATATGTGGCACACGGAAACACACACACGGATAGATAAATGGGGTCGTGCAACCAAGGAATGAGCTCAAAATGTGGAATCCACCAAAATGCTCGTGTTGCACAACTCAAGAGAGACGCTAGCACGATTGCTCAATAGGCGGATACGACACTTGTGCACAACCTATAAGATGCAAAATGGATAAACTTTCTATCCCAAGTATGCTATGTAGGTATGGTTCGGTGTTTCTCTCACAATGATCCAAGATGATCAAGTATGATATCATATGATATATTTGATGCTATGGCTATTGCTTACAAGCTCTTTGCTCTTTCTCTTTTGCTTAAAAGCTTATTCTCTTCTCTTTTTTTTTTCTCTATGTATGGCCACTTTTGCACAATACACAAACCAAGATAGCTATTGTGTATATGCGGGAACGATATTATGACACAATGGATGATATGATGATACCAAGATGATATGGTATGTATGCAATGGATGGTGTAGATCACTAATGTGCACAAGTAATGTTGCCGCAAAACTCAAATGGCTAGTCTCGATAGGTAAGGACGCAAAATGGGATAAGGGTTATCAATGCAATTGCAAGGGGAATATACAATGGTGTTGTCGAGGTTACCCTCCTTTGCGATGATGAGTGGCGGTGTTCTTGATGTAGATACCAAGATGATGGAAACTCGTCCCTAAGTAGTCAAACACCTTAGGAAACGGAAAACCGCGAACTCAAAATCTCAAACGTCAAATGTCAAAATGGTGGTAGCGGGAATGCGGTGGTGGTTTGCACTTGGCAATGCGGAAGTAGAATGATGGGCTATACACGTGTCGGAGTTGAAGTTGCCGTCCCTAAGTAGCCTAAACACCTTAGGAGACACAAGCCACAACTCGAAAAAGCTCAATCAACAATTGGGTTAAGTTGGGGATGGTTGAAGTGTATGGTGGGCAAGGTTATGTGGAAGTGGTGGTGGTGGTTGATGAAGAAGCAATCGTCCCTAAGTGGCCAAACATCTTAGGAGACACGAATCACTACTCAAGCAACCACTAATGCTATGGGGAACAAAATTGGTTAGGTTGCGGAAGTCGGTGGTGGTTATGCGGAGGATGTGGCGGAAGCCCTAGGCAAAGATGCCAAAATTCACAAAATTTAATGGAGTCAAATTGTGTTGGTGGTATTTTTGTGGGAAGGGGGATGTCAATAGCTTCAAAACGAGCTAAAGAACGTCAAAATAGGACTCCGGATGAATTACTTATGGACAAAACGGTGAAATGGGAAAGCTGAAATGTACACGGGCCGGATATCCGGGGGTCGGGGCCGGATTTCCGGGGGTGTATGTCCAGAACCGAACGAATTTGGTGCTCCAGGGCCCGGATGTCCGGCTTGGGGCCCGGATGTCCGACCGGATGGCGGATGTCCGCTCGAGGGATGTCCGCCCGACGAATCCCGATCTCGTTTGGGCGGAAATTTTCGAATTGGGGCGGAAATTGATGATTTCAAGGTCAAAATTGGAGAGATTTCGTGGATGGAAAGTGGGGAAAATTGAAATGCTAGATCCACTCGAAACCAAGCAAATCCATGGATCAAAATCAACAAAACATCATCAAAACTAACAAATCAGAAAAAAATTTGGGGCTATTTTTGGTGGGGATTTTCGGATTTAGGGCGAAATCAACAAAATCAAGCTAGAAAAGAGGGTAGGGGCTCCAAAAACGTGATCAACCTAAGCTCGATCCATAGATGATGTAGGGCGGAACCTCACGTGGACGATCTTTCACGTTGGAGCGGATCCTACGGGAATCACGATGAACACGGGGAAGAACGGAGGGAAATCATAAGGGAAACACTCAAGAACAAGTCCAATCACACATCCACTAGACAATCAAACACACAAGATCCACAAGGTACATGAACAACAAAAGGAAAGATACAAGGTAAGGTTCATCTCCTAGAGGAGGTCTTGTTGGGGTCCACCCTAGAATGGGGGTCTTGAATCCGCTTGGGGGATCTTCTCCGAAGAGGTCCTGGACTCCGAGGAGAAGTAACCAAGTGGATGAGCAAGGCTCTCACACAAACATGAGCTAAAACCTAAGCTACCCTAGAAAGAGGAAAGGGATCAAGTATATATAGTCTCGGGGCGAAGGGGTACAAGGGACAAGTCCCGGAAGCACTGCGCGCAGGCAGGGGAGGCCGGACGTCCGGGCGTCGGGCCGGATGTCCGGGCCATGAGGCGCCGGATGTCTGCTCTCACCGGATGTCCGGCTGGGCGACCGTTCTGTCGAATCGGAGAGGGGCGCGGATTTAGCCAGGCGGATATCCGGATCTCGTGGGGCCGGGATGTCCGGGCGATTGGCGGATGTCCGGGCTTTGGTGAGGCGCCGGATGTCCGGGGTTGGCGCGGATGTCCGGCGGCCCGATCTTGCAGCCGTCTGCTGGTGCAGCTCCTTGGCGGTTGCACATGCGCCGGATGTCCGCCTCTGGCGGATGTCCGGCCGAAGCTTCAAACTCCGTCTTCTTTCGTTGTCGCTTCGGGCTTCCCTCGCGGATGGTGTAGTCGTTCCTTGGCGCTTGCACTCCTCCTTGACATCCGAGAAGCTCCGACAATACCTATGCATGCATACGGGGAAGTGTCAAGTAGTATACCATCCTCGAAGGGGTCAAGTGAGCACGTGTAAAGGAGAAGATTCACCTTTGTGTATGTGAAGAAGAGGTCGCACGTGTCACTTGCCAAACGGACTCTTGACATGGTGATGACCGTAGGATGCTCCGCATCTTATTGGATGCATCTTTGGAATTCCTGTCATGCCACGACATCGAGCATTGGTACACCACCACCTCCATATTTGTTGATTGTGCTCATACATGTCATGCTCAATGGACATATCATACTCACCACAAGTTTGCACCCTATGCATAGATTGACACACATTATGATTGTCTTGTTGCACCTATTCCCATGTCATCCATGATATATGAGCTTGTGCATTTTCTTAGCAAATTTGTTGTGATCTTTCTTGATGGCATATTCATACATCATGATCATATCGCCCATCATCAATTGCATGATGACATTCACATATTGAGCATCCATTGCTATGTTCATGCTTTTGATGCACCATCCCATTATGACATCATATTGCACCGTGGTTGCATTGCTCATACTCATAACACAATTGTGTGCACAATGATTGCATTTGTTCCCATGAACGCTTTGCATACCATTCTAGATCATCTCGATAAGCTTCATGTGCTTTGTCATGAACAATCTTGCCTCACGGACTCATTCTTACATGATGGACACTTTGTGTGCGCTAACCATTGTATTTCCGAGTGTCGTTTGTGTTTGCTCTCTTTGCATGTCTACCATCCCGACGACACCTTGGAGTACTTGGATTGTAATGTCTTCCACTTCGTCCTACTACAAGTCCATCCACGATTTAACCGCTTCCATGGCGATGAGGATTTCGATCCGAGGTCGGATCTTTCCCAAGGGAGGGGAGATGATGCGGAGCATCCAACGATCATCCCCATGTTCACTCGAGCCTACGCCATTGGACCTAAGGTGAACTCGCTCCTTTCCGAATCTTCCCTTTCCGCATGTGAGACATGGCTACTACCTGAGTCCGATATGATATGCATCATTAGGTGTCAAGAGGAGCCTTCCGAAGACACACGTGAAGACGGACGAGCCGCCAAGTCCACGGATGAAGAGGACCACGGGAGCGGGCAAGTTCACCTTCCAGGCCCCGGACATCCGGCCAGACCGGACATCCGCCCTCGAGGCGCCAACACAAAGCAGCCACAAATTTCACCAAAGAACTCCCCACAGGCCCGGACATCCGCCTCCATGCCCCGGACATTCGGCCTCACCGGATATATATCCGCACTGCCCGAATCCGGCGCCCCACCAATCGGCAGAATCGCCATCCCAGCCCGGACATCCGGCGCCTCATGAAGCCGGACATCCGCCCGACGCCTGACGTCCGGCCTCCCTCACTGCGTCAGGTATCCGGGCGTGTCCCATGTACCCTTCGCCCCGAGACTATATATACTTCATCCCTTCCTCTTTCTAGGGTTAGCTTAGGTTTAGCTCATGTTTGTGTGAGAGCCTTGCTCATCCACTTGGTTACTTCTCCTGAGCTCAGGACCTCTTTGGAGAAGATCCCCCAAGCGGATTCAAGACCCCCTTCTAGGGTGGACCCCATCAAGACCTCCTCTCGGAGAAGAACGGCTACTCGTGTATCCTTACCTTTGTTGATTGTGAATCATATGTACCTCTTTGTGTTCGGTGATCTAGCACTTGTGTGATTGATTCCTTGTTGGTTGAGCGATCTCTCTCTCTCGTTTCCTCCGTGTTTCCCTCTTGTTCTTCTGCGTGTTCTTCGTGATTCCCCGTAGGATCCGCTCCAACGTGAAAGATCATCCACGTAGGGTTCCGCCCTACATCACCTTGTGTCCAATGGCGTATGTTCGAGGTCTCGTCATATGTCCACTTGGGGTTTGGAGAGTAGTCGGAGTGTACATGGGGATGAACGTGGGATGCTCCGCATCAGGGAACCTCCCGAGGGTGCACGTGAAGACGGACAAGCCACCAAGTCCATGGATGAAGAGAACCAACGGAAATGGGCAAGTTCAACTCCCAGGCCCCGGACATCCGGCCGAAGCCCCGGACATCCGGCCCCTGGAGCATCCACCTCAGCATCGGCCAAAGCTGCCCAAGGCTACTGAGGGAACATCCGCGTCCGGCCCCGGCCGGATATCCGGCTGAAGCCCGGAAATCCGAGACCTCTCACCCGATTCAAGTGGCCGCTCTAGCTTCGGACATCCGGCCGGATAGCCCGGACATCCGGCGCCTCATGGCGTCCGGACATCCGCCCGACGCCTGGACATCCGGCCTCCCCACTGCGTGCGATGTATCCGGACGAGTCCCATGTACCCCTTCGCCCCCTAGACTATATATACTCCATCCCCTTCCTCTTTCTAAGGTAGCATTGGATTAGCTCATATTTTGTGTGAGAGCCTTTGCTCATCCACTTGGCTACTTCTCCTCGCAGCTCAGGACCTCTACGGAGAAGATCCCCTAAGCGAATTCAAGACCCCCTTCTAGGGTGGACCCCATCAAGGCCTCCTCACGGAGAAGAACGGCTACCGTTTGTATCTTTCCTTTGTTGATTTTGAATCTTGTGCCACTTTATGTGATCGGTGATCTAGCACTTGTGTGATTGATCTCTTGTTGGTTTAGTGATTTCTCTCTCGTTTCCCCCGTGTTTCCCTCTTGTTCTTCCGCGTGTTCTTCGTGATTCCCCGTAGGATCCGCTCCAACGTGAAAGATCATCCACGTAGGGTTCCTCCCTACATCATCTTGGTATCATGAGCCACGTTGATCACGTTTTTGGAGCCCCTACCCCTCTTGTTCTAGCTTGATTTTGTTGTTTTTGTCCTAATTCCGAAAATTCCCCACAAAAATAGCCCCAAATTTTTTTTATGATTTGTTGGTATGATGAAGTTTTGTTGGATTTGATCCGCGAATTTCGTGTGTTGCAGGTAGATCTAGCATTCCCCCACCATTTCCACAATTTCCATCCTCAAAATCGTCCGAATTTTGCACCATATTTGACCTCTCCATGCGGTGTTCATCGAGTTCGTCCACGAACCCAGAGCCCGGACATCCGGTGATGAGGACATCAACACCATTGTTACACCCACAGCCCCGCTGCTATACATACTGGACCTATTACTAGAGCTCGCGCACGCCAATTGAATTATCAGGTACTTTTGTTTCTTGGTAACGATTCCAATGTTCATGAGAATATGATGCTGCCTAAATTGGATACATTTGTTTTGCTTACAAATGAAGGGCCTACCATGGACAAGAAAGATGAACCTTGGAGCAAGTTCAAGCATGGAGATGTTGGCATGCGCAAGGGGAACAAGAATGGAGTTACAAGTGATGATTCCAGGACTTTGAAGCCACCCTAATGAGAGCATGAGGCCTTGGACGAAATATACAAGATGCCACTTCATAATATTCGTCCATAGGCTATTCTAGGTGCCGCGTCACCTTAATATTGGGCCAGCCCATGTAATTTTGAAATACTTAAGTGTAGGCTGTTTTAGAGTCCGTATGTGTGGGGAAACAAGAGTTAGGGTTGGTTTCGGACCCTCCCTCAAGGGCCACGAAATTCCCTCCTCTTTCTCCATATATACAGCCCTTAGGGTGTCGTTTAGACTTTGGGTTTTGTTTAGATCAAAAGTTCGCCATAGCTGCAACTTCAAGATACTTCGCTTGTGTTCAACGACTGCACCAAGGCGTCTCGTAACCCCACCTTCGTTAATAAAGCTTTCCTCTTATATTCGCAATATCCAGATTGCAATCTTAGTTTCTTGCTTGTTCTTCGTTTGCTCGCAGGAAACAGGCCCTCGTGGTCAGTTGATCGTGCTCGGCGTGGTCAATAACCCTCGGAAGTTGGTTTAGCGATTGCTAAGGCGCCGACGTCTCGACGTATGTAGTCGGATCGTCAAGGTCGACTCCCACGTAAACGATAGCCACCATCTCATCGAAACATCGGACACCTTTGCCTCTATCAAGTGGTATCAGATTTTCGTGTTGCTCGGTGAGATTTTACAGCTTTTAAGAGATTAGATCGAGTCTGTTCTTCATACCTAAAGTCCACGAAAAAGCCACAAAAAATTAGGGTTAGTTCATCATATCCGAACCAATCTGAGCCTTCGCATAATCTTTTTCGGTTTTTGCTTTGTTGAATTTGCGGTTGCATCGCCGTGTCACGTTCTTTGGTCTTAGAGTCTAGTCTTTAGAATTTCGAGTTACGGTCATAAGTTGTCACGCCGCCGCACCATCATCCTCGCCTTGCCATCTACCACCCTTCTTATCCGCCACCGCTCACGAATCCGTATCCATATACCACCACCAATCCGTATCCATATACCACCACCAATCCGTATCCATATACCACCACCGCTACCATATACCACCACCGCTGCCATATACCACCACCATATATCCACCACCAATCCGAGTTCTTCTCATATTAGGTTTGTTTTCGAGATCCATCTAAATTCCGATTCGTGTTTCCTTGCTTGAGTAGGTTTCGGAAAAAAAAATTCGGAAACCACCCTCCGTTTAGGCCCAAAATTTTCCGAAAACGCACTTGTCGAAAAATTTTCCGCTATCCTGTTTTAGGTGTTTCTAAGCGTATTGAGACGATCGCCATTATAGAAAGTTTTTTGACCCGTTTCAGCTTTTTGGGTCCGGCAATAAAAAAAAATTGGACGAAAAAATTTTCGTGCCCATCCTGTCAGTTTGACCTGGGAAGAGTTTTGAGACACTCGCCATTATAGTGATTTTTCGCAAAAAAAAAGAGCAGCCCAAAAAAAAAAGCAGCGCAAAAAGCGAAAATAAAAATTTCCAGTGTGCTTTTCCGTTGTTTCCGTGCAGCCGTGATTTTGTTAGTGTTCTAGGCTCGCGTCTCTAGCACGGTCTAGCCTAGGACCCGACAAGATCTGCCGTCGTTGAGCGTTTATTCAACTTTGCATCTCTGAATTGATTATTCTTGACCCTTTTTGCTACCATATTATAAGCCTTCCCAGCTCCACATACATCTACATCGTATGCTTGACTCTCCACGGTAATCGCTCTATCCAAGCTTTGAGAGTTTTGACTGCATCGGTTGCCGATCACCGCTTTCTTCTGGGTAAGAACTGGTAAGAATTTGAGATTTGCTTGACGGATTTGTGACTGTCCACCACACCACCACCACCACTTCCTAGTAGTCTGTCGAATCATATTCTTGTGTGTTTCTATTGCTGCTAACCATGGCAGGATCACAAGCCATTTAGACCGATCGGGAGAACATGACAAACAAAGCGCTACATGATAAGTTTCAACAAATGATGAGTGGGCAGGTGGAAGATGTTCTAAATAGATTTGAAGAGGCCATGGAGAAGATAGATGGCATTGAGAAGGCGTTCAAACAAAGCTCGATAACAAGTTTAATGAATTGCTCGGCGTCTACCACCACCACCACCGGCTGCACCTAATGCACCTCTACAACAACAACAACGACTACCTCCACATCGCTGAAGCAACCCTCCGCCGAAGCGAGCCGTGTCCCTCTTCACTGGCCAAGCCGCTTGGTGCTGCTTTGTTGATACTTCGTGGCTCCTGCTGGCGATGTGGGGAGGATGATTATGTGAGAGAGTACGAGGATGAGGTTGATCAACTTCGTAACTACGTGCAACCACCGGCACCACAACCACCCGGTCGTCCACATGCAAATAATGGCAATGTTAGGGCTCCCCTCAGTACGAGATCATGACCATCTCCCTAAATTGAAGTTGAATATTCCACCATTTGAGGGTAGATATGTTCCCGATATATATCTTACTTGGGAGTTAGAAACTGAACAACGATTTACATGTTTACAATATCACGAGGAGAGACGTGTTCGGCTGCTGTTTGTGCTTTCACTAGCTTTGCATGTGTTTGGTGGTCCGAACATTGTAGATTATATCATGTTCCAGCCTACTTGGGCTGCTTTGAAAACTGCTATGCGTATCGTTGGGTTCCACCATATTATCAACGTGAATTACTTCAAAAATTGCAGCGCTTAAGACAAGGAAAAAATTCGGTAGAAGAATATTATCAGGAATTACAAACTGGTTTGATTAGATGTGGTATTGTTGAGGAGAATGAAGCTATGCTTGCACGTTTTCTGGGTGGATTAAATAGAGATATTCAGACCATTCTAGACTACAAGGATTATACTAATATCACTCGATTATTCCATCTTGCTTGTAAAGCTGAACGTGAAGTGCAGGATCGACAGGCGTTGGCGCGGACTAACTTTTCTGCAGGTCGACCTTCATCATGGACACCATGTGCATCATCTACTTCCACACGTTCTACTACACCGGCACCTCCGCCGGCTGCCACCTCCAACCGTGATACAAGAAAGCGTGCACAACCACCACTATCTCGCCAAGAGCGCACTGCCGGGCCTACAGAGCTCTTCTTCTTCCATGGCGTCAACAGGGCACACAAGTGATATTATTTGTCGTCGTTGTAAGGGAAGAGGACATTTTGCCAGAGAATGCCAATCTCAGCGTGTGATGATTGCTACTGAGGATGGTGAGTATGAGTCCGCTAGTGACTATGATGAAGAGACTTTGGCTCTTATTACACATGAAGAACATGGTGGAGATGATTACGATCATGAGACGCAATACATGGCTGCTGAAGATGCCGACAGTATGAATGTTTAGTTGCTCAACGTGTTTTGAGTGTGCAGGTTACACAAGCTGAGCAAAATCAGAGGCATAACTTGTTCCATACAAAGGGAGTTGTGAAGGAACGTTCTATTCAGCGTCATCATAGATGGAGGGAGCTGCAACAACTTGGCTAGCATGGATATGGTGGAGAAGCTTTCTCTCACCACAAGACCACATCCACATCCTTACTACATCCAATGGTTCAACAACAGCGCAAGGTTAAGGTAACACGTCTTTGTTCGTGTGTATTTTAGTATCTCTACATATGCTGATTATGTTGATTGTGATGTGGTACCTATGCATGCATGTTCCTTATTACTTGGTAGACCACGGCAATTTGATAAAAATTGTACACCATGGTAGAAACAATCAAGATACTCTTGTTCACAAGGATAAAAATATTACTTTGCTTCCTATGACTCCTGATTCAATTTTGAAAGATGATATTAATAGAGCTAATAAAGCAAAACAGGAGAAAAATAAGAGTGAAAATCAGATTGTGGCAAAAGAATTTGAGCAACAAATGAAGCCTAATAATAAACCATCTAATGTTGCTTCTGAAATTAAACTGAAAAGTGCATGTTTACTTGCCACCAAATCTGATATTGAGGAGCTAGATTCTAGCAAATCTGTTTGCTATGCTTTTGTGTGCAAAGAGGCATTATTTTCATTCGAGGGCGTGCCTTCTTCTTTGCCCCTCGCTGTCACTAACATTTTGCAGAGTTCACCGACGTCTTCCCACAAGACGTACCACCGGATTACCACCTATTCGAGGGATTGAGCATCAAATTGACTTAATTCTCGGTGCATCGCTACCCAACCGTGCACCATACCGTACCAATCCAGAGGAGACGAAGGAGATTATGCGTCAAGTACAGGAGCTGCTCGACAAAGGTTATATACGCGAATCTCTTAGTCCTTGTGCTGTTCCTATTATACTAGTGCCTAAAAAGGATGGTACGTCGGCGTATGTGTGTTGATTGTAGAGGCATTAATAATATTACTATTCGTTATCGTCATCCTATTCCTAGGCTAGATGATATGCTTGATGAATTGAGTGGCTCTACAATATTCTCCAAAGTTGATTTATGTAGTGGATACCATCAAATTCGTATGAAATTGGGAGATGAATGGAAAACAGCATTTAAAACTAAGTTTGGTTTATATGAGTGGTTAGTCATGCCTTTTGGGTTAACTAATGCACCTAGTACTTTCATGAGACTAATGAACGAAGTTTTACGTGCTTTCATTGGACGATTTGTGGTAGTCTATTTTGATTATATACTGATTTATAGCAAATCTTTGGAAGAACATTTGGAACATTTACGTGCTATTTTTAATGCTCTACGTGATGCACGCTTGTTTGGTAACTTGGGAAGTGCACCTTTTGCACCGACCGAGTATCTTTTCTTGGCTATGTTGTTACACCACAGGAATTGAAGTTGATAAAGCCAAGATTGAAGCTATTGAGAGTTGGCCGCAGCCCAAAACGGTCACACAAGTGAGGAGTTTTCTTGGACTCGCTGGTTTCTATAGGCGTTTTGTGAGAGACTTTAGCACCATCGCTGCACCTCTCAATGAACTTACAAAGAAGGATGTGCCTTTTGTTTGGGGTACCGCACGGGAAGAAGCCTTCACGGTATTGAAAGATAAGTTGACACATGCTCCTTTACTCCAACTTCCTGACTTTAATAAGACTTTTGAGCTTGAATGTGATGCTAGTGGAATTGGATTAGGAGGTGTGTTATTACAAGATGGCAAACCTGTTGCATACTTTTCTGAAAAATTGAGTGGGCCTAGTCTTAACTATTCTACTTATGACAAAGAATTATATGCTCTTGTTCGGACTTTAGAGACATGGCAACATTATTTATGGCCCAAAGAATTTGTTATACATTCTGATCATGAATCTTTGAAACATATTAAAAGTCAAGCTAAACTGAATCAGAGACATGCTAAATGGGTTGAATTCATTGAGACTTTCCCTTATGTCATTAAACACAAGAAGGGTAAAGAAAATGTTATTGCTGATGCTTTGTCTCGACGCTATACTATGCTTTCACAACTTGACTTCAAAATATTTGGTTTGGAGACCATCAAAGATCAATATGTGCATGATGCTGATTTTAAAGATGTAATGCAGAATTGTAAAGAAGGAAGAACATGGAACAAGTTCGTTATTAAGGATGGTTTTGTGTTCCGTGCTAACAAGCTATGCATTCTCGCTAGCTCTGTTCGTCTTTTGTTGTTGCAGGAGGCGCATGGAGGAGGATTAATGGGATACTTTGGCGTGAAGAAGACGGAGGATATACTTGCTAAACATTTCTTTTGGCCAAAGATGAGACGGGATGTTGAGCGTTTTGTTGCTTGCTGCACTACATGTCAAAAAGCTAAGTCACGACTCAATCCTCATGGTTTATATATGCCTTTGCCTGTACCTAGTGTTCCTTGGGAGGATATATCTATGGACTTTGTTTTAGGTTTACCTCAAACAAAGAAGGGGAGGGATAGCATATTTGTTGTCGTGGATAGATTCTCGAAAATGGCACACTTTATACCATGTCATAAAAGCGATGATGCTGTTAATGTTGCTGATTTGTTCTTCGTGAAATTATTCGCTTGCATGGTGTGCCAAATACTATTGTTTCAGATCGTGATACTAAATTTCTTAGCCGCTTTTGGAGATGTTTATGGGCTAAGTTGGGGACTAAACTGCTTTTTAGTACTACTTGTCACCCCCAAACTGATGGACAAACTGAAGTAGTCAATAGAACATTGTCTACTATGCTTAGGGCTGTTTTGAAGAATAATAAGAAAATGTGGGAAGAATGCTTGCCTCATATTGAATTTGCTTATAATCGTTCATTGCATTCTACTACTAAGATGTGCCCTTTTGAAATTGTGTATGGCTTCCTACCTCGTGCACCTATTGATTTGTTGCCTCTTCCATCTACGGAGAAGGTTAATTTTGATGCTAAAGAACGTGCTGAATTGATTTTAAAAATGCATGAGTTAACTAAGGAAAACATTGAGCGTATGAATGCTAAATATAAACTTGCTGGAGATAAGGGTAGAAAACATGTTGTCTTTGCACTGGAGATCTTGTTTGGTTACATTTGCGTAAGGATAGGTTTCCTAATTTGCTAAATCAAAGCTAATGCCACGTCTTGATGGTCCATTTAAGGTGTTAGAGAAAATAAATGATAATGCATATAAACTTGAGCTGCCCGCAGATTTTGGGGTTAGTCCCACTTTTAACATTGCAGATTTGAAGCCTTATTTGGGTGAGGAAGATGAGTTTCCGTCGAGGACGACTTCATTTCAAGAAGGGGAGGATGATGAGGACATCAATACCATTGTTACACCCACAGCCCTTGCTGCTATACATACTGGACCAATTACTAGAGCTCGCGCACGCCAATTGAATTATCAGGTACTTTCGTTTCTTGGTAACGATTCCAATGTTCATGAGAATATGATGCTGCCTAAATTGGATACATTTGTTTTGCTTACAAATGAAGGGCCTACCATGGACAAGAAAGATGAACCTTGGAGCAAGTTCAAGCATGGAGATGTTGGCATGCAAAGGGAAACAAGAACGGAGTTACAAGTGATGATTCCAGGACTTTGAAGCCACCCTAATGAGAGCATGAGGCCTTGGACGAAATATACAAGATGCCACTTCATAATATTCGTCCATAGGCTATTCTAGGTGCTGCGTCACCTTATTATTGGGCCAGGCCCATGTCATTTCGAAATACTTAAGTGTAGGCTGTTTTAGAGTCCGTATGTGTGGGGAAACAAGAGTTAGGGTTGGTTTGGGACCCCTCCCTCAAGGGCCACGAAATTCCTCCTCTTTCTCCATATATACAGCCCTTAGGTCGTCGTTTAGACTTTGGGTTTTGTTTAGATTAAAAGTTCGCCATAGCTGCAACTTTATGCATTTCGCTTGTGTTCAACGACCGGACAAAGGCGTCCACGTAACCCCACCTTGATCAATAAAGCTTTCATCTTATATTCGCAATATCCAGATTGCAATCTCAGTTTCTTGCTTGTTCTTCGTTTTCTCGCAGGAAGCAGACCCTCGTGGTCAGGTTGATCGTGCTCGGCGTGGTCAATAACCTCTCGGAGTTGGTTTAGCGATTGCTAAGGCGCGACGTCCTCGCACGTTCGTAGTCGGATCGTCAAAGTCGACTTCCTCCAAAGCGAAAACCAACGTCTCATCGAAAGACGGGACACCTTTGCCTCTATCAGGCCGGATGTCCGGGCTCTGGATCCGTGGGCGAACTTGATGAACACCGCGTGGAGAGGTCAAATCCGGGGCAAAATTCGGGCGATTTTGTGGATGGAAATTGTGGACAAGGTGGGGAAATGTTAGATCTACCTGCAACACACGAAATCCGCGGATCAAATCCAACAAAACTTCATCACACCAACAAATCACAAAAAAAATTTGGGGCTATTTTTGGTGGGGATTTTCGAATTTAGGACGAAATCAACAAAATCAAGCTCGAAAAGAGAGGGTAGGGGCTCCAAAACGTGATCAACGTGGCTCATGATACCAAGATGATGTAGGGCGGAACCCTCACGTGGATGATCTTTCACGTTGGAGCGGATCCTACGGGAATCATGAAGAACACGCGGAAGAACAAGAGGGAAACACGGGAAACGAGAGAGAAATCACTTAACCAACAAGAGATCAATCACACAAGTGCTAGATCACCGATCACATAAGGTGGCACAAGATTCAAAATCAATAAAGGAAAGATACAACCGTAGCCGTTCTTCTCCGAGGAGGCCTTGATGGGGTCCACCCTAGAAGGGGGTCTTGAATCCGCTTGGGGGATCTTCTTCATAGAGGTCCTGAGCTCCGAGGAGAAGTAGCCAAGTGGATGAGCAAAGGCTGTCACACAAAATATGAGCTAATCCAATGCTAACCCTAGAAAGAGGAAGGGGATGGAGTATATATAGTCTAGAGGGCGAAGGGGTACATGGGTCTCGGCCCGGATGCACTGCACGCAGGCAGGGGAGGCCGGATGTCCGGGCGTCGGGCCGGATGTCCGGGCCTTCACGCTGTCCCGGATGTCCGGGTTAGCATGCCGGATGTCCGGGCTGGAGAGGCCACTTCTGCCGAATCGGGTGTGTGGCGCCGGATTTCCGGGCTTCTGGCCGGATATCCGGGGCGCGGGGGCCGGATGTCCGGGACCTTGGCCGGATGTCCGGGGCCTGGGGGTGAACTTGCCCGCTTCCGTGGTCCTCTTCATCCGTGGACTTGGCGGCTCGTCCGTCTTCACGTGCATCTTCGGAAGGCTCCTCTTGACACCTAATGATGCATAGCATATCGGACTTAGGTAGTAGCCATGTCTCGAGTGGATCATATGTGATATCACTAAGGAAGGAAGTCAGCTCGTTCTCGAGAGCTCTAGCTCTAGCTCGTGTCATGGGTCCTCTTGGCTCTTGATGAGATGGTTGTAGATCCATGGGGATGATCATGGGATGCTCCGCATCACTATGGACTGATGAGGACATCAATACCATTGTTACACCCACAGCCCCTGCTGCTATACATACTGGACCAATTACTAGAGCTCGCGCACGCCAATTGAATTATCAGGTACTTTCGTTTCTTGGTAACGATTCCAATGTTCATGAGAATATGATGCTGCCTAAATTGGATACATTTGTTTTGCTTACAAATGACGGGCCTACCATGGACAAGAAAGATGAATCTTGGAGCAAGTTCAAGCATGGAGATGTTGGCATGCATGAGAAACAAGAACGGAGTTACAAGTGATGATTCGGGACTTTGAAGCCACCCTAATGAGAGCATGAGGCCTTGGACGAAATATACAAGATGCCACTTCATAATATTCGTCCATAGGCTATTCTAGGTGCGTCACCTTATTATTGGGCCAGGCCCATGTAATTTCGAAATACTTAAGTGTAGGCTGTTTTAGAGTCCGTATGTTTGGGGAAACAAGAGTTAGGGTTGGTTTGGACCCCTCCCTCAAGGGCCACGAAATTCCTCCTCTTTCTCCATATATACAGCCCTTAGGGCGTCGTTTAGACTTTGGGTTTTGTTTAGATTAAAAGTTCGCCATAGCTGCAACTTCGCGTGCATTTCGTTTGTGTTCAACGACTGCATAAAGGCGTCATAGAACCCCACCTTGATCAATAAAGCTTTCATCTTATATTCGCAATATCCAGATTGCAATCTCGGTTTCTTGCTTGTTCTTCGTTTGCTCGCAGGAAGCAGACCCTCGTGGTCGAGTTGATCGTGCTCGGCGTGGTCAATAACCTCTCGGAGTTGGTTTAGCGATTGCTAAGTAGCGGCGTCCTCGCCGCGTTCGTAGTCGGATCGTCAAAGTCGACTTCCTCCAAAGCGAAAACCAACATCTCATCGAAAGGCGGGACACCTTTGCCTCTATCAAGTGGTATCAGATTTTCAGGTTGCTCGGTGAGATTTTACAGTTTTTCGTAGATTAGATCGAGTCTGTTCTTCATACCTAAAGTCCACGAAAAAGCCACAAAAAAAATTAGGGTTAGTTCATCATATCCGAACCAATCTGAGCCTTCGCATAATCTTTTTGGGGTTTTTGCTTTGTTGAATTTGCGGTTGCATCGTCGTGTCAAGTTCTTTGGTCTTAGAGTCTAGTCTTTTAGAGTTTGAGTTACGGTCATAAGTTGTCACGCTTGCCGCACCATCATCATCGCCTTGCCATCTACCACCCTTCTTATCCACCACCAATCCGTAGCCATATACCACCACCGCTGCCATATACCACCACCGCTGCCATATACCACCACCATATATCCACCACCAATCCGAAGTTCTTCTCATATTAGGTTTGCTTTTCGAGATCCATCTAGTTTCCGATTCGTGTTTCCTAGCCGAGTAGGTTTGGGAAAAAAAAGAGTCTGAAACCACCCTCCGCTTAGGCCCAAAATTTTCCGAAAACGCACTTGTCAAAAAATTTCTGGCTATCCTGTTTTTAAGTGTTTCTAAGCGTATTGAGACGGTCGCCGTTATAGAAAGTTTTTTGACCCGTTTCCGATTTTTGGGTCGGCGATCAAAAAAAAAATTGGTCGAAAAATTCCGTGCCCATCCTGTCGGTTTGACACAGGAAGAGTTTTGAGACACTACGCCATTATAGTGATTTTTTCAAAAAAAAAAAAAAAAAAAAAGCAAAAAAAAAGCATAAAAAAAAAAAGAGCGAAAAAAATCCAGAGTGTGCTTTTCCCTTGTTTACGTGCAGCGCCCGTGATTTTGTTAGTGTTCTAGGCTCGCGTCTCTAGCACGGTCTAGCCTAGGACCAAAGACCTGATCTGCGTCGTTGAGCGTTTATTCAACTTTGCATATATTAATTGATTATTTCTGACCCTTTTGCTACCAAATTATAAGCCTTCCCAGCTCCACATACATCTACCTCGTGCAGTTGACTCTACCTGGTAATCGCTCTATACAAGCTTTGAGAGTTTTGACTACATCGGTTGCCGATCACCTTTCTTCTTTGGGTAAGAACTGGTAAGAATTTGAGATTTGCTTGACGGATTTGTGACTGTCCACCACACAACTACCACCACTTCCTAGTAGTCTGTCGAATCATATTCTTGTGTGTTTCTATTGTTGCTAACCATGGCAGGATCACAAGCCAACGAGACTGACTGGGAGAACATGACAAACAAAGCGCTACATGATAAGTTTCAACAAATGATGAGTGGGCAGGTGGACGATGTGCTAAATAGATTTGAAGAGGCCATGGAGAAGATAGATGGCATTGAGAAGGCGTCAAACAAAGCTCGATAACAAGTTTAATGAATTGCTCGCGCGTCTACCACCACCACCACCACCGGCGGCACCTAACGCACCTCTACTACAACAACAAGGACTACCTCCACATCGCAAAACAGCCCTCCGCCGAAGCTTCCGTGTCCCTCTTCATTTGGCCAAGCTGCTTTGGTGCTTGTTGATACAGTGGCTCCTGCTGCTGCGGTGGGGAGGATGATTATGTGAGAGATTACGAGGATGAGGTTGATCAACATCGTAACTACGTGCAACCACCAGCACCACAACCACCAGTGTCGTCCACATGCAAATAATGGCAATGTTGGGCTCCCCTTCAGTACGAGATCATGACCATCTCCCTAAACTGAAATTGAATATTCCACCATTTGAGGGTAGATATGTTCACGATATATCTCTTACTTGGGAGTTAGAAACTGAACAACAATTTTATTGTTTACAATTTCCTGAGGAGAGACGTGTTCCTGCTGCTGTTTGTGCTTTCACTTGCTTTGCATGTGTTTGGTGGTGTGAACATTGTAGATTATATCCTGTTACAGCTACTTGGGCTGCTTTGAAAACTGCTATGGGTTCTCGTTGGGTTCCAGCATATTATCAACGTGAATTACTTCAAAAATTGCAGCGCTTAAGACAAGGAAAAATTCGGTAGAAGAATATTATCAGAATTACAAACTGGCTTGATTAGATGTGGTATTGTTGAGGAGAATGAAGCTATGCTTGCACGCTTTCCGGGTGGATTAAATAGAGAGATTGAGACCATTCTAGACTACAAGGATTATAATAATATCACTCGATTATTCCATCTTGCTTGTAAAGCTGAGCGTGAAGTGCAGGATCGGCAGGCCTTGGCGGCGGACTAACTTTTCTGCAGTCGACCTTCATCATGGACACCACGTGCATCATCTACGTCCACACGTTCTACTACACCGGCACCTCCGTCGGCTGCCACCTCCAACCGTGATACAAGAAAGCAGGCACAACCACCACTATCTGCCAAGAGCACACCTGCTGGGCCTACACAGAGCTCTTCTTCTTCCATGGCGTCCACAGGGCACACAAGTGATATTATTTGTCGTCGTTGTAAGGGAAGAGGACATTTTGCGAGAGAATGCCAATCTCAGCGTGTGATGATTGCTACTGAGGATGGTGGGTATGAGTCCGCTAGTGACTATGATGAAGAGACTTTGGCTCTTATTACACATGAAGAACATGGTGGAGATGATTACGATCATGAGACGCAATTCATGGCTGCTTGAAGATCTTGTGGTATGAATGTTTAGTTGCTCAACGTGTTTTGAGTGTGCAGGTTACACAAGCTGAGCAAAATCAGAGGCATAACTTGTTCCATACAAAGGGAGTTGTGAAGGAACGTTCTATTCGCGTCATCATAGATGGAGGGAGCTGCAACAACTTGGCTAGCATGGATATGGTGGAGAAGCTTTCTCTCACCACAAGACCACATCCACATCCTTACTACATCCAATGGTTCAACAACAGCGGCAAGGTTAAGGTAACACGTCTTGTTAAATGCGCATTTTAGTATCTCTACATATGCTGATTATGTTGATTGTGATGTGGTACCTATGCAAGCATGTTCCTTATTACTTGGTAGACCATGGCAATTTGATAAAATTCTATACACCATGGTAGAAACAATCAGTATACTCTTGTTCACAAGGATAAAAATATTACTTTGCTTCCTATGACTCCTGATTCCATTTTGAAAGATGATATTAATAGAGCTAATAAAGCAAAACAGGAGAAAAATAAGAGTGAAAATCAGATTGTGGCAAAAGAATTTGAGCAACAAATGAAGCCTAATAATAAACCATCTAATGTTGCTTATGAAATTAAACTGAAAAGTGCATGTTTATTTGCCACCAAATCTGATATTGATGAGCTAGATTCTAGCAAATCTGTTTGCTATGCTTTTGTGTGCAAAGAGGCATTATTTTCATTCGAGGACGTGCCTTCCTCTTTGCCCCTGCTGTCACTAACATTTTGCGGGAGTTCACGGCGTCTTCCCACAAGACGTGCCACCGGGATTACCACCTATTCGAGGGATTGAGCATCAAATTGACTTAATTCGGTGCATCGCTACCCAACCGCGCACCATACCGTACCAATCCGGAGGAGACGAAGGAGATTATGCGTCAAGTACAGGAGCTGCTCGACAAAGGTTATATCTGTGAATCTCTTAGTCCTTGTGCTGTTCCTATTATACTAGTGCCTAAAAAGGATGGTACGTCGGCGTATGTGTGTTGATTGTAGAGGCATTAATAATATTACTATTCGTTATCGTCATCCTATTCCTAGGCTAGATGATATGCTTGATGAATTGAGTGGCTCTACAATATTCTCCAAAGTTGATTTGCGTAGTGGATACCATCAAATTCGTATGAAATTGGGAGATGAATGGAAAACAGCATTTAAAACTAAGTTTGGATTATATGAGTGGTTAGTCATGCCTTTTGGGTTAACTAATGCACCTAGTACTTTCATGAGATTAATGAACGAAGTTTTACGTGCTTTCATTGGACGATTTGTGGTAGTTTACTTTGATGATATACTGATTTATAGCAAATCTTTGGAAGAACATTTGGAACATTTACGTGTTGTTTTTAATGCTCTACGTGATGCACGTTTGTTTGGTAACCTTGGGAAGTGCACCTTTTGCAATCGACCGAGTATCTTTTCTTGGCTATGTTGTTACACCACAGGGTATTGAAGTTGATAAAGCCAAGATTGAAGCTATTGAGAGTTGGCCGCAGCCCAAAACGGTCACACAAGTGAGGAGTTTTCTTGGACTCGCTGGTTTCTATAGGCTTTGTGAGAGACTTTAGCACCATTGCTGCACCTCTCAATGAACTTACAAAGAAGGATGTGCCTTTTGTTTGGGGTACCGCAGGAAGAAGCCTTCACGGTATTGAAAGATAAGTTGACACATGCTCCTTTACTCCAACTTCCGACTTTAATAAGACTTTTGAGCTTGAATGTGATGCTAGTGGAATTGGATTAGGAGGTGTGTTATTACAAGATGGCAAACCTGTTGCATACTTTTCTGAAAAATTGAGTGGGCCTAGTCTGAACTATTCTACTTATGACAAAGAATTATATGCTCTTGTTCGGACTTTAGAGACATGGCAACATTATTTATGGCCCAAAGAATTTGTTATACATTCTGATCATGAATCTTTGAAACATATTAAAAGTCAAGCTAAACTGAATCGTAGACATGCTAAATGGGTTGAATTCATTGAGACTTTCCCTTATGTCATTAAACACAAGAAGGGTAAAGAAAATGTTATTGCGATGCTTTGTCTCGTCGCTATACTATGCTTTCACAACTTGACTTCAAAATATTTGGTTTGGAGACCATCAAAGATCAATATGTGCATGATGCTGATTTTAAAGATGTAATGCAGAATTGTAAAGAAGGAAGAACATGGAACAAGTTCGTTATTACGGATGGTTTTGTGTTCCGTGCTAACAAGCTATGCATTCCTGCTAGCTCTGTTAGTCTTTTGTTGTTGCAGGAGGCGCATGGAGGAGGATTAATGGGACACTTTGGCGTGAAGAAGACGGAGGATATACTTGCTACACATTTCTTTTGGCCAAAGATGAGACGGGATGTTGAGCGTTTTGTTGCTCGCTGCACTACATGTCAAAAAGCTAAGTCACGACTCAATCCTCATGGTTTATATATGCCTTTGCACTGTACCTAGTGTTCCTTGGGAGGATATATCTATGGACTTTGTTTTAGGTTTACCTCGAACAAAGAAGGGAGGGATAGCATATTTGTTGTCGTGGATAGATTCTCGAAAATGGCACACTTCATACCATGTCATAAAAGCGATGATCAGTTAATGTTGCTGATTTGTTCTTTCGTGAAATTATTCGCTTGCATGGTGTGCCAAATACTATTGTTTCAGATCGTGATACTAAATTTCTTAGCCACTTTTGGAGATGTTTATGGGCTAAGTTGGGGACTAAACTGCTTTTTAGTACTACTTGTCACCCCAAACCGATGGACAAACTGAAGTAGTCAATAGAACATTGTCTACTATGCTTAGGGCTGTTTTGAAGAATAATAAGAAAATGTGGGAAGAATGCTTGCCTCATATTGAAGTTGCTTATAATCGTTCATTGCATTCTACTACTAAGATGTGCCCTTTTGAAATTGTGTATGGCTTCCTACCTCGTGGCACCTATTGATTTGTTGCCTCTTCCATCTTCGGAGAAGGTTAATTTTGATGCTAAAGAACGTGCTGAATTGATTTTAAAAATGCATGAGTTAACTAAGGAAAACATTGAGCGTATGAATGCTAAATATAAACTTGCTTTGGAGATAAGGGTAGAAAACATGTTGTCTTTTGCACCGGAGATCTTGTTTGGTTACATTTGCGTAAGGATAGGTTTCCTAATTTGCGCAAATCAAAGCTAATGCCACGTCTTGATGGTCCATTTAAGGTGTTAGAGAAAATAAATGATAATGCATATAAACTTGAGCTGCTGCAGATTTTGGGGTTAGTCCCACTTTTAACATTGCAGATTTGAAGCCTTATTTGGGTGAGGAAGATGAGTTTCCGTCGAGGACGACTTCATTTCAAGAAGGGGAGGATGATGAGGACATCAATACCATTGTTACACCCACAGCCCTGCTGCTATACATCTTGGACCAATTACTAGAGCTCGCGACGCCAATTGAATTATCGTGTACTTTCGTTTCTTGGTAACGATTCCAATGTTCATGAGAATATGATGCTGCCTAAATTGGATACATTTGTTTTGCTTACAAATGACGGGCCTACCATGGACAAGAAAGATGAATCTTGGAGCAAGTTCAAGCATGGAGATGTTGGCATGCGCAAGAAACAAGAACGGAGTTACAAGTGATGATTCCAGGACTTTGAAGCCACCCTAATGAGAGCATGAGGCCTTGGACGAAATATACAAGATGCCACTTCATAATATTCGTCCATAGGCTATTCTAGGTGCTGCGTCACCTTATTATTGGGCCAGGCCCATGTAATTTCGAAATACTTAAGTGTAGGCTGTTTTTAGAGTCCGTATGTTTGGGGAAACAAGAGTTAGGGTTGGTTTGGACCCCTCCCTCAAGGGCCACGAAATTCCCTCCTCTTTCTCCATATATACAGCCCTTAGGGCGTCGTTTAGACTTTGGGTTTTGTTTAGATTAAAAGTTCGCCATAGCTGCAACTTCGCGTGCATTTCGCTTTGTGTTCAACGACCGGACAAAGGCGCCACAGAACCCCACCTTAATCAATAAAGCTTTCATCTTATATTCGCGATATCCAGATTGCAATCTCAGTTTCTTGCTTGTTCTTCGTTTGCTCGCAGGAAATGCAGACCCTCGTGGTCAGGTTGATCGTGCTCGGCGTGGTCAATAACCTCTCGGAGTTGGTTTAGCGATTGCTAAGGCGCGACGTCCTCGCACGTTCGTAGTCGGATCGTCAAAGTCGACTTCCTCCAAAGCGAAAACCAACATCTCATCGAAAGACGGGACACCTTTGCCTCTATCATGGACCTTCAAGTTGAGGAGTGCCACGACATCGAGCTATGGTTCAACACCACCCATGACAAATTTGCACCATATTTGATGAGGACATGGCTACCTTCGATACGACAAAAAATATTGCATACATGTATATTTGTGAGGTGATTTCTAACGCATAAACTATGCAATAATTTATTTATATCATCCTGGACAAAAATACTTCACAAACTTTTGTGCCATGTCTAGTTGCAGGTGTATGGGACATTTGTACAATCCACATATGAAGATAAGGGAGAAAGAGATGTTTACTTGCTATTCAAAAAGTTCTCTCACGTCACTTTTGGCCTAAGAGAAGATAGAGTCCAAGTCTCTTGATGTAGGGCGGAACCCTACGTGGGCGATCTTTCACGTTGGAGCGGATCCTACGGGGAATCACGATGAACACGGGGAAGAACGGAGAGAAATCACAAGGGGAAACACTCAAGAACAAGTCCAATCACACATCCACTAGACAATCAAACACACAAGATCCACAAGGTACATGAACAACAAAAGGAAAGATACAAGGTAAGGTTCATCTCCGAGAGGAGGTCTTGATGGGGTCCACCCTAGAAGGGGGTCTTGAATCCGCTTGGGGGATCTTCTCCGAAGAGGTCCTGGGCTCCGAGGAGAAGTAACCAAGTGGATGAGCAAGGCTCTCACACAAACATGAGCTAAAACCTAAGCTAACCCTAAAAAGAGGAAGGGGATGAAGTATATATAGTCTTGGGGCGAAGGGGTACAAGGGACGAGTCCGGATGATGCATCACAAGGCAGGGGAGGCCGGATGTCCCAAGGCGTCGGGCCGGATGTCCGGGCTTTCCCGAGACGCCGGATGTCCGGGCTAGGGGGGCCGGATGTCCAGGCTGGCGGGGCTGGTTCTGCCGATTCGGGTGCGGTGAGGCCGGATTTCCGGGCTGGGGGGCCGGATTTCCGGGGCATCGTGAAGAGCCGGATGTCCGGGGCCTGGGGGCCGGATGTCCGGGCCCTGTAGCTTTTGTGGCTGAGTTGCGGCGGCTGTGTTGGAGCCTCCAGGGGCCGGATATCCGGGCTTGCTGGACGGGCCGGATGTCCGGGCTGACGCCGGATGTCCGGGCTCTGCAGATTTCTCCGGTTCCTCTCGTCGAGTTCCTTCATCCTTGTACTTGGGGACTTGTCCATCCTTCCGAGCATCTCAGGAGGGTCTCCTTGGTACCTAGGCATGCATAGGGGGAAGTGTCAAGTAGTATACCATCCTCGAAGGGGTCAAGTGAGCATGTGTAAAGGAGAAGATTCACCTTTGTGTATGTGAAGAAGAGGTCGCACGTGTCACTTGCCAAACGGACTCTTGACATGGTGATGACTATAGGATGCTCCGCATCATCCCCTCCCCCTTGGAAAGGATCCGACCTCGGATCGAAAACCAAATCACCATGGGAAAGAGATGGCGGTGCCGTGTCAAAGTGGTCGATCACCAAACTCTCGTCATCGTGAAGCTCGAAATGGGCACTCTCCAATGTCGCACCATCTTGTGATTCCTTCAAAAGGAGTAAATAGAACAAACACTTGGAAAAACAAATGTGGTTAGCGTTAGTGCAAAACCAAGCATTCAAGAGGTGATTCACCAAACAAGTGTTGTCATCAAGCATAGCATAGGGTGTGACAAAGGATTGTGACATGGCATGTAAGCATATCAATCGAGCACAAGCAAAAATATCATGGGAACAAGCATGTAAATGTGAGGTAGAGATGCAAATATGTGTGACAAGAGCATAAGCATCCACCTCAAGGTCATAGCAAGCATGCATAAAGCGCTCGACAAATGGTCGATGGTAGGCATAGGAAGTATTCACAACACCAAATAAAATGAAGTGTCTAAACACATTGGTCAAGTGCAAGACAATCCAAGCATAATGTGCATAGGGTGTAGTGAAGATAGTATGGCACTCAACACAATAGAAAGAGCAATTGTTCATCATGTGTGAGGCAATCAAGTCAAGCATGTAGCAATCAATGGGACATGGCATATGTGAAGAAATGATATTGGTGCAACCAACCATATGATAGTAGCAAGTAGTCCAAGAATTGGATGCAACACACAAGGTATATATATCATGAAGCATGGAAATGTGGCAATCATTGGTGAAAGCAATATCTCGAACATGCGGCAAATGGTGCAAGCAACACATGAAGTATGATCCACAATATCCAAGCTCAAGAAGGATGTCACCTTGAAAGTGTGTCCTTGTGCGTCCTTCACAATGCCGAAGCACAAACAAGTGCGATGTAGAATCGTCGTGGTAGAAGGTGGTTCGCTCTCAAGAGCTCGAATGGTCAACTCACGTGGCGTGGACGCCGACACAAAGTCCAAGTATCCTACACATGCACAAAACAAAACAAAGAACGTGTCGCATGGTAGATAAACACATCATCCATCATGATGGTTCTCATCTTTGCACAAAACCATTAGAAGGACAAGTGCATGAATAATATGATGCAACAATGGCAATATTCATGGCACTAGGTATATGGTGCAAAGAATTAAGACAAGCATGCTTCACAAGAATTATGTCAAAATCTCCAAATATATGCGAGAATGCTATGGGGGCAATCTCATGAGCAAGAAGAGAATCATTGTTGCACTCAATACATGGCAAATCATCTATCATGAGGGAGGCAACACATAGAGATATATGACAAGAAGCAATATGAATCATGTGCAAAGCATATAGATGGTTGTCATCAACCGCATGAAATGAGCACGTATGAATCATTGGTGATGCAACATAAGCGAGCATAGTAATCAAGTCGTGCAAACTAGTGGAGCGAAGATGCAACACACTAGAGTAAAGCATGGCAATCATGTCATGTGAGCAAATAATAGGCATAGGGAATGCACATGACATATCGCAAGCACGAACACAAAGCAAGATGAAAGTATCATCATAGGAATGGTGCACAAAAGAAACATGGCAATAACAAGCAATATCTCCACCAAGCTTGCAAATACACATACAAGTATGAGAATCAATCATCATGTGTAATGCAAAGCATGGGTCACAAATGCATGTCAAAGGTATAGGAATGAGCATATCATGCAAAGTGAACATGGCAAGATGGGCATATGATATGTAATGAACAACAACCCATAACCATGTGAGGGCCATGTAAAAGAGATGCGAAGTGTTTGCTTGTGAAGTGAGCGGTGGGAAAGGCAATCCATGGGATCCCAAGTCATCATTGCTCTCTAGAGCTCGTTTTGTCAACTCGTGGGATTGCGAAGTTGACAAGTATTCATGGGTACCTACACAAAGAGACACAAACAAAAGAAATTGTGTGTGTGGTAAATGTACACATCATCCATCATGATGTGTATGTGCACGTGAGTTAGCACAAGATAAGAAATGCTCAAAGAAATTTGATGCATGGTATAAGAACATGTCATCCATCATGAAAGAATAGTTATTATGTATGACATGACGGGGACACAAATTGAGAATGCAAGTATATGGCGCATCGATAGCATGTTTCTTCATGGGGAGCATATGGTGCACACAAGTATGGGAATCATGCAATGAATAGGATGTCTCAAATTCTCCTAACATGTGTGAGGAAACTATGGGGGTCTCCTCATGAGCAATATTGGAAACATCATTTGGAGAAAATGGACAACATCCAAAACAATGCATATTCGAAGCTAGGTGGGCATGGCATATGAGATAAATGATGCAAAGGGAGCATATCAATATCATCACAAGAAAAACAAATGCCAATAACCATGGGCTTGTCATCTATGCCATATGTGCAAATTGGGTTTATTTTAATGGCATATGCATAGTCACTATGGAGAGATTGCAAATAAGACATATGGTTGATCTCATGCATAGCATATGACAAGTCAAGAGGATTAGCAAACATGATGTGACCTAAAGAATTGTCATAGGAAATCCTATGTAACATAGCATCACAACTAATAGACTCCACATGAGAATCATCATATTCATCATAAATGGGCAAATCATCACATGGGGAAATCATACTAGCGTGAAGCATGGTACTAGGTGGATCAACATCATGCAAGCAATCAATCTCAAGAATGTCCACTAGTGGGACTAGAGCATCACCGTCACCTATGTTACCTTTGTCATTCCACTCAAGTGGTGTAGGTGAGGTGGGAAAGACCAAATGGTGGTCATCTTCATCTTGATGGAACCATGTGGGGGTGCATCATAGTCCATCATGGCCATCGTCTTGTCCAAAGGGAGGACGAAGTAAATCGAGGATCGTGGCGTCATCATATATGGGACCTAGCACCAAATGAGAAGACACAATAGAGGTAGAGGTCAAGTCGTTAGTGTTGAAAGTGGCCTCACATGACCTATCAACTATCTCACTCTCTCTATGTGGTGGTTCACTCACTCCCTCAAAATAGGTGCACTCAAACTCACGTATGGTGGAGTCACTCATCTCACTCGGGTGGTGGTTGTGGCTCTCCTCACATGAGAATTGGGGCAACTCATCATGTATGTGGCTAGTGGTGAAGTCACTCTCGCTCTCAATATGGTGGCAAAAGTCACTCAAGTCACCTGGACGTCGCCGTGGTCGAAGGGAAAATCCCATGCTCAACCGTCTCGTAGTCGCTGCCCCTGGATGAAGGCCGAAGATGGCACATCATCGCTCTCGCCTCCTAAGATGGAAGCATCATCCTTGCTCGCCACCTTGTCGCTTGCCTTTGGTCCTTGAAGGTCTCCGTAGTCGTACTTGTCGCCGCACCATCTTGAAAAAGAGTCAAGGTAGACTCGGCATCATTAATGCCACAAAGAGGGATGGCGGTGAAGTTGCACTTGGGAGCATCGTCTTGGAGCTTGTCGGGCTTGGACATCGTGGTGGTACTAGCCTCATGCTTGTCGAGAGCTTGGTCGCCATGAAGTGTGCTTGGGGTGGAGAAGCCTTGGCCTTCATGAGTTCTTGTTCCGCCTTGAGAGCACCAATGTAGTAGTCGTCAATGGACTTGTAGTTCTCGAGGAAGATGGACTTGGAGATGTCGTTGTGCAATCCCATCATGAAGTTGAACTTCATCGAAATGGGGTCGTCCACGCCGGCTCGTCGCAAGGCAATCTTCATCTCCTTGAAGTACTTGTCGATGGACTTGGATCCTTGGGTGGTGTTCTCCAATTGGCGTCGAAGTTGTTCCTTGTAGGTTGGAGGCACGAACTCTCGCCGCAAAGCTCTCTTCATCTTGGACCAACTCATCTCGTAGCACTCCGAAGGTGTGTGAAGCCACCATGTCGAGGCGTAGTCGTGGAAGTTTCTTGTGGCGCACTTCACTTGATCTTGGGAGGAACTTGATGTAGCTTGAGGTAGTCGTCCATCAAACGCCTCCCATTCGAGGTACTCCTCGGGTTCTTGAGTCCCATAGAAAGGAATCTCGTGGTCGATGTCGAGGTCGTAGTAGCTCGTGGAAGTCGCGGACTTGAGCTTGGGGAGCTTCTCTTGAGCGTAGCCTTGAGGTTCTTGTTGGCGAAGATGCCGTATGTCCGTGGCGAAGATGCCTTGAAGTCGCTTGGCGAAGATGCCAAGGGAGATGGTGAAGTCATTGAGCGGTTGTTGATGTAGAGCTGTTGACCTTCACGTTCTTGTTGGTGATGGTGTCGATGCCGATGTGATCTTGCCGGAGACGGTAGCTCGGAAGCATGTGCTCTTGAGCGTCTTCTCGAAGATGAGGAAGATCGCTTGTAGGCCTTGATGAGGGCTTTGATCTCCTCCATTTGAGCTTGCATCTTGGCGTCGGAGTTGTTGTTCGTGGCATCGAACTCGTCGTTGTTGTTGTAGACCGAAGGTGAAATGCCTTGCCTATCCATCACAAGACTCGAGTAGAGGTGAGTAGGAAATGAGATAAACAATACCAAGTTACCTTTTCCCAAAGTTGAGGATGTATCCGTTTCACTCAATGTGAAATGAAAGAATAGTGGAATTGGTACCGGACTTGTTCACTCACACCTATCAATGAAAGCTTATGGTAGAACTTCGGTGAGGATAGTGGCACAAAAATTTTATGCAAAATGTTAGCAAGAGTCAATAATGTTGAAAGAGATTCACAAATTCGCAAGCGAAACAAGTAGATCAATAGCAATATGTGGCACACGGAAACACACACACACGGATAGATAAATGGGGTCGTGCAACCAAGGAATGAGCTCAAAATGTGGAATCCACCAAAATGCTCGTGTTGCACAACTCAAGAGAGACGCTAGCACGATTGCTCAATAGGCGGATACGACACTTGTGCACAACCTATAAGATGCAAAATGGATAAACTTTCTATCCCAAGTATGCTATGTATGTATGGTTCCCGGTGTTTCTCTCACAATGATCCAAGATGATCAAGTATGATATCATATGATATATTTGATGCTATGGCTATTGCTTACAAGCTCTTTGCTCTTTCTCTTTTTCTTTGCTTAAAAGCTTATTCTCTTTTTTTTTCTATGGCCACTTTGTACAATGCACAAACCAAGATAGCAATTGTGTGTATGCGGGAACAAACTTGAGACACAATGGATGATATGATACCAATATGATATGGTATGGTATGTAATGGGAGGTATGATCACTAATGTGCACAAGTAACGCGTTGCGGCAATACTCAAATGGCTAGTCTCGATAGGCAAGTAACGCATAAAATGGGCTAGGGGTTATCAATGCAATTTGCAATGGGAAAATACAATGGTGTCGTCGAGGTTACCGTCCTTGGCGATGATGAGTGGCGGTGTTGTTGATGTATAGCCGTTCCTAGTTAGCCGAAACACCCTAGGAAACGGAAAAACCGCAAACTCAAAATCTCAAATGACAAATGTCAAAATGGTGGTAGCGGGAATGCGGTGGTGGTTTGCACTTGGCAATGCGGAAGTGGAATGATGGGCTATACACGTGTCGGAGTTGAAGTTGCCGTCCCTAAGTAACCGTAACACCTTAGGAGACACAAGCCACAACTCAAACAAGCTCAAACAACTATTGGGTTAAGTTGAGGTGGTCGGAAGTGTATGGTGGGCAAGGTTATGTGGAAGTGGTGGTGGTGGTTGATGAAGAAGCAATCGTCCCTAAGTAGCCAAACACCTTAGGAGACTCGAATCACTACTCAAGCAACCACTAATGCTATGGGGAACAAAATGGGTTAGGTTGCGGAAGTCGGTGGTGGTTATGCGGAGGATGTGGCGGAAGCCCTAGGCAAAGATGCCAAAATTCACAAAATTTAATGGAGTCAAATTGTGTTGGTGGTATTTTTGTGGGAAGGGGATGTCAATAGCTTCAAAACGAGCTAAAGAACGTCAAAATCGGACTCGGATGAATTAGTTATGGACAAACGGTGAAATGGGAAAGCTGAAATGTACAGGGCCGGATATCCGGGGCTCGGGGCCGGATTTCGGGGGTGAATGTCGAGAACCGAGCGATTTTGGTGCTCCAGGGCTGGATGTCCGGCTTGGGGCCGGACGTCCTACCGAGGTCGGATGTCCGCCCGACGATTCGGATCTCGTTTGGGGCGGAAATTTTCGAATTGGGGCGGAAATTGATGATTTCGGGGCAAAATTTGATGGATTTTGTGGAGGAAAGATGGGAAACTTGCGGGAATGCTAGATCCACTTGAAACCAAGCAAATCCACGGATCAAAATCAACAAAACATCATCAAAACTAACAAATCACAAAAAAAAAATTGGGGCTATTTTTGGTGGGGATTTTCGGATTTAGGACGAAATCAACAAAATCAAGCTAGAAAAAGAGGGGTAGGGGCTCCAAAAACGTGATCAACGTGGCTCATGATACCATAGATGATGTAGGGCGGAACCCTACGTGGGCGATCTTTCACGTTGGAGCGGATCCTACGGGGAATCACGATGAACACGGGGAAGAACGGAGAGAAATCACAAGGGGAGTCCAATCACACATCCACTAGACAATCAAACACACAAGATCCACAAGGTACATGAACAACAAAAGGAAATATACAAGGTAAGGTTCATCTCCGAGAGTGGTCTTGATGGGGTCCACCCTAGAAGGGGGTCTTGAATCCGCTTGGGGATCTTCTCGAAGAGGTCCCTGGCCCGAGGAGAAGTAACCAAGTGGATGAGCAAGGCTCTCACACAAACATGAGCTAAAACCTAAGCTAACCCTAAAAAGAGGAAGGGGATGAAGTATATATAGTCTTGGGGCGAAGGGGTACAAGGGACGAGTCCCGGATGCCTTCTTGTGGCAGAGGAGGCCGGATGTCAGGCGTCGGGCCGGATGTCCGGGCTTTCGAGACGCCGGATGTCCGGGCTAGGGGGCGGATGTCCGGGGCTGGCGGGTTCTGCCGATTCGGTCTTGGTGAGGCCGGATTTCCGGGCTGGGGGGCCGGATTTCCGGGGCATCATGAAGAGCCGGATGTCCGGGGCCTGGGGGCCGGATGTCCGGGCCCTGTAGCTTTTGTGGCTGAGTTGCGGCGGCTGTGTTGGAGCCTCCAGGGGCCGGATGTCCGGGTCTGGCGGATGTCCGGCTTCTTTGGGACGGGCGGATGTCCGGGCTGACGTCGGATGTCCGGGCTCGCAGATTTCTCCGGTTCCTCTCGCCGAGTTCCTTCATCCTTGTACTTGGGGACTTGTCCATCCTTCCGAGCATCTCCGAGAGGGTCTCCTTGGTACCTAGGCATGCATAGGGGAAGTGTCAAGTAGTATACCATCCTCGAAGGGGTCAAGTGAGCACGTGTAAAGGAGAAGATTCACCTTTGTGTATGTGAAGAAGAGGTCGCACGTGTCACTTGCCAAACGGACTCTTGACATGGTGATGATGTAGGATGCTCCGCATCATCTCTCACGTTCGACTCAGATTCGGACTGCAGACATACACGACTCAAAACGTCAATAACTTTTTCATCCGGACTCCAAATTGGGTGATTCTTTTTTTGTTGGAAAATAGATTTCGTGCACCTTCCCACCCAATTGGATTCACCTTCAAATTCGTCCGGAGTGTTGAGTTATGGACGAAACAATCTGATGCTGCAGCAGAATCCGAGTCAAACTACAAGTCCAAAGGTGTTACGTCACCTCCGCTTGGGCCCATTGGCCTTGTACGACCTAGGGTTAGTTTTAGGCTGCCTTGGGACATCCTACCACCTGCTTGGCCGCCACCCTTGCTCCTATATAAGTAGATCCATCTAGTAGCTTTTTCCTTGGGTTTTGTTTAGATCAAAAGTTCGCCATAGCTGCAACTTCAAGATACTTCGCTTTGTGTTCAACGAGCAGACCAAGGCGTCTCGTAACCCCACCTTCATTAATAAAGCTTTCCTCTTATATTCGCAATATCCAGATTGCAATCTTAGTTTCTTGCTTGTTCTTCGTTTGCTCGCAGGGAAACAGGCCCTCGTGGTCAGGTTGGTCGTGCTCGGCGTGGTCAATAACCCTCGGAAGTTGGTTTAGCGATTGCTATATGCCGACGTCTCGCGCGCACGTACTCGGATCGTCAAGGTCGACTCCCACAGAAACGATAGCCACCATCTCATCGAAACATCGGGACACCTTTGCCTCTATCAAGTGGTATCAGATTTCCAGGTTGCTCGGTGAGATTTTATAGTTTTCCGTAGTTTAGATCGAGTCTGCTCTTCATACCTATAGTCCACGAAAAAGCCAAAAAAAAAATAGGGTTAGTTCATCATATCCGAACCAATCTGAGCCTTTGCATAATCTTTTTAGGGTTTTGCTTTGTTGAATTTGCGGGTGCATCGTCGTGTCGAGTTGCTGGTCTTAGTGTCTAGTTCCTTTAGAGTTTCGAGTTCTGTTCACATTAGTCACGCCGCCGCTGCATCATTATCCCTTCCGCTGTCCACCATACCATCCATCAATTTCCACCACGTATACGCACTATTCATTGTCATAATCATAGTTGAGGTCATTCACATCTTCGCTTGATCCAATCTGAATCTTAACTAGTTTGTTTTGTAAAAAGACAAAAAAAATACAGAAAAAATATACAAAAAAAGTAAAAAAAAAAGTCAGAGAAAAAAAAGAGAGAAAGAAAAAGAAAAAATAAGTGTGAGAAAAAAAAGAGAGAAGAAAAAAAAAAGTTCGGATCTCTCTAGACTCAATCTCGTAGCTGAATTCGGATTGGAATCTGTTTTATGCACTGTTCAGTAAAACAGGCATAACTTCCTCATACGAAGTCCGTTTTGGCTCCGCGAGTACTCAAATTAAAGCTAGAGACGAGCCACATCTAAATAGTTGCAGAAGCTAGTTCAATATTTGGCACCTCAAAATCGGCTTCTAAATAGGTCTTTATTCCCTCCGAAGTTCGTGAACACAGCTTATTCCAGTTTTTCAAACCAGTTTTAGAATTTTTTGACTCCTCATATCAACTCAGAATTGAGTGATATTTTTTGCATTGGAAAGCTTGAGTTAGTAGCATTCTTTGAAAAAAGTTATCAGAAAATTGGCTCAAACTTTTCAACAGGAAAATTGAGAGAGAGTTGTTGTATATCCTGCTTGGCGCTTGTTTTTCATCATTATCTTTACTGCCGTTGTGATCTTCACTTATATCTTGCTGTCCAGAGCTACTTATTATCCTTCATTGATGCTAGTTGTGCTACGCCGTGACCTCATTAGTGTTCTAGGCTCACGTCTCTAGTCCGGTCTAGCCTAGGACCAAAGACAAGATCCGTCGTTGAACGTTTATTCAACATTGCATCTTTGAATTGATTATTGCTAATTTTTTTTGCTACCATATATAGCCAACCCAGCTCCACATATTTCTACACCGTGTATACGTACGTTCCCCTGGCAATCGCTTTACACAATCTTTAGAGTTACTTGACACCGCTGGTTGCCTGTCACCACCTGCCGCATGGTAAGAACTTGTAAGATATTGATATTTGCTTTCTTGTGAGCACTTTACAACCACATCCTAGTAGTTCATAGGAACATTATTCTCGAATTTTGTTTCTTGTTTCTACTAATCATGACAGGTTCGGAGATAGAAGTTCTTGGACGACGGACACATCTTCACCATCACGAGAGTTGGGACAACACACACAAGCGTATGGTCAGGTTATGTCTTTACCATCATTTGAGGGTAGATTTAATCCTGCTATTTATCTAGCTTGGGAGCTTGAATTAGAAGAAGTTTTTAGTCACCATGATTTTTCCGAACTTGAGAGAGTAAGAGCTACCACTAGAGCATTTACTGGTTTTGCTTACATTTGGTGGAGTGTACATTGTAAGAAAAACATTGATAACCAACCCACAACTTGGAAAGTTTTGAAAGCTGTAATGAGACAACAATTTTTCCTCCTTACTATCGTCGTGAATTGCTTCGCAAATTGGAACAATTAAAACAAGGCAGTAACACTGTTCATGCTTACTACCAAGAGTTCAAATCTTATATGCATCATTGTGACATAGAAGAATCTGAGAATGTACAATGAATAGATTTTTTGGTGGTTTGAACCATGATATTCAGGCAAGATTTCAGTATATTCCTCGTTGCATTGGATGACTACAACACCTACTATTCTAGTTCATGCTCACCACCACCGCTTGGTTCCTCCACCGGTGCACCTACTAGAGCAGCCACACCTCAGATTGTGAGCACGACATCATCTCAAGAGTATGGTACATTGCCATCATCCGTACCTACATCAGCTACATCTTTGCAACAAGGTAACTGTAAAGATATTGATGATATAACTTCACATGAGAATGGTGCATGCCTAGTTAACTTGAATACATCATGTGTTGAGTTACCTGTTGATTTGAGCGCATCACCTATTTTAGAGAATCATGTTACTCTCATGAATGCGTCATGTGATCAAACAACTGAAATACCAACAATTTTGAGTGCACCCAATGAATTAACTATTGATGCAAAAGAAGCAATGTTTAATCATTTTGATATGACATCTAATCTTAGTGATGATTCTGTGTCAAATGACGTATTGCATGTTTGCTTATTTAAGCATGTTGTAGCATGTAAATTTGATGCAAGTAAGGTTTATTCACCAATGTTGGGATGGTTTAATGATGAACATTGTCAATCTTTTGAAATGAATAAGAGATTCACTTATATGTGCAAACTGAGTTGCAATATTTTCATGCCTTCTACTTCTTGTGATAATGTTTTGGCTTTAGATTTTATGAACTATGCAAGTTACTCATCTATTCATGTGTCATATGTGCAAAAAATCAAGGGAAGTAAAATGGATGACATATACATATACAACATGTACACCTTGTCTCGTTTGTTAGCCACATTTCAGATTAAGCAACGCCGAGGACGACTTTGTTTTCAAGAAGGGGAGGATGATGAGGACATGGCTACCTTCGATACGACAAAAAATATTGCATACATGTATATTTGTGAGGTGATTTCTAACGCAAACTATGCAATAATTTATTTATATCATCCTGGACAAAAATACTTCACAAACTTTTGTGCCATGTCTAGTTGCAGGTGTATGGGACATTTGTACAATCCACATATGAAGATAAGGGAGAAAGAGATGTTTACTTGCTATTCAAAAAGTTCTCTCACGTCACTTTTGGCCTAAGAGAAGATAGAGTCCAAGTCTCTCACGTTCTGGACTCAGATTCGGACTGCACAGACATACCTGACTCAAAACGTCAATAACTTTTTCATCCGGACTCCAAATTGGGTGATTCTTTTTTGTTGGAAAATAGATTTCGTGCACCTTCCAACCCAATTGGATTCACCTTCAAATTCGTCCGGAGCGTTGAGTTATGGACGAAACAATCTGATGCTGCAGCAGAATCCGAGTCAAACTACAAGTCCAAAGGTGTTACGTCACCTCCGCTTGGGCCCATTGGCCTTGTACGACCTAGGGTTAGTTTTAGGCTGCCTTGGGACATCCTACCACCTCCTTGGCCGCCACCCTTGCTCCTATATAAGTAGATCCATCTAGTAGCTTTTTCCTTGGGTTTTGTTTAGATCAAAAGTTCGCCATAGCTGCAACTTCGTGTACTTCGTTTGTGTTCAACGACCAGACCAAGGCGCCTCGTAACCCCACCTTCATTATTTAAGCTTTCCTCTTATATTCGCAATATCCAGATTGCAATCTTAGTTTCTTGCTTGTTCTTCGTTTGCTCGCAGGAAACAGGCCATCGTGGTCAGGTTGATCGTGCTCCGGCGTGGTCAATATCCCTCGGAAGTTGGTTTAGCGATTGCTAAGGCGCGACGTCTCGCACGTACGTAGTCGGATCGTCAAGGTCGACTCCCACAGAAACGATAGCCACCATCTCATCGAAACATCGGGACACCTTTGCCTCTATCAATATTTATGGATTGACACACATTATGATTGTCTTGTTGCACCTATTTCCATGTCATCCATGATATATGAGCTTGTGCATTTCCTAAGCAAATTTGTTGTGATCTTTCTTGATGGCATATTCATACATCGTGATCATATTGCCTACCATCAATTGCATGATAACATAATCATATTGAGCATCCACTGCCATATTCATGCTATTGATAAACCGTCTCACTATGACATCATTTTGCACCTTGGTTGCATTGATCATATTTACAACACATTTGTGTGCACAATGATTGCATTTCCTCCCATGAATGCTTTGCATCTCATTCTAGATCATCTAGATAAACTTCATGCGTTTTGTCACAACCAATCTTGCCGCACGGACTCATTTTTACATGATGGACACTTTGTGTGCGCTAACCATTGTATTTCCGAGTGTTGCTTGTGTTTGCTCTTTTTGCATGTCTATCACTCCGGCGACACCTTGGACTACTTGGATTGCGCCATGTCTTCAACTTCGTCCAACTACAAGTCCGCTCTCGACAACCGCTTTCCATGGTGATGAGGATCATGATCCGAGGTCGGATCTTTCCCAAAGGGGGGGGGGGAGATGATGCGGAGCATCCCACGTTCATCCCCATGTACACTCCGACTACTCTCCAAACCCCAAGAGGACTTATGACGAGACCTCAACTATACGCCATTGGACACAAGGTGAACTTCGCTCCTTTCCGAACCTTCACTTCCTACATGTGAGACATGGCTATTACCTCCAACGTGTGTTCTATGCATGATCAGTACTTGGAGGAAAGCCACGGCCACCACATCCAATGGAACAGCTAGCGAGGACGCCAAGTACAAGGACCAAGAGAAGAAGTCAGACGGTTATGACCACGGACGACCGCCCAGCCCGGACGTCCGCCCCTGAGGACCCGGAAATAATCTACGGACGACCGGAGCCACCGGACATCCGACGACTCAGCGTTCGACGACCGCCAGACACAGACGTCCGACACTCTCCAAAGACTCGGACGACCGACGCCGACCGGACGTCTGACACCACCTATCCAGAGCCAAAACGCCGGACGTCTGACAAGCACCGGACGACCGGACCCTCGCGAGCCACCGGACGTCCGGTGACTGCCGAACGTCTGACGCCAGGCGCCCGTGTGTTGGGCGAAGCCACTTACCCTTTCATTTGCCTAGACTATATATACTCCTCCACCTCCTCCTAGTTAGGGTTAGCGTTAATTTAGCTCATTTGTGATAGAGCTTCGCTCATCCATATCGGATCTCCTCCTCGTGAGAGACCGCGGCCTCTTTGGAGAAGATCCACCATGGATTCAAGACCCCTTGATGTGGAGCATCCCTCACTCATCCCCATGGACGCACCTACATCTTCCTCAACACCACGTGGACCCATGACTCGAGCCCGAGCTAAGGCTATCGAATATAAGGTGAACTCGCTCCTCTCCGAACTCCCTCTTCCTACTCATGAGACATGGCTACTACCTCATTCGGAAACTCTATGTGTAATCAGGTACATGGAGATGAGCCAAGGAACAACTACTTGCAAGAGCCAAGACGACGATGACCCCAAGCATGTTGAAGAAGAAGAGGAAAAGTCTGGTTATAGGCATCGGACGTCCGACCAAGTCCGGACGTCCGCAATTGGGCACCGAATGGAAACTCACGGACGACCAAGCCTCCGGACGCTCGACCGATGCACGGCGAACGGATCTACGGACGTCCGACGATTCACGGACGCCTGGCCTTCCTGAAGCCTCGACGACCGCCCTCTTGGACGACCGGCGACATCGATTAGAGCCAAATCTACGGAAGACCGAAGCCTCCGGACGACCGACCGACCAGCACCCGAGCCGGATTTACGAAAGTCCGATAGCCTCCGGACGTCCGGACCGTCCCGTAGCCCCGGACGTCGGACGCCTTCCGGACGTCCGACACTGTGGTGATCATGACTGCTGGCTGGAGCCCTTGTACCCGTTCACTTCGCCCCTATTTGCACTAAGACTATAAATAGACCTCCTCCTCCTCCTAGTTAGGGTTAGCAGAGGATTAGCTCATATTTGTGTGAGAGCTTTGCTCATCCACTTGGTTACCTTCTCCACGGAGATCTTGCCTCCTCGGAGAAGATCCTTCCAAGAGGATTCAAGACCCCCTTCTAGGGTGGACCCCCATCAAGACCTCCTCACGGAGAAGAACGGCTACTCGTATATCTTTCCTTTGTTGATTTTGAATCTTGTGCTACCTTATGTGTTCAGTGATCTAGCCCTTGTGTGATCGAGACTTGTCGGTTTAGTGTTCCTCTTGTGTGTTTTTCCCCGTGTTCTTCCGCTTGTTCGTCGTGTTCTCCTCAGAGGATCCCCTCAAACGTGAAAGATCGTCAACATAGGGTTCCGCCCTACATCATCTTGGTATCATGAGCCACGTTGATCACGTTTTTGGAGCCCCTACCCCGCGTTTTCTAGCTTGATTTTGTTGTTTTTGTCCTAAATCCGAAAATTCCCCACCAAAAATAGCCCCAAAATTTTTGTAATTTGTTGGTGAGTTGAGATTTTGTTGGTTTTGGTCCATGGATTTGAGTTGCTACGTGTGGATCTAGCTTTTCCTACCCTCCCCACCCTTTTCCATCCATCAATCCGCTCAATTTTGACCTCACCATCTTCTTCCACCTCAAAATCGCCTGTGCCCAACTCAAGCGTTGACTTTTAATTCTGGACGACCGACGCTTTACGGACGCTTCGAGCCCTCAGAACGGCCGGACGACCAGAAAGTACCGGACGTCCGTGAAACCCTGACGAAACTGAAATTCTTCAGTTTAACCACCACCACCACCCCACCTTCCACCACATCTTCCAAAACCACATACACCACCATCCTCCCCAATACATCCTATGACGATTTTGCCACATTTTGGTCCTTGAGATTTTGAGTTGTGCTTCCCGTGTCCTTTTGTGTTTCGGCTATCTAGGTACGGTTCGACTTCATCATCACCTCGACTCATCTTCGCAAGGGTCACATCATCGCCAAGGACGGTAACATCATCGACATCTTTGTCATACATTGCAATTGCATTGATACCCACATGGCCTTACTTTTGCGTAGCTTACCCATCGAGACTAGCCATTGAGTATTGCCGGCAACGTGACTTGTGCACATTAGTGATCATACTCCATAGCATACATACCATACCACCGTGGTGCATATCTTGGGATCCATTTGTGTGTCACAAAGTTTTCAGAGCATACACAATTGCTATCTTGGTTCGTGAAATTTTGCATGAGAAAAGAGCTCAAAAGTGAAAGAGCCACCCAAGCTTTTAAGCATAGAGGAAAGATAAGCAAAGAGCTTATGAGCAAGAACCATAGCATCATATTACATTAAGATTGTCATATTGGATCATCTTGGATCATAGCACCGAAATACCATACATATAGCATACGTGGGATAGAGATAATTGCATTTTTGCCTAGTAGGTTGTGCACAAGTTTCGTATCCGCCGATTGTGCAATCGTGCTAGCGTCTCTCTAGTATTGTGCAACAAGAGCATTTTCGTGGATTCCACATTTTGGCTCACTTTTGATTTGCACAATCCCACTTATCTATTTGCGTGTGTGTTTTCGTGTACCATTATTTGCTTGGTCTACTTGTTGCATTTGCAAATTTGTGTTCCTTTTCCAACATTATTGACGCTCACTTACAATTGCATCAAATTTTGTGCCACCATCCTCACCAAGCTCCACCATAAGCTTTTATTTGTGTAGATGTGAGAACAGGCAAGGATTGGTACCAATAGTGCTATTTCATTGTCCGCATTTGAGTGAACTTGATTCATCATCAACATCGGTCAAAGGTACATTGGTATAAGTTCTTCTCCTTCTACCACTCACATTTTTGATTGGAATCATGGATAGGCCAAGTACTTCTACCAACCCACTCTTCCTCGAGCAAGACGACGACATGTCATCATACGTCACCAAGAGCCACCTCTTTGATGCACAACGAGCGTTGCACCAAGAGCAACAAGCAATGAGCGATCGCATCGACAACCTCGCCACCGACTTGCGACTCTCGGAGCAACGTACAAGAGACTACTTCGACAACAAGTTCGACGCACACAAGCAAGAGAATGATGAAAGAATTGACGAGATCCGCGCCTTGATGAGGAACCGGCATCATTCCACTTCTTCATCCTCAAGACGGAGCCGCTCGAGTCGACACTCCGACGACACCTTCTACGACTCAAGTACACCTACTTCGAACACTCTTCGTCGTGCCACACGTCAAGACCGTCAAGCAAACCGCAATCCTCTACACGACGCCGACTCTCAAGAGCGTCGACATTGTCAAAACCAAGTTGCATTTGCGCAAGCACAAGCACGGCAATGCCAACAACAACAAGAACAAGAAGAGCAAGCGCGACAACATCAAGATGCACAAGACGCCGAGGCGCAACGTCGAGAACAACAACTACGGAAAGCTCAAGCACTTGAGGCACAACGTGCACTTCGCGACTCAAGTAGAGCCGTTGCCGACCGAGGACACCAAGCTCGTGAATATCAAGAAGCGCTCCGCGAGGAAGTCCAAGAAAGGCTCTACCAAGCACGTGTGCATCGACAAGCCCCACAACAAGCTCGACAAGCTCCACCACATGCTCACCAAGAACCTCAAGTTCATCAAGCGCATGAAGATAATGGAAATCTACCAAGACAAGAGCAACATGAGGAAGACGACCCTCCTCGCCAAGAGCAACATGAAATTGTTAATCCTCAACGACATGGACGTCATCATCATCGACCACAACAAAATGAAGAGCAACGATATGGAAAGCTCAAATTCACCATGCCCAAATTCAATGGAAGCAATGACCTCAAGAATATCTTTCATGGGCATTGAAGGTCGACAAAATCTTTCGTTTGCACAACTATGAGAAAGAGAAGAAAATCGCTATGGCATCACTTGAGTTCCAAGACTATGTGCTCATATGGTGGGAACAAATCCTTTAGAGGCGACAAGCAAGAGGTGAATCTCCAATCACCACTTGGGCTCAAATGAAAGATGTCATGAGAGCACGTTTTGTGCCAACCTACTACAACCATGACCTCTTCAAGAAACTCCAACTCCTCAAGCAAGGAACCAAGAGTGTTGAAGAATACTACAAGGAAATGGAGATAGCCATGATTCGAGCCAACGTGAAGGAAGATGATGAGCAAACTATGGCACGTTTCTTGAATGGACTCAATCATCCCATCAAGAAGATCGCCGACTTCCAACCATACTCCACCCTCATTGAGCTTGTGCATCAAGCTACAAAGGCGGAACGTCAAGTGCAAGATGACTTCAAGTACGCCAAGTACTCGTCCAAGACCTACGGCTTTGATGTAGGGCGTAACCCTAGGTTGACGATCTTTCACGCTTGGAGAGAATCCCTACGAGGAACACGAAGAACGGGCGGAAGAACACGAGGGAAAACACGGGGAGAACGAGAGAGAGATCACTCAACCGACAAGAAAACGATCACACAAGTGCTAGATTATCAAACACATAGAGTGGCACAAGATTCAGGGACAACAAAGGGTAGGATACAAGGGTAGCCGTTCTTCTCCATGAGGAGGTCTTGATGGGGTCCACCCTAGGAGGGGTCTTGAATCCGCTTGGGGATCTTCTCCGTAGAGGTCCTGATCTCAAGGAGAAGTAGCCAAGTGGATGAGCAAAGGCTCTCACGCGAAATATGAGCAAATCCAAAGCTAACCATAGAAAGGATGAGGGGAAGGTCTATTTATAGTCAAGGACCTCCAAGGGGGAAGTTGGTGGCGAAAAGAGTACATGGGCCTCGGCCCGAAACGCTGCACGCAGGCAGGGCGGTAGTACAGTTGCTTCATGGCGGTAGTACCGCTTTCAATGATAGTACCGCTTGGTGGTGATAGTACCGCCTGACGATGCTCGATTCCTGGAGTGTGTCGGGTTTTGAGGAAGTAGGCCGGATGGAGAGCGGTAGTACCGCTTGGCTCGGCTCAGCGGTAGTACCGCTTGGCTTGAGCGGTAGTACCGCTCGCTGGGCGGTAGTACCGCTTGGCTTGAGCGGTAGTACCGCTCCCTCTGGACTCTGCAACTCCTCCTCTTGTTCTTGGTGTCCATCTTGGGCTGCAGCTTCTCCTAGGTTGGTTCCTTGGTACCTAAGCATGCACAACATTCCAGATTGAGGTAGTAGCCATGTCTCGAGAGGGTCATATGATATTTCACTAAGGAGAGAAGTCACCTCGGTCTCGAGAGCTCGAGCTCGTGCTCTAGTCATGGGTCCTCTTGGCTCTTGATGAGACGGTTGTGGATGCATGGGGATGATCGTGGGATGCTCCGCATCATCTCCCCCCCCCTTGGGAGAGATCCGACCTCGGATCAAAAGCTTCATCTCCATGGAAAGGTGCGAGGTCCTTGACGTTGAAGATGTCGCTCACGTTGTACTTGTCGCGAGGTATGTCGATCTTGTAAGCGTTGTCGCTAGAAGCGTGCTAGTACCTTGAAAGGTCCATCGGCTCGAGGGAGAAGTTTGGACTTGCGTTCTTTGGGGAAGCGGTCCTTGCGAAGGTGTAGCCATACTAGATCACCAATGTTGAAGACGATGGGTTGCTTGCTGGCGTTGAGCTTGTTTGCTTGGCGTTGTACTTGGCGCTTGATGGTGTGCCTTGTATCTTCGTGCATCTTCTTGATGTAGCTTGCTCGTTCACTTGCATCCATGTTGGTGCGCTCTTGGAGAGGAAGTGGTAGAATGTCCAATGGGGACAACGGGTTGAAACCGTAGACGACCTCGAAGGGGACTTGCCGGTAGTTGAATGTCTTGCACGATTGTAGGCGTGCTTTCGGCGATGGGTAGACATGCTTCCCACTCCTTGATGTTCTTCTTGATCAAGACACGAAGTAGAGTGGATAGTGTGCGGTTCGTCACCTCCGTTTGGCCGTCGGTTTGAGGATGGTATGCCGAGGAGAACAAGAGCTTGATTCCGAGCTTGGCACATAGGGTCTTCCAAAAGTAACTCAAGAACTTGACGTCACGATCGGAGACGATTGTCTTTGGTACGCCATGGAGTCGCAAGATTTCCCTACAAAAGAGATTTGCAACATGTGAAGCATCGTCTATCTTGTTGCAAGGAATGAAATGTGCCATTTTAGAAAATCTATCCACAACAACAAAGACGGAATCCTTGCCATTTTGAGTCCTAGGCAAACCAAGTACAAAATCCATACTAATGTCTTCCCATGGTTGATATGGGATAGGAAGAGGCATGTAAAGACCATGAGATTGAGCTTTAGACTTAGCTTTGCGACATGTGTAGCATCGGTTGGTGAAGCGTGAGACGTCATGGAACATCTTGGGCCAAAAGTAGTTGTTGGAGAGTGCGGCGAATGTCTTGTCGCGTCCAAAGTGTCCCATGAGGCCGCCTCCATGAGCCTCTTGCAAAAGGAGCAAACGAAGAGAAGACTCGGAATGCAAAGTTTGTTAGCTCTCATAAGGTAACCATCCTTGATGTAATATTGTTCCCAAGATGTATGCGCCAAACACTTAGCATAAGGAGAAGCAAAAGATGGATCATGCTCATACAAGTCTTTTATATGCTCAAAACCAATAACATTCAACTCAAGTTGAGTGACAAGCATGTTTATGCGTGAAAGCGCGTCGGCAACTACATTTTCCTTACCCTTAATGTACTTGATCACATAAGGAAAAGATTCAATGAATTCACTCCATTTGGCATGACGCTTGTTCAATTTAGTTTGACCTTTGAGGTACTTAAGCGTTTCATGATCGGTATGGATGACAAACTCATGCGGTCTAAGGTAATGTTCCCAAACATGTAGCACACGCTAAAGCATACAATTCTTTGTCATAGATGGGATAATGAAGTTGAGCACCGGAGAGTTTTTCACTAAACTAGGCAATGGCTCGTTTTTCTTGCATTAAAACTCCGCCAAGTCCGGTACCACGTGCATCACAATGAACCTCAAAAGTTTTGTCAAAATTGGGCAAAGCAAGAATCGGAGCATGAGTAAGCAAAGACTTGAGCTCATCAAAAGCGGTTGATTGCAAAGTTCCCCAAACAAAGGGAGTATTCTTCTTGCTCAAAGCATGCAAAGGAGCGGCAATTGTGCTAAAATCTTTCACAAAGCGACGATAGAAACCCATAAGACCAAGAAAACTTCGCACTTGTTGCAAATTGGTTGGTTGGGGCCAAGTTTTAATTGCTTCAATTTTAGTTTCATCAACATGAACACCTTTTGAAGAGACAACAAATCCCAAGAAAACCACTTTGTCAACGCCAAAAAGTGCATTTTTCAAGTTTGCATAAAGGCTTTCCTTGCGAAGAGTTTGCAACACAGATTTAACATGGTTAATATGCTTTTTCATGGTTTTGCTAAACACAAGAATATCATCAAAGTAAACCACAACAAAAACTCCAATATAAGGACGAAGCACATGATGCATAAGACGCACAAAAGTACCGGGAGCTTCCGGAAGACCCATAGGCATCACTAACCACTCATATAAACCAAATTTGGTTTTGAAAGCAGTTTTCCATTCATCACCCTCTTGTATGCGTATTTGATAATAGCCACTTTTAAGATCAATTTTTGAGAAAAAGTTGGCTCCACTAAGTTCATCAAGCATGTCATCTAAGCGAGGAATGGGATGCCTATATCGAACGGTAATAGCATTGATAGGTCTACAATCGGAACACAAGCGGAAACTTCCATCGGTCTTAGGCACAAGAATAACCGGAACGGCACAAGGGCTTAAGCTTTCACGTACATGACCGTTGTCGATGAGTTGTTGTACTTGCCGTTGAATCTCCTTGGTTTCTTCCGGATTGACTCAGTATGGAGCTTTGTTTGGTAGCGGCGCTCCGGGGATGAGGTCGATTCGATGCTCAATGCCTCGAAGAGGAGGTAGACCCGGATGTAGCTCATCTGTGAAATCATGTTGAAATTCCTGCTAAAGAGATTGAAACACCAAAGGTAGCTCGTGAATGGTGTTAGTTTTTGGTTCTCCATCCTTGCACACAAGGACAAAGTGCATCACACTCGATGGGTGCTCACACACTTCTCTCATCTCACTTTTGGTGGCAAATAGAATGAGGTTTTTCTCTCTAGGCTAAGAGTCTCTCAAATTTGGCTTGTGGCTCTCACTCACTTTTGGGTGGATCACTTTCTCACTCTTTTCTCTATGATGTGTGGCTTGCTTGTCGGCTAACACTTGACTAGGAGACATAGGTCGTAGCACATACTCCTTCCCTTTCATCTTGAAGCTATAGTGATTGGTTCGCCCATTGTGGATGACACCACGGTCGAATTGCCATGGTCGACCAAGAAGGAGGTGGCAAGCGGTCATTGGGACCACATCACACTCCAAAGTGTCTTCATAAGCACCAATTTTGAAGGAGACTTGGACCGTATGCTCGACTCAGATAGTGCCGTGAGTCACTTAGCCATTGAACCTTGTAGGGGTGTGGGTGCTTCCTCTTGACCAATTGTAGCTTGGAGCATAGTTCTTCACTTGCCAAGTTGTGGCAACTACCTCCATCGATGATGACCTTGATGGACCGTCCATTGATGCCGGCTTTTGTGTGGAAGATGTGGCATCGTTGGTCTTCTTCTTGTTGATGTTGAAGAGTCAAGACCTTGGAGACAACGAGAGCGGGGCTCGAATCCTCATCACAAAAGACTTGATCATCTTCATCTTCATTCACTTGTCGGTGCATGGCCACTTGCTCAAGGGCTTCCATTTCCTCTTCACTCATAGAGTCATATGTGCCATCGTCGTTGAGGATCATGGTTCGCTTGTTGGTGCATTCAGATGACTTGTGGCCTCGGCCGCCGCAAGTGAAACACTTGAAGGAGCTTGTCTTGATGGTCTCATCGATTGAGTAGAGGATGAAGCACGCAGCGGCTTGAGGTTGCTTGTAGTAGGAGGAGGACGACTTGAACTTGTCGATGTCTTCTTGTAACTTGACTTGTCGTCGTTTCTTGAAGGAAGATTGGTTGGTGTAGATGTTGGAGGAGTCGTTGAAGCTTGGTTGTTGGAGAAGCCGTAGGTCTTGGATGAGTACTTGGCGTACTTGAAGTCATCTTGTACTTGGCGTTCCGCCTTTGTAGCTTGATGTACGAGCTCAATGAGGGATGAGTATGGTTGGAAGTCGGCGATCTTCTTGATGGGATGATTAAGTCCGTTCAAGAAAGCGTGCCATAGTTTGCTCATCATCTTCCTTGACATTGGCTCGAATCATGGCTATCTCCATCTCCTTATAGTATTCTTCAACACTCTTTGTTCCTTGCTTGAGTAGTTGGAGTTTCTTGAAGAGGTCGCGGTTGTAGTAGGTTGGCACAAAGCGTGCTCGCATGACATCCTTCATTTGAGCCCAAGTGGTGATTGGAGGTTCACCTCTTGCTTGTCGTCGCTCAATGATTTGTTCCCACCATATGAGCACATAATCTTGGAACTCAAGGGATGCCATAGCGATTTTCTTCGCTTCATCGTAGTTGTGCAAACGGAAGATTTTGTCAACCTTCAATGCCCATGAGAGGTAGTCTTCGGGGTCATTGCTTCCATTGAACTTGGGCATGGTGAATTTTAGCTTGCCGTAGCGTTGCTCTTCATTGTGTTGTTGGCGATGTTGATGATGACGTCCTTGACGTGGAATGTACTCGTCTTCATGTTGCTCTTGGCGCGGAGGAAGACCATGATCAACTTGCTCTTGTTGAACTTGATGTTGAGGTGGAGCTTGACGAGCTTGTGGAGGAGCTTGAGGAACTTGACGTTGTACATGAGGTTGGTAGTTCCTCTCTTGGATTTCTTCTCGAAGGGCTTCATCTTGATTGCTCCTGTTCGCGATTGCGGTTGGCGAAGGCTCTACTTGATTCTTGAAGGGCACGTTGCGCCTCAAGAGCTTGCGCTTCACGTTGTTGTTGTTGGAGACGTTGAGCCTTGGCGTCTTGTTCGCCTTTGGTGACGGCGTGCTCTTTCTTCCTCTTGTTGGCGGCGAAGACGTTGTCGTTCTTGGGCTTGAGCAAAAGCCTCTTGGTTTGATTGAGGACGAGGAACTTGATCATCAACTTGCTCTTGTGAATGCTTGTCATGTAGCGGGTTGCGAGATGCATGACGGTCTTGGCGCGCGGCTCGACGAAGAGTGTTTGATGACGGTGTACTTGAGTCGTAGAAGGTGTCGTCGGAATGTCGACTCGAGCGGCTCCGTCTTGATGATGAAGAAGTGGAGTGATGCCGTGTTCTCATCAACGCCGGATCTCGTCCATTCTTGCATCATTCTCAACCTTGTGAGCCTCGAATTTGTTGTCGATGTAATCTCTTGTACGTTGCTCGGAGAGTCGCAAGTCGGTGGCGAGGTTGTCGATGCGGTCGCTCATTGCTTGTTGTTCTTGGTGCAACGCTTTCGTTGTGCACCAAAGAGGTGGCTCTTGGTGACGTATGAGGACATGTCGTCGTCTTGCTCGATGAAGAGTGGGTTGGTAGAAGAACTTGGCCTATCCATCATTCCAAACAAGATGTGAGTGGTAGAACGGAAAAGAACTTATACCAATGTACCTTTGACCGATGTTGAAAATGAATCAAGTTCACTCAAATGCGGACAATGAAATAGCACTCTTGGTACCGATTCTATTAGGATCACACACCAAAACAATAAAAATCTTATCGTGGAGCTAGGATATGAAGGTGTCACAAAATTTGATGCAATTGTAAGTGAGACTCAATAAAGTTGAAAAAGATTCGCAAATTCGCAAATGTAACAAGTAGACCAAGCAAGTAGTGGTACACGGAAACACACGCATAAATAGATAAGTGGGATTGTGCAAACCAAAAGTGAGCCAAAATGTGGAAACCACGAGAATGCTCTTGTTGCACAATACTAGAGAGACGCTTAGCACGATTGCACAATAATAGGCGGATACGCGAACTTGTGCACAACCTATTAGGCAAAAATGCAACGATCACTATCCCAAGTATGCTATATGTATGATATTTCGGTGCTATGATCCAAGATGATCGGATATGACAATCTTAATGTTGTATGATGCTATGGTTCTTGCTTATAAGCTCATTGCTTATCTTTCCTCTTTGCTTAAAAGCTTGGATGGCTCTTTCACTTTTGAGCTCTTTTCTTGTGCAAACTTCACGAACCAAGATAGCAATTGTGTATGCTATGACAACATTGTGACACACAAGTTGATCTCAAGATATGCACCACTATGGTATGCTATGTATGCTATGGAGTATGATCACTAAGGTGCACAAGTCACGCTGTCGGCAATACTCGATGGGTAAGCAACGCATAAAAGTAAGGCTATGTGGTTATCAATGCAATTGCGAGAGATGACAAGGATGTCGTCGAGGTTACCGTCCTTGACGATGATGAGTCCTTGGCGAAGATGAGCGGTGGTGATGTTGACGTATAACCGGACCTATATAGCCGAAACACAATAGGACACGGGAACCACAACTCAAATTCTCAAAGACCAAAAGCGAAAATGTGGTAGCGGAAAGTGGAGGTGGTATAGCGGATGATGTGGTTTAAGCCCTAGGCAAAGATGCCGATGTTCGGAAAATTTGATGGTGTCAAAAGGTGGTGAAACCAAGGTGAGGACTTGAACACGTCGATAGCTTCAAACGAGCCAAAGAACACTCAAATCGGAGTTCGGAGTGAAAAGTTATGATGAAAATGGTGAAAGTCGGAAGGCTGAAACTGGCCAGGGCGGTAGTACCGCTCGTAAGCGGTAGTACCGCTCGTAAGCGGTAGTACCGCTTGGAACGGGCGGTAGTACCGCTCGTGTCGGGATTTTTCGACTATTTAGGCTGAACGGGGGCTGGCGGTAGTGCCGTACTCAGCGGTAGTACCGCTAGGAGGGCGGTAGTACCGCTCTAAGCGGTAGTACCGCTTAGGTGGCGGTAGTACCGCTCGTGTCGGGATTTCCTGAATGTTCGAACGGTTGCGCGATTTTGGGGCGGAAATGGGTGATTTCGGGGTCAAAATTCGATGGATTTTGTGGATGGAAAGAGGTGAAACTTGGGGAGATGCTAGATCGACTCGAAACCAAGCAAATCCACGGATCAAAATCAACAAAATTTCATCACACTAACAAATCACAAAAAAAAATTTGGGGCTATTTTTGTGGGGAATTTTCGGAATTAGGACAAAAACAACAAAATCAAGCTAGAAAAAGAGGGGTAGGGACTCCAATAACGTGATCAACGTGGCTCATGATACCATAGATGATGTAGGGCGTAACCCTAGGTTGACGATCTTTCACGCTTGGAGAGAATCCCTACGAGGAACACGAAGAACGGGCGGAAGAACACGAGGGAAAACACGGGGAGAACGAGAGAGAGATCATTCAACCGACAAGAAAACGATCACACAAGTGCTAGATTATCAAACACATAGAGTGGCACAAGATTCAGGGACAACAAAGGGTAGGATACAAGGGTAGCCGTTCTTCTCCATGAGGAGGTCTTGATGGGGTCCACCCTAGGAGGGGGTCTTGAATCCGCTTGGGGGATCTTCTCCGTAGAGGTCCTGATCTCGAAGGAGAAGTAGCCAAGTGGATGAGCAAAGGCTCTCACACCGAAATATGAGCAAATCCAAAGCTAACCTAGAAAGGATGAGGGGAAGGTCTATTTATAGTCTAGGACCTCCAAGGGGTAAGTTGGGGGCGAAAAGAGTACATGGGCCTCGGCAAACGTCAGACGCAGCAGGCGGTAGTACTGTTGCTTCATGGCGGTAGTACCGCTTTGGTAGTACTGGCTTGGTGGGCGGTAGTACCGCCTCTGACGCCTGCTCGATTCTCGGAGTGTGTCGGGTTTTGAGGAAGTAGGTCGGATGGAGAGCGGTAGTACCGCTTGGCTCGGCTCGGGTAGTACTGCTTGGCTTGAGCGGTAGTTCATGGGCGGTAGTACCGCTTGGCTTGAGCGGTAGTACCGCCTCCTCCGGACTCTGCAACTCCTCCTCTTGTTCTTGGTGTCCATCTTGGGCTGCAGCTTCTCCTAGGTTGGTTCCTTGGTACCTAAGCATGCACAACATTCCAGATTGAGGTAGTAGCCATGTCTCGAGAGGGTCATATGATATTTCACTAAGGAGAGAAGTCACCTCGGTCTCGAGAGCTCGAGCTCGTGCTCTAGTCATGGGTCCTCTTGGCTCTTGATGAGACGGTTGTGGATGCATGGGGATGATCGTGGGATGCTCCGCATTAGGCTTCTCCAACAACCAAGCTTCAACACCTCCTCCAACATCTACATCAACCAAACCTTCTACAAACAACAACGACAAGTTAAGTTACAAGAAAAATTCGACAAGTTCAAGTCGTCCTCCTCCTACTACAAGCAACTTCAAACCGCGTGCTTCACCATCTACTCCGACCGATGAGACCACCAAGACAAGCTCCTTCAAGTGTTTCATTTGCGGCGGCCGATGCCACAAGTCCTACGAATGCACCAACAAGCGCACCATGATCCTCAATGACGACGGCACCTATGACTCAATGAGTGATGAGGAGATGGAAGCCCTTGAGCAAGTGGCCATGCACCGGCGAGTGAACGAAGATGAAGATGATCAAGTCTTTTGTGATGAGGATTCGAGCCCGCCTCGTTGTCTCCAAGGTCTTGACTCTTCAACATCAACAAGAAGACGACCAAAGATGCCACATCTTCCACACAAAGGCTGGCATCAACGGAAGGTCTGTCAAGGTCATCATCGATGGAGAAAGTTGTCACAACTTGGCAAGTGAAGAACTATGCTCCAAGCTTCAATTGGTCAAGAGGAAGCACCCGAATCCCTACAAGGTTCAATGGCTAAGTGACCCGGCACTATACGAGTTGAGCATACGGTCCAAGTCTCCTTCAAAATTGGTGCATATGAGGACACTTTGGAATGTGATGTGGTCCCAATGACGGTTTGCCACCTCCTTCTTGGTCGACCATGGCAATTCGACCGTGGTGTCTTCCACAACAGGCGCACCAATCACTATAGCTTCAAAATGAAAGGGAAGAAATATGTGCTACGACCTATGTGTCCTAGTCAAGTGATAGCCGACAAGCAAGCCACCCATCATTGAGACAAGTGTGAGAAAGTGATCCACCACAAAGTGAGTGAGAGCCACAAGCCAAACCTGAGCGCCTCTTCGCCTAGAGAAAAACCTCATCCTATTTGCCACCAAAAGTGAGATGAGAGAAGTGTGTGAGAACCCATCTAGTGTGATGCACTTTGTCCTTGTGTGCAAGGATGGAGAGCCAACAACTAACACCTCTCATGAGCTATTTTTAGTGTTTCAATCTCTTTTGCAGGAATTCCAAGATGTTTTCCCCAATGAGCTACCTCCGGGTCTACATCCTCTTCGAGGTATTGAGCATCGAATCGACCTCATCCACGGAGCACCTCTACCAAACAAAGCTCCATACCGAGTCAATCCCGAAGAATCCAAGGAGATTCAACGGCAAGTACAACAACTCATCGACAACGGTCATGTACGTGAAAGCCTAAGCCCGTGTGCCGTTCCCGTTATACTTGTGCCTAAACCCGATGGAAGTTTCCGCTTGTGTTCCGATTGTAGACCTATAAATGTTATTACCATTCGCTATAGGCATCCCATTCCTCGCTTAGATGATATGCTTGATGAACTTAGTGGAGCCAACTTTTTCTCAAAAATTTATCTTAAAAGTGGCTATTATCAAATCCGCATACAAGAGGGTGATGAATGGAAAACTGCTTTCAAAACCAAATTTGGTTTATATGAGTGGTTAGTGATGCCTATGGGTCTATCGGAGGCTCCCGGTACTTTCGCAAGGCGTCTTATGCATCATGTGCTTCGTCCTTACATTGGAGTCTTTGTTGTGGTTTACTTGACGATATTCTTGTGTTTATCAAAACCTTGAAAGAACATCTTGATCATGTTAGGGCTGTTTTGCAAACCCTTCGCAAGGAAATTCTTTATGCAAACATGAAAAAATGCACATTTCGTGTTGACAAAGTGGTTTTCTTGGATTTTGTAGTATCCTCAAAGGGTGTCCATGTTGATGAATCTAAAATTGAAGCAATTAAAACTTGGCCCCAACCCACCAATTTGCAACAAGTGCGTAGCTTTCTTGGTCTTGCGGGTTTTTATCGTCGCTTTGTGAAAGATTTTAGCACAATTGCCGCTCCTTTGCATGCTTTGAGTAAGAAGAATACTCCTTTTGTTTGGGGAACTTTGCAATCCACCGCTTTTGATGAGCTCAAGTCTGTGCTTACTCATGCTCCGATTCTTGCTTTGCCTAATTTTGACAAAACTTTTGAGGTCCATTGTGATGCAAGTGGTACCGGAAATGGCGGAGTTTTAATGCAAGAAAAAAGAGCCATTGCTTATTTTAGTGAAAAACTATCCGGTGCTCAACTTAACTATCCCATCTATGACAAAGAATTGTATGCTTTAGTGCATGTGCTACATGTTTGGGAACATTACCTTAGACCGCATGAGTTTGTCATCCATACCGATCATGAAACGCTTAAGTACCTAAAAGGTCAAACTAAGTTGAACAAGCGTCATGCCAAATGGAGTGAGTTTATTGAATCTTTTCCTTATGTGATCAAGTACATTAAGGGTAAGGAGAATGTAGTTGCCGATGCACTTTCACGCATATGCACGCTTGTCACTAAACTTGAGTTGAATGTTATTGGCTTTGAGCACATAGAAGAATTGTATGCTAACGACCCATCTCTTTGCTATTCCTTATGCTAAGTGTTTGACGCATACTTCTTGGGAACATTATTACATCAAGGATGCTTATCTTATGAGAGCTAACAAACTATGCATTCCCAAGTCTTCTCTTCGTTTGCTCCTTTTGCAAGAGGCTCATGGAGGCGGACTCATGGGACACTTTGGACGCGACAAGACATTCGCCATGCTCTCCAAGAACTACTTTTGGCCCAAGATGTTCATGACGTCGCCCGCGTCACCAACCGATGCTCTACATGTCGCAAAGCTAAGTCTAAAGCTCAATCTCATGGTCTTTACATGCCTCTTCCTATTCCTTATCAACCTTGGGAAGACATTAGCATGGATTTTGTACTTGGTTTGCCTAGAACTCAAAATGGAAAGGATTCCGTGTTTGTTGTTGTGGATAGATTTTCTAAGATGGCACATTTCATTCCTTGCAACAAGATAGACGATGCTTCACACATTGCAAATCTCTTTTGTAGGGAAATCTTGCGACTCCATGGAGTTCCAAAAGGCGATCGTCTCCGATCGTGACGTCAAGTTCTTGAGTTACTTTTGGAAGACCCTATGCGCCAAGCTCGGAATCAAGCTCTTGTTCTCATCCGCATACCATCCTCAAATCGACGGCCAAACGGAGGTGACGAACCGCACACTATCCACTCTACTTCGTGTCTTGATCAAGAAGAACATCAAGGAGTGGGAAGCATGTCTACCCATCGCCGAGTACACCTACAACCGTGCAAGACATTCGACTACCGGCAAGTCCCCCTTCGAGGTCATCTACGGCTTCAACCCGTTGTCCCCATTGGACTTTCTACCTCTCTCTCTACAAGAGCGCACCAACATGGATGCGAGTGCACGGGCAAGCTACATCAAGAAGATGCATGAGGATACAAGACAAACCATCGAGCGCCAAGTACAACGACTAGCGACCAAGCTCAACGTCAACAAGCAACCCATGGTCTTCAACATTGGTGATCTAGTGTGGCTACACCTTCGCAAGGATCGCTTCCCCAAAGAACGCAAGTCCAAGCTTCTTCCTAGAGCTGATGGAACTTTCAAGGTGCTAGCACGCTACAACGACAACGCCTACAAGATCGACCTACCTCGAGACAAGTACAATGTGAGCGACATCTTCAGCGTCAAGGACCTCGCACCATACCATGGAGATGAAGCTTTTGATCCGAGGTCGGATCTCTCTCAAGGGGGGGGGGGGAAGATGATGCGGAGCATCCCTCACTCATCCCCATGGACGCACCTACATCTTCCTCAACACAACATGGACCCATGACTCGAGCCCGAGCTAAGGCTATCGAAGATAAGGTGAACTCGCTCCTCTCCGAACTCCCTCTTCCTACTCACGAGACATGGCTACTACCTCATTCGGAAACTCTATGTGTAATCAGGTACATGGAGATGAGCCAAGGAACAACTACTTGCAAGAGCCAAGACGATGATGACCCCAAGCATGTTGAAGAAGAAGAGGAAAAGCTGCTGAAGCTACAGGCATCGGACGTCCGACCAAGTCCGGACGTCCGACGACTCCCAGGCTACGGATGACCGACGCCCTCCGGACGTCCGGCAGCTGGGCACCCGAATGGAAACTCACGGACGACCGAAGCCTCCGGACGTCCAACCTATGCACGCCCGAACCAGATCTACGGACGTCCGACGATTCACGGACGTCCGGGCCTTCCCGAAGCCCCGGGCGACCGGCCCTCTCCGGACGACCGGCGCACACCGATCAGAGCCAAATCTACGGAAGACCGAAGCCTCCGGACGACCGACCGACCAGCACCCGAGCTGGATTTACGGAAGTCCGACAGCCTCCGGACGTCCGGACCGTCCCGAAGCCGCGGACGTCTGACGCCTTCCGGACGTCCGACACCTGTGTGACCGCGACCGCGGGCTGGAGCCCTTGTACCCGTTCACTTCGCCCCCATTTGCACTAAGACTAGAAATAGACCTCCTCCTCCTCCTAGTTAGGGTTAGCAAAGGATTAGCTCATATTTGTGTGAGAGCTTTGCTCATCCACTTGGTTACCTTCTCCTCGGAGATCGCGCCTCCTCGGTGAAGATCCTTCCAAGAGGATTCAAGACCCCCTTCTAGGGTGGATCCCCATCATGACCTCCTCACGGAGAAGAACGGCTACTCATGTATCTTTCCTTTGTTGATTTTGAATCTTATGCTACCTTATGTGTTCGGTGATCTAGCCCTTGTGTGATCGAGACTTGTCAGTTTAGTGTTCCTCTTGTGTGTTTTTCCCCGTGTTCTTCCGCTTGTTCGTCGTGTTCTCCTCGTAGGATCCCCTCCAAACGTGAAAGATCGTCAACATAGGGTTCCGCCCTACAACACCCCTTTACGGGAAGATCCCTCGTGGATTCAAGACCTCCTCTCGGAGATGAGCTACCGCCACTTGTATCGTCCGTTGTTGACTTTGGATCGTGTATCTCTCGTTGTGTTCGTCGATCTAGCGCATGTGTAATCGAATCTTGTTGGTTTGAGTGATTCTCTTGTGTTTTTCCCCGTGTTCTTCATGCTCTTCGAGAGATCCCACTCCAAACGTGAAAGATCGGCCTACACCGGGTTAGCCCCGTATCAGTACCCATGTCCCACGTTCACGGGACGGTAACCGCCACCCCATTATCTTTCCCGCTCAAGTGCTTCTGCCATGTGTATTGCATACATTGCGCAAAGTTGGTGGCGGATGCAGAGGACGCGGGAATGAGCGCCATGGCAAAAAGCTAGGCGTCGTGGATTAGTGCAGGGTGTCGGCCTTGATTCTTCGAGCCGTTAATGGCGAGGGGGAGCCGAGCTGGTCAAATGTGGCGGCTACCTCCATGGAAAAATCTAGCACCCTGCCCTTTCGCCTATAAAAAGGGGCGGGCGAGGCATTTCTCCACAACTTCTTCTCTCTCCACTCCTGCAGCAGTCCTCGCCTATTATGGTGAGAGGTCGAGGGTCCGGCGCTCCTCCAGTGCCGACGAGAACTTCTGCTCGACAGTGTCTTCCTCGTTCCTCCGAAGATGCAGGGGCGGAGCCCGCCGCAAGGGGAGGTGGGAGGGGGCGAGGTCGTGGTCGTCGTGGCGCCCGGGGCCGAGGATGACGGGGTGGCGCTCTGATTGCGCCCCCACCGGCCGTCCCTCCCATGATGGAAGGCCACGTCGGAGACCAACCTCTGGAGTTCATCATCAGATTCCACAAGCCTCTGCACGGCCGCCTCCGTCTCCTCACTTCATTCGCAAGGGCGATTGAGCTCGAATAGACACGTGCGTTGAAGCGCACATGAGGGGCTGCGGAATTGCGGCATGCTAGTGGATGTGGATTTCCGCTCCTCTTGTCATGTACTTCGCCGTGGCTGGAAGACTCTTGCCGTGCCCATAGTTTGTTGGAAGGGCACGTCCTCCATTTGAAATTAATGGAAGCCAATTGCTTTCCATCAAGGTCTTTGGGTGCTCGGGTGCTTGCTTAGGGTGTTGCGCAGAGAGCTCGACCGATGATGAAAGCTCCTCCTCGAGCGATAGCGACGAGGAGGACAGTGACGGTGATGACGACGACATTGAGTGGGACGGCGACGACTCTAACTCCGGCTGAACACTAGTCGTACCGTCACTGTCAGACGGCGGCACCACCATCTGCACCTGCATCTCCTCTCCGGCAAGGCGATTTGCCGAGGAGTTCGGTGCAGAGGCGAAGCTGGCGCCCCCGACTCCTCCAACGGCTTTCGAGCTGGACCCCGGCAGGCTTCCTCGCGGGCTGCAGCTTCGTTCGCCCCGCCGTGTCCTGCTGGCCCTGGTGGTGGCGGTTGGGGGGTTATCTCCACCGATCTCTTCACCATCACCTTCGCTCGTGCCCTCCCTCGCAAGGCTTGTTGTCAAAGGACTGACAGGTCGGTGGGCTTCTGCCCAGGCACTCCTTTTTCCCTCTTCTCCTCCTGCCGCAGTGCCTAAGAGGAGAGGGACAAGAAAGGGCATCATGGGGCACTTATCTTTTTTCAATCTAAAATGTGTAGGCAGTTGCCAAACTTTAGTTTAAATTATGTAATCTTCTCTACCCATGTTTGTGTGCTGTAAGATCTGTACTTGTTAATCAACATATTAATGAAAAAGACAAACCTTGCCTGGTACTTGTGCATGTAACATGTTCATGCAGAGGTGAAATGCCTCTATACATTCAAGTAATCAAGCTTTCCCTGTGATGCGGAGCATCCCTCGCTCATCCCCATGGACGTGTCTACATCTTCCTCAACACCATCTGGGCACATGACAAGAGCTAGAGCCAAGGCTATCGAAGATAAGGTGAACTCGCTCCTTTCCGAACTTCCTCTCTCTACTCACGAGACTTGCCTACTTCCTCATATGGACACTTTGTGTGTGATCAGGTACCTGGAGGAAAGCCATGGTGCATCTACATCCATTGGACAAGGAGACGAAGCTACCAACCGCAAAGGAGAAGAAGAAGAGCTACCAGAGAAAACTCCATCCACCGGACGACCGGTCGGGACCGGACGTCCGGCGCTAAACTCCTCAAAGAAGCGGACGTCCGGTCCGCCCGGACCGACAACCGCCACACCTCCCAATGAAGCGGACGTCCGGCCGCCGTGACGACCGCCCGTGAAGACCCGAGCCGAATCTGTGGAAGACCGGTGCCAACGGACGACCGGCGACCGGACGACCGGCCCCCAGCGGACGTTTGGTGCCCCTGGACCCGAACCAAATCAGTGGAAGTCCGAAGACACCGGACGTCCGACGACACCGGACGTCCGGTCCCTCCTGAGCCACCGGACGACCGGTCCCACGGACGTCGTACTGTCACAAGATAGCCGGGGCCAAGCCCATGTACCCCTTCACTTCGCCCCTTTTTCACTAAGACTATAAATAGAACCCTCCTCCTCCTAGCTAGGGTAGCTTAGGTTTAGCTCATGTTTGTGTGAGAGCCTTGCTCATCCACTTGGTTACTTCTCCTCGAGCTCGGGACCTCTTGGAGAAGATCCCCAAGCGGATTCAAGACCCCTTCTAGGGTGGACCCCATGAAGACCTCCTCTCGGAGAAGAACGGCTACTCGTGTATCCTTACCTTTGTTGATCTTGAATCTTGTGCCACCTTATGTGATCGGTGATCTAGCATTTGTGTGACCGATTCCTTGTTGGTTGAGTATTTCCTCGTTCCCCCACGTGTTTCCCTCTTGTTCTTTCGCGTGTTCTTCGTAATCCACCGTAGGATCCGCTCCAACGTGAAAGATCATACACATAGGGTTCCGCCCTACATCACCCTGGAAGGCTATCCTGCCGGTACCCTCAGTTTGCTGCCGCGGGGCTAGGCTTGCCGGGTGCAAATCACAAAGTGGGACCAGCCCCCCACCAAAACTTTTCACAAAAGGCCACTGCAACCATCCCGACCGAAGCAACGTTCGAGTCAAGGGATGGGAGCAGCTAAGTTTTGAAGGGGGCGAGGTTTTCATATGCACAAGTTTCTACTTACAGAACACGTACGGATGAGAGAGAACTTATCTGTTTGGCTTGCCGGGGATCACAATCTAGACTTGTCTTCTCTTCTCTTCTTCAGGATCAAGTCCATGGTAAGAGCCTACAACTCAGTGCAAATGAAAATGATGCCACATGCAATCTTATCTACATGAACATGCTATGCTCATGATATGCTTATGCATGCATGCAATTTGTCGGGGGGCCCTAGCGCTTCATTTATTTCTATGTTGCTCAGGGTCTGCGCCTCGCTTTGTACGAGGGGTTACATGCAACATCGGCATGCCCTGTACAAAAAGTGGCTGCCGGGCAGGGCCCGACAGCCTCGCCTTCCATGTAGAACTTACGGATATGCTCAATGCTCCATGAGTTTTGCAACTGAATGCCATCCCCGGTCTCTAGACAGACTGCGTCGGGTCTGGTGACTCGTACTACGCGGTAAGGGCCTTCCCCCTTTGGTGTCAACTTGTTTGTACCATTGGCAGACTGAACACTCCTAAGGACAAGGTTGCCTTCCTCAAAACTTCGGGCATGAACCCTGTGGCTGTGATAGTGCCGCGAGGCTTGCTAGTAGCATGCAAAGACGCATAGCAGCCCGGAGGCAGTTCTACTCAAGTATCATAAGCGTCGTCATGCGGTGTCGTTCTTGCGCTACTTCATCATAGGCAAGGAGTCGAGGTGACACGTAAATGAGTTACGTGCGGATAAGCTTCTGCCCCATAGACTAGGGAGAAGGAGTGCGCCAAGAGCTTGATTTGGTGTCGTTCTGAGGGGCGAAAGAACCACCGGCAGCTCGTCGATCCATCGCCCGCCATGCTTCCGCAGCTTATCGAATGCTCTCATTTTGAGTCATCACAGCACTTCACCGTTCGCCCTCTCAGCCTACCCATTGCTCCTTGGATGAGCAATAGAGGAAACTAAGATTTTGCTTCCGAGGGCATGAACGAATTGCATGATGGTGTGGCTCGTGAATTGGGTGCCATTGTCAGTCATGATTCGGGCAGGGACCCCGAAGCGGAACACCAACCCTTTCAAGAACTTGATAGGTGACTGTGCGGTCACCTTTCTCACGGGCTCCACCTCTGGCCACTTTGTGAACTTCCTGACGGCGACGAACAAGAACTCAAAGCTCCCGATAGCACGGGGGAAGGGGCCCAAGATGTCGAGCCCCCATACTAAGAAGGGCCACGATAAAGGGATCGTCTGGAGAGCTTGGGTAGGCTGATGGATATTCTTGGAATGGAATTGGCAGGCTTCACATTTGGTGACCAAGTCAACTGCATCTTGGAGGGCTGTGGGCCAGTAAAATCCTTGCAAGAAGGCTTTTTCAACCAGAGCCCTCGATCCAATGTGTGAGCCACAGATACCCTTGTGTATCTTTGCCAACAGTTTGTTTCCCACTTCTCGGCAAATGCACTTCAATTTCACACCATTGCGCCTTCTTCTGTACAGCGTGTCGTCAACGAATTGATACATATTGGCCCTCGAACAACTCTTTCGACTTCTTCTTGCTCTTGAGAAGTTCTCAGTTTGGAGGAAATGGACTATGTGCCACGCCCAAGTTGGAGCACGAGGCTCAAAGAACGAGGACCAGTGGCACCTCCTCCTTCGTTGGGCGCATTCCACAACTGCAGGGACTGGTGGTCTGGCGGGAGGGCGCAACTCAGCGATCGAAGGGGAGTTGTTCCCGCCAAGCTCTCTGTCAGGGGCCTCGGGAGGCTCTGCCGGGAGAGGCTTGCCGGAGTCTAGTTTCCTCCTCTTTCTGGCCATTGTTGCCGGGGATACGGAGGGCTGAGTCAGATGGAGAACAAATGATGTGGAGTGGAACTCCGTACAGCCGATCTTTCATGTTTGGAGAGGATCCCTACGAGGAACACGAAGAACGAGCGGAAGAACACGAGGGAGATCACGGGGGAAAACAAGAAGAACACTCAACCAACAAGAATAGATCACACATGCGCTAGATCGATGAACACAAAGAGAGATACAAGATCCGAAGTCAACAAAGGACGATACAAGAGGTAACCGATTCTTCTCCGAGAGGAGGTCTTGATGGGGGTCTTCTCCGTAAAGGAGGTCTTGGATCCAAGGGGATCGTCTCCGTAGAGGGGCCGCGGTCTCTCTCGTGGAATAGATCCGATATGGATGAGCAAAGCTCTATCTCTAATGAGCTACTACTTTGCTAACCCTAACTAGGAGGAGGGGTGATGTAGGGCGGAACCCTATGTGGACGATCTTTCACGTTTGGAGAGGATCCCTACTAGGAACACGAAGAACGAGCGGAAGAACACGAGGGAAATCACGGGGAAAACACAAGAGAATCACTCAAACCAACAAGATCAATCACACATGTGCTAAATCGATGAACACAAAGGGAGATACATGATCCAAAGTCAACAACAGACGATACAAGTGGCGGTAGCTCATCTCCAAGAGGAGGTCTTGACTCCACAAGGGATCCTAAGTAGCCGAAGCACCTTAGGAAATGGAAAAACCGCAAACTCAAAATCTCAAATGACAAATGTCAAATGGTGGTAGCGGAATGCGGTGGTGGTTGCGAAGGCTCAATGTGATTGCGGAAATGCAATGGTGGTTTTGGAGTACGCAATGCAGAAATGGGGTGTAAGGTGGTGAACTATACACGGTGTCGGAGTTGGAAGCACGGCCCCTAAGTAGCCTAAACACCTTAGTAGACACAACTCTCAACACAAACAAAATTGGTTTAAGTTGGGGGTTGGAAGTGTATGTTGGTCAAGCCTATGCGGAAGTGGCGGTTGTGGTTGATGAAGAAGCAACCGTCCCTAAGTAGCCGAAACACCTTAGGAGACTCGAATCACAACTCAAACAACCATGAGGAACAAAATTGGTTAGGTTGCGGAAGTCGGAGGTGGAGTAGCGGAGGATGTGGTGGAAGCCCTAGGCAAAGATGCCAAAGTTCCAAAATTTTGATGGAGTCAAATTTTGGTGGTATTTTTGTTGGAAGGGGGATGTCAATAGCTTCAAAACGAGCTAAAGAACGTCAAAATCGGAGTTCGGATGAATTAGTTATGGACAAAACAAAAATCAGCCGAAGTTGATATCTACAGGTAGCGGACGTCCGCTAATGGACGGTTGTCCGGTGGCCGGACGTCCGGTCGGGTCGGAAATCCGCTATTTCAGATCGGGTTAGGGTTTCCGGTCGTCCGGTAGATGACGGACGTCCGGTCATTCGAGGGCTCCGGACGTCCGTAAAGTGACGGTCGTCCGGTGGTCGGGTCAACGCGAGATGCGAGATCCGGCGCGATTTTGAGCGGAAAATGGAGATTTGAGGGCAAAATTGACGAGATTTCGTGGATGAAAGATGGGGAAACTTGGGGAAATGCTAGATCCACTCGAAACCAAGCAAATCCATGGATCAAAATCAACAAAACTTCATCTAACCAACAAATCACAAAAAAAATTTGGGGCTATTTTTGGTGGGGATTTTCGAAATTGGGGAAGAACACAACAAAATCAAGATAGAAAACACGGGGTAGGGGCTCCAAAAACGTGATCAACCTTGCTCTAATCCAAGATGATGTAGGGCGGAACCCTATGTGGACGATCTTTCACGTTTGGAGAGGATCCCTACTAGGAACACGAAGAACGAGCGGAAGAACACGAGGGAAATCACGGGGAAAACACAAGAGAATCACTCAAACCAACAAGATCAATCACACATGTGCTAAATCGATGAACACAAAGGGAGATACATGATCCAAAGTCAACAACAGATGATACAAGTGGCGGTAGCTCATCTCCAAGGGATCTTCCCGTAAAGGGGTCTTGAATCCATGGTGGATCTTCTCCGAAGAGGCCGCGGTCTCTCACGAGGAGGAGATCCGATATGGATGAGCGAAGCTCTATCTAACAATGAGCTAAATCAACACTAACTCTAGCTAGGAGGAGGTGGAGAAGTATATATAGTCTATGTCCACGAAGGGGTAAGTGAGAGAGAGGATACATGGGCCCCGGGCCCGAACACTGTGCGCAGACAGGTACCGGACGTCCGCTAGGGGCCGGTCGTCTGGTGGCTCGTGGGCGTCCGGACGTCCGGTAGTCTCCGGACTTCCGCTAATTCGGCTCGGGTGTTGTGGCACCGGTCGTCCGGTGGGGCCGGTCGTCTGCTCGCTGGGAGGTATGGCCGGTCATCCGGTCTGGGCCAGACGTCCGCTCATTGTAACTAGTACTTGGCGCAGTTTGCTTAGTGCCGGACGTCCGGTCCCGACCGGTCGTCCGGTGGCTGGAGTTTCTTTGGCAGCTCTTCTTCTTGTACTTCATGGTCGGTGTCCTCGCCGTCTTGTCCATGGTCTTCCTCCTTGTTCTTGGTCATGCATAGCACATATATTTGGGGTAGTAACCATGTCTCACATGTGGAAAGTGATGGTTCGGAGAGGAGCGAGTTCACCTTGTGTCCAATGGCGTATAGTCGAGGTCTCATCTTATGTACCCTTGGGTCATGGGGAGTGGTCGAAGTGGACATGGGGATGATCGTAGGATGCTCCGCATCAAGGGGGTGGTCTATTTATAGTCTAAGCCACGAAGGGGTAAGTGGGAAAGGGTTACATGGGCTTCGGCCTGAGTCTTTGCACGCAGGCAGGCCGGAAGTTCCGGGCAGGTTCCAGCCGGGTTCCGGGCTATCCAGAGAGTTGGCGCGCCCGGGGCTGGTCTGGACTCTGGGGGCCGGTGGTTCCGGGCAGGCCGGAAGGTCCGGGGGCCGGAAGTTCCAGGCAGAGGCCGAGTTCGGGCTTTCGGAAGCTTGTTCTGCTTCTTCTTCCTTCTCCTCTTCCATGCTTGGCCTTGGTCCTTGGATCCTCCATGGTCGTCTCAGTTGTACCTGAGTATATGCAAGGTCCATGCATGAGGTAGTAGCCATGTCTCACATGTGGAAAGTGACGGTTCGAAGATGAGTGAGTTCACCTTGTGTCCAATGGCGTATGGTCGAGGTCTCGTCATATGTCCTCTTGGGGCTTGGAGAGTAGTCGGAGTGTACATGGGGATGAACGTGGGATGCTCCGCATCATCTCCCCTCCCTTGGGAAAGATCTGACCTCGGATCGAAAACCTCATCACCATGGAAACGGTTGTCGTGGACGGACTTGTAGTTGGACCGAAGTGGAAGGCATGGCGCAATCCAAGTATTCCAAGGTGTCACCGGAGTGATAGACATGCAAAAAGAGCAAACACAAGCGACACTCGTAAATACAATGGTTAGCGCACACAAAATGTCCATCATGTAAGAATGAGTCCGTGCAGCAAGATTGTTCGTGACAAAGCGCATGAAGCTTATCAAGATGATATAGGATGATATGCATCATGGGAGCAAAAACATTCATTGTGCACACAAATGTATTGTGAAAGTGATCAACGCAACCACGGTGCAAAATGATGTCATAGTGAGACGGTTTATCAATAGCATGAATATGGCAATGGATGCTCAATATGATCATGAAGAAAGATCACAAGAAATTTGCTAAGGAAGTGTACAAGCTCATATATCATGGATGCATGGAAACAGGTGTAACAAGACAAGCATAATAGGTGTCAATCCATGCATAGGGTGCAAACATGTGGTGAGTATGATATGTCCATCAAGCATGACATGAGGAAGCACAATCAACAAATATGTATGTGTTGGTGCAATGTGTCAAAGGAGTGTTGATGTACCAATGCTCGATGTCGTGGCATGAGTGGAGGTTGAAGGTGCATCCAAGAAGTCCGGCGCTCCTCAATGTGAAGGTCCATAGAGCCAATCTTCAATGTCGCTCCTCCGTTCGCGAGATCTATCATGTAGACAACAAGAAGGAAACAATAATGAAAGAGTGACCCATCCAATATCCATAATTGAGGATGGCTCAAAAGGAAGGAATTCACCTTTATGAGTTTCTCAAGAGTGTTGGAGTTGCACATCGTGTATGCCTTCACATAACCAATATGTCTCATGAAGGTACCGCCTTGTGAATCCTGCAAAATGAAAGAACATGACAACCACTCGAAAAAACAAATGAGGTTAGTGCAAATGCAACACCTATCATTCATGTGGTAAAATACCCAACAAGTGTATGCACCATGCTCATCATAAGAAAGGGAGCATTTCATAGTATGGAGGCATACGATGCAAGAACAACCAAATACAAGAGGCTCAAGTAAACAAGCATGCATCACAAGTAAAGTGTCAAAGTCTCCAAGATCAATAAGCATAGTATGGTTGCACTCAATATAAGTGGATATGAGAGAGGCAACTAATGGAGACAAGAGACAATGATCAAGATATATCATGTGAGAGGGATGAACAAATATGTCATCAACCCAAGAAAGCGAGTAATAGTGGAACATGGGTGATGCAACATAGCAAGCAATCATAGCGATCAAGTCAAGCAAGCTAGTAGTGCGAAGATGCAACATACTAGAGGGAATCATGGCAATCATGTCATGTGTGCAAATAGTGGGCATGAGTAATTCACATGACATAGCACAAACATGAAAGCAAGATATGAGGACAATAGCATGAATGTATTGGTGAGAAGCCATATGTAGGTAGCAACGCGGCATCATGACTCTCCCAACACAACAAGCATCAATAGCATGGGGCACAAAAAATCAAGGCAATACCTACTAGTATCTCCACCAAGCATGCAAATACACATAGAATTATCATAATGGTGAATCATGGGTAGATGCAAGCAAGGGTCACAATTGCATGGCAAAGGTACAGGAGTAAAAATAACATGCAAAGTGAACACTGGAAAATGAGCATAAGGTGACAAGTGGTAAATAGCCCATAGCCGTGTGAGAGACAAGTAAAAGAGATGCGCGTAGTCCTTGCGCAAAAGGAATGGTGGGAATGATAGTCCACGGGATCCCAAGTCATCGTTGCTCTCAAGAGCTCGTTTCGTCAACTCTTGGGATTGAGAGGTTGACGATTATACGTGAGTACCTACACAAAACAAAGACAAAGGGAAAATTGTGTGTGCGTGGTAGATGTACTGATGTAGGGCGGAACCCTACGTGGACGATCTTTCACGTTGGAGCGCATCCTACGGGGAATCACGAAGAACACGCGGAAGAACAAGAGGGAAACACGGAGGAAACGAGAGAGAAATCACTAAACCGACAAGGGATCAATCACACAAATGCTAGATCACCGATCACATAGAGTGGCACAAGATTCAAGATCAACAAAGGTAAGATACAAGCGGTAACCGTTCTTCTCCGTGAGGAGGCCTTGAGGGGTCCACCCTAGAAGGGGTCTTGAATCCGCTTGGGGATCTTCTCGGAGAGGTCCTGATCTCGGTGGAGAAGTAGCCAAGTGGATGAGCAAAGGCTCTCACACAAGAATATGAGCTAATCCAATGCTAACCCTAGAAAGAGGAAAGGGAATAAGTATATATAGTCTCGGCGAAGGGGTACAAGGGACAAGGCCACGAGGCACTTGCAGTAGGGGAGGCCGGACGTCCGGGCGTCGGGCGGATGTCCGGCTTTCCCAGACGCCGGATGTCCGGACTAGGGGCCGGATGTCCGGCTGGCGGGTCTTCCAAACGCAATCGGTGATGGGGGCGGATTTCGGGCGAGGGCGGATATCCGGGCTTAGAAGAGCCGGAGGTCCGCCAAGGGCCGGATGTCCGGGCAGGCGACCGTTCAGTAGAATCGGGAAAGGGCGCCGGATTTCGGGTTGGGGCCCGGTTATCCGGCCGGGGCGGATGTCCGCCCCTGGAGACATGGCAGATGGGATCCTGTTGAGGTAGAAGCTCCAGGGGCGGATGTCCGGGCCATGGCGGATGTCCGGGCCCGGAAGGTGTTCTTGGCCTTCTCCGTTGGTTCTCTTCATCCGCGGACTTGGTGGCTTGTCCATCTTCACGTGTGTCCTCGGGAGGTTCCCTTGACACCTAATCATGCATAGCATATCGGACTTAGGTAGTAGCCATGTCTCGAGAGGATCATATGCGATATCAATAAGGAAAGAGGTCACCTCGTTCTCGAGAGCTCTAGCTCTAGCTCGTGTCATGGGTCCTCTTGGCTCTTGATGAGACGGTTGTAAGTCCATGGGGATGATCGTGGGATGCTCCGCATCATCTCCCCCTTGGGAGAGATCCGACCTCGGATCAAAAGCTTCATCTCCATGGAATGGTGCGAGGTCCTTGACGTTGAAGATGTCGCTCACGTTGTATTTGTCTCGAGGTAGGTCGATCTTGTAGGCGTTGTCGTTGTAGCGTGCTAGCACCTTGAAAGGTCCATCGGCTCGAGGGAGAAGCTTGGACTTGCGTTCTTTGGGGAAGCGGTCCTTGCGAAGGTGTAGCCACGAGATCACCGATGTTGAAGACGATGGGTTGCTTGTTGGCGTTGAGCTTGTTTGCTTGACGTTGTACTTGGCGCTCAATGGTGTGCCTTGTGTCTTCGTGCATCTTCTTGATGTAGCTTGCTCGTTCGGTTGCATCCATGTTGGTGCGCTCTTGGAGAGGAAGAGGTAGAATGTCCAATGGGGACAACGGGTTGAAACCGTAGACGACCTCGAAAGGGGACTTGCCGGTAGTTGAGTGTCTTGCACGATTGTAGGCGTGCATTTCGGCGATGGGTAGACATGCTTCCCATTCCTTGATGTTCTTCTTTATCAAGACGCCAAGTAGAGTGGATAGTGTGCGATGCGTCACCTCCGTTTGGCCATCGGTTTGAGGATGGTATGCCGAGGAGAACAAGAGCTTGATTCCGAGCTTGGCGCATAGGGTCTTCCAAAAGTAACTCAAGAACTTGACGTCACGATCGGAGACGATTGTCTTGGGTACACCATGGAGTCGCAAGATTTCCCTACAAAAGAGATTGGCAACATGTGAAGCATCGTCTATCTTGTTGCAAGGTATGAAATGTGCCATCTTAGAAAATCTATCCACAACAACAAAGACGGAATCCTTGCCATTTTGAGTCCTAGGCAAACCGAGTACAAAATCCATACTAATGTCTTCCCATGGTTTATATGGAATTGGAAGGGCATGTAAAGACCATGAGATTGGGCTTTAGACTTAGCTTTGCGACATGTGTAGCATCGGTTGGTGAAGCGTGAGGCGTGGCGGAACATCTTGGGCCAAAAGTAGTTGTTGGAGGCGTGGCGAATGTCTTGTCGCGTCCAAAGTGTCCCATGAGTCCGCCTCCATGAACCTCTTGCAAAAGGAGCAAACGAAGAGAAGACTCGGGAATGCAAAGTTTGTTAGCTCTCATAAGATAACCATCCTTGATGTAATATTGTTCCCAAGACGTGTCGTCAAACACTTAGCATAAGGAGAAGCAAAAGATGGATCATGCTCATACAAGTCTTTTATATGTTCAAAGCCAATAACATTCAACTCAAGTTGAGTGACAAGCATGCATATGCGTGAAAGCGCGTCGGCAACTACATTTTCTTTACCCTTAATGTACTTGATCACATAATGAAAAGATTCAATGAATTCACTCCATTTGGCATGACGCTTGTTCAATTTAGTTTGACCTTTGAGGTACTTAAGCGTTTCATGATCGGTATGGATGACAAACTCATGAGGTCTAAGGTAATGTTCCCAAACATGTAGCACACGCACTAAAGCATACAATTCTTTGTCATAGATGGGATAATTAAGTTGAGCACCGGAGAGTTTTTCACTAAAATAAGCAATGGCTCGTTTTCTTGCATCAAAACTCCGCCAATTCGGTACCACTTGCATCACAATGAACCTCAAAAGTTTTGTCAAAATTGGGCAAAGCAAGCATCGGAGCATGAGTAAGCAAAGACTTGAGCTCATTGAAAGCGGTTGATTGCAAAGTTCCCCAAACAAAGGGAGTATTCTTCTTGCTCAAAGCATGCAAAGGAGCGGCAATTGTGCTAAAATCTTTCACAAAGCGACGATAGAAACCCGCAAGACCAAGAAAACTTCGCACTTGTTGCAAATTGGTGGGTTGGGGCCAAGTTTTAATTGCTTCAATTTTAGATTCATCAACATGGACACCCTTTTAGGAAACTACAAAACCCAAGAAAACCACTTTGTCAACTCCAAAAGTGCATTTATTCAAGTTTGCATAAAGGCTTTCCTTGCGAAGAGTTTGCAACACAGATTTTACATGATTGATGTGCTCTTTCATGGTTTTGCTAAACACAAGAATATCATCAAAGTAAACCACAACAAAGACTCCAATATAAGGACGAAGCACATGATGCATAAGACGCACAAAAGTACCGGAGCTTCCGAAAGACCCATAGGCATCACTAACCATTCATATAATCCAAATTTGGTTTTGAAAGCAGTTTTCCATTCATCACCCTCTTGTATGCGGATTTGATAATAGCCACTTTTAAGATCAATTTTGGAGAAAAAGTTGGCTCCACTAAGTTCATCAAGCATGTCATCTAAGCGAGGAATGGGATGCCTATATCGAACGGTAATAGCATTGATAGGTCTACAATCGGAGCACAAGCGGAAACTTCCATCGGGCTTAGGCACAAGAATAACAGGAACGGCACAAGGGCTTAAGCTTTCACGTACATGACCGTTGTCGATTAGTTGTTGTACTTGCCGTTGAATCTCCTTGGTTTCTTAGGATTGACTCGGTATGGAGCTTTGTTTGGTAGAGGTGCTCGGGGATGAGGTCAATTCGATGCTCTATCCCTCGAAGAGGAGGTAGACCCGGAGGTAGCTCATCGGGAAAAACATCTTGAAATTCCTGCAAAATAGATTGAAACACCAAAGGTAGCTCGTGAATGGTGTTAGTTTTTGGTTCTCCATCCTTGCACACAAGGACAAAGTGCATCACACTCGATGGGTTCTCACACACTTCTCTCATCTCACTTTTGGTGGCAAATAGAATGAGGTTTTTCTCTCTAGGCGAAGAGTCGCTCAAATTTGGCTTGTGGCTCTCACTCACTTTTGGGTGGATCACTTTCTCACTCTTTTCTCTATGATGTGTGGCTTGCTTATCGGCTATCACTTGAGTAGGAGACATAGGTCGTAGCACATATTCCTTCCCTTTCATCTTGAAGCTATAGTGATTGGTGCGCCCATTGTGGATGACACCACGGTCGAATTGCCATGGTCGACCTAGAAGTAGGTGGCAAGCGGTCATTGGGACCACATCACATTCCAATGTGTCTTCATAAGCACCAATTTTGAAGGAGACTTGGACCGTATGCTCGACTCGTATAGTGCCGGAGTCACTTAGCCATTGAACCTTGTAGGGGTGCGGGTGCTTCCTCTTGACCAATTGGAGCTTGGAGCATAGTTCTTCACTTGCCACGTTGTGGCAACTACCTCCATCGATGATGACCTTGATGGACCGTCCATTGATGCCGGCTTTTGTGTGGAAGATGTGGCATCGTTGGTCTTCTTCTTGTTGATGTTGAAGAGTCAAGACCTTGGAGACAACGAGGGCGGGGCTCGAATCCTCATCACAAAAGACTTGATGATCTTCTTCTTCGTTCACTTGCGGTGCATGGCCACTTGCTCAAGAGCTTCCATCTCCTCTTCACTCATGGAGTCATATGTGCCATCGTCGTTGAGGATCATGGTGCGCTTGTTGGTGCATTCGTATGACTTGTGGCCCCGGCCGCCGCAAGTGAAACACTTGAAGGAGCTTGTCTTGATGGTCTCATCGGTCTGAGTAGAGGATGAAGCACGCGGCTTGATGTTGCTTGTAGTAGGAGGAGGACGACTTGAGCTTGTCGAAGTCTTCTTGTAACTTGACTTGTCGTCGTTTCTTGAAGAAAGTTTGGTTGATGTAGATGTTGAAGGAGTCGTTGACGCTTGGTTGTTGGAGAAGCCGTAGGTCTTGGATGAGTACTTGGCGTACTTGAAGTCATCTTGTACTTGGCGTTCCGCCTTTGTAGCTTGATGCACGAGCTCAATGAGGGATGAGTATGGTTGGAAGTCGGCGATCTTCTTGATGGGATGATTGAGTCCATTCAAGAAACGTGCCATAGTTTGCTCATCATCTTCCTTGACATTGGCTCGAATCATGGCTATCTCCATTTCCTTGTAATATTCTTCAACGCTCTTTGTTCCTTGCTTGAGTAGTTGGAGTTTCTTGAAGAGGTCGCGGTTGTAGTAGGTTGGCACAAAGCGTGCTTGCATGACATCCTTCATTTGAGCCCAAGTGGTGATTGGAGGTTCACCTCTTGCTTGTCGTCGCTCAATGATTTGTTCCCACCATATGAGCACATAGTCTTGGAACTCAAGTGATGCCATAGCAATTTTCTTTGCTTCATCGTAGTTGTGCAAGCGAAAGATTTTGTCAACCTTCAATGCCCATGAGAGGTAGTTTTCGGGGTCATTGCTTCCATTGAACTTTGGCATGGTGAATTTTAGCTTGCCGTAGCGTTGCTCTTCATTGTGTTGTTGGCGATGTTGATGATGACCTCTTTGGCATGGATTGTATTCGTCTTCATGTTGCTCTTGGCGCGGATGAAGACCATGATCAACTTGCCCTTGTTGAACTTGAGGTTGAAGTGGAGCTTGACGAGCTTGTGGAGGAGCTTGAGGAACTTGTCGTTGTGCATGAGGTTGGTAGTTCCTCTCTTGGATTTCTTCTCGAAGGGCTTCCTCTTGATTGCGCCGTTCGCGGTTGCGGTTGGCGAAGGCTCTACTTGATTCTTGAAGGGCACGTTGCGCCTCAAGAGCTTGCGCCTCACGTTGTTGTTGTTGAAGACGTTGAGCCTTGGCGTCTTGTTCGTCTTGGTGAAGACGTGCTCGTTCTTCCTCTTGTTGGCAACGAAGACGTTGTCGTTCTTGAGCTTGAGCAAAAGCCTCTTGATTAGATTGAGGACGAGGAACTTGATCATCAACTTGCTCTTGTGAATGCTTGACATGTAGCGGGTTGCGTAGATGCATGACGGTCTTGGCGCGGCTCGTCGAAGAGTGTTCGATGACGGTGTACTTGAGTCGTAGAAGGTGTCGTCGGAATGTCGACTCGGCGGCTCCGTCTTGATGATGAAGAAGTTGAATGATGCGGTTTCTCATCAACGCGCGGATCTCGTCCATTCTTGCATCATACTCTTGCTTGTGAGCCTCGAACTTGTTGTCGAAGTAGTCTCTTGTACGTTGCTCGGAGAGTCGCAAGTCGGTGGCGAGGTTGTCGATGCGGTCGCTCATTGCTTGTTGTTCTTAGTGCAATGCTCGTTGTGCACCAAATAGGTGGTTCTTGGTGACATATGATGTCGTCATCTTGCTCGTTGAAGAGTGGGTTGGTAGAAGAACTTGGCCTATCCATCATTCCAAGCGAAATGTGAGTGGTAGAACGGAAAAGAACTTATACCAATGTACCTTTGACCGATGTTGAAGATGAATCAAGTTCACTCAAATGCGGACAATGAAATAACACTCTTGGTACCGATTCTTGTCGGTTCTCACACCTACACAAGTAAAAAGCTTTATGGTGGAGCTCGGTTAGGATGGTGGCACAAAATTTGATGCAATTGTAAGTGAGACTCAATAAAGTTGGAAATGATTCACAAATTTGCAAATGCAACAAGTAGACCACTAGCAAGATAAGGTACACGGAACACACACATAAAAGATAATATGGGGTTATGCAACCAAGGATGAGCCAAAATGTGGAATTCACCAAGATGCTCTTGTTGCACAACACTAGAGAGACGCTAGCACGATTGCACAATAGGCGGATACGAACTTGTGCACAACCTACTAAGCAAAATGCAACGACTTCTACCCAAGTATGCTATATGTATGGTGTTTTGATGTGTTGATCCAAGATGATCAAGTATGACAATCTTAATGTTGTATGATGCTATGGTTCTTGCTCATAAGCTCTTTGCTTATCTTCCTCTCTTTGCTTAAAAGCTTGAATGGCTCTTTCTCTTTTGAGCTCTTTCTCATGCAAAACTTCACGAACCAAGATAGCAAATGTGTATGCGATGACAACTTTGTGACACACAAGTTGATGGTGAGATATGCACCACTTTGGTATGGTATGTATGCTATGGAGTATGATCACTAATGTGCACAAGTCACGTTGCGGCAATACTCAATGGCTAGTCTCGATGGGTAAGCAACGCAAAAGATGGGTTATGATGGTTATCAATGCAATTGCAAGTAATGTCAAAGGTGTCGACGATGTTACCGTCCTTAGCGAAGATGAGCGGTGGTGATGTTGATGTTGAACCGCACCTAGATAGCGAAACACAAAAGGATACGGAAAACCCCAACTCAACTTCTCAAGGCAAAATTTGGCAACGTTAGCCGAATTGGAAGTGGGAAAGGCTAAGGTGGTGTTATGCGGAAGTGGTGGAGGTACGTGGAAGTGTATGTGGGCACGGGACAAAATTTGGCGAAAGTTAGGCGGTGATCGGGGTGGTGGAAGGGATTGTTGTTACCAGGGGCCGGAAATCCGGGCTGGAAGCCGGATGTCCGGGCTGATCGGGCCGGATGTCCGGGCTGCCGGATGTCCGGGCTGCTCGGGCCGGATGTCCGGGCTCGATGAACACCGCGGGGGAAGGTGGGAACCGGGGCAAAATTCGCGGGATTTTGTGGATGGAAATTGTGGAAATGGTGGGAGAAAGCTAGATCTACCTGTAACACACGAAATCCATGGATCAAATCCAACAAAACTTCATCACACGAACAAATCACAAAAATTTTTGGGGCTATTTTTGTGGGGATTTTCGGATTTAGGACAAAAAAAACAAAATCAAGCTAGAAAAAGAGGGGTTGGGGCTCCAATAACGTGATCAACGTGGCTCATGATACCATTGATGATGTAGGGCGGAACCCTACGTGGACGATCTTTCACGTTGGAGCGGATCCTACGGGGAATCACGAAGAACACGCGGAAGAACAAGAGGGAAACACGGAGGAAACGAGAGAGAAATCACTAAACCGACAAGGGATCAATCACACAAATGCTAGATCACCGATCACATAGAGTGTCACAAGATTCAATATCAACAAAGGTAAGATACAATCGGTAACCGTTCTTCTCCTTGAGGAGGCCTTGAGGGCTCCACCCTAGAAGGGGTCTTGAATCCGCTTGGGGGATCTTCTCCGGAGAGGTCCTGATCTCGGTGGAGAAGTAGCCAAGTGGATGAGCAAAGGCTCTCACACAAGAATATGAGCTAATCCAATGCTAACCCTAGAAAGAGGAAAGGGAATAAGTATATATAGTCTCGGGCGAAGGGGTACAAGGGACAAGGCCACGAGGCATCGCTTGGCAGTAGGGAGGCCGGACGTCCGGGCGTCGGGCCGGATGTCCGGCTTTCGAGACGCCGGATGTCCGGACTAGGGGCCGGATGTCCGGGCAAGTGGGTCTTCCAAACGCAATCGGTGATGGGGGCGGATTTCGGGCGAGGGCGGATATCCGGGCTTCGAAGAGCCGGATGTAAGACCAAGGGCCGGATGTCCGGCCGGGCGACCGTTTCACCGAATCGGAAAGGCGCGGATTTCAGTGGGGCCGGATATCCGGCCGGGGGCGGATGTCCGCCCTAGAGACATGGCCGAGATGGGATCTGTTGAGGTAGAAGCTCCGGGGCGGATGTCCGGGGCCATGGCGGATGTCCGGGCCCGGAAGGTGTTCTTGGCCTTCTCCGTTGGTTCTCTTCATCCGCGGACTTGGTGGCTTGTGCATATTCAGGTGTGTCCTCGGGAGTTTACACTTGACACCTAATCATGCATAGCATATCGGACTTAGGTAGTAGCCATGTCTCGAGAGGATCATATGCGATATCAATAAGGAAAGAGGTCACCTCGTTCTCGAGAGATCTAGCTCTAGCTCGTGTCCTGGGTCCTCTTGGCTCTTGATGAGACGGTTGTAAGTCCATGGGGATGATCGTGGGATGCTCCGCATCATGTACGCATCATCCATCCTGATGCATACGTGCTTGTGTTGGTTAGCACCAAATATCCAATGCTCAAATAAATGAGATGCGTGATATAGAAACATGTCATCCATCATGATAGGTTTGTCGTTATGTATATCATAATGGAGACTCAAATTGTGTAATGCATCATGAGAAATATGTAGAGCATTGTTATTCATGGAATGCATATGGTGCACGCAATTATGGGAATCATGCAAAGCATGGAATGTATCAAAATCTCCTAATATATATGAGGAAACTATGGGGGTCTCCTCATGAGCATTAATGGAAACATCACATGGAGAATATTGACAACATCCAAAACAATGCATATTTGGAACAATGTGATCATGGCATGGTATAGTAGATGAATTGTGCAAATCATGCAAAGGAAGCATGGCAATATCATCACATGAAAAACAAAAGCCGATGACCATCATCTTGTCATCTATGCCATAAGTGCAAATGGGATTTATTTTAATGGGGCATGCATAGTTACTATGTTGAGATTGAAATGATGTAATATGGGAGATCTCACTCATAGCATATGACAAGTTTAATGGATTGTCAAACATGATGTGACCAATAGAATTTTCACATGATATCCTGTGGAGCATAGCATCACAACTAGACAATTCAACATTCTCATCATCATATCCATCATAAATAGGTAAGTCATGACATGAAGAAGTCGCACTAGCATGAAGCATGGGAATAGGTGGATCAACATCATGCAAGCAATCGATGTCAAGATAGTCCACTAGTGGGACAAGAGAAGTACCATCACTTGGAAGGTCGCTCATGTGTTGTAGGTGAGGTGTTGAAGACCAAGTCGTGGTCAACTTCATCTTGATGGAACCATGTGGGGGTGCATCATCGTCCACCATGGCCATCGGTGTCTCCATTGGAGGTATGGACTCATCGAGGGTAGGCATGTCGTCATGTAGGAGACCTAGCACCAAAGAAGAAAACACACTAGGAGTAGAGGGTAAGTCGTTAGAAATCATAGTGGCCTCACATGCCGTCTCAACTACCTCACTCACTACGTGTTGTGGCTCACTCACTCCCTCAAGAATGCACTCAATCATATGGTTGGTGGAGTCACTCAAATGGCTCTCAACCTCACATAGGATGTGTGGCATGCTCTCAAGTGTGGGACTAGTGGTGGTCACACTCATCCTCTCATAGGAAATGCACTCAACGTCATATAGGGTGGAGTCACTTATCTCACTCATGGGTTGGTGGCTCTCCTCACATGGCAATTGGGTCATCTCATGATATGTGGGTGTCGGAGAGATGTTGGTGCAAATGTCTCCATGCTCAACTCCTATCACCGCCTTGGTTGAAGGGATAGTCCCATTGATGCGGAGCATCCCACGTTCATCCCCATGTACACTCCGACTACTCTCCAAACCCCAAGTGGACATATCACGAGACCTCGAACATACGCCATTGGACACAAGGTGAACTCGCTCCTCTCCGAACCATCACTTTCCACATGTGAGATATGGCTACTACCTCCAACGTTAGTTCTATGCATGATCAGGTACTTGGTGGAAAGCCACGAAGTCACTACATCCAACGGAACAGCTAGCGAGGACGCCAAGTACAAGGACCGAGAGAAGAAGGCGCTGGCTTCTGACCACCGGACGACCGGCCCCGCCGGGACGTCCGGCCCCTAAGACCCGAGCGAATCTACGGACGGCCGGACCCACGGGACGTCCGACGACTCCGAGCGCCCGGACGACCGCCAGACACCGGACGTCCGTCACTTTCCAGCGCCCGGACGACCTACGCCAACCGGACGTCCGACACCACCTGTCCAGAGCCAAAACGCCGGACGTCCGACATGCACCGGACGACCGGACCCTCGCGAGCCACCGGACGTCTGGTACCTGTCGGACGTCCGACGCTGTCTTGCCCGCCCGTGTGTTGGGCGAAGCCACTTACCCTTCCATTCGCTGGACTATATGATGAGGACATCAATACCATTGTTACACCCACAACCCTCGCTGCTATACATCTTGGACCAATTACTAGAGCTCGCAAGACGCCAATTGAATTATCGGTACTTTCGTTTCTTGGTAACGATTCCAATGTTCATGAGAATATGATGCTGCCTAAATTGGATACATTTGTTTTGCTTACAAATGAAGGGCCTACCATGGACAAGAAAGATGAACCTTGGAGCAAGTTCAAGCATGGAGATGTTGGCATGCGCAAGGGAAACAAGAACGGAGTTACAAGTGATGATTCCAGGACTTTGAAGCCACCCTAATGAGAGCATGAGGCCTTGGACGAAATATACAAGATGCCACTTCATAATATTCGTCCATAGGCTATTCTAGGTGCTGCGTCACCTTATTATTGGGCCAGGCCCATGTAATTTCGAAATACTTAAGTGTAGGCTGTTTTTAGAGTCCGTATGTGTGGGGAAACAAGAGTTAGGGTTGGTTTGGACCCCTCCCTCAAGGGCCACGAAATTCCCTCCTCTTTCTCCATATATACAGCCCTTAGGGCGTCGTTTAGACTTTGGGTTTTGTTTAGATTAAAAGTTCGCCATAGCTGCAACTTTGCGTGCCGTTTGTGTTCAACGACTGCATAAAGGCGTCACAGAACCCCACCTTGATCAATAAAGCTTTCATCTTATATTTGCAATATCCAGATTGCAATCTCAGTTTCTTGCTTGTTCTTCGTTTTCTCGCAGGAAACAGATCCTCGTGGTCAGGTTGATCGTGCTCCGGCGTGGTCAATAACCTCTCGGAGTTGGTTTAGCGATTGCTAAGGCGCGACGTCTCGCACGTACGTAGTCGGATCGTCAAGGTCGACTCCCACAGAAACGATAGCCACCATCTCATCGAAACATCGGGACACCTTTGCCTCTATCAAGTGGTATCAGATTTTCAGGTTGCTCGGTGAGATCTTACAGTTTTCAGAGATTAGATCGAGTCTGTTCTTCATACCTAAAGTCCACGAAAAAGCCACACAAAAAATTAGGATTAGTTCATCATATCCGAACCAATCTGAGCCTTCGCATAATCTTTTAGGGTTTTTTCTTTGTTGAATTTGCGGTTGCATCGTCGTGTCAAGTTGCTTTGGTCTTAGAGTCTAGTCTTTTAGAGTTTCGAGTTACGGTCATAAGTTGTCACGCCGCTTGGCCATCATCATCGCCTTGCCATCTACCACCCTTCTTATCCACCACCAATCCGTATCCATATACCACCACCAATCCGTAGCCATATACCACCACCGCTACCATATACCACCACCGCTGCCATATACCACCACCATATATCCACCACCAATCCGAGTTCTTCTCATATTAGGTTTGTTTTCGAGATCCATCTAAATTCGATTCGTGTTTCCTTGCCTGCGTAGGTTTCTGAAAAAAATAGTCTGGAAACCACCCTCCGTTTAGGCCCAAAATTTTCCGAAAACGCACTTGTCGAAAAATTTTCTGGCTATCCTATGTTTAGGTGTTTCTAAGCGTATTGAGACAGTCGCCATTATAGAAAGTTTTCGTTTCCAGTTTTTGGGTCCGGGCAGTCGAAAAAAAAAAATTTGGTCAAAAAAATTTCATGCCCATCCTGTCAGTTTGACCTGGGAAGAGTTTTGAGACACTCGCCATTATAGTGATTTTTCGCACAAAAAAAGGAGCGCAAAAAAAAGCGGAAAAAAAAAGAGCGAAAAAGAAAATTTTTCTAGAGTGTGCTTTTCCGTTGTTTCCGTGCAGCCGTGATTTTGTTAGTGTTCTAGGCTCGCGTCTCTAGCACGGTCTAGCCTAGGACCAAAGACAAGATCTGTCGTTGAGCGTTTATTCAACTTTGCATCTCTGAATTGATTATTGCTGACCCTTTTGCTACCATATTATAAGCCTTCCCAGCTCCACATACATCTACATCGTATGCGTTTGACTCTCCCCGTAATCGCTCTATCCAAGCTTTGAGAGTTTTGACTACATCGGTTGCCGATCACCGCTTTCTTCCGGTAAGAACAGGTAAGAATTTGAGATTTGCTTGACGGATTTGTGACTGTCCACCACACCACCACCACCACTTCCTAGTAGTCTGTCGAATCATATTCTTGTGTGTTTCTATTGCTGCTAACCATGGCAGGATCACAAGCCGACGAGACAGACTGGGAGAACATGACAAACAAAGCGCTACATGATAAGTTTCAACAAATGATGAGTTGATAGAGGCAAAGGTGTCCCGTCTTTCGATGAGATGTTGGTTTTCGCTTTGGAGGAAGTCGACTTTGACGATCCGACTATGAACGTGCGAGGACGTCGCGCCTTAGCAATCGCTAAACCAGCTCCGAGAGGTTATTGACCACGCCGAGCACGATCAACCTGACCACGAGGGTCTGCTTTCCTGCGAGCAAACGAAGAACAAGCAAGAAACTGAGATTGCAATCTGGATATTGCGAATATAAGATGAAAACTTTATTGATCAAGGTGGGGTTCTGTGGACGCCTTTGTCCGGTCGTTGAACACAAACGGCACGCCGGTTGCAGCTATGGCGAACTTTTAATCTAAACAAAACCCAAAGTCTAAACGACGCCCTAAGGGCTGTATATATGGAGGAAGAGGAGGGAATTTCGTGGCCCTTGAGGGAGGGGTCCAAACCAACCCTAACTCTTGTTTCCCCACACATACGGACTCTAAAAACAGCCTATACTTAAGTATTTCGAAATTACATGGGCCTGGCCCAATAATAAGGTGACGCAGCACCTAGAATAGCCTATGGACGAATATTATGAAGTGGCATCTTGTATATTTCGTCCAAGGCCTCATGCTCTCATTAGGGTGGCTTCAAAGTCCCGGAATCATCACTTGTAACTCCGTTCTTGTTCCCCTTGCGCATGCCAACATCTCCATGCTTGAACTTGCTCCAAGGTTCATCTTTCTTGTCCATGGTAGGCCCTTCATTTGTAAGCAAAACAAATGTATCCAATTTAGGCAGCATCATATTCTCATGAACATTGGAATCGTTACCAAGAAACGGAAGTACCGATAATTCAATTGGCGTCATGTGAGCTCTAGTAATTGGTCCAAGATGTATAGCAGCAGGGCTGTGGGTGTAACACTGGTATTGATGTCCTCATCATCCTCCCCTTCTTGAAATGAAGTCTTCCTCGACGGAAGCTCATCTTCCTCACCCAAATAAGGCTTCAAATCTGCAATGTTAAAAGTGGGACTAACCCCAAAATCTGCAGGCAGCTCAAGTTTATATGCATTATCATTTATTTTCTCTAACACCTTAAATGGACCATCAGCACGTGGCATTAGCTTTGATTTGCAAATTAGGAAACCTATCCCGACGCAAATGTAATCAAACAAGATCTCCGGTGCAAAGACAACATGTTTTCTACCCTTATCTCCGCAAGTTTATATTTAGCATTCATACGCTCAATGTTTTCCTTAGTTAACTCATGCATTTTTAAAATCAATTCAGCACGTTCTTTAGCATCAAAATTAACCTTCTCCGAAGATGGAAGAGGCAACAAATCAATAGGTGCACGAGGTAGGAAGCCATACACAATTTCAAAAGGGCACATCTTAGTAGTAGAATGCAATGAACGATTATAAGCAAATTCAATATGAGGCAAGCATTCTTCCCACATTTTCTTATTATTCTTCAAAACAGCCCTAAGCATAGTAGACAATGTTCTATTGACTACTTCAGTTTGTCCATCAGTTTGGGGTGACAAGTAGTACTAAAAGCAGTTTAGTCCCCAACTTAGCCCATAAACATCTCCAAAAGTGGCTAAGAAATTTAGTATCACGATCTGAAACAATAGTATTTGGCACACCATGCAAGTTTAATAATTTCACGAAAGAACAAATCAGCAACATTAACAAAGATCATCGCTTTTATGACATGGTATAAAGTGTGCCATTTTCGAGAATCTATCCACGACAACAAATATGCTATCCCTCCCCTTCTTTGTTCGAGGTAAACCTAAAACAAAGTCCATAGATATATCCTCCCAAGGAACACTAGGTACAGGCAAAGGCATATATAAACCATAAAGATTGTGTCGTGACTTAGCTTTTTGACATGTAGTGCAGCGAGCAACAAAACGCTCAACATCCCGTCTCATCTTTGGCCAAAAGAAATGTGTAGCAAGTATATCCTCCGTCTTCTTCACGCCAAAGTGTCCCATTAATCCTCCTCCATGCGCCTCCTGCAACAACAAAAGACTTAACAGAGCTAGCAGGAATGCATAGCTTGTTAGCACGAACACAAAACCATCATTAATAACGAACTTGTTCCATGTTCTTCCTTCTTTACAATTCTGCATTACATCTTTAAAATCAGCATCATGCACATATTGATCTTTGATGGTCTCCAAACCAAATATTTTGAAGTCAAGTTGTGAAAGCATAGTATAGCGATTTAGACAAAGCATCAAGAATAACATTTTCTTTACCCTTCTTGTGTTTAATGACATAAGGAAAGTCTCAATGAATTCAACCCATTTAGCATGTCTACGATTCAGTTTAGCTTGACTTTTAATATGTTTCAAAGATTCATGATCAGAATGTATAACAAATTCTTTGGGCCATAAATAATGTTGCCATGTCTCTAAAGTCCGAAAAAGAGCATATAATTCTTTATCATAAGTAGAATAGTTCAGACTAGGCCCACTCAATTTTTCAGAAAAGTATGCAACAGGTTTGCCATCTTGTAATAACACACCTCCTAATCCAATTCCACTAGCATCACATTCAAGCTCAAAAGTCTTATTAAAGTCAGGAAGTTGGAGTAAAGGAGCATGTGTCAACTTATCTTTCAATACCGTGAAGGCTTCTTCCTGTGCGGTACCCCAAAAAAAGGCACATCCTTCTTTGTAAGTTCATTGAGAGGTGCAGCAATGGTGCTAAAGTCTCTCACAAAACGCCTAAAGAAACCAGCGAGTCCAAGAAAACTCCTCACTTGTGTGACCGCTTTTGGGCTGCGGCCAACTCTCAATAGCTTCAATCTTGGCTTTATCAACTTCAATTCCCTGTGGTGTAACAACATAGCCAAGAAAAGATACTGCCGGTGCAAAAGGTGCACTTCCCAAGGTTACCAAACAAACGCGTGCATCACGTAGAGCATTAAAAACAGCACGTAAATGTTCCAAATGTTCTTCCAAAGATTTGCTATAAATCAGTATATCATCAAAATAGACTACCACAAATCGTCCAATGAAAGCACGTAAAACTTCGCTCATTAGTCTCATGAAAGTACTAGGTGCATTAGTTAACCCAAAAGGCATGACTAACCACTCATATAAACCAAACTTAGTTTTAAATGTTGTTTTCCATTCATCTCCCAATTTCATACGAATTTGATGGTATCCACTACGCAAATCAACTTTGGAGAATATTGTAGAGCCACTCAATTCATCAAGCATATCATCTAGCCTAGGAATAGGATGACGATAACGAATAGTAATATTATTAATGCCTCTACAATCAACACACATACGCCGACGTACCATCCTTTTTAGGCACTAGTATAATAGGAACAGCACAAGGACTAAGAGATTCACAGATATAACCTTTGTCGAGCAGCTCAGTACTTGACACATAATCTCCTTCGTCTCCTCCGGATTGGTACGGTATGGTGCACGGTTGGGTAGCGATGCACCGGGAATTAAGTCAATTTGATGCTCAATCCCTCGAATAGGTGGTAATCCCGGTGGCACGCCTTGTGGGAAGACGCCGAACTCCCCGCAAAATGTTAGTGACAGAGGGGGCAAAGAGGAAGGCACGCCCTCGAATGAAAATAATGCCTCTTTGCACACAAAAGCATAGCAAACAGATTTGCTAGAATCTAGCTCCTCAATATCAGATTTGGTGGCAAGTAAACATACACTTTTCAGTTTAATTTCAGAAGCAACATTAGATGGTTTATTATTAGGCTTCATTTGTTGCTCAAATTCTTTTGCCACAATCTGATTTTCACTCTTATTTTTCTCCTGTTTTGCTTTATTAGCTCTATTAATATCATCTTTCAAAATTGAATCAGGAGTCATAGGAAGCAAAGTAATATTTTTATCCTTGTGAACAAGAGTATACTGATTGTTTCTACCATGGTGTACAGAATTTTTATCAAATTGCCATGGTCTACCAAGTAATAAGGAACATGCTTGCATAGGTACCACATCACAATCAACATAATCAGCATATGTAGAGATACTAAAATACACACCTAACAAAGACGTGTTACCTTAACCTTGCCGCTGTTGTTGAACCATTGGATGTAGTAAGGATGTGGATGTGGTCTTGTGGTGAGAGAAAGCTTCTCCACCATATCCATGCTAGCCAAGTTGTTGCAGCTCCCTCCATCTATGATGACGCGAATAGAACGTTCCCTCACAACTCCCTTTGTATGGAACAAGTTATGCCTCTGATTTTGCTCAGCTTGTGTAACCTGCACACTCAAAACACGTTGAGCAACTAAACATTCATACCTGTCAAAGATCTTCGGCAGCCATGTATTGCGCCTCATGATCGTAATCATCTCCACCATGTTCTTCATGTGTAATAAGAGCCAAAGTCTCTTCATCATAGTCACTAGCGGACTCATACCCACCATCCTCGTGAGCAATCATCACACGCCGAGATTGGCATTCTTCGGCAAAATGTCCTCTTCCCTTACAACGACGACAAATAAGATCACTTGTGTGCCCTGTTGACGCCATGGAAGAAGAAGAGCTCTGTGTAGGCCCAAAGAGGTGCGCTCTTGGCGTATAGTGGTGGTTGTGCTCGCTTTCTTGTATCACGGTTGGAGGTGGCAGCGACGGAGGTGCCGGTGTAGTAGAACGTGTGGAAGTAGATGATGCACGTGGTGTCCATGATGAAGGTCGACCTGCAGAAAAGTTAGTCCGCCAACGCACTGCCGATCCTGCACTTCACGCTCAGCTTTACAAGCAAGATGGAATAATCGAGTGATATTATTATAATCCTTGTAGTCTAGAATGGTCTGAATCTCTCTATTTAATCCACCCGTAAAACGTGCAAGCATAGCTTCATTCTCCTCAACAATACCACATCTAATCAAGCCAGGTTTGTAATTCCCGATAATATTCTTCTACCGAATTTTTTCCTTGTCTTAAGCGCTGCAATTTTTGAAGTAATTCACGCCAATAATATGGTGGAACCCAACGAGTACGCATAGCAGTTTTCAAAGCAGCCCAAGTAGCTGAACAGGATATAATCTACAATGTTCGCACCACCAAACACATGCAAAGCTAGTGAAAGCACAAACAGCAGCGGAACATCGCCTCTCCTCGTGATATTGTAAACATGTAAATCGTTGTTCAGTTTCTAACTCCCAAGTAAGATATATATCAGGAACATATCTACCCTCAAATGGTGGAATATTCAACTTCAATTTAGGGAGATGGTCATGATCTCGCACTGAGGGGAGCCCTAACATTGCCATTATTTGCATGTGGACGACCGGGTGGTTGTGGTGCTGGTGGTTGTGGTGCTGGTGGTTGCACGTAGTTCAAGTTGATCAACCTCATCCTCGTACTCTCTCACATAATCATCCTCCTCCACATCGCCAGCAGGAGCCATGTATATCAACGGCAGCACCGGCAGCTTGGCCAGTCAAGAGGGACACGACTCGCTCGGCGAAGGTTGCTTCATGACGTGGAGGTAGTCGTTGTTGTTGTTGTAGAGGTGCGTCAGGTGCAGCCGGTGGTGGTGGTGGTAGACGCGCGAGCAATTCATTAAACCTGTTATCGAGGTTTGTTTCGAACGCCTTCTCAATGCCATCTATCTTCTCCATGGCCTCTTCAAATCTATTAAGCACATCTTCCACCTGCCCACTCATCATTTGTTGAAACTTATCATGTAGCGCTTTGTTTGTCATGTTCTCCAGTCTCGTCGGCTTGTGATCCTGCCATGGTTAGCAGCAATTGAAACACACAGGAATATGATTCGACAGACTACTAGGAAGTGGTGGTGGTGGTGTGGTGGATGTCACAAATCCACAAGCAAATCTCAAATTCTTACCAGTTCTTACCCAAAGAAAGGCGGTGATCGGCAACCGATGTAGTCAAAACTCTCAAAGCTTGGATAGAGCGATTACTGTGGAGAGTCAAACGCACGATGTAGATGTATGTGGAGCTGGGAAGGCTTATAATATGGTAGCAAAAGGGTCGGCAATAATCAATTCAGAGATGCAAAGTTGAATAAACGCTCAACGACGGTACTGTGCTGGTCCTAGGCTAGACCGTGCTAGAGACGCGAGCCTAGAACACTAACAAAATCACGGCGCTGCACGGAAACAACGGAAAAGCACACTCTAGAAAAATTTTCTTTTTCGCTCTTTTTTTTTGCGCAGCTTTTTTTTTGCGCTGCTCTCTTTTTTTTTGCGAAAAATCACTATAACGGCGAGTGTCTCAAAACTCTTCCCAGGTCAAACTGACAGGATGGGCACGAAATTTTTCGACCAAATTTTTATTTCGAACGCCGGACCCAAAAGCTCGAAACGGGTCAAAAAACTTTCTATAATGGCGATCGCCTCAATACGCTTAGAAACACCTAAAAATAGGATAGCCGTAAAATTTTCGACAAGTGCGTTCGGAAAATTTTGGGCCTAAACGGAGGGTGGTTTCGGACTCTTTTTTTCGAGACCTACGCATGCAAGGAAACACGAATCGGAATTTAGATGGATCTCGAAAACAAACCTAATATGAGAAGAACTCGGATTGGTGGTGGATATATGGTGGTGGTATATGGCAGCGGTGGTGGTATATGGTAGCGGTGGTGGTATATGGATACGGATTGGTGGTGGTATATGGATATGGATTGGTGGTAGATGGCAAGGCGATGATGATGGTGCGGCGCAAGGGCGTGACAACTTATGACCAGAACTCAAACTCTAAAAGACTAGACTCTAAGACCAGCAACTTGACACGACGATGCAACCGCAAATTCAACAAAGCAAAAACCCTAAAAAGATTATGCGAAGGCTCAGATTGGTTCGGATATGATGAACTAACCCTAATTTTTTTGTGTGGCTTTTTCCTGGACTTTTGTTTTGAATAACTGACTCTATCTAAACTACTAAAAACTGTAAAATCTCACAGAGCAACCTGAAAATCTTATACCACTTGATAGAGGCAATGGTGTCCCTTCTTTCGATGAGATGTTGGTTTTCGCTTTGGAGGAAGTCGACTTTTGACGATCCGACTACTTAACGCAGCGAGGACGCCGCTACTTTAGCAATCGCTAAACCAGCTCCGAGAGGTTATTGACCACGCCGAGCACGATCAACTCCGACCAGAGGGTCTGCTTTTCTCGCGAGCAAACGAAGAACAAGCAAGAAACCGAGATTGCAATCTGGATATTGCGAATATAAGATGAAAACTTTATTGATCAAGGTGGGGTTCTGTGACGCCTTTGTCCGGTCGCTGAACACAAACGGCACGCTAAGTTGCTGCTATGGCGAACTTTTAATATAAACAAAACCCAACGTCTAAACGACGCCCTAAGGGCTGTATATATGGAGGAAGAGGAGGGAATTTCGTGGCCCTTGAGGGAGGGGTCCGAAACCAACCCTAACTCTTGTTTCCCCACACATACGGACTCTAAAAACAGCCTATACTTAAGTATTTCGAAATTACATGGGCCTGGCCCAATAATAAGGTGACGAAGCACCTAGAATCGCCTATGGACGAATATTATGAAGTGGCATCTTGTATATTTCGTCCAAGGCCTCATGCTCTCATTAGGGTGGCTTCAAAGTCCTGGAATCATCACTTGTAACTCCGTTCTTGTTCCCCTTATGCATGCCAACATCTCCATGCTTGAACTAGCTCCAAGGTTCATCTTTCTAGTCCATGGTAGGCCCTTCAATTGTAAGCAAAACAAAAGTATCCAATTAAGGCAGCATCATATTCACATGAACATTGGAATCGATACCAAGAAACGAAAGTACCGATAATTCAAATTGGCGCATGAGCTCTAGTAATTGGTCCAGTATGTATAGCAGCAGGGGCTGTGGGTGTAAGAATGGTATTGATGTCCTCATCATGAGTGGGCAGGTGGAAGATGTTCTAAATAGATTTTGATGAGGACATGACTACCTTAGATAAGACCAAACATATTGCATACATGCATATTTGTCAGGTGATTTCTAGTGCAAACTATTCAATAATCTATTTATGTTATCCAGAACAAAAATACATCACATACTTTTGTGTTTTGTCTAATTGTAGGTGTATGGGCCATTTGTACAATACACATATGAAGATAAGGGAAAAGGAGAAGTTTAGGTGCTGTTCAAAAAGTCCTCTCACGTCACTTTTGGACCAAGAGAAGATAGAGTCCAAGTCTCTCACGTTCTCGACTCAGATTCGGACCGCATGTACATACCTGACTCAAAACGTCAATAACTTTTTCATCCGGACTCCAAATTGGGTGATTCTTTTTTTGTTGGAAAATAGATTTCGTGCACCTTCCAACCCAATTGGATTCACCTTCAAATTTGTCCGGAGCGATGAGTTATGGACAAAACAATCTGATGCTGCAGCAGAATCCGAGTCAAACTACAAGTCCAAAGGTGTTACGTCACCTCCGCTTGGGCCCATTGGCCTTGTACGACCTAGGGTTAGTTTTAGGCTGCCTTGGGACGTCCTACCACCTCCTTGGCCGCCACCCCTTGATCCTATATAAGTAGATCCATCTAGTAGCTTTTTCCTTGAGATTTGTTTAGTTAAAAGTTAGCCATTGCAACTTCGCGGTACTTCGCTTGTGTCCAACGACTGCACCAAGACCGCCAGACGGATCCCCACCATTATCAATACTTCATATATATTCACAATATTCAGATTGCTTTATCATATTCTTGCTTGTTCTTCGATTGCTTGCAGGAATAGACCTTCGTGGTCGAGTTGATCGTGTTTCAGCGTGGTCAATAACCTCCTGAGTTGGTTTAGCGATTGCTAAGGCGCAACGTCGTGCACGTTTGTAGTCGGATTATCAAAGTCGTCTCTGCCAAATCGATAGTTATCATCTCATCGAAAGATCGGGACACCCTCGCCTCTATCAAGTGGTATCAGTTTTCAGGTTGCTCGGTGAGAATTTCCAATTGTCCCTAGATTCGATTTATTTTCTTACCTATTGTCCAAGAAAAGGCCACCAGAAAAGTTAGATCTATTCATCATTTGTCCTAACCAGTCCAAGCCTTTGCAATTTTCTTTTCATTGTTTGCATTATTGAATTATCGGTTGCATCGTCGTGTCGAGTTCTTGGTCTTAGTGTCTAGTTCCTTTAGAGTTTCGAAGTTCTGTTCACATTAGTCACGCCGCCGCATCATTATCCCTTCCACTGTCCACCATACCATCCATCAATTTCCACCACGTGCTATGCACTATTCATTGTCATAATCATAGTTGAGGTCATTCACATCTTCGCTTGATCCAATCTGCATCTTATCTAGTTTGTTTTGGAAAAAGAGAAAAAAAAAGAGAGAAAAAAAAGAGAAAAAAAAGAGAAAAAAAAGTTAATAAAAAGTCAGAGAAAAAAAAAAGAGAAAGAAAAAGGAAAAAAAAGTGTTAGAAAAAAAAGAGAGAAGAAAAAAAACAAAGTTTGGATCTATCTAGACTCAATCTCGTAGCTGAATTCGGATTGGAATCTGTTTTGTGCATTGTTCAGTAAAGCAGGCATAACTTCCTCATACGAAGTCCGTTTTGGCTCCGCGAGTACTCAAATTAAAGCTAGAGACGAGCCGCATCTAAATAGTTGTAGAAGCTAGTTCAATATTTGGCACCTCAAAATCGGCTCCTAAATAGGTCTTTTGCCCTCCAAGTTCGTGAACACAGCTTATTCCAGTTTTTCAAATCAGTTTTAGAATTTTTTGACTCCACATATCAACTCGGAATTGGGTGATTCTTTTTGCATTGGAAAGCTTGAGTTAGTAGCATTCTTTGAAAAAAGTTATCAGAAAATTGGCTCAAACTTTTCAAGAGGAAAACTGGAGAGAGAGTTGTTGTATATCCTGCTTGGCGCTTGTTTTTCATCATTATCTTTACCGCCGTTGTGTTCTTCACTTATATCTTGCTGTCTAGAGCTACTCATTATCCTTCATTGATGCTAGTTGTGCTACGCCGTGACCTCATTAGTGTTCTAGGCTCAAGCTGCCTCTAGTCCGGTCTAGCCTAGGACCAAAGACAAGACCGTCGTTGAGCGCTTATTCAACATTGCATCTTTGAATTGATTATTGCTAATCTTTTGCTACCATATATAGCCAACCCAGCTCCACATATTTCTACACCGTGTATACGTGACGCTCCCGGCATTCTCTTTACACAATCTTCGAGTTACTTGACACCGCTGGTTGCTCGTCACACTGCATGGTAAGAACTTGTAAGACATTGATATTTGCTTTACTGTGAGCGTTTTACCACCACATCCTAGTAGTTATAGAAACATTATTTTTGGATTTTGTTTCTTGTTCTACTAATCATGACAGGATCCAGAGTCAATTCATGGGCTTCATCGATCATGGAGACATGCCACCACCTATGCAAATACCACAACCGTCACGAGAGGTGCACAAACATCCAAATGCACATGATTAGGTTCATGTTTCTATACCAGCATTTAATGGCCGTTTTAGACCTCTTTTATATATTGAATGGGAGTTAGACATAAATAATATATTTGCTTCCCATAATTTTGATGAACGTAAAAAAGTTATGGTTGCGGTTGGTTCTTTCACTGGTTATGCTCTAGTTTGGTGGAGTGAATATTGTCGGTTACACCCTGATTATGTACCTAATACTTGGGATGATTTAAAACATGTCATGAGAGATAGATTCGTCGATGTTTATTATACTCGTGGCATGATTAAAAACTGGAACATTTAAAACAAGGTAGTGACACCGTAACAGAATATTATGATGATTTACAAACTACCTTGTTGCACTCATTTTTAGAAGAAAGTGAAGAAGATTTTATGGATAGATTTTGGGGAGGATTAAACCATAATATTCAGGAGATACTAATTCATGAAGAGTGTTATCCTATGGACCATTTGTTTCGCCTTGCTTGCAAAGCTGAACAGGAAATAAAACGACGTGTTGCCCACAAGGAGAACAAGACGGTGCACATTCCAACTGTTGATACAAATGTTTATTCAACTAGTAGGCGCATTTATGACAACCACATCCGTTGTTGCGAGGACTACATCATCTCCACCATGTGACACATCATCATCGAGAGTGCCTGCATCATCTGAGTTGACTATAAGAGGTAATGACAAAGGTACAGATTTTCCACTCTTACATGAGAATGATGCATGCCTAGTTAACTTGAATACATCATGTGTTGAGCTACCCACTACTTTGATCACACCACCTATTTTAGAGGATTATATTGATAATTTGACTTTGCCATGTGATCAAACAACTCAAATACCAACAATTTTGAGTGCACCCATTGAATTAATTGTTGATGCAAAAGAATCAATATTTAATCATTTTGATATGACCTCTAATCTTGGTGATGATTCTGTGTCGAATGACTTATTGCATGTTTACTTATTTAAGCATGTTGTAGCATGTAAACTTGATGCAAGTAAGGTTTATTCACCAATGTTGGGATGGTTTAATGATGAACATTGTCAATCTTTTGAAATGAATAAGAGCTTCACTTATATGTGCAAACTGAGTTGCAATATTTTCATGCCTTCTACTTCTTATGATAATGTTTTGGCTTTAGATTTTATGAACTATGCAAGTTAATCATCTATTTATGTGTCATATGTGCAAAAAATCAAGGGAAATAAAATGGATGACATATACATATACAACATGTACACCTTGTCTCTTTTGTTAGCCACATTTCAGACTAAGAACCGCCGAGGACGGCTTTGTTTTCAAGAAGTGGAGGATGATGAGGACATGATCACCTTTAGATAAGACTAAAATATGTGCAGACATGTGTTATTTGCTTCCGTCGATTTCTAGTGCAAACTATTCAATAATTCGTTTATACATCGTAACAAAAATATTTCACATACTTTTTTGTGTTTTGTTCAATTGTAAGGGCCATTTGTAGCAATACACATGTATGAAAAAGGAGAAGTTTAGGTGCTGTTCGTGTTCGTTCACGTCACTTTTTGGACCAAGAGAAGATAGAGTCCAAGTTCTTCACGTTCGACTCAGATTACTGGATCGGTGATACATTCTGTCTCAAAACGTCAATAACTTTTTTCATCCTGACTCCAAATTGGGTGATTCTTTTTTGTTGAAAATAGATACTCAAAATGCACTTCCAACCCAATTGATTCACCTTCAAATTCGTCTGAAGCGTTGAGTTATGGACGAAACAATCTGGATGCCGCACAAATAGAACTTTGTCAAACTACAAGTCCAAATGTGTTACGTCACTCGCATTAGCACCTATTGGCCTTGTATCGACCTAGGAAGTTAGTTTTAGGCTTTTGGGACGTCCTACTATCTTCCTGCACGCCACCCTTGATCCTATAGAGGCAGCAGATCCATCTAGTAGCTTTTTTCCTGGGATTTGTTTAGTTGGGAAAGTTAGCCATTGCAACTTCGTACTTCGCTTGTGTCCAACGACTGCACCAAGACCGCCACGGATCCCCACCATTATCAATACTTCATATATATTCGCAATATTCAGATTGCTTTATCATATTCTTGCTTGTTCTTCGATTGCTTGCAGGAATAGACCTTCGTGGTCAGGTTGATCGTGCTCTAACTTTTAAATAAACAAATCCCAAGGAAAAAGCTACTAGATGGATCTACTTATATAGGATCAAGGGGTGGCGGCCAAGGAGGTGGTAGGACGTCCCAAGGCAGCCTAAAACTAACCCTAGGTCGCATAAGGCCAATGGGCCCAAGCGAGGTGACGAACACCTTTGGACTTGTAGTTTGACTCGGATTCTGCCAAGAAGATCAGATTGTTTCGTCCATAACTCAACGCCCGGACGAATTTGAAGGTGAATCCAATTGGGTTGGAAGGTGCACGAAATCTATTTTCCAACAAAAAATAATCACCCAATTTGGAGTCCTGATGAAAAGTTATTGACGCTTTTGAGTCGTATGTCTGCAATGTAATCTGAGTCCGTAACGTGAGAGACTTGGACTCTATCTTCTCTTGGTCCAAAAGTGACGTGAGAGGACTTTTGAACAGCACCTAAACTTCTCCTTTTCCCTTATCTTCATATGTGTATTGTACAAATGGCCCATACACCTACAATTAGACAAAACACAAAAGTATGTGATGTATTTTGTTCGGATAACATAAATAGATTATTGAATAGTTTGCACTAGAAATCACCGACAAATATGCATGTATGCAATATTTTTGGTCTTATCTATAGTAGTCATGTCCTCATCGATTTGAAGAGGCCATGGAGAAGATAGATGGCATTGAGAAGGCGCTCAAACAAAGCTCGATAACAAGTTTAATGAATTGCTCGCGTCTACCACCACCACCACCGGCTGCACCTAATGCACCTCTACAACAACAACAACGACTACCTCCACATCGCGAAACAGCCCTCCGCCGAAGCGAGCCGTGTCCCTCTTCACTGGCCAAGCTGCCGGTGCTGCTGTTGATACTTCGTGGCTCCTGCTGCCGATGTGGGGAGGATGATTATGTGAGAGAGTACGAGGATGAGGTTGATCAACTTCGTAACCACGTGCAACCACCAGCACCACAACCACCAGCATCACAACCACCCGGTCGTCCACATGCAAATAATGGCAATGTTAGGGCTCCCCCTCAGGTACGAGATCATGACCATCTCCCTAAACTGAAGTTGAATATTCCACCATTTGAGGGTAGATATGTTCCTGATATATATCTTACTTGGGAGTTAGAAACTGAACAACGATTTACATGTTTACAATATCCTGAGGAGAGACGTGTTCCGTCATTGCTTTGTGCTTTCACTAGCTTTGCATGTGTTTGGTGGTCCGAACATTGTAGATTATATCCTGTTCCAGCTACTTGGACTGCTTTGAAAACTGCTATGCGCATCGTTGGGTTCCACCATATTATCAACGTGAATTACTTCAAAAATTGCAGCGCTTAAGACAAGGAAAAAATTCGGTAGAAGAATATTATCAGGAATTACAAACTGGCTTGATTAGATGTGGTATTGTTGAGGAGAATGAAGCTATGCTTGCACGTTTTCTGGGTGGATTAAATAGAGATATCCAGACCATTCTAGACTACAAGGATTATACTAATATCACTCGATTATTCCATCTTGCTTGTAAAGTCGAACGTGAAGTGCAGGATCGATGTGCTAAGTACGAACTAACTTTTCTCGCAGGTCGACCTTCATCATGGACACCACGTGCATCATCTACTTCCACACGTTCTACTACACCGGCACCTCCGTCGGCTGCCACCTCCAACCGTGATACAAGAAAGGTGCACAACCACCACTATCCGCCAAGAGCACACCGCTGGCCTACACAGAGCTCTTCTTCTTCCATGGCGTCAACAGGCACACAAGTGATATTTTTTGTCGTCGTTGTAAGGGAAGAGGACATTTTGCGAGAGAATGCCAATCTCGCATGTGATGATTGCTACCGAGGATGGTGGGTATGAGGCCGCTAGTGACTATGATGAAGAGACTTTGGCTCTTATTACGCATGAAGAACACGGTGGAGAGGATTCTGATCATGAGACGCAATACATGGCTGCTGAAGATGCTGACAGGTATGAATGTTTAGTTGCTCAACGTGTTTTGAGTGTGCAGGTTACACAAGCTGAGCAAAATCAGAGGCATAACTTGTTCCATACAAAGGGAGTTGTGAAGGAACGTTCTATTCAAGGCGTCATCATAGATGGAGGGAGCTGCAACAACTTGGCTAGCATGGATATGGTGGAGAAGCTTTCTCTCACCACAAGACCACATCCACATCCTTACTACATCCAATGGTTCAACAACAGCGGCAAGGTTAAGGTAACACGTACTGTTCGTGTGTATTTTAGTATGTCTACATATGCTGATTATGTTGATTGTGATGTGGTACCTATGCAAGCATGTTCCTTATTACTTGGTAGACCATGGCAATTTGATAAAAATTCTGTACACCATGGTAGAAACAATCAGTATACTCTTGTTCACAAGGATAAAAATATTACTTTGCTTCCTATGACTCCCGATTCAATTTTGAAAGATGATATTAATAGAGCTAATAAAGCAAAACAGGAGAAAAATAAGAGTGAAAATCAGATTGTGGCAAAAGAATTTGAGCAACAAATGAAGCCTAATAATAAACCATCTAATGTTGCTTCTGAAATTAAACTGAAAAGTGCATGTTTACTTGCCACCAAATCTGATATTGAGGAGCTAGATTCTAGCAAATCTGTTTGCTATGCTTTTGTGTGCAAAGAGGCATTATTTTCATTCGAGGACGTGCCTTCCTCTTTGCCCCCTCGCTGTCACTAACATTTTGCAGGAGTTCGCCGACGCCTTCCCACAAGACGTGCCACCGGATTACCACCTATTCGAGGGATTGAGCATCAAATTGACTTAATTCCCGGTGCATCGCTGCCCAACCGTGCACCATACCGTACCAATCCAGAGAGGAGACGAAGGAGATTATGCGTCAAGTACAGTGAGCTGCTTTCGACAAAGGTTATATACGTGAATCTCTTAGTCCTTGTGTTGTTCCTATTATACTAGTGCCTAAAAAGGATGGTACGTCGCGTATGTGTGTTGATTGTAGAGGCATTAATAATATTACTATTCGTTATTTTCATCCTATTCCTAGGCTAGATGATATGCTTGATGAATTGAGTGGCTCTACAATATTCTCCAAAGTTGATTTGCGTAGTGGATACCATCAAATTCGTATGAAATTGGGAGATGAATGGAAAACAGCATTTAAAACTAAGTTTGGTTTATATGAGTGGTTAGTCATGCCTTTTGGGTTCACTAATGCACCTAGTACTTTCATGAGGCTAATGAACGAAGTTTTACGTGCTTTCATTGGACGATTTGTGGTAGTCTATTTTGATGATATACTGATTTATTGCAAATCTTTGGAAGAACATTTGGAACATTTACGTGCTGTTTTTAATGCTCTACGTGATGCACGTTTGTTTGGTAACCTTGGGAAGTGCACCTTTTGCACCGACCGAGTATCTTTTCTTGGCTATGTTGTTACACCACAGGAATTGAAGTTGATAAAGCCAAGATTGAAGCTATTGAGAGTTAGCCGCAGCCCAAAACGGTCACACAAGTGAGGAGTTTTCTTGGACTCGCTGGTTTCTATAGGCGTTTTGTGAGAGACTTTAGCACCATTGCTGCACCTCTCAATGAACTTACAAAGAAGGATGTGCCTTTTGTTTGGGGTACCGCATGTGAAGAAGCCTTCACGGTATTGAAAGATAAGTTGACACATGCTCCTTTACTCCAACTTCGACTTTAATAAGACTTTTGAGCTTGAATGTGATGCTAGTGGAATTGGATTAGGAGGTGTGTTATTACAAGATGGCAAACCTGTTGCATACTTTTCTGAAAAATTGAGTGGGCCTAGTCTGAACTATTCTACTTATGACAAAGAATTATATGCTCTTGTTCGGACTTTAGAGACATGGCAACATTATTTATGGACCAAAGAATTTGTTATACATTCTGATCATGAATCTTTGAAACATATTAAAAGTCAAGCTAAACTGAATCGTAGACATGCTAAATGGGTTGAATTCATTGAGACTTTCCTTATGTCATTAAACACAAGAAGGGTAAAGAAAATGTTGTTCTTGATGCTTTGTCTCGTCGCTATACTATGCTTTCACAACTTGACTTCAAAATATTTGGTTTGGAGACCATCAAAGATCAATATGTGCATGATGCTGATTTTAAAGATGTAATGCAGAATTGTAAAGAAGGAAGAACATGGAACAAGTTCGTTATTAAGGATGGTTTTATGGCGTGCTAACAAGCTATGCATTCCTGCTAGCTCTGTTCGTCTTTTGTTGTTGCAGGAGGCGATGGAGGAGGATTAATGGGACACTTTGGCGTGAAGAAGACGGAGGATATACTTGCTACACATTTCTTTTGGCCAAAGATGAGACGGGATGTTGAGCGTTTTGTTACTCGCTGCACTACATGTCAAAAAGCTAAGTCACGACTCAATCCTCATGGTTTATATATGCCTTTGCCTGTACCTAGTGTTCCTTGGGAGGATATATCTATGGACTTTGTTTTAGGTTTACCTCGAACAAAGAAGGGGAGGGATAGCATATTTGTTGTCGTGGATAGATTCTCGAAAATGGCACACTTTATACCATGTCATAAAAGCGATGATGTTAATGTTGCTGATTTGTTCTTTCGTGAAATTATTCGCTTGCATGGTGTGCCAAATACTATTGTTTCAGATCGTGATACTAAATTTCTTAGCCACTTTTGGAGATGTTTATGGGCTAAGTTGGGGACTAAACTGCTTTTTAGTACTACTTGTCACCCCCAAACTGATGGATAAACTGAAGTAGTCAATAGAACATTGTCTACTATGCTTAGGGCTGTTTTGAAGAATAATCAGAAAATGTGGGAAGAATGCTTGCCTCATATTGAATTGGCTTATAATCGCTCATTGCATTCTACTACTAAGATGTGCCCTTTTGAAATTGTGTATGGCTTCCTACCTCGTGCACCTATTGATTTGTTGCCTCTTCCATCTTCGGAGAAGGTTAATTTTGATGCTAAAGAACATGCTGAATTGATTTTAAAAATGCATGAGTTAACTAAGGAAAACATTGAGCGTATGAATGCTAAATATAAACTTGCTGGAGATAAGGGTAGAAAACATGTTGTCTTTGCACCTTGAGATCTTGTTTGGTTACATTTACGTAAGGATAGGTTTCCTAATTTGCGCAAATCAAAGCTAATGCCACGTGCTGATGGTCCATTTAATGTGTTAGAGAAAAAAATGATAATGCATATAAACTTGAGCTGCCTGCAGATTTTGGGGTAGTCCCACTTTTAACATTGCAGATTTGAAGCCTTATTTGGGTGAGGAAGATGAGTTTCCGTCGAGGACGACTTCATTTCAAGAAGGGAGGATGATGAGGACATCAATACCATTGTTACACCCACAACCCCCGCTGCTATACATACCGGACCAATTACTAGAGCTCGCGCATGCCAATTGAATTATCGTGTACTTTCGCTTTCTTGGTAACGATTCCAATGTTCATGAGAATATGATGCTGCCTAAATTGGATACATTTGTTTTGCTTACAAATGAAGGGCCTACCATGGACAAGAAAGATGAACCTTGGAGCAAGTTCAAGCATGGAGATGTTGGCATGCTAAGGGAAACAAGAACGGAGTTACAAGTGATGATTCCAGGACTTTGAAGCCACCCTAATGAGAGCATGAGGCCTTGGATGAAATATACAAGATGCCACTTCATAATATTCGTCCATAGGCTATTCTAGGTGCTGCGTCACCTTATTATTGGGCCAGGCCCATGTAATTTCGAAATACTTAAGTGTTTTTAGAGTCCGGATGTGTGGGGAAACAAGAGTTAGGGTTGGTTTCGGACCCTCCCTCAAGGGCCACGAAATTCCTCCTCTTTCTCCATATATACAGCCCTTAGGGCGTCGTTAGACTTTGGGTTTTGTTTAGATCAAAAGTTCGCCATTGCTGCAACTCACAGATTTCGCTTTGTGTTCAACGACTAGACCAAGGCGCCTCGTAACCCCACCTTCATTAATAAAGCTTTCCTCTTATATTCGCAATATCCAGATTGCAATCTTAGTTTCTTGCTTGTTCTTCGTTTGCTCGCAGGAAACAGACCCTCGTGGTCAGGTTGATCGTGCTTCGGCGTGGTCAATAACCCTCGGAAGTTGGTTTAGCGATTGCTAAGGCGCGACGTCTCGCACGTACGTAGTCGGATCGTCAAGGTCGACTCCCACAGAAACGATAGCCACCATCTCATCGAAACATCGGGACACCTTTGCCTCTATCACTATATATACTCCTCCACCTCCTCCTAGTTAGGGTTAGCATTGATTTAGCTCATTGTTAGATAGAGCTTCGCTCATCCATATCGGATCTCCTCCTCGTGAGAGACCGCGGCCTCTTCGGAGAAGATCCACCATGGATTCAAGACCCCTTTACGGGAAGATCCCTCGTGGATTCAAGACCTCCTCTCAGAGATGAGCTACCGCCACTTGTATCGTTCGTTGTTGACTTTGGATCATGTATCTCCTTTTGTGTTCATCGATTTCGCACATGTGTGATTGATCTTGTTGGTTTGAGCGATTCTCTTGTGCTTTCCCCGTGATTTCCCTCGTGTTCTTCCGCTCATTCTTCGTGTTCCTCGTAGGGATCCTCTCCAAACGTGAAAGATCGTCCACATAGGGTTCCGCCCTACATCATCTTGGTATCATGAGCCACGTTGATCACGTTCTTGGAGCTCCTACCCCGTGTTTTCTAGCTTGATTTTGTTGTTTTCGCCCTAAATCCGAAAATCCCCACCAAAAATAGCCCCAATTTTGTTTTTTGATTTGTTTGTTTTGATGATGTTTTGTTGATTTTGATCCATGGATTTGCTTGGTTTCGAGTGGATCTAGCATCTCCCAAGTTTCCCATCTTTTATCCACGAAATCTCGTCAATTTTACCCCGAAATCTCCATTTTCTGGTCAAAATCGCGCCGGATCACGGATTCGCGTTGACCCCGACCCACCGGACGACCTCGTTTTACGGACGTCCGGAGCCCCAGGAACAACCGGACGTCCGACCTTTTCGGACGACCGGAACCCCTATCCCGAACCGAATTTACGGATTTCCGACTTTCCCGGACGTCTGTAACCTGTAGTTTCAGACTTCGGCTGATTTTTTTTTGTCCATAACTAATTCATCCAGACTCCGATTTTCGCGTTCTTTGGCTCGTTGAAAAGCTATTGACATCCCCCTTCCAACAAAAATACCACCAAAACCATTTGACTCCATCAAATTTTGTGAAATTTGACATTCTTGCCTAGGGCTTCCACCACATCATCCGCTACACCACCACCGACTTCCGCAACCTAACCAATTTTGTTCCTCATGGTTGTTTGAGTTGTGATTCGAGTCTCCTAAGGTGTTTCGGCTACTTAGGGAAGGTTGCTTCTTCATCAACCACCACCGCCACTTCCCCATAGGCTTGACCACCATACACTTCCACCACCCCCAACTTAACCCAATTTTGTTTGTGTTGTGAGTTGTGTCTCCTAAGGTGTTTCGACTACTTAGGGACCGTGCTTCCAACTCCGACACTGTGTATAGTCCACCATCTTACCCTCCACTTCCGCATTGCGTACAACAAAACCACTATTGCATTTCCGCAATCCCATTGAGCTTCTGCAACCACCACAACATTCTGCTGCCACCATTTGACTTTTGTCCTTGAGATTTTGAGTTGTGTTTTTTCCGTTCCCTAAGGTGTTTCGGCTACTTAGGGACGAGTCTCCATCATCTTGGTATCTACATCAAGAACACCGCCACTCATCATCGCCAAGGACGGTAACCTCGACGACACCATTGTATATTCCCCTTGCAAATTGCATTGATAACCCCTAGCCCATTTTATGCTACTTGCCTATCGAGACTAGCCATTTGAGTATTGACGGCAACGTGACTTGTGCACATTAGTGATCATACTTCCCATAGCACACATACCATATCATCTTGGTATCATTTTGGCATCATATCATCTCTTGTGCCACAAGTTTGTTCCCGCATATACACAATTGCTATCTTGGTTTGTGCATTGTGCAAAGTAGCCATACATACAAAAAAAGAATAATCTTTTAAGCAAAAGAGAGAGCAAAGAAGCTTGTAAACAAGTGCCATAGCATCATACCACATTGCATATAAGATTGTCATATCCGATCATCTTGGATCATCTTGAGAGAAACACCGGGAACCATACATACATAGCATACTTGGGATAGAAAGTCTATCCATTTTGCATCTTATAGGTTGTGCACAAGTGTCGTATCCGCCTATTGAGCAATCGTGCTAGCGTCTCTCTTGAGTTGTGCAACACGAGCATTTTGGTGGATTCCACATTTTAGCTCATTCCTTGGTTGCACGACCCCATTTATCTATCCGTGTGTGCGTTTCGGTGTGCCATTCATTGCTATTGGTCTACTTGTTTCACTTGCGAATTTGTGAATCTGTTTCAACATTATTGACTCTTGCTAACATTTTGCATCAAGTTTTTGTGCCACTATCCTCACCAAGCTCCACCAAAAGCTTTACTTGTGTAGGTATGAGAAACCGACAAGAATTGGTACCAATTGTGCTATTTCCTTGTTACACATTGAGTGATCATTGATCCATTTTCAACATCGGTCAAGGTACATTTGGTATAAGTTCTTCTCTTTCTCCCACTCATATTTGCTCGAGTCTTGTGATGGATAGGCAAGGCATTTCATCTCCGGTCTTCGACAACAACGACGGCGTGAACAATTACATCACCAAAGCGCCTATCTTCGATCTACAACGACAAGTGCAACGCCAAGACAATCAAGATTGCAAGAGCGCATCGAGAACATCTCCATTGACATTCGTCACTCCAAAGCAAGGAGAAGGGACTACATCGACAAGAAGCTTTCCGCACATAAAGAGGAGCAAGATGCAAGGATGGAGGAGATTAGAGCCTTGATCAAGTCTTCTTCCCCTTCGTCATCCTCAAGGCGACGACATTCAAGACACAAGTCTTCGGAGCGCGGACACGATGCAAGTGCAAATCGCCCTCGCCCACATCGACATGGAGACCACCATCACATTCGTGATCAACATCGCCATGAAGGGCAAGTCACCTCCAAGCATCATGTGCACGACGACCATTTAACGACACCTTCTACGAGCTCAAGCACGACAACGACATCATCATCATGAAGATGCTCCACAAGCGCAAATGCACAAGTCCCAACAAGCCCTACTTCACGCCAAGTCCAAGCTTCATGAGCACAAAAGAAGACCGCGAGACGACCACCACCAAGACGGTGCTATGGCTACATCAACCACTTCGGCATCTTCACCAAGTGTTCTCAAGGCATCTTCGCCTTTGGACGTACGGCATCTTCGCCTCTGGACGTATGAAATCTTCGCCTACTTCCCATGAGTACGCCTACAACGACTTCATCAAGTCTAAGGCGACTACCTACGAGCAAGGGTGACACTTCCATCTTCGGAAGCCCCTCAAGGAAGATGGCCGAGCACGGGAAATTCCCTTCGGTCATGGAGACGAGCTACGAGGTGCCACATCATATGGGCCTCCAACAACAAGACGGTGACTAGAAGGTTGAGCATGGGACTATCCCTTCAACCAAGGCGGCGATAGGAGTTGAGCATGGAGACATTTGCACCAACATCTCTCCGACACCCACATATCATGAGATGACCCAATTGCCATGTGAGGAGAGCCACCAACCCATGGAGCCACTAACCCTAACTAGGAGGAGGTGGGAGAGTATTTATAGTTTACGGGACGAAAGGGTACACGGGTCTCGACCCAGGTGGCTGCTCGCAGGCAGGGCCGGAAGTTCCGGGCGCCGGAAGGTCCGGGCAGGGTCTGGCCTAAGCCGAGAGTTGGCGCGGGTGGAGCTGGGCTGGCTTCCGGGGGCCGGAAGTTCCGGGGGCCGGAATGTCCGGGCTGGTTCTGGGCTAACCAGAATGTTGGCACGCCCGGGCTAGTCGATGTCGTCGGGGGCCGGAAGCTCCGGGCTGGCCGGAAGTTCCGGGGGCCGGAAGTTCCGGGCTGTCCACAGAGTTGACGCCTGTCGTTTCTTCTTCAGCTCCGGGTTCCTTGGCTTGAACGTTGTACCTGATCACGCATAGTGTCTCGGACTTAGGTAGTAGCCATGTCTCACTAGAAGGAAAGGGGAAATCGAATAGGAGTGATGTCACCTCGGATTGAATATCACGAGCTCTTGCTCTTGTCATGGGTCCACTTGGAGCTTGGATAGTTGATGGAAGGTCCATGGGGATGACCGAAGGATGCTCCGCATCATCTCCCCCCTTGTGGAAGATCCGACCTCGGATCAGATCCTTCATCACCATGGTACGGCGCGAGGTCCTTGACGTTGAAGATGTCGCTCACATTGTACTTGTCTCGTGGTAGGTCGATCTTGTAGGCGTTGTCGTTGTAGCGTGCTAGCACCTTGAAGGGTCCTTCGCTCGAGGGAGAAGCTTGGACTTGCGCCGTTGGGGAAGCGGTCCTTGCGAAGGTGTGGCCACACTAGATCACCGATGTTGAAGACCATGGGTTGCTTGTTGACGTTGAGCTTGGTCGCTAGTCGTTGTACTTGGCGCTCGATTGTGTGTCTTGTATCCTCATGCATCTTCTTGATGTAGCTTTCCCGTGCACTCGCATCCATGTTGGTCCGCTCTTGTAGAGGAAGTGGTAGAATGTCTAATGGTGACAACGGGTTGAAGCCGTAGACGACCTTGAAGGGGGACTTGCCGGTAGTCAAGTGTCTTGCGCGATTGTAGGCGTACTCGGCGATGGGTAGACATGCCTCCCACTCCTTGATGTTCTTCTTGATCAAGGCGCGAAGTAGAGTGGAGAGTGTGCGGTTCGTCACCTCCGTTTGGCCGTCGCTTATGGATGGTATGCAGATGAGAACAAGAGCTTGATTACGAGCTTGGCACATAGGGTCTTCCAAAAGTAACTCAAGAACTTGACGTCGCGATCGGAGACGATTGTCTTTGGTACTCCATGGAGTCACAATATTTCCCTACAAAAGAGATTTGCAATATGTGAAGCATCCTCTATCTTGTTGCAAGGAATAAAATGTGCCATCTTAGAAAATCTATCCACAACAACAAACACGGAATCCTTTCCATTTTGAGTTCTAGGCAAACCAAGTACAAAATCCATGCTAATGTCTTCCCAAGGTTGATAAGGAATAGGAAGAGGCATGTAAATACCATGATATTGAGCTTTAGACTTAGCTTTGCAACATGTAGAGCATCGGTTGGTGAAGCGTGAGACGTCATGAACATCTTCGCCAAAAGTAGTTCTTGGAGAGCGTGGCGAATGTCTTGTCGCGTCCAAAGTGTCCCATGAGTCCGCCTCCATGAGCCTCTTGCAAAAGGAGCAAACGAAGAGAAGACTCGGGAATGCATAGTTTGTTAGCTCTCATAAGATAACCATCCTTGATATAATATTGTTCCCAAGAAGTATGCGCCGAACACTTAGCATAAGGAATAGCAAAAGATGGGTCGTTAGCATACAAGTCTTTTATGTGCTCAAAGCCTATAACATTCAACTAAAGTTTATTGACAAGCGTGCATATGCGTGAAAGTGCATCGGCAACTACATTTTCCTTACCCTTAATGTACTTGATGCCATAAGGAAAAGATTCAATAAATTCACTCCATTTGGCATGACACTTGTTCAACTTAGTTTGCCCTTTTAAGTACTTAAGCTGCTTTCGTGATCGGTATGGATGACAAACTCATGAGGTCTAAGGTAATGTTCCCAAACATGTAGCACACGCACTAGAGCATATAATTCCTTGTCATAGATGGGATAGTTAAGTTGAGCACCTGTGAGTTTTTCACTAAAGTAAGCACTGGCTCGTTTTTCTTGCATCAAAACTCCTCCAATTTCGTACCACTTGCATCACAATGAACCTCTAAAGTTTTGTCAAAATTGGGCAAAGCAAGAATCGGAGCATGAGTAAGCAAAGACTTGAGCTCATCAAAAGCGGTGGATTGCAAGGATCCCCAAACAAAAGGAGTATTCTTCTTACTCAAGGCATGCAAAGGAGCAGCAATTGTGCTAAAGTTTTTCACAAAGCTTACGATAAAAACCCGCAAGACCAAGAAAGCTACGCACTTGTTGCAAATTGGTTGGTTGGGGCCAAGTTTTAATTGCTTCAATTTTAGATTCATCAACATGGACACCCTTTGAGGTTACAACAAAACCCAAGAAAACCACTTTGTCAACGCCAAAAGTGCATTTTTTTTATGTTTGCATAAAGACTTTCCTTGCGAAGGGTTTGCAAAACAGCCCTAACATGATCAAGATGTTCTTTCATGGTTTTGCTAAACACAAGAATATCGTCGAAGTAAACCACAACAAAGACTCCAATATAAGATCGAAGCACATGATGCATAAGACGCACGAAAGTACCGGGAGCCTCCGATAGACCCATAGGCATCACTAACCACTCATACAAGCCAAATTTGGTTTTGAAAGCAGTTTTCCATTCATCACCCTCTTGTATGCGAATTTGATAATAGCCACTTTTAAGATCAATTTTTAAGAAAAAATTGGCTCCACTAAGTTCATCAAGCATTCGTCTAAGCGAGGAATGGGATGCCTATAGCGAACGGTAATAGCATTTATAGGTCTACAATTGGAACACAAGCGGAAACTTCCATCGGGTTTAGGCACAAGTATAACCGAACTGCACAAGGGCTTAAGCTTTCACGCATACATGACCGTTGTCGATTAGTTGTTGTGCTTGCCTTTGTATCTCCTTAGTTTCTTCGGGATTCTCTCTGTTTGGTGCTTTGTTTGGAAGTGTCGCTCCGGGGATGAGGTCGATCCGATGTACAATGCCTAGTAGAGGAGGTAGACCCGGAGGTAGCTCATCGAGGAAAACATCTTGGAATTCCTGTAAAATAGATTTAAACACTAAAGGTAGCTCATGAGAGGTGTTAGTTGTTGGCTGTCCATCCTTGCACACAAGGACAAGGTGCATCACACTAGATGGGTTTTCACACACTTCTCTCATCTCACTTTTGGTGGCAAATAGGATGAGGTTTTTCTCTCTAGGCGAAGAGGCACTCAAGTTTGGCTTGTGGCTCTCACTCACTTTTTGGTGGATCACTTTCTCACTCTTTTCTCCATGATGAGTGGCTTGCTTGTCGGCTAATACTTGACTAGGAGACATAGGTCGTAGCACATATTCCTTCCCTTTCATCTTGAAGCTATAGTGATTGGTACGCCCGTTGTGGAAGACACCACGGTCGAATTGCAATGGTCGACCAAGAAGTAGGTGGCAAACGGTCATTGGGACCACATCACACTCCAAAGTGTCCTCATATGTGATAGAGGCGGGGGTGTCCCGATCTTTCGATGAGATGATAACTATCGATTTGGTGGAGTCGACTTTTGACGATCCGACTACAAACGCGATGCACGACGGCGCCTTAGCAATCGCTAAACCAATCTCCCGAGGTTACCGACGATGCCGAAAGCACGATCACCGACCACGAAGGTCTATTCCTGCAAGCAATCGAAGAACGAGCAAAAATATGATAAAGCAATCTGAATATTGCGAATATATATGAAGTATTTATAATGGTGGGGATTCGTAAGCGGTCTTGGTCTGGTCGTTGGACGTAAACGGCACACGGGTTGCAATGGCTAACTTTTAACTAAACAAATCCCAAGGAAAAAGCTACTAGATGGATCTACTTATATAGGATCAAGGGGTGGCGGCCAAGGAGGTGGTAGGATGTCCCAAGGCAGCCTAAAACTAACCCTAGGTCGTACAAGGCCAATGGGCCCAAGCGGAGGTGACGTAACACCTTTGGACTTGTAGTTTGACTCGGATTCTGCTGCAGCATCAGATTGTTTCGTCCATAACTCAACGCTCCGAACGAATTTGAAGGTGAATCCAATTGGGTTGGAAGGTGCACGAAATCTATTTTCCAACAAAAAAAGAATCACCCAATTTGGAGTCCGGATGAAAAAGTTATTGACGTTTTGAGTCAGGTATGTCTGCAGTCTGAATCTGAGTCCGTAACGTGAGAGACTTGGACTCTATCTTCTCTTGGTCCAAAAGTGACGTGAGAGGACTTTTTGAACAGCACCTAAACTTCTCCTTTTCCCTTATCTTCATATGTGTATTGTACAAATGTCCCATACACCTACAATTAGACAAAACACAAAAGTATGTGATGTATTTTTGTTACGGATAACATAAATAGATTATTGAATAGTTTGCACTAGAAATCACACGACAAATATGCATGTATGCAATATTTTTGGTCTTATCCAAGGTAGTCATGTCCTCATCATCCTCCACTTCTTGAAAACAAAGCCGCCCTCATGTGTTCTTAGTCTGAAATGTGGCTAACAAAAGAGACAAGGTGTACATGTTGTATATGTATATGTCATCCATTTTTATTTCCCTTGATTTTTGCACATATGACACATAAATAGATGAGTAACTTGCATAGTTCATAAAATCTAAAGCCAAAACATTATCACAAGAAGTAGAAGGCATGAAAATATTGCAACTCAGTTTGCACATATAAGTGAAGCTCTTATTCATTTCAAAAGATTGACAATGTTCATCATTAAACCATCCCAACATTGGTGAATAAACCTTACTTGCATCAAGTTTACATGCTACAACATGCTTAAATAAGTAAACATGCAATAAGTCATTCGACAGAATCATCACCAAGATTAGAGGTCATATCAAAATGATTAAATATTGATTCTTTGCATCAACAATTAATTCAATGGGTGCACTCAAAATTGTTGGTATTTCAGTTGTTTGATCACATGGCAAAGTCAAATTATCAATATAATCCTCTAAAATAGGTGGTGTGATCAAAGTAGTGGGTAGCTCAACACATGATGTATTCAAGTTAACTAGGCATGCATCATTCTCATGTAAAAGTGGAAAATCTGTACCTTTGTCATTACCTCTTATAGTCAACTCAGATGATGCAGGCACTCTCGATGATGATGTGTCACATGGTGGAGATGATGTAGTCCTCGCAACAACGGATGTGGTTGTCATAGTACGCCTAGTAGTTGAATAAACATCTGTATCAACAGTTGGAATGTGCACCGCGCTTGTTCTCCTTGTGGGCAACACGTCGCTTTATTTCCTGCTCAGCTTTGCAAGCAAGACGAAACAAATGGTCCATAGGATAACACTCTTCATGAATTAGTATCTCCTGAATATTATGGTTTAATCCTCCCCAAAATCTATCCATAAAATCTTCTTCACTTTCTTCTAAAAATGAGTGCAACAAGGTAGTTTGTAAATCATCATAATATTTTGTTACGGTGTCACTACCTTGTTTTAAATGTTCCAGTTTTTTAATCATGCCACAGTATAATAAACATCGATTTAATCTATCTCTCATGACATGTTTTAAATCATCCCAAGTATTAGGTACATAATCAGGGTGTAACCGACAATATTCACTCCACCAAACTAGAGCATAACCGGTGAAAGAACCAACCGCAACCATAACTTTTTACGTTCATCAAAATTATGGGAAGCAAATATATTATTTATGTCTAACTCCCATTCAATATATAAAGGAGGTCTAAAACGGCCATTAAATGGTGGTATAGAAACATGAACCTGATCATGTGCATTTGGATGTTTGTGCAACTCTCGTGACGGTTGTGGTATTTGCATAGGTGGTGGCATGTCTCCGCGATCGACAAAGCCCATGAATTGACTCGATCCTGTCATGATTAGTAGAACAAGAAACAAAATCCAAAAATAATGTTTCTATAACTACTAGGATGTGGTGGTAAAACGCTCACAAGAAAGCAAATATCAATGTCTTACAAGTTCTTACCATGCAACAAAGTGTGACAGCAACCAAATGTCAAGTAACTCAAGATTGTGTAAAGAGATTGCCAGGGGAGCGACGATACACGGTGTAGAAATATGTGGAGCTGGGTTGGCTATATATGGTAGCAAAAGATTAGCAATAATCAATTCAAAGATGCAATGTTGAATAAACGCCATCGACGGTGATCAGGTGCTGGTCCAAGGCTAGACCGGACTAGAGACGCGAGCCTAGAACACTAATGAGGTCACGGTGTAGCACAACTAGCATCAATGAAGGATAATGAGTAGCTCTAGACAGCAAGATATAAGTGAAGAGCACAACGGCAGTAAAGATAATGATGAAAAACAACTGCCAAGCAGAACAACTCTCTCTCCAGTTTTCCTCTTGAAAAGTTTGAGCCAATTTTCTGATAACTTTTTTCAAAGAATGCTACTAACTCAAGCTTTCCAATGCAAAAATAATCACTCAATTCCGAGTTGATGAGGAGTCAAAAAATTCTAAAACTGGTTTGAAAAACTGGAATAAGCTGTGTTCACGAACTTCGGAGGGCAAAAAGACCTATTTAGGAGCCGATTTTGAGGTGCCAAATATTGAACTAGCTTCTGCAACTATTTAGATGCGGCTCGTCGCTAGCTTTAATTTGAGTACTCATGGAGCCAAAACGACTTCGTATGAGGAAGATATGCATGTTTTACTAAACAGTGCACAAAACAGATTCCAATCCGAATTCAGCTACGAGATTGACTCTAGATATATCTGAATTTTCTTTTTTTCTCTCTCTTTTTTTCTCCTCACACTTTTTTTTCCTTTTTCTTTCTCTCTTTTTTTCTCTTACTATTTTTTAACTTTTTTCTCTCTCTTTTTTCTCTCTCCCTCTTTCCAAACAAACTAGATAAGATGCAGATTGGATCAAGTGAAGATGTGAACGATCTCAACTATGATTATGACAATGAATAGTGCGTAGCACGTGGTGGAAATTGATGGATGGTATGGTGGACAGCGGAAGGGATAATGATGCAGCGGCGGCGTGACTAATGTGAATGTAACTCAAACTCTAAACGAACTAGACACTAAGACCAAAGAACTCGACACCACGATGCAATCGATAATTCAATAATGCAAACAATGAAAAGAAAATTGCAAAGACTCAGACCGCTCGGACAAAGGATGAATAGATCTAACTTTTTTGTGGCTTTTTCATGGACTATAGGTATGAAAGATGATGCGATCTAAACTATGAAAACGGTAAAATCTCACCGAGCAACCTGAAAACTGATACCACTTGATAGAGGCGGGGTGTCCCGATCTTTGGATGAGATGATAACTATCGATTTGGTGGAGTCGACTTTGACGATCCGACTACAAACGCAGCATCGACGTTGCGCCTTTAGCAATCGCTAAACCAATCTCTCGAGGTTACCGACGATGCCGAAAGCACGATCACCGACCACGAAGGTCTATTCCCGCAAGCAATCAAGAACGAGCAAAAATATGATAAACCAATCTGAATATTGCGAATATATATGAAGTATTTATAATGGTGGGGATTCGTAAGCGGTCTTGGTCCGGTCGTTGGACACAAACGAAGTACACGAAGTTGCAATGGCTAACTTTAACTAAACAAATCCCAAGGAAAAAGCTACTAGATGGATCTACTTATATAGGATCAAGGGGTGGCGGCCAAGGAGGTGGTAGGACGTCCCAAGGCAGCCTAAAACTAACCCTAGGTCGTACAAGGCCAATGGGCCCAAGCGGAGGTGACGTAACACCTTTGGACTTGTAGTTTGACTCGGATTCTGCTGCAGCATCATATTGTTTCGTCCATAACTCAACGCTCCGAGCGAATTTGAAGGTGAATCCAATTGGGTTGGAAGGTGCACGAAATCTATTTTTCAACAAAAAGAATCACCCAATTTGGAGTCCGGATGAAAAGTTATTGACGCTTTTGAGTCAGGTATGTCTGCAGTCTGAATCTGAGTCCGTAACGTGAGAGACTTGGACTCTATCTTCTCTTGGTCCAAAAGTGACGTGAGAGGACTTTTGAACAACACCTAAACTTCTCCTTTTCCCTTATCTTCATATGTGTATTGTACAAATGTCCCATACACCTACAATTAGACTAAACACAAAAGTATGTGATGTATTTTTGTTCTGGATAACATAAATAGATTATTGAATAGTTTGCACTAGAAATCACCTGACAAATATGCATATGCAATATTTTTGGTCTTATCCAAGGTAGTCATGTCCTCATCAATATGGACCGATTTTGAAGGAGACTTGGACCAGATGCTCGACTCAGATAGTGCCGGAGTCACTTTGCCATTGAACCTTGTATGGGTGCGGGTGCTTCCTCTTGATCAATTGAAGCTTGGAGCATAGTTCTTCACTTGCCAAGTCGTGGCAACTACCTCCGTCGATGATGACCTTGACGGATCTCCCATTGATGCCGGCCTTTGTGTGGAAGATGTGGCATATTTGGTCGTCTTCTTGTTCATGTTGAAGAGTCAAGACCTTGGAGACCACGAGAACGGGGCTCGAATCCTCATCACAAAAGACATGATCATCTACATCTTCGTTCACTCGCCGGTGCATGGCCACTTGCTCAAGAGCTTCCATCTCCTCTTCACTCATGGAGTCATAGGTGCCATCGTCGTTGAGGATCATGGTGCGCTTGTTAGTGCATTCATAGGACTTGTGGCCTCGGCCGCAGCAAGTGAAACACTTGAAGGAGCTTGTCTTGACGGTCTCTTCGTTTGGAGATGATGATGAAGCACGCGGCTTGAAATTGCTTGTAGTAGGAGGAAGACGACTTGAACTTGCCGAAGTTTTCTTGTAACTTGACTTGTCGTCGTTGCTTGTAGAATGTTTGGTTGATGTAGATGTTGGAGGAGTTGTTGAAGATTGGTTGTTGGAGAAGCCGTACGTCTTGGACGAGTACTTGGCGTACTTGAAGTCATCTTGCACTTGACGTTCCGCCTTTGTAGCTTGATGCACGAGCTCAATGAGAGAGGAGTAGGGTTGGAAGTCGGCGATCTTCTTGATGGGATGATTGAGTCCATTCAAGAAACGTGCCATTGTTTGCTCATCATCTTCCTTCACATTGGCTCGAATCATGGCTATTTCCATTTCCTTATAGTATTCTTCAACACTCTTTGTTCCTTGCTTGAGAAGTTGGAGTTTCTTGAAGAGCTCGCGGTTGTAGTAGGTTGGCACAAAACGTGCTCTCATGACATCCTTCATTTGAGCCCAAGTGGTGATTGGAGGTTCACCTCTTGCTTGTCGTCGCTCAATGATTTGTTCCCACCATATGAGCACATAGTCTTGGAACTCAAGTGAGGCCATAGCGATCTTCTTCTCTTCCTCATAGTTGTGCAAACGAAAGATTTTGTCGACATTTAATGCCCATTAGAGGTACTCTTCGGGTCATTGCTTCCATTGAACTTGGGCATGGTGAATTTGAGCTTTCCATATCGGTGCTCTTCATTTTGTTGTGGTCGAGGATGATGACGCCCTTGACGTGGATGACAATCATCTTCTTGTTGCTCTTGGTGTGGAGGAAGTCCATGATCAACTTGCTCTTGTTGAACTTGAGGTTGAGATGGAGCTTGACGAGCTTGTTGAGGATCTTGTTGAGGAGCTTGAGGAACTTGACGTTGCACACGTGGTTGGTAGTTCCTCTCTTGGATTTCTTCTCAAAGGGCTTCCTCTTGATTGCGCCGTTCGGGATTGCGGTTGGTGATGGCTCGACTTGAATCTTGAAGGGCACGTTGTGCCTCAAGAGCTTGCGCTTCTCGTTGTTGTTGTTGAAGACGTTGAGCCTCGCTGCCTTGTTCCTCTTGATGTAGACGCTTCGTTCTTCCTCTTGGCGCCCTAAGTCGTTGTCGTTCTTGAGCTTGGGCAAAAGCGGCTTGGTTTGATTGAGGGCGAGGGACTTGCTCATCGACTTGCTCTTGTGAATGCTTGTCATGTAGCGGGTTGCGAGATGCATGACGGTCTTGACGCTACCGCTCGTCGAAGAGTGTTCGATGACGGTGTACTTGAGTCGTAGAATGTGTCGTCTGAGTGTCGACTCGAGCGGCTGCCTTGATGATGACGAAGTGGAATGATGTCGGTTCCTCATCAAGGCGCGGATCTCGTCCATTCTTGCATCATTCTCTTGTTTGTGCGTGTCGAACTTGTTGTCGAAGTAGTCTCTTGTACGCTGCTCGGAGAGTCGCAAGTCGGTGGCGAGGTTGTCGATGCGGTCACTCATTGCTTGTTGCTCTTGATGTAACGCTCGTTGTGCACCAAAGAGGTGGCTCTTGGTGACGAATGAAGACATGTCGTCTTCTTGCTCGATGAAGAGTGGGTTGGTAGAGGTACTTGGCCTATCCATTATTCCAAGCAAAAGATGTGAGTGGTAGAAGGAGAAGAACTTATTCCAATGTACCTTTGATCGATGTTGATGATGAATCAAGTTCACTCAAATGCGGGCAATGAAATAGCACTATTGGTACCAATCCTTGTCGGTTCTCACACATACACATATAAAAGCTCACGTTGAGCTTGGTGAGGATGGTGGCACAATATTTGATGCAATTGTAAGTGAGATTCACTAATTTGCAAATGCAACAAGTTGACCAAGCAAGTAGGGGTACACGGAAACACACACATAAATAGATAAGTGGCATTGTGCAAACCAAAAGTGAGCCAAAATGTGGAATCCACGAAAATGCTCTTGTTGCACAATACTAGAGAGACGTTAGCACGATTGCACAATAGGCGGATACGGAACTTGTGCACAACCTACTAGGCAAAAATTCAACTATCTCTATCCCACGTATGCTATATGTATGGTATTTCGGTACTATGATCCAATATGACAATCTTAATGTGGTATGATGCTATGGTTCTTGCTCATAAGCTCTTTGTTTATCTTTCCTCTTTGCTTAAAAGCTTGGGTGGCTCTTTCACTTTTGAGCTCTTTTCTCATGCAAAACTTCACGAATCAAGATAGCAATTGTGTATGCTATGACAACTTTGTGACACACAAATGGATTCCAAGATATGCACCGCGGTGGTATGGTATGTATGCTATGGAGTATGATCACTAATGTGCACAAGTCACGTTGCCTGCAATACTCAATGGCTAGTCTCAATGGGTAAGCAACGCAAAAGATGGCTATGAGGTTTATCAATGCAATGGCAAGGTTTGGACAAAGATGTCGTCGAGATTACCGTCCTTGCTTACGGTAGAAGTTCCAAACGGATGCGAATGTGGACGATGATGTGATGCACGGTCTTCAGTACGTTGGCGAAGATGCCGCTGCACCGTGGTCGAAGTTGCCGTAGAAGCGGGGGTCACCAAAGATGCGCGACCTTTCTGTCTAGGCCGGAAGTTCCGGGTAAGACGGAAGGTCCGGGGTCCGGAAGTTCCGGGCTGGGCCAGAAGGTCCGGGGGCCGTAAGTTCCGGGCTGGGCCGGAAGTTCCGGTGGTCGGGATTCTGCCAAGAACAGGGACTTCGGGATCGAGGGTTTGGGCAGAAAAATTGGGGGAAAACCCCAAATCCTGAGGGAAAAAGAAGGAATTAGAAGGGTAGAGATGCTAGATCCACTCAAGCAAAGCAAATCCACGGATCAAATTCAACAAAACTTCATCACACCAACAAATCACAAAAAAAATTTGGGGCTATTTTTGGTGGGGAATTTTCGATTTAGGACGAAAACAACAAAATCAAGCTAGAAAACACGGGGTAGGGGCTCCAAAAACGTGATCAACGTGGCTCATGATACCAAGATGATGTAGGGCGGAACCCTAATCGGAGATCTTTCACGTTTGGAGGGGATCCTACGGGGAAAACGCGATGAACGGGCGGAAGAACACAAGGAAACACACACAAGAGGAACACTAAACCGACAAGTTTCGATTACACAAGGGCTAGATCACCGAACACATAAGGTAGCACAAGATTCAAAATCAACAAAGGAAAGATACACGAGTAGCCGATCTTCTCCGTGAGGAGGTCTTGATGGGGTCCATGATAGAGGCAAAGGTGTCCCGATGTTTCGATGAGATGGTGGCTTTCGTTTATGTGGGAGTCGACCTTGACGATCCGACCACGTGACGCGGCGAGACGTCGCGCCTTAGCAATCGCTAAACCAACTTCCGAGGGTTATTGACCACGCCGGAGCACGATCAACCTGACCACGAGGGCCTGTTTCCTGCGAGCAAACGAAGAACAAGCAAGAAACTAAGATTGCAATCTGGATATTGCGAATATAAGAGGAAAGCTTTATTAATGAAGGTGGGGTCCTGTGACGCCTTGGTCTGGTCGTTGAACACAAACGAAGTACGTGAAGTTGCAGCTATGGCGAACTTTTGATCTAAACAAAACCCAAAGTTCAAACGACGCCCTAAGGGGCTGTAAATATGGAGAAAGAGGAGGGAATTTTGTGGCCCTTGAGGGAGGGGTCCAAACCAACCCTAACTCTTGTTTCCCCACACATACGGACTCTAAAACAGCCTACACTTAAGTATTTCGAAATTACATGGGCCTGGCCCAATATTAAGGTGACGCAAAGCACCTAGAATAGCCTATGGACGAATATTATGAAGTGGCATCTTGTATATTTCGTCCAAGGCCTCATGCTCTCATTAGGGTGGCTTCAAAGTCCTGGAATCATCACTTGTAACTCCGTTCTTGTTCCCCTATGCATGCCAACATCTCCATGCTTGAACTTGCTCCAAGGTTCATCTTTCTTGTCCATGGTAGGCCCTTCATTTGTAAGCAAAACAAATGTATCCAATTTAGGCAGCATCATATTCTCATGAACATTGGAATCGTTACCAAGAAACGAAAGTACACGATAATTCAATTGGCGCATGAGCTCTAGTAATTGGTCCAAGATGTATAGCAGCAGGGCTGTGGGTGTAACAATGGTATTGATGTCCTCATCATCCTCCCTTCTTGAAATGAAGTCGCCCTCGACGGAAACTCATCTTCCTCACCCAAATAAGGCTTCAAATCTGCAATGTTAAAAGTGGGACTAACCCCAAAATCTCCAGCAGCTCAAGTTTATATGCATTATCATTTATTTTCTCTAACACCTTAAATGGACCATCAAGACGTGGCATTAGCTTTGATTTGCGCAAATTAGCAAACCTATCCTTACGCAAATGTAACCAAACAAGATCTCCAGTGCAAAGACAACATGTTTTCTACCATTATCTCCATATATTTTATATTTAGCATTCATACGCTCAATGTTTTCCTTAGTTAACTCATGCATTTTTAAAATCAATTCAGCACGTTCTTTAGCATCAAAATTAACCTTCTCCGAAGTTGGAAGAGGCAAGAAATCAATAGGTGCACGAGGTAGGAAGCCATACACAATTTCAAAAGGGCACATCTTATTAGTAGAATGCAATGAACGATTATAAGCAAATTCAATATGAGGCAAGAATTCTTCCCACATTTTCTTATTATTCTTCAAAACAGCCCTAAGCATAGTAGACAATGTTCTATTGACTACTTCAGTTTGTCCATCAGTTGGGGGTGACAAGTAGTACTAAAAAGCAGTTTAGTCCCCAACTTAGCCCATAAACATCTCCAAAAGTGGCTAAGAAATTTAGTATCACGATCTGAAACAATAGTATTTGGCACACCATGCAAGCGAATAATTTCACGAAAGAACAAATCAGCAACATTAACAAAGATCATCGCTTTTATGACATGGTATAAAGTGTGCCATTTTCGAGAATCTATCCACGACAACAAATATGCTATCCCTCCCTTCTTTGTTCGAGGTAAACCTAAAACAAAGTCCATAGATATATCCTCCCAAGGAACACTAGGTACAGTGCAAAGGCATATATAAACCATGAGGATTGAGTCGTGGCTTAGCTTTTTGACATGTAGTGCAGCGAGCAACAAAACGCTCAACATCCTGGCCTCATCTTTGGCCAAAAGAAATGTGTAGCAAGTATATCCTCCGCCTTCTTCACGCCAAAGTGTCCCATTAATCCTCCTCCATGCGCCTCCTGCAACAACAAAAGACGAACAGAGCTAGCAGGAATGCATAGCTTGTTAGCACGGAACACAAAACCATCCTTAATAACGAACTTGTTCCATGTTCTTCCTTCTTTACAATTCTGCATTACATCTTTAAAATCAGCATCATGCACATATTGATCTTTGATGGTCTCCAAACCAAATATTTTGAAGTCAAGTTGTGAAAGCATAGTATAGCGACGAGACAAAGCATCGCAATAACATTTTCTTTACCCTTCTTGTGTTTAATGACATAAGGGAAAGTCTCAATGAATTCAACCCATTTAGCATGTCTACGATTCAGTTTAGCTTGACTTTTAATATGTTTCAAAGATTCATGATCGGAATGTATAACAAATTCTTTGGGCCATAAATAATGTTGCCAGGTCTCTAAAGTCCTAACAAGAGCATATAATTCTTTGTCATAAGTAGAATAGTTAAGACTAGGCCCACTCAATTTTTTCAGAAAAGTATGCAACAGGTTTGCCATCTTGTAATAACACACCTCCTAATACAATTCCACTAGCATCACATTCAAGCTCAAAAGTCTTATTAAAGTCAGGAAGTTGGAGTAAAGGAGCATGTGTCAACTTATCTTTCAATACCGTGAAGGCTTCTTCCGTATGCGGTACCCCAAACAAAAGGCACATCCTTCTTTGTAAGTTCATTGAGAGGTGCAGCGATGGTGCTAAAGTCTCTCACAAAACGCCTATAGAAACCAGCGAGTCCAAGAAAACTCCTCACTTGTGTGACCGTTTTGGGCTGCGGCCAACTCTCAATAGCTTCAATCTTGGCTTTATCAACTTCAATTCCTGTGGTGTAACAACATAGCCAAGAAAAGATACTCGGTCGGTGCAAAAGGTGCACTTCCCAAGGTTACCAAACAAACGTGCATCACGTAGAGCATTAAAAACAGCACGTAAATGTTCCAAATGTTCTTCCAAAGATTTGCTATAAATCAGTATATCATCAAAATAGACTACCACAAATCGTCCAATGAAAGCACGTAAAACTTCGCTCATTAGTCTCATGAAAGTACTAGGTGCATTAGTTAACCCAAAAGGCATGACTAACCACTCATATAAACCAAACTTAGTTTTAAATGTTGTTTTCCATTCATCTCCCAATTTCATACGAATTTGATGGTATCCACTACGCAAATCAACTTCGGAGAATATTGTAGAGCCACTCAATTCATCAAGCATATCATCTAGCCTAGGAATAGGATGACGATAACGAATAGTAATATTATTAATGCCTCTACAATCAACACACATACGCGACGTACCATCCTTTTTAGGCACTAGTATAATAGGAACAGCACAAGGACTAAGAGATTCGCGTATATAACCTTTGTCGAGCAGCTCCTGTACTTGACGCATAATCTCCTTCGTCTCCTCCGGATTGGTACGGTATGGTGCACGGTTGGGGAAGCGATGCACCGGAATTAAGTCAATTTGATGCTCAATCCCTCGAATAGTAGGTAATCCCGTGGTACGCCTTGTGGGAAGACGTCGGTGAACTCCTGCAAAATGTTAGTGACAGTAGGGGCAAAGAGGAAGGCACGTCCTCGAATGAAAATAATGCCTCTTTGCACACAAAAGCATAGCAAACAGATTTGCTAGAATCTAGCTCCTCAATATCAGATTTGGTGGCAAGTAAACATGCACTTTTCAGTTTAATTTCAGAAGCAACATTAGATGGTTTATTATTAGGCTTCATTTGTTGCTCAAATTCTTTTGCCACAATCTGATTTTCACTCTTATTTTTCTCCTGTTTTGCTTTATTAGCTCTATTAATATCATCTTTCAAAATTGAATCAGAGTCATAGGAAGCAAAGTAATATTTTTATCCTTGTGAACAAGAGTATACTGATTGTTTCTACCATGGTGTACAGAATTTTTATCAAATTGCCATGGTCTACCAAGTAATAAGGAACATGCTTGCATAGGTACCACATCACAATCAACATAATCAGCATATGTAGAGATACTAAAATACACACTAACGACGTGTTACCTTAACCTTGCCGCTGTTGTTGAACCATTGGATGTAGTAAGGATGTGGATGTGGTCTTGTGGTGAGAGAAAGCTTCTCCACCATATCCATGCTAGCCAAGTTGTTGCAGCTCCCTCCATCTATGATGACGCGCATAGAACGTTCCTTCACAACTCCCTTTGTATGGAACAAGTTATGCTCTGATTTTGCTCAGCTTGTGTAACCTGCACACTCAAAACACGTTGAGCAACTAAACATTCATACCACAAGATCTTCACAGCCATGTATTGTGTCTCATGATCGTAATCATGTCCACCATGTTCTTCATGTGTAATAAGAGCCAAAGTCTCTTCATCATAGTCACTAGCGGACTCATACCCACCATCCTCGTGAGCAATCATCACACGCTGAGATTGGCATTCTCGGCAAAATGTCCTCTTCCCTTACAACGACGACAAATAATATCACTTGTGTGCCCTGTTGACGCCATGGAAGAAGAAGAGGTCCGTGTAGGCGGTGCGCTCTTGGCGAGATAGTGGTGGTTGTGCTCGCTTTCTTGTATCACGGTTGGAGGTGGCAGCACGGAGGTGCCGGAGTAGTAGAACGTGTGGAAGTAGATGATGCACGTGGTGTCCATGATGAAGGTCGACCTGCAGAAAAGTTAGTCCGCGCCAACGCCTGTCGATCCTGCACTTCACGTTCAGCTTTACAATCAAGATGGAATAATCGAGTGATATTAGTATAATCCTTGTAGTCTAGAATGGTCTAAATATCTCTATTTAATCCACCCAGAAAACGTGCAAACATAGCTTCATTCTCCTCAACAATACTACATCTAATCAAGCCAGTTTGTAATTCCTGATAATATTCTTCTACCGAATTTTTTCCTTGTCTTAAGCGCTGCAATTTTTGAAGTAATTCACGTTGATAATATGGTGGAACCCAACGAGTACGCATAGCAGTTTTCAAAGCAGCCCAAGTAGCTGGAACAGGATATAATCTACAATGTTCAGACCACCAAACACATGCAAAGCTAGTGAAAGCACAAACAGCAATGGAACACGTCTCTCCTCGTGGATATTGTAAACATGTAAATCGTTGTTCAGTTTCTAACTCCCAAGTAAGATATATATCAGGAACATATCTACCCTCAAATGGTGGAATATTCAACTTCAATTTAGGGAGATGGTCATGATCTCGCACTGAGGGGAGCCCTAACATTGCCATTATTTGCATGTGGACGACCGGGTGGTTGTGGTGCTGGTGGTTGTGGTGCTGGTGGTTGCACGTATTTTTGAAGTTGATCAACCTCATCCTCGTACTCTCTCACATAATCATCCCCCACATCGCCAGCAGGGAGCCATGAAGTATCAACAAAGAAGACCAGCAGCTTGGCCAGATGAAGAGGGACACGGCTCGCTCGGCGGAGGGTTGCTTCGCGATGTGGAGGTAGTCGTTGTTGTTGTTGTAGAGGTGCATTAGGTGCAGCCGGTGGTGGTGGTGGTAGACGCATGAGCAATTCATTAAACTTGTTATCGAGCTTTGTTTCAACGCCTTCTCAATGCCATCTATCTTCTCCATGGCCTCTTCAAATCTATTTAGAACATCTTCCACCTGCCCACTCATCATTTGTTGAAACTTATCATGTAGCGCTTTGTTTGTCATGTTCTCCCGATCGGCCTCGGCTTGTGATCCTGCCATGGTTAGCAGCAATAGAAACACACAAGAATATAATTGACAGACTACTAGGAAGTGGTGGTGGTGGTGTGGTGGACAGTCACAAATCCGTCAAGCAAATCTCAAATTCTTACCAGTTCTTACCCAAAGAAGAGCGGTGATCGGCAACCGATGTAGTCAAAACTCTCAAAGCTTGGATAGAGCGATTACCTGGAGAGTCAAACGCACGATGTAGATGTATGTGGAGCTGGGAAGGCTTATAATATGGTAGCAAAAGGGCCAGCAATAATCAATTCAGATATGCAAAGTTGAATAAACGCTCAACGACGGTACTGTGCTGGTCCTAGGCTAGACCGTGCTAGAGACGCGAGCCTAGAACACTAACAAAATCACGGCGCTGCACGGAAACAACGGAAAAGCACACTCTGGAAATTTTTTTTTTCGCTCTTTTTTTTTTGCGCTGCTTTTTTTTTGCGCTGCTCTTTTTTTTTTGCGAAAAATCACTATAATGGCGAGTGTCTCAAAACTCTTCTGATAGAGACAAAGGTGTCCCGTCTTTCGATGAGATGTTGGTTTTCGCTTTGGAGGAAGTCGACTTTGACGATCCGACTACGAACGTGCGAGGACGTCGCGCCTTAGCAATCGCTAAACCAACTCCGAGAGGTTATTGACCACGCCGAGCACGATCAACTCCGACCACGAGGGTCTGCTTTCCTGCGAGCAAACGAAGAACAAGCAAGAAACCGAGATTGCAATCTGGATATTGCGAATATAAGATGAAAGCTTTATTGATCAAGGTGGGGTTACGTGGACGCCTTTGTCTGGTCGTTGAACACAAACGAAGTACGCGAAGTTGCAGCTATGGCGAACTTTTAATCTAAACAAAACCCAAAGTCTAAACGATGCCCTAAGGGCTGTATATATGGAGGAAGAGGAGGGAATTTCTTGGCCCTTGAGGGAGGGGTCCGAAACCAACCCTAACTCTTGTTTCCCCACACATACGGACTCTAAAAACAGCCTGTACTAAAGTATTTCGAAATTACATGGGCCTGGCCCAATAATAAGGTGACTAGAATAGCCTATGGACGAATATTATGAAGTGGCATCTTGTATATTTCGTCCAAGGCCTCATGCTCTCATTAGGGTGGCTTCAAAGTCCTGGAATCATCACTTGTAACTCCGTTCTTGTTCCCCTTTGCATGCCAACATCTCCATGCTTGAACTTGCTCCAAGGTTCATCTTTCTTGTCCATGGTAGGCCCTTCATTTGTAAGCAAAACAAATGTATCCAATTTAGGCAGCATCATATTCTCATGAACATTGGAATCGTTACCAAGAAACGAAAGTACCGATAATTCAATTGGCGCGCATGAGCTCTAGTAATTGGTCCAAGATGTATAGCAGCAGGGGCTGTGGGTGTAACAATGGTATTGATGTCCTCATCATCCTCCCTTCTTGAAATGAAGTCGCCCTCGACGGAAGCTCATCTTCCTCACCCAAATAAGGCTTCAAATCTGCAATGTTAAAAGTGGGACTAACCCCAAAATCTGCAGGCAGCTCAAATTTATATGCATTATCATTTATTTTCTCTAACACCTTAAATGGACCATCAGCACGTGGCATTAGCTTTGATTTGCGCAAATTAGGAAACCTATCCTTACGCAAATGTAACCAAACAAGATCTCCAGGTGCAAAGACAACATGTTTTCTACCCTTATCTCCGGCAAGTTTATATTTAGCATTCATACGCTCAATGTTTTCCTTAGTTAACTCATGCATTTTTAAAATCAATTCAGCACGTTCTTTAGCATCAAAATTAACCTTCTCCGAAGATGGAAGAGGCAACAAATCAATAGGTGCACGAGGTAGGAAGCCATACACAATTTCAAAAGGGCACATCTTAGTAGTAGAATGCAATGAACGATTATAAGCAAATTCAATATGAGGCAAGCATTCTTCCCACATTTTCTTATTATTCTTCAAAACAGCCCTAAGCATAGTAGACAATGTTCTATTGACTACTTCAGTTTGTCCATCAGTTTGGGGTGACAAGTAGTACTAAAAAGCAGTTTAGTCCCCAACTTAGCCCATAAACATCTCCAAAAGTGGCTAAGAAATTTAGTATCACGATCTGAAACAATAGTATTTGGCACACCATGCAAGCGAATAATTTCAATGAAAGAACAAATCAGCAACATTAACAGCATCATCGCTTTTATGACATGGTATAAAGTGTGCCATTTTCGAGAATCTATCCACGACAACAAATATGCTATCCCTCCCTTCTTTGTTCGAGGTAAACCTAAAACAAAGTCCATAGATATATCCTCCCAAGGAACACTAGGTACAGGCAAAGGCATATAGAAACCATGAGGATTGAGTCGTGACTTAGCTTTTTGACATGTAGTGCAGCGAGCAACAAAACGCTCAACATCCCGTCTCATCTTTGGCCAAAAGAAATGTGTAGCAAGTATATCCTCCGTCTTCTTCACGCCAAAGTGTCCCATTAATCCTCCTCCATGCGCCTCCTGCAACAACAAAAGACGAACAGAGCTAGCAGGAATGCATAGCTTGTTAGCACGGAACACAAACCATCCTTAATAACGAACTTGTTCCATGTTCTTCCTTCTTTACAATTCTGCATTACATCTTTAAAATCAGCATCATGCACATATTGATCTTTGATGGTCTCCAAACCAAATATTTTGAAGTCAAGTTGTGAAAGCATAGTATAGCGATTTAGACAAAGCATCAAGATTAACATTTTCTTTACCCTTCTTGTGTTTAATGACATAAGGGAAAGTCTCAATGAATTCAACCCATTTAGCATGTCTACGATTCAGTTTAGCTTGACTTTTAATATGTTTCAAAGATTCATGATCGGAATGTATAACAAATTCTTTGGGCCATAAATAATGTTGCCATGTCTCTAAAGTCCTAACAAGAGCATATAATTCTTTGTCATAAGTAGAATAGTTAAGACTAGGCCCACTCAATTTTTCGTAAAAGTATGCAACAGGTTTGCCATCTTGTAATAACACACCTCCTAATCCAATTCCACTAGCATCACATTCAAGCTCAAAAGTCTTATTAAAGTCAGGAAGTTGGAGTAAAGGAGCATGTGTCAACTTATCTTTCAATACCGTGGAAGGCTTCTTCTGTGCGGTACCCCAAACAAAAGGCACATCCTTCTTTGTAAGTTCATTGAGAGGTGCAGCGATGGTGCTAAAGTCTCTCACAAAACGCCTATAGAAACCAGCGAGTCCAAGAAAACTCCTCACTTGTGTGACCGTTTTGGGCTGCGGCCAACTCTCAATAGCTTCAATCTTGGCTTTATCAACTTCAATTCCCTGTGGTGTAACAACATAGCCAAGAAAAGATACTCGGTCGGTGCAAAAGGTGCACTTCCCAAGGTTACCAAACAAACGTGCATCACGTAGAGCATTAAAAACAGCACGTAAATGTTCCAAATGTTCTTCCAAAGATTTGCTATAAATCAGTATATCATCAAAATAGACTACCACAAATCGTCCAATGAAAGCACGTAAAACTTCGCTCATTAGTCTCATGAAAGTACTAGGTGCATTAGTTAACCCAAAAGGCATGACTAACCACTCATATAAACCAAACTTAGTTTTAAATGCTGTTTTCCATTCATCTCCCAATTTCATACGAATTTGATGGTATCCACTACATAAATCAACTTTGGAGAAAATTGTAGAGCCACTCAATTCATCAAGCATATCATCTAGCCTAGGAATAGGATGACGATAACGAATAGTAATATTATTAATGCCTCTACAATCAACACACATACGCCGACGTACCATCCTTTTTAGGCACTAGTATAATAGGAACATCACAAGGACTAAGAGATTCGCAGTATATAACCTTTGTCGAGCAGCTCAGTACTTGACGATAATCTCCTTCGTCTCCTCCGGATTGGTACGGTATGGTGCACGGTTGGGTCGCGATGCACCGGAATTAAGTCAATTTGATGCTCAATCCTCGAATAGGTGGTAATCCCGGTGGTACGCCTTGTGGGAAGACGCCGAACTCCTGCAAAATGTTAGTGACAAGAGGGGCAAAGAGGAAGGCACGTCCTCGAATGAAAATAATGCCTCTTTGCACACAAAAGCATAGCAAACAGATTTGCTAGAATCTAGCTCCTCAATATCAGATTTGGTGGCAAGTAAACATGCACTTTTCAGTTTAATTTCAGAAGCAACATTAGATGGTTTATTATTAGGCTTCATTTGTTGCTCAAATTCTTTTGCCACAATCTGATTTTCACTCTTATTTTTCTCCTGTTTTGCTTTTATTAGCTCTATTAATATCATCTTTCAAAATTGAATCAGAGTCATAGGAAGCAAAGTAATATTTTTATCCTTATGAACAAGAGTATACTGATTGTTTCTACCATGGTGTACAGAATTTTTATCAAATTGCCATGGTCTACCAAGTAATAAGGAACATGCTTGCATAGGTACCACATCACAATCAACATAATCAGCATATGTAGAGATACTAAAATACACACGAACAATACGTGTTACCTTAACCTTGCCGCTGTTGTTTAACCATTGGATGTAGTAAGGATGTGGATGTGGTCTTGTGGTGAGAGAAAGCTTCTCCACCATATCCATGCTAGCCAAGTTGTTGCAGCTCCCTCCATCTATGATGACGCGAATAGAATGTTCCTTCACAACTCCCTTTGTATGGAACAAGATATGCCTCTGATTTTGCTCAGCTTGTGTAACCTGCACACTCAAAACACGTTGAGCAACTAAACATTCATACTGTCGGCATCCTCGGCAGCCATGTATTGCGTCTCATGATCGTAATCATCTCCACCATGTTCTTCATGTGTAATAAGAGCCAAAGTCTCTTCATCATAGTCACTAGCGGACTCATACCCACCATCCTCAAGAGCAATCATCACACGCTGAGATTGGCATTCTCGGCAAAATGTCATCTTCCCTTACAACGACGACAAATAATATCACTTGTGTGCCCTGTTGACGCCATGGAAGAAGAAGAGCTCTGTGTAGGCCCAAAGAGGTGCGCTCTTGGCGGAATAGTGGTGGTTGTGCCTGCTTTCTTGTATCACGATTGGAGGTGGCAGCCGACGGAGGTGCCGGTGTAGCAGAACGTGTGGAAGTAGATGATGCACGTGGTGTCCATAATGAAGGTCGACCTGCAGAAAAGTTAGTCCGCGCCAATGCCTGTCGATCCTGCACTTCACGTCAGCTTTACAAGCAAGATGGAATAATCGAGTGATATTAGTATAATCCTTGTAGTCTAGAATGGTCTGAATATCTCTATTTAATCCACCCAGAAAACGTGCAAGCATAGCTTCATTCTCCTCAACAATACCACATCTAATCAAGCCAGTTTGTAATTCACGATAATATTCTTCTACCGAATTTTTCCTTGTCTTAAACGCTGCAATTTTTGAAGTAATTCACGTTGATAATATGGTGGAACCCAACGAGTACGCATAGCAGTTTTCAAAGCAGCCCAAGTAGCTGGAACAGGATATAATCTACAATGTTCAGACCACCAAACACATGTAAAGCTAGTGAAAGCACAAACAGCAATGGAACACGTCTCTCCTCGGGATATTGTAAACATGTAAATCGTTGTTCAGTTTCTAACTCCCAAGTAAGATATATATCAGGAACATATCTACCCTCAAATGGTGGAATATTCAACTTCAATTTAGGGAGATGGTCATGATCTCGTACCTGAGGGGGAGCCCTAACATTGCCATTATTTGCATGTGGACGACCGGGTGGTTGTGGTGCTGGTGGTTGCATGTAGTTCTGAAGTTGATCAACCTCATCCTCGTACTCTCTCACATAATCATCCTCCCCCACATCAGCAGCAGGAGCCGCAGAAGTATCAACAGCAGCACCAGCAGCTTGGCCAGGCTGAAGAGGGACACGGCTCGCTCGGCGGAGGGCTGCTTCGCGATGTGGAGGTAGTCGTTGTTGTTGTTGTAGAGGTGCATTAGGTGCAGCAGGTGGTGGTGGTGGTAGACGCCTTGAGCAATTCATTAAACTTGTTATCGAGCTTTGTTTGAACGCCTTCTCAATGCCATCTATCTTCTCCATGGCCTCTTCAAATCTATTTAGAACATCTTCCACCTGCCCACTCATCATTTGTTGAAACTTATCATGTAGCGCTTTGTTTGTCATGTTCTCCCGGTCGGTCTAAATCGGCTTGTGATCCTGCCATGGTTAGCAGCAATAGAAACACACAAGAATATGATTGACGGACTACTAGGAAGTGGTGGTGGTGGTGTGGTGGACAGTCACAAATCCGTCAAGCAAATCTCAAATTCTTACCAGTTCTTACCCAAAGAAGAAAGCGGTGATCAGCAACCGATGTAGTCAAAACTCTCGAGCTTGGATAGAGCGATTACTGGGGAGAGTCAAACGCCCGATGTAGATGTATGTGGAGCTGGGAAGGCTTATAATATGGTAGCAAAAAGGGTCAAAGAATAATCAAGTCGAGATGCAAAGTTGAATAAACGCTCAACGACGCAGTCTTGTCGGGTCCTAGGCTAGACCGTGCTAGAGACGCGAGCCTAGAACACTAACAAAATCACGGCTGCCGGAAACAACGGAAAAGCACACTCTGGAAAAAAAAATTCGCTCTTTTTTTTGCGCTGCTTTTTGTTTGTGCTGTTCTTTTTTTTTTGCGAAAAATCACTATAATGGCGAGTGTCTCAAAACTCTTCCCAGGTCAAACTGACAGGATGGGCACGAAATTTTTTCGACCAAAATTTTTTTTTTCGACTGCCCGGACCCAAAAACTGGAAACGGGTCAAAAAAAACTTTCTATAATGGCGACTGTCTCAATACGCTTAGAAACACCTAAAAATAGGATAGCCAGAAAAATTTTCGACAAGTGTGTTTTCGGAAAATTTTGGGCCTAAACTTTTTTTTTCCCGAAACCTACTCAGGCAAGGAAACACGAATCGGAATTTAGATGGATCTCGAAAACAAACCTAATATGAGAAGAACTCGGATTGGTGGTGGATATATGGTGGTGGTATATGGCAGCGGTGGTGGTATATGGTAGCGGTGGTGGTATATGGATACGGATTGGTGGTGGTATATGGATACGGATGGGTGGTGGTATATGGATACGGATTCAGAGCGGTGGCGGATAAGAAGGGTGGTAGATGTCAAGGCGATGATGATGGTGCGGCGGCGGCGTGTCAACTTATGACCAGAACTCGAAACTCTAAAAGACTAGACTCTAAGACCAGCAACTTGACACGACGATGCAACCGCAAATTCAACAAAGCAAAACCCTAAAAAGATTATGCGAAGGCTCAGATTGGTTCGGATATGATGAACTAACCCTAATTTTTTTTTGAGGCTTTTTCGTGGACTTTAGGTATGAAGAACAGACTCGATCTAATCTACGAAAAACTGTAAAATCTCACCGAGCAACCTGAAAATCTGATACCACTTGATAGAGACAAAGGTGTCCCGTCTTCGATGAGATGTTGGTTTTCGCTTTGGAGGAAGTCGACTTTGACGATCCGACTACGACGCGGCGAGGACGTCGGCGCCTTTAGCAATCGCTAAACCAACTCCGAGAGGTTATTGACCACGCCCGAGCACGATCAACCTGACCACGAGGGTCTGTTTCCTGCGAGCAAACGAAGAACAAGCAAGAAACTGAGATTGCAATCTGGATATTGCGAATATAAGATGAAAGCTTTATTGATCAAGGTGGGGTTCTGTGACGCCTTTGTGCAGTCGTTGAACACAAACGGCACGCGAAGTTGCAGCTATGGCGAACTTTTAATCTAAACAAAACCCAAAGTCTAAACGACAGCTAAGGGCTGTATATATGGAGGAAGAGGAGGGAATTTCGTGGCCCTTGAGGGAGGGGTCCAAACCAACCCTAACTCTTGTTTCCCCACACATACGGACTCTAAAAACAGCCTGCATTTTAAGTATTTCGAAATTACATGGGCCTGGCCCAATAATAAGGTGACGCAGCACCTAGAATAGCCTATGGACGAATATTATGAAGTGGCATCTTGTATATTTCGTCCAAGGCCTCATGCTCTCATTAGGGTGGCTTCAAAGTCCTGGAATCATCTCTTGTAACTCCGTTCTTGTTCCCCTTGCGCATGCCAACATCTCCATGCTTGAACTTGCTCCAAGGTTCATCTTTCTTGTCCATGGTAGGCCCTTCATTTGTAAGCAAAACAAATGTATCCAATTTAGGCAGCATCATATTCTCATGAACATTGGAATCGTTATCAAGAAACGAAAGTACCTGATAATTCAATTGGCGTGCGCGAGCTCTAGTAATTGGTCCAGTATGTATAATAGCAGGGGCTGTGGGTGTAACAATGGTATTGATGTCCTCATCATCTTCCCGGGTCAAACTGACAGGATGGGCACGAAATTTTTTCGACCAATTTTTTTTTTTTCGCCGGACCCAAAACACGGAAACAGGTCAAAAAACTTTCTATAACTTGTTGTCTCAATACGCTTAGAAACACCTAAAAATAGGATAGCCAGAAATTTTTTCGACAAGTGCGTTTTCGGAAAATTTTGGGCCTAAACGGAGGGTGGTTTCCAGACAAGTGCGTTTTTTTTTCCGAAACCTACTCCGGCTAGGAAACACGAATCGGAAACTAGATGGATCTCGAAAACAAACCTAATATGAGAAGAACTCGGATTGGTGGTGGATATATGGTGGTGGTATATGGCAGCGGTGGTGGTATATGGATACGGATTGGTGGTGGTATATGGATACGGATTGGTGGTGGTATATGGATACGGATTCAGGCGGTGGCGGATAAGCAATGGTGGTAGATGGCAAGGCGATGATGATGGTGCGGCGGCGGCGTTAAAACTTATCACCAGACCTCGAAACTCTAAAAGACTAGACGCTAAGACCAGCAACTAGACACGACGATGGAACCGCGAATTCAACAAAGCAAAACCCTAAAAAGATTATGCAAAGGCTCAGATTGGTTCGGATATGATGAACTAACCCTAAATTTTTTTTGTGGCTTTTTCTGGACTTTAGGTACGAAGAACAGACTCGATCTAATCTCTGAAAACTGTAAAATCTCACCGAGCAACCTGAAAATCTGATACCACTTGATAGAGGCAAAGGTGTCCCGATGTTTCGATGAGATGGTGGCTTTCGTTTCGTGGGACTCGACCTTGACGATCCGACCACGTGACGTCGCGAGACGTCGCGCCTTAGCAATCGCTAAACCAACTTCCGAGGGTTATTGACCACGCCGGAGCACGATCAACTCGACCACGAGGGCCTGCTTTCCTGCGAGCAAACGAAGAACAAGCAAGAAACTAAGATTGCAATCTGGATATTGCGAATATAATAGGAAAGCTTTATTAATGAAGGTGGGGTCTGTGGACGCCTAGGTGCGGTCGTTGAACACAAGCGAAATGCGTGAAGTTGCAGCTATGGCGAACTTTTGATCTAAACAAAACCCAAAGTCTAAACGACGCCCTAAGGGCTGTATATATGGAGAAAGAGGAGGGAATTTCGTGGCCCTTGAGGGAGGGGTCCGAAACCAACCCTAAATCTTGTTTCCCCACACATACGGACTCTAAAAACAGCCTACACTTAAGTATTTCGAAATTACATGGGCCTGGCCCGATATTAAGGTGACGCAGCACCTAGAATAGCCTATGGACGAATATTATGAAGTGGCATCTTGTATATTTCGTCCAAGGCCTCATGCTCTCATTAGGGTGGCTTCAAAGTCCTGGAATCATCACTTGTAACTCCGTTCTTATTCCCCTACGCATGCCAACATCTCCATGCTTGAACTTGCTCCAAGGTTCATCTTTCTTGTCCATGGTAGGCCCTTCATTTGTAAGCAAAACAAATGTATCCAATTTAGGCAGCATCATATTCTCATGAACATTGGAATCGTTACCAAGAAACGAAAGTACTGATAATTCAATTGGCGTGCGCGAGCTCTAGTAATTGGTCCAGTATGTATAGCAGCAGGGGCTGTGGGTGTAACAATGGTATTGATGTCCTCATCAGTCCACCCTAGAGGGGGTCTTGAATCCGCTTGGGGGATCTTCTCCGAAGAGGTCGTGAGCTCCGAGGAGAAGTACCAAGTGGATGAGCAAGGGCTCTCACACCAAAGATGAGCTAAACCAATGCTAACCCTAACTAGGAGGAGGTGGGAGAGTATTTATAGTTTACGGGACGAAAGGGTACACGGGTCTCGGTCCAGGTGGCTGCTTTCGCAGCAGTAGGAAGTTCCGGCGCGGAAGGTCCGGGCAGGTCCGCCTAAGCCGAGAGTTGGCCTTGGTGGAGCTGGGCTGGCTTCCGGGCGGAAGGTCCGGCGGGCGGAAGTTCGGGGCGGAAGGTCCGGCCGGGTTCAGTGCTGGTTCCGGGATAACCAGAATGTTGGCACGCCCGGGCTGGTCGATGTCGTCGAGGGCGGAAGCTCCGGGCTGGCCGGAAGTTCCGGGCTGTATAGAGAGTTGACGCCTGTCGTTTCTTCTTCAGTTCCGGGTTCCTTGGCTTGAACGTTGTACCTGATCACGCATAGTGTCTTGGACTTAGGTAGTAGCCATGTCTCACTAGAAGGAAAGGGGAAATCGAATAGGAGTGATGTCACCTCGGATTGAATAGCACGAGCTCTTGCTCTTGTCATGGGTCCACTTGGAGCTTGGATAGTTGATGGAAGGTCCATGGGGATGACCGAAGGATGCTCCGCATCAGCATGTGAGGCCACTATGATTCCTAACGACTTAACCTCTACTCCTAGTGTGTTTTATTCTTTGGTGCTAGGTCTCCTACATGACGACATGCCTATCCTCGACGAGTCCATCCCTCCAAAGGGAAAACCGATGGCCATGGTGGACAATGATGTACCCCCCACATGGTACCATCAAGATGAAGATGACAACGATTGGATCTTCGACACCGCACCTACAACACACCCAGCGATGCTCCAAAGGTAACATAGGTGATGGTGCTTCTCTTGTCCCACTAGTGGACTCTCTTGACAATGATTGCTTGCATGATGTTGATCCTCCTATTCCCATGAGTGCGACTTCTCCATGTCTTGACTTACCTATTTATGATGAATATGATGATGAGCATGTTGAGTTTCCTAGTTGTGATGCTATGCTTCATAGGATATCTTGTGAAAATTCTATTGGTCACTTCATGTTTGACAATCCATTGAACTTGTCATATGCTATGAGTGAGATCTCCCATATTGTATCATTTCAATCTCAACATAGTAACTATGCATGCCCCATTAAAATCAATCCCATTTGCACTTATGGCATAGATGACGAGATGATGGTCATTGGCTTTTGCTTCCTTGTGATGATATTGCAATGCTTCCTTTAAATGATTTTCGCAATTCATCTACTATGTCATGACATGATCACATTGAACCAAATATGCTTTGTTTTGGATTTTGTCAATATTCTCCATGTGATGTTGCTACTCATGCTCATGAGGAGACCCCATAGTTTCCTCATACATATTAGGAGCTTTTGATGCATCTAATACTTTGCATGATCCCCATGATAGTGTACACCATATGCATTCCATGAATAACAAAGCTCTAGATATTTCTCATGATGCATTACATCCTTTGAGTAACAAACCTATCATGATGGATGACATGTTTCTATATCACACATCTCATTTATTTGAGCATTGGCTATATAGTGCTAACCGACACATGCACGTGCGCATCATGATGGATGATGTGTACATATACCATGCACACACAATTTTTCCTTTGTCTTTGTTTTGTGTAGGTACTCATGTATACTCGTCAACTTCTCAATCCCAAGAGTTGACGAAACGAGCTCTTGAGAGCAACGATGCTTTGGGATCCCGTGGACTATCCTTACCACCGTTCCCTTCGCGCAAGGACTACGCGCATCTCTTTTACTTGGCTCTCACACGACTATGGGCTATTTACCACTTGTCACCTTATGCCCATACTATCGTGTTCACTTTGCATGTTATGCCTCTTTACATGATTTTGCCATGCAATTGTGACCCTTGCTTGCATCTACCCATGATTCACCATTATGCTACTCCTATGTGTATTTGCATGCTTGGTGGTGATCCTAGTAGCTATTGCCATGATTTCTTTGTGCCCCATGCTATTGATGCTTGTTGTGTTGGGAGAGTCATGATGACCCATTGCTATTTACATATGGCTCCTCACCACTACATTCATGCTATTGTCCTCATATCTTGCTTTCATGTTGGTGCTATGTCATATGATTTACTCATGGCCACTACTTGCACACATAACATGCTTGCTATGATTCCTTCTAGTACGTTGCATCTTCGCACTACTAGCTTGCTTGACTTGATCGCTATGATTGCTTGCTATGTTGCATCACCCATGTTCCACTATCTCTTGCTTTCTTGGGTTGATGACATATATGTTCATGCCTCTCACATGATATATCTTGTTTATTGTCGCTTGCCTCCTATAGTTGCCTCTATGCTTAATGATCTTGGAGACTTGGACACTTCACTTGTGATGCATGCTTGTTTGATTGAGCCTATTACATTTGGTTGTTATCGCATCATATGCCTCCATACTATGAAATGCTCCCTTGTCGTTTCTCATGATGAGCATGATGCATACACTTGTTGGGTATCTTACCACACGAATGATAGGTTTTGCACTTCCGCTTAACCTCATTTGTTTTTCCGAGTGTTTGTCATGTTCTTTCATTTTGAAGGATTCCCAACGCATTAACGTCATGAGACATATTGGTTATGTGAAGGCATACATGACGTGCAACTCCATCATCCTTGAGAACCTCCTAAAGGTGACCTCCTTCCCTTTGAGCCATCTTCAAATATGCATATTGGATGGGCCATACTTTTATTGTTGTTTCCTTCTTCTTGTCTACATGATACATATATTGGACGGAGGACCGACATTGGAGATGGACCTATGGACCTTCAAGTTGAGGAGTGCCACGACATCGAGCTATGGTACAACACCACCCATGACAAATTTGCACCCTATGCATGGATTGACACACATTATGATTGTCTTGTTGCACCTATTCCCATGTCACCCATGATATATGAGCTTGTGCATTTTCTTAGCAAATTTGTTGTGATCTTTCTTGATGGCATATTCATACATCGTGATCATATTGCCTACCATCAAATGCATGATAACATAATCATATTGAGCATCCATTGTGATGTAGGGAGGAACCCTACGTGGATGATCTTTCACGTTGGAGCGGATCCTACGGGGAATCACGAAGAGCACGCGGAAGAACAAGAGGAAACATGGAGGAAACGAGAGAGAAATCACTTGACCAACAAGAGATCAATCACACAAGTGCTAGATCACCGAACACAAAGAGGTACATATGATCCAAAATCAACAAAGGTAAGGATACACGAGTAGCCGTTCTTCTCCGAGAGGAGGTCTTGATGGGGTCCACCCTAGAAGGGGGTCTTGAATCCGCTTGGGGGATCTTCTCCGAAGAGGTCCTGAGCTCCGAGGAGAAGTAACCAAGTGGATGAGCAAGGCTCTCACACAAACATGAGCTAAACCTAAGCTACCCTAGAAAGAGGAAGGGGATCAAGTATATATAGTCTCGGGGGCAAAGGGGTACATGGGACACGTCCCGGATACACTGCACGCAGGCAGGGGAGGCCGGACGTCCGGGCGTCGGGCCAGATGTCCGGGCCTTCGCGAGGCGCCGGATGTCCGGGCTAACCGGCCGGATGTGCGGGCTGGGATGGCCAGTTCGGCCGAATCGGGAGAGAGGCGCCGGATTGGCCGGTGCGGATATCCGGCCGGGGCCGGATGTCCGGGGCCGGACGCCGGATGTCCGGGCCCTGTAGCACTTCGATGGCTGGGCTGCTGCTGTTCTTGACATCTTCAGGGGCCGGATGTCCGGGCCGGGGCCGGATGTCCGGGTCCTGTAGCCTTTCTCCGGTTCCTCTCGTCGTGCTCCTTCATCCTTGTACTTGGGGACTTGTCCATCATTCCGAGCATCTCCGAGAGGGCCTCCTTGGTACCTAGGCATGCATAGTGTCCTTGCATTAGGTAGCAACCGTGTCTCCTACGAATGGAAAGGGGAAGCATTTAGGAGCAGGTTCACCTTGTGTCCAATGGCGAATAGTCGAGGTCTCATCTTATGTATCCTTGGGGCTTGGAGAGTAGTCGGAGTGTACATGGGGATGAACGTGGTATGCTCCGCATCACATTGCCATATTCATGCTATTGATAAACCATCTCACTATGACATTATTTTGTACCGTGGTTGCATTGATCACATTCACGACACCTTTGTGTGCCCAATGCATGAATTTTCTCTCATGAATGCTTTACATGTCATTTTACATCATTTGGATAAGCATTTCTTGCCTTGTCATGAACAATTCCTTTGACGGACTCATTCTTACATGATGGACACTTTGTGTGCGTCAACCATTGTATTTCCGAGTGTTGCTTGTGTTTGCTCTTTTTGCATGTCTATCACTCCGGCGGCACCTTGGACTACTTGGATTGCGCCATGTCTTCAACTTCGTCCAACTACAAGTCCGTCTACGACAACCATCTCCATGGTGATGAGGATCACAATCCGAGGTCGGATCTTTCCCAAGGGAGGGGAGATGATGCGGAGCATCCCACGTTCATCCCCATGTACACTCCGACTACTCTCCAAACCCCAAGTGGACATATGACGAGACCTCGAACATACGCCATTGGACACAAGGTATCGCTCCTCTCCGAACCATCACTTTCTACATGTGAGATATGGCTACTACCTCCAACGTGTGTTATATGCATGATCAGGTACTTGGAGGAAAGCCACAAAGTCACCACATCCAACGGAACAGCTAGCGAGGACGCCAAGTACAAGGACCAAGAGAAGAAGTTGCGCGAAGCTACAGCCACCGGACGACCGGCCCAGCCCGGACGTCCGGCCCCTGAGGACCCGAGCCGAATCTATGGACGACCGAAGCCACCGGACGTCCGACGACTCCCAGCGCCCGGACGACCGCCAGACACCGGACGTCTGACACTCTCCAGCGCCCGTACGACCGACGCCAACCAGACGTCCGACACCACCTGTCCAGAGCCAAAACGCCGGACATCCGACATGCACCGGACGACTGGACCCTCGCGAGCCACCGGGCGTCCGGTACCTGTCGGACGTCTGACGACATATCTTGCCCGTGTGTTGGCCCGAAGCCACTTACCCTTTCATTCGCCTAGACTATATATACTCCTCCACCTCCTCCTAGTTAGGGTTAGCGTTGATTTAGCTCATTGTTAGATAGAGCTTCGCTCATCCATATCGGATCTCCTCCTTGTGAGAGACCGCGGCCTCTTCGGAGAAGATCCACCATGGATTCAAGACCCCTTACTGGGAAGATCCCTCGTGGATTCAAGACCTCCTCTCGGAGATGAGCTACCGCCACTTGTATCGTCCCTTGTTGACTTTGGATCATGTATCTCCTTTGTGTTCATCGATCTAGCACATGTGTGATTGATCTTGTTGGTTTGAGTGATTCTCTTGTGTTTTCCCGTGATTTCCCTCGCGTTCTTCCGCTTGTTCTTCGTGGTTGCTCGTGGGATCCTCTCCAAACGTGAAAGATCGTCCACATAGGGTTCCGCCCTACATCACCCATGCTCAACCTTCTTGTCGCCGTCTTGTGGTTGGAGTCCCATATGATGTGGCACCTCGTAGCTCGTCTCCATGACCGAAGGGAATTACCCATGCTCGTCCATCTTCCTTGAGGGGCTTCCGAAGATGGAAGTGTCGCCCTCGCTCGTAGGTGGTCGCCTTGTTGTTGAAGATGTCGATGTAGGCGAACTCACTGGAAGTAGGCGCAGATGTTGTACGTCCAAAGGTGAAGATGCCTTGATAGCACTTGGCGAAGATGCCGAAGTGGTTGGTGTAGCCGTAGCTCCGTCGTGGTGGTGCTCGTCTCGCGGTCTTCTCTTTTGCTCATGAAGCTTGGACTTGGCGTGAAATAGGGCTTGTTGGGACATGTGTATTTGCGCTTGTGGAGCATCTTCATGATGATGATGTGATACGGAGCATCCCACGTTCATCCCCATGTACACTCTGACTACCCTCCAAGCCCCAAGGATACATAAGATGAGACCTCGACTATTCGCCATTGGACACAAGGTGAACCCCTTCCTAAATACTTCCCCTTTCCATTCGTGTGGGACATGGTTGCTACCTAATGCAAGGTCAGTATGCATGCCTAGGTACCTAGGAGACCCTCTCGGAGATGCTCGGAATGATGGACAAGTCCCCAAGTACAAGGATGAAGGAACACGACGAGAGGAACCGGAGAAAGTCTTCAGAGCCCGGACATCCGGCGTCCGGCCCCCAGCCCGGATATCCGGCGCCCCGCACCCGAATCGGCAGAAGTGGCCGCACCAGCCCGGACATCCGGCCGACTAGCCCGGACATCCGGCGCCTCGTGAAGGCCCGGACATCCGGCCCCCAGCCGGACATCCGGCCTCCTGAAGCCCGGACATCGGCCCGGCCTTGGGACATCCGGCCTCGCTGTGTGTGAACAGTAAAGGGCGAAGCCCATGTACCCTTTCCCTCAGAGACTATATATACTCCATCCCCTTCCTCTTTCTAGGTTAGCTTAGGTTTAGCTCATGTTTGTGTGAGAGCCTTGCTCATCCACTTGGTTACTTCTCCTCGGAGCTCAGGACCTCTTCGGAGAAGATCCCCTAAGAGGATTCAAGAGCCCCTTCTAGGGTGGACCCCATCAAGACCTCCTCTCGGAGAAGAACGGCTACTCGTGTATCCTTACCTTTGTTGATTGTGGATCATATGTACCTCTCTGTGTTCGGTGATCTAGCACTTGTGTGATTGTTTCCTTGTTGGTTGAGCGATCTGATGCGGAGCATCCTAAGGTCATCACCATGTCAAGAGTCCGTTTGGCAAGTGACACGTGCGACCTCTACTTCTCATACATAAAGGTGAATCTTCTCCTTTACACGTGCTCACTTGACCCCTTCGAGGATGGTATACTACTTGACACTTCTCCCGTGTGCATGCATAGGTATTGTTGGAGCTTCACGGATGTCGAGGAGGAGTGCTGATAGAGGCGAGGGTCCCGATCTTTGGATGAGATGATAACTATCGATTTGGTGGAGATGACTTTGACGATCCGACTACAAACGTGCACGACGTTGCGCCTTAGCAATCGCTAAACCAACTCCGAGAGGTTATTGACCACGCCGGAGCACAATCAACCTGACCACGAAGGTCTATTCCTGCAAGCAATCGAAAAACAAGCAAGAATATGATAAAGCAACCTGAATATTGCGAGTATATATGAAGTATTGATAAAGGTGGGGATCCGTAAGCGGTCTTGGTCTGGTCGTTGGACACAAACGGCACACGAAGTTGCAATGGCTAACTTTTAACTAAACAAATCCCAAGGAAAAAGCTACTAGATGGATCTACTTATATAGGATCAAGGGGTGGCGGCCAAGGAGGTGGTAGGACGTCCCAAGGCAGCCTAAAACTATCCATAGGTCGTACAAGGCCAATGGGCCCAAGCGGAGGTGACGTAACACCTTTGGACTTGTAGTTTGACTCGGATTCTGCTGCAAAGATCAGATTGTTTCGTCCATAACTCAACGCTCCGGACGAATTTGAAGGTGAACCAATTGGGTTGGAAGGTGCACGAAATCTATTTTCCAACAAAAAAGAATCACCCAATTTGGAGTCCGGATGAAAAGTTATTGACGTTTTGAGTCGGTATGTCTGCAGTCCGAATCTGAGTCCAGAACGTGAGAGACTTGGACTCTATCTTCTCTTGGTCCAAAAGTGACGTGAGAGGACTTTTTGAACAGCACCTAAACTTCTCCTTTTCCCTTATCTTCATATGTGTATTGTACAAATGTCCCATACACCTACAATTAGACAAAACACAAAAGTATGTGATGTATTTTTGTTCGGATAACATAAATAGATTATTGAATAGTTTGCACTAGAAATCACACGACAAATATGCATGTATGCAATATTTTGGTCTTATCCAAGGTAGTCATGTCCTCATCATCCTCCACTTCTTGAAAACAAAGCCGTCCTCATGGTTCTTAGTCTGAAATGTGGCTAACAAAAGAGACAAGGTGTACATGTTGTATATGTATATGTCATCCATTTTTATTTCCCTTGATTTTTGCACATATGACACATAAATAGATGATTAACTTGCATAGTTCATAAAATCTAAAGCCAAAACATTATCACAAGAAGTAGAAGGCATGAAAATATTGCAACTCAGTTTGCACATATAAGTGAAGCTCTTATTCATTTCAAAAGATTGACAATGTTCATCATTAAACCATCCCAACATTGGTGAATAAACCTTACTTGCATCAAGTTTACATGCTACAACATGCTTAAATAAGTAAACATGCAATAAGTCATTCGACACAGAATCATCACCAAGATTAGAGGTCATATCAAAATGATTAAATATTGATTCTTTTGCATCAACAATTAATTCAATGGGTGCACTCAAAATTGTTGGTATTTCAGTTGTTTGATCACATGGCAAAGTCAAATTATCAATATAATCCTCTAAAATAGGTGGTGTGATCAAAGTAGTGGGTAGCTCAACACATGATGTATTCAAGTTAACTAGGCATGCATCATTCTCATGTAAAAGTGGAAAATCTGTACCTTTGTCATTACCTCTTATAGTCAACTCAGATGATGCAGGCACTCTCGATGATGATGTGTCACATGGTGGAGATGATGTAGTCCTCGCAACAACCGATGTGGTTGTCATAGTACGCCTAGTAGTTGAATAAACATCTGTATCAACAGTTGGAATGTGCATGGTGCGCTTGTTCTCCTTGTGGGCAACACGTCGTTTTATTTCCTGTTCAGCTTTGCAAGCAAGACGAAACAAATGGTCCATAGGATAACACTCTTCATGAATTAGTATCTCCTGAATATTATGGTTTAATCCTCCCCAAAATCTATCCATAAAATCTTCTTCACTTTCTTCTAAAAATGAGTGCAACAAGGTAGTTTGTAAATCATCATAATATTTTGTTACGGTGTCACTACCTTGTTTTAAATGTTCCAGCTTTTTTAATCATGCCACGAGTATAATAAACATCGCATTTAATCTATCTCTCATGACATGTTTTAAATCATCCCAAGTATTAGGTACATAATCAGGGTGTAACCGACAATATTCACTCCACCAAACTAGAGCATAACCAAAGTGAAAGAACCAACCGCAACCATAACTTTTTACGCTCATCAAAATTATGGGAAGCAAATATATTATTTATGTCTAACTCCCATTCAATATATAAAGGAGGTCTAAAACGGCCATTAAATGGTGGTATAGAAACATGAACCAGATCATGTGCATTTGGATGTTTGTGCACCTCTCGTGACGGTTGTGGTATTTGCATAGGTGGTGGCATGTCTCCCGCGATCGACAAAGCCCATGAATTGACTCTGGATCCTGTCATGATTAGTAGAACAAGAAACAAAATCCAAAAATAATGTTTCTATAACTACTAGGATGTGGTGGTAAAACGCTCACAAGAAAGCAAATATCAATGTCTTACAAGTTCTTACCATGCAAAGGCGGTGACAGCAACCATGTGTCAAGTAACTCAAGATTGTGTAAAGAGATTGCCAGGGAGCGTCACGTATACACGGTGTAGAAATATGTGGAGCTGGGTTGGCTATATATGGTAGCAAAAGATTAGCAATAATCAATTCAAAGATGCAATGTTGAATAAACGCTCAACGACGGTACTGTGGCTGGTCCTAGGCTAGACCGGACTAGAGACGCGAGCCTAGAACACTAATGAGGTCACGGCGTAGCACAACTAGCATCAATGAAGGATAATGAGTAGCTCTAGACAGCAAGATATAAGTGAAGAGCACAACGGCAGTAAAGATAATGATGAAAAACAAGCGCCAAGCAGGATATACAACAACTCTCTCTCCAGTTTTCCTCTTGAAAAGTTTGAGCCAATTTTCTGATAACTTTTCCAAAGAATGCTACTAACTCAAGCTTTCCAATGCAAAAAGAATCACTCAATTCCGAGTTGATATGAGGAGTCAAAAATTCTAAAACTGATTTGAAAAACTGGAATAAGCTGTGTTCACGAACTTCGGAGGGCAAAAGACCTATTTAGGAGCCGATTTTGAGGTGCCAAATATTGAACTAGCTTCTGCAACTATTTAGATGCGGCTCGTCTCTAGCTTTAATTTGAGTACTCATGGAGCCAAAACGGACTTCAGATGAGGAAGTTATGCCTGTTTTACTGAACAGTGCACAAAACAGATTCCAATCCGAATTCAGCTACGAGATTGAGTCTAGATAGATCCAAACTTTGTTTTTTTTTCTTCTCTTTTTTTTCTCACACTTTTTTCCTTTTTCTTTCTTTTTTTTCTCTGACTTTTTTTACTTTTTTTCTCTTTTTTCTCTCTTTTTTCTCTTTTTCCAAAACAAAACTAGATAAGATGCAGATTGGATTAAGCGAAGATGTGAATGACCTCAACTATGATTATGACAATGAAGAGTGCATAGCACGTGGTGGAAATTGATGGATGGTATGGTGGACAGTGGAAGGGATAATGATGCAGCAAGCGGCGTGACTAATGTGAACAGAACTCAAACTCTAAAGGAACTAGACACTAAGACCAACAACTCGACACGACGATGCAACCGATAATTCAATAATGCAAACAATGAAAAGAAAATTGCAAAGGCTTGGACTGGCTAGGACAAATGATGAATAGATCTAACTTTTACGGTGGCCTTTTCTTGGACAATAGGTAAGAAAATAAATCGAATCTAGGGACAATTGGAAATTCTCACCGAGCAACCCGAAAACCGATACCACTTGATACAGGCGAGGGTCCCGATCTTTCGATGAGATGATAACTATCGATTTGGTGGAGAAGACTTTGACGATCCGACTACAAACATGCACGACGTTGCGCCTTAGCAATCGCTAAACCAACTCCGAGAGGTTATTGACCACGCCGGAGCACAATCAACTCCGACCACGAAGGTGTATTCCTGCAAGCAATCGAAAAACAAGCAAGAATATGATAAAGCAATCTGAATATTGCGAGTATATATGAAGTATTGATAAACGTGGGGATCCGTAAGCGGTCTTGGTCTGGTCGTTGGACACAAACGAAGTACACGAAGTTGCAATGGCTAACTTTAACTAAACAAATCCCAAGGAAAAAGCTACTAGATGGATCTACTTATATAGGATCAAGGGGTGGCGGCCAAGGAGGTGGTAGGACGTCCCAAGGCAGCCTAAAACTAACCCTAGGTCGTACAAGGCCAATGGGCCCAAGCGGAGGTGACGTAACACCTTTGGACTTGTAGTTTGACTCGGATTCTGCTGCAGCATCAGATTGTTTCGTCCATAACTCAACGCTCCGGACGAATTTGAAGGTGAATCCAATTGGGTTGGAAGGTGCACGAAATCTATTTTCCAATAAAAAAAGAATCACCCAATTTGGAGTCCGGATGAAAAAGTTATTGACGTTTTGAGTCAGGTATGTCTGCAGTAGTCCGAATCTGAGTCCGTAACGTGAGAGACTTGGACTCTATCTTCTCTTGGTCCAAAAGTGACGTGAGAGGACTTTTGAACAGCACCTAAACTTCTCCTTTTCCCTTATCTTCATATGTGTATTGTACAAATGTCCCATACACCTACAATTAGACAAAACACAAAAGTATGTGATGTATTTTTGTTCTGGATAACATAAATAGATTATTGAATAGTTTGCACTAGAAATCACCTGACAAATATGCATGTATGCAATATTTTTGGTCTTATCCAAGGTAGTCATGTCCTCATCAAGTGCAAGCGCCAAGGAACAACTACACCATCCGCGAGGGAAGCCTGGAAGCGACGACGGAAGAAGACGATGCTGCTGAAGCTACAGCGGCCGGACATCCGGGCCAAGGGCCGGACATCCGCTACCGTGCAGTCGCTCACGAACTGCACCAGCAGAAGGCCAAAGCATCAGCGACCGAACATCCGGCCCGTGTGCCCGGACATCCGGCGCCACGCCACAGCCCGGACATCCGGCATCGCCCCCGGAAATCCGGTGTGAGACACCCGAAGCCACCCGCTCGGCCGGACATCCGGCCAACCGCCTTGACATCCGGCGCCTCACGAGAGCCCGGACATCCGGCCCGTCATACAGGCAGAGTCAGACCAAAGGCCCATGTATCCCTTTCCCACTTACCCCTTCGTGGCTAAGACTATATATACTCCTCCCCCTCCTCCTAGTTAGGGGTAGCAAATATGATAGCTCATTCTTAGGTGACCTTTGCTCCTACCTCTACTCTTGAGAGAGAGAGACTACCACTCCCATGGAGTTCAAGACCTCCATGTGAGAAGATCTGCGGATATCATCAAGACCCCTCGTGGGAAGATCCATCTAGGATATCATCAAGACCTCCTCTTGGAGATGAACCTTACCTTGTATCTTTCCCTTTGTTGTTCATGTAACTTGTGATCTTGTGTGTTTGATTGTCTAGTGGATGTGTGATTGGACTTGTTCTTGAATGTTTCCCCTTGTGATTTCTCTCCGTTCTTCCCCGTGTTCATCGTGTTCTTCGAGGGATCCCACTCCAAACGTGAAAGATCGGCCTACACCGGGTTAGCCCCGTATCATATGGTATCATGAGCCACGTTTATCACGTATTTGGAGTCCCTCCCACCGTTTTCTAGCCTTCTTTTGCTTGATTTCGTCCTAAATCCGAAAATCCCCACCAAAAATAGCCCCAATTTTTTTTTGTGATTTGATGGTTTGATGATGTTTTGTTGATTTTGATCCATGGATTTGCTTGGTTTCGAGTGGATCTAGCATTTCCCCAAGTTTCCCCACTTTCCATCCACGAAATCTCTCCAATTTTGACCTTGAAATCATCAATTTCCGCTTCAAATCGAAGTTCCTCGAGTTCATCCTCGATTTGGAGCCCGGACATCCGCCCGACCCCGGACATCCGGCCAGCCCGGAAATCCGGCCATTAGCCCGACATCCGGCTCTGGAGCGCATTTCACGCTGTTCTGGACATCAGGTCCCGGAAATCCGCCCGACCCCGGATGTCCGGCCCCAGGATTTCAGTTTTTCCGTTTCACCGTTTCGGCCATAACTAATTCATCCGGAGTCCGATTTTGATGTTCTTTAGCTCGTTTTGAAGCTATTGACATCCCCCATCCCATAAAAATACTACCACCACCATTTGACTCCATCAAAGTTTTGGAACTTTGGCATCGTTGCCTAGGGCTTCCACCACATCCTCCGTGATAACCACCACCGACTTCCGCAACCTAACCCAAATTGTTCCCTATAGCATTAGTGGTTGTTTGAGTTGTGATTCGTGTCTCCTAAGGTGTTTAGGCTACTTAGGACGGTTGCATCTTCATCAACCACCACCACCACCATAACTTCCGCATAGGCTTGCCCACCATACACTTCAACCACCTCAACTTAACCCAATTTTGTTTGTGTTGAGAGTTGTGTCTCCTAAGGTGTTTCGGCTACTTAGGGACCGTGTTTCCAACTCCGACACCGTGTATAGTTCACCACCTTACCCTCGACTTCCTCATTGCGTCTCAAAACCCCATCATTGCATTTCCGCAATCCCATTGAGCTCCCGCAAAACTACCACCGCATTCCCGCTACCACCATTTGACATTTGTCCTTGAGATTTTGAGTTGTGGTTTTTCCGTTTCCTAAGGTGTTTCGGCTACTTAGGGACGAGTCTCCATCATCTTGGTATCTACATCAAGAACACCGCCACTCATCATCATCAAAGGACGGTAACCTCGACGACACCATTGTATATTCCCCTTGCAATTGCATTGATAACCCCTAGCCCATTTTATGCGTTACTTGCCTATCGAGACTAGCCATTTGAGTATTGCCGTCAACGTTACTAGTGCACATTAGTGATCATTCATCTACACCATCCATTGCATACATACCATATCATATTGGTATCCTATCATCCAATGTGTCACAATATCGTTCCCGCATATACACAATAGCTATCTTGGTTTGTGCATTGTGCAAAAGTGGCCATAGAAAAAAAAAGAGAATAAGCTTTTAAGCAAAGAAAGAGAGAGAGCAAAGAGCTGATAAGCAAGAGCCATAGCATCATACCTCAATACATCATATGGTATCATACTTGATCATCTTGGATCATCTTGTGAGAAACACCGGGAACCATACATACATAGCATACTTGGGATAGAAGTTTACCCATTTTGCATCTTATAGGTTGTGCACAAGTGTCGTATCCGCCAATAGAGCAATCGTGCTAGCGTCTCTCTTGAGTTGTGCAACACGAGCGTTTTCCGTGGATTCCACATTTTGTGCTCATTCCTTGGTTGCACGACCCCATTTATCTATCCGGGTGTGTGTTTCCGTGTGCCACATATTGCTATTGGTCTACTTGTTTCGCTTGCGAATTTGTGAATCTCTTTCAACATTATTGACTCTTGCTAACATTTTGCATCAAATTTTTGTGCCACTATCCTCACCGAGCTCTACCATAAGCTTTAATTGATAGGTGTGAGTGAACAAGTCCGGTACCAATTCCACTATTCTTTCATTTCACATTGAGTGAAATGGGATACATCCTCAACTTTGGGAAAAGGTAACTTGGTATTGTTTATCTCATTTCCTACTCACCTCTACTCGAGTCTTGTGATGGATAGGCAAGGCATTTCACCTTCGGTCTACAACAACAATGACGAAGTTCGATGCCACGAACAACAACTCCGATGCCAAGATGCAAGCTCAAATGGAGGAGATCAAAGCCCTCATCAAGTCCTACAAGCGATCTTCCTCATCTTCGAGAAGACGCTCAAGAGCACATGTTACCGAGCTACCATCTCCGGCAAGATCACATCGGCATCGACACCATCACCACCAAGAACGTGAAGGTCAAGAGCTCTACATCAACAACCGCTCAATGACTTCACCATCTCCCTTGGCATCTTCGCCAAGCGACTTCAAGGCATCTTCGCCTACGGACATACGACATCTTCGCCAACAAGCACCCCAAGACTATGCTCAAGAGAAGCTCCCCAACCTCAAGTCCGCGACTTCCACGAGCTACTACGACCTCGACATCGACCACGCGATTCCTTTCTATGGGACTCACGAACCCGAGGAGTATCTCGAGTGGGAGCGCTTAATGGATGACTACCTCAAGCTACATCAAGTTCCTCCCAAAGATCAAGTGAAGTGCGCTACAAGAAACTTCCACGACTACGCCTCAACTTGGTGGCTTCACACACCTTCGGAGTACTACGACATGAGTTGGCCAGAGACAAAGAGAGCTTTGCGGCGAGAGTTTGTGCCTCCAACCTACACGGAACAACTTCAAGGAGATGAAGATTGCCTTGCGACGAGCCGGCGTGGACGACCCCATTTCGATGAAGTTCCTGATGTAGGGTGGAACCCTATGTGGGCGATTTTTCACATTGGAGCGGATCCTACGGGGAATCACGAGGAACACACGGAAGAACACGAGAGAAAAGAGAGAGAAATCACGAAACCGACAAGAGATCAATCACACAAGTGCTAGATTACCGATCGCATAAAGTGGCACAAGATTCAAGATCAACAAAGGTAAGATACAAACGGTAACCGTTCTTCTCCATGAGGAGGCCTTGGGGGGGTCCACCCTAGAAGGGGGTCTTGAATCCGCTTGGGGGATCTTCTCCGGAGAGGTCCTGATCTCGGTGGAGAAGTAGCCAAGTGGATGAGCAAAGGCTCTCACACAAGAATATGAGCTAATCCAATGCTAACCCTAGAAAGTTGGGGAAGAAGGAATATATATAGTCTAGGGGGCGAAGGGGTACAAGGGTTGCGGCCCAAACGAAGTCAACACACAGGCGTCGGACGTCCGGAAGGCGTCGGACGTCCGGAGGCTTCGGACGGTCCGGACGTCCGGACGGGTTTCAAGGCGTCCGTAGAGAATCAGCTTCTGTCGTGGCGGCCCGGACGTCCGGAGACGGTCGGTCGTCCGGAGCTTCGTGACGGTCCGGATGTCCGGAAGTTGTCGGTCGACCGTAGATTCGATTCGGGCGTGCGTCGGTCGGACATCCGGAGGCTTCGGTCGTCCGTAGTTCTGGTTCGGGTGGCAAAGTGCCGGACGTCCGGAGAGTCCGGTCGTCCGGGTCCTGGGACTCGTCGGACGTCCGGAAGGCGTCGGTCGTCCGGTGCCTGTGCCTTCAGCAGCATCTCTTCTTCTTCTTCAATATGCTTGGAGTCCTCGCTGTCTTGGCTCTCGCAAGTAGTTGATCCTTGGCTCACCTCCATGTACCTGATTACACATAGAGTCTCCGAATGAGGTAGTAGCCATGTCTCGTGAGTAGGAAGAGGGAGTTAGGAGAGGAGCGAATTCACCTTATCTTCGATAGCCTTAGCTCGGGCTCTTGTCATGGGTCCTAGTGGCGTTGAGGGAGATGTAGGCACGTCCATGGGGATGAGCGCGGGATGCTCCGCATCATCTCCCCCTTGGGAGAGATCCGACCTCGGATCAAAAGCTTCATCTCCATGGTAAGGTGCGAGGTCCTTGACGTTGAAGATGTCGCTCACATTGTACTTGTCTCGAGGTAGGTCAATCTTGTAGGCGTTGTCGCTAGAAGCGTGCTAGCACCTTGAAAGGTCCATCGGCTCTAGGAAGAAGCTTGGACTTGCGTTCTTTGGGGAAGCGTTCCTTGCGAAGGTGTAGCCACACTAGATCACCAATGTTGAAGACCCCGGGTTGCTTGTTGACGTTGAGCTTGGACGCTAGTCGTTGTACTTGGCGCCGATGGTTTGTCTTGTATCATCATGCATCTTGTTGATGTAGCTTGCCCGTGCACTCGCATCCATGTTGGTGCGCTCTTGTAGAGGAAGAGGTAGAATGTCCAATGGGGACAAGGGGTTGAAACCGTAGACGACCTCAAGGGGGACTTGCCGGTAGTTGAATGTCTTGCACGATTGTAGGCGCATTTCGGCGATGGGTAGACATGCTTCCCATTCCTTGATGTTCTTCTTTATCAAGACACGAAGTAGAGTGGATAGTGTGCGGTTCGTCACCTCCGTTTGGCCATCGGTTTGAGGATGGAATGCCGAGGAGAACAAGAGCTTGATTCGAGTTTGGCGATAGGGTCTTCCAAAAGTAACTCAAGAACTTGACGTCACGATCGGAGACGATTGTCTTTGGTACGCCATGGAGTCGCAAGATTTCCCTACAAAAGAGATTGGCAACATGTGAAGCATCGTCTATCTTGTTGCAAGGTATGAAATGTGCCATCTTAGAAAATCTATCCACAACAACAAAGACGGAATCCTTGCCATTTTGAGTCCTAGGCAAACCGAGTACAAAATCCATACTAATGTCTTCCCATGGTTGATATGGAATTGGAAGGCATGTAAAGACCATGAGATTGAGCTTTAGACTTAGCTTTGCGACATGTATAGCATCGGTTGGTGAAGCGTGAGACGTCATGAACATCTTGGGCCAAAAGTAGTTGTTGGAGAGCGTGGCGAATGTCTTGTCGCGTCCAAAGTGTCCCATGAGTCCGCCTCCATGAGCCTCTTGCAAAAGGAGCAAACGAAGAGAAGACTCGGAATGCAAAGTTTGTTAGCTCTCATAAGATAACCATCCTTGATGTAATATTGTTCCCAAGACGTATCGGCCAAACACTTAGCATAAGGAGAAGCAAAAGATGGATCATGCTCATACAAGTCTTTTATATGCTCAAAACCAATAACATTCAACTCAAGCTGAGTGACAAGCATGCATATGCGTGAAAGCTGCGTTAGCAACTACATTTTCTTTACCCTTAATGTACTTGATCACATAAGGAAAAGATTCAATGAATTCACTCCATTTGGCATGACGCTTGTTCAATTTAGTTTGACCTTTGAGGTACTTAAGCGTTTCATGATCGGTATGGATGACAAACTCATGAGGTCTAAGGTAATGTTCCCAAACATGTAGCACACGCACTAAAGCATACAATTCTTTGTCATAGATGGGATAATTAAGTTGAGCACCGGAGAGTTTTTCACTAAAATAAGCAATGGCTCGTTTTCTTGCATCAAAACTCCGCCAATTCTGGTACCACTTGCATCACAATGAACCTCAAAAGTTTTGTCAAAGTTGGGCAAAGCAAGAATCGGAGCATGAGTAAGTAAAGACTTGAGCTCATCAAAAGCGGTTGATTGTAAAGTTCCCCAAACAAAGGGGTATTCTTCTTGCTCAAAGCATGCAAAGGAGCGGCAATTGTGCTAAAATCTTTCACAAAGCGACGATAGAAACCCGCAAGACCAAGAAAACTTCGCACTTGTTGCAAATTTGTGGGTTGGGGCCAAGTTTTAATTGCTTCAATTTTAGATTCATCAACATGGACACCCTTTGAGGAAACTACAAAACCCAAGAAAACCACTTTGTCAACTCCAAAAGTGCATTTTTTCAAGTTTGCATAAAGGCTTTCCTTGTAAGAGTTTGCAACACAGATTTTACATGATTGATGTGCTCTTTCATGGTTTTGCTAAACACAAGAATATCATCAAAGTAAACCACAACAAAGACTCCAATATAAGGACGAAGCACATGATGCATAAGACGCACAAAAGTACCGGGAGCTTCCGAAAGACCCATAGGCATCACTAACCATTCATATAATCCAAATTTGGTTTTGAAAGCAGTTTTCCATTCATCACCCTCTTGTATGCGTATTTGATAATAGCCACTTTTAAGATCAATTTTTGAGAAAAAGTTGGCTCCACTAAGTTCATCAAGCATATCATCTAAGCGAGGAATGGGATGCCTATATCGAACGGTGATAGCATTGATAGGTCTACAATCGGAACACAAGCGGAAACTTCCATCGGGCTTAGGCACAAGAATAACGGGAACGGCACAAGGGCTTAAGCTTTCACGTACATGACCGTTGTCGATGAGTTGTTGTACTTGTCGTTGAATTTCCTTGGTTTCTTCCGGATTGACTCGGTATGGAGCTTTGTTTGGAAGAGGCGCCCGGGATGAGGTCAATTCGATGCTCTATCCCTCGAAGAGGAGGTAGACCCGAGGTAGCTCATCGGGAAAACATCTTGAAATTCCTGCAAAAGAGATTGAAACACCAAAGGTAGTTCGTGAATGGTGTTAGTTTTGGTTCTCCATCCTTGCACACAAGGACAAAGTGCATCACACTCGATGGGTTCTCACACACTTCTCTCATCTCACTTTTGGTGGCAAATAGAATGAGGTTTTTCTCTCTAGGCGAAGAGTCGCTCAAATTTGGCTTGTGGCTCTCACTCACTTTTGGGTGGATCACTTTCTCACTCTTGTCTCTATGAGGAGTGGCTTGTTTGTCGGCTATCACTTGACTAGGAGACATAGGTCGTAGCACATATTCTTTCCCTTTCATCTTGAAGCTATAGTGATTGGTACGCCCATTGTGTATGACACCACGGTCGAATTGCCATGGTCGACCAAGAAGTAGGTGACAAACGGTCATTGGGACCACATCACACTCCAAAGTGTCTTCGTATGCACCAATTTTGAAAGAGACTAGGACCGTATGCTCAACTCGTATAGTGCCGGAATCACTTAGCCATTGCACCTTGTAAGGATGCGGTGCTTCCTTTTTGCCAATTGGAGCTTGGAGCATAGTTCTTCACTTGCCAAGTTGTGGCAACTACCTCCATCGATGATGACCTTGATGGACCGTCCATTGATGCCGGCTTTTGTGTGGAAGATGTGGCATCGTTGGTCTTCTTCTTGTTGATGTTGAAGAGTCAAGACCTTGGAGACAACGAGGGCGGGGCTCGAATCCTCATCACAAAAGACTTGATCATCTTCTTCTTCGTTCACTTGCGGTGCATGGCCACTTGCTCAAGAGCTTCCATCTCCTCTTCACTCATGGAGTCATATGTGCCATCGTCGTTGAGGATCATGGTGCGCTTGTTGGTGCATTCGTATGACTTGTGGCCTCGGCCACCGCAAGTGAAACACTTGAAGGAGCTTGTCTTGATGGTCTCATCGGTCGGAGTAGAGGATGAAGCACGCGGCTTGATGTTGCTTGTAGTAGGAGGAGGACGACTTGAGCTTGTCGAAGTCTTCTTGTAACTTGACTTGTCGTCGTTTCTTGAAGAAAGTTTGGTTGATGTAGATGATGGAGGAGTCGTTGAAGCTTGGTTGTTGGAGGAGCCGTAGTTCTTTGATGATTAATTGGCGCATTTGAAGTCATCTTGCACTTCATGCCCGCCTTTGTAGCTTGATGCACGAGCTCAATGAGGGATGAGTATGGTTGGAAGTCGGCGATCTTCTTGATGGGATGATTGAGTCCATTCAAGAAACGTGCCATAGTTTGCTCATCATCTTCCTTGACATTGGCTCGAATCATGGCTATCTCCATTTCCTTGTAATATTCTTCAACGCTCTTTGTTCCTTGCTTGAGTAGTTGGAGTTTCTTGAAGAGGTCGCGGTTGTAGTAGGTTGGCACAAACGTGCTCGCATGACATCCTTCATTTGAGCCCAAGTGGTGATTGGAGGTTCACCTCTTGCTTGTCGTCAGCTCAATGATTTGTTCCCACCATATGAGCACATAGTCTTGGAACTCAAGTGATGCCATAGCGATTTTCTTCGCTTCATCGTAGTTGTGCAAGCGGAAGATTTTGTCAACCTTCAATGCCCATGAGAGGTAGTCTTCGGGTCATTGCTTCCATTGAACTTGGGCATGGTGAATTTTAGCTTGTCAGAAGCGTTGCTCTTCATTGTGTTGTTGACGGTGTTGATGATGACGTCCTTGGCGTGGATTGTATTCGTCTTCATGTTGCTCTTGGCGCGGAGGAAGACCATGATCAACTTGCCCTTGTTGAACTTGAGGTTGAGGTGGAGCTTGACGAGCTTGTGGAGGAGCTTGAGGAACTTGTCGTTGTGCATGAGGTTGGTAGTTCCTCTCTTGGATTTCTTCTCGAAGGGCTTCCTCTTGATTGCGCCGTTCGCGATTGCGGTTGGCGAAGGCTCTACTTGATTCTTGAAGGGCACGTTACACCTCAAGAGCTTGCGCCTCACGTTGTCGTTGTTGAAGACGTTGAGCCTTGGCGTCTTGTTCGTCTTGGTGAAGACGTGCTCGTTCTTCCTCTTGGTGGCGACGAAGACGTTGTCGTTCTTGAGCTTGAGCAAAAGCCTCTTCATTAGATTGAGGACGAGGAACTTGATCATCAACTTGCTCTTGTGAATGCTTGTCATGTAGCGGGTTGCGAGATGCATGACGGTCTTGGCGCGCAGCTCGTCGAAGAGTGTTCGATGACGGTGTACTTGAGTCGTAGAAGGTGTCGTCGGAATGTCGACTCGAGCGGCTCCGTCTTGATGATGAAGAAGTTGAATGATGCCGGTTTCTCATCAACGCGCGGATCTCGTTCATTCGTGCATCATTCTCTTGCTTGTGAGCCTCGAACTTGTTGTCGAAGTAGTCTCTTGTACGTTGCTCGGAGAGTCGCAAGTCGGTGGCGAGGTTGTCGATGCGGTCGCTCATTGCTTGTTGTTCTTGGTGCAACGCTTCGTTGTGCACCAAATAGGTGGTTCTTGGTGACATATGAAGACATGTCGTCGTCTTGCTCGTTGAAGAGTGGGTTGGTAGAAGAACTTGGCCTATCCATCATTCCAAGCAAAATGTGAGTGGTAGAACGGAAAAGAACTTATACCAATGTACCTTTGACCGATGTTGAAGATGAATCAAGTTCACTCAAATGCGGACAATGAAATAGCACTCTTGGTACCGATTCTTGTCGGTTCTCACACCTACACAGGTAAAAGCTTTATGGTGGAGCTCGGTTAGGATGGTGGCACAAAATTTGATGCAATTGTAAGTGAGACTCAATAAAGTTGGAAATGATTCACAAATTTGCAAATGCAACAAGTAGACCAATAGCAAGATAAGGTACACGGAAACACACACGCAAAAGATAATATGGGGTTATGCAACCAAGGATAAGCCAAAATGTGGAATTCACCAAGATGCTCTTGTTGCACAACACTAGAGAGACGCTAGCACGATTGCACAATAGGCGGATACGAACTTGTGCACAACCTACTAAGCAAAATGCAACGACTTCTACCCAAGTATGCTATATGTATGGTGTTTCGATGTGTTGATCCAAGATGATCAAGTATGACAATCTTAATGTTGTATGATGCTATGGTTCTTGCTCATAAGCTCTTTGTTTATCTTTCTCTCTTTGCTTAAAAGCTTGAATGGCTCTTTCTCTTTTGAGCTCTTTTCTCATGCAAAACTTCACGAACCAAGATAGCAATTGTGTATGTGATGATAACATTGTGACACACAAGTTGATGGTAAGATATGCACCACTTTGGTATGGTATGTATGCTATGGAGTATGATCACTAATGTGCACAAGTCATGTTGCCGGCAATACTCAATGTCTAGTCTTGATGGGTAAGCAACGCGAAAGATGGGCTATGATGGTTATCAATGCAATTGCAAGTAATGTCAAAGGTGTCGACGATGTTACCGTCCTTGACGAAGATGAGCGGTGGTGATGTTGATGTTGAACCGTACCTAGATAGTCAAAACACAAAAGGATACTGAAAACCCCAACTCAAATTCTCAAGGCATAATTTGGCAACGTTGTCGAATTGGAAGTGGGAAAGGCTAAGGTGGTGTTATGCGGAAGTGGTGGAGGTAAGTGGGAGTGTATGTGGGCACGGGACAAAATTTGGCGAAAGTTAGGCTTCGAAGTCCGTGGTGGAGTAGCGGAGGGTGTGGTGGAAGCCCTAGGCAAAGATGCCAAAGATCACAAAATTTGATGTAGTCAAATGATGTTGGTGGTATTTTTGTTGGAAGGGATGTCAATAGCTTCAAAACGAGCTAAAGAACATCAAAATCGGAGTTCGGATGAATTAGTTATGGACAAAACAAAAATCAGCCAAGTGGGAATCTACAGTTACGGACGTCCGGAAAAGGTCGGATGTCCGGGCGTCAGACGTCCGGAAAAGTCGGAAATCCGTAAATTCAGTTCGGGTTAGGGGTTCCGGTCGTCCGGAAAGGTCGGACGTCCGTCGTTTCAGGGCTCGGACGTCCGTAAAACTCCATCGTCCGGTGGGTCGGGTCAACGCGAAAATTGAGATCCGGACTTAATTTTGAGCGGAATTTTGGGATTTTGGGGTCAAAATTTGCGGGATTTTGTGGATGAAAGATAGGGAAACTTGGGGAAATGCTAGATCCACTCGAAACCAAGCAAATCCATGAATCAAAATCAACAAAACTTCATCTAACCAACAAATCACAAAAAAAATTTGGGGCTATTTTTGGTGGGGATTTTCGAATTTAGGACGAAATCAACAAAATCAAGCTAGAAAAAGAGGGGTAGGGGCTCCAAAAACGTGATCAACCTAAGCTCTGATCCATAGATGATGTAGGGTGGAACCCTACGTGGGCGATCTTTCACGTTGGAGCGGATCCTACGGGGAATCACGAGGAACACACGGAAGGATACGAGAGAAAAGAGAGAGAAATCACGAAACCGACAAGAGATCAATCACACAAGTGCTAGATTACCGATCGCATAGAGTGGCACAAGATTCAAGATCAACAAAGGTAAGATACAAACGGTAACCGTTCTTCTCCGTGAGGAGGCCTTGGGGGTCCACCCTAGAAGGGGTCTTGAATCCGCTTGGGGGATCTTCTCCGGAGAGGTCCCGATCTCGGTGGAGAAGTAGCCAAGTGGATGAGCAAAGGCTCTCACACAAGAATATGAGCTAATCCAATGCTAACCCTAGAAAGTTGGGGAAGAAGGAATATATATAGTCTAGGGGCGAAGGGGTACAAGGGCTGCGCCCAAACAGAAGTCAACATAGGCGTCGGACGTCCGGAAGGCGTCGGACGTCCGGAGGCTTCGGACGGTCCGGACGTCCGGACGGGCTCGGCGTCCGTAGAATCAACTTCTGTCGTGGTAGCGGGACGTCCGGGAGGCGGTCGGTCGTCCGAGCTTGAACGGTCCGGATGTCCGGAAGTTGTCGATCGTCCGTAGATTCGATTCGAGGCGTCGTCGGTCGGACATCCGGAGGCTTCGGTCGTCCGTAGTTACAGTTCGGTGGCAAAAGTGCGGACGTCCGGGAGTCCGATCGTCCGGGTCCCGGGACTCGTCGGACGTTCGGAAGGCGTCGGTCGTCCGTGCACTGTGCCTTTCAATGACATCTCTTCTTCTTCTTCAATATGCTTGGAGTCCTCGCTGTCTTGGCTCTCGCAAGTAGTTGATCCTTGGCTCACCTCCATATACCTGATTACACATAGAGTCTCCGAATGAGGTAGTAGCCATGTCTCGTGAGTAGGAAGAGGGAGTTCGGAGAGGAGCGAATTCACCTTATCTTCGATAGCCTTAGCTCGGGCTCTTGTCATGGGTCCTAGTGGCGTTGAGGGAGATGTAGGCACGTCCATGGGGATGAGCGAGGGATGCTCCGCATCAGTTCCACTTCATGATGGGATTGCACAACGACATCTCCAAGACCATCTTCCTCGAGAACTACAAGTCCATTGACGACTACTACATTGATGCTCTAAAGGCGGAACAAGAACTCATGAAGGCCAAGGCTTCTCCACCCCAAGCACACTTCGCGGCGACCAAGCTCTACGACAAGCATGAGGCTAGTACCACCAAGATGTCCAAGCCCGACAAGCTCCAAGACGTGCTCCCAAGTGCAACTTCACCGCCATCCCTCTTTGTGGCATTGATGATGCCGAGTCTACCTTGACTCTTTTTCAAGATGGTGCGGCGACAAGTACGACTACGGAGACCTTCAAGGACCAAGCTTTGGAGGCAAGCGACAAGGTGGCGAGCAAGGATGATGCTTCCATCTTAGGAGGCGAGAGTGATGTTGTGCCATCTTCGGCCTTCATCCACGATTTAGAGTGATGTTGAGCCATCTTCGCCTTCATCCACGACGAGAGCGATGATGTGCCATCTTCGGCCTTCATCCACGGCATTTACGACTACGAGACGGTTGAGCATGGGATTTTCCCTTGACCACGGCGATGTATGATGACTTGAGTGACTTGTGCCACCATATTGAGAGTGAGAGTGACTTCACCACTAGCCCCATATATGATGAGTTGCCACAATTCCCATGTGAGGAGAGCCACAACCCCCACCACTTGAGTGAGATGAGTGACTCCACCATATATGAGATTGAGTGCACCTACTTTGAGGGAGTGAGTGAACCACCACATAGAGAGAGTGAGATAGTTGATAGGGCATGTGAGGCCACTACGATTTCTAACGACTTAACCTCTACCTCTATTGTGTCTTCTCATTTGGTGCTAGGTCCCATATATGATGACGCCACGATCCTCGACGACTTCGTCCCTCCCTTTGGACAAGACGATGGCCATGGTGGAATATGATGCACCCCCACATGGTTCCATCAAGATGAAGATGACCACCATTTGGTCTTTCCCACCTCACCTACACCACTTGAGTGGAATGAACAAGGTAACATAGGTGAAGGTGATGCTCAAGTCCCACTAGTGGACATTCTTGACATTGATTGCTTGCATGATGTTGATCAACCTATTTCCGTGCTTCCTGCTAGTGCGACTTCCTCATGTCTTGACTTGCCAATTTATGATGAATATGATGATGATCATGTTGAGTTGCCTAGTTGTGATGCCATGTTACATAGGATTTCTTGTGACAATTCTTTAGGTCACATCATGTTTGACAACCCACTTGACTTGTCATATACTATACATGAGATCAATCATATGTCATATTTGCAATCTCATCTTAGTGACTATGCATATGCCATTAAAATTAACCCTATTTGCACTTATGGCATAGATGACAAGCCCATGGTTCTTGGCATTTTTTTTCTTGTGATGATATTGATATGCTTCCTTTGCATCATTTATCTCATATGCCATGCCATGACTACCTAGCCGGATATGCATTGTTTGGGATGTTGTCCATTTTCTCCATATGATGTTTCCAATATTGCTCATGAGGAGACCCCATAGTTTCCTCATACATTTTAGGAGATTTTGATTCATCCTATCCATTGCATGATCCCAATACTTGTGTGCACCATATGCTCCCCATGAATAAACATGATATTGATGTGCCATATACTTGCATTCTCAATTTGTGTCCCCATCGTGTCATACATAACAACTATTATTTCATGATGGATGACATGTTCTTATACCATGCATCAAATTTCTTTGAGCGATGCTTATCTTGTGCTAACTCACATGTGCACATACACATCATGATGGATGATGTGTACATTTACCACGCGCACAATTTCTTTGGTTTGTGTCTCTTTTGTGTAGGTACCCATGAATACTTGTCAAACTCGCAATCCCACAAGTTGACAAAACGAGCTCTAGAGAGCAACGATTATTTGGGATCCCATGGATTGTCTTTCCCACCGCTCTCTTCGCGCAAAGACTTCGCGCATTTCTTCTACATGGCCCTCACTTGGCTATGGGTTATTGTCCATTACATATTCTATGCCCATCTTGCCATGTTCACTTTGCATGATATGCCTATCCCTATGCCTTTTCCATGCATTTGTGACCCATGCTTTGCTTTACACATGATGATTGACTCTCATACTTGTATGTGTATTTGCAAGCTTGGTGGAGATATCACTTGTTATTGCCATGTTCTATTCATGACCCATTCCTATGATGATACTTTCATCTTGCTTTGTGTTCGTGCTTGCGATATGTCATGTGCATTTTCTTTGCCTATTATTTGCTCACATGACATGATTGCCATGATTTACTCTAGTGTGTTGCATCTTCGCTCCACTAGTTTGCACGACTTGATTACAATGCTTGCTTATGTTGCATCACCAATGATTCATACTTGCTCATTTCATGCGGTTGATGACAACCATCTATATGCTTTGCACATGATTCATATTGCTTCTTGTCATATATCTCTATGTGTTGCCTCCCTCATGCTAGATGATTTGCCATGTATTGAGTGCAACAATGATTCTCTTCTTGCTCATGAGATTGCCCCATAGCATTCTCGCATATATTTGGAGATTTTGACATAAATCTTGTGAAGCATGCTTGTCTTACTTCTTTGCACCATCTACCTAATGCCATGAATATTGCCATTGTTGCATCATATTATTCATGCACTTGTCGGCATCTTGTATATTTCGTCCAAGGCCTCATGAACTCATTAGGGTGGCTTCAAAGTCCTGGAATCATCACTTGTCGGCATCTTGTATATTTCTTTTCATTGTTTGCATTATTGAATTATCGGTTGCATCGTCGTGTCGAGTTGCTGGTCTTAGTGTCTAGTTCGTTTAGAGTTTCGAGTTCTGTTCACATTAGTCACGCCGCTGCTGCATCGTTATCCCTTCCGTTGACCACCATCCATCCATCAATTTCCACCACGTGCTACCCACCGTTCATTGTCATAATCATAGTTGAGATCGTTCACATCTTCACTTGATCCAATCTGCATCTTATCTAGTTTGTTTGCAAAGAGGGAGAGAGAAAAAAAGAGATAAAAGAAGTAAAAAAAAGTTAGAGAAAAAAAAGAAAGAAAAAGGAAAAAGAGTGTGAGAAAAAAAAGAGAGAAGAAAAAAAAACAAAGTTCGGATCTATCTAGACTCAATTTCGTAGCTGAATTCGGATTGAAATCTGTTTTGTGCACTGTTCAGTAAATCAGGCATAACTTCCTCATACGAAGTCCGTTTTGGCTCCGCGAGTACTCAAATTAAAGCTAGAGACAAGCCGCATCTAAATAGTTGCAGAAGCTAGTTCAATATTTGGCACCTCAAAATCGGCTTCTACATAGGTCTTTTTGCCCTCTGAAGTTCGTGAACACAGCTTATTCCAGTTTTTCGAACCAGTTTTAGAATTTTTTGACTCCTCATATCAACTCGGAATTGAGTGATTCTTTTTGCATTGGAAAGCTTGAGTTAGTAGCATTCTTTGAAAAAGTTATCAGAAAATTGGCTCAAACTTTTCAAGAGGAAAATTGGAGAGAGAGTTGTTGTATATCCTGCTTGGCAGTTGTTTTTCATCATTATCTTTATTGCCGTTGTGATCTTCACTTATATCTTGCTGTCCAGAGCTACTTATTATCCTTCATTGATGCTAGTTGTGCTACGACGTGACCTCATTAGTGTTCTAGGCTCGCGTCTCTAGTCTGGTCTAGCCTAGGACCCGACAAAGATCGTCGTTGAGCGTTTATTCAACATTGCATATATGAATTGATTATTGCTAAAAAAATTTTGCTACCATATATAGCCAACCTAGCTCCACATATTTCTACACCGTGTATACGTACGTTCCCCTGGCAATCGCTTTACACAATCTTCAGAGTTACTTGACACCGCTGGTTGCCTGTCACCACCTGCCGCATGGTAAGAACTTGTAAGATATTGATATTTGATTTACTGTGAGCACTTTACAACCACATCCTAGTAGTTCATAGGAACATTATTCTTGAATTTTGTTTCTTGTTTCTACTAATCATGACAGGTTCCGGAGATAGAAGTTCTTGGACGACGGACACATCTTCATCATCACGAGAGTTGGGACAACACACACAAGCATATGGTCGGGTATGTCTTTACCATCATTTGAGGGTAGATTTAATCCTGCTATTTATCTAGCTTGGGATCTTGAATTAGAAGAAGTTTTTAGTCACCATGATTTTTACGAACTTGAGAGAGTACGAGCTACCACTAGAGCATTTACTGGTTTTGCTTACATTTGGTGGAGTGTACATTGTAAGAAAAACATTGATAACCAACCCACAACTTGGAAAGTGTTGAAAGCTGTAATGAGACAACAATTTTTCCTCCTTACTATCGTCGTGAATTGCTTCGCAAATTTGAACAATTAAAACAAGGCAGTAACACTGTTCATGCTTACTACAAAGAGTTCAAATCTTATATGCATCATTGTGACATAGAAGAATCTGAGGATGATACAATGAATAGATTTTTTGGTGGTTTGAACCATGATATCCGTGCAAGATTTCACTATATTCCTTGTTCCATTATTGGTATGTATGTTCGCTTGTACCTTTGAGAGACAGCTACAGGAGGATGCATTGGGTGACTACAACAACTACTATTCCAGTTCATGCTCACCATCGTCAGTTGGTTTTCCTCCACCGTTGCACCTACTAGAGCAGCCCCACCCCAGATTGTGAGCGCGACACCATCTCAAGTGTATGGTGCATTATCAAGGCCCGTACCTACATCAGCTACGTCTTTGCGACAAGGTAACAAAGAAGGTATTAATGATATAACTTCACATGAGAATGATGCATCCCTAGTTAACTTGAATGCATCATGTGTTGAGTTACACAGTGATTTGAGCACATCACCTATTTTAGAGAATCTTGATACTATCATGAATGCGTCATGTGATCAAACAACTGAAATACCAACAATTTTGAGTGCACCCATTGAATTAACTATTGATGCAAAAGAATCAATTTTTAATCATTTTGATATGACCTCTAATCTGCGTGATGATTCTGTGTCGAATGACTTATTGCATGTTTGCTTATTTAAGCATGTTGTAGCATGTAAACTTGATGCAAGTAAGGTTTATTCACCAATGTTGGGATGGTTTAATGATGAACATTGTCAATCTTTTGAAATGAATAAGAGCTTCACTTATATGTGCAAACTGAGTTGTAATATTTCATGCTTTCTACTTCTTGTGATAATGTTTTGGCTTTAGATTTTATGAACTATGCAAGTTACTCATCTATTCATGTGTCATATGTGCAAAAATCAAGGGAAGTAAAAATGGATGACATATACATATACAACATGTACACCTTGTCTCTTTTGTTAGCCATATTTCAGACTAAGCAACGCCGAGGACGGCTTTGTTTTCAAGAAGGGGAGGATGATGAGGACATGATTACCTTGGATACGACCGAAAATATTGCATACGTCTATATTTGTGAGGTGATTTCTAATGCAAACTATGCAATAATTTATTTATGTCATCCAGGACAAAAATACTTCACAAACTTTTGTGCCATGTCTAATTGCAGGTGTATGGGACAGTTGTACAATCCACATATGAAGATAAGGGAGAAAGAGATGTTTACCTGCTGTTCGAAAAGTTCTCTCACGTTACTTTTGGCTCAAGAGAAGATAGAGTCCAAGTCTCTCACGTTCTCGACTCAGATTCGGACTTCACAGACATACCTGACCCAAAACGTCAATAACTTTTTCATACGGACTCCAAATTGGTTGATTCTTTTTTTGTTGGAAAATAGATTTCGTGCATTTTCCAACCCAATTGGAATCACCTTAAAATCCGTTCGGAGCGTTGAGTTATGGACGAAACAATCTGATGCTGCAGCAGAATCCGAGTCAAACTACAAGTCCAAAGGTGTTACATCACCTCCACTTGGGCCCATTGGCCTTGTACGACCTAGGGTTAGTTTTAGGCTGCCTTGGGACGTCCTACCACCTCCTTGGCCGCCACCCCTTGCTCCTATATAAGTAGATCCATCTAGTAGCTTTTTCCTTGGGATTTGTTTAGTTAAAAGTTAGCCATTGCAACTTCGTGTACTTCTTTGTGTCCAACGACCAGACCAAGACCGCTTACGGATCCCCACCTTTATCAATACTTCATATATACTCGCAATATTCAGATTGCTTTATCATATTCTTGCTTGTTTTTCGATTGCTTGCAGGAATAGACCTTCGTGGTCAGGTTGATTGTGCTCCCGCTGCGGTCAATAACCTCTCGGAGTTGGTTTAGCGATTGCTAAGGCGCAACGTCGTGCACGTTTGTAGTCGGATCGTCAAAGTCGTCTCCACCAAATCGATGGTTAGCATCTCATCGAAAGATCGGGACACCCTCGCCTCTATCACATAGGCTTGCCCACCATACACTTCAACCACCTCAACTTAACCCAATAGTTGTTTGAGCTTGTTTGAGTTGTGGCTTGTGTCTCCTAAGGTGTTTCGGCTACGTAGGGACGGCAACTTCACTCCGACACGTGTATAGCCCATCATTCCACTTCCGCATTGCCAAGTGCAAACCACCACCGCATTCCCGCTACCACCATTTTGACATTTGACGTTTGAGATTTTGAGTTCGCGGTTTTTCCGTTTCCTAAGGTGTTTCGGCTACTTAGGGACGAGTCTGCATCATCTTGGTATCTACATCTGATGAGGACATCAATACCATTGTTACACCCACAGCCCCTGCTGCTATACATACTGGACCAATTACTAGAGCTCGCGCACGCCAATTGAATTATCAGGTACTTTCGTTTCTTGGTAACGATTCCAATGTTCATGAGAATATGATGCTGCCTAAATTGGATACATTTGTTTTGCTTACAAATGAAGGGCCTACCATGGACAAGAAAGATGAACCTTGGAGCAAGTTCAAGCATGGAGATGTTGGCATGCGCAAGGGGAACAAGAACGGAGTTACAAGTGATGATTCCAGGACTTTGAAGCCACCCTAATGAGAGAATGAGGCCTTGGACGAAATATACAAGATGCCACTTCATAATATTCGTCCATGCCGCGTCACCTTATTATTGGGCCAGGCCCATGTAATTTCGAAATACTTAAGTACAGGCTGTTTTTAGAGTCCGTATGTGTGGGGAAACAAGAGTTAGGGTTGGTTTCGGACCCCTCCCTCAAGGGCCACGAAATTCCCTCCTCTTCCTCCATATATACAGCCCTTAGGGCGTCGTTTAGACTTTGGGTTTTGTTTAGATTAAAAGTTCGCCATAGCTGCAACTTCGGGTACTTCGTTTGTGTTCAACGACGGACAAAGGCGTCCACAGAACCCCACCTTGATCAATAAAGCTTTCATCTTATATTCGCAATATCCAGATTGCAATCTCAGTTTCTTGCTTGTTCTTCGTTTGCTCGCAGGAAACAGACCCTCGTGGTCAGGTTGATCGTGCTCCGGCGTGGTCAATAACCTCTCGGAGTTGGTTTAGTGATTGCTAAGGCGAGACGTCCTCGTACGTTCGTAGTCGGATCGTCAAAGTCGACTTCCTCCAAAGCGAAAACCAACATCTCATCGAAAGACGGGACACCTTTGTCTCTATCAAGTGGTATCAGATTTTCAGGTTGCTCGGTGAGATTTTACAGTTTTTCGTAGATTAGATCGAGTATGTTATTAATACCAAAAGTCCAAGAAAAAGACACAAAAAAAATAAGGGTTAGTTAATAATATCCGAACCAATCTGAGCCTTCGCATAATCTTTTTGGGTTTTTGCTTTGTTGAATTTGCGGTTGCATCGTCGTGTCAAGTTGCTTTGGTCTTAGAGTCTAGTCTTTTAGAGTTTCGAGTTACGGTCATAAGTTGACACGCCGCACCGCACCATCATCATCGCCTTGACATCTACCACCCTTCTTATCCGCCACCGCCTCAATCCGTATCCATATACCACCACCCATCCGTATCCATATACCACCACCAATCCGTATCCATATACCACCACCGCTACCATATACCACCACCGCTGCCATATACCACCACCATATATCCACCACCAATCCGAGTTCTTCTCATATTAGCTTTGTTTTCGAGATCCATCTAAATTCCGATTCGTGTTTCCTTGCCTGAGTAGGTTTCGGAAAAAGAAAATTTGGTCCGGAAACCACCCTCCGTTTAGGCCCAAAATTTTCCGAAAACGCACTTGTCGAAAAATTTTCTGGCTATCCTATTTTTATGTGTTTCTAAGCGTATTGAGACAGTCGCCGTTATAGAAAGTTTTTTTTGACCCGTTTCCAGTTTTTGGGTCCGGGCAGTCGAAAAAAAAAAAATTTGGTCGAAAAAATTTCGTGCCCATCCTGTCAGTTTGACCTGGGAAGAGTTTTGAGACACTCGCCATTATAGTGATTTTTCGCAAAAAAAAAGAGCAGCGCAAAAAAAAAAGAGCGAATTTATTTTTCCAGAGTGTGCTTTTCCGTTGTTTCCGTGCAGCGCCGTGATTTTGTTAGTGTTCTAGGCTCGCGTCTCTAGCACGGTCTAGCCTAGGACCAGATGACCGTCGTTGAGCGTTTATTCAACTTTGCATCTCCTCGACTTGATTATTGCTGACCCTTTTTGCTACCATATTATAAGCCTTCCCAGCTCCACATACATCTACATCGTATGCGTTTGACTCTCCCCGTAATCGCTCTATCCAAGCTCGAGAGTTTTGACTACATCGGTTGCCGATCACCGCTTTCTTCTTTGGGTAAGAACTGGTAAGAATTTGAGATTTGCTTGACGGATTTGTGATCACCACCACCACCACCACCACTTCCTAGTAGTCTGTCGAATCATATTCTTGTGTGTTTCTATTGCTGCTAACCATGGCAGGATCACAAGCCGACGAGACTGACTGGGAGAACATGACAAACAAAGCGCTACATGATAAGTTTCAACAAATGATGAGTGGGCAGGTGGAAGATGTTCTAAATAGATTTGAAGAGGCCATGGAGAAGATAGATGGCATTGAGAAGGCGTCAAACAAAGCTCGATAACAAGTTTAATGAATTGCTCGCGCGTCTACCACCACCACCACCTGCTGCACCTAATGCACCTCTACAACAACAACAACGACTACCTCCACATCGCGAAGCAGCCCTCCGCCGAGCGAGCCGTGTCCCTCTTCAGCCTGGCCAAGCTGCTGGTGCTGCTGTTGATACTTCTGTGGCTCCTGCTGCTGATGTGGGGAGGATGATTATGTGAGAGAGTACGAGGATGAGGTTGATCAACTTGAACTACATGCAACCACCGGCACCACAACCACCAGCACCACAACCACCCGGTCGTCCACATGCAAATAATGGCAATGTTAGGGCTCCCCTCAGTGCGAGATCATGACCATCTCCCTAAATTGAAGTTGAATATTCCACCATTTGAGGGTAGATATGTTCTGATATATATCTTACTTGGGAGTTAGAAACTGAACAACGATTTACATGTTTACAATATCACGAGGAGAGACGTGTTCCCGCTGCTGTTTGTGCTTTCACTAGCTTTGCATGTGTTTGGTGGTGCGAACATTGTAGATTATATCCTGTTCCAGCTACTTGGGCTGCTTTGAAAACTGCTATGCGTACTCGTTGGGTTCCACCATATTATCAACGTGAATTACTTCAAAAATTGCAGCGTTTAAGACAAGGCAAAATTCGGTAGAAGAGTATTATCAGGAATTACAAACTGGCTTGATTAGATGTGGTATTGTTGAGGAGAATGAAGCTATGCTTGCACGTTTTCTGGGTGGATTAAATAGAGATATTCAGACCATTCTAGACTACAAGGATTATACTAATATCACTCGATTATTCCATCTTGCTTGTAAAGCTGAACGTGAAGTGCAGGATCGACAGGCGTTGGCGCGGACTAACTGTTCTGCAGGTCGACCTTCATCATGGACACCACGTGCATCATCTACTTCCACACGTTCTACTACACCGGCACCTCCGTCGGCTGCCACCTCCAATCGTGATACAAGAAAGCAGGCACAACCACCACTATCTGCCAAGAGCGCACCTACTGGGCCTACACAGAGCTCTTCTTCTTCCGTGGCGTCAATAGGGCACACAAGTGATATTATTTGTCGTCGTTGTAAGGGAAGAGGACATTTTGCCAGAGAATGCCAATCTCAGCGTGTGATGATTGCTCACGAGGATGGTGGGTATGAGTCCGCTAGTGACTATGATGAAGAGACTTTGGCTCTTATTACACATGAAGAACATGGTGGAGATGATTACGATCATGAGACGCAATACATGGCTGCCGAAGATGCCGATGGTATGAATGTTTAGTTGCTCAACGTGTTTTGAGTGTGCAGGTTACACAAGCTGAGCAAAATCGGAGGCATAACTTGTTCCATACAAAGGGAGTTGTGAAGGACCGTTCTAGTCGCGTCATCATAGATGGAGGGAGCTGCAACAACTTGGCTAGCAAGGATATGGTGGAGAAGCTTTCTCTCACCACAAGACCACATCCACATCCTTACTACATCCAATGGTTCAACAACAGCGCAAGGTTAAGGTAACACGTCGCTCGTGTGTATTTTAGTATCTCTACATATGCTGATTATGTTGATTGTGATGTGGTACCTATGCAAGCATGTTCCTTATTACTTGGTAGACCATGGCAATTTGATAAAAATTCTGTACACCATGGTAGAAACAATCAGTATACTCTTGTTCATAAGGATAAAAATATTACTTTGCTTCCTATGACTCTGATTCAATTTTGAAAGATGATATTAATAGAGCTAATAAAGCAAAAGGAGAAAAATAAGAGTGAAAATCAGATTGTGGCAAAAGAATTTGAGCAACAAATGAAGCCCAATAATAAACCATCTAATGTTGCTACTGAAATTATACTGAAAAGTGCATGTTTACTTGCCACCAAATCTGATATTGAGGAGCTAGATTCTAGCAAATCTGTTTGCTATGCTTTTGTGTGCAAAGAGGCATTATTTTCATTCGAGGACGTGCCTTCCTCTTTGCCCCTACTTTGTCACTAACATTTTGCAGAGTTCACGACGTCTTCCCACAAGACGTACCACCGGGATTACCACCTATTCGAGGGATTGAGCATCAAATTGACTTAATTTGGTGCATCGCTACCCAACCGTGCACCATACCGTACCAATCCGGAGGAGACGAAGGAGATTATCGTCAAGTACAGGAGCTGCTCGACAAAGGTTATATACGCGAATCTCTTAGTCCTTGTGCTGTTCCTATTATACTAGTGCCTAAAAAGGATGGTACGTCGGCGTATGTGTGTTGATTGTAGAGGCATTAATAATATTACTATTCGTTATCGTCATCCTATTCCTAGGCTAGATGATATGCTTGATGAATTGAGTGGCTCTACAATTTTCTCCAAAGTTGATTTGCGTAGTGGATACCATCAAATTCGTATGAAATTGGGAGATGAAGGAAAACAGCATTTAAAACTAAGTTTGGTTTATATGAGTGGTTAGTCATGCCTTTTGGGTTAACTAATGCACCTAGTACTTTCATGAGACTAATGAACGAAGTTTTACGTGCTTTCATTGGACGATTTGTGGTAGTCTATTTTGATGATATACTGATTTATAGCAAATCTTTGGAAGAACATTTGGAACATTTACGTGTTGTTTTTAATGCTCTACGTGATGCACGTTTGTTTGGTAACCTTGGGAAGTGCACCTTTTGCACCGACCGAGTATCTTTTCTTGGCTATGTTGTTACACCACAGGAATTGAAGTTGATAAAGCCAAGATTGAAGCTATTGAGAGTTGGCCGCAGCCCAAGCGGTCACACAAGTGAGGAGTTTTCTTGGACTCGCTGGTTTCTATAGGCGTTTGTGAGAGACTTTAGCACCATTGCTGCACCTCTCAATGAACTTACAAAGAAGGATGTGCCTTTTGTTTGGGGTACCGCAGGGAAGAAGCCTTCACGGTATTGAAAGATAAGTTGACACATGCTCCTTTACTCCAACTTCCTGACTTTAATAAGACTTTTGAGCTTGAATGTGATGCTAGTGGAATTGGATTAGGAGGTGTGTTATTACAAGATGGCAAACCTGTTGCATACTTTTCTGAAAAATTGAGTGGGCCTAGTCTGAACTATTCTACTTATGACAAAGAATTATATGCTCTTGTTCGGACTTTAGAGACATGGCAACATTATTTATGGCCCAAAGAATTTGTTATACATTCCGATCATGAATCTTTGAAACATATTAAAAGTCAAGCTAAACTGAATCGTAGACATGCTAAATGGGTTGAATTCATTGAGACTTTCCCTTATGTCATTAAACACAAGAAGGGTAAAGAAAATGTTATTGCGATGCTTTGTCTCGTCGCTATACTATGCTTTCACAACTTGACTTCAAAATATTTGGTTTGGAGACCATCAAAGATCAATATGTGCATGATGCTGATTTTAAAGATGTAATGCAGAATTGTAAAGAAGGAAGAACATGGAACAAGTTCGTTATTAAGGATGGTTTTGTGTTCGTGCTAACAAGCTATGCATTCCTGCTAGCTCTGTTCGTCTTTTGTTGTTGCAGGAGGCGCATGGAGGAGGATTAATGGGACACTTTGGCGTGAAGAAGACGGAGGATATACTTGCTACACATTTCTTTTGGCCAAAGATGAGACGGGATGTTGAGCGCTTTGTTGCTCGCTGCACTACATGACAAAAAGCTAAGTCACGACTCAATCCTCATGGTTTCTATATGCCTTTGCCTGTACCTAGTGTTCCTTGGGAGGATATATCTATGGACTTTGTTTTAGGTTTACCTCGAACAAAGAAGGGAGGGATAGCATATTTGTTGTCGTGGATAGATTCTCGAAAATGGCACACTTTATACCATGTCATAAAAGCGATGATCTTGTTAATGTTGCTGATTTGTTCTTCGTGAAATTATTCGGTTGCATGGTGTGCCAAATACTATTGTTTCAGATCGTGATACTAAATTTCTTAGCCACTTTTGGAGATGTTTATGGGCTAAGTTGGGGACTAAACTGCTTTTAGTACTACTTGTCACCCCCAAACCGATGGACAAACTGAAGTAGTCAATAGAACATTGTCTACTATGCTTAGGGCTGTTTTGAAGAATAATAAGAAAATGTGGGAAGAATGCTTGCCTCATATTGAATTTGCTTATAATCGTTCATTGCATTCTACTACTAAGATGTGCCCTTTTGAAATTGTGTATGGCTTCCTACCTCGTGCACCTATTGATTTGTTGCCTCTTCCATCTTCGGAGAAGGTTAATTTTGATGCTAAAGAACGTGCTGAATTGATTTTAAAAATGCATGAGTTAACTAAGGAAAACATTGAGCGTATGAATGCTAAATATAAACTTGCTGGAGGGTTAGCAAAGTAGTAGCTCATTAGAGATAGAGCTTTGCTCATCCATATCGGATCTATTCCACGAGAGAGACCGCGGCCCCTCTACGGAGACGATCCCCTTGGATTCAAGACCTCCTTTACAGAGAAGACCCCCATCAAGACCTCCTCTCGGAGAAGAATCGGTTACCTCTTGTATCGTCCTTTGTTGACTTTGGATCTTGTATCTCTCTTTGTGTTCATAGATCTAGCGCATGTGTGATCTATTCTTGTTGGTTGAGTGTTCTTCTTGTTTTCCCCCATGATCTCCCTCGTGTTCTTCCGCTCATTCTTCGTGTTCCTCGTAGGGATCCTCTCCAAACGTGAAAGATCGGCTGTACGGAGTTCCACTCCACATCATTTGTTCTCCGTCTGACTCAGCCCTCCGTATCCCCGGCAACAATGGCCAGAAAGAGGAGGAAACTAGACTCCGGCAAGCCTCTCCCGGCAGAGCCTCCCGAGGCCCCTGACAGAGAGCTTGGAGGGAACAACTCCCCTTCGATCGCTGAGTTGCGCCCTCCCGCCAGACCACCAGTCCCTGCAGTTGTGGAATGCGCTCCAACGAAGGAGGAGGTGCCGCTGGTCCTCGTTGCTGAGCCTCAGGCTCCAACTTGGGCGTGGCACATAGTCCATTTCCTCCAAACTAGAGAACTTCTCGAAGAGCAAGAAGAAGCTGAAAGAGTTGCCCGGAGGGCCAATATGTATCAATTCGTTGACGACACGCTGTACAGAAGAAGGCGCAATGGTGTGAAATTGAAGTGCATTTGCCGAGAAGTGGGAAACAAACTGTTGGCAAAGATACACAAGGGTATGTGCGGCTCACACATTGGATCGAGGGCTCTGGTTGAAAAAGCCTTCTTGCAAGGATTTTACTGGCCCACAGCCCTCCAAGATGCAGTTGACTTGGTCACCAAATGTGAAGCCTGCCAATTCCATTCCAAGAATATCCATCAGCCTACCCAAGCTCTCCAGACGATCTCTTTATCGTGGCCCTTCTTAGTATGGGGGCTCGACATCTTGGGCCCCTTCCCCCGTGCTATCGGGAGTTTTGAGTTCTTGTTCGTTGCCGTCAGGAAGTTCACTAAGTGGCCAGAGGTGGAGCCCGTGAGAAAGGTGACCGCACAGTCACCTATCAAGTTCTTGAAAGGGTTGGTGTTCCGCTTCGGGGTCCCCGCCGAATCATGGTGACAATGGCACCCAATTCACGAGCCACACCATCATGCAATACGTTCATGCCCTCGGAAGCAAAATCTCAGTTTCCTCTATTGCTCATCCAAGGAGCAACGGGTAGGCTGAGAGGGCGAACGCTGAAGTGTTGTGATGACTCAAAATGAGAGCATTCGATAAGCTGCGGAAGCATGGCGGGCGATGGATCGACGAGCTGCCGGTGGTTCTTTCGTCCCTCAGTAAGCGACACCAAATCAAGCTCAAGGCAGACTCCTTCTCCCTAGTCTATGGGGCGAGCAGTTATCCCCATAGAACTCATTTATGTGTCACCTCGACTCCTTGCCTATGATGAAGTAGCGCAAGAACGACACCGCATGACGACGCTATGATACTTGAGTAGAACCGTCTAGGGCTGCTATGCGTGCTGCATGCTACTAGTAAGCCTCGCGGCACTATCACAGCCACAGGCTTCATGCCCGAAGTTTTGAGGAAGGCAACCTTGTCCTTAGGAGTGTTCAGTCCGCCAATGGTACAAACAAGTTGACACCAAAGGGGGAAGGCCCTTACAGCGTAGTACGAGTCACCAGGCCCGACACAGTCCGTCTAGAGACCGGGAATGGCATTCAGTTGCAAAACTCATGGAGCATTGAGCATCTCCGTAAGTTCTACATGGAAGGCGAGGCTGTCTGGCCCTGCCCGGCAGCCACTTTTTGTACAGGGCATGCCGATGTTGCATGTAACCCCTCGTACAAAGCGAGGCGCAGACACTGAGCAACATAGAAATACATGAAGCGCTAGGGCCCCCCGACAAATTGCATGCATGCATAAGCATATCATGAGCATAGCATGTTCATGTAGATAAGATTGCATGTGGCATCATTTTCATCTCAGACCGAGTTGCGTGCTCTTACCATGGACTTGATCCTAAAGAAGAGAAGAGAAGACAAGTCTAGATTGTGATCCCCGCAAGCCAAACAGATAAGTTCTCTCTCATCCGTCGTGTTACGTAAGTAGAAACTTGTGCATATGAAAACCTCGCCCCTTCAAAACTTAGCTGCTCCCATCCCTTGACTCAACGTTGCTTCGGTCGGGATGGTTGCAGTGGCCTTTTGTGAAAAGTTTTGGTGGGGGGCTGGTCCCACTTTGTGATTTGCACCCGGCAAGCCTAGCCCCGCGACAGCAAACTGAGGGTACCGGCAGGATAGCCTTCCAGGGAAAGCTTGATTACTTGAATGTATAGAGGCATTTCACCTCTGCATGAACATGTTACATGCACAAGTACCTGGCAAGTCTGTCTTTTTCATTAATATGTTGATTAACAAGTACAGATCTTACAGCACACAAACATGGGTAGAGAAGATTACATAATTTAAACTAAAGTTTGGCAACTGCCTACACATTTTAGATTGAAAAAAGATAAGTGCCCCATGATGCCCTTTCTTGTCCCTCTCCTCTTAGGCACTGCGGCAGGAGGAGAAGAGGGAAAAAGGAGTGCCTGGGCAGAAGCCCAGCCTGACCCTGTCAGGTCCTTTGACAACAAGCCTTGCGAGGGAGGGCGCGAGCGAAGGTGATGGTGAAGAGATGTGGAGATAACCCCCCAACCGCCACCACCAGGGCCAGCAGGACACGGCGGGGCGAACGAAGCTGCAGCCCGCGAGGAAGCCTGCTGGGGTCCAGCTCGAAGGCCGTTGGAGGAGTCGGGGGCGCCAGCTTCGCCTCTGCACCGAACTCCTTGGCAAATCGCCTTGCCGGAGAGGAGATGCAGGTGCAGATGGTGGTGTCGCCGTCTGACAGTGACGGTACGACTAGTGTTCAGCCGGAGTTAGAGTCGTCGCCGTCCCACTCAATGTCGTCGCTATCATCACATCGTTCTCCCTCGTCGCTATCGCTCGAGGAGGAGCTTTCATCATCGGTCGAGCTCTCTGCGCAACACCCTAAGCAAGCACCCGAGCACCCAAAGACCTTGATGGAAAGCAATTCGGCTTCCATTAATTTCAAATGGAGGACGTGCCCTTCCAACAAACTATGGGCACGGGCAATAGTCTTCCAGCCACGGCAGAAGTACATGACAAGAGGAGCGGGGAAATCCACATCCACTAGCATGCCGCAATTCCCGCAGCCCCTCATGTGCAGTTTCAATGCGCGTGTCTATTCGAGCTCAATCGCCCTTGCGAACGGAGTGGGGAGACGTAGGCGGCCATGCGAAGGCTTGTACAATCTGATGATGAACTCTAGAGGTTGGTCTCCGACGTGGCCTTCCATGGAGGGAGGGGCGGCTGGTGGGGGCACAATCAGAGTGCCACCCCGTCCTGCTCGGCCCCGGGAGCCACGGCGACCACGGCGACCACGACCTCGCCTCCCACCTCCCTTGCGGCGGGCTCCGCCTGCATCTTCGGAGGAACGAGGAAGACACTGTCGAGCGAAGTTCTCGTCGGCCTTTGAAGGGCGCCGGACCCTCGACCTCTCACCATAATAGGCGAGGACTGCAGGAGTGGAGAGAGAAGAAGTTGTGGAGAAATGCCTCGCCCCGTGTCCCCTTTTATAGGCGAGCGGGGCAGGGTGCTAGATTTTTCCATGGAGGTAGCCGCCACATTTGACCAGCCCGGCTCCCCCTCGCCATTAACGGCTCGAAGAATCAAGGCTGACACCCTGCACTAATCCACGACGCCTAGCTTTTTGCCATGGCGCCATTCTCAAGGCCCTTCGTGATCCGCCACCAACTTTGGCGCAATGCATGCAATACACATGGCGTAAGTACTTGATCGGGAAAGATAATGGGGTGGCGGTTACCGTACCGTGAACGTGGGACATGGGTACTGATACGTGGCTAACCCGGTGTAGGCCGATCTTTCACGTTTGGAGTGGGATCTCTCGAAGATCACGAAGAACACGGGGAAAAACACAAGAGAATCACTCAAACCAACAAGATTCGATTACACATGCGCTAGATCGATGAACACAACGAGAGATACACAATCCAAAGTCAACAACGGACGATACAAGTGGCGGTAGCTCATCTCCGAGAGGAGGTCTTGAATCCACGAGGGATCTTCCCGTAAAGGGGTGATGTAGGGCGGAACCCTATGTTGGCGATCTTTCACGTTTGGAGGGGATCTGATGCGGAGCATCCCACGTTCATCCCCATGTACACTCCGACTACTCTCCAAGCCCCAAGAGGACATATGACGAGACCTCGAATATGCACCATTGGACACAAGGTGAACTCGCTCCTCTTCGAACCTTCACTTTCTACATGTGAGACATGGCTACTACCTCATGCATGGATCTTGCATATACTCGAATGCGACCGAGACGACCATGGAGAATCCAAGGACCGAGGCCAAGCATGGAAGAGAAGGAGGAAGAGAACCCGACCGCTGAAGACGAAGCGGTACTATCACCACTACAAAGCGGTACTACATCATTGAAGCCACCCGACCGGTTCACCCGCCCAACCACTGCACGGGCGGAACAACCGGCTAGCCACCACCCAACAACCGGCCGCCATTCGGTGATCAAGCGGTGCAAGGCCGGTACAGCACGGGTTCTTCCGGTTTATGCCCAAAGACCGGAACAACCGCCCCGACATCCGGTACAACCGCTGGCTCCTTCGACGCCCACCTCCAGAAGCCGGGCCGACCTCCCAACGGTAGTACCGCCTTCCTCGGCCGGAACTACCGCCCCTCGGGAGCTCTCAGTGGTACAACCGCCCCCGCGACCGGTACAACCGGCCTGTCTGCGCACAGTGTATTGGGCCGAGCTCGTGTACCCCTTCGCCCTCACTTACCCCTTCGTGGCTTAGCACTATATATACTCTTCTCCTAGCTTCAGACACGGTTAGCATTGGATTAGCTCATATTCTTGTGTGAGAGCCTTTGCTCATCCACTTGGCTACTTCTCCTCGGAGATCGGGACCTCTACGGAGAAGATCCCCAAGCGGATTCAAGACCCCCTTCTAGGGTGGACCCTTAAGGCCTCCTCACGGAGAAGAACGGCTACCGCTTGTATCGTCCTTTGTTGACCTTGAATCATGTATCTCCCTTTGTGTTCATCGATCTAGCACTTGTGTGATTGATCTCTTGTCGGTTGAGTGAATTCTCTCTCGTTTTCCCCGTGTTCCCCTCTTGTTCTTCCGCGTGTTCTTCATGATTCACCGTAGGATCCGCTACAACGTGAAAGATCATCCACGTAGGGTTCCGCCCTACATCATCTATGGTATCATGAGCCACGTTGATCACGTTTTTGGAGCCCCTACCCCGTGTTTTCTAGCTTGATTTTGTTGATTTCGTCCTCAATCCGAAAATCCCCACCAAAAATAGCCCCAAATTTTTTTTGTGATTTGTTAGTTTTGATGATGTTTTGTTGATTTTGATCCATGGATTTGCTTGGTTTCGAGTGGATCTAGCATCTCCCCAAGTTTCCCCACCTTCCATCCACGAAATCCATCCAATTTTGGCCCCGAAATCATCCATTTCCGCCCCAAAATCGCGCCCCGAGTCGATCTGTGAAAAATCCCGACTGAGCGATACTTCCGCCCCTCCGAGCGGTACTACCGCTGAGTACCTCGAGCGGTACAACCGCCCTCACAAGCGGTACTACCGCCCCTCCCAGTTTCAGCGTACAGAGTTTCACCGTTTTGTCCATAACTTCCATATCCGGAGTCCGATTTTCGCGTTCTTTAGCCCGTTTTGAAGCTATTGACATCCCCCATCCCACAAAAATACTACCACCACCTTTTGACACCATCAAATTTTTGGTACTTTGGCATCTTTGCCTAGGGCTTTCACCACATCATCCGCAATACCACCATAGCCTTCATAAACTAACCCATTTTGTTCCTTATAGCATTAGTGGTTGTTTGAGTTGTGATTTGAGTCTCCTAAGGTGTTTAGGCTACTTGGGGACGGTTGCTTCTTCATCAACCACCACCACCACCACCACTTCCACATAACCTTGCCCACCATACACTTCCGACAACCCAACTTAACCCAATTGTTGATTGACCTTTTTCGAGTTGTGGCGTGTGTCTCCTAAGGTGTTTCGGCTACTTAGGGACCGTGTGCTTCCAACTCTTACACCGTGTATAGCCCATCATTCCACTTCTGCATTGCCAAGTGCACACTACCACCGCTTTCCGCTACCACCATTTTGACATTTGACGTTTGAGATTTTGAGTTTGCGGTTTTTCCGTTTCCTAAGGTGTCTCGGCTACTTAGGGACGAGTCTCCATCATCTTGGTATCTACATCAAGAACGCCGCTACTCATCATCGCCGGACGGTAACCTCCATATCATCTTGGTATCGTGGTATCCCTCCATTGTATATTCCTCTTGCCATTGCATTGTTAACCCCTAGCCCATTTTATGCGTTACTTGCCTATCGAGACTAGCCATTTGAGTATTGCTGACAGCGTTACTTGTGCACATTAGTGATCATACTTCCCATAGCATACATACCATATCATCGTGGTGCATATATTGGTATCATATCTTGTGTCACAAGTTAGTTCCCGCATATACACAATAGCTATCTTGGTTTGTTCATTGTGCAAAAGTAAAAAAAGCTTTTAAGCAAAAGAAAGAGAGCAAAGAAGCTTGTAAGCAAGTGCCATAGCATCATACCACATTGCATATAAGATTTTCATATCCGATCATCTTGGATCATCTTGAGAGAAACACCGGGAACCATACATACATAGCATACTTGGGATAGAATTTTATCCATTTTGCATCTTATAGGTTGTGCACAAGTGTCGTATCCGCCTATTGAGCAACCGTGCTAGCGTCTCTCTTGAGTTGTGCAACACGGCGTTTTGGTGGATTCCACATTTTGAGCTCATTCCTTGGTTGCGACCCCATTTATCTATCCGTGTGTGCGTTTCCGTGTGCCATTCATTGCTATTGGTCTATTTGTTTCACTTGCAAATTTGTGAATCTCTTTCAACATTATTGATTCTTGCTAACATTTTGCATTAAATTTTTGTGCCACTATCCTCACCGAGCTCCACCATAAGCTTTACTTGTGTAGGTGTGAGAACCGACAAGAATTGGTACCAATAGTGCTATTTCATTGTCCGCATTTGAGTGAACTTGATTCATTGTCAACATCGGTCAAGGTACATTGGTATAAGTTCTTCTCTTTCTCCCACTCATATTTGCTCGAGTCTTGTGATGGATAGGCAAGGCATTTTATCTCCGGTCTACAACAACAACGACGGCGTGAACAACTACATCACCAAAGCGTCTATCGTCGATCTACAACGACAAGTGCAAGGCACACAATCAAGATTGCGAGAGCGCATCGAGAACATCTCCATCGACATTCATCACTCCGAACCAAGGAGAAGGGACTACTTCGACAAGAAACTTGCCGCACATAAAGAGGAGCAAGATGCAAGAATGCAGGAGATTCGGACCTTGCTCAAGTCGACTTCCCCTTCATCATCTTCAAGACGGCGACGTTCAAGCCACACGTCTTCGGAGCACCCAAGCAATGCAAGCGCAAGTCGTCCACATCTCCATGGCGACCACCATCACATTCGTGATCCTCATCATCATGAAGGGCAAGTCACCTCCAAGCATCATGTGCACGACGACGACGAACGAAATCTACTACGAGCTCAAGCACGACAACGACATCATCATCATGAAGATGCTCCACAAGCGCAAAGGCACAAGTCCCAACAAGTCCTACTTCACGCCAAGTCAAAGCTTCATGAGCATAAAAGAAGACCGCGAGACGACCACCACCAAGACGGTGCTACGACTACAACAACCACTTCGGCATCTTCGCCAAGTGTTCTCAAGGCATCTTCGCCTTTGGACGTACGGCATCATATGGGCCTCCCACGAGTAACCTACTTCCCACGAGTACGCCTACAACGACTTCATCAAGTCCGAGGCGACTACCTACGAGCGAGGGCGACACTTCCATCTTCGGAAGCCCCTCAAGGAAGATGGCCGAGCATGGGACATTCCCTTCGGTCATGGAGACGAGCTACGAGGTGCCACATCATATGGGCCTCCAACACCAAGACGGCGACAAGACGGTCGAGCAAGGGCCATCCCCTTCGACCACGGCGATACGAGTTGAGCATGGAGACATTTGCACCTACATCTCTCCGACACCCACATATGTCGAGATGCCCCATTTGTCATGTGAGGAGAGCGACCACCACATGAGTGACATGAGTGACTCCACCATATGTGACATTGAGAGCATTTCCTATGAGAGGATGAGTGTGACCACCACTAGCCCCACACATGAGAGCATGCCACACATCCTATGTGAGGTTGAGCGCCATTTGAGTGACTCCACCAACCATATGAGTGAGAGCATCCAAGAGGGAGTGAGTGAGCCACTACACTTAGTGAGTGAGGTAGTTGACACGGCATGTGAGGCCACTATGTTTTCTAATGACTTAACCTCTACTAGTGTGTTTTCTTCTTTGGTGCTAGGTCTCCTACATGACGACATGCCTATCCTTGATGAGTCTATTCCTCCATTGGAGATGACGATGGCCATGGTGGACAATGTTGCACCCCCCACATGGTTCCATCAAGATGAAGATGACAACGAGACGATCTTCAACACCTCACCTACAACACATGAGCGACGCTCCAAAGGTAACATAGGTGATGGTGCTTCTCTTGTCCCACTAGTGGACTCTCTTGAAAATGATTGCTTTCATGATGTTGATCCACCTATTCCCATGCTTCATGCTAGTGCGACTTCTTCATGTCATGACTTACCTATTTATGATGAATATGATGATGAGCTTGTTGAGTTGCCTAGTTGTGATGCTATGCTTCATAGGATATCTTGTGAAAATTCTATTGGTCACTTCATGTTTGACAATCCATTGAACTTGTCATATGCTATGAGTGAGATCTCTCATATTGCTTCCTTTCAATCTCAACATAGTAACTATGCATGCCCCATTAAAATAAATCCCATTTGCACTTATGGCATAGATGACGAGATGATGGTCATTGGCTTTTGTTTTTCATGTGATGATATTGCCATGCTTCCTTTACATGATTTGCAATTCATCTACTATGTCATGCCATGATCACATTGTTCCAAATATGCTTTGTTTTGAATGTTGTCAATATTCTCCATGTGATGTTTCCATTAATGCTCATGAGGAGACCCCCATAGTTTCCTCATACATATTCGGAGATTTTGATTCATCCCATACTTTGCATGATTCCCATAATTGCGTGCACCATATGCTTCCCATTAATAACAATGCTCTACATATTTCTCATGATGCATTACAACCTTTGAGTCTCCATTATGCCATACATAACAACAAATCTTTCATGATGGATGGCATGTTTCTATATCACGCATCTCATTTATTTGAGCATTGGCTATTTTGTGCTAACCGACACATGCATGTGCGCATCATGATGGATGATGTGTACATCTACCACGCACACACAATTTTCTCTTTGTCTTTGTTTTGTGTAGGTACCCACATACACTCGTCAACATCTCAATCCCATGAGTTGACGAAACGAGCTCTTGAGAGCAATGATGACTTGGGATCCCGCGGACTATCCTTACCACCTTTCCCTTCGCGCAAGGACTACGCGCACCTCTTCTACTTGGCTCTCACACGGCTATGGGCTATTTGATAGAGGCGAGGGTGCCCTGATCTTTCGATGAGATGATAACTATCGATTTGGTGGAGTCGACTTTGACGATCCAACTACAAACGTGCACGACGTTGTGCCTTAACAATCGCTAAACCAATCTCCCGAGGTTACTGACGATGCTGGAAGCACAATCAGCCTGACCACGAAGGTCTATTCCTGCAAGCAATCGACGAACAAGCAAGAATATGATAAAGCAATCTGAATATTGTGAATATATATGAAGTATTGATAATGGTGGGGATCCGTAAGAGGTCTTGGTCTGGTCGTTGGACACAAACGAAGTACACGAAGTTGCAATGGCTAACTTTTAACTAAACAAATCCCAAGGAAAAAGCTACTAGATGGATCTACTTATATAGGAGCAAGGGATGGCGGCCAAGGAGGTGGGAGGACGTCCCAAGGCAGCCTAACACTAACCCTAGGTCGTACAAGGCCAATGGGCCCAACTGGAGGTGACGTAACACCTTTGGACTTGTAGTTTGACTCGGATTCTGCTGCAGCATCAGATTGTTTCGTCCATAACTCATTGCTCCGGACGGATTTTAAGCTGATTCCAATTGGGTTGGAAAATGCACGAAATCTGTTTTCCAACAAAAAAAGAATCAACCAATTTGGAGTCCGTATGAAAAAGTTATTGACGTTTTGAGTCAGGTATGTCTGTGAAGTCCGAATCTGAGTCCAGAACGTGAGAGACTTGGACTCTATCTTCTCTTGGGCCAAAAGTGACGTGAGAGAAGTTTTTGAACAGCAGGTAAACATCTCTTTCTCGCTTATCTTCATATGTGGATTGTACAAATGTCCCATACACCTGCAATTAGACATGGCACAAAAGTTTGTGAAGTATTTTGTCTGGATGACATAAATAAATTATTGCATAGTTTGCATTAGAAATCACCTCACAAATATACATGTATGCAATATTTTTGGTCGTATCCAAGGTAATCATGTCCTCATCATCCTCCCCTTCTTGAAAACAAAGCCGTCCTCGGCGTTGCTTAGTCTGAAATGTGGCTAACAAAAGAGACAAGGTGTACATGTTGTATATTTATATGTCATTCATTTTTACTTCCCTTGATTTTTGCACATATGACAGATTAATAGATGAGTAACTTGTATAGTTCATAAGATCTAAAGCCAAAACATTATCACAAGAAGTAGAAGGCGTGAAAATATTGCAACTCAGTTTGCACATATAAGTGAAGCTCTTATTCATTTCAAAAGATTGACAATGTTCATCATTAAACCATCCCAACATTGGTGAATAAACCTTACTTGCATCAAGGTTACATGCTACAACATGCTTAAATAAGCAAACATGCAATAAGTTATTCGACTACGTAATCATCACCAAGATTAGAGGTCATATCAAAATGATTAAACATTGATTCTTTTGCATCAACAGTTAACTCAATGGGTGCACTCAAAATTGTTGGTATTTCAGTTGTTTGATCACATGACGCATTCATGATAGTATCAAGATTCTCTAAAATAGGTGATGTGCTCAAATCACTGTGTAACTCAACACATGATGCATTCAAGTTAACTAGGGATGCATCATTCTCATGTGAAGTTATATCATTAATACCTTTCTTGTTACCTTGTTGCAAAGACGTAGCTGATGTAGGTACGGGCCTTGATAATGCACCATACACTTGAGATGATGTCGCGCTCACAATCTGGGGTGGGGCTGCTCTAGTAGGTGCAACGGTGGAGGAACCAACTGACGATGGTGAGCATGAACTAGAATAGTAGTTGTTGTAGTCACCCAATGCATGATAGAGGCAAAGGTGTCCCGTCTTTCGATGAGATGTTGGTTTTCGCTTTGGAGGAAGTCGACTTTGACGATCCGACTACGAACGTGCGAGGACGTCGCGCCTTAGCAATCGCTAAACCAACTCCGAGAGGTTATTGACCACGCCGAGCACGATCAACTCGACCACGAGGGTCTGTTTCCTGCGAGCAAACGAAGAACAAGCAAGAAACCGAGATTGCAATCTGGATATTGCGAATATAAGATGAAAGCTTTATTGATCAAGGTGGGGTTCTGTGGACGCCTTTGTCCGGTCGTTGAACACAAACGGCACGCGAAGTCGCAGCTATGGCGAACTTTTAATCTAAACAAAACCCAAAGTTCAAACGACGCCCTAAGGGCTGTATATATGGAGGAAGAGGAGGGAATTTCGTGGCCCTTGAGGGAGGGGTCCGAAACCATCCCTAACTCTTGTTTCCCCACACACACGGACTCTAGAAACAGCCTATACTTAAGTATTTCGAAATTACATGGGCCTGGCCCAATAATAAGGTGACGCAGCACCTAGAATAGCCTATGGACGAATATTATGAAGTGGCATCTTGTATATTTCGTCCAAGGCTTCATGCACCTATTATGGTGGCTTCAAAGTCCTGAAATCATCACTTGTAACTCCGTTCTTGTTCCCCTTGCGCATGGCATTATCTCCATGCTTGTTCTTGCTCCAATGTCCATCCTTCTCCAAGCTAGGGCCTTCATTTGTAAGCAAAACAAATGTATCCAATTGAGGCAGCATCATATTCTCATGAACATTAGAATCATTACCAAGAAACGAAAGTACCTGATAATTTAATTGGCGTGCGCGAGCTCTAGTAATTGGTCCAAAGATATGTAGCAAGAGGGGATGTGGGTGTAACAATGGTATTGATGTCCTCATCATCCTCCCTTCTTGAAATGAAGTCGCCCTCGACGGAAGCTCATATTCCTCACCCAAATAAGGCTTCAAATCTGCAATGTTAAAAGTGGGACTAACCCCAAAATCTGCAGGTAGCTCAAGTTTATATGCATTATCATTTATTTTCTCTAACACCCTAAATGGACCATCAGACGTGGCATTAGCTTTGATTTGCAAACTAGGAAACCTATCCTTACGCAAATGTAACCAAACAAGATCTCGGTGCAAAGACAACATGTTTTCTACCCTTATCTCCAGACGTTTATATTTAGCATTCATACGCTCAATGTTTTCCTTAGTTATCTCATGCATTTTTAAAATCAATTCAGCACGTTCTTTAGCATCAAAATTAACCTTCTCCGAAGATGGAAGAGGCAACAAATCAATAGGTGCACGAGGTAGGAAGCCATACACAATTTCAAAAGGGCACATCTTAGTAGTAGAATGCAATGAACGATTATAAGCAAATTCAATATGAGGCAAGCATTCTTCCCACATTTTCTTATTATTCTTCAAAACAGCCCTAAGCATAGTAGACAATGTTCTATTGACTACTTCAGTTTGTCCATCAGTTTGGGGCTGACAAGTAGTACTAAAAAGCAGTTTAGTCCCCAACTTAGCCCATAAACATCTCCAAAAGTGGCAAAGAAATTTAGTATCACGATCTGAAAAAATAGTATTTGGCACACCATGCAAGCGAATAATTTCACAAAAGAACAAATCAGCAACATTACAAGCATCATCGCTTTTATGACATGGTATAAAGTGTGCCATTTTCGAGAATCTATCCACGACAACAAATATGCTATCCCTCCCCTTCTTTGTTCGAGGTAAACCTAAAACAAAGTCCATAGATATATCCTCCCAAGGAACACTAGGCACATGAAAAGGCATATATAAAACATGAGGATTGAGACATGACATAGCTTTTTGACATGTAGTGCAATGAGCAACAAAACGCTCAACATCCCGTCTCATCTTTGGCCAAAAGAAATGTGTAGCAAGTATATCCTCCGCCTTCTTCACGCCAAAGTGTCCCATTAATCCTCCTCCATGCGCCTCCTGCAACAACAAAAGACGAACAGAGCTAGCAGGAATGCATAGCTTGTTAGCACGGAACACAAAACCATCATTAATAACGAACTTGTTCCATGTTCTTCCTTCTTTACAATTCTGCATTACATCTTTAAAATCAGCATCATGCACATATTGATCTTTGATGGTCTCCAAACCAAATATTTTGAAGTCAAGTTGTGAAAGCATAGTATATCGACGAGACAAAGCATCAAAGAATAACATTTTCTTTACCCTTCTTGTGTTTAATGACATAAGGGAAAGTCTTAATGAATTCAACCCATTTAGCATGTCTACGATTCAGTTTAGCTTGACTTTTAATATGTTTCAAAGATTCATGATCGGAATGTATAACAAATTCTTTGGGCCATAAATAATGTTGCCATGTCTCTAAAGTCCTAACAAGAGCATATAATTCTTTGTCATAAGTAGAATAGTTCAGACTAGGCCCACTCAATTTTTCAGAAAAGTATGCAACAGGTTTGCCATCTTGTAATAACACACCTCCTAATCCAATTCCACTAGCATCACATTCAAGCTCAAAAGTCTTATTAAAGTCAGGAAGTTGGAGTAAAGGAGCATGTGTCAACTTATCTTTCAATACCGTGAAGGCTTCTTCCTGTGCGGTACCCCAAACAAAAGGCACATCCTTCTTTGTAAGCTCATTGAGAGGTGCAGCAATGGTGCTAAAGTCTCTCACAAAACGCCTATAGAAACCAGCGAGTCCAAGAAAACTCCGAACTTGTGTGATCGTTTTGGGCTGCGGCCAACTCTCAATAGCTTCAATCTTGGCTTTATCAACTTCAATTCCTGTGGAGTAACAACATAGCCAAGAAAAGATACTCGGTCGGTGCAAAAGGTGCACTTCCCAAGGTTACCAAACAAACGTGCATCACGTAGAGCATTAAAAACAGCACGTAAATGTTCCAAATGTTCTTCCAAAGATTTGCTATAAATCAGTATATCATCAAAGTAAACTACCACAAATCGTCCAATGAAAGCACGTAAAACTTCGCTCATTAATCTCATGAAAGTACTAGGTGCATTAGTTAACCCAAAAGGCATGACTAACCACTCATATAATCCAAACTTAGTTTTAAATGCTGTTTTCCATTCATCTCCCAATTTCATACGAATTTGATGGTATCCACTACGCAAATCAACTTTTGAGAATATTGTAGAGCCACTCAATTCATCAAGCATATCATCTAGCCTAGGAATAGGATGACGATAACGAATAGTTATATTATTAATGCCTCTACAATCAACACACATACGCCGACGTACCATCCTTTTTAGGCACTAGTATAATAGGAACAGCACAAGGACTAAGAGATTCACAGATATAACCTCTCGTCGAGCAGCTCCTGTACTTGACGATAATCTCCTTCGTCTCCTCCGGATTGGTACGGTATGGTGCGCGGTTGGGTAGCGATGCACCGAATTAAGTCAATTTGATGCTCAATCCCTCGAATAGGTGGTAATCCTTGGCACGCCTTGTGGGAAGACGCCGAACTCCTGCAAAATGTTAGTGACAAAGGGGGCAAAGAGGAAGGCACGCCCTCGAATGAAAATAATGCCTCTTTGCACACAAAAGCATAGCAAACAGATTTGCTAGAATCTAGCTCATCAATATCAGATTTGGTGGCAAATAAACATGCACTTTTCAGTTTAATTTCAGAAGCAACATTAGATGGTTTATTATTAGGCTTCATTTGTTGCTCAAATTCTTTTGCCACAATCTGATTTTCACTCTTATTTTTCTCCTGTTTTGCTTTATTAGCTCTATTAATATCATCTTTCAAAATGGAATCAGGAGTCATAGGAAGCAAAGTAATATTTTTATCCTTGTGAACAAGAGTATCTTGATTGTTTCTACCATGGTGTACAGAATTTTTATCAAATTGCCATGGTCTACCAAGTAATAAGGAACATGCTTGCATAGGTACCACATCACAATCAACATAATCAGCATATGTAGAGATACTAAAATACACACGAACAAAGACGTGTTACCTTAACCTTGCCGCTGTTGTTGAACCATTGGATGTAGTAAGGATGGGGATGTGGTCTTGTGGTGAGAGAAAGCTTCTCCACCATATCCATGCTAGCCAAGTTGTTGCAGCTCCCTCCATCTATGATGACGCTTGAATAGAACGTTCCTTCACAACTCCCTTTGTATGGAACAAGTTATGTCTCCGATTTTGCTCAGCTTGTGTAACCTGCACACTCAAAACACGTTGAGCAACTAAACATTCATACCTGTCGGCATCTTCAAAGAGCCATGTATTGCGTGTCATGATCGTAATCATCTCCACCGTGTTCTTCATGTGTAATAAGAGCCAAAGTCTCTTCATCATAGTCACTAGCGGACTCATACCCACCATCCTCGTGAGCAATCATCACACGCTGAGATTGGCATTCTCTCATAAAATGTCCTCTTCCCTTACAACGACAAATAATATCACTTGTGTGCCTGTTGACGCCATGGAAGAAGAAGAGCTCTGTAGGCCCAGCAGGTGTGCTCTTGGCAGATAGTGGTGGTTGTGCTCGCTTTCTTGTATCACGGTTGGAGGTGGCAGCCGACGGAGGTGCCGTGTAGCGTAACGTGTGGAAGTAGATGATGCACGTGGTGTCCATGATGAAGGTCGACCTGCAGAAAAGTTAGTTCGGCGCCAACGCACTGTCCGATCCTGCACTTCACGTTCAGCTTTACAAGCAAGATGGAATAATCGAGTGATATTATTATAATCCTTGTAGTCTAGAATGGTCTGAATCTCTCTATTTAATCCACCGGAAAACGTGCAAGCATAGCTTCATTCTCCTCAACAATACCACATCTAATCAAGCCGCTTTGTAATTCCCGATAATATTCTTCTACCGAATTTTTTCCTTGTCTTAAGCGCTGCAATTTTTGAAGTAATTCACGTTGATAATATGGTGGAACCCAACGAGTACGCATAGCAGTTTTCAAAGCAGCCCAAGTAGCTAGAACAGGATATAATCTACAATGTTCAGACCACCAAACACATGCAAAGCTAGTGAAAGCACAAACAGCAGCAGGAACACGTCTCTCCTCAGGATATTGTAAACATGTAAATCGTTGTTCAGTTTCTAACTCCCAAGTAAGATATATATCAGGAATATATCTACCCTCAAATGGTGAAATATTCAATTTCAGTTTAGGGAGATGGTCATGATCTCAGACCAAGGGGAGCCGAACATTGCCATTATTTGCATGTGGACGACCTGGTGGTTGTGGTGCGGGTGGTGGCACGTAGTAATCGATGTTGATCAACCTCATCCTCGTAATCTCTCACATAATCATCCTCCCCACCGCAGCAGCAGGAGCCACGAAGTATCAACAAAGCACCAAAGCAGCTTGGCCAGTGAAGAGGGACACGGGAAGCTTCGGCGGAGGGCTGTTTCGCGATGTGGAGGTAGTCCTTGTTGTTGTAGTAGAGGTGCGTTAGGTGCCGCGGTGGTGGTGGTGGTAGACGCCATGAGCAATTCATTAAACTTGGTATCGAGCTTTGTTTCAACGCCTTCTCAATGCCATCTATCTTCTCCATGGCCTCTTCAAATCTATTTAGCACATCGTCCACCTGCCCACTCATCATTTGTTGAAACTTATCATGTAGCGCTTTGTTTGTCATGTTCTCCCGGTCGGTCTAAATCGGCTTGTGATCCTGCCATGGTTAGCAGCAATAGAAACACACAAGAATATGATTCGACAAACTACTAGGAAGTGGTGGTGGTTGTGTGGTGGATCTAAATACAAATCAAGCAAATCTCAAATTCTTACCGGTTCTTACCAAAGAAGAAAGCGGTGACCGCAAGAACCGATGTAGTCAAAACTCTCAAAGCTTGGATAGAGCGATTACGGGGAGAGTCAAACGCACGATGTAGATGTATGTGGAGCTGGGAAGGCTTATAATATGGTAGCAAAAGGGTTGACAATAATCAATTCAGAGATGCAAAGTTGAATAAACGCTCAACGACGCAGATCAGGTCTTTGGTCCTAGGCTAGACCGTGCTAGAGACGCGAGCCTAGAACACTAACAAAATCACCACTGCACGTAACAAGGGAAAAGCACACTCTGGAATTTTTTTTTTCGCTTTTTTTTTTTGGCGCTGCTTTTTTTTTTTTGCGCTGTTTTTTTTTTTTTTGAAAAATCACTATAATGGCGAGTGTCTCAAAACTCTTCCCAGGTCAAACTGACAGGATGGGCACGAAATTTTTTCGACTAATTTTTTTTTTTTTCGACTGCCCGGACCCAAAAACTGGAAACGGGTCAAAAAAAACTTTCTATAACGGCGACTGTCTCAATACGCTTAGAAACACTTAAAAACAGGATAGCCAGAAAATTTTTCGACAAGTGCGTTTTCGGAAAATTTTGGGCCTAAACGGAGGGTGGTTTCCGGACTCTTTTTTTTTCCGAAACCTACTCCGGCAAGGAAACACGAATCGGAAACTAGATGGATCTCGAAAACAAACCTAATATGAGAAGAACTCGGATTGGTGGTGGATATATGGTGGTGGTATATGGCAGCGGTGGTGGTAGCGGTGGTAGTATATGGATATGGATCGGTGGCGGCGTGACAACTTATGACCAGAACTCGAAACTCTAAAAGACTAGACGCTAAGACCAGCAACTAGACACGACGATGCAACCGCAAATTCAACAAAGCAAAACCCTAAAAAGATTATGCAAAGGCTCAGATTGGTTCGGATATGATGAACTAACCCTAATTTTTTTTGTGGCTTTTTCGTGGACTATAGGTATGAAGAATGACTCGATCTAAACTACGGAAAACTGTAAAATCTCACCGAGCAACCCGAAAATCTGATACCACTTGATAGAGGCAAAGGTGTCCCGTCTTTCGATGAGATGTTGGTTTTCGCTTTGGAGGAAGTCGACTTTGACGATCCGACTACTTAACGAGCGAGGACGCCGCGCTACTTAGCAATCGCTAAACCAACTCCGAGAGGTTATTGACCACGCCGAGCACGATCAACGACCACGAGGGTCTGCATTTCCTGCGAGCAAACGAAGAACAAGCAAGAAACTGAGATTGCAATCTGGATATTGCGAATATAAGATGAAAGCTTTATTGATCAAGGTGGGGTTCTGTGGACGCCTTTGTCCGGTCGTTGAACACAAACGGCACGCCAAGTCGCAGCTATGGCGAACTTTTAATCTAAACAAAACCCAAAGTCTAAACGACGCCCTAAGGGCTGTATATATGGAGGAAGAGGAGGAATTTCGTGGCCCTTGAGGGAGGGGTCCAAACCATCCCTAACTCTTGTTTCCCCACACACACGGACTCTAAAAACAGCCTATACTTAAGTATTTCGAAATTACATGGGCCTGGCCCAATAATAAGGTGACGCAGCACCTAGAATAGCCTATGGACGAATATTTCGTCCAAGGCTTCATGCACCTATTATGGTGGCTTCAAAGTCCTGAAATCATCACTTGTAACTCCGTTCTTGTTCCCCTTGCGCATGGCATTATCTCCATGCTTGTTCTTGCTCCAATGTCCATCCTTCTCCAAGCTAGGGCCTTCATTTGTAAGCAAAACAAATGTATCCAATTGAGGCAGCATCATATTCTCATGAACATTAGAATCATTACCAAGAAACGAAAGTACCTGATAATTTAATTGGCGTGCGCGAGCTCTAGTAATTGGTCCAGTATATGTAGCAGTAGGGGATGTGGGTGTAACAATGGTATTGATGTCCTCATCAATGCATCCTCATGTAGTTGTCTCTCAAAGGTACAAGCGCGAACATACATACCAATAATGGAACGAGGAATATAGTGAAATCTTGCACGGATATCATGGTTCAAACCACCAAAAAATCTGTTCATTGTATTATCCTCAGATTCTTCTATGTCACAATGATGCATATAAGATTTGAACTCTTTGTAGTAAGCATGAATAGTGTTACTGCCTTGTTTTAATTGTTCAAATTTATGAAGCAATTCACGACGATAGTAAGGAGGAAAAAATTGTTGTCTCATTACAGCTTTCAAAACTTTCCAAGTTGTGGGTTGGTTATCAATGTTTTTCTTACAATGTACACTCCACCAAATAGAAGCAAAACCAAGAAATGCTCTAGTGGTAGCTCGTACTCTCTCAAGGTCAGAAAAATCATGGTGACTAAAAACTTCTTCTAATTCAAGCTCCCAAGCTAGATAAATAGCAGGATTAAATCTACCCTCAAATGATGGTAAAGACATACCCTGACCATATGCTTGTGTGTGTTGTCCCAACTCTCGTGATGATGAAGATGTGTCCGTCGTCCAAGAACTTCTATCTCCTAACCTGTCATGATTAGTAGAAACAAGAATCAAAATTCGAGAATAATGTTCCTATGAACTACTAGGATGTGGTTGTAAAGTGCTCACAGTAAAGCAAATATCAATATCTTACAAGTTCTTACCATGCGGCGGTGGTGACAGGCAACCAGCGGTGTCAAGTAACTCAAGATTGTGTAAAGCGATTGCCGGGGAACGACGATACACGGTGTAGAAATATGTGGAGCTGGTTGGCTATATATGGTAGCAAAAAATTAGCAATAATCAATTCATAGATGCAATGTTGAATAAACGCTCAACGACGCAGATCTTGTCTGGTCCTAGGCTAGACCAGACTAGAGACGCGAGCCTAGAACACTAATGAGGTCACGGCGTAGCACAACTAGCATCAATGAAGGATAATAAGTAGCTCTGGACAGCAAGATATAAGTGAAGATCACAACGGCAGTAAAGATAATGATGAAGAACAACCGCCAAGCGGGATATACAACAACTCTCTCTCCAATTTTCCTCTTGAAAAGTTTGAGCCAATTTTACGATAACTTTTTTAAAAGAATGCTACTAACTCAAGCTTTCCAATTCAAAAAGAATCACTCAATTCCATTCTGAGTTGATATGAGGAGTCAAAAAATTCTAAAACTGGTTTGAAAAACTGGAATAAGCTGTGTTCACGAACTTCGGAGGGCAAAAAGACCTATTTAGGAGCCGATTTTGAGGTGCCAAATATTGAACTAGCTTCTGCAACTATTTAGATGCGGCTCGTCTCTAGCTTTAATTTGAGTACTCATGAGCCAAAACGGACTTCGTATGAGGAAGTTATGCCTGTTTTACTGAACAGTGCACAAAACAGATTCCAATCCGAATTCAGCTACGAGATTGAGTCTAGATAGATCCGAACTTTGTTTTTTTTCTTCTCTCTTTTTTCTCACACTTATTTTTTCTTTTTCTTTGTCTCTTTTTTTCTCTGACTTTTTTCTTTTAATTTTTTTTCTCTCTTTTTTCTCTCTACCTCTTTCCAAACAAACTAGATAAGATGCAGATTGGATCAAGTGAAGATGTGAACGATCTCAACTATGGTTATGACAATGAACGGTGGGTAGCACGTGGTGGAAATTGATGGATGGATGGTGGTCAACGGAAGGGATAACAATGCAGCGGCGGCGTGACTAATGTGAACAGAACTCGAAACTCTAAACGAACTAGACACTAAGACCAGCAACTCGACACGACGATGCAGCCGATAATTCAATAATGCAAACAATGAAAAGAAAACTGCAAAGGCTCGCATCGGCTTGGACAAATGATGAATAGATCTAACTTTTTTGTGGCTTTTTCTTGGACAATAGGTAAGAAAATAAATCTAATCTAGGGATAATTAGAAATTCTCACCGAGCAACCTGAAAACTGATACCATTGATAGAGGCGAGGGTGCCCTGATCTTTCGATGAGATGATAACTATCGATTTGGTGGAGTCGACTTTGACGATCCGACTACAAACGTGCACGACGTTGTGCCTTAGCAATCGCTAAACCAATCTCCCGAGGTTACTGACGATGCTGGAAGCACAATCACCGACCACGAAGGTCTATTCCTCGCAAGCAATCGATGAACAAGCAAGAATATGATAAAGCAATCTGAATATTGTGAATATATATGAAGTATTGATAATGGTGGGGATCCGTAAGCGGTCTTGGTCTGGTCGTTGGACACAAACGAAGTACACGAAGTTGCAATGGCTAACTTATAACTAAACAAATCCCAAGGAAAAAGCTACTAGATGGATCTACTTATATAGGAGCAAGGGTGGCGGGCAAGGAGGTGGGAGGACATCCCAAGGCAGCCTAACACTAACCCTAGGTCGTACAAGGCCAATGGGCCCAAGTGGAGGTGACGTAACACCTTTGGACTTGTAGTTTGACTCGGATTCTGGTGCAGCATCAGATTGTTTCGTCCATAACTCAATGCTCCGGATGGATTTTAAGCTGATTCCAATTGGGTTGGAAAATGCACGAAATCTATTTTCCAACAAAAAACGAATCAACCAATTTGGAGTCCGTATGAAAAAGTTATTGACGTTTTGAGTCGTATGTCTGCAGTAGTCCGAATCTGAGTCCGTAACGTGAGAGACTTGGACTCTATCTTCTCTTGGGCCAAAAGTGACGTGAGAGAAGTTTTTGAACAGCAGGTAAACATCTCTTTCTCCCTTATCTTCATATGTGGATTGTACAAATGTCCCATACACCTGCAATTAGACATGGCACAAAAGTTTGTGAAGTATTTTTGTCCTGGATGACATAAATAAATTATTGCATAGTTTGCATTAGAAATCACCTCACAAATATACATGTATGCAATATTTTTGGTCGTATCCAAGGTAATCATGTCCTCATCACTATTTACCACTTGCCACCTTATGCCCATACTATTGTGTTCACTTTGCATGTTATGCTTGCTTCTATGCCTTTGACATGCAATTGTGACCCTTGCTTGCATATACCCATGATTCACCATTCTGATACTCCTATGTGTATTTGCATGCTTGGTGGAGATCCTTGTTGCTTTTGCCATGTTTATCATGTGCCCCATGCTATTGTTGATTGTTGTGTTGGGAGAGTCATGATGTCACATTGCTATTTACATATGGCCTCTCGCCAATACATTGATGATAATTTTCTCATATCTTGCTATCATGCTTGTGCTATGTCATGTGAATTATTCATGCCCACTATTTGCACACACGGCATGCTTGCCATGATTCCTTCTAGTACGTTGCATCTTCGCACTACTAGCTTGCTTGACTTGATCTCTATGATTGCTAGCTATGTTGCATCACCCATGTTCCACTATCACTTGCTTTCTTGGGTTGATGACATATATGCTCATGCCTCTCACATGATATATCTTGATCATTGTCTCTTATGTCCATTAGTTGCCTCTTTCATATCCACTTGTATTGAGTGCAACCATACTATGCTTATTGATCTTGGAGACTGACATATTACTTGTGATGCATGCTTGTTTGATTAAGCCTATTGCATTTGGTTGTTCTTGCATCATATGCCTCCATACTATGAAATACTCCCTTGTACTTTCTTATGATGAGCATGATGCATACACTTGTTGGGTATCTTACCACACCTAATGATAGGTTTTGCACTTCCGCTTAACCTCATTTGTTTTTCCGAAAGTGTTTGTTATGTTCCTTCATTTTGAAGGATTCACAAGGCGGTGCCATTATGCGACATATTGGGTATGTGAAGACATACATGATGTACGACTCCAACATCTTTGGGAACTTTCTTGAGGTGAACTCCTTCCCTTTGAGCCATCCTCAAATACGCATATTGGATGGGTCATTCTTTCATTGTTGTTTCCTTCTTGTTGTCTACATGCTACATCTCACGAACGGAGGAGCGATATTGGAGATTGGATACATGGACCTTAAATTTGAGGAGCGCCAGACTTATTGGATGAACCTTGGTCTTCCACTCATGCCTCGACATCGAGCTTTCGTACACCAACACCTCCATATTTGTTGATTGTGCTCATACATGTCATGCTCGATGGACTTATCATACTCACCACAAGTTTGCACCCTATGCATGGATTGACTCACATTATGATTACCTTGTTGCATCTTGTATTCCCATGTCATCCATGATATATGAACTTGTGCACTTCCTTAGCAAATTTGTTGTGATCTACCTTGATGGCACATTCATACATCATAATCATATTGTCCACATCAATTACATGATAATATCCACATGTAGAGCATCCATTGCCATGTTCATGCATTTGATAAACCATCCCATTATGACATCATTTTGCATCGTGGTTGCAATTCTCATATTCATAAAACATTTGTGTACACAATGATTGCTTTTCCTCCCATGAATGCTTTGCATCTCATTCTAGATCAACTTGATAAGCTTCATGCGCTTTGTCACGACCATTCTTACCGCACTGACTCATTCTTACATGATGGACACTTTATGTGCGCTAACCATTGTATTTCCGAGTGTTGCTTTTGCTCTTTTTGCATGTCTATCATTCAGGCGACACCCTGGACTACTTGGATTGCGCCATGTCTTCAATTTCGTCCAACTACAAGTCCCTCCACGACAACCGTTTCCATGGTGATGAGGATCACGATCCGAGGTCGGATCTTTCACAAGGGGGAGATGATGCGAGCATCCCACGCTCATCCCCATGTACACTCCGGCTACTCTCCAAGCCCCAAGAGGACATATGACGAGACCTCGAATATGCACCATTGGACACAAGGTGAACTTCGCTCCTCTTGAACCTTCACTTTCTACATGTGAGACATGGCTACTACCTCATGCATGGATCTTGCATATACTCAGTACGACCGAGGCGACCATGGAGAATCCAAGGACCGAGGCCAAGCATGGAAGAGAAGGAGGAAGAGAACCCGCCGCTTGAAAGACGAGCGGTACTACCGCCCACTACAGGCGGTACTACCGCTGAAGCCACCCGACCGGTTCAACCGCCCAACCACTGCACGGGAGGAACAAACGGCTAGCCACCGCCCAACAACCGGCCGCCATTCGGTGATCAAGCGGTGCAAGGCCGATACAGCATGGGTTCTACCGGTTTATGCCCAAAGACCGGAACAACCGCCCCGACATCCGGTACAACCGTTGGCTCCTTTGACGCCCACCTCCAGAAGCCAGTGCCGACCTCCCAATGGTAGTACCGCCTTCCTCGGCCGGAACTACCGCCTCGAGAGCTCTCGGTACAACCGCCCATGACCGGTACAACCGGCCTGTCTGCGCACAGTGTATTGGGCCGAGCCCGTGTACCCCTTCGCCCTCACTTACCCCTTCGTGGCTTAGCACTATATATACTCTTCTCCTAGCTTTGTATTAGGGTTAGCATTGGATTAGCTCATATTCTTGTGTGAGAGCCTTTGCTCATCCGCTTGGCTACTTCTCCTCGGAGATCAGGACCTCTACGGAGAAGATCCCCCAAGCGGATTCAAGACCCCCTTCTTGGGTGGACCCCCTCAAGGCCTCCTCACGGAGAAGAACGGCTACCGTTTGTATCATCCTTTGTTGACCTTGAATCATGTATCTCCCTTTGTGTTCATCGATCTAGCACTTGTGTGATTGATCTCTTGTCTGCTGAGTGAATTCTCTCGTTTTCCCCGTGTTTCCCTCTTGTTCTTCCGCGTGTTCTTCGTGATTCACCGTAGGATCCGCTCCAACGTGAAAGATCATCCACGTAGGGTTCCGCCCTACATCAGGATCCTACGAGGAGAACACGACGAACAAGCGGAAGAACACGGGGAAAAACACACAAGAGGAACACTAAACCGACAAGTCTCGATCACACAAGGGCTAGATCACCGAACACATAAGGTAGCATAAGATTCAAAATCAACAAAGGAAAGATACACGAGTAGCCGTTCTTCTCCGTGAGGAGGTCTTGATGGGGATCCACCCTAGAAGGGGGTCTTGAATCCTCTTGGAAGGATCTTCTCCGAGGAGGCGCGATCTCCGAGGAGAAGGTAACCAAGTGGATGAGCAAAGCTCTCACACAAGTATGAGCTAATCCTTTGCTAACCCTAACTAGGAGGCGAAGGAGGTCTATTTCTAGTCTTAGTGCAAATGGGGCGAAGTGAACGGGTACAAGGGCTCCGGCCAGATCATGATCACACAGTGTCGGACGTCTGAAGGCGTCAGACGTCCGGGCTTCAGGGGCCAGGTCCGGACGTCCGGAGGCTGTCGGACTTCCGTAAATCCGGCTCGGTCTTTGGTGATCGGTCGTCCGGAGGCTTCGGTCTTCTGTAGATTTGGCTCTGATCGGTGTGCGCCGGTCGTCCGGAGAGGGCCGGTCGCCCGGGGCTTCAGGAAGGCCCGGACGTCCGTGAATCGTCGGACGTCCGTAGATCCGGTTCGGGCGTGCATAGGTCGGACGTCCGGAGGCTTCGGTCGTCCATGAGTTTCCATTCGGGTGCCCAGCTGCCGGACGTCCGGAGGGCGTCGGTCATCCGTAGCCTGGGAGTTGTCGGACGTCCGGACTTGGTCGGACGTCCGATGCCTGTAGCTTAAGCAGCTTTTCCTCTTCTTCTTCAACATGCTTGGGGTCATCATCGTCTTGGCTCTTGCAAGTAGTTGTTCCTTGGCTCATCTCCATGTACCTGATTACACATAGAGTTTCCGAATGAGGTAGTAGCCATGTCTCGTGAGTAGGAAGAGGGAGTTCGGAGAGGAGCGAGTTCACCTTATCTTCGATAGCCTTAGCTCGGGCTCGAGTTATGGGTCCATGTTGTGTTGAGGAAGATGTAGGTGCGTCCATGGGGATGAGTGAGGGATGCTCCGCATCATCTCCCCCCCCCCCCCTTGAGAGAGATCCGACCTCGGATCAAAAGCTTCATCTCCATGGTATGGTACGAGGTCCTTGACGCTGAAGATGTCGCTCACATTGTACTTGTCTCGAGGTAGGTCGATCTTGTAGGCATTGTCGTTGTAGCGTGCTAGCACCTTGAAAGGTCCATCAACTCTAGGGAGAAGCTTGGACTTGCGTTCTTTGGGGAAGCGGTCCTTGCGAAGGTGTAGCCACACTAGATCACCAATGTTGAAGACCATGGGTTGCTTGTTGACGTTGAGCTTGGTCGCTAGTCGTTGTACTTGGCGCTCGATGGTTTGTCTTGTATCCTCATGCATCTTCTTGATGTAGCTTGCCTGTGCACTCGCATCCATGTTGGTGCGCTCTTGTAGAGGGAGAGGTAGAAAGTCCAATGGGGACAACGGGTTGAAGCCGTAGACGACCTCGAAGGGGGACTTGCCGGTAGTCGAATGTCTTGCACGGTTGTAGGTGTACTCGGCGATGGGTAGACATGCTTCCCACTCCTTGATGTTCTTCTTGATCAAGACACGAAGTAGAGTGGATAGTGTGCGGTTCGTCACCTCCGCTTTGGCCGTCGGTTTGAGGATGGTATGCGGATGAGAACAAGAGCTTGATTCCGAGCTTGGACATAGGGTCTTCCAAAAGTAACTCAAGAACTTGACGTCACGATCAGAGACGACTGTCTTTGGAACTCCATGGAGTCGCAAGATTTCCCTACAAAAGAGATTTGCAATGTGTGAAGCATCGTCTATCTTGTTGCAAGGAATAAAATGTGCCATCTTAGAAAATCTATCCACAACAACAAACACGGAATCCTTTCCATTTTGAGTTCTAGGAAAACCAAGTACAAAATCCATGCTAATGTCTTCCCAAGGTTGATAAGGAATAGGAAGAGGCATGTAAAGACCATGAGATTGAGCTTTAGACTTAGCTTTGCGACATGTAGAGCATCGGTTGGTGAAGCGTGAGACGTTGCGGAACATCTTGGGCCAAAAGTAGTTCTTGCAGAGCATGGCGAATGTCTTGTCGCGTCCAAAGTGTCCCATGAGTCCGCCTCCATGAGCCTCTTGCAAAAGGAGCAAACGAAGAGAAGACTCGGGAATGCATAGTTTGTTAGCTCTCATAAGATAAGCATCCTTGATGTAATATTGTTCCCAAGAAGTATGCGTCAAACACTTAGCATAAGGAATAGCAAAGAGATGGGTCTTTAGCATACAATTCTTTTATGTGCTCAAAGCCAATAACATTCAACTCAAGTTTAGTGACAAGCGTGCATATGCGTGAAAGTGCATCGGCAACTACATTTTCCTTACCCTTAATGTACTTGATCACATAAGGAAAAGATCCAATAAACTCATCCATTTGGCATGACGCTTGTTCAACTTAGTTTGACCTTTTATGTATTTAAGCGTTTCATGATCGGTATGGATGACAAACTCATGCGGTCTAAGGTAATGTTCCCAAACATGTAGCACACGCACTAAAGCATACAATTCTTTGTCATAGATGGGATAGTTAAGTTGAGCACGGATAGTTTTTCACTAAAATAAGCAATGGCTCTTTTTCTTGCATCAAAACTCCGCCAATTCGGTACCACTTGCATCACAATGGACCTCAAAAGTTTTGTCAAAATTAGGCAAAGCAAGAATCGGAGCATGAGTAAGCACAGACTTGAGCTCATCAAAAGCGGTGGATTGCAAAGTTCCCCAAACAAAAGGAGTATTCTTCTTACTCAAAGCATGCAAAGGAGCGGCAATTGTGCTAAAATCTTTCACAAAGCGACGATAAAACCCAAGAAGACCAAGAAAGCTACGCACTTGTTGCAAATTGGTGGGTTGGGGCCAAGTTTTAATTGCTTCAATTTTAGATTCATCAACATGGACACCCTTTGAGGATACTACAAAATCCAAGAAAACCACTTTGTCAACACCAAATGTGCATTTTTTCATGTTTGCATAAAGAATTTCCTTGCGAAGGGTTTGCAGAACAGCCCTAACATGATCAAGATGTTCTTTCATGGTTTTGCTAAACACAAGAATATCGTCGAAGTAAACCACAACAAAGACTCCAATGTAAGGACGAAGCACATGATGCATAAGACGCACGAAAAGTACCGGAGCCTCCGATAGACCCATAGGCATCACTAACCACTCATATAAACCAAATTTGGTTTTGAAAGCAGTTTTCCATTCATCACCCTCTTGTATGCGGATTTGATAATAGCCACTTTTAAGATCATTTTTTGAGAAAAAGTTGGCTCCACTAAGTTCATCAAGCATATCATCTAAGCGAGGAATGGGATGCCTATAGCGAACGGTAATAACATTTATAGGTCTAGAATCAGAACACAATCGGAAACTTCCATCGGGTTTAGGCACAAGTATAACGGGAACGGCACACGGGCTTAGGCTTTCACGTACATGACCGTTTTTGATGAGTTGTTGTACTTGCCGTTGAATCTCCTTGCTTTCTTCAGGATTGACTCGGTATGGAGCTTTGTTTGGTAGAGGTGCTCCGGGGATGAGGTCGATTCGATGCTCAATGCCTCGAAGAGGATGTAGATCCGGAGGTAGCTCATCGGGGAAAACATCTTGGAATTCCTGCAAAAGAGATTGAAACACTAAAAATAGCTCATGAGAGGTGTTAGTTGTTGGCTCTCCATCCTTGCACACAAGGACAAAGTGCATCACACTAGATGGGTTCTCACACACTTCTCTCATCTCACTTTTGGTGGCAAATAGGATGAGGTTTTTCTCTCTAGGCGAAGAGGCGCTCAGGTTTGGCTTGTGGCTCTCACTCACTTTTTGGTGGATCACTTTCTCACACTTGTCTCTATGATGGGTGGCTTGCTTGTCGGCTATCACTTGACTAGGAGACATAGGTCGTAGCACATATTCCTTCCCTTTCATTTTGAAGCTATAGTGATTGGTGCGCCCGTTGTGGAAGACACCACGGTCGAATTGCCATGGTCGACCAAGAAGGAGGTGGCAAACCGTCATTGGGACCACATCACATTTCAAAGTGTCCTCATATGCACCAATTTTGAAGGAGACTTGGACCGTATGCTCAAATCGTATAGTGCCGGGTTACTTAGCCATTGAACCTTGTAGGGATTCGGGTGCTTCCTCTTAACCAATGGATGCTTGGAGCATAGTTCTTCACTTGCCAAGTTGTGAAAACTTTCTCCATCGATGATGACCTTGACAGACCTTCCGTTGATGCCAGCCTTTGTGTGGAAGATGTGGCATCCTTGGTCGTCTTCTTGTTGATGTTGAAGAGTCAAGACCTTGGAGACAACGAGAGCGGGGCTCGAATCCTCATCACAAAATACTTGATCATCTTCATCTTCGTTCACTCGCCGGTGCATGGCCACTTGCTCAAGGGCTTCCATCTCCTCATCACTCATTGAGTCATAGGTGCCGTCGTCGTTGAGGATCATGGTGCGCTTGTTGGTGCATTCGTAGGACTTGTGGCCTCGGCCGCCGCAAATGAAACACTTGAAGGAGCTTGTCTTGATGGTCTCATCGGTCGGAGTAGATGGTGAAGCACGCGGTTTGGAGTTGCTTGTAGTAGGAGGAGGACGACTTGAACTTGTCGAATTTTTCTTGTAACTTAACTTGTCGTCTTTGTTTGTAGAAGGTTTGGTTGATGTAGATGTTGGAGGAGGTGTTGAAGCTTGGTTGTTGGAGAAGTCGTAGGTCTTGGACGAGTACTTGGCGTACTTGAAGTCATCTTGCACTTGACGTTCGCCTTTGTAGCTTGATGCACAAGCTCAATGAGGGTGGAGTATGGTTGGAAGTCGGCGATCTTCTTGATGGGATGATTGAGTCCATTCAAGAAACGTGCCATAGTTTGCTCATCAGCTTCCTTCACGTTGGCTCGAATCATGGCTATCTCCATTTCCTTGTAGTATTCTTCAACACTCTTGGTTCCTTTCTTGAGGAGTTGGAGTTTCTTGAAGAGGTCATGGTTGTAGTAGGTTGGCACAAAACATGCTCTCATGACATTTTTCATTTGAGCCCAAGTGGTGATTGGAGGTTCACCTCTTGCTTGTCGCCTCTCAAGGATTTGTTCCCACCATATGAGCACATAGTCTTGGAACTCAAGTGATGCCATAGCGATTTTCTTCTCTTCCTCATAGTTGTGCAAACGAAAGATTTTTTCGACCTTCAATTTCCATGAAAGATATTCTTCGGGGTCATTGCTTCCATTGAATTTGGGCATGGTGAATTTGAGCTTTCCATATCGTTGCTCTTCATTTTGTTATGGTCGATGATGATGACGTCCATGTCGTTGAGGATTAACAATCTCATGTTGCTCTTGGCGAGGAGGGTCGTTTTCCTCATGTTGCTCTTGTCTTGGTAGATTTCCATTATCTTCATGCGCTTGATGAACTTGAGGTTCTTGGTGAGCATGTGGTGGAGCTTGTCGAGCTTGTTGTGGGGCTTGTTGATGAGGACATCAATACCATTGTTACACCCACAGCCCCTGCTACTATACATACTGGACCAATTACTAGAGCTCGCGCACGCCAATTGAATTATCAGGTACTTTCGTTTCTTGGTAACGATTCCAATGTTCATGAGAATATGATGCTGCCTAAATTGGATACATTTGTTTTGCTTACAAATGAAGGGCCTACCATGGACAAGAAAGATGAACCTTGGAGCAAGTTCAAGCATGGAGATGTTGGCATGCGCAAGGGAAACAAGAACGGAGTTACAAGTGATGATTCCAGGACTTTCAAGCCACCCTAATGAGAGCATGAGGCCTTGGACGAAATATACAAGATGCCACTTCATAATATTCGTCCATAGGCTATTCTAGGTGCTGCGTCACCTTAATATTGGGCCAGGCCCATGTAATTTCGAAATACTTAAGTGTAGGCTGTTTTTAGAGTCCGTATGTGTGGGGAAACAAGAGTTAGGGTTGGTTTCGGACCCCTCCCTCAAGGGCCACGAAATTCCCTCCTCTTTCTCCATATATACAGCCCTTAGGGCGTCGTTTAGACTTTGGGTTTTGTTTAGATCAAAAGTTCGCCATAGCTGCAACTTCGCGTACTTCGTTTGTGTTCAACGACTGCACCAAGGTGTCTCGTAACCCCACCTTCATTAATAAAGCTTTCCTCTTATATTCGCAATATCCAGATTGCAATCTTAGTTTCTTGCTTGTTCTTCGTTTGCTCGCGAAACAGGCCCTCGTGGTCGAGTTGATCGTGCTCGGCGTGGTCAATAACCCTCGGAAGTTGGTTTAGCGATTGCTAAGGCGCTGACGTCTCGCACGCACGTAGTCGGATCGTCAAGGTCGACTCCCACGTAAACGATAGCCACCATCTCATCGAAACATCGGGACACCTTTGCCTCTATCAAGTGGTATCAGATTTTCAGGTTGCTCGGTGAGATTTTACAGTTTTCGTAGATTAGATCGAGTCATTCTTCATACCTAAAGTCCACGAAAAAGCCACAAAAAAATTAGGGTTAGTTCATCATATCCGAACCAATCTGAGCCTTCGCATAATCTTTTTAGGGTTTTTGCTTTGTTGAATTCTTGGTTGCATCGTCGTGTCAAGTTGCTGGTCTTAGAGTCTAGTCTTTTAGAGTTTCGAAGTTACGGTCAAAAGTTGTCACGCCGCCGCCGCACCATCATCATCGCCTTGCCATCTACCACCAATCCATATCCATATACCACCACCAATCCGTCTCCATATACCACCACCGCTACCATATACCACCACCGCTGCCATATACCACCACCATATATCCACCACCAATCCGAGTTCTTCTCATATTAGGTTTGTTTTCGAGATCCATCTAGTTTCCGATTCGTGTTTCCTAGCCGAGTAGGTTTCGGAAAAAAAAGAGTCAGGAAAACACCCTCCGTTTAGGCCCAAAATTTTCCGAAAACGCACATGTCGAAAAATTTTCTGGCTATCCTATTTTTAGGTGTTTCTAAGCGTATTGAGACAGTCGCCATTATAGAAAGTTTTTTTTGACCCGTTTCCAGTTTTTGGGTCCGGGCAGTCGAAAAAAAAATTTTGGTCGAAAAAATTTATTGCCCATCCTGTCAGTTTGACCTGGGAAGAGTTTTGAGACACTCGCCATTATAGTGATTTTTCGCAAAAAAAAGAGCAGGGCAAAAAAAAAGCAGCGCAAAAAAAAAGAGCGAAAAAAAATTCCAGAGTGTGCTTTTCCGTTGTTTCCGTGCAGCGCTGTGATTTTGTTAGTGTTCTAGGCTCGCGTCTCTAGCACGGTCTAGCCTAGGACCAGACAAGACTGCTGCGTTGAGCGTTTATTCAACTTTGCATCTCTCGAGTTGATTATTGCGCACCCTTTTGCTACCATATTATAAGCCTTCCCAGCTCCACATACATCTACATCGTGCGTTTGACTCTCCCCGGTAATCGCTCTATCCAAGCTTTGAGAGTTTTTGCTACATCGGTTGCCGATCACCGCTTCTTCTTTGGGTAAGAACTGGTAAGAATTTGAGATTTGCTTGACGGATTTGTGATCGCCCACCACACCACCACCACCACTTCCTAGTAGTCTGTCGAATCATATTCTTGTGTGTTTCTATTGCTGCTAACCATGGCAGGATCACAAGCCATTTAGACCGACCGGGAGAACATGACAAACAAAGCGCTACATGATAAGTTTCAACAAATGATGAGTGGGCAGGTGGAAGATGTTCTAAATAGATTTGAAGAGGCCATGGAGAAGATAGATGGCATTGAGAAGGCGTTCAAACAAAGCTCGATAACAAGTTTAATGAATTGCTCGCGTCTACCACCACAACCACCGGCTGCACCTAATGCACCTCTACAACAACAACAACGACTACCTCCACATCGCTGAAGCAACCCTCCGCCGAAGCGAGCCGTGTCCCTCTTCAGCACTGGCCAAGCTGCGGGTGCTTTGTTGATACTTCCGTGGCTCCTGCTGGCCGATGTGGGGAGGATGATTATGTGAGAGAGTACGAGGATGAGGTTGATCAACTTTAACTACGTGCAACCACCCGGCACCACAACCACCGGCACCACAACCACCGGTCGTCCACATGCAAATAATGGCAATGTTAGGGCTCCCCTCAGTGCGAGATCATGACCATCTCCCTAAATTGAAGTTGAATATTCCACCATTTGAGGGTAGATATGTTCCTGATATATATCTTACTTGGGAGTTAGAAACTGAACAACGATTTACATGTTTACAATATCCTGAGGAGAGACGTGTTCCCGCTGCTGTTTGTGCTTTCACTAGCTTTGCATGTGTTTGGTGGTCTGAACATTGTAGATTATATCCTGTTCCAGCTACTTGGGCTGCTTTGAAAACTGCTATGCGTACTCGTTGCGTTCCACCATATTATCAACGTGAATTACTTCAAAAATTGCAGCGCTTAAGACAAGGAAAAAATTCGGTACCTCCGTCGGCTGCCACCTCCAACCGTGATACAAGAAAGCAGGCACAACCACCACTATCTGCCAAGAGCGCACCTGCTGGGCCTACACAAAGCTCTTCTTCTTCCATGGCGTCAACAGGGCACACAAGTGATATTATTTGTCGTCGTTGTAAGGGAAGAGGACATTTTGCCAGAGACTGCCAATCTCAGCGTGTGATGATTGCTACTGAGGATGGTGGGTATGAGTCCGCTAGTGACTATGATGAAGAGACTTTGGCTCTTATTACACATGAAGAACATGGTGGAGATGATTCTGATCATGAGACGCAATACATGGCTGCTGAAGATGGTGACAGGTATGAATGTTTAGTTGCTCAACGTGTTTTGAGTGTGCAGGTTACACAAGCTGAGCAAAATCAGAGGCATAACTTGTTCCATACAAAGGGAGTTGTGAAGGAACGTTGTATTCAGCGTCATCATAGATGGAGGGAGCTGCAACAACTTGGCTAGCATGGATATGGTGGAGAAGCTTTCTCTCACCACAAGACCACATCCACATCCTTACTACATCCAATGGTTCAACAACAGCGGCAAGGTTAAGGTAACACGCATCGCTCGTGTGTATTTTAGTATCTCTACATATGCTGATTATGTTGATTGTGATGTGGTACCTATGCAAGCATGTTCCTTATTACTTGGTAGGCCATGGCAATTTGATAAAAATTCTGTACACCATGGTAGAAACAATCAGTATACTCTTGTTCACAAGGATAAAAATATTACTTTGCTTCCTATGACTCTGATTCAATTTTGAAAGATGATATTAATAGAGCTAATAAAGCAAAACAGGAGAAAGCAAAACAGGAGAAAAATAAGAGTGAAAATCAGATTGTGGAAAAAGAATTTGAGCAACAAATGAAGCCTAATAATAAACCATCTAATGTTGCTTCTGAAATTAAACTGAAAAGTGCATGTTTACTTGCCACCAAATCTGATATTGAGGAGCTAGATTCTAGCAAATCTGTTTGCTATGCTTTTGTGTGCAAAGAGGCATTATTTTCATTCGAGGACGTGCCTTCCTCTTTGCCCCCTGCTGTCACTAACATTTTGCAGAGTTCATTGGCGTCTTCCCACAAGACGTACCGGGATTACCACCTATTCGAGGGATTGAGCATCAAATTGACTTAATTCGGTGCATCGCTACCCAACCGTGCACCATACCGTACCAATCCAGAGGAGACAAAGGAGATTATGCGTCAAGTACAGGAGCTGCTCGACAAAGGTTATATACGCGAATCTCTTAGTCCTTGTGCTGTTCCTATTATACTAGTGCCTAAAAAGGATGGTACGTCGCGTATGTGTGTTGATTGTAGAGGCATTAATAATATTACTATTCATTATCGTCATCCTATTCCTAGGCTAGATGATATGCTTCATGAATTGAGTGGCTCTACAATATTCTCCAAAGTTGATTTGCGTAGTGGATACCATCAAATTCGTATGAAATTGGGAGATGAATGGAAAACAGCATTTAAAACTAAGTTTGGTTTATATGAGTGGTTAGTCATGCCTTTTGGGTTAACTAATGCACCTAGTACTTTCATGAGACTAATGAATGAAGTTTTACGTGCTTTCATTGGACGATTTGTTGTAGTCTATTTTGATGATATACTGATTTATAGCAAATCTTTGGAAGAACATTTGGAACATTTACGTGCTGTTTTTAATGCTCTATGCACGTTTGTTTGGTAACCTTGGGAAGTGCACCTTTTGCACCGACCGAGTATCTTTTCTTGGCTATGTTGTTACACCACAGGGAATTGAAGTTGATAAAGCCAAGATTGAAGCTATTGAGAGTTGGCCGCAGCCCAAAACGGTCACACAAGTGAGGAGTTTTCTTGGACTCGCTGGTTTCTATAGGCGCTTTGTGAGAGACTTTAGCACCACGGCTGCACCTCTCAATGAACTTACAAAGAAGGATGTGCCTTTTGTTTGGGGTACCGCATAGGAAGAAGCCTTCACGGTATTGAAAGATAAGTTGACACATGCTCCTTTACTCCAACTTCCTGACTTTAATAAGACTTTTGAGCTTGAATGTGATGCTAGTGGAATTGGATTAGGAGGTGTGTTATTACAAGATGGCAAACCTGTTGAATACTTTTATGGAAAATTTAGTGGGCCTAGTCTGAACTATTCTACTTATGACAAAGAATTATATGCTCTTGTTCGGACTTTAGAGACATGGCAACATTATTTATGGCCCAAAGAATTTGTTATACATTCTGATCATGAATCTTTGAAACATATTAAAAGTCAAGCTAAACTGAATCGTAGACATGCTAAATGGGTTGAATTCATTAAGACTTTCCCTTATGTCATTAAACACAAGAAGGGTAAAGAAAATGTTATTGCTGATGCTTTGTCTCGTCGCTATACTATGCTTTCACAACTTGACTTCAAAATATTTGGTTTGGAGACCATCAAAGATCAATATGTGCATGATGCTGATTTTAAAGATGTAGTGCAGAATTGTAAAGAAGGAAGAACATGGAACAAGTTCGTTATTAAGGATGGTTTTGTGTTCCGTGCTAACAAGCTATGCATTCCTGCTAGCTCTGTTCGTCTTTTGTTGTTGCAGGAGGCGCATGGAGGAGGATTAATGGGACACTTTGGCGTGAAGAAGACGGAGGATATACGTGCTACACATTTCTTTTGGCCAAAGATGAGACGGGATGTTGAGCGTTTTGTTGCTCGCTGCACTACATGTCAAAAAGCTAAGTCACGACTTAATCCCCATGGTTTATGTATGCCTTTGCATGTACCTAGTGTTCCTTGGGAGGATATATCTATGGACTTTGTTTTAGGTTTACCTCGTACAAAGAAGGGGAGGGATTGATAGAGGCAAAGGTGTCCCGATGTTTCGATGAGATGGTGGCTATCGTTTCTGTGGGAGTCGACCTTGACGATCCGACTACGTACGTGCGAGACGTCGCGCCTTAGCAATCGCTAAACCAACTTCGAGGGTTATTGACCACGCCGAGCACGATCAACCCGACCACGAGGGCCTGCTTCTCGCGAGCAAACGAAGAACAAGCAAGAAACTAAGATTGCAATCTGGATATTGCGAATATAAGAGGAAAGCTTTATTAATGAAGGTGGGGTTACGAGACGCCTTTGTCCGGTCGTTGAACACAAACGGCACGCGAAGTTGCAGCTATGGCGAACTTTTGATCTAAACAAAACCCAAAGTCTAAACGACGCCCTAAGGGCTGTATATATGGAGAAAGAGGAGGGAATTTCGTGGCCCTTGAGGGAGGGGTCCGAAACCAACCCTAACTCTTGTTTCCCCACACATACGGACTCTAAAAACAGCCTACACTTAAATATTTCGAAATTACATGGGCCTGGCCCAATAATAAGGTGACGCAGCACCTAGAATAGCCTATGGACGAATATTATGAAGTGGCATCTTGTATATTTCGTCCAAGGCCTCATGCTCTCATTAGGGTGGCTTCAAAGTCCTGGAATCATCACTTGTAACTCCGTTCTTGTTTCCTTAGCATGCCAACATCTCCATGCATGTACTTGCTCCAAGGTTCATCTTTCTTGTCCATGGTAGGCCCTTCATTTGTAACCAAAACAAATGTATCCAATTTAGGCAGCATCATCTTCTCATGAACATTGGAATTGTTACCAAGAAACGAAAGTACACGATAATTCAATTGGCGTCGCGAGCTCTAGTAATTGGTCCAAGATGTATAGCAGCAGGGGCTGTGGGTGTAACAATGGTATTGATGTCCTCATCATCCTCCCTTCTTGAAATGAAGTCGTCCTCGACGGAAACTCATCTTCCTCACCCAAATAAGGTTTCAAATCTGCAATGTTAAAAGTGGGACTAACCCCAAAATCTGCAGGCAGCTCAAGTTTATATGCATTATCATTTATTTTCTCTAACACCTTAAATGGACCATCAGACGTGGCATTAGCTTTGATTTGCGCAAATTAGGAAACCTATCCTTACGCAAATGTAACCAAACAAGATCTCCAGTGCAAAGACAACATGTTTTCTACCCTTATCTCCAGCAAGTTTATATTTAGCATTCATACGCTCAATGTTTTCCTTAGTTAACTCATGCATTTTTAAAATCAATTCAGCACGTTCTTTAGCATCAAAATTAACCTTCTCCGAAGATGGAAGAGGCAACAAATCAATAGGTGCACGAGGTAGGAAGCCATACACAATTTCAAAAGGGCACATCTTAGTAGTAGAATGCAATGAACGATTATAAGCAAATTCAATATGAGGCAAGCATTCTTCCCACATTTTCTTATTATTCTTCAAAACAGCCCTAAGCATAGTAGACAATGTTTTATTGACTACTTCAGTTTGTCCATCAGTTTGGGGGTGACAAGTAGTACTAAAAAGCAGTTTAGTCCCCAACTTAGCCCATAAACATCTCCAAAAGTGGCTAAGAAATTTATTATCACGATCTGAAACAATAGTATTTGGCACACCATGCAAGCGAATAATTTCACGAAAGAACAAATCAGCAACATTAACAAAGATCATCGCTTTTATGACATGGTATAAAGTGTGCCATTTTCGAGAATCTATCCACGACAACAAATATGCTATCCCTCCCTTCTTTGTTCGAGGTAAACCTAAAACAAAGTCCATAGATATATCCTCCCAAGGAACACTATGTACAGGGAAAGGCATATATAATCCATGAGGATTGAGTAGTGACTTAGCTTTTTGACATGTAGTGCAGCGAGCAACAAAACTATCAACATCCTGCCTCATCTTTTGCCAAAAGAAATGTGTAGCAAGTATATCCTCCGTCTTCTTCACGCCAAATTGTCCCATTAGTCCTCCTCCATGTGCCTCCTGCAACCACAAAAGACGAACGGAGCTAGCTGGAATGCATAGCTTGTTAGCACGGAACACAAAACCATCCTTAATAACGAACTTGTTCCATGTTCTTCCTTCTTTACAATTCTGCATTACATCTTTAAAATCAGCATCATGCACATATTGATCTTTGATGGTCTCCAAACCAAATATTTTGAAGTCAAGTTGTGAAAGCATAGTATAGCGACGAGACAAAGCATCAGCAATAACATTTTCTTTACCCTTGTTGCGTTTAATGACATAAGGGAAAGTCTCAATGAATTCAACCCATTTAGCATGTCTACGATTCAGTTTAGCTTGACTTTTAATATGTTTCAAAGATTCATGATCAGAATGTATAACAAATTCTTTGGGCCATAAATAATGTTGCCATGTCTCTAAAGTCCGAACAAGAGCATATAATTCTTTGTCATAAGTAGAATAGTTCAGACTAGGCCCGCTCAATTTTTCAGAAAAGTATGCAACAGGTTTGCCATCTTGTAATAACACACCTCCTAATCCAATTCCACTAGCATCACATTCAAGCTCAAAAGTCTTATTAAAGTCAGGAAGTTGGAGTAAAGGAGCATGTGTCAACTTATCTTTCAATACCGTGAAGGCTTCTTCCGTGCGGTACCCCAAACAAAAGGCACATCCTTCTTTGTAAGTTCATTGAGAGGTGCAGCAATGGTGCTAAAGTCTCTCACAAAGCGCCTATAGAAACCAGCGAGTCCAAGAAAACTCCTCACTTGTGTGACCGTTTTGGGCTGCGGCCAACTCTCAATAGCTTCAATCTTGGCTTTATCAACTTCAATTCCCTGTGGTGTAACAACATAGCCAACAAAAGATACTCGGTCGGGTGCAAAAGGTGCACTTCCCAAGGTTACCAAACAAACGTGCATCACGTAGAGCATTAAAAACAGCACGTAAATGTTCCAAATGTTCTTCCAAAGATTTGCTATAAATCAGTATATCATCAAAATAGACTACCACAAATCGTCCAATGAAAGCACGTAAAACTTCGTTCATTAGTCTCATGAAAGTACTAGGTGCATTAGTTAACCCAAAAGGCATGACTAACCACTCATATAAACCAAACTTAGTTTTAAATGCTGTTTTCCATTCATCTCCCAATTTCATACGAATTTGATGGTATCCACTACGCAAATCAACTTTGGAGAATATTGTAGAGTGATATAGGGTGAGACCCTACGGGAGCGATCTTTCACGTTTGGAGAAAATCCCTACGAGGAACACGAAGAACGAGCGGAAGAAACGAGAGGAAATTCACTCAACCGACAAGAAAACAATCACACAAGCGCTAGGTCGATGAACACATGGAGTAGCACAAGGTTCAAGAACAATAACGGTAAAGATACAAGGGTAACCGATCTTCTCCGAGAGGAGGTCTTGATGGGGTCCACCCTAGGAGGGGGGTCTTGAATCCGCTTGGGGATCTTCTCCGAAGAGGTCCTGATCTCGAGGGAGAAGTAACCAAGTGGATGAGCAAAGGCTCTCTCACCTAAACATGAGCGAATCCAAAGCTCCCCTAACTAGGAGACGGAAAGGTCCTATTTATAGTCTTAGTGCAAATGGAAGTCAAAACGGAGGGGTACATGGGCTTCAGCCCGCATCAGTGCCTGGACGTCCGGAAGGTGTCTGGACGTCCGGAGGCTCGGGAGGGTCCGGCCGTCTGGACTCGTTCGGACGTCCAGCTCCGGTTCGGGTGATGGTCGCCCGGACGTCCGGTCAGCTCCGGTCGTCCGTAGATTTGATTCAGATGATGAAGTCCCGGACGTCCGGTCAGCTCCGGTCGTCCGTAGGTTTGATTCGGGTGATGATGTTCCGGACGTCCGGAGGGCGTCGGACGTCCGTGGCCTGGGGATCGTCGGACGTCCGGGTCCTGTAGCTTCAGCTGCATCCCTTCTTCCTCTTCGACATACTTGGAGTTCTCGCTGCCTTGGCTCTTGCAAGTAGTAGATCCTTGGTTCGCCTGTGTTCTGATTACACATAGAGTTTCCGAATGAGGTAGTAGCCATGTCTCATGGGTAGAAATAAGAAGTTCGGAGAGGAGCGAGTTCACCTTATCTTCAATAGCCTTAGCTCGGGCTCTTGTCATGGGTCCCGGTGGTGTTGAGGGAGATGTAGGCACGTCCGTGGGGATGAGTGAGGGCTGCTCTGCATCATAGAGCCACTCAATTCATCAAGCATATCATCTAGCCTAGGAATAGGATGACGATAACGAATAGTAATATTATTAATGCCTCTACAATCAACACACATACGCGACGTACCATCCTTTTTAGGCACTAGTATAATAGGAACAGCACAAGGACTAAGAGATTCGCGTATATAACCTTTGTCGAGCAGCTCCTGTACTTGACGCATAATCTCCTTCGTCTCCTCGGGATTGGTACGGTCTGGTGCACGGTTGGGTAGCGATGCACCGGGAATTAAGTCAATTTGATGCTCAATCCCTCGAATAGGTGGTAATCCGGTGGCACGCCTTGTGGGAAGACGCCGTGAACTCTGCAAAATGTTAGTGACAAGGGGGCAAAGAGGAAGGCACGTCCTCGAATGAAAATAATGCCTCTTTGCACACAAAAGCATAGCAAACAGATTTGCTAGAATCTAGCTCCTCAATATCAGATTTGGTGGCAAGTAAACATGCACTTTTCGGTTTAATTTCAGAAGCAACATTAGATGGTTTATTATTAGGCTTCATTTGTTGCTCAAATTCTTTTGCCACAATCTGATTTTCACTCTTATTTTTCTCCTGTTTTGCTTTATTAGCTCTATTAATATCATCTTTCAAAATTGAATCAGGAGTCATAGGAAGCAAAGTAATATTTTTATCCTTGTGAACAAGAGTATACTGATTGTTTCTACCATGGTGTACAGATTTTTTATCAAATTGCCATGGTCTACCAAGTAATAAGGAACATGCTTGCATAGGTACCACATCACAATCAACATAATCAGCATATGTAGAGATACTAAAATACACACGAACAGTACGTGTTACCTTAACCTTGCCGCTGTAGTTGAACCATTGGATGTAGTAAGGATGTGGATGTGGTCTTGTGGTGAGAGAAAGCTTCTCCACCATATCCATGCTAGCCAAGTTGTTGCAGCTCCCTCCATCTATGATGACGCTGAATAGAACGTTCCTTCACAACTCCCTTTGTATGGAACAAGTTATGCCTCCGATTTTGCTCAGCTTGTGTAACCTGCACACTCAAAACACGTTGAGCAACTAAACATTCATACCGCCAAGATCTTCAAAGAGCCATGTATTGCGTCTCATGATCGTAATCCTCTCCACCATGTTCTTCATGCGTAATAAGAGCCAAAGTCTCTTCATCATAGTCACTAGCGGACTCATACCCACCATCCTCGTAGCAATCATCACACGCTGAGATTGGCATTCTCTCAAGAAAGTGTCCTCTTCCCTTACAACGACGACAAATAATATCACTTGTGTGTCCTGTTGACGCCATGGAAGAAGAAGAGCTCTGTGTAGGCCCAGCAGTGTGCTCTTGGCGAGATAGTGGTGGTTGTGCCCGCTTTCTTGTATCACGGTTGGAGGTGGCAGCCGACGGAGGTGCCGGTGTAGTAGAACGTGTGGAAGTAGATGATGCACGTGGTGTCCATGATGAAGGTCGACCTGCGAGAAAAAGTTAGTCCGCGCCAACGCCTGCCGATCCTGCACTTCACGCTCAGCTTTACAAGCAAGATGGAATAATCGAGTGATATTAGTATAATCCTTGTAGTCTAGAATGGTCTGAATATCTCTATTTAATCCACCCGTAAAACGTGCAAGCATAGCTTCATTCTCCTCAACAATACCACATCTAATCAAGCCAGTTTGTAATTCACGATAATATTCTTCTACCGAATTTTTTCCTTGTCTTAAGCGCTGCAATTTTTGAAGTAATTCACGTTGATAATATGGTGGAACCCAACGAGTACGCATAGCAGTTTTCATAGCAGTCCAAGTAGTTGGAACAGGATATAATCTACAATGTTCAGACCACCAAACACATGCAAAGCTAGTGAAAGCACAAACAGCAGCTGGAACACGTCTCTCCTCATGATTTTGTAAACATGTAAATCGTTGTTCTGTTTCTAACTCCCAAGTAAGATATAGATCAGGAACATTTCTACCCTCAAATGGTGGAATATTCAACTTCAGTTTAGGGAGATGGTCATGATCTCGCACTGAGGGGGAGCCCTAACATTGCCATTATTTGCATGTGGACGACCGGTGGTTGTGGTGCTGGTGGTTGCACTTGCACGTAGTTACGAAGTTGATCAACCTCATCCTCGTACTCTCTCACATAATCATCCTCCCCCACATCGCCAGCAGGAGCCACAAGTATCAACAAAGACACCAGCAGCTTGGCCAGTCAAGAGGGACACGGCTCGCTCGGCGGAGGGCTGCTTCGCGATGTGGAGGTAGTCGTTGTTGTTGTTGTAGAGGTGCATTAGGTGCAGCCGGTGGTGGTGGTGGTAGACGCACGAGCAATTCATTAAACTTGTTATCGAGCTTTGTTTCGAACGCCTTCTCAATGCCATCTATCTTCTCCATGGCCTCTTCAAATCTATTTAGAACATCTTCCACCTGCCCACTCATCATTTGTTGAAACTTATCATGTAGCGCTTTGTTTGTCATGTTCTCCTGTCGGTCTCGCCGCTTGTGATCCTGCCATGGTTAGCAGCAATAGAAACACACAAGAATATGATTCGACAGACTACTAGGAAGTGGTGGTGGTGGTGTGGTGAACAGTCACAAATCCGTCAAGCAAATCTCAAATTCTTACCAGTTCTTACCCAACAGCTGGCGGTGATCGGCAACCGATGTAGTCAAAACTCTCAAAGCTTGGATAGAGCGATTACTGTGGAGAGTCAAACGCATGATGTAGATGTATGTGGAGCTGGGAAGGCTTATAATATGGTGGCAACAAGGGTCAGCAATAATCAAATCAGAGATGCAAAGTTGAATAAACGCTCAACAGCAGATCAGGTCTGGTCCTAGGCTAGACCGTGCTAGAGACGCGAGCCTAGAACACTAACAAAATCACGGCGCTGCACGGAAACAACGGAAAAGCACACTCTGGAAAAAAAAATTTTGCTCTTTTTTTTTGCGCTGCTTTTTTTTTGCGCTGCTCTTTTTTTTTTTGCGAAAAATCACTATAATGGCGAGTGTCTCAAAACTCTTCCTAGGTCAAACTGACAGGATGGGCACGAAATTTTTTCGACCAATTTTTTTTTTTCGACTGCCCGGACCCAAAAACTGGAAACGGGTCAAAAAACTTTCTATAATGGCATTGTCTCAATACGCTTAGAAACACCTAAAAATAGGATAGCCAGAAATTTTTTCGACAAGTGCGTTTTCGGAAAATTTTGGGCCTAAACGGAGGGTGGTTTCCGGACTTTTTTTTTTCCGAAACCTACTCCGGCTAGGAAACACGAATCGGAAACTAGATGGATCTCGAAAACAAACCTAATATGAGAAGAACTCGGATTGGTGGTGGATATATGGTTGTGGTATATGGCAGCGGTGGTGGTATATGGCAGCGGTGGTGGTATATGGCTACGGATTGGTGGTGGATAAGAAGGGTGGTAGATGGCAAGGCGATGATGATGGTGCGGCGGCGTGACAACTTATGACCGTAACTCGAAACTCTAAAAGACTAGACTCTAAGACCAGCAACTTGACACGACGATGCAACCGGAAATTCAACAAAGCAAAAACCCCAAAAAGATTATGCGAAGGCTCAGATTAGTTCGGATATGATGAACTAACCCTATCCAGATTGCAATCTTAGTTTCTTGCTTGTTCTTCGTTTGCTCGCGGGAAACAGGCCCTCGTGGTCAGGTTGATCGTGCTCCAGTGTGGTCAATAACCCTCGGAAGTTGGTTTAGCGATTGCTAAGGCGCGAGGTCTCGCACGTACGTAGTCGGATCGTCAAGGTCGACTCCCACAGAAACGATAGCCACCATCTCATCGAAACATCGGGACACCTTTGCCTCTATCACTTGTCGATGCACACGTGCTTGGTAGAGCCTTTCTTGGACTTCCTCGCGGAGCGCTTCTTGATATTCACGAGCTTGGTGTCCTCGGTCGGCAACGGCTCTACTTGAGTCGCTGGCGCACGCCAGCCTCAAGTGCTTGAGCTTCCCGTAGTTGTTGTTCTCGATGTTGCGCCGCCGCCTTGTGCATCTTGATGTTGTCGCGCCGCTCTTCTTGTTCTTGTTGTTGTTGGCGTTGTTGCGTTTGTGCTTGCGCAAATGCAACTTGGTTTTGACGATGTCGATGCTCTTGAGAGTCGGCGTCGTGTAGAGGATTGCGGTTTGCTTGACGGTCTTGATGTGCGGCACGACGAAGAGTGTTCGAAGTAGGTGTACTTGAGTCATAGAAGGTGTCGTCGGAGTGTCGACTCGAGTGGCTCCGTCTTGAGGATGAAGAAGTGGAATGATGCCGGTTCCTCATCAAGGCGCGGATCTCGGCCCATTCTTGCATCATTCTCTTGCTTGTGAGCGTCGAACTTGTTGTCAAAGTAGTCTCTTGTACGTTGCTCGGAGAGTCGCAAGTCGGTGGCGAGGTTGTCGATGCGGTCGCTCATTGCTTGTTGCTCTTGGTGCAACCCTCGTTGTGCACCAAAGAGGTGGCTCTTGGTGACGTATGATGACATGTCGTCGTCTTGCTCGAGGAAGAGTGGGTTGGTAGAAGTACTTGGCCTATCCATCATTCCAAGCAAAATGTGAGTGGTAGAAGGAGAAGAACTTATACCAATGTACCTTCGACCGATGTTGATGATGAATTAAGTTCACTCAAATGCGGACAATGAAATAGCACTATTGGTACCAATCCTTGTCGGTTCTCACACCTACACAAATAAAAGCTTATGGTGGAGCTTGGTGAGGATGGTGGCACAAAATTTGATGCAATTGTAAGTGAGCGTCAATAATGTTGGAAAAGGAACACAAATTTGCAAATGCAACAAGTAGACCAAGCAAATAATGGTACACGGAAACACACACGCAAATAGATAAGTGGGATTGTGCAAACCAAAAGTGAGCCAAAATGTGGAATCCACGAAAATGCTCTTGTTGCACAATACTAGAGAGACGCTTAGCACGATTGCACAATCATGGATACGTAAACTTGTGCACAACCTACTAGGCAAAAATGCAATTATCTCTATCCCACGTATGCTATATGTATGGTATTTCGGTGCTATGATCCAAGATGATCCAATATGACAATCTTAATGTAATATGATGCTATGGTTCTTGCTCATAAGCTCTTTGCTTATCTTTCCTCTATGCTTAAAAGCTTGGGTGGCTCTTTCACTTTTGAGCTCTTTTCTCATTCAAAATTTCACGAACCAAGATAGCAATTGTGTATGCTATGACAACTTTGTGACACACAAATGGATCCCAAGATATGCACCACGGTGGTATGGTATGTATGCTATGGAATATCATCACTAATTTGCACAAGTCACGTTGCCGGCAATACTCAATGGCTAGTCTCGATGGGTAAGCTACGCAAAAGTAAGGCCATGTGGGTATCAATGCAATTGCAATGTATGACAAAGATGTCGATGATGTTACCGCCTCATGGCGATGATGTGACCCTTGCGAAGATGAGTCGAGGTGATGATGAAGTCGAACTGCACCTAGATAGCCGAAACACAAAAGGACACGGGAAGCACAACTCAAAATGTGGCAAAATCGTCATAGGATGTATTGGGGAGGATGGTGGTGTATGTGGTTTTGGAAGATGTGGTGGAAGGTGGGGTGGTGGTGGTGGTTAAACTGAAGAATTTCAGTTTCGTCAGGGTTTCACGGACGTCCGGTACTTTCCGGTCGTCCGGCCGTTCCTGGGGCTCCGAACGTCCGTAAAGCGTCGGTCGTCCGGGGGTCGGGGTCAACGTGAGTTGGGCCTGGGCGATTTTGAGGTGGAAGAAGATGGTGAGGTCAAAATTGAGCGGATTGATGGATGGAAAAGGGTGGGGAGGGTAGGAAAAGCTAGATCCACACGTAGCAACTCAAATCCATGGACCAAAACCAACAAAATCTCAACTCACCAACAAATTACAAAAATTTTGGGGCTATTTTTGGTGGGGAATTTTCGGATTTAGGACAAAAACAACAAACTCAAGCTAGAAAACGCGGGGTAGGGGCTCCAAAAACGTGATCAACGTGGCTCATGATACCAAGATGATGTAGGGCGGAACCCTATGTTGACGATCTTTCACGTTTGGAGGGGATCCTACGAGGAGAACACGACGAACAAGCGGAAGAACACGGGGAAAAACACACAAGAGGAACACTAAACCGACAAGTCTCGATCACACAAGGGCTAGATCATCGAACACATAAGGTAGCACAAGATTCAAAATCAACAAAGGAAAGATACACGAGTAGCCGTTCTTCTCCGTGAGGAGGTCTTGATGGGGGTCCACCCTAGAAGGGGGTCTTGAATCCTCTTGGAAGGATCTTCTCCGAGGAGGCAAGATCTCCGTGGAGAAGGTAACCAAGTGGATGAGCAAAGCTCTCACACAAATATGAGCTAATCCTCTGCTAACCCTAACTAGGAGGAGGAGGTCTATTTATAGTCTTAGTGCAAATGGGGGCGAAGTGAACGGGTACAAGGGCTCCAGCCCGCGGTCGCGGTCACACAGGTGTCAGACGTCCGGAAGTCGTCGGACGTCCGGGGCTTCGGGACGGTCCGGACGTCCGGAGGCTATCGGACTTCCGTAAATCCGGCTCGGGTGCTGGTCGGTCGGTCGTCCGGAGGCTTCGGTCTTCCGTAGATTTGGCTCTAATCGATGTGCGCCGGTCGTCCGAAGAGGGCCGGTCGTCAGGGGCTTCGGGAAGGCCCGGGCGTCCGTGAATCGTCGGACGTCCGTAGATCCGGTTCGGCCGTGCATCGGTCGAACGTCCGGAGGCTTCGGTCGTCCGTGAGTTTCCATTCGGGTGCCCAGCTGCCGGACGTCCGGAGGGCGTCGGTCGTCCGTGGCTCGAGGAGTCGTCGGACGTCCGGACTTGGTCGGACGTCCGATGCCTCAGAAGCCAGCAGCTTTTCCTCTTCTTCTTCAACATGCTTGGGGTCATCGCTGCCTTGGCTCTTGCAAGTAGTTGTTCCTTGGCTCATCTCCATGTACTGATTACACATAGAGTTTCCGAATGAGGTAGTAGCCATGTCTCATAAGTAGGAAGAGGGAGTTCGGAGAGGAGCGAGTTCACCTTATCTTCGATAGCCTTAGCTCGGGCTCGAGTCATGGGTCCACGTGGTGTTGAGGAAGATGTAGGTGCGTCCATGGGGATGAGTGAGGGATGCTCCGCATCAAGGGGTCTTGAATCCATGGTGGATCTTCTCCAAAGAGGCCGCGGTCTCTCACGAGGAGGAGATCCGATATGGATGAGCGAAGCTTTATCACAAATGAGCTAAATCAACGCTAACCCTAACTAGGAGGAGGTTGAGGAGTATATATAGTCTAGGCGAATGAAAGGGTAAGTGGCTTCGGCCCAACACACGGGCGGGCGCACAGGCGTCGGAAGACCGACATGTACCGGACGTCCGGTGGCTCGCGAGGGTCCGGCCGGCGGGTGCTTGTCGCACGTCCGGCGTTTTGGCTCTAGATAGGTGGTGTCGGACGTCCGGCCGGCATCGATCGGTCGTCCGGGCTGGAGAGAGTGTCTGGACGTCCGGTGTCTGGCGGTCGCCCAGCTGAGTCGTCGGATGTCCGGTGGCTCCGGTCGTCCATAGATTCGGCTCGGGTCCTCAGGGGCCGAACGTCTGGGCTGGGCCGGTCGTCTCGTGGCTGTAGCTTCGCGCAGCTTCTTCTCTTGGTCCTTGTACTTGGCGTCCTCGCTAGCTGTTCCGTTGGATGTGGTGGCTTCGTGGCTTTCCTCCAAGTACCTGATCATGCATAGAACACACGTTGGAGGTAATAGCCATGTCTCACATGTAGGAAGTGAAGGTTCGGAAAGGAGCGAGTTCACCTTGTGTCCAATGGCGTATAGTTGAGGTCTCGTCATAAGTCCTCTTGGGGTTTGGAGAGTAGTCGGAGTGTACATGGGGATGAACGTGGGATGCTCCGCATCAACTCTCCCCCCCCTTGGGAAAGATCCGACCTCGGATCATGATCCTCATCACCATGGAAACGGTTGTCGTAGACGGACTTGTAGTTGGATGAAATTGAAGACATGGCGCAATCCAAGTAGTCCAAGGTGTCGTCGGAGTGATAGACATGCAAAAAGAGCAAACACAAGCAACACTCAGAAATACAATGGTTAGCGCACACAAAGTGTCCATCATGTAAAATGAGTCCGTGCGGCAAGATTGGTCGTGACAAAACGCATGAAGTTTATCTAGATGATCTAGAATGAGATGCAAAGCATTCATGGGAGGAAATGCAATCATTGTGCACACAAATGTGTTGTAAATGTGATCAATGCAACCACGGTGCAAAATGATGTCATAGTGAGACGGTTTATCAATAGCATGAATATGGCAACGGATGCTCAATATGATTATCTTATCATGCAATTGATGGTAGGCAATATGATCACGATGTATGAATATGCCATCAAGAAAGATCACAACAAATTTGCTTAGAAAATGCACAAGCTCATATATCATGGATGACATGGGAATAGGTGCAACAAGACAATCATAATGTGTGTCAATCCATAAATATGGTGCAAATTTGTCATGGGTGGTGTTGTACCATAGCTCGATGTCGTGGCACTCCTCAACTTGAAGGTCCATAGTGATGCGGAGCATCCCACGATCATCCCCATGGATCTACAACCTGCCTCATCAAGAGCCAAGAGGACCCATGACACGAGCTAGAGCTAGAGCTCTCGACAACGAGGTGACTTCCTTCCTTAGTGATATCACATATGATCCACTCGAGACATGGCTACTACCTAAGTCCGATATGCTATGCATCATTAGGTGTCAAGAGGAGCCTTAGAAGATGCACGTGAAGACGGACGAGCCGCCAAGTCCACGGATGAAGAGGACCACTAAGCGGCAAGTTCACCCTCAGCCCCGGACATCCGGCCAAGGTCCGGACATCCGGCCCCGCGCCCCGGACATCAGGCCCCGCGCCCCGGACATCCGGCCCCAGCCGGATATCCGCCGAAGTCTGAAAATCCGCGCCACACACCCGATTCGGCAGAAGTGGCCGCTCCAGCCCGGACATCCGGCATGCTAACCCGGACATCCGGGACCTCGTCAAGGCCCGGACATCCGGCCCGACGCCCGGACATCCGGCCTCCCTGTCAAGGCAGGTGCATCCGGCCGAGACCCATGTACCCCTTCGCCTCTAGACTATATATACTCCATCCCTTCCTCTTTCTAGGGTTAGCATTAGATTAGCTCATATTTTGTGTGAGAGCCTTTGCTCATCCACTTGGCTACTTCTCCTGAGCTCAGGACCTCTATGAAGAAGATCCCCCAAGCGGATTCAAGACCCCCTTCTAGGGTGGACCCCATCAAGGCCTCCTCGCGGAGAAGAACGGCTACCGGTTGTATCTTTCCTTTATTGATTTTGAATCTTGTGCCACCTTATGTGATCGGTGATCTAGCACTTGTGTGATTGATCTCTTGTTGGTTAAGTGATTTCTCTCGCTTTTCCCCGTGTTTCCCTCTTGTTCTTCCGCTGTTCTTCGTGATTCCCCGTAGGATCCGCTCCAACGTGAAAGATCATCCACGAGGGTTCCGCCCTACATCATCTTGGTATGATGAGCCACGTTGATCACGCTTTTTGGAGCCCCTACCCTCTTTTTCTAGCTTGATTTTGTTGATTTCGCCCTAAATTCGAAAATCGCCACCAAAAATAGCCCCAAATTTTTTGTGATTTGTTGGTGTGATGAAGTTTTGTTGGATTTGATCCGCGGATTTCGTGTGTTGCAGGTAGATCTAACATTTCCCCACCTTGTCCACAATTTCCATCCACAAAATCGCCCGAATTTTGCCCCGGATTTGACCTCTCCACGCGGTGTTCATCAAGTTAGTCCACGGATCCAGAGCCCGGACATCCGGCCCGACCAGCCTGGACATCCGGCCCCTGGCAGCAGTAATTCCCATCCACCACCCCGTTTACCGCCTAACTCTCGCCAAATTTTGTCCCGGTGCCCACATACACTTCCTCATACCTCCACCACTTCCGCATAATACCACCATAGCCTTTCCCACTACCAACTTCGACATTGTTGCCAAATTTTGCTTTGAGAATTTGAGTTGGGGGTTCCGTATCCTTTTGTGTTTCGGCTATCTAGGTACGGGTCATCATCAACATCACCACCGCTCATCTTCGCCAAAAGATTGGGCATTGGGTTCATCTTGTTATTGACCATCCCTTTTCAACACATATCTTTTAGTATACGTCTTTTTTAGTTGCTTAAAGATTTCAGATCGTCGACATCTTTTTCATTACTTGCAATTGCATTGATAACCATCATAGCCAATCTTTTGCGTTGCTTACCCATCGAGACTAGCAATTGAGTATTGCCGGCAACGTGACTTGTGCACATTAGTGATCATACTCCATAGCATACATACAATACCAAAGTGGTGCATATCTTGGCATCAACTTGTGTGTCACAAAGTTGTTGATGAGGACATCAATACCATTGTTACACCCACAGCCCCTGCTGCTATACATACTGGACCAATTACTAGAGCTCACAAGACGCCAATTGAATTATCGTGTACTTTCGCTTTCTTGGTAACGATTCCAATGTTCATGAGAATATGATGCTGCCTAAATTGGATACATTTGTTTTGCTTACAAATGAAGGGCCTACCATGGACAAGAAAGATGAACCTTGGAGCAAGTTCAAGCATGGAGATGTTGGCATGCGCAAGGGAAACAAGAACGGAGTTACAAGTGATGATTCCAGGACTTTGAAGCCACCCTAATGAGAGCATGAGGCCTTGGACGAAATATACAAGATGCCACTTCATAATATTCGTCCATAGGCTATTCTAGGTGCTGCGTCACCTTATTATTGGGCCAGGCCCATGTAATTTCGAAATACTTAAGTGTAGGCTGTTTTTAGAGTCCGTATGTGTGGGGAAACAAGAGTTAGGGTTGGTTTTGGACCCCTCCCTCAAGGGCCACGAAATTCCCTCCTATTTCTCCATATATACAGCCCTTAGGGCGTCGTTTAGACTTTGGGTTTTGTTTAGATCAAAAGTTCGCCATAGCTGCAACTTCACAGATTTCGCTTTGTGTTCAACGACTGCACCAAGGCGCCTCGTAACCCCACCTTCATTAATAAAGCTTTCCTCTTATATTCGCAATATCCAGATTGCAATCTTAGTTTCTTGCTTGTTCTTCGCTTGCTCGCAGGAAACAGGCCCTCGTGGTCGAGTTGATCGTGCTCGGCGTGGTCAATAACCCTCGGAAGTTGGTTTAGCGATTGCTAAGGCGCGACGTCTCAGACGCACGTAGTCGGATCATCAAGGTCGACTCTACGTAAACGATAGCCACCATCTCATCGAAACATCGGGACACCTTTGCCTCTATCAGTTGTCATCGCATACACAATTGCTATCTTGGTTCGTGAAGTTTTGCATGAGAAAAGAGCTCAAAAGAGAAAGAGCCAATCAAACTTTTAAGCAAAAGAGAAAGATAAGCAAAGAGCTTATGAGCAAGAACCATAGCATCATACAACATTAAGATTGTCATACTTGATCATCTTGGATCAACACATCGAAACACCATACATATAGCATACTCGGAATAGAAGTCGTTGCATTTTTGCTTAGTAGGTTGTGCACAAGCTCAGATCCGCTTATTGTGCAATCGTGCTAGCGTCTCTCTAGTGTTGTGCAACAAGAGCATCTTGGTGAATTCCATTTTGGCTCATCCTTGGTTGCATAACCCCATATTATCTATTTATGCGTGTGTTTCAAAGTGTACCATATCTTGCTATTGGTCTACTTGTTGCATTTGCAAATTTGTGAATCATTTCCAACATTATTGAGTCTCAATTACAATTGCATCAAATTTTGTGCCACTATCCTAACCGAGCTCCACCATAAGCTTTTATTTGTGTAGGTGCGAGAACCGACAAGAATTGGTACCAATAGTGCTATTTCACTGTCCGCATTTGAGTAAACTTGATTCATCATCAACATCGGTCAAAGGTACATTGGTATAAGTTCTCCTTCTACCACTCACATTTTGCTTGGAATGATGGATAGGCCAAGTACTTCTACCAACCCACTCTTCATCGAGCAAGACGACGACATGTCATCATACGTCACCAAGAGCCACCTCTTTGGTGCACAACGAGCGTTGCACCAAGAACAACAAGCAATGAGCGATCACATCGACAACCTCGCCACCGACTTGCGACTCTCCGAGCAACGTACAAGGGACTACTTCGACAACAAGTTCGACGCTCACAAGCAAGAGAATGATGCAAGAATGGACGAGATCCGCGCCTTGATGAGAAGCCGGCATCATTCTACTTCTTCATCATCAAGACGGAGCCGCTCAAGTCGACATTAATTCGACGACACCTTCTACGACTCAAGTACACCTACTTCGAACACTCTTCGTCGTGCCACACGTCAAGACCGTCATGCATCTCGCAACCCGCTACATGACAAGCAATCACAAGAGCAAGTTGATGATCAAGTTCCTCGTCCTCAATCAAACCAAGATGCTTTTGCTCAAGCTCAAGAACGACAACGTCTTCGTCGCCAACAAGAGGAAGAACGAGCGTGTCTACACCAAGACGAACAAGACGCCAAGGCTCAACGTCTTCAACAACAACAACGTGAAGAGCAAGCTCTTGAGGCGCAACGTGCCCTTCAAGAATCAAGTAGAGCCTTCGCCAACCGCAATCACGAACGGCGCAATCAAGAGGAAGCCCTTCGAGAAGAAATCCAAGAGAGGAACTACCAACCTCATGGACAACGTCAAGTTCCTCAAGCTCCTCCACAAGCTCGTCAAGCTCCACCTCAACCTCAAGTTCAACAAGAGCTAGTTGATCATGGTCTTCCTCCACGCCAAGAGCAACATGAAGACGAATGCAATCCACGTCAAGGGCATCATCATCAACATCGCCAACAACACAATGAAGAGCAACACTACGGCAAGCTAAAATTCACCATGCCCAAGTTCAATGGAAGCAATGACCCCAAAGACTACCTCTCATGGGCATTGAAGGTTGACAAAATCTTCCGGTTGCACAACTACGGTGAAGCGAAGAAAATCGCTATGGCATCACTTGAGTTCCAAGACTATGTGCTCATATGGTGGGAACAAATCATTGAGCGACGACAAGCAAGAGGTGAACCTCCAATCACCACTTGGGCTCAAATGAAGGATGTCATGCGAGCACGATTTGTGCCAACCTACTACAACCGCGACCTCTTCAAGAAACTCCAACTTCTCAAGCAAGGAACAAAGAGTGTTGAAGAATACTACAAGGAAATGGAGATAGCCATGATTCGAGCCAATGTCAAGGAAGATGATGAGCAAACTATGGCACGTTTCTTGAATGGACTAAATCATCCCATCAAGAAGATCGCCGACTTCCAACCATACTCAACCCTCATTGAGCTCGTGCATCAAGCTACAAAGGCGGAATGTCAAGTGCAAGATGACTTCAAGTACGCCAAGTACTCATCCAAGACCTACGGCTTCTCCAACAACCAAGCTTCAACACCTCCTCCAACATCTACAAACAACGATGAGAAGCCGAGTCACAAGAGAAAGTCGACGAGTTCAAGTCGTCCTCCTCCTACTACAAGCAACCTCAAGCCGCGTTCTTCATCGTCTATTCCGACCGATGAGACCATCAAAACAAGCTCCTTCAAGTGTTTCACTTGCGGCGGCCGAGGCCACAAGTCCTACGAATGCACCAACAAGCGCACCATGATCCTCAACGACGACGACACCTATGACTCAATGAGTGATGAGGAGATGGAAGCCCTTGAGCAAGTGGCCATGTACCAGCAAGTGAACGAAAATGAAGATGATCAAGTCTTTTGCGATGAGGATTCGAGCCCCGCTCTCGTTGTCTCCAAGGTCTTGACCCTTCAACATCAACAAGAAGACGACCAAAGATGCCACATCTTCCACACAAAGGCCGGCATCAACGGAAGGTCCGTCAAGGTCATCATCGATGGAGGTAGTTGCCACAACTTGGCAAGTGAAGAACTATGCTCCAAACTTCAATTGGTCAAGAGGAAGCACCGCACCCATACAAGGTTCAATGGCTAAGTGACTCGCACTATACGAGTCGAGCATACGGTCCAAGTCTCCTTCAAAATTGGTGCTTATGAAGACACGTTAGAGTGTGATGTGGTCCCAATGACCGTTTGCCACCTACTTCTAGGTCGACCATGGCAATTCGACCGTGGTGTCATCCACAATGGGCGCACCAATCACTATAGCTTCAAGATGAAAGGGAAGGAATATGTGCTACGACCTATGTCTCCTTATCAAATGATATCGACAAGCAAGCCACCCATCATAGAGACAAGAGTGAGAAAGTGATCCAACCATAAGTGAGTGAGAGCCACAAGCCAAACTTGAGCGCCTCTTCGTCTGTGAGAGAAAAACCTCATCCTATTTGCCACCAAAAGTGAGATGAGAGAAGTGTGTGAGAACCCATCGAGTGTGATGCACTTTGTCCTTGTGTGCAAGGATGGAGAACCAAAACTAACACCATTCACGAGCTACCTTTGGTGTTTCAATCTCTTTGTAGGAATTCCAAGATATTTTCCTCGATGAGCTACCTCCGGTCTACCTCCTCTTCGAGGCATTGAGCATCGAATCGACCTCATCCCCGGAGCGCCTCTATCAAACAAAGCTCCATACCGAGTCAATCCCGAAGAAACCACGGAGATTCAACGGCAAGTACACCAACTAATCGACAACGGTCATGTACGTGAAAGCTTAAGCCCTTGTGCCGTTCCGTTATACTTGTGCCTAAGCCCGATGGAAGTTTTCGCTTGTGTTCCGATTGTAGACCTATAAATGCTATCACCGTCCGCTATAGGCATCCCATTCCTCGCTTAGATGATATGCTTGATGAACTAAGTGGAGCCAACTTTTTCTCAAAAATTGACCTTAAAAGTGGCTATTATCAAATCCGCATACAAGAGGGTGATGAATGGAAAACTACTTTCAAAACCAAATTTGGTTTATATGAGTGGTTAGTGATTCCTATGGGTCTTTCGGAGGCTCCCGGTACTTTTGTGCGTCTTATGCATCATGTGCTTCGTCCTTACATTGGAGTCTTTGTTGTGGTTTACTTTGATGATATTCTTGTGTTTAGCAAAACAATGAAAGAGCACATCAATCATGTAAAATCTGTGTTCCAAACTCTTCGCAAGGAAAGCCTTTATGCAAACTTGAAAAATGCACTTTTGGCATTGACAAAGTGGTTTTCTTGGGTTTTGTAGTATCCTCAGAGGGTGTCCATGTTGATGAATCTAAAATTGAAGCAATTAAAACTTGGCCCCAACCCACCAATTTGCAACAAGTGCGAAGTTTTCTTGGTCTTGTGGGTTTTTATCGTCGCTTTGTGAAAGATTTTAGCACAATTGCCGCTCCTTTGCATGCCTTGAGTAAGAAGAATACTCCCTTTGTTTGGGGAACTTTGCAATCAACCGCTTTTGATGAGCTCAAGTCTTTGCTTACTCATGCTTCGATTCTTGCTTTGCCCAATTTTGACAAAACTTTTGAGGTTCATTGTGATGCAAGTGGTACCGGAATTGGCGGAGTTTTGATGCAAGAAAACGAGCCATTGCTTATTTTAGTGAAAAACTCTCCGGTGCTCAACTTAATTATCCCATCTATGACAAAGAATTGTATGCTTTAGTGCGTGCTACATGTTTGGGAACATTACCTTAGACCTCATGAGTTTGTCATCCATACAGATCATGAAACGCTTAAATACCTCAAAGGTCAAACTAAATTGAACAAACGCCATGCAAAATGGAGTGAATTTATTGAATCTTTTCCTTATGTGATCAAGTACATTAAGGGTAAAGAAAATGTAGTTGCCGACGCGCTTTCACGCATATGCATGCTTGTCACTCAACTTGAGTTGAATGTTATTGGTTTTGAGCATATAAAAGACTTGTATGAGCATGATCCATCGTTTGCTTCTCCTTATGCTAAGTGTTTGACGATACTTCTTGGGAACAATATTACATCAAGGATGGTTATCTTATGAGAGCTAACAAACTATGCATTCGAGTCTTCTCTTCGCTTTGCTCCTTTTGCAAGAGGCTCATGGAGGCGGACTCATGGGACACTTTGGACGTGACAAGACATTCTCCACGCTCTCCAACAACTACTTTTGGCCCAAGATGTTCCGCGACGTCTCACGCTTCACCACCCGATGCTATACATGCCGCAAAGCTAAGTCTAAAGCTCAATCTCATGGTCTTTACATGCCTCTTCCTATTCCTTATCAACCATGGGAAGACATTAGTATGGATTTTGTACTTGGTTTGCCTAGGACTCAAAATGGCAAGGATTCCGTGTTTGTTGTTGTGGATAGATTTTCTAAGATGGCACATTTCATTCCTTGCAACAAGATAGACGATGCTTCACATGTTGCAAATCTCTTTTGTAGGGAAATCTTGCGACTCCATGGCATACCAAAGACAATCGTTTTCTCAGAACATCCCAAAATTTTGAATTTTGGAATGTTAATTATTTAAATAGGAGTAATTAAAAACATGCTTGTGTTGTTTGGTCCTATATAAAATTTTCTATGTTTTAAAACTTTTGGAGTTGTTAAAACTCAAAATTATTTTATAGTTGTATTATAATGCTCTTTATATGCTTGTATTGCATAATTGTTTTGTCTTTAGTTCATTTGGGTTGTAAAAAAATGTTCACTATTTTCTAATATAGATATAATATTTTACTGTGTGTTTCTGTTATTTTATATTTCCAGTTTAGTTTTTGTTTTGAGCTTTATTTATCTCTGTAGCTAGGTTTATAAAAAAACCGGTTACCTGCTGCAGACGGCCTGCACAAAGGCCCAACCGGGCTTTCGCCACACATGATCCAAAGAAGTGGCCCATTCTTTCCCCACACGTACCGCAGCCCACTCTGCAGCCTTACTTTTTTTTCTCTTGTCTTCCCTGTTCCGCTGACTACCATGGCCCACCTATCATCTTTCTCGCTGGTTCGTGTTCATCAAGGACACCTATAGCTCCCGCACCAAATCGTGGTCGGATCGATCGATTCGATCGGTCTGTTACTCCTCCCGCACACCCGCACGCTTATATATATTCACCACTTTCCCCTCGCCCGATTTTTGGCAAATTTGAGCTCTCCCGTGCCCTAGAACTCGCCGCTGGATCTCGCCGGAGTTCCGCCGCAGAAGCTCCTTCGCTGGTCGTTTCCGTCCACGCAGAAGGTTCCCAGCGCCCCTTACCCTCGGTTGTCTTCACCATGACCTCCTCTCTCTCCCTCACCTATTAGTTCTCGCAGGGAATCACCCACCCGAGTGCTTCGAGCTCGCCCCAACGAACACCCCACCGCCCGAGCTCCAGCCACCCTCTGCCGTCATTCCCAAGACGCCACCGACGCTACCGAGGACGTCGTCGAGACCGCAGAAGAGATCCACGACCCATACGCTACCCGCCGAGTCCGAGACCACCGGGCAGGCGCCACCATCGCCGTCGGAGCCGCCCAGCGCCGTTCTTGCTCAAGTCCGTGGCCATCCTCTATTCTTCTCCGATGAGCAAACGATACCGCCCGATCTTCAGAACGGCCAAGATTAGATCTGTGTTTATTTTTATTTTGCCGAACCGTTATCTCGTTAAGCTGCGGCCGTCCGCTCTTTATCCACTGCAGCAAACAAACTCCAGCCAATTAGCATCCGCCACGTGGCACATCCACAGTGCCGCGGCGATTCTTTCCGTAACGCTTTTATGGCATAATTTTTCTTTGCAGATTCCATACCAAATTTTCATTTAGGTATATCTTGAGATCGGTAACTCCAAATTCATCGATTCTTTTTCCTGTGTACTCGTAGAGACCAGGAGAATATTGTAGAACCAAAATTTCAAACTTTTGCACTGCTAAAATTTGAATTTGCTCAAATTTGAATTCAAACTTCCGGAGGCCATATCTCTCAAACCGTTTATCCAAATCAGTTGATTCTTTTTGCATTGTGATCCTACTAGCATGTAGACAATATATGCCTACTAATATGTTCTGTTATTTAAGTCTTTATTTGAATTTGTTGTTGTTTACTTTATTTTAGTGTTATGTGAGCACGGGTTTATTTATCGGTGCCTTCGTTAACCATATAGATTGTCCGGAGTGTGAAGCGGATCGAAATTAATCCTTAGAGTACTTCAGCACCGTTCAAGGCAAGTTTGCACTTTTGATTTTGCTCATCCTATATTCTGCTATGCATGTGTGATTTTTATGCTATGACATGTGCTTGGTTTGATATGTATGTTCTGTGTTGTCATATTCTGGTGTGATCAACTTGCTATGATAGACGTGGGCATGTGTCGAGTGATCCATGAAAGTGGTGAGTGTTTATAGCCGTAGGCTAGGGATTATTAACCAGGTGAATGCGTCACTGGCAGAGCGCTCTATTGTCCCTAGAGAATGCGCCATTGACAGAGCGCACTTGAGGCGAGGTTTAGTTTGAACTTAAATCAGGTGAATGCGTCCTTGGCGTAGCGCCTATTGTTCCTAGAGAATGCGCCTAACGACAGAGCGCACTTGAGACATACTTCAAGTTCTTGTCATGTTTATTTAGAATCTTTGGGTTATCTTGGGAAGTAAATTAGTGACGGTTGTGAGTTCAGGTAGTAGAGGTAGGTGAAGACATTCATCTCCAAACTAGTGTGTTTTGTTTGTCATATATTGCTATGTGGATGTAGGTTTGCTATATCATATAGTGTGATTTGCCAATACATTCAATGTATTGATTTTGTGGCTGCAACTTATCATGTTGCAGGATTTTCGAGATGATCGATGAGATACAAGAGGGTTGCGAGTCTTCACCGACATGTTCTCCAAAGTGGGCATTGATGGACTCGTCGTTGATTATGCTACCTTTCCGCTGTTATTATTGAATAAGTTAGCCATGTGCTATTCGGTTTGTAATACTTTATAAATTCTGGATCATACGTTGTAGTAAATGATGCACTTGTTATTTGATATTCATATGTATTGCGTGTGCTAGCGAGTCGATCCAAGGACTAGCATAGTGAGCACAGAGACATCGAATCTTATCAGATTCGGGTCGTTACAGTCTCCGATCATGACGTCAAGTTCTTGAGTTACTTTTGGAAGACCCTATCGCCAAGCTTCGAATCAAGCTCTTGTTCTCCTTGGCATACCATCCTCAAACCGACGGCCAAACGGAGGTGACGAACCGCACACTATCCACTCTACTTCGTGTCTTGATCAAGAAGAACATCAAGGAGTGGGAAGCATGACCACCCATCGCCGAGTTCGCCTACAACCGTGCAAGACATTCAACTACCGACAAGTCCCCCTTCGAGGTCGTCTACGGTTTCAACCCGTTGTCCCCATTGGACATTCTACCACTTCCTCTCCAAGAGCGCACCAACATGGATGCGAGTGCACGGCAAGCTACATCAAGAAGATGCACGAAGATACAAGGCACACTGATGTAGGGCGGAACCCTACGTGGATGATCTTTCATGTTGGAGCGGATCCTACGGGGAATCACGAAGAACACGCGGAAGAACAAGAGGGAAACACGGAGGAAACGAGAGAGAAATCACTAAACCAACAAGAGATCAATCACACAAGTGCTAGATCACCGATCACATAAAGTGGCACAAGATTCAAAATCAACAAAGGAAAGATACAAATGATAGCCGTTCTTCTCCGTGAGGAGGCCTTGATGGGGTCCACCCTAGAAGGGGGTCTTGAATCCGCTTGGGGATCTTTCTCCGTAGAGGTCCTGAGCTCCGAGGAGAAGTAGCCAAGTGGATGAGCAAAGGCTCTCACACAAAATATGAGCTAATCCAATGCTACCTTAGAAAGAGGAAGGGGATGGAGTATATATAGTCTAGAGGGCGAATGATGTAGGGCGGAACCCTATGTGGACGATCTTTCACGTTTGGAGAGGATACCTACTAGGAACACGAAGAACGAGCGGAAGAACAAGAGGGAAATCACGGGGAAAACACAAGAGAATCACTCAAACCAACAAGATCAATCACACATGTGCTAGATCGATGAACACAAAGGGAGATACATGATTCAAGGTCAACAAAGGACGATACAAACTGTAGCCGTTCTTCTCCGTGAGGAGGTCTTGATGGGGGCCACCCGAGAGGGGGTCTTGAATCCAAGGTGGATCTTCTCCGAAGAGGGGCCGCGGTCTCTCTCGGGGAGTAGATCCGGTATGGATGAGCGAAGCTCTATCTAATGAGCTAAATCAACGCTAACCCTAACTAGGAGGAGGGAGAGGTCTATTTATAGTCTTAGTGCAAATGGGGGCGAAGTGAAGGGGTACATGGGCCTCAGGCCCGAACACTGTGCGCAGACAGGTACCGGACGTCCGCCGGGGGCCGGTTGATGAGGACATCAATACCATTGTTACACCCACAGCCCCTGCTGCTATACATACTAGACCAATTACTAGAGCTCACAGACGCCAATTGAATTATCAGGTACTTTCGTTTCTTGGTAACGATTCCAATGTTCATGAGAATATGATGCTGCCTAAATTGGATACATTTGTTTTGCTTACAAATGAAGGGCCTATGATGAGGACATCAATACCATTGTTACACCCACAGCCCCTGCTGCTATACATACTGGACCAATTACTAGAGCTCGCGCACGCCAATTGAATTATCAGGTACTTACGTTTCTTGGTAACGATTCCAATGTTCATGAGAATATGATGCTGCCTAAATTGGATACATTTGTTTTGCTTACAAATGAAGGGCCTACCATGGACAAGAAAGATGAACCTTGGAGCAAGTTCAAGCATGGAGATGTTGGCATGAAGGGAAACAAGAACGGAGTTACAAGTGACGATTCCAGGACTTTGAAGCCACCCTAATGAGAGCATGAGGCCTTGGACGAAATATACAAGATGCCACTTCATAATATTCGTCCATAGGCTATTCTAGGTGCTGCGTCACCTTATTATTGGGCCAGGCCCATGTAATTTCGAAATACTTAAGTGTAGGCTGTTTTTAGAGTCCGTATGTGTGGGGAAACAAGAGTTAGGGTTGGTTTGGGACCCTCCCTCAAGGGCCACGAAATTCCCTCCTCTTTCTCCATATATACAGCCCTTAGGGCGTCGTTTAGACTTTGGGTTTTGTTTAGATCAAATGTTCGCCATAGCTGAATCTTCGCGTAATTCGTTTGTGTTCAACGACCAGACCAATGCGTCTCAGAACCCCACATTCATTAATAAAGTTTTCCTCTTATATTCGCAATATCCAGATTGCAATCTTAGTTTCTTGCTTGTTCTTCGTTTGCTCGCAGGAAACAGGCCCTCGTGGTCAGGTTGATCGTGCTCCGGCGTGGTCAGTAACCCTCGGAAGTTGGTTTAGCGATTGCTAAGGCGCAACGTCTCGCACGTACATAGTCGGATCGTCAAGGTCGACTCCCACAGAAACGATAGCCACCATCTCATCGAAACATCGGGACACCTTTGCCTCTATCAAGTGGTATCAGATTTTCAGGTTGCTCGGTGAGATTTTACGGTTTTTCGTAGATTAGATCGAGTCTGTTCGTCATACCTAAAGTCCACGAAAAAGCCACAAAAAAATTAGGGTTAGTTCATCATATCCGAACCAATCTGAGCCTTCGCATAATCTTTTTGGGGTTTTTGCTTTGTTGAATTTCGGTTGCATCGTCGTGTCAAGTTCTTTGGTCTTAGAGTCTAGTCTTTTAGAGTTTCGAGTTACGGTCATAAGTTGTCACGCCGTCGCCGCACCATCATCATCGCCTTGCCATCTACCACCCTTCTTATCCACCACCAATCCGTAGCCATATACCACCACCGCTGCCATATACCACCACCGCTGCCATATACCACAACCATATATCCACCACCAATCCGAGTTCTTCTCATATTAGGTTTGTTTTCGAGATCCATCTAGTTTCCGATTCGTGTTTCCTAGCCGGAGTAGGTTTCGGAAAAAAAAAGTCCGGAAACCACCATCCGTTTAGGCTCAAAATTTTCCGAAAACGCACTTGCTGAAAAATTTTCTGGCTATCCTATTTTTAGGTGTTTCTAAGCGTATTGAGACAGCCGCCATTATAGAAAGTTTTTTTTTGACCCGTTTCCAGTTTTTGGGTCCGGGCAGTCGAAAAAAAAATTTTTGGTCGAAAAAATTTCGTGCCCATCCTGTCAGTTTGACCTGGGAAGAGTTTTGAGACACTCGCCATTATAGTGATTTTTCGCAAAAAAAAAAGCGCAAAAAAAAGCAGCGCAAAAAAAAAAGAGCGAATTTTTTTTTCCAGTGTGCTTTTCCGTTGTTTCCGCAGCAGCCGTGATTTTGTTAGTGTTCTAGGCTCGCGTCTCTAGCACGGTCTAGCCTAGGACCAGCACAGTATCGTCGTTGAGCGTTTATTCAACTTTGCATCTCTGATTTGATTATTGCTGACCCTTGTTGCCACCATATTATAAGCCTTCCCAGCTCCACATGCATCTACATCGTGCGTTTGATTCTCCCTGGTAATCGCTCTATCCAAGCTTTGAGAGTTTTGACTACATCGGTTGCCGATCACCGCTTTCTTGGGTAAGAACTGGTAAGAATTTGAGATTTGCTTGACGGATTTGTGATCGCCCACCACACCACCACCACCACCACTTCCTAGTAGTCTGTCGAATCATATTCTTGTGTGTTTCTATTCTTGCTAACCATGGCAGGATCACAAGCCGACGAGACCGACCGGGAGAACATGACAAACAAAGCGCTACATGATAAGTTTCAACAAATGATGAGTGGGCAGGTGGAAGATGTTCTAAATAGATTTGAAGAGGCCATGGAGAAGATAGATGGCATTGAGAAGGCGCTCAAACAAAGCTCGATAACAAGTTTAATGAATTGCTCAGGCGTCTACCACCACCACCACCGGCTGCACCTAATGCACCTCTACAACAACAACAACGACTACCTCCACATCGCTGAAGCAACCCTCCGCCGAAGCGAGCCGTGTCCCTCTTGACTGGCCAAGCTGCTTTGGTGCCGCTTGTTGATACTTCGTGGCTCCTGCCGCTGATGTGGGGAGGATGATTATGTGAGAGAGTACGAGGATGAGGTTGATCAACTCAGAACTACGTGCAAGTGCAACCACCAGCACCACAACCACCCGGTCGTCCACATGCAAATAATGGCAATGTTAGGGCTCCCCTCAGTGCGAGATCATGACCATCTCCCTAAACTGAAGTTGAATATTCCACCATTTGAGGGTAGATATGTTCCTGATCTATATCTTACTTGGGAGTTAGAAACTGAACAACGATTTACATGTTTACAATATCCCGAGGAGAGACGTGTTCTCATTGCTGTTTGTGCTTTCACTAGCTTTGCATGTGTTTGGTGGTCCGAACATTGTAGATTATATCCTGCTCGAGCTACTTGGACTGCTTTGAAAACTGCTATGCGTGCTCGTTGGGTTCCACCATATTATCAACGTGAATTACTTCAAAAATTGCAGCGCTTAAGACAAGGAAAAAATTCGGTAGAAGAATATTATCGGGAATTACAAACTGGCTTGATTAGATGTGGTATTGTTGAGGAGAATGAAGCTATGCTTGCACGTTTTCCGGGTGGATTAAATAGAGATATTCAGACCATTCTAGACTACAAGGATTATACTAATATCACTCGATTATTCCATCTTGCTTGTAAAGCTGAACGTGAAGTCTTGAGGATCGACGAGCGTTGGCGGCGGACTAACTTTTCTCGCAGTCGACCTTCATCATGGACACCACGTGCATCATCTACTTCCACACGTTCTACTACACGGCACTTCCGGCGGCTGCCACCTCCAACCGTGATACAAGAAAGCAGGCACAACCACCACTATCTGCCAAGAGCACACCTGCTGGGCCTACACAGAGCTCTTCTTCTTCCATGGCGTCAACAGGACACACAAGTGATATTATTTGTCGTCGTTGTAAGGGAAGAGGACACTTTGTGATAGAGGCAAAGGTGTCCCGTCTTTCGATGAGATGTTGGTTTTCGCTTTGGAGGAAGTCGACTTTGACGATCCGACTACGAACGTGCGAGGACGTCGCGCCTTAGCAATCGCTAAACCAACTCCGAGAGGTTATTGACCACGCCAGAGCACGATCAACGACCACGAGGGTCTGCATTTCCTGCGAGCAAACGAAGAACAAGCAAGAAACTGAGATTGCAATCTGGATATTGCGAATATAAGATGAAAGCTTTATTGATCAAGGTGGGGTTCTGTGGACGCCTTTGTCCGGTCGTTGAACACAAACGGCACGCGAAGTTGCAGCTATGGCGAACTTTTAATCTAAACAAAACCCAAAGTCTAAACGACGCCCTAAGGGCTGTATATATGGAGGAAGAGGAGGGAATTTCGTGGCCCTTGAGGGAGGGGTCCAAACCATCCCTAACTCTTGTTTCCCCACACACGGACTCTAAAACAGCCTATACTTAAGTATTTCGAAATTACATGGGCCTGGCCCAATAATAAGGTGACACAGCACCTAGAATAGCCTATGGACGAATATTATGAAGTGGCATCTTGTATATTTCGTCCAAGGCTTCATGCACCTATTATGGTGGCTTCAAAGTCCTGAAATCATCACTTGTAACTCCGTTCTTGTTCCCCTTGGCGCATGGCATTATCTCCATGCTTGTTCTTGCTCCAATGTCCATCCTTCTCCAAGCTAGGGCCTTCATTTGTAAGCAAAACAAATGTATCCAATTTAGGCAGCATCATATTCTCATGACCATTAGAATCATTACCAAGAAACGAAAGTACTGATAATTTAATTGGCGTCTTGTGAGCTCTAGTAATTGGTCCAAAGTATATGTAGCAAAGAGGGGCTGTGGGTGTAACAATGGTATTGATGTCCTCATCATCCTCCCCTTCTTGAAATGAAGTCGCCTCGACGGAAGCTCATATTCCTCACCCAAATAAGGCTTCAAATCTGCAATGTTAAAAGTGGGACTAACCCCAAAATCTGCAGGTAGCTCAAGTTTATATGCATTATCATTTATTTTCTCTAACTCCTTAAATTGACCATCAGACCGTGGCATTAGCTTTGATTTGCGCAAACTAGGAAACCTATCCTTACGCAAATGTAACCAAACAAGATCTCCAGGTGCAAAGACAACATGTTTTCTACCCTTATCTCCAAAGACGTTTATATTTAGCATTCATACGCTCAATGTTTTCCTTAGTTATCTCATGCATTTTTAAAATCAATTCAGCACGTTCTTTAGCATCAAAATTAACCTTCTCCGAAGATGGAAGAGGCAACAAATCAATAGGTGCACGAGGTAGGAAGCCATACACAATTTCAAAAGGGCACATCTTAGTAGTAGAATGCAATGAACGATTATAAGCAAATTCAATATGAGGCAAGCATTCTTCCCACATTTTCTTATTATTCTTCAAAACAGCCCTAAGCATAGTAGACAATGTTCTATTGACTACTTCAGTTTGTCCATCAGTTTGGGGGTGACAAGTAGTACTAAAAAGCAGTTTAGTCCCCAACTTAGCCCATAAACATCTCCAGAAGTGGCTAAGAAATTTAGTATCACGATCTGAAACAATAGTATTTGGCACACCATGCAAGCGAATAATTTCACGAAAGAACAAATCAGCAACATTAACAGCATCATCGCTTTTATGACATGGTATAAAGTGTGCCATTTTGAGAATCTATCCACGACAACAAATATGCTATCCCTCCCTTCTTTGTTCGAGGTAAACCTAAAACAAAGTCCATAGATATATCCTCCCAAGGAACACTAGGCACAGGCAAAGGCACATATAAACCATGAGGATTGAGTCGTGACTTAGCTTTTTGACATGTAGTGCAGCGAGCAACAAAACGCTCAACATCCCCGTCTCATCTTTGGCCAAAAGAAATGTGTAGCAAGTATATCCTCCGTCTTCTTGATGCCAAAGTGTCCCATTAATCCTCCTCCATGCGCCTCCTGCAACAACAAAAGACGAACAGAGCTAGCGAGGAATGCATAGCTTGTTAGCACGGAACACAAAACCATCATTAATAACGAACTTGTTCCATGTTCTTCCTTCTTTACAATTCTGCATTACATCTTTAAAATCAACATCATGCACATATTGATCTTTGATGGTCTCCAAACCAAATATTTTGAAGTCAAGTTGTGAAAGCATAGTATATCGACGAGACAAAGCATCAACAATAACATTTTCTTTACCCTTCTTGTGTTTAATGACATAAGGGAAAGTCTCAATGAATTCAACACATTTAGCATGTCTACGATTCAGTTTAGCTTGACTTTTAATATGTTTCAAAGATTCATGATCAGAATGTATAACAAATTCTTTGGGCCATAAATAATGTTGCCATGTCTCTAAAGTCCGAACAAGAGCATATAATTCTTTGTCATAAGTAGAATAGTTCAGACTAGGCCCACTCAATTTTTCAGAAAAGTATGCAACAGGTTTGCCATCTTGTAATAACACACCTCCTAATCCAATTCCACTAGCATCACATTCAAGCTCAAAAGTCTTATTAAAGTCGGAAGTTGGAGTAAAGGAGCATGTGTCAACTTATCTTTCAATACCGTGAAGGCTTCTTCTGTGCGGTACCCCAAACAAAAGGCACATCCTTCTTTGTAAGCTCATTGAGAGGTGCAGCAATGGTGCTAAAGTCTCTCACAAAACGCCTATAGAAACCAGCGAGTCCAAGAAAACTCCTCACTTGTGTGACCGCTTTTGGGCTGCGGCCAACTCTCAATAGCTTCAATCTTGGCTTTATCAACTTCAATTCCTGTGGAGTAACAACATAGCCAAGAAAAGATACTCGGTCGGTGCAAAAGGTGCACTTCCCAAGGTTACCAAACAAACGCGTGCATCACGTAGAGCATTAAAAACAGCACGTAAATGTTCCAAATGTTCTTCCAAAGATTTGCTATAAATCAGTATATCATCAAAGTAAACTACCACAAATCGTCCAATGAAAGCACGTAAAACTTCGTTCATTAATCTCATGAAAGTACTAGGTGCATTAGTTAACCCAAAAGGCATGACTAACCACTCATATAATCCACTTAGTTTTAAATGCTGTTTTCCATTCATCTCCCAACTTCATACGAATTTGATGGTATCCACTACGCAAATCAACTTTGGAGAATATTGTAGAGCCACTCAATTCATCAAGCATATCATCTAGCCTAGGAATAGGATGACGATAACGAATAGTAATATTATTAATGCCTCTACAATCAACACACATACGCCGACGTACCATCCTTTTTAGGCACTAGTATAATAGGAACAACACAAGGACTAAGAGATTCGCATATATAACCTTTGTCGAGCAGCTCCTGTACTTGACGCATAATCTCCTTCGTCTCCTCTGGATTGGTACGGTATGGTGCGCGGTTGGGTAGCGATGCACCGGGAATTAAGTCAATTTGATGCTCAATCCCTCGAATAGGTGGTAATCCCGGTGGCACGTCTTGTGGGAAGACGTCGGCGAACTCTGCAAAATGTTAGTGACAAATAGGGGCAAAGAGGAAGGCACGTCCTCGAATGAAAATAATGCCTCTTTGCACACAAAAGCATAGCAAACAGATTTGCTAGAATCTAGCTCATCAATATCAGATTTGGTGGCAAATAAACATGCACTTTTCAGTTTAATTTCAGAAGCAACATTAGATGGTTTATTATTAGGCTTCATTTGTTGCTCAAATTCTTTTGCCACAATCTGATTTTCACTCTTATTTTTCTCCTGTTTTGCTTTATTAGCTCTATTAATATCATCTTTCAAAATGGAATCAGGAGTCATAGGAAGCAAAGTAATATTTTTATCCTTGTGAACAAGAGTATACTGATTGTTTCTACCATGGTGTACATAATTTTATCAAATTGCCATGGTCTACCAAGTAATAAGGAACATGCTTGCATAGGTACCACATCACAATCAACATAATCAGCATATGTAGAGATACTAAAATACACACGAACAGTACGTGTTACCTTAACCTTGCCGCTGTTGTTGAACCATTGGATGTAGTAAGGATGGGGATGTGGTCTTGTGGTGAGAGAAAGCTTCTCCACCATATCCATGCTAGCCAAGTTGTTGCAGCTCCCTCCATCTATGATGACGCGAATAGAACGTTCCTTCACAACTCCCTTTGTATGGAACAAGTTATGTCTCCGATTTTGCTCAGCTTGTGTAACCTGCACACTCAAAACACGTTGAGCAACTAAACATTCATACACTGTCAAGCATCTTCAGCAGCCATGTATTGCGTGTCATGATCAGAATCATCTCCACCGTGTTCTTCATGTGTAATAAGAGCCAAAGTCTCTTCATCATAGTCACTAGCGGACTCATACCCACCATCCTCATTAGCAATCATCACACGCTGAGATTGGCATTCTCTCGCAAAATGTCCTCTTCCCTTACAACGACGACAAATAATATCACTTGTGTGCCCTGTTGACGCCATGGAAGAATAAGAGCTCTGTGTAGGCCCAGCAGGTGTGCTCTTGGCAGATAGTGGTGGTTGTGCCTGCTTTCTTGTATCACGGTTGGAGGTGGCAGCCGACGGAGGTGCCGGTGTAGTAGAACGTGTGGAAGTAGATGATGCACGTGGTGTCCATGATGAAGGTCGACCTGCAGAAAAGTTAGTTCGCGCCAACGCGCTGCCGATCACGCACTTCACGTTCAGCTTTACAAGCAAGATGGAATAATCGAGTGATATTATTATAATCCTTGTAGTCTAGAATGGTGCGAATCTCTCTATTTAATCCACCCGTAAAACGTGCAAGCATAGCTTCATTCTCCTCAACAATACCATATCTAATCAATCCAGTTTGTAATTCCTGATAATATTCTTCTACCGAATTTTTCCTTGTCTTAAGCGCTGCAATTTTTGAAGTAATTCACGTTGATAATATGGTGGAACCCAACGAGTACGCATAGCAGTTTTCAAAGCAGCCCAAGTAGCTGGAACAGGATATAATCTACAATGTTCAGACCACCAAACACATGCAAAGCTAGTGAAAGCACAAACAGCAGCGAGGAACACGTCTCTCCTCGGGATATTGTAAACATGTAAATCGTTGTTCAGTTTCTAACTCCCAAGTAAGATATATATCAGGAACATATCTACCCTCAAATGGTGGAATATTCAATTTCAGTTTAGGGAGATGGTCATGATCTCGTACCTGAAGGGGAGCCCGAACATTGCCATTATTTGCATGTGGACGACCTGGTGGTTGTGGTGCAGGTGGTGGCACGTAGTACTGATGTTGATCAACCTCATCCTCGTAATCTCTCACATAATCATCCTTCCCCACCGCAGCAGCAGAGCCACAGACGTATCAACAATGCACCAGCAGCTTGGCGGTGAAGAGGGACACGGGAAGCTCGGCGGAGGGCTGTTTAGCGATGTGGAGGTAGTCCTTGTTGTTGTAGTAGAGGTGCGTTAGGTGCCGCGGTGGTGGTGGTGGTAGACGCGAGCAATTCATTAAACTTGGTATCGAGCTTTGTTTCAACGCCTTCTCAATGCCATCTATCTTCTCCATGGCCTCTTCAAATCTATTTAGCACATCGTCCACCTGCCCACTCATCATTTGTTGAAACTTATCATGTAGCGCTTTGTTTGTCATGTTCTCCCGGTCGGTCTCGTCGGCTTGTGATCCTGCCATGGTTAGCAGCAATAGAAACACACAAGAATATGATTGACAGACTACTAGGAAGTGGTGGTGGTTGTGTGGTGGGCGATCACAAATCCGTCAAGCAAATCTCAAATTCTTACCAGTTCTTACCCAAAGAAGAAAGCGGTGACCGCAACCGATGTAGTCAAAACTCTCAAAGCTTGGATAGAGCGATTACCGGGGAGAGTCAAACGCACGATGTAGATGTATGTGGAGCTGGGAAGGCTTATAATATGGTAGCAAAAAGGGTCAGCAATAATCAATTCGAGAGATGCAAAGTTGAATAAACGCTCAACAGCAGTGATCTTTGGTCCTAGGCTAGACCGTGCTAGAGACGCGAGCCTAGAACACTAACAAAATCACGGGCGCTGCACGGAAACAACGGAAAAGCACACTCTGGAATTTTATTTTTTAGCTCTTTTTTTTTTTAGCGCTCTGTTTTTTTTGCGCTCTTTTTTTTTGCTAAAAATCACTATAATGGCGAGTGTCTCAAAACTCTTCCCAGGTCAAACCGACAGGATGGGTACGCAATTTTTCGACTAAATTTTTTTTTTTATTTGCCGGGACCCAAAACCGGAAACGGGTCAAAAAACTTTCTATAATGGCATTTGTCTCAATACGCTTAGAAACACTTAAAACAGGATAGCGGAAAATTTTTTCGACAAGTGCATTTTCGGAAAATTTTGGGCCTAAACGGAGGGTGGTTTCCGGACTTTTTTTTTCCGAAACCTACTCCGGCCAGGAAACACGAATCGGAAACTAGATGGATCTCGAAAACAAACCTAATATGAGAAGAACTCGGATTGGTGGTGGATATATGGTGGTGGTATATGGCAGCGGTGGTGGTAGCGGTGGTAGTATATGGATATGGATCGGTGGTGGTATATGGACACGGATTGGTGGTGGTATATGGATACGGGTTCGGAGCGGTGGTGGTAGGTGGCAGGGGCGATGATGATGGTGCGGTGGCCGCGTGACAACTTATGACCGTAACTTCGAAACTCTAAAAGACTAGACGCTAAGACCGGCAACTAGACACGACGATGCAACCGCAAATTCAACAAAGCAAAACCCTAAAAAGATTATGCAAAGGCTCGATTGGTTCGGATATGATGAACTAACCCTAATTTTTTTTGTGGCTTTTTCGTGGACTATAGGTATGAAGAACAGACTCGATCTAAACTACGGAAAACTGTAAAATCTCACCGAGCAACCTGAAAATCTGATACCACTTGATAGAGGCAAAGGTGTCCCGTCTTTCGATGAGATGTTGGTTTTCGCTTTGGAGGAAGTCGACTTTTGACGATCCGACCATTTAACGGCGAGGACGTCGCGCCTTAGCAATCGCTAAACCAACTCCGAGAGGTTATTGACCACGCCGAGCACGATCAACTCGACCACGAGGGTCTGCATTTCCTGCGAGCAAACGAAGAACAAGCAAGAAACTGAGATTGCAATCTGGATATTGCGAATATAAGATGAAAGCTTTATTGATCAAGGTGGGGTTCTGACGCCTTTGTCCGGTCGTTGAACACAAACGGCACGCGAAGTTGCAGCTATGGCGAACTTTTAATCTAAACAAAACCCAAAGTCTAAACGACGCCCTAAGGGCTGTATATATGGAGAAAGAGGAGGAATTTCGTGGCCCTTGAGGGAGGGGTCGAAACCAACCCTAACTCTTGTTTCCCCAAACATACGGACTCTAAAAACAGCCTACACTTAAGTATTTCGAAATTACAAGGGCTGGCCCAATAATAAGGTGACGCAGCACCTAGAATAGCCTATGGACGAATATTATGAAGTGGCATCTTGTATATTTCGTCCAAGGCCTCATGCTCTCATTAGGGTGGCTTCAAAGTCCTGGAATCATCACTTGTAACTCCGTTCTTGTTTCCCTTGCGCATGCCAACATCTCCATGCTTGAACTTGCTCCAAGATTCATCTTTCTTGTCCATGGTAGGCCCGTCATTTGTAAGCAAAACAAATGTATCCAATTTAGGCAGCATCATATTCTCATGAACATTAGAATCATTACCAAGAAACGAAAGTACCTGATAATTTAATTGGCGTGCGCGAGCTCTAGTAATTGGTCCAGTATATGTAGCAGTAGGGGCTGTGGGTGTAACAATGGTATTGATGTCCTCATCACTTTGCGAGAGAATGCCAATCTCAGCGTGTGATGATTGCTACTGAGGATGGTGGGTATGAGTCCGCTAGTGACTATGATGAAGAGACTTTGGCTCTTATTACGCATGAAGAACACGGTGGAGAGGATTACGATCATGAGGCGCAATACATGGCTGCTGAAGATCTTTGACAGTATGAATGTTTAGTTGCTCAACGTGTTTTGAGTGTGCAGGTTACACAAGCTGAGCAAAATCAGAGGCATAACTTGTTCCATACAAAGGGAGTTGTGAAGGAACGTTCTATTCAAGCGTCATCATAGATGGAGGGAGCTGCAACAACTTGGCTAGCATGGATATGGTGGAAGCTTTCTCTCACCACAAGACCACATCCACATCCTTACTACATCCAATGGTTCAACAACAGCGTAAGGTTAAGGTAACACGTCTTTGTTAGTGTGTATTTTAGTATCTCTACATATGCTGATTATGTTGATTGTGATGTGGTACCTATGCAAGCATGTTCCTTATTACTTGGTAGACCATGGCAATTTGATAAAAATTCTGTACACCATGGTAGAAACAATCAAGATACTCTTGTTCACAAGGATAAAAATATTACTTTGCTTCCTATGACTCTGATTCAATTTTGAAAGATGATATTAATAGAGCTAATAAAGCAAAACAGGAGAAAAATAAGAGTGAAAATCAGATTGTGGCAAAAGAATTTGAGCAACAAATGAAGCCTAATAATAAACCATCTAATGTTGCTTCGAAATTAAACTGAAAAGTGCATGTTTACTTGCCACCAAATCTGATATTGAGGAGCTAGATTCTAGCAAATCTGTTTGCTATGCTTTTGTGTGCAAAGAGGCATTATTTTCATTCGAGGACGTGCCTTCCTCTTTGCCCCTAACATCACTAACATTTTGCAGGAGTTCGCCGACGTCTTCCCACAAGGCGTACCACCGGGATTACCACCTATTCGAGGGATTGAGCATCAAATTGACTTAATTCCGATTGCATCGCTACCCAACCGTGCACCATACCGTACCAATCCGAGAGGAGACGAAGGAGATTATGCGTCAAGTACAGGAGCTGCTCGACAAAGGTTATATACGCGAATCTCTTAGTCCTTGTGCTGTTCCTATTATACTAGTGCCTAAAAAGGATGGTACGTCGGCGTATGTGTGTTGATTGTAGAGGCATTAATAATATTACTATTCGTTATCGTCATCCTATTCCTAGGCTAGATGATATGCTTGATGAATTGAGTGGCTCTACAATATTCTCCAAAGTTGATTTGCGTAGTGGATACCATCAAATTCGTATGAAATTGGGAGATGAATGGAAAACAGCATTTAAAACTAAGTTTGGTTTATATGAGTGGTTAGTCATGCCTTTTGGGTTAACTAATGCACCTAGTACTTTCATGAGACTAATGAACGAAGTTTTACGTGCTTTCATTGGACGATTTGTGGTAGTCTATTTTGATGATATACTGATTTATAGCAAATCTTTGGAAGAACATTTGGAACATTTACGTGCTATTTTTAATGCTCTACGTGATGCACGTTTGTTTGGTAACCTGGGAAGTGCACCTTTTGCACCGACTGAGTATCTTTTCTTGGCTATGTTGTTACACCACAGGAATTGAAGTTGATAAAGCCAAGATTGAAGCTATTGAGAGTTGGCCGCAGCCCAAAACGGTCACACAAGTGAGGAGTTTTCTTGGACTCGCTGGTTTCTATAGGCGTTTTGTGAGAGACTTTAGCACCATCGCTGCACCTCTCAATGAACTTACAAAGAAGGATGTGCCTTTTGTTTGGGGTACCGCATACGGAAGAAGCCTTCACGGTATTGAAAGATAAGTTGACACATGCTCCTTTACTCCAACTTCCTGACTTTAATAAGACTTTTGAGCTTGAATGTGATGCTAGTGGAATTGGATTAGGAGGTGTGTTATTACAAGATGGCAAACCTGTTGCATACTTTTACGAAAAATTGAGTGGGCCTACTCTTAACTATTCTACTTATGACAAAGAATTATATGCTCTTGTTCGGACTTTAGAGACATGGCAACATTATTTATGGCCCAAAGAATTTGTTATACATTCTGATCATGAATCTTTGAAACATATTAAAAGTCAAGCTAAACTGAATCGTAGACATGCTAAATGGGTTGAATTCATTGAGACTTTCCCTTATGTCATTAAACACAAGAAGGGTAAAGAAAATGTTATTCTTGATGCTTTGTCTCGACGCTTATACTATGCTTTCACAACTTGACTTCAAAATATTTGGTTTGGAGACCATCAAAGATCAATATGTGCATGATGCTGATTTTAAAGATGTAATGCAGAATTGTAAAGAAGGAAGAACATGGAACAAGTTCGTTATTAAGGATGGTTTTGTGTTCCGTGCTAACAAGCTATGCATTCCTGCTAGCTCTGTTCGTCTTTTGTTGTTGCGGAGGCGCATGGAGGAGGATTAATGGGATACTTTGGCGTGAAGAAGACGGAGGATATACTTGCTACACATTTCTTTTGGCCAAAGATGAGACGGGATGTTGAGCGTTTTGTTGCTTGCTGCACTACATGTCAAAAAGCTAAGTCACGACTCAATCCTCATGGTTTATATATGCCTTTGCCTGTACCTAGTGTTCCTTGGGAGGATATATCTATGGACTTTGTTTTAGGTTTACCTCGAACAAAGAAGGGAAGGGATAGCATATTTGTTGTCGTGGATAGATTCTCGAAGATGGCACACTTTATACCATGTCATAAAAGCGATGATCTGTTAATGTTGCTGATTTGTTCTTTTCGTGAAATTATTAAGCTTGCATGGTGTGCCAAATACTATTGTTTCAGATCGTGATACTAAATTTCTTAGCCGCTTTTGGAGATGTTTATGGGCTAAGTTGGGGACTAAACTGCTTTTTAGTACTACTTGTCACCCCCAAACTGATGGACAAACTGAAGTAGTCAATAGAACATTGTCTACTATGCTTAGGGCTGTTTTGAAGAATAATAAGAAAATGTGGGAAGAATGCTTGCCTCATATTGAATTTGCTTATAATCGTTCATTGCATTCTACTACTAAGATGTGCCCTTTTGAAATTGTGTATGGCTTCCTACCTCGTGCACCTATTGATTTGTTGCCTCTTCCATCTTCGGAGAAGGTTAATTTTGATGCTAAAGAACGTGCTGAATTGATTTTAAAAATGCATGAGTTAACTAAGGAAAACATTGAGCGTATGAATGCTAAATATAAACTTGCTGGAGATAAGGGTAGAAAACATGTTGTCTTTGCACCTGGAGATCTTGTTTGGTTACATTTGCGTGAGGATAGGTTTCCTAATTTGCGCAAATCAAAGCTAATGCCACGTGCTGATGGTCCATTTAAGGTGTTAGAGAAAATAAATGATAATGCATATAAACTTGAGCTGCCTGCAGATTTTGGGGTTAATCCCACTTTTAACATTGCAGATTTGAAGCCTTATTTGGGTGAGGAAGATGAGTTTCCGTCGAGGACGACTTCATTTCCAGAAGGGGAGGATGATGAGGACATCAATACCATTGTTACACCCACAGCCCTGCTGCTATACATATTGGACCAATTACTATAGCTCGAGCACGCCAATTTAATTATCAGGTACTTTCGTTTCTTGGTAACGATTCCAATGTTCATGAGAATATGATGCTGCCTAAATTGGATACATTTGTTTTGCTTACAAATGAAGGGCCTACCATGGACAAGAAAGATGAACCTTGGAGCAAGTTCAAGCATGGAGATGTTGGCATGCGCAAGGGAAACAAGAACGGAGTTACAAGTGATGATTCGGGACTTTGAAGCCACCCTAATGAGAGCATGAGGCCTTGGACGAAATATACAAGATGCCACTTCATAATATTCGTCCATAGGCTATTCTAGGTGCTGCGTCACCTTATTATTGGGCCAGGCCCATGTAATTTCGAAATACTTAAGTGTAGGCTGTTTTAGAGTCCGTATGTGTGGGGAAACAAGAGTTAGGGTTGGTTTGGACCCCTCCCTCAAGGGCCACGAAATTCCTCCTCTTTCTCCATATATACAGCCCTTAGGTCGTCGTTTAGACTTTGGGTTTTGTTTAGATTAAAAGTTCGCCATAGCTGCAACTTTGCGTGCCGTTTGTGTTCAACGACCAGACAAAGGCGTCACAGAACCCCACCTTGATCAATAAAGCTTTCATCTTATATTCGCAATATCCAGATTGCAATCTCAGTTTCTTGCTTGTTCTTCGTTTTCTCGCAGGAAACAGACCCTCGTGGTCAGGTTGATCGTGCTCCGGCGTGGTCAATAACCTCTCGGAGTTGGTTTAGCGATTGCTAAGGCGCGACGTCCTCGCCGCGTTAAATGGTCGGATCGTCAAAGTCGACTTCCTCCAAAGCGAAAACCAACGTCTCATCGAAAGACGGGACACCTTTGCCTCTATCAGGCCGGATGTCCGGGCTCTGGATCCGTGGGCGAACTTGATGAACACCGCGTGGAGAGGTCAAATCCGGGGCAAAATTCGGGCGATTTTGTGGATGGAAATTGTGGACAAGGTGGGGAAATGTTAGATCTACCTGCAACACACGAAATCCGCGGATCAAATCCAACAAACTTCATCACACCAACAAATCACAAAAAAATTTGGGGCTATTTTGGTGGGGATTTTCGGATTTAGGACGAAATCAACAAAATCAAGCTAGAAAAAGAGGGGTAGGGGCTCCAAAACGTGATCAACGTGGCTCATGATACCAAGATGATGTAGGGCGGAACCCTACGTGGATGATCTTTTACGTTGGAGCGGATCCTACGGGGAATCACGAAGAACACGCGGAAGAACAAGAGGGAAACACGGGGAAAACGAGAGAAATCACTTAACCAACAAGAGATCAATCACACAAGTGCTAGATCACCGATCACATAAGGTGGCACAAGATTCAAAATCAATAAAGGAAAGATACAAACGGTAGCCGTTCTTCTCCGCGAGGAGGCCTTGATGGGGTCCACCCTAGAAGGGGTCTTGAATCCGCTTGGGGGATCTTCTTCGTAGAGGTCCTGAGCTCCGAGGAGAAGTAGCCAAGTGGATGAGCAAAGGCTGTCACACAAAATATGAGCTAATCCAATGCTAACCCTAGAAAGAGGAAGGGGATGGAGTATATATAGTCTAGAGGGCGAAGGGGTACATGGGTCTCGGCCCGGATGCACTGCACGCAGGCAGGGGAGGCCGGATGTCCGGGCGTCGGGCCGGATGTCCGGGCCTTCACGCTGTCCCGGATGTCCGGGTTAGCATGCCGGATGTCCGGGCTGGAGAGGCCACTTCTGCCGAATCGGGTGTGTGGCGCCGGATTTCCGGGCTCCAAGGTTCATCTTCCTTGTTCATGGTAGGCCCTTCATTTGTAAGCAAAACAAATGTATCCAATTTAGGCAGCATCATATTCTCATGAACATTGGAATCGTTACCAAGAAACGAAAGTACCTGATAATTCAATTGGCGTGCGCGAGCTCTAGTAATTGGTCCAGTATGTATAGCAGCAGGGGGTGTGGGTGTAACAATGGTATTGATATCCTCACCATCCTCCCCTTCTTGAAATGAAGTCGTCCTCGACGGAAACTCATCTTCCTCACCCAAATAAGGCTTCAAATCTGCAATGTTAAAAGTGGGACTAACCCCAAAATCTGCAGGCAGCTCAAGTTTATATGCATTATCATTTATTTTCTCTAACACCTTAAATGGACCATCGACGTGGCATTAGCTTTGATTTGCGCAAATTAGGAAACCTATCCTTACGCAAATGTAACCAAACAAGATCTCCAGGTGCAAAGGCAACATGTTTTCTACCCTTATCTCCAGCAAGTTTATATTTAGCATTCATACGCTCAACGTTTTCCTTAGTTAACTCATGCATTCTTAAAATCAATTCAGCACGTTTTTTAGCATCAAAATTAACCTTCTCCGAAGATGGAAGAGGCAACAAATCAATAGGTGCACGAGGTAGGAAGCCATACACAATTTCAAAAGGGCACATCTTAGTAGTAGAATGCAATGAGCGATTATAAGCAAATTCAATATGAGGCAAGCATTCTTCCCACATTTTCTTATTATTCTTCAAAACAGCCCTAAGCATAGTAGACAATGTTCTATTGACTACTTCAGTTTGGCCATCAGTTTGGGGGTGACAAGTAGTACTAAAAGCAGTTTAGTCCCCAACTTAGCCCATAAACATCTCCAAAAGTGGCTAAGAAATTTAGTATCACGATCTGAAACAATAGTATTTGGCACACCATGCAAGCGAATAATTTCACGAAAGAACAAATCAGCAACATTAACACATCATCGCTTTTATGACATGGTATAAAGTGTGCCATTTTCGAGAATCTATCCACGACAACAAATATGCTATCCCTCCTTCTTTGTTCGAGGTAAACCTAAAACAAAGTCCATAGATATATCCTCCCAAGGAACACTAGGTACAGGCAAAGGCATATATAAACCATGAGGATTGAGTCGTGACTTAGCTTTTTGACATGTAGTGCAGCGAGCAACAAAACGCTCAACATCCCGTCTCATCTTTGGCCAAAAGAAATGTGTAGCAAGTATATCCTCCGTCTTCTTCACGCCAAAGTGTCCCATTAATCCTCCTCCATGCGCCTCCTGCAACAACAAAAGACTAACAGAGCTAGCAGGAATGCATAGCTTGTTAGCACGGAACACAAAACCATCCTTAATAACGAACTTGTTCCATGTTCTTCCTTCTTTACAATTCTGCATTACATCTTTAAAATCAGCATCATGCACATATTGATCTTTGATGGTCTCCAAACCAAATATTTTGAAGTCAAGTTGTGAAAGCATAGTATAGCGACGAGACAAAGCATCAGCAATAACATTTTCTTTACCCTTCTTGTGTTTAATGACATAAGGGAAAGTCTCAATGAATTCAACCCATTTAGCATGTCTACGATTCAGTTTAGCTTGACTTTTAATATGTTTCAAAGATTCATGATCAGAATGTATAACAAATTCTTTGGGCCATAAATAATGTTGCCATGTCTCTAAAGTCCGAACAAGAGCATATAATTCTTTGTCATAAGTAGAATAGTTCAGACTAGGCCCACTCAATTTTTCAGAAAAGTATGCAACAGGTTTGCCATCTTGTAATAACACACCTCCTAATCCAATTCCACTAGCATCACATTCAAGCTCAAAAGTCTTATTAAAGTCGGGAAGTTGGAGTAAAGGAGCATGTGTCAACTTATCTTTCAATACCGTGAAGGCTTCTTCTGTGCGGTACCCCAAACAAAAGGCACATCCTTCTTTGTAAGTTCATTGAGAGGTGCAGCAATGGTGCTAAAGTCTCTCACAAAACGCCTATAGAAACCAGCGAGTCCAAGAAAACTCCTCACTTGTGTGACCGTTTTGGGCTGCGGCCAACTCTTAATAGCTTCAATCTTGGCTTTATCAACTTCAATTCCCTGTGGTGTAACAACATAGCCAAGAAAAGATACTCGGTCGGTGCAAAAGGTGCACTTCCCAAGGTTACCAAACAAACGTGCATCACGTAGAGCATTAAAAACAGCACGTAAATGTTCCAAATGTTCTTCCAAAGATTTGCTATAAATCAGTATATCATCAAAATAGACAACCACAAATCGTCCAATGAAAGCACGTAAAACTTCATTCATTAGTCTCATGAAAGTACTAGGTGCATTAGTTAACCCAAAAGGCATGACTAACCACTCATATAAACCAAACTTAGTTTTAAATGCTGTTTTCCATTCATCTCCCAATTTCATACGAATTTGATGGTATCCACTCATAAATCAACTTTGGAGAATATTGTAGAGCCACTCAATTCATCAAGCATATCATCTAGCCTAGGAATAGGATGACGATAACGAATAGTAATATTATTAATGCCTCTACAATCAACACACATACATGACGTACCATCCTTTTTAGGCACTAGTATAATAGGAACAGCACAAGGACTAAGAGATTCGCGTATATAACCTTTGTCGAGCAGCTCACATGCTTGACGCATAATCTCCTTCGTCTCCTCTGGATTGGTGCGGTATGGTGCGGTTGGGTAGCGATGCACCGGGAATTAAGTCAATTTGATGCTCAATCCCTCGAATAGGTGGTAATCCGGTGGTGCGTCTTGTGGGAAGACGTCGGCGAACTCCTGCAAAATGTTAGTGACAGCGGGGGCAAAGAGGAAGGCACGTCCTCGAATGAAAATAATGCCTCTTTGCACACAAAAGCATAGCAAACAGATTTGCTAGAATCTAGCTCCTCAATATCAGATTTGGTGGCAAGTAAACATGCACTTTTCAGTTTAATTTCAGAAGCAACATTAGATGGTTTATTATTAGGCTTCATTTGTTGCTCAAATTCTTTTGCCACAATCTGATTTTCACTCTTATTTTTCTCCTGTTTTGCTTTATTAGCTCTATTAATATCATCTTTCAAAATTGAATCAGGAGTCATAGGAAGCAAAGTAATATTTTTATCCTTGTGAACAAGAGTATCTTGATTGTTTCTACCATGGTGTACAGAATTTTATCAAATTGCCATGGTCTACCAAGTAATAAGGAACATGCTTGCATAGGTACCACATCACAATCAACATAATCAGCATATGTAGAGATACTAAAATACACACGAACATGCGTGTTACCTTAACCTTGCCGCTGTTGTTGAACCATTGGATGTAGTAAGGATGTGGATGTGGTCTTGTGGTGAGAGAAAGCTTCTCCACCATATCCATGCTAGCCAAGTTGTTGCAGCTCCCTCCATCTATGATGACGCTTGAATAGAACGTTCCTTCACAACTCCCTTTGTATGGAACAAGTTATGCCTCCGATTTTGCTCAGCTTGTGTAACCTGCACACTCAAAACACGTTGAGCAACTAAACATTCATACTGTCGGCATCTTCAAGAGCCATGTATTGCGTCTCATGATCGTAATCATCTCCACCATGTTCTTCATGTGTAATAAGAGCCAAAGTCTCTTCATCATAGTCACTAAGCGGACTCATACCCACCATCCTCGGTAGCAATCATCACACGCTGAGATTGGCATTCTCTGGCAAAATGTCCTCTTCCCTTACAACGACGACAAATAATATCACTTGTGTGCCCTGTTGACGCCATGGACGAAGAAGAGCTCTGTGTAGGCCCAGCAGGTGCGCTCTTGGCAGATAGTGGTGGTTGTGCCTGCTTTCTTGTATCACGGTTGGAGGTGGCAGCCGACGGAGGTGCCGGTGTAGTAGAACGTGTGGAAGTAGATGATGCACGTGGTGTCCATGATGAAGGTCGACCTGCAAAGTTAGTCCGCGCCAACGCACTGTCGATCCTGAAATTCAAGTTCAGCTTTACAAGCAAGATGGAATAATCGAGTGATATTAGTATAATCCTTGTAGTCTAGAATGGTCTGAATATCTCTATTTAATCCACACAGAAAACGTGCAAGCATAGCTTCATTCTCCTCAACAATACCACATCTAATCAAGCCAGTTTGTAATTCCTGATAATATTCTTCTATCGAATTTTTTCCTTGTCTTAAGCGCTGCAATTTTTGAAGTAATTCACGTTGATAATATGGTGGAACCCAACGATGCATATAGCAGTTTTCAAAGCAGCCCAAGTAGTGGAACAGGATATAATCTACAATGTTCAGACCACCAAACACATGCAAAGCTAGTGAAAGCACAAACAATGGCGGAACACGTCTCTCCTCAGGATATTGTAAACATGTAAATCGTTGTTCAGTTTCTAACTCCCAAGTAAGATATATATCAGGAACATATCTACCCTCAAATGATGGAATATTCAACTTCAATTTAGGGAGATGGTCATGATCTCGTACCTGAGAGGGAGCCCTAACATTGCCATTATTTGCATGTGGACGACCGGGTGGTTGTGGTGCTGGTGGTTGCACGTAGTTCAAGTTGATCAACCTCATCCTCGTACTCTCACATAATCATCCTCCCCCACATCGGCCAGGAGCCACGGAAGTATCAACAAAGACACCGGCAGCTTGGCGGTGAAGAGGGACACGGCTCGCTTCGGCGGAGGGCTGCTTCGCGATGTGGAGGTAGTCGTTGTTGTTGTTGTAGAGGTGCATTAGGTGCAGCCGGTGGTGGTGGTGGTAGACGCTTGAGCAATTCATGAAACTTGTTATCGAGCTTTGTTTCAACGCCTTCTCAATGCCATCTATCTTCTCCATGGCCTCTTCAAATCTATTTAGAACATCTTCCACCTGCCCACTCATCATTTGTTGAAACTTATCATGTAGCGCTTTGTTTGTCATGTTCTCCCGGTCGGTCTAAATGGCTTGTGATCCCGCCATGGTTAGCGACAATAGAAACACACAAGAATATGATTCGACGGACTACTAGGAAGTGGTGGTGGTGGTGTGGTGGGCGATCACAAATCCGTCAAGCAAATCTCAAATTCTTACCAGTTCTTACCCAGCAGGCGGTGATCGGCAACCGATGTAGTCAAAACTCTCAAAGCTTGGATAGAAGCGATTACCGGGGAGAGTCAAGCATACGATGTAGATGTATGTGGAGCTGGGAAGGCTTATAATATGGTAGCAAAAAGGGTCAGCAATAATCAATTGAGAGATGCAAAGTTGAATAAACGCTCAACGACGGTACTGTGCTGGTCCTAGGCTAGACCGTGCTAGAGACGCGAGCCTAGAACACTAACAAAATCACGGCGCTGCACGGAAACAACGGAAAAGCACACTCTGGAAAATTTTTTTTCGCTCTTTTTTTTTGCGCTGCTTTTTTTTGCGCTGCTCTTTTTTTTTGGCGAAAAATCACTATAATGGCGAGTGTCTCAAAACTCTTCCCAGGTCAAACTGACAGGATGGGCACGAAATTTTTCGACCAAAAATTTTTTTTGACCGCGACCCAAAAAACTGGAAACGGGTCAAAAAACTTTCTATAATGGCGATTGTCTCAATACGCTTAGAAACACCTAAAAATAGGATAGCCAGAAAATTTTTTCGACAAGTGCGTTTCGGAAAATTTTGGGCCTAAACGGAGGTGGTTTCAGACTCTTTTTTCCGAAACCTACTCGGCTAGGAAACACGAATCGGAAACTAGATGGATCTCGAAAACAAACCTAATATGAGAAGAACTTCGGATTGGTGGTGGATATATGGTGGTGGTATATGGCAGCGGTGGTGGTATATGGTAGCGGTGGTGGTATATGGAGACGGATTGGTGGTGGTATATGGATATGGATTGGTGGTAGATAGCAAGGCGATGATGATGGTCTTGCGGTGGCGTGACAACTTATGACCGTAACTTCGAAACTCTAAAAGACTAGACTCTAAGACCAGCAACTTGACACGACGATGCAACCGCAAATTCAACAAAGCAAAAACCCTAAAAAGATTATGCGAAGGCTCAGATTGGTTCGGATATGATGAACTAACCCTAATTTTTTTGTGTGGCTTTTTCGTGGACTTTAGGTATGAAGAACAGACTCGATCTAATCTACGAAAAACTGTAAAATCTCACCGAGCAACCTGAAAATCTGATACCACTTGATAGAGGCTAGGGTGTCCCGATCTTTCGATGAGATGATAACTATCGATTTGGTGGAGACGACTTTGACGATCCGACTACAAACGTGCACGACGTTGCGCCTTAGCAATCGCTAAACCAACTCCGAGAGGTTATTGACCACGCCGGAGCACAATCAACGACCACGAAGGTCTATTCCTGCAAGCAATCGAAAAACAAGCAAGAATATGATAAAGCAATCTGAATATTGCGAGTATATATGAAGTATTGATAAAGGTGGGGATCCGTAAGCGGTCTTGAATGCAGTCGTTGGACACAAACGAAGTACACGAAGTTGCAATGGCTAACTTTTAACTAAACAAATCCCAAAGTCTAAACGGTGCCCTAAGGGCTGTATATATGGAGGAAGAGGGGGGAATTTCGTGGCCCTTGGTGTAGGAGTCCGAAATCAACCCTATCTCTTGTTTCCCACACATACGGACTCTAAAAATAGCCTATACTTGTGTATTTCGAAATTACAAGGGCCTGGCCCAATAATAAGGTGACGCAGCACCTAGAATAGCCTCGGGACGAAATTTATGAAGTAGCATCTTGTATATTTCGTCCAAGGCTTCATGCACCCATTATGGTGGCTTCAAAGTCCTGAAATCATCACTTGTAACTCCGTTCTTGTTCCCCTTGCGCATGGCATCATCTCCATGCTTGTTCTTGCTCCAATGTCCATCCTTCTCCAAGCTAGGCCCTTCATTTGTAAGCAAAACAAATGTATCCAATTTAGGCGACATCATATTCTCATGAACATTAGAATCATTACCAAGAAACGAAAGTACACGATAATTTAATTGGCGTCGTGAGCTCTAGTAATTGGTCCAAGATGTATAGCGATGAGGGGCTGTGGGTGTAACAATGGTATTGATGGCCTCATCACTCCGGCCTTCCGCATAAATTCATTTCCGGGTCTTGAGGGCGGTCGTCCATTGAGGCTGGACGTCCGCTTCATTGGAAGGTATGGCCGGTCGTCCGGTCTGGACGGACGTCCGCCGCTGTAACTCGGTACTTGGCGCGAGTTTGCTTAGGTGCCGGACGTCCGGTCCCGACCGGTCGTCCGATAATTTGGAGTTTCTTTGGCAGCTCTTCTTCTTGTACTTCACGGTCGGTGTCCTCGCCGTCTTGTCCATGGTCTTCCTCCTTGTTCTTGGTCCTGCATAGCACATATATTTCAGGTAGTAACCATGTCTCACATGTGGAAAGTGGTGGTTCAGAGAGGAGCGAGTTCACCTTGTGTCGAATGGCGTATAGTCGAGGTCTCATCTTATGTACCCTTGGGTCATGGGGAGTGGTCGAAGTGGACATGGGGATGATCGTAGGATGCTCCGCATCATCTCCCCTCCCTTGGGAAAGATCCGACCTCGGATCGTGATCCTCATCACCATGGGAACGGTTGTCGTGGACGGACTTGAAGTTGGACGGGGTTGAAAACATGGCGCAATCCAAGTACTTCAAGGTGTCGCCGGAGCGATAGACATGCAAAAAGAGCAAACACAAGCAACACTCGGGAATACAATGGTTAGCGCACACAAAGTGTCCATCATGTAAGAATGAGTCCGTGCGGCAAGATTGGTCGTGACAAAGCGCATGAAGCTTATCAAGATGATCTAGAATGAGATGCAAAGCATTCATGGGAACAAAAGTATGGTGCACAAAGCGACAAATTCTACCATTGTGCAAAATGATGTCATAATGTGATGGTTTATCAAGAGCATGAACATGCTAATTGGTGCTCAATGTGATTATGTTATCATGCAATTGATGATGGGCAATATGATCATGATGTATGAATATGCCATCAAGAAAGATCACAACAAATTTGCTAAGAAAATGCACAAGTTCATATATCATGGATGACATGGGAATAGGTGCAACAAGACAATCATAATGTGTGTCAATCCAAGCATAGGGTGCAAACTTGTGGTTAGTATGATATGTCCATCGAGCATGACATGTATGAGCACAATCAACAAATATGGATGTGGTGGTGTACCAATGCTCGATGTCGTGGCATGAGAGGAATTCCAAAGATGCATCCAATAAGTGCGAGCGCTCCTCAATTCGAAGGTCCAAAGAGCCAATCTCCAATGTTGCTCCTCCATCCAATAGATGTAACATGTAGACAACAAGAAAGAAACAACAATGAAAGAGTGACCCATCCAATATGCAAACTTGAGGATGGCTCAAAGGGAAGGAGTTCACCTTTATGAGGATGTCGCAAATGTTGGTGTCGCACATCGTGTATGCCTTCACATAACCAATATGTCTCATGACGGTAATGCCTTGTGAATCCTTCAAACGAAAGAACATGGCAAACACTCGAGAAAAACAAATGAGGTTAAGCGGAAGTGCAAAATCTATCATTCGTGTGGTAAGATACCCAACAAGTGTATGCATCATGCTCATCATAAGGAAGGACAATGGAGCATTTCATAGTATGGAGGCATATGATGCGATAACAACCAAATGCAATAGGCTCAAGTAAACAAGCATGCATCACAAGTGAAGTGTCCAAGTCTCCAAGATCATGAAGTATAGAGGCAACTATAGCAGGCAAGCGACAATAAACAAGATATATCATGTGAGAGGCATGAACATATACGTCATCAACCCAAGAAAGTAAGTGATAGAGGAACATGGGTGATGCAACATAGTAAGCAATCATAGCGATCAAGTCAAGCAAGCTAGTAGTGCGAAGATGCAACGTACTAGAGGGAATCATGGCAAGCATGTCATGTGTGCAAATAGTGGGCATATAAAATGCACATGACATTTCACAAGCATAAAGGCAAGATATGAGCAAAATAGCATCAATAGCATGGGGCACATGATAAACATGGCAAAAGCAACAAGGATCTCCACCAAGCATGCAAATACACATAGACGTAGCATAATGATGAAACATGGGTAGATGCAAGCAAGGGTCACAAGCGCATGGCAAAGGCATAGAAGCAAGCATAACATGCAAAGTGAACACGGTAAAATGAGCATAAGGTGGCAAGTGGTAAATAGCCCATAGCCGTGTGAGAGCCAAGTAGAAGAGGTGCGCGTAGTCCTTGCGCGAAGGGAATGGTGGTAAGGATAGTCCACGGGATCCCAAGTCATCATTGCTCTCAAGAGCTCGTTTCGTCAACTCATGGGATTGAGATGTTGACGAGTATACTTGAGTACCTACACAAAACAAAGACAAAGAGAAAATTGTGTGTGCATGGTATATGTACACATCATCCATCATGATGCGGGCATGTGTCGGTTAGCACAAAATATCCAATGCTCAAATAAATGAGATGCGTGATATAGAAACATGTCATCCATCATGATAGGTTTGTTGTTATGTATAGCATAATGGAGACTCAAATTGCGTAATGCATCATGAGCAATATCTAGAGCATTGTTATTCATGGAATGCATATGGTGCAAGCAATCATGGAAATCATGCAAAGGATGGGATGAATCAAAATCTCCAAACATGTATGAGGAAACTATGGGGGTCTCCTCATGAGCAAGAGTAGAAACATCACGTGGAGAATATTGACAACGTCCAAAACAATGCATATTTGGAGCAATGTGATCTTGGCATGGAATAGTAGACGAATTGCGCAAATCATGTAAAGGAAGCATGGCAATATCATCACAAGAGAAGCAAAAGCCAATGACCATCATCTCGTCATCTATGCCATAAGTGCAAATGGGATTTATTTTAATGGGGCATGCATAGTTACTATGTTGAGATTGTAATGATGCAATATGGGAGATCTCACTCATAGCATATGACAAGTTCAATGGATTGTCAAATATGATGTGACCAAAAGAATTTTCACATGATATCCTATGAAGCATAGCATCACAACTAGGCAACTCAACATGCTCATCATCATATTCATCATAAATAGGTAGGTCAAGGCATGAAGAAGTTTCACTAGCATGAAGCATGGTAATAGGTGGGTCAACATCATGGGAGCAATCGATGGTAAGAGAGTCCACTAGTGGGACAAGAGAAGCACCATCACCTATGTTACCTTTGGAAGGTCGCTCATGAGTTGTAGGTGAGGTGTTGAAGATCGTCTCGTTGTCATCTTCATCTTGATGGAACCATGTGGGAGTTCATCATCATCCACCATGGCCATAAATGCGTCTCTAATGGAGGAATAGACTCGTCAAGGATAGGTATGTCGTCATGTAGGAGACCTAGCACCAAAGAAGAAAACATACTAGGAGTAGAGGTTAAGTCGTTAGAAATCATAGTGGCCTCACATGCCGTCTCAACCACCTCATTCACTAAGTGTTGTGGCTCACTCACTCCCTCAAGGATGCTCTCACTCGTATGGTGGGTGGAGTCACTCAAATGGCGCTCAACCTCACATAGGATGTGTGGCATGCTCTCATGTGTGGGGCTAGTGGTGGTCACACTCATCCTCTCATAGGAAATGCTCTCAATGTCACGTATGGTGGAGTCACTCATGTCACTCATGGGGTGGTGGCTCTCCTCACATGGCAATTGGGGCATCTCGACATATGTGGGTGCCGGAGAGATGTAGGTGCAAATGTCTCCATGCGCGGTCGCGTAGCTTGACTCGGAGTATGAGTCCAATGTGAGCGTCGTCTTCATGTTGTTGAAGAGGTTCGTGTTCGTCGCCGTGGTCGAAGGGGATGGCCCTTGCTCGATCGTCTTGTCACCGTCTTGGTGTTGGAGGCCCATATGATGTGGTACCTCATAGCTCGTCCCCATGACCGAAGGGAGTTTCCCATGCTCGGCCATCTTCCTTGAGGGGCTTCTGAAGATGGAAGTGTCGCCCTCGCTCGTAGGTGGTCGCCTTGGACTTGATGAAGTCGATGTAGGCGTACCCGTGGGCAGTAGGCGAAGATGCCGTCACGTCAAAGGCGAAGATGTCTTGATTGCACTTGGCGAAGATGCCGAAGTGGTTGTTGTAGCCGTAAGCGCCCGTCTTGGTGGTGCTCGTCTCGCGGTCTTCTCTTGTGCTTATGAAGCTTCGACTTGGCGTGAAGTAGGGCTTGTTGGGACTTGTGCATTTGCGCTTGTGGAGCATCTTCATGATGATGATGTCGTTGTCGTGCTTGAGCTCCTTGGCGTTAAATGCTAAATCGTGCACATGATGCTCGGAGGTGACTTGCCCTTCATGACGATGTTGATCACGAACGTGATGGTGGTCGCCATGTAGATGTGGACGAAGACAATTTGCACTTGCATCGCTTGGGCGCTCCGAAGACTTGTGGCTTGAACGTCGCCGTCTTGAAGATGATGGGAAGTCGACTTGAGCAAGGTCCGAATATCCTCCATTCTTGCATCTTGCTCCTCTTTATGTGCGGCAAGTTTCTTGTCGAAGTAGTCCCTTCTCCTTGCTTCGGAGTGACGAATGTCGATGGAGATGTTCTCGATCTTACTGTCGCAATCTTGATTGTGTGCCTTGCACTTGTCGTTGTAGATCGAAGATAGACGCTTTGGTGATGTAGTTGTTCACGCCGTCGTTGTTGTCGAAGACCGGAGATGAAATGCCTTGCCTATCCATCACAAGACTCGAGCAAATATGAGTGGGAGAAAGAGAAGAACTTATACCAATGTACCTTGACCGATGTTGACAATGAATCAATTTCACTCAAATGCGGACAATGAAATAGCACTATTGGTACCAATCCTTGTCGGTTCTCACACCTACACAAGTAAAGCTTATGGAGGAGCTCGGTGAGGATAGTGGCACAAAAATTTAATGCAAAATGTTAGCAAGAGTCAATAATGTTGAAAGAGATTCACAAATTCGCAAGTGGAACAAATGGACCAATAGCAAAGAATGGCACACGGAAACACACACACGGATAGATAAATGGGGTCGTGCAACCAAGGAATGAGCACAAAATGTGGAATCCACGGAAAATGCTCGTGTTGCACAACTCAAGAGAGACGCTAGCACGATTGCTCAATAGGCGGATCGACACTTGTGCACAACCTATAAGATGCAAAATGGATAAACTTCTATCCCAAGTATGCTATGTATGTATGGTTCCCGGTGTTTCTCTCAAGATGATCCAAGATGATCGGATATGACAATCTTATATGCAATATGGTATGATGCTATGGCACTTGCTTACAAGCTCTTTGCTCTCTTTCTTTTGCTTAAAAGCTTTATTTCTTTTTTTTTGTATGGCCACTTTGCACAATGCACAAACCAAGATAGCAATTGTGTATATGCGGGAACAAACTTGTGACACAAGATATGATACCAATATATGCACCACAATGATATGGTATATATGCTATGGGAAGTATGATCACCAATGTGCACAAGTAACGTTGCCGGCAATACTCAAATGGCTAGTCTCGATAGGCAAGTAACGCAAAAGTAAGGCTAGGGGTTAACAATGCAATGACAAGGGGAATATACAATGGTGTTGATAAGGGCAAAGGTGTCCCGATGTTTCGATGAGATGGTGGCTATCGTTTCTGTGGGAGTCGACCTTGACGATCCGACTACGTACGTGCGAGACGTCGCGCCTTAGCAATCGCTAAACCAACTTCCGAGGGTTATTGACCACGCCGGAGCACGATCAACGACCACGAGGGCCTGTTTCCTGCGAGCAAGCGAAGAACAAGCAAGAAACTAAGATTGCAAATCTGGATATTGCGAATATAAGAGGAAAGCATTATTAATGAAGCTGGGGTTACGAGGCGCCTTGGTGCAGTCGTTGAACACAAATGAAGTCTGTGAAGTTGCAGCTATGGCGAACTTTTGATCTAAACAAAACCCAAAGTCTAAACGACGCCCTAAGGGCTGTATATATGGAGAAAGAGGAGGAATTTCGTGGCCCTTGAGGGAGGGGTCCGAAACCAACCCTAACTCTTGTTTCCCCACATCTGGGACTCTAAAAACAGCCTACACTTAAGTATTTCGAAATTACATGGGCCTGGCCCAATAATAAGGTGACGCAGCACCTAGAATAGCCTATGGACGAATATTATGAAGTGGCAGCTTGTATATTTCGTCCAAGGCCTCATGCTCTCATTAGGGTGGCTTCAAAGTCCTGGAATCATCACTTGTAACTCCGTTCTTGTTTCCCTTAGCATGCCAACATCTCCATGCTTGAACTTGCTCCAAGGTTCATCTTTCTTGTCCATGGTAGGCCCTTCATTTGTAAGCAAAACAAATGTATCCAATTTAGGCAGCATCATATTCTCATGAACATTGGAATCGTTACCAAGAAACGAAAGTACCTGATAATTTAATTGGCGTGCGCGATCTCTAGTAATTGGTCCAGTATGTATAGCAGCAGGGCTGTGGGTGTAACAATGGTATTGATGTCCTCATCATCCTCCCCTTCTTGAAATGAAGTCGTCCTCGACGGAAACTCATCTTCCTCACCCAAATAAGGCTTCAAATCTGCAATGTTAAAAGTGGGACTAACCCCAAAATCTGCGGGCAGCTCAAGTTTATATGCATTATCATTTATTTTCTCTAACACCTTAAATGGACCATCAAGACGTGGCATTAGCTTTGATTTGCGCAAATTAGGAAACCTATCCTTACATAAATGTAACCAAACAAGATCTCCGTGCAAAAGACAACATGTTTTCTACCCTTATCTCCGACAAGTTTATATTTAGCATTCATACGCTCAATGTTTTCCTTAGTTAACTCATGCATTTTTAAAATCAATTCAGCACGTTCTTTAGCATCAAAATTAACCTTCTCCGAAGATGGAAGAGGCAACAAGTCAATAGGTGCACGAGGTAGGAAGCCATACACAATTTCAAAAGGGCACATCTTAGTAGTAGAATGCAATGAACGATTATAAGCAAATTCAATATGAGGCAAGCATTCTTCCCACATTTTCTTATTATTCTTCAAAACAGCCCTAAGCATAGTAGACAATGTTCTATTGACTACTTCAGTTTGTCCATCAGTTTGGGGGTGACAAGTAGTACTAAAAAGCAGTTAGTCCCCAACTTAGCCCATAAACATCTCCAAAAGTGGCTAAGAAATTTAGTATCACGATCTGAAACAATAGTATTTGGCACACCATGCAAGCGAATAATTTCACGAAAGAACAAATCAGCAACATTAACAAAGATCATCGCTTTTATGACATGGTATAAAGTGTGCCATTTTCGAGAATCTATCCACGACAACAAATATGCTATCCCTCCCTTCTTTGTTCGAGGTAAACCTAAAACAAAGTCCATAGATATATCCTCCCAAGGAACACTAGGTACAGGCAAAGGCATATATAAACCATGAGGATTGAGTCGTGACTTAGCTTTTGACATGTAGTGCGTGAGCAACAAAACGCTCAACATCCGTCTCATCTTTGGCCAAAAGAAATGTGTAGCAAGTATATCCTCCGTCTTCTTCACGCCAAAGTGTCCCATTAATCCTCCTCCATGCGCCTCCTGCAACAACAAAAGACGAACAGAGCTAGCAGGAATGCATAGCTTGTTAGCACGGAACACAAAACCATCCTTAATAACGAACTTGTTCCATGTTCTTCCTTCTTTACAATTCTGCATTACATCTTTAAAATCAGCATCATGCACATATTGATCTTTGATGGTCTCCAAACCAAATATTTTGAAGTCAAGTTGTGAAAGCATAGTATAGCGACGAGACAAAGCATCAGCAATAACATTTTCTTTACCCTTCTTGTGTTTAATGACATAAGGGAAAGTCTCAATGAATTCAACCCATTTAGCATGTCTACGATTCAGTTTAGCTTGAATTTTAATATGTTTCAAAGATTCTAGAATGAAAATAATGCCTCTTTGCACACAAAAGCATAGCAAACAGATTTGCTAGAATCTAGCTCCTCAATATCAGATTTGGTGGCAAGTAAACATGCACATTTCAGTTTAATTTCAGAAGCAACATTAGATGGTTTATTATTAGGCTTCATTTGTTGCTCAAATTCTTTTGCCACAATCTGATTTTCACTCTTATTTTTCTCCTGTTTTGCTTTATTAGCTCTATTAATATCATCTTTCAAAATTGAATCAGAGTCATAGGAAGCAAAGTAATATTTTTCTCCTTGTGAACAAGAGTATACTGATTGTTTCTACCATGGTGTACAGAATTTTTATCAAATTGCCATGGTCTACCAAGTAATAAGGAACATGCTTGCATAGGTACCACATCACAATCAACATAATCAGCATATGTAGAGATACTAAAATACGCATGAACAGTACGTGTTACCTTAACCTTGCCGTTGTTGTTGAACCATTGGATGTAGTAAGGATGTGGATGTGGTCTTGTGGTGAGAGAAAGCTTCTCCACCATATCCATGCTAGCCAAGTTGTTGCAGCTCCCTCCATCTATGATGACGCCTTGAATAGAACGTTCCTTCACAACTCCCTTTGTATGGAACAAGTTATGCCTCTGATTTTGCTCAGCTTGTGTAACCTGCACACTCAAAACACGTTGAGCAACTAAACATTCATACTGTCAAGGCATCTTCAGCAGCCATGTATTGCGTCTCACGATCAGAATCATCTCCACCATGTTCTTCATGTGTAATAAGAGCCAAAGTCTCATCATCATAGTCACTAGCGGACTCATACACACCATCCTCAGTAGCAATCATCACACGCTGAGATTGGCGTTCTTCGGCAAAATGTCCTCTTCCCTTACAACGACGACAAATAATATCACTTGTGTGCCTGTTGACGCCATGGAAGAAGAAGAGCTCTGTGTAGGCCCGGAGTGCGCTCTTGGCGAGATAGTGGTGGTTGTGCCTGCTTTCTTGTATCACGGTTGGAGGTGGCAGCCGAGCGGAGTTGCCGGTGTAGTAGAACGTGTGGAAGTAGATGATGCACGTGGTGTCCATGATGAAGGTCGACCTGCGAGAAAAGTTAGTCCGCACCAACGCCGTCGATCCTGCACTTCACGTTCAGTTTACAAGCAAGATGGAATAATCGAGTGATAGTAGTATAATCCTTGTAGTCTAGAATGGTCTGAATATCTCTACTTAATCCACCCGAAAAACGTGCAAGCATAGCTTCATTCTCCTCAACAATACCACATCTAGTCAAGCCAGTTTGTAATTCACGATAATATTCTTCTACCGAATTTTTCCTTGTCTTAAGCGCTGCAATTTTTGAAGTAATTCACGTTGATAATATGGTGGAACCCAACGATGCACGCATAGCAGTTTTCAAAGCAGCCCAAGTAGCTGGAACAGGATATAATCTACAATGTTCAGACCACCAAACACATGCAAAGCTAGTGAAAGCAAAAACAGCAACGGGAACACGTCTCTCCTCAGGATATTGTAAACATGTAAATCGTTGTTCAGTTTCTAACTCCCAAGTAAGATATATATCAGGAACATATCTACGCTCAAATGGTCGAATATTCAACTTCAATTTAGGGAGATGATCATGATCTTGTACCTGAGGGGGAGCCCTAACATTGCCATTATTTGCATGTGGACGACCGGGTGGTTGTGGTGCTGGTGGTTGTGGTGCTGGTGGTTGCACGTAGTTCTGAAGTTGATCAACCTCATCCTCGTACTCTCTCACATAATCATCCTCCTCCACATCAGCAGGAGCGAAGTATCAACAGCAAGACCAAAGCAGCTTGGCCAGCCGAGGAGGGACACGGCTCGCTCGGCGGAGGGCTGCTTCCGCGATGTGGAGGTAGTCGTTGTTGTTGTTGTAGAGGTGCATTAGGTGCAGCCGGTGGTGGTGGTGGTAGACGCGCGAGCAATTCATTAAACTTGTTATCGAGCTTTGTTTGGAACGCCTTCTCAATGCCATATATCTTCTCCATGGCCTCTTCAAATCTATTTAGAACATCTTCCACCTGCCCACTCATCATTTGTTGAAACTTATCATGTAGCGCTTTGTTTGTCATGTTCTCCCAGTCAGTCTAAATCGGCTTGTGATCCTGCCATGGTTAGCGACAATAGAAACACACAAGAATATGGTTGACGGACTACTAGGAAGTGGTGGTGGTGGTGTGGTGGACAGTCACAAATCCGTCAAGCAAATCTCAAATTCTTAACAGTTCTTACCCAGCAGCAGGCGGTGATCGGCAACCGATGTAGTCAAAACTCTCAAAGCTTGGATAGAGCGATTACCAGGGAGAGTCAAACGCACGATGTAGATGTATGTGGAGCTGGGAAGGCTTATAATATGGTAGCAAAAAGGGTCAACAATAATCAATTCAGAGATGCAAAGTTGAATAAACGCTCAACGACGGTCTTGTCTTTGGTCCTAGGCTAGACCGTGCTAGAGACGCGAGCCTAGAACACTAACAAAACCACGGCGCTGCACGGAAACAACGGAAAAGCACACTCTGGAAAAAAAAATCGCTCTTTTTTTTTGCGCTGCTCTTTTATTTTTGCGAAAAATCACTATAATGGCGAGTGTCTCAAAACTCTTCCCAGGTCAAACTGACAGGATGGGCACGAAATTTTTTCGACCAAATTTTTTTTTTGACTGCCCGGACCCAAAAACTGGAAACGGGTCAAAAAAAACTTTCTATAATGGCGACTGTCTCAATACGCTTAGAAACACCTAAAAATAGGATAGCCAAATTTTTTTTCGACAAGTGCGTTTTCGGAAAATTTTGGGCCTAAACGGAAGGTGGTTTCCGAAACCTACTCCGGCTAGGAAACACGAATCGGAAACTAGATGGATCTCGAAAACAAACCTAATATGAGAAGAACTCGGATTGGTGGTGGATATATGGTGGTGGTATATGGCAGCGGTGGTGGTGGTATATGGTAGCGGTGGTGGTATATGGCTACGGATTGGTGGTGGTATATGGATACGGATTGGTGGTGGTATATGGATACGGATTGAGGCGGTGGCGGATAAGAAGGGTGGTAGATGGCAAGGCGATGATGATGGTGCTTGCGGCGGCGTGACAACTTATGACCGTAACTTCGAAACTCTAAAAGACTAGACTCTAAGACCAGCAACTTGACACGACCATCCAACCCCAAATTCAACAAAACAAAAACCCTAAAAAGATAATGCCACGGATAATATTGGTTCGTATATCATCAACTAACCCTAATTTTTTTGTGGCTTTTCGTGGACTTTAGGTATGAAGAACAGACTCGATCTAATGTACGAAAAACTGTAAAATCTCACCGAGCAACCTGAAAATCTGATACCACTAGATAGAGGCAAAGGTGTCCCGATGTTTCGATGAGATGGTGGCTATCGTTTCTATGGGAGTCGACCTTGACGATCCGACTACATACGTGCCAGACGTCGCGCCTTAGCAATCGCTAAACCAACTTCCGAGGGTTATTGACCACGCCGAGCACGATCAACGACCACGAGGGCCTGTTTCCTGCGAGCAAACGAAGAACAAGCAAGAAACTAAGATTACAATCTGGATATTGCGAATATAAGAGGAAAGCTTTATTAATGAAGGTGGGGTTACGAGGCGCCTTGGTGCAGTCGTTGAACACAAACGAAGTACGTGAAGTTGCAGCTATGGCGAACTTTCGATCTAAACAAAACCCAAAGTCTAAACGACGCCCTAAGGGTTGTATATATGGAGAAAGAGGAGGGAATTTCGTGGCCCTTGAGGGAGGGGTCCGAAACCATCCCTTACTCTTGTTTCCCCACACATACGGACTCTAAAAACAACCTACACTTAAGTATTTCGAAATTACATGGGCCTGGCCCAATATTAAGGTGACGCAGCACCTAGAATAGCCTATGGACGAATATTATGAAGTGGCATCTTGTATATTTCGTCCAAGGCCTCATGCTCTCATTAGGGTGGCTTCAAAGTCCTGGAATCATCACTTGTAACTCCGTTCTTGTTCCCCTTGCGCATGCCAACATCTCCATGCTTGAACTTGCTCCAAGGTTCATCTTTCTTGTCCATGGTAGGCCCTTCATTTGTAAGCAAAACAAATGTATCCAATTTAGGCAGCATCATATTCTCATGAACATTGGAATCGTTACCAAGAAACGAAAGTACCTGATAATTCAATTGGCGTGCGCGAGCTCTAGTAATTGGTCCAGTATGAATAGCAGCAGGGGCTGTGGGTGTAACAATGGTATTGATGTCCTCATCACGTCCTCCTCCTACTACAAGCAACCTCAAGCCGCGTGCTTCATCCTCTACCCCGACCGATGAGACCATCAAGACAAGCTCCTTCAAGTGTTTCACTTGCGGCGGCCGAGGCCACAAGTGATACGAATGCACCAACAAGCGCACCATGATCCTCAACAACGATGGCACATATGACTCCATGAGTGAAGATGATGTAGGGCGGAACCCTACGTGGATGATCTTTCACGTTGGAGCGGATCCTACGGGGAATCACGAAGAACACGCGGAAGAACAAGAGGGAAACACGGAGGAAACGAGAGAGAAATCACTAAACCAACAAGAGATCAATCACACAAGGGCTAGATCACCGATCGCATAAAGTGGCACAAGATTCAAAATCAACAAAGGTAAGGATACACGAGTAGCCGTTCTTCTCCGAGAGGAGGTCTTGATGGGGTCCACCCTAGAAGGGGGTCTTGAATCCGCTTGGGGGATCTTCTCCGAAGAGGTCCCGAGCTCGAGGAGAAGTAACCAAGTGGATGAGCAAGGGCTCTCACACAAACATGAGCTAAACCTAAGCTAACCCTAGAAAGAGGAAGGGGATGGAGTATATATAGTCTACGGGGGCGAAAGGGTACATGGGCTTCGGCCCTTTACTGTTCACACACACAGGCGAGGCCGGATGTCCGGGCGACGGTTCGAATGTCCGGGGCTTCGGGACGGGCCGGATGTCCGGGCTGGCCTGGGTCTTCCAGATGCGTTCGGTGATGGAGGGGCCGGATTTCCGGGCGAAGGGGCCGGATGTCCAGGGCTTCAGGAAGAGCCGGATGTCCGGGGCATGGTGCCGGATGTCCGGGCTGCTCTGGTCCTTTTCGGTGTCCTCTGGATAGCCGATGCCGGATTTCCGGGGCAAGAGCCGGATGTCCGGGCTGGGCCGGATGTCCGGGCTGGGCCGGATGTCCGGGCTGGGGCCGGATGTCGGCATTTATGTAGGTAGCTCTTCTTCCTTTTCCTTCCTTCGCTTCCGCGCACGCTTGGCCTTGGTCCTTGGGCTCTCCAAGGTCTCCTCGGGTGTACCTGAGTATGCACAAGGTCCGCGCTTGAAGTAGCATCCATGTCTTACGTGCGGAAAGGGAAGATTCGGAAAGGAGCGAATTCACCTTAGGTCCAATGGCGTAGGCTCGAGTGTACATGGGGATGATCGTCGGATGCTTCGCATCATCTCCCCTCCCTTGGGAAAGATCCGACCTCGGATCGAAATCCTCATCACCATGGAAACGGTTGTCGTGGACGAACTTGTAATTGGACGGAGTGGAAGTCATGGCGCAATCCAAGTACTTGAAGATGTCGTCGGGATGGTAGACATGCAAAGAGAGCAAACACAAACGACACTCGGAAATACAATGGTTAAGCGCACACAAAGTGTCCATCATGTAAGAATGAGTCCGTGAGGCAAGATTGTTCATGACAAAGCACATGAAGCTTAGCAAGATAATATGTAATGAGATGTAAAGCATTCATGGGAGCAAAAGCATTCATGGGAGTAATGCAACCACGGTGCAAAATGATGTCATAGTGAGACGGTTTATCAATAGCATGAATATGGCAATGGATGCTCAACATGTGTATGTTATCATGCAATTGATGATGGGCCATATGATCATGATGTATGAATATGCCATCAAGAAAGATCACAACAAATTTGCTAAGGAAGTGAACAAGCTCATATATCATGGATGACATGGGAATACAAGATGCAACAAGGCAATCATAATGTGAGTCAATCCATGCATAGGGTGCAAACTTGTGGTGAGTATGATATGTCCATCGAGCATGAGTATGAGCACAATCAACAAATATGGAGGTGTTGGTATACCAATGCTCGATGTTGTGGCAAGAGTGGAAACCCGAAGGTGCATCCCATAAGTCCGAGCGCTCCTCAATGTGAAGGTCCATAGAGTCGATCTCCAATGTCGATCCTCCATCCAATAGATGTATCATGTGGACAATAAGAAGGAAACAACAATGAAAGAATGACCCATCCAATATGCGTATTTGAGGATGGCTCAAAGGGAAGGAGTTCACCTTATGAATGTTAGGAAGATGTTGGAGTTGCACATCATGTATGCCTTCACATAACCAATATGTCTCATGACGGTAATGCCTTGTGAATCCTTCAAAATGAAAGAACATGACAAACACTCGGAAAAACAAATGAGGTTAGCGCAAGTGCAAAACCTATCATTCGTGTGGTAAGATACCGAACAAGTGTATGCATCATGCTCATCATAAGAAAGTACACGGGAGCATTTCAAAGTATGGAGGCATATGATGTAAGAACATCCAAATACAAGAGGCTCAATCAAACAAGCATGCATCACAAGTAAAGTGTCAAAGTCTCCAAGATCAATAAGCATAGTATGGTTGCACTCAATACAAGTGGATATGAGAGAGGCAACTAATGGACACAAGAGACAATGATCAAGATATATCATGTGAGAGGCATGAACATATATGTCATCAACCCAAGAAAGCGAGTAAGAGTGGAACATGGGTGATGCAACCAAGCAACAAATCATAGCAATCAAGTCAAGCAAGCTAGTAGTGCGAAGATGCAACATACTAGGAGGAATCATGGCGAGCATGTCATTGGTGCAAATAGTGTGCATGAATAATTCACATGACATAGCACAAGTATGAAAGCAAGATATGAGTAAAATGTCATCAATGTATTGGCGAGAGACCATATGTAAATAGCAATGGGGCATCATGACTCTCCCAACACAACAAGCATCAATAGCATGGGGCACATGATAAACATGGCAATAGTAACAAGGATCTCCACCAAGCATGCAAATACGCATAGAAGTGGCATAATGATGAAACATGGGTAGATGCAAGCAAGGGTCACAATTGCATGGCAAAGGCATAGGAGCAAGTATAGCATGCAATGTGAACACGGTAAAATGAGCATAAGGTGACAAGTGGTAAATGGCCCATAGCCGTGTGAGAGACAAGTAGAAGAGATGCGCGTAGTCCTTGCGCATAAAGGGAGCAGTGGTAAGGATAGTCCACGGGATCCCAAAGCATCGTTGCTCTCAAGAGCTCGTTTAAATCAACTCATGGGATTGAGAAGTTGGCGAGTATACATGAGTACCTACACAAAACAAAGACAAAGGAAAAATTGTGTGTGCATGATATATGTACACATCATCCATCATGATGCGCACATGCATGTGTCGGTTAGCACAAAATATCCAATGCTCAAATAAATGAGATGCGTGATATAGAAACATGTCATCCATCATGATAGGTTTGTTGTTATGTATAGCATAATGGAGACTCAAATTGTGTAATGCATCATGAGCAATATCTAGAGCATTGTTATTCATGGAATGCATATGGTGCAAGCAATCATGGAAATCATGCAAAGGATGGGATGAATCAAAATCTTCAAACGTGTATGAGGAAACTATGGGGGTCTCCTGATGAGCAAGAGTAGAAACATCACGTGGAGAATATTGACAACATCCACAACAATGCATGTTTGGAACAATGTGATCATGGCATGGAATAGTAGATGAATTGCGCAAATCATGTAAAGGAAGCATGGCAATATCATCACAAGAGAAGCAAAAGCCAATGACCATCATCTCATCATCTATGCCATAAGTGCAAATGGGATTGATTTTAATGGGGCATTGATGCGGAGCATCCTTCCATCATCCCCATGGACTCTACATCGACACATCCAACCCCACGAGGACCCACGACGAGAGCTCGAGCACGTGCTATTCAATCCGAGGTTAACTCTCTCCTTGTTGAACTTCACTTTGACCCACTTGAGACATGGCTACTACCTCAAACGGAGATGCTTTGTGTGCTCAGTACCGGGTAAGTAACCAAGGAGAAGGAACGGTGCAAGACGGACATCAAGATCAAGGAAGCATTCGGCCCAACCTGGAGGGACTGGTACAACCGCCCCACAACCGGCCGGGCGGAACAACCGGCCTACTACCGCCCAACAACCGGACGCTATTCGGTGATCAAGCGGTGCAAGGCCGGTACAGCACCGGATGCGGTAAAACCCAAATGACCGGAACTACCGGCCCCACGACCGGTACAACCGCTGGGGGCCCCGACGCCCAGCTGCAGAAGCCAACACCTGACCCCGGCGTTAGTACCGCCTTCCTCGACCGGTACTTCCGCTCCCCCTGGATCGCCAGCGGTACAACCGCCCCTCGACCAAAACAACCCGGCTGTCTGCGCCACGGGGCTCGGGCATGAGGCCCATGTACCCTTCACTTCGCCCCCATTTGCACTAAGACTATAAATGAACTCCCCACCTCCTGATTAGGTTAGCATTGGATTAGCTCAAATTCTTGTGTGAGAGCCTTTGCTCATCCACTTAGCTACTTCTCCTCGGAGATCAGGACCTCTACGGAGAAGATCCCCTAAGCGGATTCAAGACCCCCTTCTAGGGTGGACCCCTCAAGGCCTCCTCACGGAGAAGAACGGCTACCGCTTGTATCGTCCTTTGTTGACCTTGAATCATGTATCTCCCTTTGTGTTCATCGATCTAAGCGCTTGTGTGATTGATCTCTTGTCGGTTGAGTGAATTCTCTCTCGTTTTCCCGTGCTTTCCCTCTCGTTCTTCCGTGTTCTTCGTGAGTCACCGTAGGATCCGCTCCACCGTGAAAGATCATCCACGTAGGGTTCCGCCCTACATCATCTATGTTATCATGAGCCTCGTTGATCACGTTTTGGAGCCCCTACCCCTCTTTTTCTAGCTTGATTTTGTTGTTTTGTCCTAATTCCAAAAATTCCCCACAAAAATAGCCCCAAATTTTTTTTGTGATTTGTTGGTGTGATGAAATTTTGTTGGATTTGGTCCATGGATTTGTGTTGCTGCGTGTGGATCTAGCTTTCCCCACCCTCCCCACCTCTTTCCATCCACGAAACCCACCCAATTTTGCCCCCGAAATCCTCCATTACCGCCACAAAATCGTTTCCCGACTCGAGCGGTACAACCGCCCCTCCGAGCGGTACCACCGCTGAGTACCTCGAGCGGTACAATCGCCCGTCCGAGTGGTACTACCGCCCAGGCCAATTTCAGCATTCTGAGTTTCACCATTTTCAGCATAACTTCCACATCCGGAGTCCGATTTTCGCGTTCGTTAGCGTTGAGAAGCTATTGACATCCCCCATCCACCACCACTTTCCGTTTCCACCATTGTTGCTTTTGGTCTTTGAGAATTTGAGTTGTTGTTCCCGTGTCCTATTGTGTTTCGGCTATATATAGTGCGGTTCGACATCAACATAACCACCGCTCATCTTCGCCAAGGACTCATCATCGCCAAGGACGGTAACTTCGACGACATCTTTGTCATACCTTGCAATTGCATTGATACCCACATGGCCTTATTTTTGCGTAGCTTACCCATCGAGACTAGCCATTGAGTATTGCTGGCAACGTGACTTGTGCACATTAGTGATCATACTTCATAGCATACATACCATACCACCGTGGTGCATATCTTGGGATCCATTTGTGTGTCACAAACTTGTCATAGCATACACAATTGCTATCTTGGTTCGTGAAGTTTTGCATGAGAAAAGAGCTCAAAAGTGAAAGAGCCACACAAGCTTTTAAGCAAAGAGGGAAGATAAGCAAAGAGCTTATGAGCAAGAACCATAGCATCATACTACATTAAGATTGTCATATCGGATCATCTTGGATCATAGCAATCAAATACCATACATATAGCATACGTGGGATAAAGATAGTTGCATTTTTGCATAGTAGGTTGTGCACAAGTTCCGTATCCGCCTATTGTGCAATCATGCTAGCGTCTCTCTAGTATTGTGCAACAAGAGCATTTTCATGGATTCCACATTTTGGCACACTTTTGGTTTGCACAATCCCACTTATCTATTTGCGTGTGTGTTTCCGTGTACCACTAGTTGCTTGGTCTACTTGTTGCATTTGCAAATTTGTGTACCTTTTCCAACATTATTGACGCCACTTACAATTGCATCAAATTTTGTGCCACCATCCTTACCAAGCTCCACCATAAGCTCTTATTTGTGTAGGTGTGAGAACCGACAAGGATTGGTACCAATTGTGCTATTTCATTGTCCGCATTTGGGTGAACTTGATTCATCTTCAACATCGGTCAAAGGTACATTGGTATAAGTTCTTTTCCGTTCTTCCACTCACATTTTGCTTGGAATGATGGATAGGCCAAGTACCTCTACCAACCCACTCTTCATCGAGCAAGACGACGACATGTCATCATACGTCACCAAGAGCCACCTCTTTGGTGCACAACGTGCGTTGCACCAAGAACAACAAGCAATGAGCGACCGCATCGACAACCTCGCCACCGACTTGCGACTCTCCGAGCAACGTACAAGGGACTACTTCGACAACAAGTTCGACGCTCACAAGCAAGAGAATGATGCAAGAATGGGCGAGATCTGGCGCCTTGATGAGACGCCGACATCATTCTACTTCATCATCAAGACGGAGCCGCCGAGTCGACACTCGACGACACCTTCTACGACTCAAGTACACCTACTTGAACACTTCTCGTCGTGTGGCTCGTCAAGACCGTCATGCATCTCGCAACCCGCTACATGACAAGCATTCACAAGAGCAAGTTGATGATCAAGTTCCTCGTCCTCAATCAAACCAAGAGGTTTTTGCTCAAGCTCAAGAATGACAACGTCTTCCTCGCCAACAAGAGGAAGAACGAGTACGTCTTCACCAAGACGAACAAGACGCCAAGGCTCAACGTCTTCAACAACAACAACGTGAAGCGCAAGCTCTTGAGGCGCAATGTGCCCTTCAAGAATCAAGTAGAGCCTTCGCCAACCGCAATCGCATGAGCAGGCGCAATCAAGAGGAAGCCCTTCGAGAAGAAATCCAAGAGAGGAACTACCAACCTCATGTACAACGTCAAGTTCCTCAAGCCCTCCACAAGCTCGTCAAGCTCCACCTCAACCTCAAGTTCAACAAGGGCAAGTTGATCATGGTCTTCCTCCGCGCCAAGAGCAACATGAAGACGATTACAATCCACGTCAAGGACGTCATCATCAACATCGCCAACAACACAATGAAGAGCAACGCTTCTGACAAGCTAAAATTCACCATGCCCAAGTTCAATGGAAGCAATGACCCGAAGACTACCTCTCATGGGCATTGAAGGTTGACAAAATCTTCCGGTTGCACAACTACGATGAAGCGAAGAAAATCGCTATGGCATCACTTGAGTTCCACGACTATGTGCTCAGACGGTGGGAACAAATCATTGGCTGACGACAAGCAAGAGATGAACCTCCAATCACCACTTGGGCTCAAATGAAGGATGTCATGCGAGCACGTTTTGTGCCAACCTACTACAACCGCGACCTCTTCAAGAAACTCCAACTACTCAAGCAAGGAACAAAGAGTGTTGAAGAATATTACAAGGAAACGGAGATAGCCATGATTCGAGCCAATGTCAAAGAAGATGATGAGCAAACTATGGCACGTTTCTTGAATGGACTCAATCATCCCATCAAGAAGATCGCCGACTTCCAACCATACTCAACCCTCATTGAGCTCATGCATCAAGCTACAAAGGCGGAACGCCAAGTGCAAGATGACTTCAAGTACGCCAAGTACTCACCCAAGACCTCTGACTTCTCCAACAACCAAGCTTCAACGACTCCTCCAACATCTACATCAACCAAGCTTTCTTCAAGAAACGACGACAAGTCAATTTACAAGAAGACTTCGACAAGTTCAAGTCGTCCTCCTCCTACTACAAGCAACCTCAAGCCGCGTGCAAGTAATGCACCAACAAGTGTTTCACTTGCGGCGGCTGAGGCCACAAGTCATACGAATGCACCAACAAGCGCACCATGATCCTCAACGACGATGGCACATATGACTCCATGAGTGAAGAGGAGATGGAAGCTCTTGAGCAAGTGGCCATGCACCGGCGAGTGACCGAAGATGAAGATGATCAAGTCTTTTGTGATGAGGATTCGAGCCCGCTCTCGTTGTCTCCAAGGTCTTGACTCTTCAACATCAACAAGAAGAAGACCAACGATGCCACATCTTCCACACAAAAGCCGGCATCAATGGACGGTCCATCAAGGTCATCATCGATGGAGGTAGTTGCCACAACTTGGCAAGTGAAGAACTATGCTCCAAGCTCCAATTGGTAAAGAAGAGGCACCCACACCCTTACAAGGTTCAATGGCTAAGTGACTCGGCACTATCTGAGTTGAGCATACGGTCCTAGTCTCTTTCAAAATTGGTGCATCTGAAGACACTTTGGAGTGTGATGTGGTCCCAATGACCGTTTGTCACCTACTTCTTGGTCGACCATGGCAATTCGACCGTGGTGTCATACACAATGGGCGTACCAATCACTATAGCTTCAGGGATGAAAGGGAAAGAATATGTGCTACGACCTATGTCTCCTAGTCAAGTGATAGCCGACAAGCAAGCCACACATCATAGAGAAAAGAGTGAGAAAGTGATCCACCCAAAAGCGAGTGAGAGCCACAAGCCAAATTTGAGCGACTGTTCGCCTAGAGAGAAAAACCTCATTCTATTTGCCACCAAAAGTGAGATGAGAGAAGTGTGTGAGAACCCATCGAGTGTGATGCACTTTGTCCTTGTGTGCAAGGATGGAGAACCAAAAACTAACACCATTCACGAGCTACCATTGGTGTTTCAATCTCTTTTGCAGGAATTCCAAGATGTTTTCCCTGATGAGCTACCTCCGGGTCTACCTCCTCTTCGAGGCATTGAGCATCGAATCGACCTCATCCCGGGCGCCTCTACCAAACAAAGCTCCACACCGAGTCAATCCCGAAGAAACCAAGGAGATTCAACGGCAAGTACAACAACTCATCGACAACGACCATGTAATGCGTGAAAGCCTAAGCCCTTGTGACGTTAGGTTATTCTTGTGCCTAAGCCCGATGGAAGTTTTCGCTTGTATTCCGATTGTAGACCTATCAATGCGATCACCGTCTGTTATAGGCATCCCATTCCTCGCTTAGATGATATGCTTGATGAACTTAGTGGAGCCAACTTTTTCTCCAAAATTGACCTTAAAAGTGGCTATTATCAAATCCGCATACAAGAGGGTGATGAATGGAAAACTGCTTTCAAAACCAAATTTGGTTTATATGAATGGTTAGTGATGCCTATGGGTCTTTTGGAAGCTCCGGTACTTTTGTGCGTCTTATGCATCATGTGCTTCGTCCTTATATTGGAGTCTTTGTTGTGGTTTACTTTGATGATATTCTTGTGTTTAGCAAAACCATGAAAGAGCACATCAATCATGTAAAATCTGTGTTGCAAACTCTTGCAAGGAAAGTCTTTATGCAAACTTGAAAAATGCACTTTTGGAGTTGACAAAGTGGTTTTCTTGGGTTTTGTAGTATCCTCAAAGGGTGTCCATGTTGATGAATCTAAAATTCAAGCAATTAAAACTTGGCCCCAACCAACCAATTTGCAACAAGTGCTAAGTTTTCTTGGTCTTGCGGGTTTTATCGTCACTTTGTGAAAGATTTTAGCACAATTTCCGCTCCTTTGCATGCCTTGAGTAAGAAGAATACTCCCTTTGTTTGGGGAACTTTGCAATCAACCGCTTTCGATGAGCTCAAGTCTTTGCTTACTCATGCTCCGATTCTTGCTTTGCCCAATTTTGACAAAACTTTTGAGGTTCATTGTGATGCAAGTGGTACCGGAATTGGCGGAGTTTTGATGCAAGAAAGCGAGCCATTGCTTATTTTAGTGAAAAACTCTCCGGTGCTCAACTTAATTATCCCATCTATGACAAAGAATTGTATGCTTTAGTGCGTGTGCTACATGTTTGGGAACATTACCTTAGACCTCATGAGTTTGTCATCCATACCGATCATGAAACACTTAAGTACCTCAAAGGTCAAACTAAATTGAACAAGCGTCATGCAAAATGGAGTGAATTCATTGAATCTTTTCCTTATGTGATCAAGTACATTAAGGGTAAAGAAAATGTAGTTGCCGACGCTTTCACGCATAAACATGCTTGTCACTCAACTTGAGTTGAATGTTATTGGTTTTGAGCATATAGAAGACTTGTATGAGCATGATCCATCTTTTGCTTCTCCTTATGCTAAGTGTTTGACGCATACTTCTTGGGAACAATATTACATCAAGGATGGTTATCTTATGAGAGCTAACTAACTTTGCATTCCCGAGTCTTCTCTTCGCTTTGCTCCTTTTGCAAGAGGCTCATGGAGGCGGACTCATGGGACACTTTGGACGCGACAAGACATTCGCCATGCTCTCCAACAACTACTTTTGGCCCAAGATGTTCCGCGACGTCTCACGCTTCACCACCCGATGCTATACATGTCGCAAAGCTAAGTCTAAAGCTCAATCTCATGGTCTTTACATGTCTCACGCTTCACCACCCGAAGACATTAGTATGGATTTTGTACTTGGTTTTCCTAGGACTCAAAATGGCAAGGATTCCGTGTTTGTTGTTGTGGATAGATTTTCTAAGATGGCACATTTCATTCCTTGCAACAAGATAGACGATGCTTCACATGTTGCAAATCTCTTTTGTAGGAAATCTTGCGACTACATGGCATACCAAAGACAATCGTCTCCGATCGTGACGTCAAGTTCTTGAGTTACTTTTGGAAGACCCTATGCGCCAAGCTCAGAATAAAGCTCTTGTTCTCCTCGGCATACCATCCTCAAACCAACGGCCAAACGGAGGTGACGAACCGCACACTATCCACTCTACTTCGTGTCTTGATCAAAAGGAACATCAAGGAGTGGGAGGCATGTCTACTCATCGCCGAGTACGCCTACAACCGTGCAAGACATTCGACTAACGGCAAGTCCCCCTTCGAGGTCGTCTACGGCTTCAACCCGTTGTCCCCATTGGACATTCTACCTCTCCCTCTACAAGAGCGCACCAACATGGATGCGAGTGCACGGGCAATCTACATCAAGAAGATGCATGAGGATACAAGGCACACCATCGAGCGGCAAGTACAACGACTAGCGTCCAAGCTCAGTGTCAACAAGCAGCCCAAGATATTCAACATTGGAGACCTCGTGTGGCTACACCTTCGCAAGGACCGCTTCCCCAACGAACGCAAGTCCAAGCTTCTCCCGCGAGCCGATGGACCCTTCAAGGTGCTAGCACGCTACAACGACAACGCCTACAAGATTGAACTCCCACAAGACAAGTACACCGTGAGCGACATCTTCAACGTCAAAGACCTCTCGTGATGCGGAGCATCCCACGATCATCCCCATGGACTTACAACAGTCTCATCAAGAGCCAAGAGGACCCATGACACGAGCTAGAGCTAGAGCTCTCGAGAACGAGGTGACCTCTTTCCTTATTGATATCACATATGATCCACTCGAGACATGGCTACTACCTAAGTCCGATATGCTATGCATGATTAGGTGTCAAGGGAACCTCCGAGGATGCACGTGAAGATGGACAAGCCACCAAGTCAGCGGATGAAGAGAACCAACGGAGAAGGCCGAGAACACCTTCGGGCCCCGGACATCCGCCCCGGAGCTTCTACCTCAACAGGATCCAATCGGCCAAGTCTCCGGGGCGGACATCCGGCGTCAAGCCGGACATCCGCCTCCCGGATATCGGATATCCTGCCCCACCGAATTCGGCGCCCTTTCCCGATTCGGCTGAAGCAGTCGCTTCAGCCGGACATCCGGCTGAGAGCCGGACATCCGGCGCCTCGAAGGCCGGACATCCGCCCGACGCCCGGACGTCCGGCCTCCCTACTGTCAAAGTGATGCCTCGTGGCCTTGTCACTTGTACCCCTTCGCCGAGACTATATATACTTGTTCCCTTTCCTCTTTCTAGGGTTAGCATTGGATTAGCTCATATTCTTGTGTGAGAGCCTTTGCTCATCCACTTGGCTACTTCTCCACCGAGATCCGGACCTCTCCGGAGAAGATCCCCCAAGCGGATTCAAGACCCCCTTCTAGGGTGGACCCCCTCAAGGCCTCCTCACGGAGAAGAACGGCTACCGTTTGTATCTTACCTTTGTTGATCTTGAATCTTGTGCCACTCTATGTGATCGATAATCTAGCACTTGTGTAATTGATCTCTTGTCGGTTTCGTGATTTCTCTCTCGTTTCTCTCGTGTTCTTCCCGTGTTCATCGTGATTCCCGTAGGATCCGCTCCAACGTGAAAGATCATACACGAGGGTTCCGCCTACATCATCTATGGTATCATGAGCCACGTTGATCACGTTATTGGAGCCCCTACCCCTCTTTTCTAGCTTGATTTTGTTGTTTTTGTCCTAATTCCGAAAATTCCCCACAAAAATAGCCCCAAATTTTTTTGTGATTTGTTCATGTGATGAAGTTTTGTTTGATTTGATCCGTGGATTTTGTGTGTTGCAGGTAGATCTAGCTTTCTCCCACCATTTCCACAATTTCCATCCACAAAATCCCCCGAATTTTGCCCCGGTTCCCACCTTCCTCATGGTGTTCATCGAGCTAGGACATCCGCCCGGAGCAGCCGGACATCCGCCCGATCAGCTCGGACATCCGGCCACGGACATCCGGCTTCCACTGGATTTCCGCCCCCGGTAACAACAATCCTTCCACCACCCGATCACCGCCTAACTTTCGCCAAATTTTGTCCCGTGCCCACATACACTTCCACTTACCTCCACCACTTCCGCATAACACCACCTTAGCCTTTCCCACTTCCAATTCCGACATCGTTGCCAAATTTTGCCTTGAGAATTTGAGTTGGGGTTTTCCGTATCCTTTGTGTTTCGCTATCTAGGTACGGTTCAACATCAAGATCACCACCGCTCATCTTCGTCAAGGACGGTAACATCATCGACACCTTTGTCATTACTTGCAATTGCATTGATAACCATCATAACCCATCTTTTGCGTTGCTTACCCATCGAGACTAGCCATTGAGTATTGCCGCAACGTGACTTGTGCACATTAGTGATCATACTCCATAGCATACATAACATACCAAAGTGGTGCATATCTTACCATCAACTTGTGTGTCACAAAGTTGTCATCATACACAATTGCTATCTTGGTTCGTGAAGTTTTGCATGAGAAAAGAGCTCAAAAGAGAAAGAGCCATTCAAGCTTTGAAGCAAAGAGAGAAAGATAAGCAAAGAGCTTATGAGCAAGAACCATAGCATCATACAACATTAAGATTGTCATACTTGATCATCTTGGATCAACACATCGAAACACCATACATATAGCATACTTGGGTAGAAGTCGTTGCATTTTGCTTAGTAGGTTGTGCACAAGTTCGTATCCGCCTATTGTGCAATCGTGCTAGCGTCTCTCTAGTGTTGTGCAACAAGAGCATCTTGGTGAATTCCACATTTTGGCCCATCCTTGGTTGCATAACCCCATATTATCTTTTGCGTGTGTGTTTCTGTGTACCTTATCTTGCTAGTGGTCTACTTGTTGCATTTGCAAATTTGTGAATCATTTCCAACTTTATTGAGTCTCACTTACAATTGCATCAAATTTTGTGCCACCATCCTAACCGAGCTCCACCATAAAGCTTTTACTTGTGTAGGTGTGAGAACCGACAAGAATCGGTACCAAGAGTGTTATTTCATTGTCCGCATTTGAGTGAACTTTATTCATCTTCAACATCGGTCAAAGGTACATTGGTATAAGTTCTTTTCCGTTCTACCACTCACATTTTGCTTGGAATGATGGATAGGCCAAGTTCTTCTACCAACCCACTCTTCAACGAGCAAGACGACGACATGTCTTCATATGTCACCAAGAACCACCTATTTGGTGCACAAAAGCGTTGCACCAAGAACAACAAGCAATGAGCGACCGCATCGACAACCTCGCCACCGACTTGCGACTCTCCGAGCAACGTACAAGAGACTACTTCGACAACAAGTTCGAGGCTCGAAGCAAGAGAATGATGCAAGAATGGACGAGATCCGGCGTTGATGACAAACCGCATCATTCCACTTCTTCATCATCAAGACGGAGCCGCTCGAGTCGACATTCCGACGACACATTCTACGACTCAAGTACACCGTCATCGAACACTCTTCGACGAGCAGCGGCAAGACCGGCCATGCATCTCGCAACCCGTTACATGTCAAGCATTCACAAGAGCAAGTTGATGATCAAGTTCCTCGTCCTCAATCTATTCAAGAGGCTTTTGCTCAAGCTCAAGAACGACAACGTCTTCGTCGCCAACAAGAGGAAGAACGAGCACGTCTTCACCAAGACGAACAAGACGCCAAGGCTCAACGTCTTCAACAACAACAACGTGAAGCGCAAGCTCTTGAGGCGCAACGTGCCCTTCAAGAATCAAGTAGAGCCTTCGCCAACCGCAATCGCGAACGGCGCAATCAAGAGGAAGCCCTTCGAGGAGAAATACAAGAGAGGAACTACCAACCTCATGCACAACGACAAGTTCCTCAAGCTCCTCCACAAGCTCGTCAAGCTCCACCTCAACCTCAAGTTCAACAAGGGCAAGTTGATCATGGTCTTCCTCCGCGCCAAGAGCAACATGAAGACGAATACAATCCACGCCAAGGACGTCATCATCAACATCGCCAACAACACAATGAAGAGCAACGCTACGGCAAGCTAAAATTCACCATGCCAAAGTTCAATGGAAGCAATGACCCCGAAGAATACCTCTCATGGGCATTGAAGGTTGACAAAATCTTCCGCTTGCACAACTACGATGAAGCGAAGAAAATCGCTATGGCATCACTTGAGTTCCAAGACTATGTGCTCATATGGTGGGAACAAATCATTGAGCGACGACAAACAAGAGATGAACCTCCAATCACCAATTGGGCTCAAATGAAGGATGTCATGCGAGCACGTTTTGTGCCCACCTACTACAACCGTGACCTCTTCAAGAAACTCCAACTACTCAAGCAAGGAACAAAGAGCATCGAAGAATATTACAAGGAAATGGAGATAGCCATGATTCGAGCCAATGTCAAGGAAGATGATGAGCAAACAATGGCACGTTTCTTGGATGGACTCAATCATCCCATCAAGAAAATCGCCGACTTCCAACCATACTCATCCCTCATTGAGCTCGTGCATCAAGCTACAAAGGCGGAACGCCAAGTGCAAGATGACTTCAAGTATGCCAAGTACTCATCCAAGACCTACGGCTCCTCCAACAACCAAGCTTCAACGACTCCTCCAACATCTACATCAACCAAACTTTCTTCAAGAAACGACGACAAGTCAAGTTACAAGAAGACTTCGACAAGTTCAAGTCGTCCTCCTCCTACTACAAGCAACATCAAGCCGCGTGCTTCATCCTCTACTCCGACCGATGAGACCATCAAGACAAGCTCCTTCAAGTGTTTCACTTGCGCGGCCGAGGCCACAAGTCATACGAATGCACCAACAAGCGCACCATGATCCTCAACGACGATGGCACATATGACTCCATGAGTGAAGAGGAGAGGGAAGCTCTTGAGCAAGTGGCCATGCACCGGCAAGTGAACGAAGAAGAAGATGATCAAGTCTTTTGTGATGAGGATTCGAGCCCCGCTCTCGTTGTCTCCAAGGTCTTGACTCTTCAACATCAACAAGAAGAAGACCAACGATGCCACATCTTCCACACAAAAGCCGGCATCAATGGACGGTCCATCAAGGTCATCATCGATGGAGGTAGTTGCCACAACTTGGCAAGTGAAGAACTATGCTCCAAGCTCCAATTGGCAAAAGGAAGCACCCGCATCCTTACAAGGTGCAATGGCTAAGTGATTCCAAGGCACTATCTGAGTTGAGCATACGGTCCTAGTCTCTTTCAAAATTGGTGCATCTGAAGAAACTTTGGAGTGTGATGTGGTCCCAATGACCGTTTGTCACCTACTTCTTGGTCGACCATGGCAATTCGACCGTGGTGTCATACACAATGGGCGTACCAATCACTATAGCTTCAAGATGAAAGGGAAAGAATATGTGCTACGACCTATGTCTCCTAGTCAAGTGATAGCCGACAAACAATCCACTCCTCATAGAGACAAGAGAGAGAAAGGGATCCACGCGAAAGTGAGTGAGAGCCACAAGCCAAATTTGAGCGACTCTTCACCTAGAGAGAAAAACCTCATTCTATTTGCCACCAAAAGTGAGATGAGAGAAGTGTGTGAGAACCCATCGAGTGTGATACACTTTGTCCTTGTGTGCAAGGATGGAGAACCAAAAACTAACACCATTCACGAGCTACCTTTGGTGTTTCAATCTCTTTTGCAGGAATTTCAAGATGTTTTCCCCAATGAGCTACCTCCGGGTCTACCTCCTCTTCGAGGGATAGAGCATCGAATTGACCTCATCCCCGGAGCGCTTCTACCAAACAAAGCTCCGTACCGAGTCAATCCGGAAGAAACCAAGGAGATTCAACGGCAAGTACAACAACTCATCGACAACGGTCATGTACGTGAAAGCCTAAGCCCTTGTGCCGTTCCGGTTATTCTTGTGCCTAAGCCCGATGGAAGTTTCCGCTTGTGCTCCGATTGTCGACCTATCAATGCGATCACCGTCCGATATAGGCATCCCATTCCTCGCTTAGATGATATGCTTGATGAACTTAGTGGAGCCAACTTTTTCTCAAAAATTGATCTTAAAAGTGGCTATTATCAAATCCGCATACAAGAGGGTGATGAATGGAAAACTGCTTTCAAAACCAAATTTGGTTTATATGAATGGTTAGTGATGCCTATGGGTCTTTCGGAAGCTCCCGGTACTTTTGTGCATCTTATGCATCATGTGCTTCGTCCTTATATTGGAGTCTTTGTTGTGGTTTACTTTGATGATATTCTTGTGTTTAGCAAAACCATGAAAGAGCACATCAATCATGTAAAATCTGTGTTGCAAACTCTTCGCAAGGAAAGCCTTTATGCAAACTTGAAAAATGCACTTTTGGAGTTGACAAAGTGGTTTTCTTGGGTTTTGTAGTTTCCTCAAAGGGTGTCCATGTTGATGAATCTAAAATTGAAGCAATTAAAACTTGGCCCCAACCCACCAATTTGCAACAAGTGCGAAGTTTTCTTGGTCTTGCGGGTTTCTATCGTCGCTTTGTGAAAGATTTTAGCACAATTGCCGCTCCTTTGCATGCTTTGAGCAAGAAGAATACTCCCTTTGTTTGGGGAACTTTGCAATCAACCGCTATTGATCAGCTTAAATCTTTGCTTACTCATGCTCCGATTCTTGCTTTGCCCAATTTTGACAAAACTTTTGAGGTTCATTGTGATGCAAGTGGTACAGGAATTGGCGGAGTTTTGATGCAAGAAAAACGAGCCATTGCTTATTTTAGTGAAAAACTCTCCGGTGCTCAACTTAATTATCCCATCTATGACAAAGAATTGTATGCTTTAGTGCGTGTGCTACATGTTTGGGAACATTACCTTAGACCTCATGAGTTTGTCATCCATACCGATCATGAAACGCTTAAGTACCTCAAAGGTCAAACTAAATTAAACAAGCGTCATGCAAAATGGAGTGAATTCATTGAATCTTCTCCTTATGTGATCAAGTACATTAAGGGTAAAGAAAATGTAGTTGCCGACGCGCTTTCACGCATATGCATGCTTATCACTCAACTTGAGTTGAATGTTATTGGTTTTGAGCATATAAAAGACTTGTATGAGCATGATCCATCTTTTGCTTCTCCTTATGCTAAGCGTTTGACGCATACGTCTTGGGAACAATATTACATCAAGGATGGTTACCTTATGAGAGCTAACAAACTTTGCATTCCCGAGTCTTCTCTTCGTTTGCTCCTTTTGCAAGAGGCCCATGGAGGCGGACTCATGGGACACTTTGGACGCGACAAGACATTCGCCACGCTCTCCAACAACTACTTTTGGCCCAAGATGTTCATGACGTCTCACGCTTCACCACCGATGCTATACATGTCGCAAAGCTAAGTCTAAAGCTCAATCTCATGGTCTTTACATGCCTCTTCCTATTCCATATCAACCATGGGAAGACATTAGTATGGATTTTGTACTTGGGTTGCCTAGGACTCAAAATGGCAAGGATTCCGTCTTTGTTGTTGTGGATAGATTTTCTAAGATGGCACATTTCATTCCTTGCAACAAGATAGACGATGCTTCACATGTTGCAAATCTCTTTTGTAGGGAAATCTTGCGACTACATGGCGTACCGAAGACAATCGTCTCCGATCGTGACGTCAAGTTCTTGAGTTACTTTTGGAAGACCCTATGCGCCAAGCTCGGAATCAAGCTCTAGTTCTCCTCGGCATACCATCCTCAAACCGACGGCCAAACGGAGGTGACGAACCGCACACTATCCACTCTACTTCGTGTCTTGATCAAGAAGAACATCAAGGAATGGGAAGCATGCCTACCCATTGCCGAGTACGCCTACAACCGAGCAAGACATTCGACTACCGGCAAGTCCCCCTTCGAGGTCGTCTACGGTTTCAACCCGTTGTCCCCATTGGACATTCTACCACTTCCTCTCCAAGAGCGCACCAACATGGATGCAAGTCAACGAGCAAGCTACATCAACAAGATGCACGAAGATACAAGGCACACCATTGAGCTCCAAGTACAACGTCAAGCAAACAAGCTCAACGCCAACAAGCAACCCATCGTCTTCAACATTGGTGATCTAGTGTGGCTACACCTTCGCAAGAGACCGCTTCCCCAAAGAGCGAAGTCCAAGCTTCTCCCTCGAGCCGATGGACCTTTCAAGGTGCTAGCACGCTACAACGACAACGCCTACAAGATCGACCTACCTCGAGACAAATACAACGTGAGCGACATCTTCAACGTCAAGGACCTCGCACCATTCCATGGAGATGAAGCTTTTGATCCGAGGTCGGATCTCCCCAAGGGGAGATGATGCGGAGCATCCACGATCATCCCCATGCATCCACAACCGTCTCATCAAGAGCCAAGAGGACCCATGACACGAGCTAGAGCTAGAGCTCTCGAGAACGAGGTGACCTCCTTCCTTATTGATATCGCATATGATCCACTCGAGACATGGCTACTACCTAAGTCCGATATGCTATGCATGATTAGGTGTCAAGGGGAACCTCCCGAGGGTGCACGTGAAGTCGGACAAGCCGCCAAGTCCATGGATGAAGAGAACCAACGGAAACGGGCAAAATCACCTTCCAGGCCCCGGACATCCGGCCATGACCCCGGACATCCGGCCCCTGGAGCTTTTACCTCAAAGATCGCCAAGCTGCCCAAGTCTCTGAGGCCCGGACATCCGGCGTCAAGCCGGACATCCGGCCCCAGCCGGATATCCGGCTGAAGCCCGGAAATCCGGCACCCTCTCCCGATTCGGCTGAACGGTCGCCCAGCCGGACATCCGGGCTGAGAGCCCGACATCCGGCGCCTCATGACGGCCGGACATCCGACTGACGCCGGACATCCGGCGTCCCCTACTGCGTCTGATGTATCCGGACGTGTCCCATGTACCCCTCGCCCCGAGACTATATATACTTCATCCCCTTCCTCTTTCTAGAGTAGCATTGGATTAGCTCATATTTTGTGTGAGAGCCTTTGCTCATCCACTTGGCTACTTCTCCTCGGAGATCAGGACCTCTACGGAGAAGATCCCCCAAGCGGATTCAAGACCCCCTTCTAGGGTGGACCCCATCAAGGCCTCCTCATGGAGAAGAACGACTACCGTTTGTATCTTTCCTTTGTTGATCTTGAAGCTTGTGCCACTCTATGTGATCGGTGATCTAGCACTCGTGTAATTGAACTCTTGTTTTTTTCGTGATTTCTCTCTCGTTTCCTCCGTGTTTCCTTCTTGTTCTTCCGTGTGTTCTTCGTGATTCCCCGTAGGATCCGCTCCAACGTGAAAGATCATCCACGTAGGGTTCCGCCCTACATCACCTTGATGGGGTCCACCCTAGAAGGGGGTCTTGAATCCGCTTGGGGGATCTTCTCCGTAGAGGTCCTGAGCTCCGAGGAGAAGTAGCCAAGTGGATGAGCAAAGGCTCTCACACAAAATATGAGCTAATCCAATGCTAACCCTAGAAAGAGGAAGGGGATGGAGTATATATAGTCTAGAGGGCGAAGGGGTACATGGGTCTCGGCCCGGATGCACTGCACGCAGGCAGGGGAGGCCGGATGTCCGGGCCTTCACGAGGTCCCGGATGTCCAGGTTAGCATGCCGTATGTCCGGGCTGGAGCGGCCACTTCTGCCGAATCGGGTGCGTGGCGCCGGATTTCCGGGCTTCTGGCCGGATATCCGGGCTGGGGCCGGATGTTCGGGGCGCGGGGGCCGGATGTCCGGGCCCTGTAGGGTTCCTGGCTGGCCTGCGGCTGATGTGTTGGCGTCTCCAGGGGCCGGATGTCTGGGACCTTGGCCGGATGTCCGGGGCCTGGGGGTGAACTTGCCCGCTTAGTGGTCCTCTTCATCCGTGGACTTGGCGGCTCGTCTGCCTTCACGTGCATCTTCGAAGGCTCCTCTTGACACCTAATGATGCATAGCATATCGGACTTAGGTAGTAGCCATGTCTCGAGTGGATCATATGTGATATCACTAAGGAAGGAAGTCACCTCGTTCTCGAGAGCTCTAGCTCTAGCTCGTGTCATGGGTCCTCTTGGCTCTTGATGAGACGGTTGTAGATCCATGGGGATGATCGTGGGATGCTCTGCATCATCTCCCCCCCCCCTTGGGAGAGATCCGACCTCGGATCAAAAGCTTCATCTCCATGGAATGGTGCGAGGTCCTTGATGTTGAAGATGTCGCTCACGTTGTATTTGTCTCGAGGTAGGTCGATCTTGTAAGCGTTGTCGCTAGAAGCGCTAGCACCTTGAAAGGTCCATCGGCTCGAGGGAGAAGCTTGGACTTGCGTTCTTTGGGGAAGCGGTCCTCAAGGTGTAGCCACACTAGATCACCAATGTTGAAGACCATGGGTTGCTTGTTGGCGTTGAGCTTGGTTGCTTGTCGTTGTACTTGGCGCTCGATGGTGTGTGATGCGGAGCATCCCACGATCATCCCCATGCATCCACAACCGTCTCATCAAGAGCCAAGAGGACCCATGACACGAGCTAGAGCTCTCGAGAACGAGGTGACTTCCTTCCTTATTGATATCACATATGATCCACTCGAGACATGGCTACTACCTAAGTCTGATATGCTATGCATGATTAGGTGTCAAGGGGAATGATCTAGGGCAGAACCCTATGTGGACGATCTTTCACGTTTGGAGAGGATCCCTACTAGGAACACGAAGAACGAGCGGAAGAACACGAGGGAAATCACGGGGAAAACACGAGAGAATCACTCAAACCAACAAGATCAATCACACATGTGCTAGATCGATGAACACAAAGGGAGATACATGATTCAAGGTCAACAAAGGACGATACAAACGGTAGCCGTTCTTCTCCGGAGGAGGTCTTGATGGGGCCACCCAAGAGGGGTCTTGACTCCTAGGTGGATCTTCTCCGAAGAGGGGCCGCGGTCTCTCTCGTGGAGTAGATCCGGTATGGATGAGCGAAGCTCTATCTAATGAGCTAAATCAACGCTAACCCTAGCTAGGAGGAGGTGGAGGAGTATATATAGTCTATGTCCACGAAGGGGTAAGTGAGAGAGAGGATACATGGGCCTCGGGCCCGAACAACATCTTGTGAGCAGTGCAGGACGTCCGCTAGGGGCCGGTCGTCCGGTGGCTCGTGGGCGTCCGGACGTCCGGTAGTCTCCGGACATCCGCTAATTCGGCTCAGGTGTTGTGGCACCGGTCGTCCGGGGCGGTCGTCCTTCATTGGGAGGTATGGCGGTCGTCCGGTCTGGACGGACGTCCGTCATTGTAACTTTGGTACATGGCGCAGGTTTGTTAGTGCCGGACGTCCGGTCCCGACCGTCGTCCGTGGGCTGGAGTTTCTTTGCCAGCTCTTCTTCTTGTACTTCACGGTCGGTGTCCTCGCCGTCTTGTCCATGGTCTTCCTCCTTGTTCTTGGTCATGCATAGCAAATATATTTGAGGTAGTAACCATGTCTCACATGTGGAAAGTGATGGTTCGGAGAGGAGCGAGTTCACCTTGTGTCCAATGGCGTATGTTCGAGGTCTCGTCATATGTCCACTTGGGGTTTGGAGAGTAGTCCGAGTGTACATGGGGATGAATGTGGGATGCTCCGCATCATCTCCCCCCCCCCTTGGGAAAGATCCGACCTTGGATCGTGATCCACATCACCATGGAAACGGTTGTCGTAGACGAACTTGTAGTTGGACGAAGTTGAAGACATGGCGCAATCCAAGTAGTCCAAGGTGTCACGGAGTTATAGTCATGCAAAAAGAGCAAACACAAGCAACACTCGGAAATACAATGGTTAGCGCACCTAAAGTGTCCAGCATGTAAGAATGAGTCCGTCCAAAGGAATTGTTCATGGCAAGGCATGAGATGCTTATCCAAATGATGTAAAATGACATGTAAAGCATTCATGAGAGAAAATTCATGCATTGGGCACACAAAGGTGTCGTGATTGTGATCAATGCAACCACGGTGCAAAATGATGTCATAATGAGACGGTTTGTCAATAGCATGAATATGGCAATGGATGCTCAACATGTGTATGTTATCATGCAATTGATGGTGGACAATATGATCATGATGTATGAATATGTCATCAAGGTATATCACAACAAATTTGCTAAGGAAGTGCACAAGCTCATATATCATGGATTTCATGGAAATAGATGCAACAAGACAAGCATAATGTGAGTCAATCCATGCATGGGGTGCAAATTTGTCATGCGTGGTGTTGTACCATAGCTCGATGTCGTGGCACTCCTCAACTTGAAGGTCCATAGGGTCCATCTCCAATGTCGGTCCTCCATCCAATATATGTATCATGTAGACAAGAAGAAGGAAACAACAATGAAAGAATGACCCATCCAATATGTGTATTTGAGGATGGCTCAAAGGGAAGGAGGTCACCTTTAGGAGGTTCTCAAGGATGATGGAGTTGCCCATCTTGTATTCCTTCACATAAGCAAGTTGTCTCGTGATGTTACCGCCTTGTGAATCCTTCAAAATTAAAGAACATGATTTAACACTCGGAAAAACAAATGAGGTTAGCGGAAGTGCAAAACCTATCATTCGTGTGGTAAGATACCCAACAAGTGTATGGATCATGCTCATCATAAGAAAGTACAAGGGAGCGTGTCATAGTATGGAGGCATATGATGCGAGAACAACCAAATACAATAGGCTCAAGTAAACAAGCATGCATCACAAGTGAAGTGTCCAAGTCTCCAAGATCATGAAGCATAGAGGCAACTATAGGAGGCAAGCGACAATAAACAAGAGATATCATGTGAGAGGCATGAACATATATGTCATCAACCCAAGAAAGCAAGTGATAGTGGAACATGGGTGATGCAACATAGCAAGCAATCATAGCGATCAAGTCAAGCAAGCTAGTAGTGCGAAGATGCAACATACTAGAAGGAATCATGGCAAGCATGTCATGTGTGCAAATAGTGGGCATGAGTAAATCACATGACATAGCACAAACATGAAAGCAAGATATGAGGACAATAGCATGAATGTATTGGTGAGGAGCCATATGTAAATAGCAATGGGTCATCATGACTCTCCCAACACAACAAGCATCAATAGCATGGGGCACAAAGAAATCATGACAATAGCTACTAGGATCTCCACCAAGCATGCAAATACACATAGGAGTAGCATAATGGTGAATCATAGGTAGATGCAAGCAAGGGTCACAAGTGCATGGCAAAGGCATAGAAGCAAGCATAACATGCAAAGTGAACACGGTAAAATGAGCATAAGGTGGCAAGTGGTAAATAGCCCATAGCCGTGTGAGAGCCAAGTAGAAGAGATGTGCGTAGTCCTTACGCAAAAGGAATGGTGGGAATGGAAGTCCACATGATCCTAAGTCATCGTTGCTCTCAAGAGCTCGTTTCATCAACTCTTGGGACTGAGAGGTTGACGAGTATACGTGAGTACCTACACAAAACAAAGACAAAGGGAAAATTGTGTGTGCGTGGTAGATGTACACATCATCCATCATGATGCGCACATGCATGTGTGGGTTAGCACAAAATATCCAATGCTCAAATAAATGAGATGCGTGATATAGAAATATGTCATCCATCATGATAGGTTTGTTGTTATGTATAGCATAATGGAGACTCAAATTGTGTGATGCATCATGAGCAATATCTAGAGCATTGTTATTCATGGAATGCATATGGTTCAAGCAATCATGGAAATCATGCAAAGGATGGGATGAATCAAAATCTCCTAATATGCATGAGGAAACTATGGGGGTCTCCTCATGAGCATTAATGGAAACATCACATGGAGAATATTGACAACATCCAAAACAAAGCATATTTGGTTCAATGTGATCATGGCATGACATAGTAGATGAATTGCACAAATCATGTAAAGGAAGCATGGCAATATCATCACAAGAGAAGCAAAATCCAATGCCCATCATCTCGTCATCTATGCCATAAGTGCAAACGGGATTGATTTTAATGGGGCATGCATAGTTACTATGTTGAGATTGTAAAGATGCAATATGGGAGATCTCACTCATAGTATATGACAGGTTCAATGGATTGTCAAACATGAAGTGACCAATAGAATTTTCACAAGATATCCTATGGAACATAGCATCACAACTAGGGAACTCAACATGCTCATCATCATATTCATCGTAAATAGGTAAGTCAAGGCATGAAGAAGTCTCACTAGCATGAAGCATGGGAATAGGTGGGTCAACATCATGGGGGCAATCAAAGTCAAGAGAGTCCACTAGTGGGACAAGAGAAGCACCATCACCTATGTTACCGTTGGAGCGTCGCTCATGTGTTGTAGGTGAGGTGTTGAAGATCGTCTCGTTGTCATCTTCATCTTGACGGAACCATGTGGGGGGTGCATCATCATCCACCATGGCCATAAATGCGTCTCCAATGGAGGAATAGACTCGTCAAGGATAGGCATGTCGTCATGTAGGAGACCTAGCACCAAAGAAGAAAACACACTAGGAGTAGAGGTTAAGTCGTTAGAAATCATGGTGGCCTCACATGCCGTGTCAACTACCTCACTCTCTAAGTGTTGTGGCTCACTCACTCCCTCAAGGATGCACTCACTCATATGGTTGGTGGAGTCACTCAAATGGCTCTCAACCTCACATAGGATGTGTGGCATGCTCTCAAGTGTGGGGCTAGTGGTGGTCACACTCATCCTCTCATAGGAAATGCTCTCAATGTCACGTATGGTGGAGTCACTCGTCTCTATCATGGGGTGGTGGCTCTCCTCACATGGCAATTGGGTCATCTCATGATATGTGGGTGTCGGAGAGATGTAGGTGCAAATGTCTCCATGCACAACTCCTTTCGCCGTGGTCGAAGGGGATGGCCCATGCTCGACCGTCTTGTCACCGTCTTGGTGTGGGAGGCCCATATGATGTGGCACCTCGTAGCTCGTCTCCATGACCGAAGGGAATTTCCCATGCTCGGCCATCTTCCTTGGAGGGCTTCCGAAGATGGAAGTGTCGCCCTCGCTCGTAAGTAGTCGCCTTGGACTTGATGAAGTCGATGTAGGCGTACACGTGGGAAGTGCGCGAAGATCTTGCGTCGTCAAAAGCGAAGATGCCTTGATAGCACTTGGCGAAGATGTCAAGTGGTTGTTGTAGTCGTAAGCGCCGTCTTGGTGGTGGTCGTCTCATGCGTCTTTTGTGCTGTTGAAGCTTGGACTTGGCGTGAAGTAGAGCTTGTTGGGACTTGTGCATTTGTGCTTGGCGAGCATCTTCATGATGATGGTGTCGTTGTCGCACTTGAGCTCGTAGTAGATGTCGTTAAATGGGTAAATCGTCGTGCACATGATTCTCGGAGGTGACTTGCCCTTCATGACGATGTGGATCACTTAACGTGATGGTGGTCGCCATGTAGATGTGGACGAGGACGATTTGCACTTGCATCATTTTCGCGCTCCGAAGACTTGTGGCTTGAATGTCGCCGCCTTGAAGATGACGAAGGGGAAGAAGACTTGATCAAAGCTCTAATCTCCTCCATCCTTGCATCTTGCTCCTCTTTATGTGCGGAAAGCTTCTTGTCGATGTAGTCCCTTTTCCTTGCTTCGGAGAGATGAATGTCGATGGAGAGGTTCTCCATGCGCTCTTGCAAGCTTGATTGTGCGCCTTGCATTTGTCGTTGTAGATCGAAGATTGACGCTTTGGTGATGTAGTTGTTCACACCGTCGTTGTTGTCGAAGACCGGAGATGAAATGCCTTGCCTATCCATCACAAGACTCGAGCAAATATGAGTGGGAGAAAGAGAAGAACTTATACCAAATGTACCTTGACCGATGTTGAAAATGGATCAATGATCACTCAATGTGTAACAAGGAAATAGCATAATTGGTACCAATTCTTGTCGGTTTCTCACACCTACACAAATAAGGCTTATGGTGGAGCTCGGTGAGGATAGTGGCACAAAAATTTGATGCAAAAATATTAGCAAGAGTCAATAATGTTGAAAGAGATTCACAAATTCGCAAGAGAAACAAGTAGACCAATAGCAATGAATGGCACACGGAAACGCATTACACGGATAGATAAATGGGGCCGTGCAACCAAGGAATGAGCTCAAAATGTGGAATCCACCAAAACGCTTCGTGTTGCACAACTCAAGAGAGACGCTAGCACGATTGCTCAATAGGCGGATCGACACTTGTGCACAACCTATAAGATGCAAAATGGATAAACTTTGTATCCCAAGTATGCTATGTATGTACGGTTCCCGGTGTTTCTCTCACGATGATCCAAGATGATCGGATATGACAATCTTATATGCAATGTGGTTATGATGGTATGGCACTTGCTTACAAGCTTCTTTGCTCTTTCTCTTTTGCTTAACAGCTTTATTTCTTTTTTTTTTGTTATGGCCACTTTGCACAATGCACAAACCAAGATAGCTATTGTGTATATGCGGGAACGATATTGTGACACAATGGATGATATGATGATACCAAGATGATATGGTATGTATGTTATGGGAAGTATGATCACTAATGTGCACAAGTAACGTTCTTAGGGCAATACTCAAATGGCTAGTCTCGATAGGCAAGTGACGCAAAATGGGCTAGGGTTATCAATGCAATTGCAAGGGAATATGCAATGGTGTCGTCGAGGTTACCGTCGCTGCGGTGATGAGTGGCGGTGTTCTTGATGTAGATACCAAGATGATGGAGACTCGTCCCTAAGTAGCCGAAACACCTTAGGAAACGGAAAAATCGCGAACTCAAAATCTCAAATGACAAATGTCAAATGGTGGTAGCGGAAAGCGGTGGTGGTTTGCACTTGGCAATGTGGAAGTGGAATGATGGGCTATACATGCGTCGAAGTTGAAGTTGTCGTCCCTAAGTAGCCGAAACACCTTAGGAGACACAAGCTAGAACTCAAGCAAAATTGGGTTAAGTTGGGGTGGAAGTGTATGGTGGGTAAGCCAATGCGGAAGTGGTGGTGGTGGTTGAAGAAGAAGCAATCGTCCCTAAGTGGCGAAACACCTTAGGAGACTCGAATCACTGCTCAAGCAACCACTAATGCTATGGTGAACAAAATGGGTTAGGTTGCGGAAGTCGGTGGTGGCTATGCGGATGATATGGTGGAGGGCCTAAGCAAACTTGCCAAATTTTCAAATATTTGATGGGTGGTATTTTTGTTGGAAGGGGGATGTTAATAGCTTCAAAACGAGCTAAAGAGCATCAAAATCGGAGTTCGGATGAATTAGTTATGGACAAAACAAAAATCAGCCGAAAGTGATATCTACAGGTAGCGGACGTCCGCTAATGGACGGATGTCCGGTGGCCGGACGTCCGGTCTGGTCGGAAATCCGCTATTTCAGATCGGGTTAGGGGTTCCGGTCGTCCGGTGGATGACGGACGTCCGGTCTGGTCGGAAATCCGCTATTTCAGATCGGGTTAGGGGTTCCGGTCATCCGGTGGATGAAGACGTCGATCATTCGAGAACTCGGACGTCCGGTAAAGTATTGTCGTCCGGTGGAGTGAGTCAGCGAGATCACGAGTTTCGGGGCCTTGAATTTGGCGGAAAATGGAGATTTCGAGGTCAAAATTGACGAGATTTCGTGGATGGAAGATGGGGAAACTTGGGGAAATGCTAGATCCACTCGAAACCAAGCAAATCCATGGATCAAAATCAACAAAACTTCATCACACTAACAAATCACAAAAAAATTTGGGGCTATTTTTGGTGAGGAATTTTCGAATTTGGGGAAGAACACAACAAAATCAAGCTGGAAAACGAAGAGGGGAGGCTCCAAAACGTGATCAACCTTTCTCTGATCCAAGATGATCTAGGGCGGAACCCTATGTGGATGATCTTTCACGTTTGGAGAGGATCCCTACTAGGAACACGAAGAACGAGCGGAAGTACACGAGGGAAATCACGGGGAAAACACGAGAGAATCACTCAAACCAACAAGATCAATCACACATGTGCTAGATCGATGAACACAAAGGGAGATACATGATTCAAGGTCAACAAAGGACGATACAAACGGTAGCCGTTCTTCTCCGGGAGGAGGTCTTGATGGGGGCCACCCAAGAGGGGGTCTTGAATCCAAGGTGGATTGATATAGGGTGAGACCCTACGGGAGCGATCTTTCACGTTTGGAGAAAATCCCTACGAGGAACACGAAGAACGAGCGAAAGAAACGAGAGGAAATTCACTCAACCGACAAGAAAACAATCACACAAGCGCTAGATCGATGAACACATGGAGTAGCACAAGGTTCAAGAACAATAACGGTAAAGATACAAGGGTAACCGATCTTCTCCGAGAGGAGGTCTTGATGGGGTCCACCCTAGGAGGGGGGTCTTGAATCCGCTTGGGGGATCTTCTCCGAAGAGGTCCTGATCTCGAGGGAGAAGTAACCAAGTGGATGAGCAAAGGCTCTCTCACCTAAACATGAGCGAATCCAAAGCTCCCCTAACTAGGAGACGAAAAGGTCCTATTTATAGTCTTAGTGCAAATGGAAGTCAAAACGGAGGGGTACATGGGCTTCAGCCCGCATCAGGTGTCGGACGTGCGGAAGGTGTCGGACGTCCGGAGGCTCGGGAGGGTCCGGTCGTCCGGACTCGTTCGGACGTCCATGATTCGGTTCGGGTGATGGTCGCCCGGACGTCCCATCAGCTCCGGTCGTCCGTAGATTTGATTCGGGTGATGAAGTCCCGGACGTCCGGTCAGCTCCGGTCGTCCGTAGGTTTGATTCGGGTGATGATGTTCCGGACGTCCGGTCAGCTCCGGTCGTCCGTAGGTTGGGGATCGTCGGACGTCCGGAGGTGGTCGGACGTCCGGGTCCTGTAGCTTCAGCTGCATCCCTTCTTCCTCTTCGACATACTTGGATTTCTCGCCGTCTTGGTTCTTGCAAGTAGTAGATCCTTGGTTCGCCTCCAGGTTCCTGATTACACATAGAGTTTCTGAATGAGGTAGTAGCCATGTCTCATGGGTAGAAATAAGAAGTTCGGAGAGGAGCGAGTTCACCTTATCTTCAATAGCCTTAGCTCGGGCTCTTGTCATGGGTCCCGGTGGTGTTGAGGGAGATGTAGGCACGCGTCCATGGGGATGAGTGAGGGCTGCTCCGCATCATCTCCCCTTGGGAGAGATCCGACCTCGGATCAAAAACTTCATCTCCATGGACAGGTGCAAGGTCCTTGACGTTGAAGATGTCGCTCACGTTGTACTTGTCGCGAGGTATGTCGATCTTGTAAGCGTTCTCGTTGTAGCGTGCGAGCACTTTGAAAGGGCCATCGGCTCGAGGGAGAAGTTTGGACTTGCGTTCTTTGGGGAAGCGGTCCTTGCGAAGGTGTAGCCACACTTGATCGCCAATGTTGAAGACGATGGGTTGCTTGTTGGCGTTGAGCTTGTTTGCTTGGCGTTGTACTTGGCGCTCAATTGCGTGCCTTGTATCATCGTGCATCTTCTTGATGTAGCTTGCTCGTTCACTTGCATCCATGTTGGTGCGCTCTTGGAGAGGGAGTGGTAGAATGTCCAATGGGGACAACGGGTTGAAACCGTGAAGCGACTTCGAAGGGGGACTTGCCGGTAGTTGAATGTCTTGCACGATTGTAGGCGTACTCGGCGATAGGTAGACATGTTTCCCACTCCTTGATGTTCTTCTTGATCAAGACACGAAGTAGAGTGGATAGTGTGCGGTTCGTCACCTCCGTTTGGCCGTCGGTTTGAGGATGGTATGCCGAGGAGAACAATAGCTTGATTCGAGCTTGGCGCATAGGGTCTTCCAAAAGTAACTCAAGAACTTGGCGTCACGATCGGAGGCGATTGTCTTTGGTACTCCATGGAGTCGCAAGATTTCCCTACAAAAGAGATTTGCAACATGTGAAGCATCGTCTATCTTGTTGCAAGGAATGAAATGTGCCATCTTAGAAAATCTATCCACAACAACAAACACAGAATCCTTGCCATTTTGTGTCCTCGGCAAACCGAGTACAAAATCCATACTAATGTCTTCCCATGGTTGGTATGGAATAGGGAGAGGCATGTAAAGACCATGAGATTGAGCTTTAGACTTAGCTTTGCGACATGTATAGCATCGGTTGGTGAAGCGTTGAACGTCATGAACATCTTGGGCCAAAAGTAGTTGTTGGAGGCGTGGCGAATGTCTTGTCGCGTCCAAAGTGTCCCATGAGTCCGCCTCCATGAGCCTCTTGCAAAAGGAGCAAACGAAGAGAAGACTCGGAATGCAAAGTTTGTTAGCTCTCATAAGATAACCATCCTTGATGTAATATTTGTCCCAAGACGTGTCGTCAAGCACTTAGCATAAGGAGAAGCAAAAGATGGATCATGCTCATACAAGTCTTTTATATGGTCAAAACCAATGACATTCAACTCAAGTTGAGTGACAAGCATGCATATGCGTGAAAGCGCGTCGGCAACTACATTTTCTTTACCCTTAATGTACTTGATCACATAAGGAAAAGATTCAATGAATTCACTCCATTTTGCGTGACGCTTGTTCAATTTAGTTTGACCTTTGAGGTACTTAAGCGTTTCATGATCGGTATGGATGACAAACTCGTGAGGTCTAAGGTAATGTTCCCAAACATGGAGCACACGCACTAAAGCATACAATTCTTTATCATAGATGGGATAATTAAGTTGAGCACGGAGAGTTTTTCACTAAAATAAGCAATGGCTCGTTTTTCTTGCATCAAAACTCCGCCAATTCGGTACCACTTGCATCACAATGAACCTCAAAAGTTTTGTCAAAATTGGGCAAAGCAAGAATCGAGCATGAGTAAGCAAAGTCTTTAGCTTATAAAAAGCGGCTTATTGCAATGTTCCCCAAACAAAGGTAGTATTCTTCTTGCTCAAAGCATGCAATGGAGCGGCAATTGTGCTTAAATCTTTCACAAAGCGACGATAGAAACCCGCAAGACCAAGAAAACTTCGCGCTTGTTGCAAATTGGTGGGTTGGGGCCAAGTTTGAATTGCTTGAATTTTAGATTCATCAACATGGACACCCTTTGAGGAAACAACAAAACCCAAGAAAACCACTTTGTCAACTCCAAATGTGCATTTTTCAAGTTTGCATAAAGGCTTTCTTTGCGAAGAGTTTGCAACACAGATTTTACATGATTGATGTGTTCTTTCATGGTTTTGCTAAACACAAGAATATCGTCAAAGTAGACCACAACAAAGACTCCAATGTAAGGGCGAAGCACATGATGCATAAGGCATACGAAAGTACCGGGGAGCTTCCGAAAGACCCATAGGCATCACTAACCACTCATATAAACCAAATTTGGTTTTGAAAGCAGTTTTCCATTCATCACCCTCTTGTATGCGGATTTGATAATAGCCACTTTTAAGATCAATTTTTGAGAAAAAGTTGGCTCCACTAAGTTCATCAAGCATGTCATCTAAGCGAGGGATGGGATGCCTATATCGAACGGTAATAGCATTGATAGGTCTACAATCGAACACAAACGGAAACTTCCATCGGGCTTAGGCACAAGAATAACCGGAGCGGCACAAGGGCTTAGGCTTTCACGTACATGACCGTTGTCGATGAGTTGTTGTACTTGCCGTTGAATCTCCTTGGTTTCTTCCGGATTAACTTTCGGTATGGAGCTTTGTTTGGTAGAGGCGCTCCGGGGATGAGCCCGATTCGATGCTCAATGCCTCGAAGAGGAGGTAGACCCGGAGGTAGCTCATCGGGAAAAACATCTTGGAATTCCTGCAAAAGAGATTGAAATACCGAAGGTAGCTCATGAATGGTGTTAGTTTTTGGTTCTCCATCCTTGCACACAAGGACGAAGTGCATCACGGTAGATGGGTTCTCACACACTTCTCTCATCTCACTTTTGGTGGCAAATAGAATGAGGTTATTCTCTCTAGGCGAAGAGTCGCTCAAATTTTGCTTGTGGCTTTCACTCACTTTTTGGTGGATCACTTTCTCACTCTTTTCTCTATGATGGGTGGCTTGCTTGTCGGCTATCACTTGACTAGGAGACATAGGTCGTAGTACATATTCTCTCCCTTCATTTTGAAACTATAGTGATTGGTGCGCCCATTGTGGATGACACCACGGTCGAATTGCCATGGTCGACCGAGAAGTAGGTGACAAACGGTCATTGGGACCACATCACACTCCAAAGTGTCTTCATAAACACCGATTTTGAAGGAGACTTGGACCGTATGCTCGACTCGTGTAGTGCCGGAGTCACTTAGCCATTGAACCTTGTAGGGGTGCGGGTGCTTCTTCTTTATTAGTTGGAGCTTGGAGCATAGTTCTTCACTTGCCAAGTTGTGGCAACTACCTCCATCGATGATGACTTTGATGGACCGTCCATTGATGCCGGCTTTTGTGTGGAAGATGTGGCATCGTTGGTCTTCTTCTTGTTGATGTTGAAGTGTCAAGACTTTGGAGACAACGAGAGCGGGGCTCGAATCCTCATCGCAAAAGACTTGATCATCTTCATCTTCATTCACTTGTCGGTGCATGGCCACTTGCTCAAGGGCTTCCATCTCCTCTTCACTCATGGAGTCGTATGTGCCATCGTCGTTGAGGATCATGGTGCGCTTGTTGGTGCATTCATATGACTTGTGGCCTCGGCCGCAAGTGAAACACTTGAAGGAGCTTGTCTTGATGGTCTCATCGGTCGGAGTAGAGGATGAAGCACGCGGCTTGAGGTTGCTTGTAGTAGGAGGCTGACGACTTGAATTTGTCGAAGTCTTCTTGTAACTTGACTTGTCGTCGCTTTCTTGGAGAAAGCTTGGTGAAGTAGATGTTGGGGTAGTTGTTGAAGCTTGGTTGTTGGAGAAGTCAGAGGTCTTGGATGAGTACTTGGCGTGCTTTGAAGTCATCTTGCACTTCATGCTCCGCCTTTGTAGCTTGATGCACGAGCTCAATGAGGGATGAGTATGGTTGGAAGTCGGCGATCTTCTTGATGGGATGATTGAGTCCATTCAAGAAACGTGCCATAGTTTGCTCATCATCTTCCTTGACATTGGCGCGAATCATGGCTATCTCCATCTCCTTGTAGTATTCTTCAACGCTCTTTGTTCCTTGCTTGAGTAGTTGGAGTTTCTTGAAGAGATCACGGTTGTAGTATGTTGGCACAAAACGTGCTCGCATGACATCCTTCATTTGAGCCCAAGTGGTGATTGGAGGTTCACCTCTTGCTTGTCGTCGCTCAATGATTTGTTCCCACCATATGAGCACGTAATCTTGGAACTCAAGTGATGCCATAGCGATTTTCTTCGCTTCATCGTAGTTGTGCAAATGTTAGTTTTTGTCAACCTTCAAAGCCCATGAGAGGTAGTCTTCGGGGTCATTGCTTCCATTGAACTTGGGCATGGTGAATTTTAGCTTGCCGTAGCGTTGCTCGTCATTGTGTTGTTGGAGTTGTTGATGATGACGTCCTTGACGAGGGATGTACTCGTTTTCATGTTGCTCTTGGCACGGAGGAAGACCATGATCAACTTGCTCGTGTGGAATTTGAGGTTGAGGTGGAGCTTGACAAGCTTGTGGAGGAGCTTGAGGAACTTGACGTTGTACATTAGGTTGGTAGTTCCGCTCTTGTATTTCTTCTCGAAGGGCTTCCTCTTGATTGTGCCGTTCGCGATTGCGGTTGGCGACGGCTCTACTTGATTCTTGAAGGGCACGTTGCGCCTCAAGAGCTTGCGCTTCACGTTGTTGTTGTTGACGACGTTGAGCATTGGCGTCTTGTTCGTCTTGGTGACGACGTGCTCTTTCTTCCTCTTGTTGGCGGCGATTAAGACGTTGCCTTTCTTGAGCTTGAGCAAAGGCCTCTTGGTTTGAATGAGGACGAGGAACTTGATCATCAACTTGCTCTTGTGAGTGCTTGTCATGTAGCGGGTTGCGAGATGCATGACGATCTTGACGCGCGGCTCGTCGAAGAGTGTTTGATGACGGTGTACTTGAGTCGTAGAAGGTGTCGTCGAGTGTCGACTCGAGTGGCTCCGTCTTGATGATGAAGAAGTGGAATGATGCGGTTTCTCATCAACTTGCGGATCTCGTCCCATTCTTGCATCATTCTCTTGCTTGTGCCTCGAACTTGTTGTCGAAGTAGTCTCTTGTACGTTGCTCGGAGAGTCGCAAGTCGGTTGCAAGGTTGTCGGCGCGGTTGCTCATTGCTTGTTGTTCTTGGTGCAACGCTTCGTTGTGCAATCAAGAGGTGGCCTTTGGTGACGTATGAGGACATGTCGTCGTCTTGCTCAATGAAGAGTGGGTTGGTAGAGGAACTTGGCCTATCCATCATTCCAAGCGAGATGTGAGTGGTAGAACGGAAAAGAACTTATACCAATGTACCTTTGACCGATATTGAAAATGAATCAAGGTCACTCAAATGCGGACAAGGGAATAGCACTCTTGGTACCGATTCTTGTCGGTTCTCACACCTACACAAATAAAGGCTTATGGTGGAGCTCGGTTAGGATGGTGGCACGAAATTAAATGCAATTGTAAGTGAGACTCAATAAAGTTGGAAATGATTCACAAATTTGCAAATGCAACAAGTAGACCAATAGCAAGATATGGTACACGGAAACACACGCATAAATAGATAATATGGGGTTATGCAACCAAGGGTGAGCCAAAATGTGGAATACACCAAGATGCTCTTGTTGCACAACACTAGAGAGACGCTTAGCACGATTGCACAATAGGCGGATACGAACTTGTGCACAACCTACTAAGCAAAAAGGCAACGACTTCTATCCCAAATATGCTATATGTATGGTGTGTCGATGTGTTGATCCAAGATGATCAAGTATGACTATCTTAATGTTTGATGATGCTATGGTTCTTGCTCCTAAGCTCTTTGCTTATCTTTCTCTCTTTGCTTAAAAGCTTGATTGGCTCTTTCTTTTATGAGCTCTTTTCTCATGCAAAACTTCACGAACCAAGATAGCAATTGTGTATGCGATGACAACTTTGTGACACACAAGATGATGGTAAGATATGCACTACTTTGGTATGGTATGTATGATATGGAGTATGATCACTAAATGTGCACAAGTCACGTTGCGGCAATACTCAAAGGCTAGTCTCGATGGGTAAGCTACGCAAAATGAGGCAATGTTGGTTATCAATGCAATAGCAAGGTAAGACAAAGATGTCGCTGAAGTTACCGTCCTTGCGATTATGACTGGTCGATGTAGATGAGCAGTGGTGATGATGACTTTACACCGCACCTAGATAGCGAAACACAAAAGGATACGGAAGCCACAACTCAAAATCTCAAAGACCAAAATGTGTCAAAAATCACATCGGAGGAATCGTGGAAGAATTTGGTGTATATGGGTTTGGGAGATGTGGAGAATTATGGGTGGTTAGGTGTCCGAATCAAGAGATTCAGTTTGGTCAGGTTTTACTGGACGTCCGTGACATTACGGTCGTCCGGATCAAGGCTTGACGTCCGGCCTTGTCCGGATGTCCGGAGCCTGGGCGAAAATCGGGCTCGGGGACAGGAGCTGCAAAATTTCCGGGGAAGAAGATGCTTGAGAGGTTGAAATCGAGGGGTTTGGTGGAGGGAAAAAAGGGAGGGGAGGGTGGGGAAAGCTAGATCCACACGTCGCAACACGAATCCATGGACCAAATCCAACAAAATCTCAACTCACAAACAAATCACAAAAAAAAAAATTGGGGGCTATTTTTGTGGGGAATTTTCGGAATTAGGACAAAACAACAAAATCAAGCTAGAAAAAGAGGGGTAGGGGCTCCAATAACGTGATCAACGTGGCTCGTGATACCAAGATGATATAGGGTGAGACCTCACGGGAGCGATCTTTCACGTTTGGAGAAAATCCCTACGAGGAACACGAAGAACGAGCGGAAGAAACGAGAGGAAATTCACTCAACCGACAAGAAAACAATCACACAAGCGCTTAGATCGATGAACACATGGAGTAGCACAAGGTTCAAGAACAATAACGGTAAAGATACAAGGGTAACCGATCTTCTCCGAGAGGAGGTCTTGATGGGGTCCACCCTAGGAGGGGGGTCTTGAATCCGCTTGGGGGATCTTCTCCGAAGAGGTCACGATCTCGAGGGAGAAGTAACCAAGTGGATGAGCAAAGGCTCTCTCACCTAAACATGAGCGAATCCAAAGCTCCCTAACTAGGAGACGGAAAGGTCCTATTTATAGTCTTAGTGCAAATGGAAGTCAAAGCGGAGGGTACATGGGCTTCAGCCGCGCCAGTGTCGGACGTCCGGAAGGTGTCAGACGTCCGGAGGCTTCGGGAGGTCCGATCGTCCGGACTCGTTCAGACGTCCATGATTCAGTCGGGTGATGAGTCGCCGGACGTCCGGTCGACTCGGTCGTCCGTAGATTTGATTCGGGTGATGAAGTCCCGGACGTCCGGTCAGCTCCGGTCGTCCGTAGGTTTGATTCGGGTGATGATGTTCCGGACGTCCGGTCAGCTCCGGTCGTCCGTAGGTTGGGGATCGTCGGACGTCCGGAGGTGGTCGGACGTCCGGGTCCTGTAGCTTCAGCTGCATCCCTTCTTCCTCTTCGACATACTTGGAGTTCTCGCTGCCTTGGTTCTTGCAAGTAGTAGATCCTTGGTTCGCCTCCGTGTTCTGATTACACATAGAGTTTCTGAATGAGGTAGTAGCCATGTCTCATGGGTAGAAATAAGAAGTTCGGAGAGGAGCGAGTTCACCTTATCTTCAATAGCCTTAGCTCGGGCTCTTGTCATGGGTCCCGGTGGTGTTGAGGGAGATGTAGGCACGTCCGTGGGGATGAGTGAGGGCTGCTCCGCATCATGGATCTTCTCCGAAGAGGGGCCGCGGTCTCTCTCGTGGAGTAGATCCGGTATGGATGAGCGAAGCTCTATCTAATGAGCTAAATCAACGCTAACCCTAGCTAGGAGGAGGTGGAGGAGTATATATAGTCTATGTCCACGAAGGGGTAGTTGAGAGAGAGGATACATGGGCCTCGGGCCCGAACGCTATGCGCAGACAGGTACCGGACGTCCGCTAGGGGCCGGTCGTCCGGTGGCTCGTGGGCGTCCGGTAGTCTCCGGACTTCCGCTAATTCGGCTCGGGTGTTGTGGCACCGGTCGTCCGTGGGGCTTGGCGTCCGTCATTGGGAGGTATGGCGGTCGTCCGGTCTGGATGGATGTCCGCTCATGTAGCTCGGTACATGGCGCAGGTTTGCTTAGTGCTGGACGTCCGGTCCCACCGGTCGTCCGGAGGCTGGAGTTTCTTTGGCAGCTCTTCTTCTTGTACTTCACGGTCGGTGTCCTCGCCGTCTTGTCCATGGTCTTCCTCCTTGTTCTTGGTCATGCATAGCACATATATTTGAGGTAGTAACCATGTCTCACATGTAGAAAGTGATGGTTCGGAGAGGAGCGAGTTCACCTTGTGATGCGGAGTATCCAACGATCATCCCCATGTTCACTCGAGCCTACGCCATTGGACCTAAGGTGAACTCGCTCCTTTCCGAATCTTCCCTTTCCGCATGTGAGACATGGCTACTACCTGAGTCCGATATGATATGCATCATTAGGTGTCAAGAGGAGCCTTCCAAGACACACGTGAAGACGGACGAGCCGCCAAGTCCACGGATGAAGAGGACCACGGGAGCGGGCAAGTTCACCTTCCAGGCCCCGGACATCCGGCCAGGACCCCGGACATCCGGCCCCTGGAGGCGCCAACACAGCAGCCGCAGCCCAGCCAGCAACTCTACAGGGCCCGGACATCCGGCCTCCATGCCCCGGACATCCAGCCCGGATATCCCAAGACTGCCCGGATATCCGCACTGCCCGGATATCCGCACTGGCTCGAAATCCGGCGCCCAAGACCAATCGGCAGAATCGCCATCCCAGCCCGGACATCCGGCCGGTTAGCGGACATCCGGCGCCTCATGAAGCCGGACATCCGCCCGACGCCTTGGACGTCCGGCCTCCCGTCAAGCGTAATGTATCCGGGCGTGTCCCATGTACCCCTTCGCCCCGAGACTATATATACTTCATCCCTTCCTCTTTCTAGGGTTAGATTAGGTTTAGCTCATGTTTGTGTGAGAGTCTTGCTCATCCACTTGGTTACTTCTCCTGAGCTCGGACCTCTTCGGAGAAGATCCCCAAGCGGATTCAAGACCCCTTCTCGGGTGGACCCCCTCAAGACCTCCTCTCGGAGAAGAACGGCTACTCGTGTATCGTTACCTTTGTTGATTGTGGATCATATGTACCTCTTTGTGTTCGGTGATCTAGCACTTGTGTGATTGATTCCTTGTTGGTTGAGCGATCTCTCTCGCTTTCCTCCGTGTTTCCCTCTTGTTCTTCCGCGTGTTCTTCGTGATTCCCCGTAGGATCCGGCTCCAACGTGAAAGATCATCCACGAGGGTTCCGCCTACATCATCTTGGTATCATGAGCCACATTGATCACGTTTTTGGAGCCCCTACCGTGTTTTCTAGCTTGATTTTGTTGATTTCGTCCTAAATCCGAAAATCCCCACCAAAAATAGCCCCAATTTTTTTTTTGTGATTTGTTAGTTTTGATGATGTTTTGTTGATTTTGATCCATGGATTTGCTTGGTTTCGAGTGGAAGTTTTCCCAAGTTTCCCCACTTTCCATCCACGAAATCTCTCCAATTTTGACCTTGAAATCATCAATTTCTGCCCCAAATCGAAGTTCCTCGAGTTCATCCTCGGATTTGGAGCAGGACATCCGCCCGACCCCGGACATCCGGCCAGCCCGAAATCCGGCCATTAGCCCGGACATCCGGCTCTGGAGCGCATTTCGGCTGATTCTGGACATCAGGTCCTGAGAAATCCGGCCCGAGCCTCGGATGTCCGGCCCTGGATTTCAGCTTTTTCCGTTTCACCGCTTTTGACCATAACTAATTCATCCGAGTCCAATTTTGACGTTCTTTAGCTCGCTTTTGAAGCTATTGACATCCCCCATCCCACAAAAATACCACCAACACAATTTGACTCCATCAAATTTTCCAAAATTTGGCAAGTTTGCCTAGGCCCTCCACCATATCATCCGCATAGCCACCACCGACTTCCGCAACCTAACCCATTTTGTTCCCCTTTGCATTTGAGGTTGTCTGAGTTGTGATTCGAGTCTCCTAAGGTGTTTAGGATACTTAGGGACGATTGCATCTTCATCAACCACCACCACCACCATAACTTCCGCATAGGCGTGCCCAGCATACACTTCCGCCACCCCCAACTTAACCCAATAGTTGTTTGAGCTTGTTTGAGTTGTGGCTTGTGTCTCCTAAGGTGTTTCGGCTACTTAGGGACGGCAACTTCAACTCCGACACGTGTATAGCCCATCATTCCACATCCGCATTGCCAAGTGCAAACCACCACCGCATTCCCGCTACCACCATTTTGACATTTGATGTTTGAGATTTTGAGTTCGCGGTTTTTTCGTTTCCTAAGGTGTTTCGGCTACTTAGGGACGAGTCTCCATCATCTTGGGATCTACATCAAGAACACCGCTACTCATCATCGCCGGACGGTAACCTCCATATCATCTTGGTATCGTGGTATCCCTCCATTGTATATTAACCTTGCCATAGCATTGTTAACACCTAGCCTTAATTTTATGCTACTTGCCTATCGAGACTAGCCATTTCAGTATTGCCGGCAACGTTACTTTTGCACATTAGTGATCATACTTCCCATAGCATATATACCATATCATTGTGGTGCATATATTGGTATCATATCTTGTGTCACAAGTTTGTTCCCGTGACATACACAATTGCTATCTTGGTTTGTGCATTGTGCAAAGTGGCCATACAAAAAAAAGCTTTTAAGCAAAAGAAAGAGAGCAAAGAAGCTTGTAAGCAAGTGCCATAGCATCATACCACATTGGATATAAGATTGTCATATCCGATCATCTTGGATCATCTTGAGAGAAACACCGGGAACTATACATACATAGCATACTTGGGATAGAGGTTTATCCATTTTGCATCTTATAGGTTGTGCACAAGTGTCGTTTCCGCCTATTGAGCAATCATGCTAGCGTCTCTCTTGAGTTGTGCAACACGGCGTTTGTGGATTCCACATTTTGTGCTCATTCCTTGGTTGCACGACCCCATTTATCTATCCGTGTGTGTGTTTCCGTGTGCCATTCTTTGCTATTGGTCCATTTGTTTCACTTATGAATTTGTGAATCTCTTTCAACATTATTGACTTTTGCTAACATTTTGCATTAAATTTTTGTGCCACTATCCTCACCGAGCTCCTCCATAAGCTTTACTTGTGTAGGTGTGAGAACCGACAAGGATTGGTACCAATAGTGCTATTTCATTGTCCACATTTGAGTGAACTTGATTCATTGTCAACATCGGTCAAGGTACATTGGTATAAGTTCTTCTCTTTCTCCCACTCATATTTGTTCGAGTCTTGTGATGGATAGGCAAGGCATTTCATCTCCGGTCTTCGACAACAACGACGGCGTGAACAACTACATCACCAAAGCGTCTATCTTCGATCTACAACGACAAGTGCAAGGCACACAATCAAGATTGCGAGAGCATCGAGAACATCTCCTTCGACATTCACACTCCGAAGCAAGGAGAAGGGACTACTTCGACAAGAAGCTTGCCGCACATAAACAGGAGCAAGATGCAAGGATGGAGGAGATTCGGGCCTTGATCAAGTCTTCTTCCCTTCGTCATCTTCAAGGCGGCGACATTCAAGCCACAAGTCTTGAGCGCTTGAAAAAGATGCAAGTGCAAATCGTCCTCGTCCCACATCTACATGGCGACCACCATCACGTTCGTGATCAACATCGTCATGAAGGGCAAGTCACCTCCAAGCATCATCGCACGACGACGACGATTTAACGCCAAGGAGCTCCAAAGACGACAACGACATCATCATCATGAAGATGCTCCACAAGCGCAAATGCACAAGTCCCAACAAGCCCTACTTCACGCCAAGTCGAAGCTTCATAAGCACAAGAGAAGACCGTGAGACGACCACCACCAAGACGGCGCTACGGCTACATCAACCACTTCGGCATCTTCGCCAAGTGTTCTCAAGGCACCTTCGCCTTTGGACGTACGGCATCTTCGCCTACTTCCCACGTGTACGCCTACATCGACTTCATCAAGTCCAAGGCGACCACCCACGAAGCGAGGCCGACATTTCCATCTTGAAGCCCTCAAGGAAGATGGCCGAGCATGGGACATTCCCTTCGGTCATGGAGACGAGCCACGAGGTGCCACATCATATGGGCCTCCCACACCAAGGCGGTGACAAGAAGGTCAAGCAAGGGCCATCCCTTCGACCACGGGCGACAAGCGCGAACCTCTTCAACAACATGAAGACGACGCCCACATTGGACTCATACTCCGAGTCAAGCCACGCTGACAGCATGGAGACATTTGCACCTACACCTCTCCGACACCCACACATGTTGAGCTACCCCATTTGTCATGTGAGGAGAGCCACCACCCCATGAGAGAGATGAGTGACTCCACCATACGTGACATTGAGAGCATTTCCTATGAGAGGATGAGTGTGACCACCACTAGCCCCACACATGAGAGCATGCCACACATCCTATGTGAGGTTGAGAGCCATTTGAGTGACTCCACCAACCATACGAGTGAGAGCATCATATTGAGAGTGAGTGAGCCACAACACTTAGTGAGTGAGGTAGTTGACACGGCATGTAAGGCCACTATGATTTCTAACGACTTAACCTCTACTCCTAGTGTGTTTTCTTCTTTGGTGCTAGGTCTCCTACATGACGACATGCCTATCCTTGATGAGTCTATTCCTCCATTGGAGACGACGATGGCCATGGTGGACGATGATAAACCCCCCACATGGTTCCATCATGATGAAGATGACAACGAATGGATCATTGACACCTCACCTACAACACATGAGCGATGCTCCAAAGGTAACATAGGTGATGGTGCTTCTCTTGTCCCACTAGTGGACTCTCTTACCATCGATTGCTCCCATGATGTTGACCCACCTATTACCATGCTTCATGCTAGTGAAACTTCTTCATGCCTTGACTTACCTATTTATGATGAATATGATGATGAGCATGTTGAGTTGCCTAGTTGTGATGCTATGCTCCATAGGACATCTTGTGAAAATTCTATTGGTCACTTCATGTTTGACAATCCATTGAACTTGTCATATGCTATGAGTGAGATCTACCATATTGCATCATTACAATCTCAACATAGTAACTATGCATGCCCCATTAAAATAAATCCCATTTGCACTTATGGCATAGATGACGAGATGATGGTCATTGGCTTTTGCTTCTCTTGTGATGATATTGCCATGCTTCCTTTACATGAGTTGCGCAATTCGTCTACTATGTCATGCCATGATCACATTATTCCAAATATGCATTGTTTTGGATGTTGTCAATATTCTCCACGTGATGTTTCTACTCTTGCTCATGAGGAGACCCCCATAGTTTCCTCATATTTGTTTGGAGATTTTGATTCATCCCATCCTTTGCATAATTCCCATAATTGCGTGCACCATATGCATTCCATGAATAACAATGCTCTAGATATTTCCCATGATGCATTACACAATTTGAGTCTCCATTATGCCATACATAACAACAAACCTATCATGATGGATGACATGTTTCTATATCACGCATCTCATTTATTTGAGCATTGGATAGTTTGTGCTAACCGACACATGCACGTATGCATCATGATGGATGATGTGTACATCTACCACGCACACACAATTTTCTCTTTGTCTTTGTTTTGTGTAGGTACCCACATACACTCGTCAACATCTCAATCCCATGAGTTGATTTAAACGAGCTCTTGAGAGCAATGATGACTTGGGATCCCGTGGACTTTCATTCCCACCATTCCTTTATGCATCGACTATGGGCATCTCTTTTACTTGTCTCTCACACGGCTATGGGCTATTTACCACTTGTCACCTTATGCTCATTTTCCCGTGTTCACTTTGCATGTTATTTTACTTCTATGCCTTTGCCATGCAATTGTGACCCTTGCTTGCATCTACCCGTGATTCACCATTATGATAATTCTATGTGTATTTGCATGCTTGGTGGAGATACTAGTAGCTATTGCCATGATTTCTTTGTGCCCCACGCTATTGATGCTTGTTGTGTTGGGAGAGTAATGATGCCCCATTGCTATTTACACATGGCCGCTCGCCAATACATTCATGCCATTCTACTCATATCTTGCTTTCATGCTTGTGATATGTCATGTGCATTATTCATGCCCACTATTTGCAATAATACACGACATGCTTGTCATGATTCCTTCTAGTACGTTGCATCTTCGCACTACTAGCTTGCTTGACTTGATCTCTATGATTGATTGCTTAGTTGCATCACCCATGTTCCACTATCACTTGCTTTCTTGGGTTGATGACATATATGTTCATGCCTCTCACATGATATATCTTGTTTATTGTCCCTTGCCTCCTATAGTTGCCTCTATGCCTAATGATCTTGGAGACTTGGACATATTACTTGTGATGCATGCTTGTTTACTTGAGCCTATTGCATTTGGTTGTTATCACATCATATGCCCCCACACTATGAAAGGCTCCCTTGTACTTTCTTATGATGAGCATGATGCATACACTTGTTGGGTATATTACCACACGAATGATAGGTTTTGCACTTCTGCTAACCTCATTTGTTTTTCCGAGTGTTTGCCATGTTCTTTCGTTTTGAAGGATTCACAAGGCATTACCGTCATGAGACATATTGGTTATGTGAAGGCATACACGATGTGCGACACCAACATTTTCGACATCCTCATAAAGGTGAACTCCTTCCCTTTGAGCCATCCTCAAGTTTGCATATTGGATGGGTCACTCTTTCATTGTTGTTTCTTTCTTGTTGTCTACATGTTACATCTATTGGATGGAGGAGCAACATTGGAGATTGGCTCTTTGGACCTTCGAATTGAGGAGCGCTCGCACTTATTGTGATGTAGGGCGGAACCCTACGTGGACGATCTTTCACGTTGGAGCGGATCCTACGGGGAATCACGATGAACACGGGGAAGAACGGAGGGAAATCACAAGGGGAAACACTCAAGAACAAGTCCAATCACACATCCACTAGACAATCAAACACACAAGATCCACAAGGTACATGAACAACAAAAGGAAAGATACAAGGTAAGGTTCATCTCCGAGAGGAGGTCTTGATGGGGTCCACCCTAGAAGGGGGTCTTGAATCCGCTTGGGGGATCTTCTCTGAAGAGGTCCTGGGCTCCGAGGAGAAGTAACCAAGTGGATGAGCAAGGCTCTCACACAAACATGAGCTAAAACCTAAGCTACCCTAGAAAGGGGAAAGGGATCAAGTATATATAGTCTCAGGGCGAAGGGGTACAAGGGACAAGTCCTGGAAGCACTGCGTGCAGGCAGGGGAGGCCGGACGTCCGGGCGTCGGGCCGGATGTCCGGGAGCCATGAGGCGCCGGATGTCCGGGCTCTCAGCCCGGATGTCCGGGCTGGGGCGACCGTTCCTGTCGAATCGGGAGAGGGGCACCGGATTTGCGGGCTTCAGGCCGGATATCTGGGATCTCGTGGGACGCCGGATGTCCGGGGCGGTTGGCCGGATGTCCGGCCTTTGGTGAGGCGCCGGATGTCCGGGGTTGGCGCCGATGTCCATTCTTGATCTTGCAGCCGTCTGCTGGTGCAGCTCCTTGGCGGTTGCACATGCGCCGGATGTCCGCCTCTGGCGGATGTCCGGCATATGCTTCAGCAGCTCCGTCTTCTTTCGTCGCTTCGAGGCTTCCCTCGCGGATGGTGTAGTCGTTCCTTGGCGCTTGCACTCCTCCTTGACATCCGAGAAGCTCCGACAATACCTATGCATGCATACGGGAAGTGTCAAGTAGTATACCATCCTCGAAGGGGTCAAGTGAGCACGTAAAGGAGAAGATTCACCTTTGTGTATGTGAAGAAGAGGTCGACGTGTCACTTGCCAAACGGACTCTTGACATGGTGATGATCAGGATGCTCCGCATCATCCCTCCCCCTTGGAAAGGATCCGACCTCGGATCGAAAACCAAATCACCATGGGAAAGAGATGGCGGTGCCGTGTCAAAGTGGTCGATCACCAAGCTCTCGTCATCTTGAAGCTCGAAATGGGCACTCTCCAATGTCGCACCATCTTGTGATTCCTTCAAAAGGAGTAAATAGAACAAACACTTGGAAAAACAAATGTGGTTAGCGTTAGTGCAAAACCAAGCATTCAAGAGGTGATTCACCAAACAAGTGTTGTCATCAAGCATAGCATAGGGTGTGACAAAGGATTGTGACATGGCATGTAAGCATATCAATCGAGCACAAGCAAAAATATCATGGGAACAAGCATGTAAATGTGAGGTAGAGATGCAAATATGTGTGACAAGAGCATAAGCATCCACCTCAAGGTCATAGCAAGCATGCATAAAGCGCTCGACAAATGGTCGATGGTAGGCATAGGAAGTATTCACAACACCAAATAAAATGAAGTGTCTAAACACATTGGTCAAGTGCAAGACAATCCAAGCATAATGTGCATAGGGTGTAGTGAAGATAGTATGGCACTCAACACAATAGAAAGAGCAATTGTTCATCATGTGTGAGGCAATCAAGTCAAGCATGTAGCAATCAATGGGACATGGCATATGTGAAGAAATGATATTGGTGCAACCAACCATATGATAGTAGCAAGTAGTCCAAGAATTGGATGCAACACACAAGGTATATATATCATGAAGCATGGAAATGTGGCAATCATTGGTGAAAGCAATATCTCGAACATGCGGGCAAATGGTGCAAGCAACACATGAAGTATGATCCACAATATCCAAGCTCAAGAAGGATGTCACCTTGAAAGTGTGTCCTTGTCGTCCCTTCACAATGCCGAAGCACAAACAAGTGCGATGTAGAATCGTCGTGGTAGAAGGTGGTTCGCTCTCAAGAGCTCGAATGGTCAACTCACGTGACGTGGACGCCGACACAAAGTCCAAGTATCCTACACATGCACAAAACAAAACAAAAAAGCATTATGCGCATGGTAGATAAACACATCATCCATCATGATGGTTCTCATCTTTGCACAAAACCATTAGAAGGACAAGTGCATGAATAATATGATGCAACAATGGCAATATTCATGGCACTAGGTATATGGTGCAAAGAGTTAAGACAAACATGCTTCACAAGAATTATGTCAAAATCTCCAAATATATGCGAGAATGCTATGGGGCAATCTCATGAGCAAGAAGAGAATCATTGTTGCACTCAATACATGGCAAATCATCTATCATGAGGGAGGCAACACATAGAGATATATGACAAGAAGCAATATGAATCATGTGCAAAGCATATAGATGGTTGTCATCAACCGCATGAAATGAGCACGTATGAATCATTGGTGATGCAACATAAGCGAGCATAGTAATCAAGTCGTGCAAACTAGTGGAGCGAAGATGCAACACACTAGAGTAAAGCATGGCAATCATGTCATGTGAGCAAATAATAGGCATAGGGAATGCACATGACATATCGCATAGCACGAACACAAAGCAAGATGAAAGTATCATCATAGGAATGGTGCACAAAAGAAACATGGCAATAACAAGCAATATCTCCACCAAGCTTGCAAATACACATACAAGTACGAGAATCAATCATCATGTGTAATGCAAAGCATGGGTCACAAATGCATGTCAAAGGTATAGGAATGAGCATATCATGCAAAGTGAACATGGCAAGATGGGCATATGATATGTAATGAACAACAACCCATAACCATGTGAGGCCCATGTAAAAGAGATGCGCGAAGTGTTTGCGCGAAGTGAGCGGTGGGAAAGGCAATCCATGGGATCCCAAGTCATCATTGCTCTCTAGAGCTCGTTTTGTCAACTCGTGGGATTGCGAGGTTGACAAGTATTCATGGGTACCTACACAAAAGAGAGACAAATGAAAGAAATTGTGTGTGTGGTAAATGTACACATCATCCATCATGATGTGTATGTGCACGTGAGAGTTAGCACAAGATAAGCAATGCTCAAAGAAATTTGATGCATGGTATAAGAACATGTCATCCATCATGAAAGAATAGTTATTATGTATGACACGATGGGGACACAAATTGAGAATGCAAGTATATGGCGCATCGATAGCATGTTTCTTCATGGGGAGCATATGGTGCACACAAGTATGGGAATCATGCAATGAATAGGATGGATCAAATTCTCCTAACATGTGTGAGGAAACTATGGGGTCTCCTCATGAGCAATATTGGAAACATCATTTGGAGAAAATGGACAACATCCAAAACAATGCATATTCGAAGCTAGGTGGGCATGGCATGGCATATGAGATAAATGATGCAAAGGGAGCATATCAATATCATCACAAGAAAAACAAATGCCAATAACCATGGGCTTGTCATCTATGCCATATGTGCAAATTGGGTTTATTTTAATGGCATATGCATAGTCACTACGGAGAGATTGCAAATAAGACATATGGTTGATCTCATGCATAGCATATGACAAGTCAAGCGGATTAGCAAACATGATGTGACCTAAAGAATTGTCATAGGAAATCCTATGTAACATAGCATCACAACTAATAGACTCCACATGAGAATCATCATATTCATCATAAATGGGCAAATCATCACATGGGAAATCATACTAGCGTGAAGCATGGTACTAGGTGGATCAACATCATGCAAGCAATCAATCTCAAGAATGTCCACTAGTGGGACTAGAGCATCACCGTCACCTATGTTACCTTTGTCATTCCACTCAAGTGGTGTAGGTGAGGTGGGAAAGACCAAATGGTGGTCATCTTCATCTTGATGGAACCATGTGGGGGGTGCATCATAGTCCACCATGGCCATCGTCTTGTCCAAAGGGAGGACGAAGTCATCGAGGATCGGCGCGTCATCATATATGGGACGTATGGTGGAGTCACTCATCTCACTCGGGTGGTGGTTGTGGCTCTCCTCACATGAGAATTGGGGCAACTCATCATGTATGTGGCTAGTGGTGAAGTCACTCTCGCTCTCAATATGGTGGCAAAAGTCACTCAAGTCATCGGACGTCGCCCGTGGTCGAAGGGAAAATCCCATGCTCAACCGTCTCGTAGTCGTCGTCGTGGATGAAGGCCGAAGATGGCACATCATCGCTCTCGCCTCCTAAGATGGAAGCATCATCCTTGCTCGCCACCTTGTCGCTTGCCTCCAAAGATTGGTCCTTGAAGGTCTCCGTAGTCGTACTTGTCGCCGCACCATCTTGAAAAAGAGTCAAGGTAGACTCGGCATCATCAATGCCACAAAGAGGGATGGCGGTGAAGTTGCACTTGGGAGCATCGCCTTGGAGCTTGTCGGGCTTGGACATCGTCGTGGTACTAGCCTCATGCTTGTCGAGAGCTTGGTCGCCGCCAAGTGTGCTTGGGGTGGAGAAGCCTTGGCCTTCATGAGTTCTTGTTCCGCCTTTGAGAGCACCAATGTAGTAGTCGCCAATGGACTTGTAGTTCTCGAGGAAGATGGTCTTGGAGATGTCGTTGTGCAATCCCATCATGAAGTGGAACTTCATCGAAATGGGGTCGCCCACGCTGCTCGTCAGAAGGCAATCTTCATCTCCTTGAAGTACTTGTCGATGGACTTGGATCCTTGGGTGGTGTTCTCCAATTGGCGTCGAAGTTGTTCCTTGTAGGTTGGAGGCACGAACTCGCCGCAAAGCTCTCTTCATCTTGGACCAACTCATCTCGTAGCACTTCGAAGGTGTGTGAAGCCACCATGTCGAGGCGTAGTCGTGGAAGTTTCTTGTGGCGCACTTCACTTGATGTTCGGGAGGAACTTGATGTAGCTTGAGGTAGTCGTCCATCAAACGCTCCCACTCAAGGTACTCCTCGGGTTCTTGAGTCCCATAGAAAGGAATCTCGTGGTCGATGTCGAGGTCGTAGTAGCTCGTGGAAGTCGCGGACTTGAGCTTGGGGAGCTTCTCTTGAGCGTAGCCTTGAGGTTCTTGTTGGCGAAGATGCCGTATGTCCGTAGGCGAAGATGCCTTGAAGTCGCTTGGCGAAGATGCCAAGGGAGATGGTGAAGTCATTGAGCGGTTGTTGATGTAGAGCTCTTGACCTTCACGTTCTTGTTGGTGATGGTGTCGATGCCGATGTGATCTTGCCGGAGACGGTAGCTCGGAAGCATGTGCTCTTGAGCGTCTTCTCGAAGATGAGGAAGATCGCTTGTAGGCCTTGATGAGGGCTTTGATCTCCTCCATTTGAGCTTGCATCTTGGCGTCGGAGTTGTTGTTCGTGGCATCGAACTCGTCGTTGTTGTTGTAGACCGAAGGTGAAATGCCTTGCCTATCCATCACAAGACTCGAGTAGAGGTGAGTAGGAAATGAGATAAACAATACCAAGTTACCTTTTCCCAAAGTTGAGGATGTATCCGTTTCACTCAATGTGAAATGAAAGAATAGTGGAATTGGTACCGGACTTGTTCACTCACACCTATCAATGAAAGCTTATGGTAGAACTTCGGTGAGGATAGTGGCACAAAATTTTATGCAAAATGTTAGCAAGAGTCAATAATGTTGAAAGAGATTCACAAATTCATAAGCGAAACAAGTAGATCAATAGCAATATGTGGCACACGGAAACACACACACGGATAGATAAATGGGGTCGTGCAACCAAGGAATGAGCTCAAAATGTGGAATCCACCAAAATGCTCGTGTTGCACAACTCAAGAGAGATGCTAGCACGATTGCTCAATAGGCGGATACGACACTTGTGCACAACCTATAAGATGCAAAATGGATAAACTTTCTAACCCAAGTATGCTATGTATGTATGGTTCCAGGTGTTTCTCTCACAATGATCCAAGATGATCAAGTATGATATCATATGATATATTTGATGCTATGGCTATTGCTTACAAGCTCTTTGCTCTTTCTCTTTTGCTTAAAAGCTTATTCTCTTCTCTTTTTTTTTCTCTATGTATGGCCACTTTTGCACAATACACAAACCAAGATAGCTATTGTGTATATGCGGGAACGATAGTATGACACAATGGATGATATGATGATACCAAGATGATATGGTATGTATGCAATGGATGGTGTAGATCACTAATGTGCACAAGTAATGTTGCCGGCAAAACTCAAATGGCTAGTCTCGATAGGTAAGTGACGCAAAATGGGATAAGGGGTTATCAATGCAATTGCAAGGGGAATATACAATGGTGTTGTCGAGGTTGCCCTCCTTTGCGATGATGAGTGGCGGTGTTCTTGATGTAGATACCAAGATGATGGAAACTCGTCCCTAAGTAGCCGAAACACCTTAGGAAACGGAAAAACCGCGAACTCAAAATCTCAAACGTCAAATGTCAAAATGGTGGTAGCGGGAATGCGGTGGTGGTTTGCACTTGGCAATGCGGAAGTAGAATGATGGGCTATACACGTGTCGGAGTTGAAGTTGCCGTCCCTAAGTAGCCGAAACACCTTAGGAGACACAAGCCACAACTCGAAAAAGCTCAATCAACAATTGGGTTAAGTTGGGGATGGTTGAAGTGTATGGTGGGCAAGGTTATGTGGAAGTGGTGGTGGTGGTTGATGAAGAAGCAATCGTCCCTAAGTAGCCGAAACATCTTAGGAGACACGAATCACTACTCAAGCAACCACTAATGCTATGGGGAACAAAATTGGTTAGGTTGCGGAAGTCGGTGGTGGTTATGCGGAGGATGTGGCGGAAGCCCTAGGCAAAGATGCCAAAATTCACAAAATTTAATGGAGTCAAATTGTGTTTGTGGTATTTTTGTGGTAAGGGGGATGTCAATAGCTTCAAAACGAGCTAAAGAACGTCAAAATCGGACTCCGGATGAATTAGTTATGGACAAAACGGTGAAATGGGAAAGCTGAAATGTACAGGGGCCGGATATCCGGGGGTCGGGGCCGGATTTCCGGGGGTGTATGTCCAGAACCGAACGAATTTGGTGCTCCAGGGCCCGGATGTCCGACCGGATGGCCCGGATGTCCGGCCTGAGGGATGTCCGGCCCGACGAATCCCGATCTCGTTTGGGGCGGAAATTTTCGAATTGGGGCGGAAATTGATGATTTCAAGGTCAAAATTGGAGAGATTTCGTGGATGGAAAGTGGGGAAAATTGGGGAAATGCTAGATCCACTCGAAACCAAGCAAATCCATGGATCAAAATCAACAAAACATCATCAAAACTAACAAATCAGAAAAAAATTTGGGGCTATTTTTGGTGGGGATTTTCGGATTTAGGACGAAATCAACAAAATCAAGCTAGAAAAAGAGGGTAGGGGCTCCAAAACGTGATCAACCTAAGCTCGATCCATAGATGATGTAGGGCGGAACCCTCACGTGGACGGTCTTTCACGTTGGAGCGGATCCTACGGGAATCACGATGAACACGGGAAGAACGGAGGGAAATCATAAGGGGAAACACTCAAGAACAAGTCCAATCACACATCCACTAGACAATCAAACACACAAGATCCACAAGGTACATGAACAACAAAAGGAAAGATACAAGGTAAGGTTCATCTCCGAGAGGAGGTCTTGATGGGGTCCACCCTAGAAGGGGGTCTTGAATCCGCTTGGGGATCTTTCTCCAAGAGGTCCCGGGCTCCGAGGAGAAGTAACCAAGTGGATGAGCAAGGCTCTCACACAAACATGAGCTAAAACCTAAGCTACCCTAGAAAGAGGAAAGGGATCAAGTATATATAGTCTCGGGGCGAAGGGGTACAAGGGACAAGTCCCGGAAGCACTGCGCCAGTAGGGAGGCCGGACGTCCGGCGTCGGGCGGATGTCCGGTTTTCGCGAGGCGCCGGATGTGGGCTCTCGGCCGGATGTCCGGGCTGGGGCGACCGTTCCTGTCGAATCGGGAGAGGGGCGCCGGATTTCCGGGCTTCAGGCCGGATATCCGGGATCTCGTGGGACGCCGGATGTCCGGGGCAGTTGGCCGGATGTCCGGGCTTTGGTGAGGCGCCGGATGTCCGGGGTTGGCGCCGGATGTCCGGCCGCTGATGCTGCAGGCCGTCTGCTGGTGCAGCTCCTTGGCGGTTGCACATGCGCCGGATGTCCGGCCTCTGGCCCGGATGTCCGGCGGCAGCTTCAAAGCTCCGTCTTCTTTCGCTGCCGCTTCTGTGCTTCCCTCGCGGATGGTGTAGTCGTTCCTTGGCGCTTGCACTCCTCCTTGACATCCGAGAAGCTCCGACAATACCTATGCATGCATACGGGGGAAGTGTCAAGTAGTATACCATCCTCGAAGGGGTCAAGTGAGCACGTGTAAAGGAGAAGATTCACCTTTGTGTATGTGAAGAAGAGGTCGCACGTGTCACTTGCCAAACGGACTCTTGACATGGTGATGACCGTAGGATGCTCCGCATCTTATTGGATGCATCTTTGGAATTCCTGTCATGCCACGACATCGAGCATTGGTACACCACCACCTCCATATTTGTTGATTGTGCTCATACATGTCATGCTCAATGGACATATCATACTCACCACAAGTTTGCACCCTATGCATAGATTGACACACATTATGATTGTCTTGTTGCACCTATTCCCATGTCATCCATGATATATGAGCTTGTGCATTTTCTTAGCAAATTTGTTGTGATCTTTCTTGATGGCATATTCATACATCATGATCATATCGCCCATCATCAATTGCATGATGACATTCACATATTGAGCATCCATTGCTATGTTCATGCTTTTGATGCACCATCCCATTATGACATCATATTGCACCGTGGTTGCATTGCTCATACTCATAACACAATTGTGTGCACAATGATTGCATTTGTTCCCATGAACGCTTTGCATATCATTCTAGATCATCTCGATAAGCTTCATGTGCTTTGTCATGAACAATCTTGCCTCACGGACTCATTCTTACATGATGGACACTTTGTGTGCGCTAACCATTGTATTTCCGAGTGTCGTTTGTGTTTGCTCTCTTTGCATGTCTACCATCCCGACGACACCTTGGAGTACTTGGATTATGCAATGTCTTCCACTTCGTCCTACTACAAGTCCATCCACGACGACCGCTTCCATGGCGATGAGGATTTCGATCCGAGGTCGGATCTTTCCCAAGGAGGGGAGATGATGCGGAGCATCCAACGATCATCCCCATGTTCACTCGAGCCTACGCCATTGGACCTAAGGTGAACTCGCTCCTTTCCGAATCTTCCCTTTCCGCATGTGAGACATGGCTACTACCTGAGTCCGATATGATATGCATCATTAGGTGTCAAGAGGAGCCTTCCGAAGACACACGTGAAGACGGACGAGCCGCCAAGTCCACGGATGAAGAGGACCACGGGAGCGGCAAGTTCACCTTCCAGCCCCGGACATCCGGCCAGACCCGGACATCCTACCGGAGGCGCCAACACAGCAGCCACAAACAGCCAAGAACTCTACAGGTCTTGACATCCGGCCTCCATGCCGGACATCCGGCCCCGGCCGGATATCCGCACTGCCCGAAATCCGGCCCGCACCAATCGGCAGAATCGCCATCCCAGCCGGACATCCGCCGGTTAGCCGGACATCCGGCGCATGAAGCCCGGACATCCGGCCCGACGCCCGGACGTCCGGCCTCCCCTGCCTGCGTGCAGTGTATCCGGGGCGTGTCCCATGTACCCCTTCGCTCCCGAGACTATATATACTTCATCCCCTTCCTCTTTCTAGGGTTAGCTCAGGTTTAGCTCATGTTTGTGTGAGAGCCTTGCTCATCCACTTGGTTACTTCTCCTCGGAGCTCAGGACCTCTTCAAGAAGATCCCCAAGCGGATTCAAGACCCCTTCTAGGGTGGACCCCATAAAGACCTCCTCTCGGAGATGATCGGCTACTCGTGTATCCTTACCTTTGTTGATTGTGGATCATACGTACCTCTTTGTGTTAGGTGATCTAGCACTTGTGTGATTTATTCCTTGTTGGTTGAGCGATCTCTCTCTCGTTTCCTCCGTGTTTCCCTCTTGTTCTTCCGCGTGTTCTTCGTGATTCCCCGTAGGATCCGCTCCAACGTGAAAGATCATCCACGTAGGGTTCCGCCCTACATCACCTTGTGTCCAATGGCGTATGTTCGAGGTCTCGTCATATGTCCACTTGGGGTTTGGAGAGTAGTCGGAGTGTACATGGGGATGAACGTGGGATGCTCCGCATCAGGGAACCTCCCGAGGGTGCACGTGAAGACGGACAAGCCACCAAGTCCATGGATGAAGAGAACCAACGGAAACGGGCAAGTTCAACTCCCAGGCCCCGGACATCCGGCCGAAGCCCTGACATCCGCCCTGGAGCATCCACCTCAAAGCATCGCCTAAGCTGCCCAAAGGCTACAGGCCCGAACATCCGGCGTCCGGCCTCAGCCGGATATCCGCCTGGCCCGGAATCCGACACCTCTCACCCGATTCGGCAGAAGTGGTCATTTAGCTCGGACATCCGCCGGATAGCGGACATCCGGCGCCTCAAGGTCTTGGACATCCGGCCCGACGCCCGGACATCCGGCCTCCCCTGCCTGCGCGCAGTGTATCCGGGACGAGTCCCATGTACCCCTTCGCCCCCTTGACTATATATATTCCATCCCCTTCCTCTTTCTAAGGTAGCATTGGATTAGCTCATATTTTGTGTGAGAGCCTTTGCTCATCCACTTGGCTACTTCTCCTGAGCTCGGGACCTCTACGGAGAAGATCCCTAAGCGAATTCAAGACCCCTTCTAGGGTGGACCCCATCAAGGCCTCCTCACGGAGAAGAACGGCTACCGTTTATATCTTTCCTTTGTTGATTTTGAATCTTGTGCCACTTTATGTGATCGGTGATCTAGCACTTGTGTGATTGATCTCTTGTTGGTTTAGTGATTTCTCTCTCGCTTCCCGTGTTTCCCTCTTGTTCTTCCGCGTGTTCTTCGTGATTCCCCGTGAGGATCCGCTCCAACGTGAAAGATCATCCACGAGGGTTCCGCCCTACATCATCTTGGTATCATGAGCCACGTTGATCACGTTTTGGAGCCCCTACCCTCTTGTTCTAGCTTGATTTTGTTGTTTTTGTCCTAATTCCGAAAATTCCCACAAAAATAGCCCCAAATTTTTTGTGATTTGTTGGTATGATGAAGTTTTGTTGGATTTGATCCATGAATTTCGTGTGTGTGTTGCGTAGATCTAGCATTCCCCACCATTTCCACAATTTCCATCCTCAAAATCGTCCGAATTTTGCACCATATTTGACCTCTCCATGCGGTGTTCATCGAGTTCGTCCACGAACCCAGAGCCCGGACATCCGGTGATGAGGACATCAACACCATTGTTACACCCACAGCCCCTGCTGCTATACATACTGGACCAATTACTAGAGCTCGCGCACGCCAATTGAATTATCAGGTACTTTTGTTTCTTGGTAACGATTCCAATGTTCATGAGAATATGATGCTGCCTAAATTTGATACATTTGTTTTGCTTACAAATGAAGGGCCTACCATGGACAAGAAAGATGAACCTTGGAGCAAGTTCAAGCATGGAGATGTTGGCATGCTAAGGGGAACAAGAATGGAGTTACAAGTGATGATTCCAGGACTTTGAAGCCACCCTAATGAGAGCATGAGGCCTTGGACGAAATATACAAGATGCCACTTCATAATATTCGTCCATAGGCTATTCTAGGTGCTGTGTCACCTTAATATTGGGCCAGGCCCATGTAATTTTGAAATACTTAAGTGTAGGCTGTTTTTAGAGTCCGTATGTGTGGGGAAACAAGAGTTAGGGTTGGTTTCGGACCCTCCCTCAAGGGCCACGAAATTCCTCCTCTTTCTCCATATATACAGCCCTTAGGGTGTCGTTTAGACTTTGGGTTTTGTTTAGATCAAAAGTTCGCCATAGCTGCAACTTCACAGCATTTCGTTTGTGTTCAACGACCGGACCAAGGCGTCTCGTAACCCCACCTTCGTTAATAAAGCTTTCCTCTTATATTCGCAATATCCAGATTGCAATCTTAGTTTCTTGCTTGTTCTTCGTTTGCTCGCAGGAAACAGGCCCTCGTGGTCGAGGTTGATCGTGCTCGGCGTGGTCAATAACCCTCGGAAGTTGGTTTAGCGATTGCTAAGGCGCCGACGTCCTCGACGTATGTAGTCGGATCGTCAAGGTCGACTCCCACAGAAACGATAGCCACCATCTCATCGAAACATCGGGACACCTTTGCCTCTATCAAGTGGTATCAGATTTTCAGGTTGCTCGGTGAGATTTTACAGTTTTTCGTAGATTAGATCGAGTATGTTCTTCATACCTAAAGTCCACGAAAAAGCCACAAAAAAATTTAGGGTTAGTTCATCATATCTGAACCAATCTGAGCCTTCGCATACTCTTTTTAGGTTTTTGCTTTGTTGAATTTATGTTGCATCGCCGTGTCACGTTGTCGGGTCTTAGAGTCTAGTCTTTTAGAATTTCGAGTTACGGTCATAAGTTGTCACGCCGCCGCACCATCATCCTCGCCTTGCCATCTACCACCCTTCTTATCCGCCACCGCCTCGAATCCGTATCCATATACCACCACCAATCCGTATCCATATACCACCACCAATCCGTATCCATATACCACCACCGCTACCATATACCACCACCGCTGCCATATACCACCACCATATATCCACCACCAATCCGAAGTTCTTCTCATATTAGGTTTGTTTTCGAGATCCATCTAAATTCGATTCGTGTTTCCTTGCTCGAGTAGGTTTGGAAAAAAATTCGGATACCACCCTCCGCTTAGGCCCAAAATTTTCCGAAAACGCACTTGTCGAAAAAATTTACGGCTATCCTATTTTTAGGTGTTTCTAAGCGTATTGAGACAGTCGCCATTATAGAAAGTTTTTTTCGACCCGTTTCCAGTTTTTGGGTCCGGGCAGTCGAAAAAAAAAATTGGTCGAAAAATTTTCGTGCCCATCCTGTCAGTTTGACCTGGGAAGAGTTTTGAGACACTCGCCATTATAGTGATTTTTCGCAAAAAAAAAGAGCAGCCCAAAAAAAAAGCAGCGCAAAAAAAAAGCGAAAATAAAAATTTCCAGAGTGTGCTTTTCCGTTGTTTCCGTGCAGCGCCGTGATTTTGTTAGTGTTCTAGGCTCGCGTCTCTAGCACGGTCTAGCCTAGGACCAAGACAAAGACCGTCGTTGAGCGTTTATTCAACTTTGCATCTCGAATTGATTATTGTCAATTCTTTTTGCTACCATATTATAAGCCTTCCCAGCTCCACATACATCTACATCGTATGCTTGACTCTCCCCGGTAATCGCTCTATCCAAGCTTTGAGAGTTTTGACTACATCGGTTGCCGATCACCGCTTTCTTCTTTGGGTAAGAACTGGTAAGAATTTGAGATTGGCTTGACGGATTTGTGATCGTCCACCACACCACCACCACCACTTCCTAGTAGTCCGTCGAATCATATTCTTGTGTGTTTCTATTGCTGCTAACCATGGCAGGATCACAAGCCGACAAGACCGACCGGGAGAACATGACAAACAAAGCGCTACATGATAAGTTTCAACAAATGATGAGTGGGCAGGTGGAAGATGTTCTAAATAGATTTGAAGAGGCCATGGAGAAGATAGATGGCATTGAGAAGGCGTCAAACAAAGCTCGATAACAAGTTTAATGAATTGCTCGGCGTCTACCACCACCACCACCGGCTGCACCTAATGCACCTCTACAACAACAACAACGACTACCTCCACATCGAAGCAGCCCTCCGCCGAAGCGAGCCGTGTCCCTCTTGACTGGCCAAGCTGCTGGTGCTGCTGTTGATACTTCGTGGCTCCTGCTGGCGATGTGGGGAGGATGATTATGTGAGAGAGTACGAGGATGAGGTTGATCAACTTCGTAACTACGTGCAACCACCAGCACCACAACCACCCGGTCGTCCACATGCAAATAATGGCAATGTTAGGGCTCCCCCTCAGGTACGAGATCATGACCATCTCCCTAAATTGAAGTTGAATATTCCACCATTTGAGGGTAGATATTTTCCTGATATATATCTTACTTGGGAGTTAGAAACTGAACAACGATTTACATGTTTACAATATCCTGAGGTGAGACGTGTTCTCATTGTTTGTGCTTTCACTAGCTTTGCATGTGTTTGGTGGTCTGAACATTGTAGATTATATCATGTTCCAGCTACTTGGGCTGCTTTGAAAACTGCTATGCGTACCTCGTTGGGTTCCACCATATTATCAACGTGAATTACTTCAAAATTGCAGCGCTTTAAGACAAGGAAAAATTCGGTAGAAGAATATTATCGAATTACAAACTGGTTTGATTAGATGTGGTATTGTTGAGGAGAATGAAGCTATGCTTGCACGTTTTACGGGTGGATTAAATAGAGATATTCAGACCATTCTAGACTACAAGGATTATACTAATATCACTCGATTATTCCATCTTGCTTGTAAAGCTGAACGTGAAGTGCAGGGAGCCGAGCGTTGGCGCGGACTAACTTTTCTGCAGTCGACCTTCATCATGGACACCATGTGCATCATCTACTTCCACACGTTCTACTACACCGGCACCTCCGCCGGCTGCCACCTCCAACCGTGATACAAGAAAGCGTGCACAACCACCACTATCTCGCCAAGAGCGCACTTCAGGGCCTACACAGCTCTTCTTCTTCCATGGCGTCAACAGGGCACACAAGTGATATTATTTGTCGTCGTTGTAAGGGAAGAGGACATTTTGCCGAGAATGCCAATCTCAGCGGGTGATGATTGCTACTGAGGATGGTGGGTATGAGTCCGCTAGTGACTATGATGAAGAGACTTTGGCTCTTATTACACATGAAGAACACGGTGGAGATGATTCTGATCATGAGACGCAATACATGGCTGCTAAAGATGCTGACAGGTATGAATGTTTAGTTGCTCAACGTGTTTTGAGTGTGCAGGTTACACAAGCTGAGCAAAATCAGAGGCATAACTTGTTCCATACAAAGGGAGTTGTGAAGGAACGTTCTATTCGCGTCATCATAGATGGAGGGAGCTGCAACAACTTGGCTAGCATGGATATGGTGGAGAAGCTTTCTCTCACCACAAGACCACATCCACATCCTTACTACATCCAATGGTTCAACAACAGCGGCAAGGTTAAGGTAACACGTCTTTGTTCGTGTGTATTTTAGTATCTCTACATATGCTGATTATGTTGATTGTGATGTGGTACCTATGCATGCATGTTCCTTATTACTTGGTAGACCATGGCAATTTGATAAAAATTCTGTACACCATGGTAGAAACAATCAGTATACTCTTGTTCACAAGGATAAAAATATTACTTTGCTTCCTATGACTCCTGATTCAATTTTGAAAGATGATATTAATAGAGCTAATAAAGCAAAACAGGAGAAAAATAAGAGTGAAAATCAGATTGTGGCAAAAGAATTTGAGCAACAAATGAAGCCTAATAATAAACCATCTAATGTTGCTTCTAAAATTAAACTGAAAAGTGCATGTTTACTTGCCACCAAATCTGATATTGAGGAGCTAGATTCTAGCAAATCTGTTTGCTATGCTTTTGTGTGCAAAGAGGCATTATTTTCATTCGAGGACGTGCCTTCTTCTTTGCAACCTGCTGTCCATAACATTTTGCAGGAGTTCGCTGACATCTTCCCACAAGACGTGCCACCAGCATTACCACCTATTCGAGGGATTGAGCAGCAAATTGACTTAATTCCCGTGCATCGCTACCCAACCGTGCACCATACCGTACCAATCCAGAGGAGACGAAGGAGATTATGCGTCAAGCATGTGGAGCTGCTCGACAAAGGTTATATACGCGAATCTCTTAGTCCTTGTGCTGTTCCTATTATACTAGTGCCTAAAAAGGATGGTACGTCATGTATGTGTGTTGATTGTAGAGGCATTAATAATATTACTATTCGTTATCGTCATCCTATTCCTAGGCTAGATGATATGCTTGATGAATTGAGTGGCTCTACAATATTCTCCAAAGTTGATTTATGTAGTGGATACCATCAAATTCGTATGAAATTGGGAGATGAATGGAAAACAACATTTAAAACTAAGTTTGGTTTATATGAGTGGTTAGTCATGCCTTTTGGGTTAACTAATGCACCTAGTATGATGCGGAGCATCCTACGGTCATCACCATGTCAAGAGTCCGTTTGGCAAGTGACACGTGCAACCTCTACTTATCATACATAAAGGTGAATCTTCTCCTTTACACGTGTTCACTTGACCCCTTCGAGGATGGTATACTACTTGACACTTCTCCCGTGTGCATGCATAAGTATTGCCGGAGCTTCACGGATGTCGAGGAGGAGTGCAAGCGCCAAGGAACGACTACACCGTCCGCGAGGGAAGCATGGAAGAGAAGGAGGAAGAGAACCTGGCCGCTCAAGAACGAGCGGTACTACCGCCCACTCCAAGCGGTACTACCGCTAAGGCCACCCAAGCGGTACTACCGCCCCTCCAAGCGGTACTACCGCTCAAGCGGTACTACCGGCCATGAGCCCGCATTACCGCTCGCCTGTGCGCAGCCGCGGGCCTTTGGCCTTGTATCCCTCTCCCACTTACCCCTTCGTGGCTTAGACTATAAATAGACCACCTCCACTTCCTTTCTAGGTTAGCAAATATGATAGCTCATTCTTAGGTGAGCTTTGCTCCTACCTCTTCCCTTGAGAGAGAGAGACTACCACTCCCATGGAGTTCAAGACCTCCATGTGAGAAGATCCTGCAGGATATCATCAAGACCCCCATCTTGGGCGGACCCCACCAAGACCTCCTCTCGGAGATGAACCTTACCTTGTATCTTTCCTTTTGTTGTTCATGTACCTTGTGGATCTTGTGTGTTTGATTGTCTAGTGGATGTGTGATTGGACTTGTTCTTGAGTGTTTCCCCTTGTGATTTCTACCCGCTCTTCTCCGTGTTCATCGTGGATTCCCCGTAGGATCCGCTCCAACGTGAAAGATCGCCCACGAGGGTTCCGCCCTACATCATCTATGGTATCATGAGCCACGTTGATCACGTTATTGGAGCCCCTACCCTCTTTTTCTAGCTTAATTTTGTTGATTTCGTCCTAAATCCGGAAATCCCCACCAAAAATAGCCCCAAATTTTTTGTGATTTGTTAGTTTTGATGATGTTTTGTTGATTTTGATCCATGGATTTGCTTGGTTTCGAGTGGATCTAGCATCTCCCCAAGTTTCCCCACTTTCCATCCACGAAATCTCTCCAATTTTGATCCAGAATCATCCATTTCCGCCCAAAATCGCGCCTCTATCCGGATTTGCGAAAAATCCCGACACGAGCGGTACTATCGCCTTCCAAGCGGTACTACCGCTTAGCACCTCCAAGCGGTACTACCGCCCTTCCAAGCGGCACTACCGCCCCTCCCAGAGCTAGATTTTGCGCAAAACCCGACACGAGCGGTACTACCGCCCATTCCAAGCGGTACTACCGCTTACGAGCGGTACTACCGCCCTCCCAAGCGGTACTACCGCCCAACCCAGTTTCAGCGTTCCGAGTTTCACCATTTTCATCATAACTTTTCACTCCGAACTCCGATTTGAGTGTTCTTTGGCTCGTTTTGAAGCTATCAACGTGCCCGAGGTCCTCACCTTGGTTTCACGACCTTTTGACACCATCAAATTTTGTGAACTTTGGCATCTTTGCCTAGGGCTTCCGCCACATCCTCCGCATAACCACCACCGACTTCCGCAACCTAACCAATTTTGTTCCCCATAGCATTAGTGGTTGCTTGAGTAGTGATTCGAGTCTCCTAAGGTGTTTCGCCACTTAGGGACGATTGCTTCTTCATCAACCACCACCACCACTTCCACATAACCTTGCCCACCAAACACTTCCGACAACCCAACTTAACCCAATTGTTGATTGAGCTTTTGAGTTGTGGCTTGTGTCTCCTAAGGTGTTTCGCTACTTAGGGACGGCAACTTCAACTCCGACACGTGTATAGCCCATCATTCCACTTCCGCATTGCCAAGTGCAAACCACCACCGCATTCCCGCTACCACCATTTTGACATTTGACGTTTGAGATTTTGAGTTGGCGGTTTTTCCGTTTCCTAAGGTGTTTTGGCTACTTAGGGACGAGTCTCCATCATCTTGGTATCTACATCAAGAACACCGCTACTCATCATCGCGGACGGTAACCTCCATATCATCTTGGTATCGTGGTATCCCTCCATTGTATATTCCCTTGCCATTGCATTGTTAACCCCTAGCCTTACTTTTTATGCTATTTGCCTATCGAGACTAGCCATTTGAGTATTGCCGCAACGCGTTACTTGTGCACATTAGTGATCATACTTCCCATAGCATACATACCATATCATATTGGTATCATATCTTGTGCCACAAGTTTGCTCCGACATATACACTATTGCTATCTTGGTTTGTGCATTGTGCAAAGTGGCCACACAAAAAAAAAAAGAAATAAAGCTTTTAAGCAAAAGAAAGAGAGCAAAGAAGCTTGTAAGCAAGTGCCATAGCATCATACCATATTGCATATAAGATTGTCATATCCGATCATCTTGGATCATCTTGAGAGAAACACCGGAAACCATACATACATAGCATACTTGGGATAGAAGTTTATCCATTTTGCATCAAATAGGTTGTGCACAAGTGTCGTATCCGCCTATTGAGCAATCGTGCTAGCGTCTCTCTTGAGTTGTGCAACACAAGCGTTTTGGTGGATTCCACATTTTGAGCTCTTTCCTTGGTTGCACGGCCCCATTTATCTATACGTGAGTGTGTTTCCGTGCCACATATTGCTATTGGTCTACTTGTTTCGCTTGCGAATTTGTGAATCTCTTTCAACATTATTGACTCTTGCTAACATTTTGCATCAAATTTTTGTGCTACTATCCTCACCGAGCTCTACCATAAGCTTTATTTGATAGGTGTGAGTGAACAAGTCCGGTACCAATTCCACTATTCTTTCATCTCACATTGAGTGAAACGGGATACATCCTCAACTTTGGGAAAAGGTAACTTGGTATTGTTTATCTCATTTCCTACTCACCTCTACTCGAGTCTTGTGATGGATAGGCAAGGCATTTCATCTTCGGTCTCATCGCAACAACGACGAGTTCGATGCCATGGAAAACAACTTCTGACGCCAAGATGCAAGCTAAAATGGAGGAGATCAAATCCCTCATCAAGTCCTACAAGCGATCTTCCTCATCTTCGAGAAGACGCTCAAGAGCACATGCTTCCGAGCTACCGCCTCTCGGCAAGATCACATCGGCATCGACACCATCATCAACAAGAACGTGAAGGTCAAGAGCTCAACATCAACAACCGCTCCACGACTTCACCATCTCCCTTGGCATCTTCGCCAAGCGACTTCAAGGCATCTTCGCCTTCGGATATTCGCATCTTCGCCAACAAGCACCCCAAGACTACGCTCAAGAGAAGCTCCCCAAGCTCAAGTCCGCGACTTCCACGAGCTACTACGACCTCGACATCGACCACGAGATTCCTTTCTATGGGACTCAAGAACCCGAGGAGTACCTCGAGTGGGAGCGTTTGATGGACGACTACCTCAAGCTACATCAAGTTCCTCCCGAAGATCAAGTGAAGTGCGCCACAAGAAACTTCCACGACCACGCCTCGACATGGTGGCCTCACACACCTTGGAGTGCTACGAGATGAGTTGGTCCAAGATGAAGAGAGCTTTATGGCGAGAGTTCGTGCCTCCAACATACACGGAACAACTTCGACGCCAATTGGAGAACACCACCCAAGGATCCAAGTCCATCGACAAGTACTTCAAGGAGATGAAGATTGCCTTATGACGAGCCGGCGTGGACGACCCCATGTCAATGAAGTTCCACTTCATGATGGGATTGCACAACGACATCTCCAAGACCATCTTCCTCGAGAACTACAAGTCCATCGACGACTACTACATCGGTGCTCTCAAGGCGGAACAAGAACTCATGAAGGCCAACGCTTCTCCACCCCAAGCAAACTTCGTGGAGACCAAGCTTCACGACAAGCATGAGGCTAGTACCACCATGATGTCCAAGCCCGACAAGCTCCAAGACGATGCTCCCAAGTGCGACTTCACCGCCATCCCTCTTTGTGGCATTGTTGATGCCGAGTCTACCTTGACTCTTTTCAAGATGGTGCGGCGACAAATGCGACTACGGAGACCTTCAAGGACCAAGCTTTGGAGGCAAGCGACAAGGTGGCGAGCAAGGATGATGCTTCCATCTTAGGAGGCGAGAGTGATGTTGTGCCATCTTCGGCCTTCATCCACGCATTTAGAGTGATGTTGTGCCATCTTCGGCCTTCATCCACGATTTAGAGCGATGATGTGCCATCTTCGGCCTTCATCCACGGCCATTTACGACTACGAGACAGCTTGAGCATGGGATTTTCCCTTCGACCACGGCGACGTCCGATGACTTGAGTGACTTGAGCCACCATATTGAGAGTGAGAGTGACTTCACCGCTAGCCCCATATATGTGTTGCCCCAATTCCCATGTGAGGAGAGCCACAACCCCCACCACTTGAGTGAGATGAGTGACCCCACCATACGTGAGTTTGAGTGCACCTATTTTGAGGGAGTGAGTGAACCACCACATAGAGAGAGTGAGATAGTTGATAGGTCTAGTGAGGCCATTTGCATTTCTAACAACTTGACCTCTACCTCTATTGTGTCTTCTCATTTGGTGCTAGGTCCCATCTATGATGACGCGCCGATCCTCGACGACTCCGTCCTCCCTTTGGACAAGACGATGGCCATGGTGAAATATGATGCACCCCCCACATGGTTCCATCAAGATGAAGATGACCACCATTTGGTCTTTCCCACCTCACCTACACCACTTGAGTGGAATGACAAAGGTAACAAAGGTGACGGTGATGCTCTCGTCCCACTAGTGGAGTATTTTGACATTGATTGCTTGCATGATGTTGATCACCCTATTGACATGCTTCATTCTAGTATGATTTCCTCATGTGATGATTTTCCCATTTATGATGAGTACGATGATTCTCATGTGGAGTTTATTAGTTGTGATGCCATGTTACATAGGATTTCTTGTGACAATTCTTTAGGTCACATCATGTTTGCTAATCCGCTTGACTTGTCATATGCTATGCATGAGATCAACCATATGTCTTATTTGCAATCTCTTCATAGTGACTATGCATATGCCATTAAAATAAACCCAATTTGCACATATGGCATACATGACAAGCCCATGGTTATTGGCATTTGTTTTTCTTGTGATGATATTGATATGCTTCCTTTGCATCATTTATCTCATATGCCATGCCATGACCACCTAGCCCGGATATGCATTGTTTTGGATGTTGTCCATTTTCTCCATGTGATGTTTCCGATATTGCTCATGAGGAGACCCCATAGTTTCCTCATACATTTTAGGAGATTTTGATTCATCCTATCCATTGCATGATCCCAATACTTGTGTGCACCATATGCTCCCCATGAATAAACATGATATTGATGTGCCATATACTTGCATTCTCAATTTGTGTCCCCATCGTGTCATACATAATAACTATTCTTTCATGATGGATGACATGTTCTTATACCATGCATCAAATTTCTTTGAGCATTTCTTATCTTGTGCTAACTCACACGTGCACATACACATCATGATGGATGATGTGTACATTTACCACGCGCACAATTTATTTGGTTTGTGTCTCTTTTGTGTAGGTACCCATGAATACTTGTCAAACTCGCAATCCCACGAGTTGACAAAACGAGCTCTAGAGAGCAACGATGATTTGGGATCCCATGGATTGCCTTTCCCACCGCTCTCTTCGCGCAAAGACTTCACGCATTTCTTCTACATGGTCCTCACTTGGCTATGGGTTGTTGTCCATTACATATTCTATGCCCATCTTGCCATGTTCACTTTGCATGATATGCTCATTACTATGCCTTTACAATGGAATTGTGACCCATGCTTTATGCTACACATGATGATTGATTCTAGTACTTGTATGTGTATTTGCAAGCTTGGTGGAGATATCACTTGTTATTGCTATGTTCAATTCCTGACTCATTCCTATGATGATACTTTCATCTTGCTTTGTGTCCGTGCTTGCGATATGTCATGTGCATTGTCTATGCCTAGTATTTGCTCACATGACATGATTGCCATGATTTACTCTAGTGTGTTGCATCTTCGCTCCACTAGTTTGCACGACTTGATCTCTATGCTTGCTCATGTTGCATCACCCATGATTCATACGTGCTCATCTCATGTGGTTGATGACAACCATCTATATGCTTTGCACATGATTGATATTGCTTCTTCTTATATATCTCCATGTGTTGCCTCTCCCATGCTAAATGACTTGATATGTATGGAGTGCAACAATGCCCTTAATCTTGCTCATGAGATTGCCCCATAGCATTCTCGCATATATTTGGAGATTTTGACATAATTCTTGTGAAGCATGCTTGTCTTACTTCTTTGCACCATATACCTAGTGCCATGAATATCGCCATTGTTGCATCATATTATTCATGCACTTGTGCTTCTAATGGTCAGTGCAAAGATGAGAACCATCATGATGGATGATGTGTTTATCTACCATGTGCATACGTTCTTTGTTTTGTTGTGTGCATGTGTAGGATACTTGGACTTTGTGTCGACTTCCACTTCACGTGAGTTGACCATTCGAGCTCTTGAGAGCGAGCCTCATACATTCTACCACGACTCGCTTCTACACCGTATTTGCTTCCACTTGGCATTGTGAAGAATGCACAAGGACACGCCTTCAAGGTGACATCCTTCTTGAGCTTGGATATTGTGGATCATACTTCATGTGTTGCTTTCACCATTTGCACGCATGTGCTAGATATTGCTTTCACCCATGATTGCCACATTTCCACGCTTCATGACATATATACCTTGTGTGTTGCATCCAATTCTTGGATTACTTTCTCCTATCACATGTTTGGTTGCAACAATGTCATTCCTTCCCATATGCCAAGTCACATTGATTGCTACATGCTTGACTTGATTGCCTCACACATGATGAACAATTGCTCTTTCTATTGTGTTGAGTGCCACAATATGTTCACTACACCCTATGCACACTATGCTTGGATTGTCTTGCACTTGACCCATGTGTTTAGACACTTCATTTTATTTGGTGTTGTGAATACTTCCTATGCCTACCATCGACCATTTGTCGGCGCTTTATACATGATTGCTATGATCTTGAGGTAAATGCTTATTCTCTTGTCACACATATTTGCATCACTACCTCACGTTTACATGTTTGTTTCCATGATGACCTTGATTTTGATCAATTCATATGCTTACATGCCATGTCACAATCCTTTGTCACACCCTATGATATGCTTGATGGCGACACTTGTTTGGTGAATCACCTCTTGAATGCTTGGTTTTGCACTAACGCTAACCACATTTGTTTTTCCAAGTGTTTGTTCCATTTGCTCCTTTTGAAGGAATCACAAGACGGTGTGACATTGGAGAGTGCCCATTTCGAGCTTCGAGATGACAAGTACTTGGTGATCGTCCACTTCAACCCGGCGACGCTATCTCTTTCCCATGGTGATTTGGTCTTCGATCCGAGGTCGGATCTTTCCCAAGGGGGAGGGGATGATGCGGAGCATCCTACGGTCATCACCATGTCAAGAGTCCGTTTGGCAAGTGACACGTGCAACCTCTACTTATCATACATAAAGGTGAATCTTCTCCTTTACACGTGTTCACTGACCCCTTCGAGGATGGTATACTACTTGACACTTCTCCCGTGTGCATGCATAGGTATTGTCGGAGCTTCACGGATGTCGAGGAGGAGTGCAAGCGCCAAGGAACGACTACACCGTCCGCGAGGGAAGCATGGAAGAGAAGGAGGAAGAGAACCTGGCCGCTCCAGAACGAGCGGTACTACCGCCCACTCCAAGCGGTACTACCGCTAAGGCCACCCAAGCGGTACTACCGCCCCTCCAAGCGGTACTACCGCTCAGCGGTACTACCGCCATGAGCTCTTACTACCGCCTCGCCTGCAAGGCAGCCGGGCCTTTGGCCTTGTATCCCTCTCCCACTTACCCCTTCGTGGCTTAGACTATAAATAGACCACCTCCACTTCCTTTCTAGGTTAGCAAATATGATAGCTCATTCTTAGGTGAGCTTTGCTCCTACCTCTTCCCTTGAGAGAGAGAGACTACCACTCCCATGGAGTTCAAGACCTCCATGTGAGAAGATCCTGCGAGGATATCATCAAGACCCCATCTTGGGCGGACCCCACCAAGACCTCCTCTCGGAGATGAACCTTACCTTGTATCTGTCCTTTTGTTGTTCATGTACCTTGTGGATCTTGTGTGTTTGATTGTCTAGTGGATGTGTGATTGGACTTGTTCTTGAGTGTTTCCCCTTGTGATTTCTCCCCGTTCTTCTCCGTGTTCATCGTGATTCCCCGTAGGATCCGCTCCAACGTGAAAGATCGCCCACGTAGGGTTCCGCCCTACATCATAGTACTTTCATGAGACTAATGAACGAAGTTTTACGTGCTTTCATTGGACGATTTGTGGTAGTCTATTTTGATGATATACTGATTTATAGCAAATCTTTGGAAGAACATTTGGAACATTTACGTGCTATTTTTAATGCTCTACTGATGCACGTTTGTTTGGTAACCTTGGGGAAGTGCACCTTTTGCACCGACCGAGTATCTTTTCTTGGCTATGTTGTTACACCACAGGAATTGAAGTTGATAAAGCCAAGATTGAAGCTATTGAGAGTTGGCCGCAGCCCAAAACGGTCACACAAGTGAGGAGTTTTCTTGGACTCGCTGGTTTCTATAGGCGTTTTGTGAGAGACTTTAGCACCATCGCTGCACCTCTCAATGAACTTACAAAGAAGGATGTGCCTTTTGTTTGGGGTACCGCACAGGAAGAAGCCTTCACGGTATTGAAAGATAAGTTGACACATGCTCCTTTACTCCAACTTCCTGACTTTAATAAGACTTTTGAGCTTGAATGTGATGCTAGTGGAATTGGATTAGGAGGTGTGTTATTACAAGATGGCAAACCTGTTGCATACTTTTCTGAAAAATTGAGTGGGCCTAGTCTTAACTATTCTACTTATGACAAAGAATTATATGCTCTTGTTCGGACTTTAGAGACATGGCAACATTATTTATGGCCCAAAGAATTTGTTATACATTCTGATCATGAATCTTTGAAACATATTAAAAGTCAAGCTAAACTGAATCGTAGACATGCTAAATGGGTTGAATTCATTGAGACTTTCCCTTATGTCATTAAACACAAGAAGGGTAAAGAAAATGTTATTGTTGATGCTTTGTCTCGACGCTATACTATGCTTTCACAACTTGACTTCAAAATATTTGGTTTGGAGACCATCAAAGATCAATATGTGCATGATGCTGATTTTAAAGATGTAATGCAGAATTGTAAAGAAGGAAGAACATGGAACAAGTTCGTTATTAAGGATGGTTTTGTGTTCCGTGCTAACAAGCTATGCATTCCTGCTAGCTCTGTTCGTCTTTTGTTGTTGCAGGAGGCGCATGGAGGAGGATTAATGGGATACTTTGGCGTGAAGAAGACGGAGGATATACTTGCTACACATTTCTTTTGGCCAAAGATGAGACGGGATGTTGAGCGTTTTGTTGCTTGCTGCACTACATGTCAAAAAGCTAAGTCACGACTCAATCCTCATGGTTTATATATGCCTTTGCACTGTACCTAGTGTTCCTTGGGAGGATATATCTATGGACTTTGTTTTAGGTTTACCTCGAACAAAGAAGGGGAGGGATAGCATATTTGTTGTCGTGGATAGATTCTCGAAGATGGCACACTTTATACCATGTCATAAAAGCGATGATGCTGTTAATGTTGCTGATTTGTTCTTTCGTGAAATTATTCGCTTGCATGGTGTGCCAAATACTATTGTTTCAGATCGTGATACTAAATTTCTTAGCCGCTTTTGGAGATGTTTATGGGCTAAGTTGGGGACTAAACTGCTTTTTAGTACTACTTGTCACCCCCAAACCGATGGACAAACTGAAGTAGTCAATAGAACATTGTCTACTATGCTTAGGGCTGTTTTGAAGAATAATAAGAAAATGTGGGAAGAATGCTTGCCTCATATTGAATTTGCTTATAATCGTTCATTGCATTCTACTACTAAGATGTGCCCTTTTGAAATTGTGTATGGCTTCCTACCTCGTGCACCTATTGATTTGTTGCCTCTTCCATCTTCGGAGAAGGTTAATTTTGATGCTAAAGAACGTGCTGAATTGATTTTAAAAATGCATGAGTTAACTAAGGAAAACATTGAGCGTATGAATGCTAAATATAAACTTTCTGGAGATAAGGGTAGAAAACATGTTGTCTTTGCACCTGGAGATCTTGTTTGGTTACATTTGCGTAAGGATAGGTTTCTGATAATGCATATAAACTTGAGCTGCCTGCAGATTTTGGGGTTAGTCCCACTTTTAACATTGCAGATTTGAAGCCTTATTTGGGTGAGGAAGATGAGCTTCCGTCGAGGGCGACTTCATTTCAGAAGGGGAGGATGATGAGGACATCAATACCATTGTTACACCCACAGCCCCGCTGCTATACATACCGGACCAATTACTAGAGCTCACAAGACGCCAATTGAATTATCAGGTACTTTCGTTTCTTGGTAACGATTCCAATGTTCATGAGAATATGATGCTGCCTAAATTGGATACATTTGCTTACAAATGAAGGGCCTACCATGGACAAGAAAGATGAACCTTGGAGCAAGTTCAAGCATGGAGATGTTGGCATGCGCAAGGGAAACAAGAACGGAGTTACAAGTGATGATTCCAGGACTTTGAAGCCACCCTAATGAGAGCATGAGGCCTTGGACGAAATATACAAGATGCCACTTCATAATATTCGTCCATAGGCTATTCTAGGTGCTGCGTCACCTTATTATTGGGCCAGGCCCATGTAATTTCGAAATACTTAAGTGTAGGCTGTTTTAGAGTCCGTATGTGTGGGAAAAAAGAGTTAGGGTTGGTTTGGACCCTCCCTCAAGGGCCACGAAATTCCCTCCTCTTTCTCCATATATACAGCCCTTAGGTCGTCGTTTAGACTTTGGGTTTTGTTTAGATTAAAAGTTTGCCATAGCTGCAACTTTATGCATTTCGCTTGTGTTCAACGACTGCACAAAGGCGCCACGTAACCCCACCTTGATCAATAAAGCTTTCATCTTATATTCGCAATATCCAGATTGCAATCTCGGTTTCTTGCTTGTTCTTCGCTTTTCTCGCAGGAAGCAGACCCTCGTGGTCGGAGTTGATCGTGCTCGGCGTGGTCAATAACCTCTCGGAGTTGGTTTAGCGATTGCTAAGGCGCGACGTCCTCGCACGTTCGTAGTTGGATCGTCAAAGTCGACTTCCTCCAAAGCGAAAACCAACGTCTCATCGAAAGACGGGACACCTTTGCCTCTATCAGGCCGGATGTCCGGGCTCTGGTTGCGTGGGCGATCTTGATGAACACCGAGTGGAGTGGTCTAATCCGGGGCAAATTTCGGGCGATTTTGTGGATGGAAATTGTGGACAAGGTGGGGAAATGTTAGATCTACCTGCAACACACGAAATCCGCGGATCAAATCCAACAAAACTTCATCACACCAACAAATCACAAAAAAAATTTGGGGCTATTTTTGGTGGGGATTTTCGAATTTAGGACGAAATCAACAAAATCAAGCTAGAAAAAGAGGGGTAGGGGCTCCAAAAACGTGATCAACGTGGCTCATGATACCAAGATGATGTAGGGCGGAACCCTACGTGGATGATCTTTCACGTTGGAGCGGATCCTACGGGGAATCACGAAGAACACGCGGAAGAACAAGAGGGAAACACGGGGAAAACGAGAGAGAAATCACTTAACCAACAAGAGATCAATCACACAAGTGCTAGATCACCGATCACATAAGGTGGCACAAGATTCAAAATCAATAAAGGAAAGATACAAACGGTAGCCGTTCTTCTCCGCGAGGAGGCCTTGATGGGGTCCACCCTAGAAGGGGGTCTTGAATCCGCTTGGGGGATCTTCTTCCTAGAGGTCCTGAGCTCCGAGGAGAAGTAGCCAAGTGGATGAGCAAAGGCTGTCACACAAAATATGAGCTAATCCAATGCTAACCCTAGAAAGAGGAAGGGGATGGAGTATATATAGTCTAGAGGGCGAAGGGGTACATGGGTCTCGGCCGGATGCCTTGCTGTGACGCAGTGTGGGAGGCGGATGTCCGGGCGTCGGGCCGGATGTCCGGGCCTTCACGCTGTCCCGGATGTCCGGGTTAGCATGCCGGATGTCCGGGCTGGAGAGGCCACTTCTGCCGAATCGGGTGTGTGGCGCCGGATTTCCGGGCTTCTGGCCGGATATCCGGGCTGGGGCCGGATGTCCGGGGCGCGGGGGCCGGATGTCCGGGACCTTGGCCGGATGTCCGGGGCCTGGGGGTGAACTTGCCCGCTTCCGTGGTCCTCTTCATCCGTGGACTTGGCGGCTCGTCCGTCTTCACGTGCATCTTCGGAAGGCTCCTCTTGACACCTAATGATGCATAGCATATCGGACTTAGGTAGTAGCCATGTCTCGAGTGGATCATATGTGATATCACTAAGGAAGGAAGTCAGCTCGTTCTCGAGAGCTCTAGCTCTAGCTCGTGTCATGGGTCCTCTTGGCTCTTGATGAGATGGTTGTAGATCCATGGGGATGATCATGGGATGCTCCGCATCACTATGGACCTTCAAGTTGAGGAGTGCCACGACATCGAGCTATGGTTCAACACCACCCATGACAAATTTGCACCATATTTGATGAGGACATGGCTACCTTCGATACGACAAAAAATATTGCATACATGTATATTTGTGAGGTGATTTCTAACGCAAACTATGCAATAATTTATTTATATCATCCTGGACAAAAATACTTCACAAACTTTTGTGCCATGTCTAGTTGCTGGTGTATGGGACATTTGTACAATCCACATATGAAGATAAGGGAGAAAGAGATGTTTACTTGCTATTCAAAAAGTTCTCTCACGTCACTTTTGGCCTAAGAGAAGATAGAGTCCAAGTCTCTTGATGTAGGGCGGAACCCTACTTGGGCGATCTTTCACGTTGGAGCGGATCCTACGGGGAATCACGATGAACACGGGGAAGAACGGAGAGAAATCACAAGGGGAAACACTCAAGAACAAGTCCAATCACACATCCACTAGACAATCAAACACACAAGATCCACAAGGTACATGAACAACAAAAGGAAAGATACAAGGTAAGGTTCATCTCCGAGAGGAGGTCTTGATGGGGTCCACCCTAGAAGGGGTCTTGAATCCGCTTGGGGGATCTTCTCCGAAGAGGTCCTGGCTCCGAGGAGAAGTAACCAAGTGGATGAGCAAGGCTCTCACACAAACATGAGCTAAAACCTAAGCTAACCTCAAGGGGATGAAGTATATATAGTCTTGGGGCGAAGGGGTACAAGGACGAGTCCGGATGCCTACAAGGCAGTGGTGGAGGCCGGATGTCCGGGCGTCGGGCGGATGTCCGGGCTTTCCCGAGACGCCGGATGTCCGGGCTAGGGGGCCGGATGTCCAGTGGCGGGGCTGGTTCTCCGATCCAGTGCGGTGAGGCCGGATTTCAGTGGGGGCCGGATTTCGGGGCATCGTGAAGAGCCGGATGTCCGGGGCTGGGGCGGATGTCCGCCTGTAGCTTTGTGGCTGAGTTGCGGTGGCTGTGTTGGAGCCTCCAAGGGCCGGATGTCCGGGCGTCGGGCCGGATGTCCGGGCTTTCCCGAGACGCCGGATGTCCGGGGTCCTGGCCGGATGTCCGGGCTCTGCAGATTTCTCCGGTTCCTCTCGTCGAGTTCCTTCATCCTTGTACTTGGGGACTTGTCCATCCTTCCGAGCATCTCCGAGAGGGTCTCCTTGGTACCTAGGCATGCATAGGGGAAGTGTCAAGTAGTATACCATCCTCGAAGAAGGGGTCAAGTGAGCGTGTAAAGGAGAAGATTCACCTTTGTGTATGTGAAGAAGAGGTCGACGTGTCACTTGCCAAACGGACTCTTGACATGGTGATGACTATAGGATGCTCCGCATCATCCCTCCCTTGGAAAGGATCCGACCTCGGATCGAAAACCAAATCACCATGGGAAAGAGATGGCGGTGCCGTGTCAAAGTGGTCGATCACCAAACTCGTCATCGTGAAGCTCGAAATGGGCACTCTCCAATGTCGCACCATCTTGTGATTCCTTCAAAAGGAGTAAATAGAACAAACACTTGGAAAAACAAATGTGGTTAGCGTTAGTGCAAAACCAAGCATTCAAGAGGTGATTCACCAAACAAGTGTTGTCATCAAGCATAGCATAGGGTGTGACAAAGGATTGTGACATGGCATGTAAGCATATCAATCGAGCACAAGCAAAAATATCATGGGAACAAGCATGTAAATGTGAGGTAGAGATGCAAATATGTGTGACAAGAGCATAAGCATCCACCTCAAGGTCATAGCAAGCATGCATAAAGCGCTCGACAAATGGTCGATGGTAGGCATAGGAAGTATTCACAACACCAAATAAAATGAAGTGTCTAAACACATTGGTCAAGTGCAAGACAATCCAAGCATAATGTGCATAGGGTGTAGTGAAGATAGTATGGCACTCAACACAATAGAAAGAGCAATTGTTCATCATGTGTGAGGCAATCAAGTCAAGCATGTAGCAATCAATGGGACATGGCATATGTGAAGAAATGATATTGGTGCAACCAACCATATGATAGTAGCAAGTAGTCCAAGAATTGGATGCAACACACAAGGTATATATATCATGAAGCATGGAAATGTGGCAATCATTGGTGAAAGCAATATCTCGAACATGCGGGCAAATGGTGCAAGCAACACATGAAGTATGATCCACAATATCCAAGCTCAAGAAGGATGTCACCTTGAAAGTGTGTCCTTGTGCGTCCTTCACAATGCCGAAGCACAAACAAGTGCGATGTAGAATCGTCGTGGTAGAAGGTGGTTCGCTCTCAAGAGCTCGAATGGTCAACTCACGTGACGTGGACGTCGACACAAAGTCCAAGTATCCTACACATGCACAAAACAAAACAAAGAACGTATGCGCATGGTAGATAAACACATCATCCATCATGATGGTTCTCATCTGTTGCACAAAACCATTAGAAGGACAAGTGCATGAATAATATGATGCAACAATGGCAATATTCATGGCACTAGGTATATGGTGCAAAGAGTTAAGACAAGCATGCTTCACAAGAATTATGTCAAAATCTCCAAATATATGCGAGAATGCTATGGGGGCAATCTCATGAGCAAGAAGAGAATCATTGTTGCACTCAATACATGGCAAATCATCTATCATGAGGGAGGCAACACATAGAGATATATGACAAGAAGCAATATGAATCATGTGCAAAGCATATAGATGGTTGTCATCAACCGCATGAAATGAGCACGTATGAATCATTGGTGATGCAACATAAGCGAGCATAGTAATCAAGTCGTGCAAACTAGTGGAGCGAAGATGCAACACACTAGAGTAAAGCATGGCAATCATGTCATGTGAGCAAATAATAGGCATAGGGAATGCACATGACATATCGCAAGCACGAACACAAAGCAAGATGGAAGTATCATCATAGGAATGGTGCACAAAAGAAACATGGCAATAACAAGCAATATCTCCACCAAGCTTGCAAATACACATACAAGTACGAGAATCAATCATCATGTGTAATGCAAAGCATGGGTCACAAATGCATGTCAAAGGTATAGGAATGAGCATATCATGCAAAGTGAACATGGCAAGATGGGCATATGATATGTAATGAACAACAACCCATAACCATGTGAGGGCCATGTAAAAGAGATGCGCCAAGTGTTTGCTGAAGTGAGCGGTGGGAAAGGCAATCCATGGGATCCCAAGTCATCATTGCTCTCTAGAGCTCGCTTTTGTCAACTCGTGGGATTGCGAAGTTGACAAGTATTCATGGGTACCTACACAAAAGAGACACAAACGAAAGAAATTGTGTGTGTGGTAAATGTACACATCATCCATCATGATGTGTATGTGCACGTGTGAGTTAGCACAAGATAAGAAATGCTCAAAGAAATTTGATGCATGGTATAAGAACATGTCATCCATCATGAAAGAATAGTTATTATGTATGACACGACGGGACACAAATTGAGAATGCAAGTATATGGCGCATCGATAGCATGTTTCTTCATGGGGAGCATATGGTGCACACAAGTATGGGAATCATGCAATGAATAGGATGTCTCAAATTCTCCTAACATGTGTGAGGAAACTATGGGGGTCTCCTCATGAGCAATATTGGAAACATCATTTGGAGAAAATGGACAACATCCAAAACAATGCATATTGAAGCTAGGTGGGCATGGCATATGAGATAAATGATGCAAAGGGAGCATATCAATATCATCACAAGAAAAACAAATGCCAATAACCATGGGCTTGTCATCTATGCCATATGTGCAAATTGGGTTTATTTTAATGGCATATGCATAGTCACTATGGAGAGATTGCAAATAAGACATATGGTTGATCTCATGCATAGCATATGACAAGTCAAGAGGATTAGCAAACATGATGTGACCTAAAGAATTGTCATAGGAAATCCTATGTAACATAGCATCACAACAAATAGACTCCACATGAGAATCATCATATTCATCATAAATGGGCAAATCATCACATGGGGAAATCATACTAGCGTGAAGCATGGTACTAGGTGGATCAACATCATGCAAGCAATCAATCTCAAGAATGTCCACTAGTGGGACTAGAGCATCACCGTCACCTATGTTACCTTTGTCATTCCACTCAAGTGGTGTAGGTGAGGTGGGAAAGACCAAATGGTGGTCATCTTCATCTTGATGGAACCATGTGGGGGTGCATCATAGTCCATCATGGCCATCGTCTTGTCCAAAGGGAGGACGAAGTCGTCGAGGATCGGCGCGTCATCATATATGGGACCTAGCACCAAATGAGAAGACACAATAGAGGTAGAGGTCAAGTCATTAGTGTTGAAAGTGGCCTCACATGACCTATCAACTATCTCACTCTCTCTATGTGGTGGTTCACTCACTCCCTCAAAATAGGTGCACTCAAACTCACGTATGGTGGAGTCACTCATCTCACTCGGGTGGTGGTTGTGGCTCTCCTCACATGAGAATTGGGGCAACTCATCATGTATGTGGCTAGTGGTGAAGTCACTCTCGCTCTCAATATGGTGGCAAAAGTCACTCAAGTCATCGGACGTCGCCGTGGTCGAAGGGAAAATCCCATGCTCAACCGTCCTCGTAGTCGCCGCCCCGGATGAAGGCCAAGATGGCACATCATCGCTCTCGCCTCCTAAGATGGAAGCATCATCCTTGCTCGCCACCTTGTCGCTTGCCTCCAAAGATTGGTCCTTGAAGGTCTCCGTAGTCGCATTTGTCGCCGCACCATCTTGAAAAAGAGTCACGGTAGACTCGGCATCATTAATGCCACAAAGAGGGATGGCGGTGAAGTTGCACTTGGGAGCATCGTCTTGGAGCTTGTCGGGCTTGGACATCGTGGTGGTACTAGCCTCATGCTTGTCGAGAGCTTGGTCGCATGAAGTGTGCTTGGGGTGGAGAAGCCTTGGCCTTCATGAGTTCTTGTTCCTCCTTGAGAGCACCAATGTAGTAGTCGTCAATGGACTTGTAGTTCTCGAGGAAGATGGACTTGGAGATGTCGTTGTGCAATCCCATCATGAAGTTGAACTTCATCGAAATGGGGTCGTCCACGCCGGCTAAATGCAAGGCAATCTTCATCTCCTTGAAGTACTTGTCGATGGACTTGGATCCTTGGGTGGTGTTCTCCAATTGGCGCCGGGTTGTTCCTTGTAGGTTGGAGGCACGAACTCTCGCGCAAAGCTCTCTTCATCTTGGACCAACTCATCTCGTAGCACTCAAGGTGTGTGAAGCCACCATGTCGAGGCGTAGTCGTGGAAGTTTCTTGTGGCGCACTTCACTTGATCTTCGGGAGGAACTTGATGTAGCTTGAGGTAGTCGCCCATCAAACGCCTCCCATTCGAGGTACTCCTCGGGTTCTTGAGTCCCATAGAAAGGAATCTCGTGGTCGATGTCGAGGTCGTAGTAGCTCGTGGGAAGTCGCGGACTTGAGCTTGGGGAGCTTCTCTTGAGCGTAGCCTTGAGGTTCTTGTTGGCGAAGATGCCGTATGTCCGTGGCGAAGATGCCTTGAAGTCGCTTGGCGAAGATGCCAAGGGAGATGGTGAAGTCATTGAGCGGTTGTTGATGTAGAGCTCTTGACCTTCACGTTCTTGTTGGTGATGGTGTCGATGCCGATGTGATCTTGCCGGAGATGGTAGCTCGGAAGCATGTGCTCTTGAGCGTCTTCTCGAAGATGAGGAAGATCGCTTGTAGGCCTTGATGAGGGCTTTGATCTCCTCCATTTGAGCTTGCATCTTGGCGTCGGAGTTGTTGTTCGTGGCATCGAACTCGTCGTTGTTGTTGTAGACCGAAGGTGAAATGCCTTGCCTATCCATCACAAGACTAGAGTAGAGGTGAGTAGGAAATGAGATAAACAATACCAAGTTACCTTTTCCCAAAGTTGAGGATGTATCCTGCTTCACTCAATGTGAAATGAAAGAATAGTGGAATTGGTACGGACTTGTTCACTCACACCTATCAATGAAAGCTTATGGTAGAACTCGGTGAGGATAGTGGCACAAAAATTTTATGCAAAATGTTAGCAAGAGTCAATAATGTTGAAAGAGATTCACAAATTGCAAGCGAAACAAGTAGATCAATAGCAATATGTGGCACACGGAAACACACACACACGGATAGATAAATGGGGTCGTGCAACCAAGGAATGAGCTCAAAATGTGGAATCCACCAAAATGCTCGTGTTGCACAACTCAAGAGAGACGCTAGCACGATTGCTCAATAGGCGGATCGACACTTGTGCACAACCTATAAGATGCAAAATGGATAAACTTTCTATCCCAAGTATGCTATGTATGTATGGTTCGGTGTTTCTCTCACAATGATCCAAGATGATCAAGTATGATATCATATGATATATTTGATGCTATGGCTATTGCTTACAAGCTCTTTGCTCTTTCTCTTTTCTTTGCTTAAAAGCTTATTCTCTTTTTTTTCTATGGCCACTTTGTACAATGCACAAACCAAGATAGCAATTGTGTGTATGCGGAACAAACTTGAGACACAATGGATGATATGATACCAATATGATATGGTATGGTATGTAATGGGAGGTATGATCACTAATGTGCACAAGTAACGTTGCGGCAATACTCAAATGGCTAGTCTCGATAGGCAAGTAACGCAAAATGGGCTAGGGGTTATCAATGCAATTTGCAATGGGAAAATACAATGGTGTCGTCGAGGTTACCGTCCTTGGCGATGATGAGTGGCGGTGTTCTTGATGTATAGCCGTTCCTAGTTAGCCGAAACACCCTAGGAAACGGAAAACCGCAAAACTCAAAATCTCAAATGACAAATGTCAAAATGGTGGTAAGCGGGAATGCGGTGGTGGTTTGCACTTGGCAATGCGGAAGTGGAATGATGGGCTATACACGTGTCGGAGTTGAAGTTGCCGTCCCTAAGTAAATCAAACACCTTAGGAGACACAAGCCACAACTCAAACAAGCTCAAACAACTATTGGGTTAAGTTGAGGTGGTCGGAAGTGTATGGTGGGCAAGGTTATGTGGAAGTGGTGGTGGTGGTTGATGAAGAAGCAATCGTCCCTAAGTGGCCAAACACCTTAGGAGACTCGAATCACTACTCAAGCAACCACTAATGCTATGGGGAACAAAATGGGTTAGGTTGCGGAAGTCGGTGGTGGTTATGCGGAGGATGTGGCGGAAGCCCTAGGCAAAGATGCCAAAATTCACAAAATTTAATGGAGTCAAATTGTGTTGGTGGTATTTTTGTGGGAAGGGTGATGTCAATAGCTTCAAAACGAGCTAAAGAACGTCAAAATCGGACTCGGATGAATTAGTTATGGACAAAGCGGTGAAATGGGAAAGCTGAAATGTACAGGGCCGGATATCCGGCTCGGGGCCGGATTTCGGGGGGTGAATGTCCAGAACCGAGCGATTTTGGTGCTCCAGGGCCTGGATGTCCGGCTTGGGGCCCGGATGTCCGGCCTGAGGCCCGGATGTCCGGCCCGACGATTCCGGATCTCGTTTGGGGCGGAAATTTTCGAATTGGGGGCGGAAATTGATGATTTCGGGGGCAAAATTTGATGGATTTTGTGGAGGAAAGATGGGGAAACTTGGGGGAATGCTAGATCCACTTGAAACCAAGCAAATCCACGGATCAAAATCAACAAAACATTATCAAAACTAACAAATCACAAAAAAAATTGGGGCTATTTTTGGTGGGGATTTTCGGATTTAGGACGAAATCAACAAAATCAAGCTAGAAAAAGAGGGGTAGGGGCTCCAAAAACGTGATCAACGTGGCTCATGATACCATAGATGATGTAGGGCGGAACCCTACGTGGGCGATCTTTCACGTTGGAGCGGATCCTACGGGGAATCACGATGAACACGGGGAAGAACGGAGAGAAATCACAAGGGGTTTGTGTGTTGAACAAGTCCAATCACACATCCACTAGACAATCAAACACACAAGATCCACAAGGTACATGAACAACAAAAGGAAATATACAAGGTAAGGTTCATCTCCGAGAGTGGTCTTGATGGGGTCCACCCTAGAAGGGGGTCTTGAATCCGCTTGGGGGATCTTTCTCCAAGAGGTCCCTGGCTCCGAGGAGAAGTAACCAAGTGGATGAGCAAGGCTCTCACACAAACATGAGCTAAAACCTAAGCTAACCCTAAAAAGAGGAAGGGATGAAGTATATATAGTCTTGGGGCGAAGGGGTACAAGGGCGAGTCCGGATGCCTTCAAGGCAGGTGGAGGCCGGATGTCCGGCGTCGGGCGGATGTCCCAAGCTTTCGAGACGCCGGATGTCCGGCTAGGGGGGCGGATGTCCGGCCAAGGGACTGGTTCTGCCGATTCGGGTGCAGGTGAGGCCGGATTTCCGGGCTGGGGGGCCGGATTTCCAGGGGCATCGTGAAGAGCCGGATGTCCAGGGCCTGGGGGCCGGATGTCCGGGCCCTGTAGCTTTTGTGGCTGAGTTGCGGCGGCTGTGTTGGAGCCTCAGGGCCGGATGTCCGGGTCCCGGCCGGATGTCCGGGCTTCTTTGACGGGCCGGATGTCCGGCTCTGCAGATTTCTCCGGTTCCTCCTGCCGAGTTCCTTCATCCTTGTACTTGGGGACTTGTCCATCCTTCCGAGCATCTCCGAGAGGGTCTCCTTGGTACCTAGGCATGCATAGGGGGAAGTGTCAAGTAGTATACCATCCTCGAAGGGGTCAAGTGAGCACGTGTAAAGGAGAAGATTCACCTTTGTGTATGTGAAGAAGAGGTCGCACGTGTCACTTGCCAAACGGACTCTTGACATGGTGATGACTGTAGGATGCTCCGCATCATCTCTCACGTTCTAGACTCAGATTCGGACTGCACAGACATACCTGACTCAAAACGTCAATAACTTTTTCATCCGGACTCCAAATTGGGTGATTCTTTTTTTGTTGGAAAATAGATTTCGTGCACCTTCCAACCCAATTGGATTCACCTTCAAATTCGTCCGGAGTGTTGAGTTATGGACGAAACAATCTGATGCTGCAGCAGAATCCGAGTCAAACTACAAGTCCAAAGGTGTTACGTCACCTCCGCTTGGGCCCATTGGCCTTGTACGACCTAGGGTTAGTTTTAGGCTGCCTTGGGACATCCTACCACCTGCTTGGCCGCCACCCCTTGCTCCTATATAAGTAGATCCATCTAGTAGCTTTTTCCTTGGGTTTTGTTTAGATCAAAAGTTCGCCATAGCTGCAACTTCATTTCGCTTTGTGTTCAACGACGAGACCAAGGCGCCTCGTAACCCCACCTTCAATAATAAAGCTTTCCTCTTATATTCGCAATATCCAGATTGCAATCTTAGTTTCTTGCTTGTTCTTCGTTTGCTCGCAGGAAACAGGCCCTCGTGGTCGTTGATCGTGCTCGGCGTGGTCAATAACCCTCGGAAGTTGGTTTAGCGATTGCTAAGGTATGACGTCTCGCACGTACGTAGTCGGATCGTCAAGGTCGACTCCCACAGAAACGATAGCCACCATCTCATCGAAACATCGGGACACCTTTGCCTCTATCAAGTGGTATCAGATTTCCAGGTTGCTCGGTGAGATTTTACAGTTTTCCGTAGTTTAGATCGAGTCTGCTCTTCATACCTATAGTCCACGAAAAAGCCAAAAAAAAATAGGGTTAGTTCATCATATCCGAACCAATCTGAGCCTTTGCATAATCTTTTTAGGGTTTTGCTTTGTTGAATTTGCGGGTGCATCGTCGTGTCGAGTTCTTTGGTCTTAGTGTCTAGTTCCTTTAGAGTTTCAAGTTCTGTTCACATTAATCACGCCGCTGCATCATTATCCCTTCCGCTGTCCACCATACCATCCATCAATTTCCACCACGTGCTACGCACTATTCATTGTCATAATCATAGTTGAGGTCATTCACATCTTCGCTTGATCCAATTTGCATCTTAACTAGTTTGTTTTGGAAAAAGAGAAAAAAAAGAGAGAAAAAAGAGAGAAAAAAAGTAAAAAAAAAAGTCAGAGAAAAAAAAGAGAGAAAGAAAAAGAAAAAATAAGTGTGAGAAAAAAAAGAGAGAAGAAAAAAAAAGTTCGGATCTCTCTAGACTCAATCTCGTAGCTGAATTCGGATTGGAATCTGTTTTGTGCCTTTATTCGATTAAAGCAGGCATAACTTCCTCATACGAAGTCCGCTTTTGGCTCATGAGTACTCAAATTAAAGCTAGAGACGAGCCACATCTAAATAGTTGCAAAAGCTAGTTCAATATTTGGCACCTCAAAATCGGCTTCTAAATACTCCCTCCGTTCCTTGATATAGGGTGTATAGTTTTTTGTGGAAAAGTTCATATTATAAGGTGTATTCCTTTAGTTGACACTTTTACCCCTCCATAAGCTACAACCCACGGATGGCCTTCCTAGATAAAAAGATGGCAAGTCCCCATCTCGTATATACATGTTGTGCATGCACGGTAGGTTTGTTTGGAAAGAGAAGATTACATGTACGAAGGGGAGAATAAGTGAGAGAGGATATTGTGGGATTTGTTAGGCTAAATAAGGAAGTAAATTGCCTGGGATAGAGAGGATCGTGATTTTCTATTTTTCTCTCTAGTCTCACGTGTTTGCACCAGGGGCTTTTACGTCCAAAACCAACGAAATCTCCCCTCCCAGCCTATGCGTTAATATTCGTGCAAGAAAACTATACACCCTATATCAAGGAACGGAGGGAGTAGGTCTTTATTCCCTCCGAAGTTCGTGAACACAGCTTATTCCAGTTTTTCAAACCAGTTTTAGAATTTTTTGACTCCTCATATCAAGTCAGAATTGAGTGATATTTTTTGCATTGGAAAGCTTGAGTTAGTAGCATTCTTTGAAAAAAGTTATCGAAAATTGGCTCAAACTTTTCAAGAGGAAAATTGGAGAGAGAGTTGTTGTATATCCCGCTTGGCGCTTGTTTTCATCATTATCTTTCTTGCCGTTGTGATCTTCACTTATATCTTGCTGTCGAGCTACTTATTATCCTTCATTGATGCTAGTTGTGCTACGCCGTGACCTCATTAGTGTTCTAGGCTCACGTCTCTAGTCCGGTCTAGCCTAGGACCAAGACAAGACCGTCGTTGAACGTTTATTCAACATTGCATCTTTGAATTGATTATTGCTAAATTTTTTGCTACCATATATAGCCAACCCAGCTCCACATATTTCTACACCGTGTATACGTCGTTCCTCTCGGCAATCGCTTTATACAATCTTTAGAGTTACTTGACACCGCTGGTTGCTGTCACCACCACCGCATGGTAAGAACTTGTAAGATATTGATATTTGCTTTCTTGTGAGCACTTTACAACCACATCCTAGTAGTTCATAGGAACATTATTCTCGAATTTTGTTTCTTGTTTCTACTAATCATGACAGGTTCCGGAGATAGAAGTTCTTGGACGACGGACACATCTTCACCATCACGAGAGTTGGGACAACACACACAAGCGTATGGTCAGGTTATGTCTTTACCATCATTTGAGGGTAGATTTAATCCTGCTATTTATCTAGCTTGGGAGCTTGAATTAGAAGAAGTTTTTAGTCACCATGATTTTTACGAACTTGAGAGAGTAATGAGCTACCACTAGAGCATTCTTGGTTTTGCTTCATTTGGTGGAGTGTACATTGTAAGAAAAACATTGATAACCAACCCACAACTTGGAAAGTTTTGAAAGCTGTAATGAGACAACAATTTTTTCCTCCTTACTATCGTCGTGAATTGCTTCGCAAATTGGAACAATTAAAACAAGGCAAGAACACTGTTCATGCTTACTACCAAGAGTTCAAATCTTATATGCATCATTGTGACATAGAAGAATGCGAGAATGTACAATGAATAGATTTTTGGTGGTTTGAACCATGATATTCGTGCAAGATTTCAGTATATTCCTCGTTGCATCACTTTGGTATGTATGTTCGTGCTTGTACCTTTGAGAGACGATTCTGAGGAGGATGCATTGGATGACTACAACACCTACTATTCTAGTTCATGCTCACCACCACCGCTTGGTTCCTCCACGGTGCACCTACTAGAGCAGCCACACCTCAGATTGTGAGCACGACATCATCTCAAGAGTATGGTACATTGCCATCATCCGTACCTACATCAGCTACATCTTTGCAACAAGGTAACTGTAAAGATATTGATGATATAACTTCACATGAGAATGGTGCATGCCTAGTTAACTTGAATACATCATGTGTTGAGTTACTGTTGATTTGAGCGCATCACCTATTTTAGAGAATCATGTTACTCTCATGAATGCGTCATGTGATCAAACAACTGAAATACCAACAATTTTGAGTGCACCCAATGAATTAACTATTGATGCAAAAGAAGCAATGTTTAATCATTTTGATATGACATCTAATCTTAGTGATGATTCTGTGTCAAATGACGTATTGCATGTTTGCTTATTTAAGCATGTTGTAGCATGTAAATTTGATGCAAGTAAGGTTTATTCACCAATGTTGGGATGGTTTAATGATGAACATTGTCAATCTTTTGAAATGAATAAGAGATTCACTTATATGTGCAAACTGAGTTGCAATATTTTCATGCCTTCTACTTCTTGTGATAATGTTTTGGCTTTAGATTTTATGAACTATGCAAGTTACTCATCTATTCATGTGTCATATGTGCAAAAATCAAGGGAAGTAAAATGGATGACATATACATATACAACATGTACACCTTGTCTCGTTTGTTAGCCACATTTCAGATTAAGCAACGCCGAGGACGGCTTTGTTTTCAAGAAGGGAGGATGATGAGGACATGGCTACCTTCGATCGACAAAAATATTGCATACATGTATATTTGTGAGGTGATTTCTAACGCAAACTATGCAATAATTTATTTATATCATCCTGGACAAAAATACTTCACAAACTTTTGTGCCATGTCTAGTTGCGGTGTATGGGACATTTGTACAATCCACATATGAAGATAAGGGAGAAAGAGATGTTTACTTGCTATTCAAAAAGTTCTCTCACGTCACTTTTGGCCTAAGAGAAGATAGAGTCCAAGTCTCTCACGTTCTGGACTCAGATTCGGACTGCACAGACATACGACTCAAAACGTCAATAACTTTTCATCCGGACTCCAAATTGGGTGATTCTTTTTGTTGGAAAATAGATTTCGTGCACCTTCCAACCCAATTGGATTCACCTTCAAATTCGTCCGGAGCGTTGAGTTATGGACGAAACAATCTGATGCATTTGCAGCAGAATCCGAGTCAAACTACAAGTCCAAAGGTGTTACGTCACCTCCGCTTGGGCCCATTGGCCTTGTACGACCTAGGGTTAGTTTTAGGCTGCCTTGGGACATCCTACCACCTCCTTGGCCGCCACCCCTTGCTCCTATATAAGTAGATCCATCTAGTAGCTTTTTCCTTGGGTTTTGTTTAGATCAAAAGTTCGCCATAGCTGCAACTTCGCGTACTTCGTTTGTGTTCAACGACCAGACCAAGGCGTCTCAGAACCCCACCTTCATTAATAAAGCTTTCCTCTTATATTCGCAATATCCAGATTGCAATCTTAGTTTCTTGCTTGTTCTTCGTTTGCTCGCAGGAAACAAGCCATCGTGGTCAGTTGATCGTGCTCGGCGTGGTCAATAACCCTCGGAAGTTGGTTTAGCGATTGCTAAGGCGCGACGTCAAGACACGTGGTCGGATCGTCAAGGTCGACTCCCACAGAAACGATAGCCACCATCTCATCGAAACATCGGGACACCTTTGCCTCTATCAATATTTATGGATTGACACACATTATGATTGTCTTGTTGCACCTATTTCCATGTCATCCATGATATATGAGCTTGTGCATTTCCTAAGCAAATTTGTTGTGATCTTTCTTGATGGCATATTCATACATCGTGATCATATTGGCTACCATCAATTGCATGATAACATAATCATATTGAGCATCCACTGCCATATTCATGCTATTGATAAACCGTCTCACTATGACATCATTTTGCACCTTGGTTGCATTGATCATATTTACAACACATTTGTGTGCACAATGATTGCATTTCCTCCCATGAATGCTTTGCATCTCATTCTAGATCATCTAGATAAACTTCATGCGTTTTGTCACGACCAATCTTGCCGCACGGACTCATTTTTACATGATGGACACTTTGTGTGCGCTAACCATTGTATTCCGAGTGTTGCTTGTGTTTGCTCTTTTTGCATGTCTATCACTCCGGCGACACCTTGGACTACTTGGATTGCGCCATGTCTTCAACTTCGTCCAACTACAAGTCCGTCTACGACAACCGTTTCCATGGTGATGAGGATCATGATCCGAGGTCGGATCTTTCCCAAGGGGGGGGGGGAGATGATGCGGAGCATCCCACGTTCATCCCCATGTACACTCCGACTACTCTCCAAACCCCAAGAGGACTTATGACGAGACCTCAACTATACGCCATTGGACACAAGGTGAACTCGCTCCTTTCCGAACCTTCACTTCCTACATGTGAGACATGGCTATTACCTCCAACGTGTGTTCTATGCATGATCAGTACTTGGAGGAAAGCCACGGCCACCACATCCAACGGAACAGCTAGCGAGGACGCCAAGTACAAGGACCAAGAGAAGAAGTCGACGGTTACAGCCATCGGACGATCGCCCAGCTCGGACGTCTGCCCTCGAGGACTCGAGTCGAATCTACGGACGACCGAGCCACCGGACATCCGACGATTCTCAATACCGACGATGGGCCAGACACCGGACGTCCGACACTCTCCAGCACCCGGACGACCGACGCCGACCGGACGTCCGACACCACCTATCCAGAGCCAAAACGCCGGACGTCCGACATGCACCGGACGACCGGACCCTCGCGAGCCACCGGACGTCCGGTACCTGTCGAACGTCCGACGCCTGTGCGCCCGCCCGTGTGTTGGGCCGAAGCCACTTACCCTTTCATTTGCCTAGACTATATATACTCCTCCACCTCCTCCTAGTTAGGGTTAGCGTTGATTTAGCTCATTTGTGATAGAGCTTCGTTCATCCATATCGGATCTCCTCCTCGTGAGAGACCGCGGCCTCTTTGGAGAAGATCCACCATGGATTCAAGACCCCTTGATGTGGAGCATCCCTCACTCATCCCCATGGACGCACCTACATCTTCCTCAACACCACGTGGACCCATGACTCGAGCCCGAGCTAAGGCTATCGAAGATAAGGTGAACTCGCTCCTCTCCGAACTCCCTCTTCCTACTCATGAGACATGGCTACAACCTCATTCGGAAACTCTATGTGTAATCAGGTACATGGAGATGAGCCAAGGAACAACTACTTGCAAGAGCCAAGACGACGATGACCCCAAGCATGTTGAAGAAGAAGAGGAAAAGCTGCTGAAGCTACAGGCATCGGACGTCCGACCAAGTCCGGACGTCCGGCAGCTGGGCACCCGAATGGAAACTCACGGACGACCGAAGCCTCCGGACGTTCGACCGATGCACGGCCGAACCGGATCTACGGACGTCCGACGATTCTGACGCCTGGGCCTTCCGAAGCCTTCGACGAAGCCCTCTTGACGACCGGCGCACATCGATTAGAGCCAAATCTACGGAAGACCGAAGCCTCCGGACGACCGACCGACCAGCACCCGAGCCGGATTTACGAAAGTCCGATAGCCTCCGGACGTCCGGACCGTCCCGTAGCCCCGGACGTCGGACGCCTTCCGGACGTCCGACACCTGTGTGACCGCGACCACGGGCTGGAGCCCTTGTACCCGTTCACTTCGCCCCTATTTGCACTAAGACTATAAATAGACCTCCTCCTCCTCCTAGTTAGGGTTAGCAGAGGATTAGCTCATATTTGTGTGAGAGCTTTGCTCATCCACTTGGTTACCTTCTCCACGGAGATCTTGCCTCCTCGGAGAAGATCCTTCCAAGAGGATTCAAGACCCCCTTCTAGGGTGGACCCCCATCAAGACCTCCTCACGGAGAAGAACGGCTACTCGTGTATCTTTCCTTTGTTGATTTTGAATCTTGTGCTACCTTATGTGTTCGGTGATCTAGCCCTTGTGTGATCGAGACTTGTCGGTTTAGTGTTCCTCTTGTGTGTTTTCCCCGTGTTCTTCCGCTTGTTCGTCGTGTTCTCCTCAGAGGATCCCTCCAAACGTGAAAGATCGTCAACATAGGGTTCCGCCCTACATCATCTTGGTATCATGAGCCACGTTGATCACGTTTTGGAGCCCCTACCCGCGTTTTCTAGCTTGATTTTGTTGTTTTGTCCTAAATCCGAAAATTCCCCACCAAAAATAGCCCCAAAATTTTTGTAATTTGTTGGTGAGTTGAGATTTTGTTGGTTTTGGTCCATGGATTTGAGTTGCTACGTGTGGATCTAGCTTTTCCTACCCTCCCCACCCTTTTCCATCCATCAATCCGCTCAATTTTGACCTCACCATCTTCTTCCACCTCAAAATCGCCCAGGCCCAACTCGCGTTGACCTTAATTCTGACGACCGACGCTTACTTGGACGCTCGGAGCCCAGAACGGCCGGACGACCGGAAAGTACCGGACGTCCGTGAAACTCCCGATTTAAACTGAAATTCTTGGTTTAACCACCACCACCACCCCACCTTCCACCACATCTTCCAAAACCACATACACCACCATCCTCCCCAATACATCCTATGACGATTTTGCCACATTTTGGTCCTTGAGATTTTGAGTTGTGCTTCCCGTGTCCTTTTGTGTTTCGGCTATCTAGGTACGGTTCGACTTCATCATCACCTCGACTCATCTTTGCAAGGGTCACATCATCGCCAAGGACGGTAACATCATCGACATCTTTGTCATACATTGCAATTGCATTGATACCCACATGGCCTTACTTTTGCGTAGCTTACCCATCGAGACTAGCCATTGAGTATTGCCGGCAACGTGACTTGTGCACATTAGTGATCATACTCCATAGCATACATACCATACCACCGTGGTGCATATCTTGGGATCCATTTTTGTGTCACAAAGTTTTCAGAGCATACACAATTGCTATCTTGGTTCGTGAAATTTTGCATGAGAAAAGAGCTCAAAAGTGAAAGAGCCACCCAAGCTTTTAAGCATAGAGGAAAGATAAGCAAAGAGCTTATGAGCAAGAACCATAGCATCATATTACATTAAGATTGTCATATTGGATCATCTTGGATCATAGCACCGAAATACCATACATATAGCATACGTGGGATAGAGATAATTGCATTTTTGCCTAGTAGGTTGTGCACAAGTTTAAGTATCCGCCGATTGTGCAATCGTGCTAAGCGTCTCTCTAGTATTGTGCAACAAGAGCATTTTCGTGGATTCCACATTTTGGCTCACTTTTGATTTGCACAATCCCACTTATCTATTTATGTGTGTGTTTTCATGTACCATTATTTGCTTGGTCTACTTGTTGCATTTGCAAATTTGTGTTCCTTTTCCAACATTATTGACGCTCACTTACAATTGCATCAAATTTTGTGCCACCATCCTCACCAAGCTCCACCATAAGCTTTTATTTGTGTAGGTGTGAGAACCGGCAAGGATTGGTACCAATAGTGCTATTTCATTGTCCGCATTTGAGTGAACTTGATTCATCATCAACATCGGTCAAAGGTACATTGGTATAAGTTCTTCTCCTTCTACCACTCACATTTTTGATTGGAATCATGGATAGGCCAAGTACTTCTACCAACCCACTCTTCCTCGAGCAAGACGCATTTACATGTCATCATACTTCACCAAGAGCCACCTCTTTGATGCACAACGAGCGTTGCACCAAGAGCAACAAGCAATGAGCGATCGCATCGACAACCTAGCCACCGACTTGCGACTCTCGGAGCAACGTACAAGAGACTACTTCGACAACAAGTTCGACGCACACAAGCAAGAGAATGATGAAAGAATGGACGAGATCCGCGCCTTGATGAGGAACCGGCATCATTTCACTTCTTCATCCTCAAGACGGAGCCGCTCGAGTCGACACTCCGACGACACCTTCTACGACTCAAGTACACCTACTTCGAACACTCTTCGTCGTGCCGCACGTCAAGACCGTCAAGCAAACCGCAATCCTCTACACGACGCCGACTCTCAAGAGCATCGACATTGTCAAAACCAAGTTGCATTTGCGCAAGCACAAGCACGGCAATGCCAACAACAACAAGAACAAGAAGAGCAAGCGCGACAACATCAAGATGCACAAGACGCCGAGGCGCAACATCGAGAACAACAACTACGGAAAGCTCAAGCACTTGAGGCACAACGTGCACTTCGCAACTCAAGTAGAGCCGTTGCCGACCGGGGACACCAAGCTCGTGAATATCAAGAAGCGCTCCACGAGGAAGTCCAAGAAAGGCTCTACCAAGCACGTGTGCATCGACAAGCCCCACAACAAGCTAGACAAGCTCCACCACATGCTCACCAAGAACCTCAAGTTCATCAAGCGCATGAAGATAATGGAAATCCACCAAGACAAGAGCAACATGAGGAAGACGACCCTCCTCGCCAAGAGCAACATGAAATTGTTAATCCTCAACGACATGGACGGCATCATCATCGACCACAACAAAACGAAGAGCAACGATATGGAAAGCTCAAATTCACCATGCCCAAATTCAATGGAAGCAATGACCCCGAAGAATATCTTTCATGGGCATTGAAGGTCGACAAAATCTTTCGTTTGCACAACTATGAGGAAGAGAAGAAAATCGCTATGGCATCACTTGAGTTCCAAGACTATGTGCTCATATGGTGGGAACAAATCCTTTAGAGGCGACAAGCAAGAGGTGAACCTCCAATCACCACTTGGGCTCAAATGAAAGATGTCATGAGAGCACGTTTTGTGCCAACCTACTACAACCATGACCTCTTCAAGAAACTCCAACTCCTCAAGCAAGGAACCAAGAGTGTTGAAGAATACTACAAGGAAATGGAGATAGCCATGATTCGAGCCAACGTGAAGGAAGATGATGAGCAAACTATGGCACGTTTCTTGAATGGACTCAATCATCCCATCAAGAAGATCGCGACTTCCAACCATACTCCACCCTCATTGAGCTTGTGCATCAAGCTACAAAGGCGAACGTCAAGTGCAAGATGACTTCAAGTACGCCAAGTACTCGTCCAAGACCTACGGCTTCTCCAACAACCAAGCTTCAACACCTCCTCCAACATCTACATCAACCAAACCTTCTACAAACAACAACGACAAGTTAAGTTACAAGAAAAATTCGACAAGTTCAAGTCGTCCTCCTCCTACTACAAGCAACTTCAAACCGCGTGCTTCACCATCTACTCCGACCGATGAGACCACCAAGACAAGCTCCTTCAAGTGTTTCATTTGCGGCGGCCGATGCCACAAGTCCTCTGAATGCACCAACAAGCGCACCATGATCCTCAACGACGGCGGCACCTATGACTCAATGAGTGATGAGGAGATGGAAGCCCTTGAGCAAGTGGCCATGCACCGCGTGAGTGAACGAAGATGAAGATGATCAAGTCTTTTGTGATGAGGATTCGAGCCCGCTCTCGTTGTCTCCAAGGTCTTGACTCTTCAACATCAACAAGAAGGCGACCAAAGATGCCACATCTTCCACACAAAGGCTGGCATCAACGGAAGGTCTGTCCAAGGTCATCATCGATGGAGAAAGTTGTCACAACTTGGCAAGTGAAGAACTATGCTCCAAGCTTCAATTGGTCAAGAGGAAGCACCGAATCCCTACAAGGTTCAATGGCTAAGTGACAAGACTATACGAGTTGAGCATACGGTCCAAGTCTCCTTCAAAATTGGTGCATATGAGGACACTTTGGAATGTGATGTGGTCCCAATGACGGTTTTCCACCTCCTTCTTGGTCGACCATGGCAATTCGACCGTGGTGTCTTCCACAACAGGCACCAATCACTATAGCTTCAAAATGAAAGGGAAGGAATATGTGCTACGACCTATGTGTCCTAGTCAAGTGATAGCCGACAAGCAAGCCACCCATCATTGAGACAAGTGTGAGAAAGTGATCCACCACAAAGTGAGTGAGAGCCACAAGCCAAACCTGAGCGCCTCTTCGCCTAGAGAGAAAAACCTCATCCTATTTGCCACCAAAAGTGAGATGAGAGAAGTGTGTGAGAACCCATCTAGTGTGATGCACTTTGTCCTTGTGTGCAAGGATGGAGAGCCAACAACTAACACCTCTCATGAGCTATTTTTAGTGTTTCAATCTCTTTTGCAGGAATTCCAAGATGTTTTCCCCAATGAGCTACCTCCGGGTCTACATCCTCTTGAGGTATTGAGCATCGAATCGACCTCATCCACGGAGCACCTCTACCAAACAAAGCTCCATACCGAGTCAATCCCGAAGAATCCAAGGAGATTCAACGGCAAGTACAACAACTCATCGACAACGGTCATGTACGTGAAAGCCTAAGCCCGTGTGCCATTCCCGTTATACTTGTGCCTAAACCCGATGGAAGTTTCCGCTTGTGTTCCGATTGTAGACCTATAAATGTTATTACCGTCGCTATAGGCATCCCATTCCTCGCTTAGATGATATGCTTGATGAACTTAGTGGAGCCAACTTTTCTCAAAAATTTATCTTAAAAGTGGCTATTATCAAATCCGCATACAAGAGGGTGATGAATGGAAATCGCTTTCAAAACCAAATTTGGTTTATATGAGTGGTTAGTGATGCCTATGGGTCTATCGGAGGCTCCGGTACTTTCGTGCCTTATGCATCATGTGCCGTCCTTACATTGGAGTCTTTGTTGTGGTTTACTTCGACGATATTCTTGTGTTTAGCAAAACCATGAAAGAACATCTTGATCATGTTAGGGCTGTTTTGCAAACCCTTCGCAAGGAAATTCTTTATGCAAACATGAAAAAATGCACATTTCGTGTTGACAAAGTGGTTTTCTTGGATTTTGTAGTATCCTCAAAGGGTGTCCATGTTGATGAATCTAAAATTGAAGCAATTAAAACTTGGCCCCAACCCACCAATTTGCAACAAGTGAGTTGCTTTATTGGTCTTATGGTTTTTATCGTCGCTTTGTGAAAGATTTTAGCACAATTGCCGCTCCTTTGCATGCTTTGAGTAAGAAGAATACTCCTTTTGTTTGGGGAACTTTGCAATCCACCGCTTTTGATGAGCTCAAGTCATGCTTACTCATGCTCCGATTCTTGCTTTGCCTAATTTTGACAAAACTTTTGAGGTCCATTGTGATGCAAGTGGTACCGGAAATGGCGGAGTTTTGATGCAAGAAAAAAGAGCCATTGCTTATTTTAGTGAAAAATTATCCGGTGCTCAACTTAACTATCCCATCTATGACAAAGAATTGTATGCTTTAGTGCGTGTGCTACATGTTTGGGAACATTACCTTAGACCGCATGAGTTTGTCATCCATACCGATCATGAAACGCTTAAGTACCTAAAAGGTCAAACTAAGTTGAACAAGCGTCATGCCAAATGGAGTGAGTTTATTGAATCTTTTCCTTATGTGATCAAGTACATTAAGGGTAAGGAGAATGTAGTTGCCGATGCACTTTCACGCATATGCACGCTTGTCACTAAACTTGAGTTGAATGTTATTGGCTTTGAGCACATAGAAGAATTGTATGCTAACGACCCATCTCTTTGCTATTCCTTATGCTAAGTGTTTGACGCATACTTCTTGGGAACATTATTACATCAAGGATGCTTATCTTATGAGAGCTAACAAACTATGCATTCCCAAGTCTTCTCTTCGTTTGCTCCTTTTGCAAGAGGCTCATGGAGGCGGACTCATGGGACACTTTAGACGCGACAAGACATTCGCCATGCTCTGCAAGAACTACTTTTGGCCCAAGATGTTCCGCAACGTCTCACGCTTCACCAACCGATGCTCTACATGTCGCAAAGCTAAGTCTAAAGCTCAATCTCATGGTCTTTACATGCCTCTTCCTATTCCTTATCAACCTTGGGAAGACATTAGCATGGATTTTGTACTTGGTTTGCCTAGAACTCAAAATGGAAAGGATTCCGTGTTTGTTGTCGTGGATAGATTTTCTAAGATGGCACATTTCATTCCTTGCAACAAGATAGACGATGCTTCACACATTGCAAATCTCTTTTGTAGGGAAATCTTGCGACTCCATGGAGTTCCAAAGGCGAATGCCTCTCGATCGTGACGTCAAGTTCTTGAGTTACTTTTGGAAGACCCTATGCGCCAAGCTCTAATCAAGCTCTTGTTCTCATCCGCATACCATCCTCAAACCGACGGCCAAACGGAGGTGACGAACCGCACACTATCCACTCTACTTCGTGTCTTGATCAAGAAGAACATCAAGGAGTGGGAAGCATGTCTACCCATCGCCGAGTACACCTACAACCGCAAAGACATTCGACTACCGGCAAGTCCCCTTCGAGGTCGTCACGGCTTCAACCCGTTGTCCCCATTGGACTTTCTACCTCTCCCACTACAAGAGCGCACCAACATGGATGCGAGTGCAGGCAAGCTACATCAAGAAGATGCATGAGGATACAAGACAAACCATCGGCGCCAAGTACAACGACTAGCGACCAAGCTCAACGTCAACAAGCAACCCATGGTCTTCAACATTGGTGATCTAGTGTGGCTACACCTTCAAGAGATCGCTTCCCCAAAGAACGCAAGTCCAAGCTTCTTCCTAGAGCTGATGGAACTTTCAAGGTGCTAGCACGCTACAACGACAACGCCTACAAGATCGACCTACCTCGAGACAAGTACAATGTGAGCGACATCTTGGCCAAGGACCTCGCACCATACCATGGAGATGAAGCTTTTGATCCGAGGTCGGATCTCTCTCAAGGGGGAGATGATGCGGAGCATCCCTCACTCATCCCCATGGACGCACCTACATCTTCCTCAACACAACATGGACCCATGACTCGAGCCCGAGCTAAGGCTATCGAAGATAAGGTGAACTCGCTCCTCTCCGAACTCCCTCTTCCTACTCACGAGACATGGCTACTACCTCATTCGGAAACTCTATGTGTAATCAGGTACATGGAGATGAGCCAAGGAACAACTACTTGCAAGAGCCAAGACGATGATGACCCCAAGCATGTTGAAGAAGAAGAGGAAAAGCTGCTGGCTTCTGAGCATCGGACGTCCGACCAAGTCCGGACGTCTGACGACTCCTGTGCTACGGATGACCGACGCCCTCGGACGTCCGGCACTGGCACCCGAATGGAAACTCACGGACGATCAAGCCTCCGGACGTCCAACCTATGCACGCCCGAACCAGATCTACGGACGTCCAACGATTCACGGACGTCCGGGCCTTCCCGAAGCCCCGGGCGACCGGCCCTCTCCGGACGACCGGCGCACACCGATCAGAGCCAAATCTACGGAAGACCGAAGCCTCCGGACGACCGACCGACCAGCACCCGAGCCGGATTTACGGAAGTCCGACAGCCTCCGGACGTCCGGACCGTCCCGAAGCCGCGGACGTCTGACGCCTTCCGGACGTCCGACACCTGTGTGATCATGATCTGGCCGGAGCCCTTGTACCCGTTCACTTCGCCCCCATTTGCACTAAGACTAGAAATAGACCTCCTCCTCCTCCTAGTTAGGGTTAGCAAAGGATTAGCTCATATTTGTGTGAGAGCTTTGCTCATCCACTTGGTTACCTTCTCCTCGGAGATCGCGCCTCCTCGGTGAAGATCCTTCCAAGAGGATTCAAGACCCCCTTCTAGGGTGGATCCCCATCATGACCTCCTCACGGAGAAGAACGGCTACTCATGTATCTTTCCTTTGTTGATTTTGAATCTTATGCTACCTTATGTGTTCGGGTGATCTAGCCCTTGTGTGATCGAGACTTGTCAGCTTTAGTGTTCCTCTTGTGTGTTTTTCCCGTGTTCTTCCGCTTGTTCGTCGTGTTCTCCTCGTAGGATCCCTCCAAACGTGAAAGATCGTCAACATAGGGTTCCGCCTACAACACCCTTTACGGGAAGATCCCTCGTGGATTCAAGACCTCCTCTCGGAGATGAGCTACCGCCACTTGTATCGTCCGTTGTTGACTTTGGATCGTGTATCTCGTTGTGTTAAATCGATCTAAGCGCATGTGTAATCGAATCTTGTTGGTTTGAGTGATTCTCTTGTGTTTTTCCCGTGTTCTTCATGCTCTTCGAGAGATCCCACTCCAAACGTGAAAGATCGGCCTACACCGGGTTAGCCCCGTATCAGTACCCATGTCCCACGTTCACGGGACGGTAACCGCCACCCCATTATCTTTCCCGCTCAAGTGCTTCTGCCATGTGTATTGCATACATTGCGCAAAGTTGGTGGCGGATGCAGAGGACGCGGGAATGAGCGCCATGGCAAAAAGCTAGGCGTCGTGGATTAGTGCAGGGTGTCGGCCTAGATTCTTCGAGCCGTTAATGGCGAGGGGGAGCCGGGCTGGTCAAATGTGGCGGCTACCTCCATGGAAAAATCTAGCACCCTGCCCCGCTCGCCTATAAAAGGGGACGCGGGGCGAGGCATTTCTCCACAACTTCTTCTCTCTCCACTCCTGCAGCAGTCCTCGCCTATTATGGTGAGAGGTCGAGGGTCCGGCGCTCCTCCAGTGCCGACGAGAACTTCTGCTCGACAGTGTCTTCCTCGTTCCTCCGAAGATGCAGGGGCGGAGCCCGCCGCAAGAGGAGGTGGGAGGGGGCGAGGTCGTGGTCGTCGTGGCGCCCGGGGCCGAGGATGACGAGGTGGCGCTCTGATTGCTTCACCGGCCGTCCCTCCCACGATGGAAGGCCACGTCGGAGACCAACCTCTGGAGTTCATCATCAGATTCCACAAGCCTCTGCACGGCCGCCTCCGTCTCCTCACTTCATTCGCAAGGGCGATTGAGCTCGAATAGACACGTGCGTTGAAACTGCACATGAGGGGCTGCGGGAATTGCGGCATGCTAGTGGATGTGGATTTCCCCGCTCCTCTTGTCATGTACTTCTGCCGTGGCTGGAAGACTCTTGCCCGTGCCCATAGTTTGTTGGAAGGGCACGTCCTCCATTTGAAATTAATGGAAGCCGAATTGCTTTCCATCAAGGTCTTTGGGTGCTCGGGTGCTTGCTTAGGGTGTTGCGCAGAGAGCTCGACCGATGATGAAAGCTCCTCCTCGAGCGATAGCGACGAGGAGGACAGTGACGGTGATGACGACGACATTGAGTGGGACGGCGACGACTCTAACTCCGGCTGAACACTAGTCGCATCACATGGCCGGATGGCGGCACCACCATCTGCACCTGCATCTCCTCTCCGGCAAGGCGATTTGCCGAGGAGTTCGGTGCAGAGGCGAAGCTGGCGCCCCTGACTCCTCCAACGGCCTTCGAGCTGGACCCCGGCAGGCTTCCTCGCGGGCTGCAGCTTCGTTCGCCCCGCCGTGTCCTGCTGGCCCTGGTGGTGGCGGTTGGGGGGTTATCTCCACCGATCTCTTCACCATCACCTTCGCTCGCGCCCTCCCTCGCAAGGCTTGTTGTCAAAGGACCGACAGGTCGGTCGGGCTTCTGCCAGTGCACTCCTTTTCCCTCTTCTCCTCCCCGCCAAAAGTGCCTACGAGGAGAGGGACAAGAACGGGCATCATGGGGCACTTATCTTTTTTCAATCTAAAATGTGTAGGCAGTTGCCAAACTTTAGTTTAAATTATGTAATCTTCTCTACCCATGTTTGTGTGCTGTAAGATCTGTACTTGTTAATCAACATATTAATGAAAAAGACAAACCTTGCCTGGTACTTGTGCATGTAACATGTTCATGCAGAGGTGAAATGCCTCTATACATTCAAGTAATCAAGCTTTCCCTGTGATGCGGAGCATCCCTCGCTCATCCCCATGGACGTGTCTACATCTTCCTCAACACCATCCGGGCACATGACAAGAGCTAGAGCCAAGGCTATCGAAGATAAGGTGAACTCGCTCCTTTCCGAACTTCCTCTCTCTACTCACGAGACTTGCCTACTTCCTCATATGGACACTTTGTGTGTGATCAGTACACTGGAGGAAAGCCATGGTGCATCTACATCCATTGGACAAGGAGACGAAGCTACCAACCGCAAAGGAGAAGAAGAAGAGCTACCAGAGAAAACTCCATCCACCGGACGACCGGTCGGGACCGGACGTCCGGCGCCTGAAACCCCAGCAAGCGGACGTCCGGTCCGGCCCGGACCGGACAACCGGCCACACCTCCCAATGAAGCGGACGTCTGCCGCCAGGCGACGACCGCCCGTGAAGACCCGGAAATAATCAGGAAGACCGGTGCTAACGGACGACCGCGATCGGACGACCGCCCCTCACGGACGCTTGGTGCCCTGGACCCGAACCAAATCGGTGGAAGTCCGAAGACACCGGACGTCTGACGACACCGGACGTCCGGTCCCTCTCGAGCCACCGGACGACCGGTCCCCACGGACGTCTGCACTGTCTCACAAGATAGCTGGGAAGCCCATGTACCCCTTCACTTCGCCCCTTTTTCACTAAGACTATAAATAGAACCCCTCCTCCTCCTAGCTAGGGTAGCTTAGGTTTAGCTCATGTTTGTGTGAGAGCCTTGCTCATCCACTTGGTTACTTCTCCTCGGAGCTCAGGACCTCTTCGGAGAAGATCCCCCAAGCGGATTCAAGACCCCCTTCTAGGGTGGACCCCATCAAGACCTCCTCTCGGAGAAGAACGACTACTCGTGTATCCTTACCTTTGTTGATCTTGAATCTTGTGCCACCTTATGTGATCGGTGATCTAGCATTTGTGTGACCGATTCCTTGTTGGTTGAGTATTTCCCCTCGTTCCCCCACGTGTTTCCCTCTTGTTCTTTCGCGTGTTCTTCGTAATCCACCGTAGGATCCGCTCCAACGTGAAAGATCATACACATAGGGTTCCGCCCTACATCACCCTGGAAGGCTATCCTGCCAGATTTCTCTTGCTGCCATGGCTAGGCTTGCCGGTGCAAATCACAAAGTGGGACCAGCCCCCACCAAAACTTTTCATTAAAAGGTTATCAAGCAACCATCCCGAATCAAGCAACGTTCGAGTCAAGGGATGGGAGCAGCTAAGTTTTGAAGGGGGCGAGGTTTTCATATGCACAAGTTTCTACTTACAGAACACGTACGGATGAGAGAGAACTTATCTGTTTGGCTTGCCGGGGATCACAATCTAGACTTGTCTTCTCTTCTCTTCTTCAGGATCAAGTCCATGGTAAGAGCCTGCAACTCGGCAAATGAAAATGATGCCACATGCGATCTTATCGACATGAACATGCAATGCTCATGATGTGCTTATGCATGCATGCAATTTGTCGGGGGCCCCCAGCGCTTCATTTAGTTCTCTGTTGCTCAGGGTCTGCGCCTCGCTTTGTAATCTGAGGGGTTACATGCAACATCGGCATGCCTACAAAAAGTGGTCACGGGCAGGGCCCGACAGCCTCGCCTTCCATGTAGAACTTACGGATATGCTCAATGCTCCATGAGTTTTGCAACTGAATGCCATCCCCGGTCTCTAGATGATTGCGTGGTCCAGTGACTCGTACTACGCGGTAAGGGCCTTCCCCCTTCGGTGTCAACTTGTTTGTACCATTGGCAGACTGAACACTCCTAAGGACAAGGTTGCCTTCCTCAAAACTTCGGGCATGAACCCTGTGGCTGTGATAGTGCCGCGAGGCTTGCTAGTAGCATGCAGCACGCATAGCAGCCCGGAGACGGTTCTACTCAAGTATCATAGCGTCGTCATGCCGGTGTCGTTCTTGCGCTACTTCATCATAGGCAAGGAGTCGAGGTGACCTGTAAATGAGTTCTGTGCGGATAACTGCTTCTGCCCCATAGACTAGGGAGAAGGGAGTCTGCCCAGTAGCTTGATTTGGTGTCGTTCTGAGGGGCGAAAGAACCACCGGCAGCTCGTCGATCCATCGCCCGCCATGCTTCCGCAGCTTATCGAATGCTCTCATTTTGAGTCATCACAGCACTTCACCGTTAAGCCCTCTCGGCCTACCCATTGCTCCTTGGATGAGCAATAGAGGAAACTGAGATTTTGCTTCCGAGGGCATGAACGAATTGCATGATGGTGTGGCTCGTGAATTGGGTGCCATTGTGGGTCATGATTGAGGCGAGGGACCCACGGAACACCAACCCTTTCAAGAACTTGATAGGTGACTGCGGTCACCTTTCTCACGAGCTCCACCTCCGCCACTTTGTGAACTTCCCGACGGCGAACAAGAACTCAAAGCTCCCGATAGCACGGGGGAAGGGGCCCAAGATGTCGAGCCCCCATACTAAGAAGGGCCACGATAAAGGGATCGTCTGGAGAGCTTGGGTAGGCTGATGGATATTCTTGGAATGGAATTGGCAGGCTTCACATTTGGTGACCAAGTCAACTGCATCTTGGAGGGTCAGGGCCAAGAAAAATCCTTGCAAGAAGGCTTTTCAGCGAGCCCTCGATCCAATGTGTGAGCCATGATACCCTTGTGTATCTTTGCCAACAGCTTTGTTTCCCACTTCGCAAATGCACTTCAATTTCACACCATTGCGCCTTCTTACATGCAGGTCGTCAATCTAATTGATACATATTGGCCTCCTGCAACTCTTTCAGCTTCTTCTTGCTCTTCGAGAAGTTCTCCGCTTGGAGGAAATGGACTATGTGCCACGCCCAAGTTGGAGCCTGAGGCTCAGCAACGAGGACCAGCGGCACCTCCTCCTTCGTTGGAGCGCATTCCACAACTGCAGGGACTGGTGGTCTGGCGGGAGGGCGCAACTCAGCGATCGAAGGGGAGTTGTTCCCGCCAAGCTCTCTGTCAGGGGCCTCGGGAGGCTCTGCCGGGAGAGGCTTGCCGGAGTCTAGTTTCCTCCTCTTTCTGGCCATTGTTGCCGGGGATACGGAGGGCTGAGTCAGATGGAGAACAAATGATGTGGAGTGGAACTCCGTACAGCCGATCTTTCACGTTTGGAGAGGATCCCTACGAGGAACACGAAGAACGAGCGGAAGAACATGAGGGAGATCACGGGGGAAAACAAGAAGAACACTCAACCAACAAGAATAGATCACACATGCGCTAGATCGATGAACACAAAGAGAGATACAAGATCCGAAGTCAACAAAGGACGATACAAGAGGTAACCGATTCTTCTCCGAGAGGAGGTCTTGATGGGGTTCTTCTCCGTAAAGGAGGTCTTGAATCCAAGGGGATCGTCTCCGTAGAGGGGCCGCGGTCTCTCTCGTGGAATAGATCCGATATGGATGAGCAAAGCTCTATCTCTAATGAGCTACTATTTTGCTAACCCTAACTAGGAGGAGGGGTGATGTAGGGCGGAACCCTATGTGGACGATCTTTCACGTTTGGAGAGGATCCCTACTAGGAACACGAAGAACGAGCGGAAGAACACGAGGGAAATCACGGGGAAAACACAAGAGAATCACTCAAACCAACAAGATCAATCACACATGTGCTAAATCGATGAACACAAAGGGAGATACATGATCCAAAGTCAACAACAGACGATACAAGTGGCGGTAGCTCATCTCCAAGAGGAGGTCTTGACTCCACAAGGGATCCTAAGTAGCCAAACACCTTAGGAAATGGAAAAACCGCAAACTCAAAATCTCAAATGACAAATGTCAAATGGTGGTAGCGGAATGCGGTGGTGGTTGCGAAGGCTCAATGTGATTGCGGAAATGCAATGGTGGTTTTGGAGTACGCAATGCGGAAATGGGGTGTAAGGTGGTGAACTATACACGGTGTCGGAGTTGGAAGCATGGCCCCTAAGTAGCCTAAACACCTTAGTAGACACAACTCTCAACACAAACAAAATTGGTTTAAGTTGGGGGTTGGAAGTGTATGTTGGTCAAGCCTATGCGGAAGTGGCGGTTGTGGTTGATGAAGAAGCAACCGTCCCTAAGTAGCCAAACACCTTAGGAGACTCGAATCACAACTCAAACAACCATGAGGAACAAAATTGGTTAGGTTGCGGAAGTCGGAGGTGGAGTAGCGGAGGATGTGGTGGAAGCCCTAGGCAAAGATGCCAAAGTTCCAAAATTTTGATGGAGTCAAATGATTTTGGTGGTATTTTTGTTGGAAGGGGGATGTCAATAGCTTCAAAACGAGCTAAAGAACGTCAAAATCGGAGTTCGGATGAATTAGTTATGGACAAAACAAAAATCAGCCGAAGTTGATATCTAAAGGTAGCGAACGTCCGCTAAAGGACGGTTGTCCGGTGGCCGGACGTCCGGTCGGGTCGGAAATCCGCTATTTCAGATCGGGTTAGGTTTTCCGGTCGTCCGGTAGATGACGGACGTCCGGTCATTCCAGGGGCTCCGGACGTCCGGTAAAGTGATGATCGTCCGGTGGGTCGGGGTCAACGCGAGATGCGAGATCCGGGGCGCGATTTTGAGCGGAAAATGGAGATTTCGGGGGCAAAATTGACGAGATTTCGTGGATGAAAGATGGGGAAACTTGGGGAAATGCTAGATCCACTCGAAACCAAGCAAATCCATGGATCAAAATCAACAAAACTTCATCTAACCAACAAATCACAAAAAAAAATTGGGGCTATTTTTGGTGGGGATTTTCGAAATTGGGGAAGAACACAACAAAATCAAGCTAGAAAACATGGGGTAGGGGCTCCAAAAACGTGATCAACCTTGCTCTGATCCAAGATGATGTAGGGCGGAACCCTATGTGGACGATCTTTCACGTTTGGAGAGGATCCCTACTAGGAACACGAAGAACGAGCGGAAGAACACGAGGGAAATCACGGGGAAAACACAAGAGAATCACTCAAACCAACAAGATCAATCACACATGTGCTAAATCGATGAACACAAAGGGAGATACATGATCCAAAGTCAACAACAGACGATACAAGTGGCGGTAGCTCATCTCCAAGGGATCTTCCCGTAAAGGGGTCTTGAATCCATGGTGGATCTTCTCCGAAGAGGCCGCGGTCTCTCACGAGGAGGAGATCCGATATGGATGAGCGAAGCTCTATCTAACAATGAGCTAAATCAACGCTAACTCTAGCTAGGAGGAGGTGGAGGAGTATATATAGTCTATGTCCACGAAGGGGTAAGTGAGAGAGAGGATACATGGGCCCGGGCCCGAACACATCTTGTGAGCAGTGCAGGGGACGTCCGCTAGGGCCGGTCGTCCCAGTGGCTCGTGGGCGTCCGGACGTCCGGTAGTCTCCGGACTTCCGCTAATTCGGCTCGGGTGTTGTGGCATGGTCGTCGGTGGGGCGATCGTCACTCATTTGGGAGGTATGGCGGTCATCCGGTCTCGGACGGACGTCCGTCATTGTAACTCGGTACTTGGCGCAGTTTGCTTAGTGCTGGACGTCCGTCCCGACCGGCCGTCCGGTATCGGAGTTTCTTTGGCAGCTCTTCTTCTTGTACTTCATGGTCGGTGTCCTCGCCGTCTTGTCCATGGTCTTCCTCCTTGTTCTTGGTCATGCATAGCACATATATTTGGGGTAGTAACCATGTCTCACATGTGGAAAGTGATGGTTCGGAGAGGAGCGAGTTCACCTTGTGTCCAATGGCGTATAGTCGAGGTCTCATCTTATGTACCCTTGGGTCATGGGGAGTGGTCAAGTGGACATGGGGATGATCGTAGGATGCTCCGCATCAAGGGGGTGGTCTATTTATAGTCTAAGCCACGAAGGGGTAAGTGGGAAAGGGTTACATGGGCTTCGGCCTGAGTCTTTGCACGCAGGCAGGCCGGAAGTTCCGGGCAGGTTCCAGCCGGGTTCCGGGCTATCCAGAGAGTTGGCGCGCCCGGGGCTGGTCTGGACTCTGGGGGCCGGTGGTTCCGGGCAGGCCGGAAGGTCCGGGGGCCGGAAGTTCCAGGCAGAGGCCAGAGTTCCGGGCTTTCCAGAAGCTTGTTCCTGCTTCTTCTTCCTTCTCCTCTTCCATGCTTGGCCTTGGTCCTTGGATCCTCCATGGTCGTCTCAGTTGTACCTGAGTATATGCAAGGTCCATGCATGAGGTAGTAGCCATGTCTCACATGTGGAAAGTGACGGTTCAAGATGAGTGAGTTCACCTTGTGCCCAATGGCGTATGGTCGAGGTCTCGTCATATGTCCTCTTGGGGCTTGGAGAGTAGTCGGAGTGTACATGGGGATGAACGTGGGATGCTCCGCATCATCTCCCCTCCCTTGGGAAAGATCTGACCTCGGATCGAAAACCTCATCACCATGGAAACGGTTGTCGTGGACGGACTTGTAGTTGGACGAAGTGGAAGGCATGGCGCAATCCAAGTATTCCAAGGTGTCACCGGAGTGATAGACATGCAAAAAGAGCAAACACAAGCGACACTCGTAAATACAATGGTTAGCGCACACAAAATGTCCATCATGTAAGAATGAGTCCGTGCAACAAGATTGTTCGTGACAAAGCGCATGAAGCTTATCAAGATGATATAGGATGATATGCATCATGGGAGCAAAAACATTCATTGTGCACACAAATGTATTGTGAAAGTGATCAACGCAACCACGGTGCAAAATGATGTCATAGTGAGACGGTTTATCAATAGCATGAATATGGCAATGGATGCTCAATATGATCATGATGTATGAATATGCCATCAAGAAAGATCACAAGAAATTTGCTAAGGAAGTGTACAAGCTCATATATCATGGGTGCATGGAAACAGGTGTAACAAGACAAGCATAATAGGTGTCAATCCATGCATAGGGTGCAAACATGTGGTGAGTATGATATGTCCATCAAGCATGACATGAGGAAGCACAATCAACAAATATGTATGTGTTGGTGCAATGTGTCAAAGGAGTGTTGATGTACCAATGCTCGATGTCGTGGCATGAGTGGAGGTTCGAAGGTGCATCCAAGAAGTCCGAGCGCTCCTCAATGTGAAGGTCCATAGAGCCAATCTTCAATGTCGCTCCTCCGTTCGCGAGATCTATCATGTAGACAACAAGAAGGAAACAATAATGAAAGAGTGACCCATCCAATATCCATAATTGAGGATGGCTCAAAAGGAAGGAATTCACCTTTATGAGTTTCTCAAGAGTGTTGGAGTTGCACATCGTGTATGCCTTCACATAACCAATATGTCTCATGAAGGTACCGCCTTGTGAATCCTGCAAAATGAAAGAACATGACAACCACTCGAAAAAACAAATGAGGTTAGTGCAAATGCAACACCTATCATTCATGTGGTAAAATACCCAACAAGTGTATGCACCATGCTCATCATAAGAAAGGGAGCATTTCATAGTATGGAGGCATACGATGCAAGAACAACCAAATACAAGAGGCTCAAGTAAACAAGCATGCATCACAAGTAAAGTGTCAAAGTCTCCAAGATCAATAAGCATAGTATGGTTGCACTCAATATAAGTGGATATGAGAGAGGCAACTAATGGAGACAAGAGACAATGATCAAGATATATCATGTGAGAGGGATGAACAAATATGTCATCAACCCAAGAAAGCGAGTAATAGTGGAACATGGGTGATGCAACATAGCAAGCAATCATAGCGATCAAGTCAAGCAAGCTAGTAGTGCGAAGATGCAACATACTAGAGGGAATCATGGCAATCATGTCATGTGTGCAAATAGTGGGCATGAGTAATTCACATGACATAGCACAAACATGAAAGCAAGATATGAGGACAATAGCATGAATGTATTGGTGAGAAGCCATACGTAGGTAGCAACGGGGCATCATGACTCTCCCAACACAACAAGCATCAATAGCATGGGGCACAAAAAATCAAGGCAATACCTACTAGTATCTCCACCAAGCATGCAAATACACATAGAATTATCATAATGGTGAATCATGGGTAGATGCAAGCAAGGGTCACAATTGCATGGCAAAGGTACAGGAGTAAAAATAACATGCAAAGTGAACACTGGAAAATGAGCATAAGGTGACAAGTGGTAAATAGCCCATAGCCGTGTGAGAGACAAGTAAAAGAGATGTGCGTAGTCCTTGCGCAAAAGGAATGGTGGGAATGATAGTCCACGGGATCCCAAGTCATCGTTGCTCTCAAGAGCTCGTTTCGTCAACTCTTGGGATTGAGAGGTTGACGATTATACGTGAGTACCTACACAAAACAAAGACAAAGGGAAAATTGTGTAAAAGCGTGGTAGATGTACCGATGTAGGGCGGAACCTCACGTGGACGATCTTTCACGTTGGAGCGGATCCTACGGGGAATCACGAAGAACACGCGGAAGAACAAGAGGGAAACACGGAGGAAACGAGAGAGAAATCACTAAACCGACAAGGGATCAATCACACAAATGCTAGATCACCGATCACATAGAGTGGCACAAGATTCAAGATCAACAAAGGTAAGATACAAACGGTAACCGTTCTTCTCCGTGAGGAGGCCTTGAGGGGTCCACCCTAGAAGGGGGTCTTGAATCCGCTTGGGGGGATCTTCTCAGGAGAGGTCCACGATCTCGGTGGAGAAGTAGCCAAGTGGATGAGCAAAGGCTCTCACACAAGAATATGAGCTAATCCAATGCTAACCCTAGAAAGAGGAAAGGGAATAAGTATATATAGTCTCGGGCGAAGGGGTACAAGGGACAAGGCCACGAGGCATCACAGCAGGGGGGAGGCCGGACGTCCGGGTGTCGGGCGGATGTCAAGCTTTCCCAAGACGCCGGATGTCCGGACTAGGGGGCGGATGTCCGTCAAGGGTCTTCCAAACGCAATCGGTGATGGGGGCCGGATTCGGGCGAGGGGCCAATATCCGGGCTTCGGAAGAGCCGGAGGTCCAGCCAAGGGCGGATGTCCGGCCGGGCGACTGCTTCAAATTAATCGGAAAGGGGCGCGGATTTCGGGGGCCCGTTATCCGGCCGGGGCGGATGTCCGCCCTGGAGACATGGGCAGATGGGATCCTGTTGAGGTAGAAGCTCCAGGGCCGGATGTCCGGGCCATGGCCGGATGTCCGGGGCCCGGAAGGTGTTCTTGGCCTTCTCCGTTGGTTCTCTTCATCCGCGGACTTGGTGGCTTGTCCATCTTCACGTGTGTCCCTGGAGGTTCCCTTGACACCTAATCATGCATAGCATATCGGACTTAGGTAGTAGCCATGTCTCGAGAGGATCATATGCGATATCAATAAGGAAAGAGGTCACCTCGTTCTCGAGAGCTCTAGCTCTAGCTCGTGTCATGGGTCCTCTTGGCTCTTGATGAGACGGTTGTAAGTCCATGGGGATGATCGTGGGATGCTCCGCATCATCTGGCCCCCTTGGGAGAGATCCGACCTCGGATCAAAAGCTTCATCTCCATGGAATGGTGCGAGGTCCTTGACGTTGAAGATGTCGCTCACGTTGTATTTGTCTCGAGGTAGGTCGATCTTGTAGGCGTTGTCGTTGTAGCGTGCTAGCACCTTGAAAGGTCCATCGGCTCGAGGGAGAAGCTTGGACTTGCGTTCTTTGGGGAAGCGGTCCTTGCGAAGGTGTAGCCACACGAGATCACCGATGTTGAAGATGATGGGTTGCTTGTTGGCGTTGAGCTTGTTTGCTTGACGTTGTACTTGGCGCTCAATGGTGTGCCTTGTGTCTTCGTGCATCTTCTTGATGTAGCTTGCTCGTTCAGTTGCATCCATGTTGGTGCGCTCTTGGAGAGGAAGAGGTAGAATGTCCAATGGGGACAACGGGTTGAAACCGTAGACGACCTCGAAGGGGACTTGCCGGTAGTTGAGTGTCTTGCACGATTGTAGGCGATTTCGGCGATGGGTAGACATGCTTCCCATTCCTTGATGTTCTTCTTTATCAAGACGCGAAGTAGAGTGGATAGTGTGCGGTACGTCACCTCCGTTTGGCCATCGGTTTGAGGATGGTATGCCGAGGAGAACAAGAGCTTGATTCCGAGCTTGGCGCATAGGGTCTTCCAAAAGTAACTCAAGAACTTGACGTCACGATCGGAGACGATTGTCTTTGGTACACCATGGAGTCGCAAGATTTCCCTACAAAAGAGATTGGCAACATGTGAAGCATCGTCTATCTTGTTGCAAGGTATGAAATGTGCCATCTTAGAAAATCTATCCACAACAACAAAGACGGAATCCTTGCCATTTTGAGTCCTAGGCAAACCGAGTACAAAATCCATACTAATGTCTTCCCATGGTTTATATGGAATTGGAAGGGCATGTAAAGACCATGAGATTGGGCTTTAGACTTAGCTTTGACATGTGTAGCATCGGTTGGTGAAGCGTGAGACGTGGCGGAACATCTTGGGCCAAAAGTAGTTGTTGGAGAGCGTGGCGAATGTCTTGTCGCGTCCAAAGTGTCCCATGAGTCCGCCTCCATGAGCCTCTTGCAAAAGGAGCAAACGAAGAGAAGACTGGAATGCAAAGTTTGTTAGCTCTCATAAGATAACCATCCTTGATGTAATATTGTTCCCAAGACATATCGCCAAACACTTAGCATAAGGAGAAGCAAAAGATGGATCATGCTCATACAAGTCTTTTATATGTTCAAAGCCAATAACATTCAACTCAAGTTGAGTGACAAGCATGCATATGCGTGAAAGCGCGTCGGCAACTACATTTTCTTTACCCTTAATGTACTTGATCACATAATGAAAAGATTCAATGAATTCACTCCATTTGGCATGACGCTTGTTCAATTTAGTTTGACCTTTGAGGTACTTAAGCGTTTCATGATCGGTATGGATGACAAACTCATGAGGTCTAAGGTAATGTTCCCAAACATGTAGCACACGCACTAAAGCATACAATTCTTTGTCATAGATGGGATAATTAAGTTGAGCACCAGAGAGTTTTTCACTAAAATAAGCAATGGCTCGTTTTTCTTGCATCAAAACTCCGCCAATTCCGGTACCACTTGCATCACAATGAACCTCAAAAGTTTTTTCAAAATTGGGCAAAGCAAGCATCGGAGCATGAGTAAGCAAAGACTTGAGCTCATTGAAAGCGGTTGATTGCAAAGTTCCCCAAACAAAGGGAGTATTCTTCTTGCTCAAAGCATGCAAAGGAGCGGCAATTGTGCTAAAATCTTTCACAAAGCGACGATAGAAACCCGCAAGACCAAGAAAACTTCACACTTGTTGCAAATTGGTGGGTTGGGGCCAAGTTTTAATTGCTTCAATTTTAGATTCATCAACATGGACACCCTTTTAGGAAACTACAAAACCCAAGAAAACCACTTTGTCAACTCCAAAAGTGCATTTTTCAAGTTTGCATAAAGGCTTTCCTTCGAAGAGTTTGCAACACAGATTTTACATGTTTGATGTGCTCTTTCATGGTTTTGCTAAACACAAGAATATAATAAAAGTAAACCACAACAAAGACTCCAATATAATGACGAAGCACATGATGCATAAGACGCACAAAAGTACCGGGAGCTTCCGAAAGACCAATAGGCATCACTAACCATTCATATAATCCAAATTTGGTTTTGAAAGCAGTTTTCCATTCATCACCCTCTTGTATGCGGATTTGATAATAGCCACTTTTAAGATCAATTTTTGAGAAAAAGTTGGCTCCACTAAGTTCATCAAGCATGTCATCTAAGCGAGGAATGGGATGCCTATATCGAACGATAATAGCATTGATAGGTCTACAATCGGAGCACAAGCGGAAACTTCCATCGGGCTTAGGCACAAGAATAACGGGAACGGCACAAGGGCTTAAGCTTTCACGCATTACATGACCGTTGTCGATGTGTTGTTGTACTTGCCGTTGAATCTCCTTGGTTTCTTCCGGATTGACTCGGTATGGAGCTTTGTTTGGTAGAGGTGCTCCAGGGATGAGGTCAATTCGATGCTCTATCCCTCGAAGAGGAGGTAGACCCGGAGGTAGCTCATCGGGAAAAACATCTTGAAATTCCTGCAAAATAGATTGAAACACCAAAGGTAGCTCGTGAATGGTGTTAGTTTTGGTTCTCCATCCTTGCACACAAGGACAAAGTGCATCACACTCGATGGGTTCTCACACACTTCTCTCATCTCACTTTTGGTGGCAAATAGAATGAGGTTTTTCTCTCTAGGCGAAGAGTCGCTCAAATTTGGCTTGTGGCTCTCACTCACTTTTGGGTGGATCACTTTCTCACTCTTTTCTCTATGATGTGTGGCTTGCTTATCGGCTATCACTTGAGTAGGAGACATAGGTCGTAGCACATATTCCTTCCCTTTCATCTTGAAGCTATAGTGATTGGTGCGCCCATTGTGGATGACACCACGGTCGAATTGCCATGGTCGACCTAGAAGTAGGTGGCAAACGGTCATTGGGACCACATCACATTCCAATGTGTCTTCATAAGCACCAATTTTGAAGGAGACTTGGACCGTATGCTCGACTCAGTATAGTGCCGGAGTCACTTAGCCATTGAACCTTGTAGGGTGCGGGTGCTTCCTCTTGACCAATTGGAGCTTGGAGCATAGTTCTTCACTTGCCACGTTGTGGCAACTACCTCCATCGATGATGACCTTGATGGACCGTCCATTGATGCGGCTTTTGTGTGGAAGATGTGGCATCGTTGGTCTTCTTCTTGTTGATGTTGAAGAGTCAAGACCTTGGAGACAACGAGGGCGGGCTCGAATCCTCATCACAAAAGACTTGATGATCTTCTTCTTCGTTCACTTGCGGTGCATGGCCACTTGCTCAAGAGCTTCCATCTCCTCTTCACTCATGGAGTCATATGTGCCATCGTCGTTGAGGATCATGGTGCGCTTGTTGGTGCATTCAGATGACTTGTGGCCTCGGCCGCCGCAAGTGAAACACTTGAAGGAGCTTGTCTTGATGGTCTCATCGGTCTGAGTAGAGGATGAAGCACGCGGCTTGATGTTGCTTGTAGTAGGAGGAGGACGACTTGAGCTTGTCGAAGTCTTCTTGTAACTTGACTTGTCGTCGCTTTCTTGAAGAAAGTTTGGTTGATGTAGATGTTGAAGGAGTCGTTGACGCTTGGTTGTTGGAGAAGCCGTAGGTCTTGGATGAGTACTTGGCGTACTTGAAGTCATCTTGTACTTGGCGTTCCGCCTTTGTAGCTTGATGCACGAGCTCAATGAGGGATGAGTATGGTTGGAAGTCGGCGATCTTCTTGATGGGATGATTGAGTCCATTCAAGAAACATGCCATAGTTTGCTCATCATCTTCCTTGACATTGGCTCGAATCATGGCTATCTCCATTTCCTTGTAATATTCTTCAACGCTCTTTGTTCCTTGCTTGAGTAGTTGGAGTTTCTTGAAGAGGTCGCGGTTGTAGTAGGTTGGCACAAAACGTGCTTGCATGACATCCTTCATTTGAGCCCAAGTGGTGATTGGAGGTTCACCTCTTGCTTGTCGTCGCTCAATGATTTGTTCCCACCATATGAGCACATAGTCTTGGAACTCAAGTGATGCCATAGCAATTTTCTTTGCTTCATCGTAGTTGTGCAAGCGAAAGATTTTGTCAACCTTCAATGCCCATGAGAGGTAGTCTTCGGGGTCATTGCTTCCATTGAACTTGGGCATGGTGAATTTTAGCTTGCCGTAGCGTTGCTCTTCATTGTGTTGTTGGCGATGTTGATGATGACCTTTTTGGCATGGATTGTATTCGTCTTCATGTTGCTCTTGGCGCGGATGAAGACCATGATCAACTTGCCCTTGTTGAACTTGAGGTTGAGGTGGAGCTTGACGAGCTTGTGGAGGAGCTTGAGGAACTTGTCGTTGTGCATGAGGTTGGTAGTTCCTCTCTTGGATTTCTTCTCGAAGGGCTTCCTCTTGATTGCGCTTCGGCGGTTGCGGTTGGCGAAGGCTCTACTTGATTCTTGAAGGGCACGTTGCGCCTCAAGAGCTTGCGCCTCACGTTGTTGTTGTTGAAGACGTTGAGCCTTGGCGTCTTGTTCGTCTTGGTGAAGACGTGCTCGTTCTTCCTCTTGTTGACGATTTAAGACGTTGTCGTTCTTGAGCTTGAGCAAAAGCCTTTTGATTAGATTGAGGACGAGGAACTTGATCATCAACTTGCTCTTGTGAATGCTTGACATGTAGCGGGTTGCGAGATGCATGACGGTCTTGGCGCTGCTCGTCGAAGAGTGTTCGATGACGGTGTACTTGAGTCGTAGAAGGTGTCGTCGGAATGTCGACTCGAGCGGCTCCGTCTTGATGATGAAGAAGTTGAATGATGCCGGTTTCTCATCAACGCGCGGATCTCGGCCCATTCTTGCATCATTCTCTTGCTTGTGAGCCTCGAACTTGTTGTCGAAGTAGTCTCTTGTACGTTGCTCGGAGAGTCGCAAGTCGGTGGCGAGGTTGTCGATGCGGTCGCTCATTGCTTGTTGTTCTTAGTGCAATGCTCAAGTAGCACCAAATAGGTGGTTCTTGGTGACATATGATGTCGTCATCTTGCTCGTTGAAGAGTGGGTTGGTAGAAGAACTTGGCCTATCCATCATTCCAAGCGAAATGTGAGTGGTAGAACGGAAAAGAACTTATACCAATGTACCTTTGACCGATGTTGAAGATGAATCAAGTTCACTCAAATGCGGACAATGAAATAACACTCTTGGTACCGATTCTTGTCGGTTCTCACACCTACACAAGTAAAAGCTTTATGGTGGAGCTCGGTTAGGATGGTGGCACAAAATTTGATGCAATTGTAAGTGAGACTCAATAAAGTTGGAAATGATTCACAAATTTGCAAATGCAACAAGTAGACCACTAGCAAGATAAGGTACACGGGAACACACACGCAAAAGATAATATGGGGTTATGCAACCAAGGATGAGCCAAAATGTGGAATTCACCAAGATGCTCTTGTTGCACAACACTAGAGAGACGCTAGCACGATTGCACAATAGGCGGATACGAACTTGTGCACAACCTACTAAGCAAAATGCAACGACTTCTACCCAAGTATGCTATATGTATGGTGTTTTGATGTGTTGATCCAAGATGATCAAGTATGACAATCTTAATGTTGTATGATGCTATGGTTCTTGCTCATAAGCTCTTTGCTTATCTTCCTCTCTTTGCTTAAAAGCTTGAATGGCTCTTTCTCTTTTGAGCTCTTTCTCATGCAAAACTTCACGAACCAAGATAGCAAATGTGTATGCGATGACAACTTTGTGACACACAAGTTGATGGTGAGATATGCACCACTTTGGTATGGTATGTATGCTATGGAGTATGATCACTAATGTGCACAAGTCACATTGCCGGCAATACTCAATGGCTAGTCTCGATGGGTAAGCAACGCAAAAGATGGGTTATGATGGTTATCAATGCAATTGCAAGTAATGTCAAAGGTGTCGACGATGTTACCGTCCTTGACGAAGATGAGCGGTGGTGATGTTGATGTTGAACCGTACCTAGATAGCCGAAACACAAAAGGATACGGAAAACCCCAACTCAACTTCTCAAGGCAAAATTTGGCAACGTTGTCGGAATTGGAAGTGGGAAAGGCTAAGGTGGTGTTATGCGGAAGTGGTGGAGGTACGTGGAAGTGTACGTGGGCACGGGACAAAATTTGGCGAAAGTTAGGCGGTGATCGGGTGGTGGAAGGGATTGTTGTTACGGGCGGAAATCCGGGCCGGAAGCCGGATGTCCGGGCGCCGGATGTCCGGGCTGATCGGGCGGATGTCCGGCTGCCGGATGTCCGGGCTGTTTCGGCCGGATGTCCTGCTCGATGAACACCAGCGGGAAGGTGGGAACCGGGGCAAAATTCATGGATTTTGTGGATGGAAATTGTGGAAATGGTGGGAGAAAGCTAGATCTACCTGCAACATACGAAATCCATGGATCAAATCCAACAAAACTTCATCACACGAACAAATCACAAAAATTTTTGGGGCTATTTTTGTGGGGATTTTCGGATTTAGGACAAAAAAAAACAAAATCAAGCTAGAAAAAGAGGGGTAGGGGCTCCAATAACGTGATCAACGTGGCTCATGATACCATTGATGATGTAGGGCGGAACCCTACGTGGACGATCTTTCACATTGGAGAGGATCCTACGGGGAATCACGAAGAACACGCGGAAGAACAAGAGGGAAACACGGAGGAAACGAGAGAGAAATCACTAAACCGACAAGGGATCAATCACACAAATGCTAGATCACCGATCACATAGAGTGGCACAAGATTCAAGATCAACAAAGGTAAGATACAAGCGGTAACCGTTCTTCTCCGTGAGGAGGCCTTGAGGGGTCCACCCTAGAAGGGGTCTTGAATCCGCTTGGGGATCTTCTCGGAGAGGTCCCGATCTCGGTGGAGAAGTAGCCAAGTGGATGAGCAAAGGCTCTCACACAAAGAATATGAGCTAATCCAATGCTAACCCTAGAAAGAGGAAAGGGAATAAGTATATATAGTCTCGGCGAAGGGTACAAGGGACAAGGCCACGAGGCATCACTTGTATGACGAGGAGGCCGGACGTCCAAGGCGTCGGGCGGATGTCCCAAGCTTTCGAGACGCGGATGTCCGGACTAGGGGCGGATGTCCGGCTGGCGAAGGGTCTTCCAAACGCAATCGGTGATGGGGGCGGATTTCGGCGAGGGCCGGATATCCGGCTTCGGAAGAGCCGGATGTCCGGCCAAGGGCCGGATGTCCGGCCGGGCGACTGCTTCAGCCGAATCGGGAAAGGGGCGCCGGATTGAGTGGGGCCGGATATCCGGCCGGGGGCGGATGTCCGCCCCGAGACATGGCCAGATGGGATCCTGTTGAGGTAGAAGCTCAGGGCGGATGTCCGGGGCCATGGCCGGATGTCCGGCCCGGAAGGTGTTCTTGGCCTTCTCCGTTGGTTCTCTTCATCCACGGACTTGGTGGCTTGTCCATCTTCACGTGTGTCCTCGGGAGGTTCCCTTGACACCTAATCATGCATAGCATATCGGACTTAGGTAGTAGCCATGTCTCGAGAGGATCATATGCGATATCAATAAGGAAAGAGGTCACCTCGTTCTCGAGAGCTCTAGCTCTAGCTCGTGTCATGGGTCCTCTTGGCTCTTGATGAGACGGTTGTAAGTCCATGGGGATGATCGTGGGATGCTCCGCATCATGTACGCATCATCCATCCTGATGCATACGTGCTTGTGTTGGTTAGCACCAAATATCCAATGCTCAAATAAATGAGATGCGTGATATAGAAACATGTCATCCATCATGATAGGTTTGTCGTTATGTATATCATAATGGAGACTCAAATTGTGTAATGCATCATGAGAAATATGTAGAGCATTGTTATTCATGGAATGCATATGGTGCACGCATAATTATGGGAATCATGCAAAGCATGGAATGTATCAAAATCTCCTAATATATATGAGGAAACTATGGGGGTCTCCTCATGAGCATTAATGGAAACATCACATGGAGAATATTGACAACATCCAAAACAATGCATATTTGGAACAATGTGATCATGGCATGGTATAGTAGATGAATTGTGCAAATCATGCAAAGGAAGCATGGCAATATCATCACATGAAAAACAAAAGCCGATGACCATCATCTTGTCATCTATGCCATAAGTGCAAATGGGATTTATTTTAATGGGGCATGCATAGTTACTATGTTGAGATTGAAATGATGTAATATGGGAGATCTCACTCATAGCATATGACAAGTTTAATGGATTGTCAAACATGATGTGACCAATAGAATTTTCACATGATATCCTGTGGAGCATAGCATCACAACTAGACAATTCAACATTCTCATCATCATATCCATCATAAATAGGTAAGTCATGACATGAAGAAGTCGCACTAGCATGAAGCATGGGAATAGGTGGATCAACATCATGCAAGCAATCGATGTCAAGATAGTCCACTAGTGGGACAAGAGAAGTACCATCACTTGGAAGGTCGCTCATGTGTTGTAGGTGAGGTGTTGAAGACCAAGTTGTGGTCAACTTCATCTTGATGGAACCATGTGGAGGGTGCATCATCGTCCACCATGGCCATCGGTGTCTCCATTGGAGGTATGGACTCATCGAGGGTAGGCATGTCGTCATGTAGGAGACCTAGCACCAAAGAAGAAAACACACTAGGAGTAGAGGGTAAGTCGTTAGAAATCATAGTGGCCTCACATGCCGTCTCAACTACCTCACTCACTACGTGTTGTGGCTCACTCACTCCCTCAAGAATGCACTCAATCATATGGTTGGTGGAGTCACTCAAATGGCTCTCAACCTCACATAGGATGTGTGGCATGCTCTCAAGTGTGGGACTAGTGGTGGTCACACTCATCCTCTCATAGGAAATGCACTCAACGTCATATAGGGTGGAGTCACTTATCTCACTCATGGGTTGGTGGCTCTCCTCACATGGCAATTGGGTCATCTCATGATATGTGGGTGTCGGAGAGATGTTGGTGCAAATGTCTCCATGCTCAACTCCTATCGCCGCCTTGGTTGAAGGGATAGTCCCATTGATGCGGAGCATCCCACGTTCATCCCCATGTACACTCCGACTACTCTCCAAACCCCAAGTGGACATATCACGAGACCTCGAACATACGCCATTGGACACAAGGTGAACTCGCTCCTCTCCGAACCATCACTTTCCACATGTGAGATATGGCTACTACCTCCAACGTTAGTTCTATGCATGATCAGGTACTTGGTGGAAAGCCACGAAGTCACTACATCCAACGGAACAGCTAGCGAGGACGCCAAGTACAAGGACCGAGAGAAGAAGCTGCGCGAAGCTACAGCCACCGGACGACCGGCCCAGCCCGGACGTCCGGCCCCTAAGGACCCGAGCCGAATCTACGGACGACCGGAGCCACCGGACGTCCGACGACTCCGAGCGCCCGGACGACCGCCAGACACCGGACGTCCGTCACTTTCCAGCGCCCGGACGACCTACGCCAACAGGACGTCCGACACCACCTGTCCAGAGCCAAAACGCCGGACGTCCGACATGCACCGGACGACCGGACCCTCGCGAGCCACCGGACGTCTGGTACCTGTCGGACGTCCGACGCCTGTGCGCCCGCCCGTGTGTTGGGCCGAAGCCACTTACCCTTCCATTCGCCTGGACTATATGATGAGGACATCAATACCATTGTTACACCCACAACCCCTGCTGCTATACATACTGGACCAATTACTAGAGCTCGCGCACGCCAATTGAATTATCAGGTACTTTCGTTTCTTGGTAACGATTCCAATGTTCATGAGAATATGATGCTGCCTAAATTGGATACATTTGTTTTGCTTACAAATGAAGGGCCTACCATGGACAAGAAAGATGAACCTTGGAGCAAGTTCAAGCATGGAGATGTTGGCATGCTAAGGGAAACAAGAACGGAGTTACAAGTGATGATTCCAGGACTTTGAAGCCACCCTAATGAGAGCATGAGGCCTTGGATGAAATATACAAGATGCCACTTCATAATATTCGTCCATAGGCTATTCTAGGTGCTGCGTCACCTTATTATTGGGCCAGGCCCATGTAATTTCGAAATACTTAAGTGTAGGCTGTTTTTAGAGTCCGTATGTGTGGGAAACAAGAGTTAGGGTTGGTTTGGACCCCTCCCTCAAGGGCCACGAAATTCCCTCCTCTTTCTCCATATATACAGCCCTTAGGGCGTCGTTTAGACTTTGGGTTTTGTTTAGATCAAAAGTTCGCCATAGCTGCAACTTCACAGATTTCGTTTGTGTTCAACGACCGGACCAAGGCGCCTCTGAACCCCACCTTCATTAATAAAGCTTTCCTCTTATATTCGCAATATCCAGATTGCAATCTTAGTTTCTTGCTTGTTCTTCGTTTGCTCGCAGGAAAGAGGCCCTCGTGGTCAGGTTGATCGTGCTCCGGCGTGGTCAATAACCCTCGGAAGTTGGTTTAGCGATTGCTAAGGCGCCGACGTCTCACACGTGACGTGGTCGGATCACAAGCTCGACTCCCACGTAAACGATAGCCACCATCTCATCGAAACATCGGGACACCTTTGCCTCTATCACTATATATACTCCTCCACCTCCTCCTAGTTAGGGTTAGCATTGATTTAGCTCATTGTTAGATAGAGCTTCGCTCATCCATATCGGATCTCCTCCTCGTGAGAGACCGCGGCCTCTTCGGAGAAGATCCACCATGGATTCAAGACCCCTTCTGGGAAGATCCTCGTGGATTCAAGACCTCCTCTCGTAGATGAGCTACCGCCACTTGTATCGCTCGTTGTTGACTTTGGATCATGTATCTCCTTTTGTGTTCATCGATCTCGCACATGTGTGATTGAGCTGGTTGGTTTGAGTGAGTCTCTTGTGCTGTCCCCGTGATTTCCCTCGTGTTCTTCCGCTCATTCTTCGTGTTCCTCGTAGGGATCCTCTCCAAACGTGAAAGATCGTCCACATAGGGTTCCGCCCTACATCATCTTGGTATCATGAGCCACGTTGATCACGTTCTTGGAGCTCCTACCCCGTGTTTTCTAGCTTGATTTTGTTGTTTTCGTCCTAAATCCGAAAATCCCCACCAAAAATAGCCCCAATTTTGTTTTTGTGATTTGTTTGTTTTGATGATGTTTTGTTGATTTTGATCCATGGATTTGCTTGGTTTCGAGTGGATCTAGCATCTCCCCAAGTTTCCCCATCTTTTATCCACGAAATCTCGTCAATTTTTACCCCGAAATCTCCATTTTCTGGTCAAAATCGCGCCCCGGATCACGGATTCGCGTTGACCCCGACCCACCGGACGACCTCGTTTTACGGACGTCCGGAGCCCCAGGAACAACCGGACGTCCGACCTTTTCGGACGACCGGAACCCCTATCCCGAACCGAATTCTGGATTTCGACTTTCCGGACGTCAGAATCTGTAGTTTCAGACTTCGGCTGATTTTTTTTTGTCCATAACTAATTCATCCAGACTCCGATTTTCGTGTTCTTTAGCTCGTTGAAAAGCTATTGACATCCCCCTTCCAACAAAAATACCACCAAAACCATTTGACTCCATCAAATTTTGTGAAATTTGACATCCTTGCCTAGGGCTTCCACCACATCATCCGCTACACCACCACCGACTTCCGCAACCTAACCAATTTTGTTCCTCATGGTTGTTTGAGTTGTGATTCGAGTCTCCTAAGGTGTTTCGGCTACTTAGGGAAGGTTGCTTCTTCATCAACCACCACAGCCACTTCCCCATAGGCATGACCACCACCATACACTTCCACCACCCCCAACTTAACCCAATTTTGTTTGTGTTGTGAGTTGTGTCTCCTAAGGTGTTTCGACTACTTAGGGACCGTGCTTCCAACTCCGACACTGTGTATAGTCCACCATCTTACCCTCCACTTCCGCATTGCGTACAACAAAACCCTAATGAGAGCATGAGGCCTTGGACGAAATATACAAGATGCCACTTCATAATATTCGTCCATAGGCTATTCTAGGTGATGCGTCACCTTATTATTGGGCCAGGCCCATGTAATTTCGAAATACTTAAGTGTAGGCTGTTTTTAGAGTCCGTATGTGGGGAAACAAGAGTTAGGGTTGGTTTGGACCCTCCCTCAAGGGCCACGAAATTCCCTCCTCTTTCTCCATATATACAGCCCTTAGGGCGTCGTTTAGACTTTGGGTTTTGTTTAGATTAAAAAGTTCGCCATAGCTGCAACTTTATGCATTTCGCTTGTGTTCAACGACTGACAAAGGCGTCCACAGAACCCCACCTTGATCAATAAAGCTTTCATCTTATATTTGCAATATCCAGATTGCAATCTCAGTTTCTTGCTTGTTCTTCGTTTTCTCGCAGGAAATGCACCCTCGTGGTCGAGTTGATCGTGCTCGGCGTGGTCAATAACCTCTCGGAGTTGGTTTAGCGATTGCTAAGGCGCCGACGTCTCGCCGACTGACGTAGTCGGATCGTCAAGGTCGACTCCCACGAAACGATAGCCACCATCTCATCGAAACATCGGGACACCTTTGCCTCTATCAAGTGGTATCAGATTTTCAGGTTGCTCGGTGAGATCTTACAGTTTTTCGTATATTAGATCGAGTCTGTTCTTCATACCTAAAGTCCACGAAAAAGCCACAAAAAAAAATTAGGATTAGTTCATCATATCCGAACCAATCTGAGCCTTCGCATAATCTTTTTAGGGTTTTTGCTTTGTTGAATTTGCGGTTGCATCGTCGTGTCAAGTTGCTGGTCTTAGAGTCTAGTCTTTTAGAGTTTCGAAGTTACGGTCATAAGTTGTCACGCCGCCGCACCATCATCATCGCCTTGCCATCTACCACCCTTCTTATCCACCACCAATCCGTATCCATATACCACCACCAATCCGTAGCCATATACCACCACCGCTACCATATACCACCACCGCTGCCATATACCACCACCATATATCCACCACCAATCCGAAGTTCTTCGCATATTAGGTTTGTTTTCGAGATCCATCTAAATTCGATTCGTGTTTCCTTGCTGCGTAGGTTTCGAAAAAAAGAGTCCGAAACCACCCTCCGTTTAGGCCCAAAATTTTCCGAAAACGCACTTGTCGAAAAATTTTCCGGCTATCCTATTTTTAGGTGTTTCTAAGCGTATTGAGACGATCGCCATTATAGAAAGTTTTTTTGACCTGCTTCAGCTTTTTGGGTCCGGCAAATAAAAAAAAATTGTCAAAACATTTCGTACCCATCCTGTCAGTTTGACCTGGGAAGAGTTTTGAGACACTCGCCATTATAGTGATTTTTCGCAAAAAAAAAAAAAGAGCAGCGCAAAAATAAAAAGCAGCACAAAAAAAAAGAGCGAAAAGAAAATTCCAGATGTTTCCGTGCAGCGCCGTGATTTTGTTAGTGTTCTAGGCTCGCGTCTCTAGCACGGTCTAGCCTAGGACCAGCACAGTACCGTCGTTGAGCGTTTATTCAACTTTGCATCTCTGAATTGATTATTCTTGACCCTTTTTGCTACCATATTATAAGCCTTCCCAGCTCCACATACATCTACATCGTATGCTTGACTCTCCTCGTAATCGCTCTATCCAAGCTTTGAGAGTTTTGACTACATCGGTAGCCGATCATCACCTTCTTTGGGTAAGAACTGGTAAGAATTTGAGATTTGCTTGACGGATTTGTGACCGCCCACCACACCACCACCACCACTTCCTAGTAGTCTGTCGAATCATATTCTTGTGTGTTTCTATTGTCGCTAACCATGGCAGGATCACAAGCCGACGAGACAGATCGGGAGAACATGACAAACAAAGCGCTACATGATAAGTTTCAACAAATGATGAGTTGATAGAGGCAAAGGTGTCCCGTCTTTCGATGAGATGTTGGTTTTCGCTTTGGAGGAAGTCGACTTTGACGATCCGACTATGAACGTGCGAGGACGTCGCGCCTTAGCAATCGCTAAACCAGCTCCGAGAGGTTATTGACCACGCCGGAGCACGATCAACCTGACCACGAGGGTCTGTTTCCTGCGAGCAAACGAAGAACAAGCAAGAAACTGAGATTGCAATCTGGATATTGCGAATATAAGATGAAAACTTTATTGATCAAGGTGGGGTTCTGTGACGCCTTTGTCTGGTCGTTGAATACAAACGGCACGCGAAGTTGCAGCTATGGCGAACTTTTAATCTAAACAAAACCCAAAGTCTAAACGACGCCTAAGGGCTGTATATATGGAGGAAGAGGAGGGAATTTCGTGGCCCTTGAGGGAGGGTCCAAACCAACCCTAACTCTTGTTTCCCCACACATACGGACTCTAAAAACAGCCTATACTTAAGTATTTCGAAATTACATGGGCCTGGCCCAATAATAAGGTGACGCAGCACCTAGAATAGCCTATGGACGAATATTATGAAGTGGCATCTTGTATATTTCGTCCAAGGCCTCATGCTCTCATTAGGGTGGCTTCAAAGTCCTGGAATCATCACTTGTAACTCCGTTCTTGTTCCCCTTGCGCATGCCAACATTTCCAAGCTTGAACTTGCTCCAAGGTTCATCTTTCTTGTCCATGGTAGGCCCTTCATTTGTAAGCAAAACAAATGTATCCAATTTAGGCAGCATCATATTCTCATGAACATTGGAATCGTTACCAAGAAACGAAATTACATGATAATTCAATTGGCGTGCGCGAGCTCTAGTAATTGGTCCAGTATGTATAGCAGCAGGGGCTGTGGGTGTAACAATGGTATTGATGTCCTCATCATCCTCCCCTTCTTGAAATGAAGTCTTCCTCGACGGAAGCTCATGTTCCTCACCCAAATAAGGCTTCAAATCTGCAATGTTAAAAGTGGGACTAACCCCAAAATCTGCAGGCAGCTCAAGTTTATATGCATTATCATTTATTTTCTCTAACACCTTAAATGGACCATCAAGACGTGGCATTAGCTTTGATTTATGCAAATTAGGAAACCTATCCTTACGCAAATGTAATCAAACAAGATCTCCGGTGCAAAAGACAACATGTTTTCTACCCTTATCTCCAGCAAGTTTATATTTAGCATTCATACGCTCAATGTTTTCCTTAGTTAACTCATGCATTTTTAAAATCAATTCAGCACGTTCTTTAGCATCAAAATTAACCTTCTCCGAAGATGGAAGAGGCAACAAATCAATAGGTGCACGAGGTAGGAAGCCATACACAATTTCAAAAGGGCACATCTTAGTAGTAGAATGCAATGAACGATTATAAGCAAATTCAATATGAGGCAAGCATTCTTCCCACATTTTCTTATTATTCTTCAAAACAGCCCTAAGCATAGTAGACAATGTTCTATTGACTACTTCAGTTTGTCCATCAGTTTGGGGGTGACAAGTAGTACTAAAAGCAGTTTAGTCCCCAACTTAGCCCATAAACATCTCCAAAAGTGGCTAAGAAATTTAGTATCACGATCTGAAACAATAGTATTTGGCACACCATGCAAGCGAATAATTTCACGAAAGAACAAATCAGCAACATTAACAAAGATCATCGCTTTTATGACATGGTATAAAGTGTGCCATTTTCGAGAATCTATCCACGACAACAAATATGCTATCCCTCCCTTCTTTGTTCGAGGTAAACCTAAAACAAAGTCCATAGATATATCCTCCCAAGGAACACTAGGTACAGTGCAAAGGCATATATAAACCATAAAGATTGTGTCGTGACTTAGCTTTTTGACATGTAGTGCAAATGAGCAACAAAACGCTCAACATCCCGTCTCATCTTTGGCCAAAAGAAATGTGTAGCAAGTATATCCTCCGTCCTTCTTCACGCCAAAGTGTCCCATTAATCCTCCTCCATGCGCCTCCTGCAACAACAAAAGACGCAACAGAGCTAGCAGGAATGCATAGCTTGTTAGCACGGAACACAAAACCATCATTAATAACGAACTTGTTCCATGTTCTTCCTTCTTTACAATTCTGCATTACATCTTTAAAATCAGCATCATGCACATATTGATCTTTGATGGTCTCCAAACCAAATATTTTGAAGTCAAGTTGTGAAAGCATAGTATAGCGATAGACAAAGCATCAGCAATAACATTTTCTTTACCCTTCTTGTGTTTAATGACATAAGGGAAAGTCTCAATGAATTCAACCCATTTAGCATGTCTACGATTCAGTTTAGCTTGACTTTTAATATGTTTCAAAGATTCATGATCAGAATGTATAACAAATTCTTTGGGCCATAAATAATGTTGCCATGTCTCTAAAGTCCTAACAAGAGCATATAATTCTTTGTCATAAGTAGAATAGTTCAGACTAGGCCCACTCAATTTTTCGTAAAAGTATGCAACAGGTTTGCCATCTTGTAATAACACACCTCCTAATCCAATTCCACTAGCATCACATTCAAGCTCAAAAGTCTTATTAAAGTCAGGAAGTTGGAGTAAAGGAGCATGTGTCAACTTATCTTTCAATACCGTGAAGGCTTCTTCACATGCGGTACCCCAAAAAAAAGGCACATCCTTCTTTGTAAGTTCATTGAGAGGTGCAGCAATGGTGCTAAAGTCTCTCACAAAACGCCTAAAGAAACCAGCGAGTCCAAGAAAACTCCTCACTTGTGTGACCGTTTTGGGCTGCGGCCAACTCTCAATAGCTTCAATCTTGGCTTTATCAACTTCAATTCCCTGTGGTGTAACAACATAGCCAAGAAAAGATACTCGGTCGGTGCAAAAGGTGCACTTCCCAAGGTTACCAAACAAACGTGCATCACGTAGAGCATTAAAAACAACACGTAAATGTTCCAAATGTTCTTCCAAAGATTTGCTATAAATCAGTATATCATCAAAATAGACTACCACAAATCGTCCAATGAAAGCACGTAAAACTTCGTTCATTAGTCTCATGAAAGTACTAGGTGCATTAGTTAACCCAAAAGGCATGACTAACCACTCATATAAACCAAACTTAGTTTTAAATGCTGTTTTCCATTCATCTCCCAATTTCATACGAATTTGATGGTATCCACTACGCAAATCAACTTTGGAGAATATTGTAGAGCCACTCAATTCATCAAGCATCTCATCTAGCCTAGGAATAGGATGACGATAACGAATAGTAATATGATTAATGCCTCTACAATCAACACACATACGCCGACGTACCATCCTTTTTAGGCACTAGTATAATAGGAACAACACAAGGACTAAGAGATTCGCAGATATAACCTTTGTCGAGCAGCTCCTGTACTTGACACATAATCTCCTTCGTCTCCTCCGGATTGGTACGGTATGGTGCACGGTTGGGTAGCGATGCACGGGAATTAAGTCAATTTGATGCTCAATCCCTCGAATAGGTGGTAATCCGTGGCACGTCTTGTGGGAAGACGTCGTGAACTCCTCGCAAAATGTTAGTGACAAAGGGGCAAAGAGGAAGGCACGTCCTCGAATGAAAATAATGCCTCTTTGCACACAAAAGCATAGCAAACAGATTTGCTAGAATCTAGCTCCTCAATATCAGATTTGGTGGCAAGTAAACATGCACTTTTCAGTTTAATTTGAAGCAACATTAGATGGTTTATTATTAGGCTTCATTTGTTGCTCAAATTCTTTTGCCACAATCTGATTTTCACTCTTATTTTTCTCCTGTTTTGCTTTATTAGCTCTATTAATATCATCTTTCAAAATTGAATCAGAGTCATAGGAAGCAAAGTAATATTTTTATCCTTGTGAACAAGAGTATACTGATTGTTTCTACCATGGTCTACTGAATTTTTATCAAATTGCCATGGTCTACCAAGTAATAAGGAACATGCTTGCATAGGTACCACATCACAATCAACATAATCAGCATATGTAGAGATACTAAAATACACACGAACAAGACGTGTTACCTTAACCTTGCCGCTGTTGTTGAACCATTGGATGTAGTAAGGATGTGGATGTGGTCTTGTGGTGAGAGAAAGCTTCTCCACCATATCCATGCTAGCCAAGTTGTTGCAGCTCCCTCCATCTATGATGACGCTTGAATAGAACGTTCCTTCACAACTCCCTTTGTATGGAACAAGTTATGCCTCTGATTTTGCTCAGCTTGTGTAACCTGCACACTCAAAACACGTTGAGCAACTAAACATTCATACTGTCAAGATCTTCAAGCAGCCATGTATTGCGTCTCATGATCAAAATCATCTCCACCATGTTCTTCATGTGTAATAAGAGCCAAAGTCTCTTCATCATAGTCACTAAGCGGACTCATACCCACCATCCTCGAGCAATCATCACACGCTGAGATTGGCATTCTCTGGCAAAATGTCCTCTTCCCTTACAACGCATTTACAAATAATATCACTTGTGTGCCCTGTTGACGCCATGGAAGAAGAAGAGCCTGTGTAGGCCCAAAGAAGTGCGCTCTTGGATTATAGTGGTGGTTGTGCCTGCTTTCTTGTATCACGGTTGGAGGTGGCAGCCGACGGAGGTGCCGGTGTAGTAGAACGTGTGGAAGTAGATGATGCACGTGGTGTCCATGATGAAGGTCGACCTGCAGAAAAGTTAGTTCGCGCCAATGCCCGCCGATCCTGCACTTCACGCTCAGCTTTACAAGCAAGATGGAATAATCGAGTGATATTATTATAATCCTTGTAGTCTAGAATGGTCTGAATCTCTCTATTTAATCCACCGTAAAACGTGCAAGCATAGCTTCATTCTCCTCAACAATACCACATCTAATCAAGCCAGTTTGTAATTCCCGATAATATTCTTCTACCGAATTTTTCCTTGTCTTAAGCGCTGCAATTTTTGAAGTAATTCACGCCAATAATATGGTGGAACCCAACGAGCACGCATAGCAGTTTTCAAAGCAGCCCAAGTAATGGAACAGGATATAATCTACAATGTTCAGACCACCAAACACATGCAAAGCTAGTGAAAGCACAAACAATGAATGGAACACGCCTCTCCTCGGGATATTGTAAACATGTAAATCGTTGTTCAGTTTCTAACTCCCAAGTAAGATATATATCGTGAACATATCTACCCTCAAATGGTGGAATATTCAACTTCAATTTAGGGAGATGGTCATGATCTCGTACCTGAGGGGGAGCCCTAACATTGCCATTATTTGCATGTGGACGACCGGGTGGTTGTGGTGCTGGTGGTTGTGGTGCCTGTGGTTGTGGTGCTGGTGGTTGCACGTAGTTCTGAAGTTGATCAACCTCATCCTCGTACTCTCTCACATAATCATCCTCCTCCACATCAGCAGCAGGAGCCATGTATATCAACAAAGAAGCACCAAAGAGCTTGGCTGAAGAGGGACACGACTCGCTCGGTGAAGGGCTGCTTCGCGACATGGAGGTAGTCGTTGTTGTTGTTGTAGAGGTGCGTCAGGTGCAGCCGGTGGTGGTGGTGGTAGACGCGCGAGCAATTCATTAAACCTGTTATCGAGGTTTGTTTCGAACGCCTTCTCAATGCCATCTATCTTCTCCATGGCCTCTTCAAATCTATTAAGCACATCTTCCACCTGCCCACTCATCATTTGTTGAAACTTATCATGTAGCGCTTTGTTTGTTATGTTCTCCCAGTCAGTCTCGTCGGCTTGTGATCCCGCCATGGTTAGCAAAGAATAGAAACACACAAGAATATGATTGACAGACTACTAGGAAGTGGTGGTGGTGGTGTGGTGGACGATCACAAATCCGTCAAGCAAATCTCAAATTCTTACGGTTCTTACCCAAAGAAGAAAGGTGATCTGCAACCGATGTAGTCAAAACTCTCAAAGCTTGGATAGAGCGATTACCAGGAGAGTCAAACGACGATGTAGATGTATGTGGAGCTGGGAAGGCTTATAATATGGTAGCAAAAGGGTTAGCAATAATCAATTCAGAGATGCAAAGTTGAATAAACGCTCAACGACGCAGATCAGGTGCTGGTCCTAGGCTAGACCGTGCTAGAGACGCGAGCCTAGAACACTAACAAAATCACGGCGCTGCACGGAAACAACGGAAAAGCACACTCTGGAATTTTTTTTCTTTTTCGCTCTTTTTTTTTTGCGCTGCTTTTTTTTTGCGCTGCTCTTTTTTTTTGCGAAAAATCACTATAATGGCGAGTGTCTCAAAACTCTTCCCAGGTCAAACTGACAGGATGGGCACGAAATTTTTTCGACCAAATTTTTTTTTAACGCCGGACCCAAAAAGTCGGAAACGGGTCAAAAAACTTTCTATAATGGCGATTGTCTCAATACGCTTAGAAACACCTAAAAATAGGATAGCGGAAAATTTTTCGACAAGTGCGTTTCGGAAAATTTTGGGCCTAAACGGAGGGTGGTTTCAGACTTTTTTTTCCGAAACCTACTCATGCAAGGAAACACGAATCGGAATTTAGATGGATCTCGAAAACAAACCTAATATGAGAAGAACTCGGATTGGTGGTGGATATATGGTGGTGGTATATGGCAGCGGTGGTGGTATATGGTAGCGGTGGTGGTATATGGATACGGATTGGTGGTGGTATATGGATATGGATTTGTGGTAGATGGCAAGGCGATGATGATGGTGCGGCGGCGCCGTGACAACTTATGACCAGAACTCGAAACTCTAAAAGACTAGACTCTAAGACCAGCAACTTGACACGACGATGCAACCGCAAATTCAACAAAGCAAAAACCCTAAAAAGATTATGCGAAGGCTCAGATTGGTTCGGATATGATGAACTAACCCTAATTTTTTTTGTGGCTTTTTCATGGACTTTAGGTATGAAGAACAGACTCGATCTAATCTACAAAAAACTGTAAAATCTCACCGAGCAACCTGAAAATCTGATACCACTTGATAGAGGCAAAGGTGTCCCGTCTTTCGATGAGATGTTGGTTTTCGCTTTGGAGGAAGTCGACTTTGACGATCCGACTCTTAACGTGGCGAGGACGCCGCTACTTTAGCAATCGCTAAACCAGCTCCGAGAGGTTATTGACCACGCCGAGCACGATCAACGACCACGAGGGTCTGCTTTTCATGCGAGCAAACGAAGAACAAGCAAGAAACTGAGATTGCAATCTGGATATTGCGAATATAAGATGAAAACTTTATTGATCAAGGTGGGGTTCTGTGACGCCTTTATGCAGTCGTTGAACACAAACGGCACGCGAAGTTGCAGCTATGGCGAACTTTTAATCTAAACAAAACCCAAAGTCTAAACGACGCCCTAAGGGCTGTATATATGGAGGAAGAGGAGGGAATTTCGTGGCCCTTGAGGGAGGGGTCCGAAACCAACCCTAACTCTTGTTTCCCCACACATATGGACTCTAAAAACAGCCTATACTTAAGTATTTCGAAATTACATGGGCCTGGCCCAATAATAAGGTGACGCAGCACCTAGAATAGCCTATGGACGAATATTATGAAGTGGCATCTTGTATATTTCGTCCAAGGCCTCACGCTCTCATTAGGGTGGCTTCAAAGTCTGGAATCATCACTTGTAACTCCGTTCTTGTTCCCCTTGGCGCATGCCAACATCTCCATGCTTGAACTTGCTCCAAGGTTCATCTTTCTTGTCCATGGTAGGCCCTTCATTTGTAAGCAAAACAAATGTATCCAATTTAGGCAGCATCATATTCTCATGAACATTGGAATCGTTACCAAGAAACGAAAGTACCTGATAATTCAATTGGCGTGCGCGAGCTCTAGTAATTGGTCCAGTATGTATAGCAGCAGGGGCTGTGGGTGTAATAATGGTATTGATGTCCTCATCATGAGTGGGCAGGTGGAAGATGTTCTAAATAGATTTTGATGAGGACATGACTACCTTAGATGATGTAGGGCGGAACCCTACGTGGACGATCTTTCACGTTGGAGCGGATCCTACGGGGGAATCACGAAGAACGAGCGGAAGAACACGAGGAAATCACGGGGAGGAACGAGGGAAACACTCAACCAACAAGGAATCGGTCACACAAATGCTAGATCAAAGAACACAAAGGGAGATACATGATTCAAGGTCGACAAAGGACGATATACAAACGGTAGCCGTTCTTCTCCGTGAGGAGGTCTTGATGATGGTCTTCTCCGCAAAGGGAGGTCTTGAATCCAAGGTGGATCTTCTCCGAAGAGGGGCCTCGGTCTCTCTCGTGGAGTAGATCCGGTATGGATGAGCGAAGCTCTATCTAATGAGCTAAATCAACGCTAACCCTAACTAGGAGGAGGTGGAGGACTATATATAGTGCTAAGCCACGAAGGGGTAAGTGAGGGCGAAGGGGTACACGGGCTCGGCCCAATACACTGTGCACAGACAGGGCGGTAGTAGTACCGGTCCTTGAATGTAGTACCGCTTGAGGCGCTGCAAGCGGTAGTACCGCTATGATGGGCGGTAGTACCGCTCTGGAGCCGTTTGAACTCAAGTTTGTCGGACTTTGCGGAAGTGGAGTGGATGTAGAGCGGTAGTGCCGCTTGTGATGATGATAATGTAGTACCGGCTGGGCCCGGGCGGTAGTACCGCTTGCTCCCAGCTTCTTCTTCCTTCTCCTCTTCCATGCTTGGCCTTGGTCCTTGGATCCTCCATGGTCGCGTCTCGGTTGTACCCGAGTGTATGCAAGGTCCATGCATGAGGTAGTAGCCATGTCTCACATGTGGAAAGTGACGGTTCAAGAGGAGTGAGTTCACCTTGTGCCCTATGGCGTATGGTCGAGGTCTCGTCATAAGTCCTCTTGGGGCTTGGAGAGTAGTTGGAGTGTACATGGGGATGAACGTGGTATGCTCCGCATCATCTCCCTCCCTTGGGAAAGATCCGACCTCGGATCGTGATCCTCATCACCATGGAAACGGTTGTCGAGACACACTTGTAGTTGGACGAAGTTGAAGACATGGCGCAATCCAAGTAGTCCAAGGTGTCACGGAGTGATAGACATGCAAAAAGAGCAAACACAAGCAACACTCGGAAATACAATGGTTAGCGACGCAAAGTGTCCATCATGTAAGAATGAGTCGGTCACGACAATATAGTTCGTGACAAAGCGCATGAAGCTTATCAAAATGATCTAGAATGGTATGCAAAGTATTCATGGGAACAAATGCAATCATTATGCACACAATTGTGTTATGAGTATGGGCAATGCAACCACGGTGCAATATGATGTCATAATGGGATGGTGCATCAAAAGCATGAACATAGCAATGGATGCTCAATATGTGAATGTCATCATGCAATTGATGGTAGGCAATGTGATCCTTATGTATGAATATGCCATCAAGAAAGATCACAACAAATTTGCTAAGGAAGTGAACAAGCTCAAATATCATGGATGACATGGGAATACAAGATGCAACAAGGCAATCATAATGTGTGTCAATCCATGCATAGGGTGCAAACTTGTGGTGAGAATGATATATCCATCGAGCATGACATGTATGAGCACAATCAACAAATATGGAGATGGTGGTGTACCAATGCTCGATGTCGTGGCATGAGTGGAATTCCGAAGGTGCATCCCATAAGTCCGAGCGCTCCTCAAAGTAAAGTTCCATAGAGCCAATCTCCAATGTTGCTCCTCCATCCAATAGATGTAGCATGTAGACAACAAGAAAGAAACAACAATGAAAGAATGACCCATCCAATATGCAAACTTGAGGATGGCTCAAAGGGAAGGAGTTCACCTTTATGAGGATGTCGAAAATGTTGGTGTCGCACATCGTGTATGCCTTCGCATGACCAAGTTGTCGTGACATAACGGCATCGCCTTTGTGAAACCTCCAAAATGAAAGAACATGACAAACACTCGGAAAAACAAATGAGGTTAGCGGAAATGCAAAACCTATCATTCGAGTGGTAAGATACCCAACAAGTGTATGCATCATGCTCATCATAAGAAAGTACAAGGGAGCGTTTCATAGTATGGAGGCATATGATGCAAGAACAACCAAATGCAATAGGCGCAATCAAACAAGCATGCATCACAAGTAATATGTCAAAGTCTCCAAGATCAATAAGCATAGTATGGTTGCACTCAATACAAGTGGATATGAGAGAGGCAACTAATGGACACAAGAGACCATGATCAAGATATATCATGTGAGAGGCATGAGCATATATGTCATCAACCCAAGAAAGCAAGTAATAGTGGAACATGGGTGATGCAACATAGCAAGCAATCATATCAATCAAGTGAAGCAAGCTAGTAGTGCAAAGATGCAACGTACTAGAAGGAATCAAGGCAATCATGTCATGGGTGCAAATAGTGTGCATGAATACTTCACATGACATGTCACAAGCATGAAGGCAAGATATGAGCAAAATAGCATCAATAGCATGGGGCACATGATAAACATGGCAAAAGCAACAAGGATCTCCATCAAGCATGCAAATACACATAGGAGTATCATAATGGTGCATCATGGATAAATGCAAGCAAGGGTCACAATTGCATGGCAAAGGCATAGGAGCAAGCATAGCATGCAATGTGAACACGGTAAAATGAGCATAAGGTGGCAATTGGTAAATAGCCCATAGCCGTGTGAGAGCCAAGTAGAAGAGATGCGCGTAGTCCTTGCGCGAAGGGAATGGTGGTAAGGATAGTCCACGGGATCCCAAGTCATCATTGCTCTCAAGAGCTCGTTTAAATCAACTCATGGGATTGAGATGTTGACGATCGTATGTGGGTACCTACACAAAACAAAGACAAAGAGAAAATTGTGTGTGCGTGGTAGATGTACACATCATCCATCATGATGCATACGTGCATGTGTCGGTTAGCACAAAATATATAGTGCTCAAATAAATGAGATGCGTGATATAGAAACATGTCATCCATCATGATAGGTTTGTTGTTATGTACAGCATAATGGGGACTCAAATTGCTAATGCATCATGGGAAATATCTAGAGCATTGTTATTCATGGGAAGCATATGGTGCATAATTATGGGAGTCATGCAAAGTATGGCATGTATCAAAATTTCCTAATATGTATGAGGAAACTATGGGGTCTCCTCATTAGTATGAGTAGCAACATCACATGGAGAATATTGACAACATCCAAAACAAAGCATATTTGGTTCAATGTGATCATGGCATGGAATAGTAGATGAATTGCAGAAATCATGTAAAGGAAGCATGGCAATATCATCACAAGAGAAGCAAAAGCCAATGACCATCATCTCGTCATCTATGCCATAAGTGCAAATAGGGTTTATTTTAATGGGGCATGCATAGTTACTATGTTGAGATTGAAAGGAAGCAATATGAGAGATCTCACTCATAGCATATGACAAGTTCAATGGATTGTCAAACATGAAGTGACCAATAGAATTTTCACAAGACATCCTATGAAGCATAGCATCACAACTAGGCAACTCAACATGCTCATCATCATATTCATCATAAATAGGTAAGTCAAGGCATGAAGAAGTTTCACTAGCATGAAGCATGGTAATAGGTGGGTCAACATCATGGGAGCAATCAATGTCAAGATGGTCCATTAGTGGGACAAGAGAAGTACCATCACCTATGTTACCTTTGGAGCATCGCTCATGTGTTGTAGGTGAGGTGTCAACGATCCATTCGTTGTCATCTTCATCTTGATGGAACCATGTGGGGGTGCAACATTGTCCACCATGGCCATCGTCGTCTCCAATGGAGGAATAGACTCATCAAAGATAGGCATGTCGTCATGTAGGAGACCTAGCACCAAAGAAGAAAACACACTAGGAGTAGAGGTTAATTCGTTAGGAATCATAGTGGCCTCATGTGCCGTGTCAACTACCTCACTCACCAAGTGTTGTGGCTCACTCACTCCCTCAAGGATGCTCTCACCGTATGGTGGGTGGAGTCACTCAAATGGCGCTCAACCTCACATAGGATGTGTGGCATGCTCTCATGTGTGGGGCTAGTGGTGGTCACACTCATCCTCTCATAGGAAATGCTCTCAATGTCACGTATGGTGTAGTCACTCATGTCACTCATGTGGTGGTGGCTCTCCTCGCATGGCAATTGGGGCATCTCGACATATGTGGGTGCCGGAGAGATGTAGGTGCAAATGTCTCCATGCGCGGTCGCGTAGCTTGACTCGGAGGAGGAGTCCAATGTTGGCGCCGTCTTCATGTTGTTGAAGAGGTTCGCTCTCGTCGCCGTGGTCGAAGGGATGGCCCTCGCCGACCGTCTTGTCACCGCCTTGGTGTTGGAGGCCCATATGATGTGGCACCTCATAGCTCGTCTCCATGACCGAAGGGAGTTTCTCATGCTCGGCCATCTTCCTTGAGGGGCTTCCGAAGATGGAAGTGTCGCCTCGCTTGTCGGTGGTCGCCTTGGACTTGATGAAGTCGATGTAGGCGCATATGTGGGAAGTAGGCGAAGATGCCAGACGTCCAAAGGCGAAGATGCCTTGAGAACACTTGGCGAAGATGCGAAGTGGTTGATGTAGCCAGAAGCGCCGTCTTGGTGGTGGTCGCCTCGCGATCTTCTCTTGTGCTTATGAAGCTCGACTTGGCGTGAAGTAGGGCTTGTTGGGACTTGTGCATTTGGCGCCAGGAGCATCTTCATGATGATGATGTCGTTGTCGTGCTTGAGCTCGTAGTAGATGTCGCTCGTCGTCCGCCGTGCACATGATCTTTGGAGGTGACTTTCCCTTCATGACGATGTTGATCACGAACGTGATGGTGGTCGCCATGGAGATGTGGACGACTTGGCGCTTGCATCGCTTGGGTGCTCAAGACTTGTGGCTTGAACGCCGCCGTCTTGAAGATGACAAAGGGAAGAAGACTTGATCAAGGCCCGAATCTCCTCCATCCTTGCATCTTGCTCCTCTTTATGTGCGGCAAGCTTCTTGTCGAAGTAGTCCCTTCTCCTTGCTTCGGAGTGATGAATGTCGCTGGAGATGTTCTCGGCGCGCCTCGCAATCTTGATTGTGTGCCTTGCACTTGTCGTTGTAGATCAAGAGAGACGCTTTGGTGATGTAGTTGTTCACGCCGTCGTTGTTGTCGAAGACCGGAGATGAAATGCCTTGCCTATCCATCACAAGACTCGAGCAAATATGAGTGGGAGAAAGAGAAGAACTTATACCGGTGTACCTTGACCGATGTTGAAAATGAATCAAGTTCACTCAAATGCGGACAATGAAATAGCACTATTGGTACCAATCCTTGTCGGTTCTCACACCTACACAAGTAAAGCTTATGGAGGAGCTCGGTGAGGATAGTGGCACAAAAATTTAATGCAAAATGTTAGCAAGAGTCAATAATGTTGAAAGAGATTCACAAATTCGCAAGTGAAACAAATGGACCAATAGCAAAGAATGGCACACGGAAACACACACACGGATAGATAAATGGGGTCGTGCAACCAAGGAATGAGCACAAAATGTGGAATCCACGGAAAACGCTCGTGTTGCACAACTCAAGAGAGACGCTAGCACGATTGCTCAATAGGCGAATACGACACTTGTGCATAACCTATAAGATGCAAAATGGATAAACTTCTATCCCAAGTATGCTATGTATGTATGGTTCGGTGTTTCTCTCAAGATGATCCAAGATGATCGGATATGGTAATCTTATATGCAATGTGGTATGATGCTATGGCACTTGCTTACAAGCTTCTTTGCTCTTTCTCTCTTTTGCTTAAAAGCTTTATTTCTTTTTTTCTTTCTATGGCCACTTTTGCACAATGCACAAACCAAGATAGCAATAGTGTATATGCGGGAACAAACTTGTGGCACAAGATATGATACCAATATGATATGGTATGTATGCTATGGGAAGTATGATCACTAATGTGCACAAGTAACGTTACCGGCAATACTCAAATGGCTAGTCTCGATAGGCAAGTAACGCAAAAGTAAGACTAGGGGTTAACAATGCAATGGCAAGGGGAATATACAATGGAGGGATACCACGATACCAAGATGATATGGAGGTTACCGTCCGGCGATGATGAGTAGCGGTGTTCTTGATGTAGATACCAAGATGATGGAGACTCGTCCCTAAGTAGCGAAACACCTTAGGAAACGGAAAACCGCGAACTCAAAATCTCAAACGTCAAATGTCAAAATGGTGGTAGCGGGAATGCGGTGGTGGTTTGCACTTGGCAATGCGGAAGTGGAATGATGGGCTATACACGTGTCGGAGTTGAAGTTGCCGTCCCTAAGTAGCCGAAACACCTTAGGAGACACAAGCCACAACTCAAACAAGCTCAAACAACTATTGGGTTAAGTTGAAATTGGTTGAAGTGTATGGTGGGCAAGGTTATGTGGAAGTGGAGGTGGTGGTTGATGAAGAAGCAATCGTCCCTAAGTAGTCAAACACCTTAGGAGACTCGAATCACTACTCAAGCAACCACTAATGCTATGGGTAACAAAATTGGTTAGGTTATGGAAGTCGGTGGTGGTTATCACGGAGGATGTGGCGGAAGCCCTAGGCAAAGATGCCAAAGTTCACAAAATTTGATGGTGTCAAAAGGTGGTGAAACCAAGGTGAGGACCTCGCACGTCGATAGCTTCAAAACGAGCCAAAGAACACTCAAATCGGAGTTCGAGTGAAAAGTTATGATGAAAATGGTGAAACTTCGAACGCTGAATCTGGGTTGGGCGGTAGTACCGCTTGGGAGGGCGGTAGTACCGCTCGTAAGCGGTAGTACCGCTTGGAATGGGCGGTAGTACCGCTCGTGTCGGGTTTTTTCGCAAAATCTGGCTCTAGGAGGGGCGGTACTGCCGCTTGGAAGGGCGGTAGTACCGCTTGGAGGTGCTAAGCGGTAGTACCGCTTGGAAGGGCGGTAGTACCGCTCGTGTCGGGATTTTCGCAAATCCGGATAGGGGCGCGATTTTGGGGCGGAAATGGATGATTTACGGATCAAAATTGGAGAGATTTCGTGGATGGAAAGTGGGGAAACTTGGGGAGATGCTAGATCCACTCGAAACCAAGCAAATCCATGGATCAAAATCAACAAAACATCATCAAAACTAACAAATCACAAAAAAATTGGGGCTATTTTTGGTGGGGATTTTCGGATTTAGGACGAAATCAACAAAATCAAGCTAGAAAAAGAGGGTAGGGGCTCCAATAACGTGATCAACGTGGCTCATGATACCATAGATGATGTAGGGCGGAACCCCACGTGGACGATCTTTCACGTTGGAGCGGATCCTACGGGGAATCACGAAGAACGAGCGGAAGAACACGAGGAAATCACGGGAGGAACGAGGGAAACACTCAACCAACAAGGAATCGGTCACACAAATGCTAGATCAAAGAACACAAAGGGAGATACATGATTCAAGGTCGACAAAGGACGATACAAACGGTAGCCGTTCTTCTCCGTGAGGAGGTCTTGATGATGGTCTTCTCCACAAAGGGAGGTCTTGAATCCAAGGTGGATCTTCTCCGAAGAGGGGCCTCGGTCTCTCGTGGAGTAGATCCGTATGGATGAGCCAAGCTCTATCTAATGAGCTAAATCAACGCTAACCCTAACTAGGAGGAGGTGGAGGACTATATATAGTGCTAAGCCACGAAGGGGTAAGTGAGGGCGAAGGGTACACGGCTCGGCCCAATACACTGTGCAGACAGTGGCGGTAGTACCGTCCTTGGCGGTAGTACCGCTTGAGGCGCTGCATAGCGTAGTACCGCTATGATGGGCGGTAGTACCGCCTCTGAGCCGCTCGAACTCAAGTTTGGGGACTTTATGGAAGTGGAGTGGATGTAGAGCGGTAGTGCCGCTTGTGATGATAAGCGGTAGTACTGCTGGCCCGGGCGGTAGTACCGCTTGCTCCCAGCTTCTTCTTCCTTCTCCTCTTCCATGCTTGGCCTTGGTCCTTGGATCCTCCATGGTCGTCTCGGTTGTACCTGAGTGTATGCAAGGTCCATGCATGAGGTAGTAGCCATGTCTCACATGTGGAAAGTGACGGTTCGAAGAGGAGTGAGTTCACCTTGTGCCCTATGGCGTATGGTCGAGGTCTCGTCATAAGTCCTCTTGGGGCTTGGAGAGTAGTTGGAGTGTACATGGGGATGAACGTGGTATGCTCCGCATCATTAGATAAGACCAAAAATATTGCATACATGCATATTTGTCAGGTGATTTCTAGTGCAAACTATTCAATAATCTATTTATGTTATCCAGAACAAAAATACATCACATACTTTTGTGTTTTGTCTAATTGTAGGTGTATGGGCCATTTGTACAATACACATATGAAGATAAGGGAAAAGGAGAAGTTTAGGTGCTGTTCAAAAGTCCTCTCACGTCACTTTTGGACCAAGAGAAGATAGAGTCCAAGTCTCTCACGTTACGACTCAGATTCGGACTGCAGACATACCTGACTCAAAACGTCAATAACTTTTTCATCCGGACTCCAAATTGGGTGATTCTTTTTTGTTGGAAAATAGATTTCGTGCACCTTCCAACCCAATTGGATTCACCTTCAAATTCGTCCGGAGCGTTGAGTTATGGACGAAACAATCTGATGCTGCAGCAGAATCCGAGTCAAACTACAAGTCCAAAGGTGTTACGTCACCTCCGCTTGGGCCCATTGGCCTTGTACGACCTAGGGTTAGTTTTAGGCTGCCTTGGGACGTCCTACCACCTCCTTGGCCGCCACCCTTGATCCTATATAAGTAGATCCATCTAGTAGCTTTTTCCTTGGGATTTGTTTAGTTAAAAGTTAGCCATTGCAACTTCGTGGTACTTCGTTTGTGTCCAACGACCAGACCAAGACCGCGTCACGGATCCCCACCATTATCAATACTTCATATATATTCGCAATATTCAGATTGCTTTATCATATTCTTGCTTGTTCTTCGATTGCTTGCAGGAATAGACCTTCGTGGTCGGAGTTGATCGTGCTCTAGCGTGGTCAATAACCTCTCGGAGTTGGTTTAGCGATTGCTAAGGCGCAACGTCGTGCACGTTTGTAGTCGGATTATCAAAGTCGTCTCTGCCAAATCGATAGTTATCATCTCATCGAAAGATCGGGACACCCTCGCCTCTATCAAGTGGTATCAGTTTTCAGGTTGCTCGGTGAGAATTTCCAATTGTCCCTAGATTCGATTTATTTTCTTACCTATTGTCCAAGAAAAGGCCACCGGAAAAGTTAGATCTATTCATCATTTGTCCTAACCAGTCCAAGCCTTTGCAATTTTCTTTTCATTGTTTGCATTATTGAATTATCGGTTGCATAAATAGGTGTCGAGTTCTTTGGTCTTAGTGTCTAGTTCCTTTAGAGTTTGAGTTCTGTTCACATTAGTCACGCCGCCATTGCATCATTATCCCTTCCAGCATCCACCATACCATCCATCAATTTCCACCACGTGCTACGCACTATTCATTGTCATAATCATAGTTGAGGTCATTCACATCTTCGCTTGATCCAATCTGCATCTTATCTAGTTTGTTTGGGAAAAAGAAAAAAAAGAGAGAGAAAAAAGAGAAAAAAAAAGAAAAAAAAGTCAGAGAAAAAAAGAGAAAGAAAAAGGAAAAAAAAGTGTGAGAAAAAAAAAGAGAGAAGAAAAAAAACAAAGTTTGGATCTATCTAGACTCAATCTCGTAGCTGAATTCGGATTGGAATCTGTTTTGTGCATTATTCAGTAAAACAGGCATAACTTCCTCATACGAAGTCCGTTTTGGCTCCGCGAGTACTCAAATTAAAGCTAGAGACGAGCCGCATCTAAATAGTTGTAGAAGCTAGTTCAATATTTGGCACCTCAAAATCGGCTCCTAAATAGGTCTTTTTGCCCTCCGAAGTTCGTGAACACAGCTTATTCCAGTTTTTCAAATCAGTTTTAGAATTTTTTGACTCCTCATATCAACTCGGAATTGAGTGATTCTTTTTGCATTGGAAAGCTTGAGTTAGTAGCATTCTTGAAAAAAGTTATCAGAAAATTGGCTCAAACTTTTCAAGAGGAAAACTGGAGAGAGAGTTGTTGTATATCCTGCTTGGCAGTTGTTTTTCATCATTATCTTTACTGCCGTTGTGCTCTTCACTTATATCTTGCTGTCTAGAGCTACTCATTATCCTTCATTGATGCTAGTTGTGCTACGCCGTGACCTCATTAGTGTTCTAGGCTCGCGTCTCTAGTCCGGTCTAGCCTAGGACCAAAGACAAAGACCGTCGTTGAGCGTTTATTCAACATTGCATCTTTGAATTGATTATTGCTAATCTTTTGCTACCATATATAGCCAACCCAGCTCCACATATTTCTACATCGTATATCGTACGCTCCTCGACAATCTCTTTACACAATCTTCGAGTTACTTGACACCGCTGGTTGCCTGTCACACTTTCTTTGCATGGTAAGAACTTGTAAGACATTGATATTTGCTTTCTTGTGAGCGTTTTACCACCACATCGTAGTAGTTATAGAAACATTATTTTTGGATTTTGTTTCTTGTTCTACTAATCATGACAGGATCGAGTCAATTCATGGGCTTTGTCGATCGCGGAGACATGCCACCACCTATGCAAATACCACAAAATCACGAGAGGTGCACAAACATCCAAATGCACATGATCAGGTTCATGTTTCTATACCAGCATTTAATGGCCGTTTTAGACCTCTTTTATATATTGAATGGGAGTTAGACATAAATAATATATTTGCTTCCCATAATTTTGATGAACGTAAAAAAGTTATGGTTGCGATTGGTTCTTTCACTGGTTATGCTCTAGTTTGGTGGAGTGAATATTGTCGGTTACACCCTGATTATGTACCTAATACTTGGGATGATTTAAAACATGTCATGAGAGATAGATTCGTCGATGTTTATTATACTCGTGGCATGATTAAAAAACTGGAACATTTAAAACAAGGTAGTGACACCGTAACAGAATATTATGATGATTTACAAACTACCTTGTTGCACTCATTTTTAGAAGAAAGTGAAGAAGATTTTATGGATAGATTTTGGGGAGGATTAAACCATAATATTCAGGAGATACTAATTCATGAAGAGTGTTATCCTATGGACCATTTGTTTCGTCTTGCTTGCAAAGCTGAACAGGAAATAAAACGACGTGTTGCCCACAAGGAGAACAAGCGCACGGTGCACATTCCAACTGTTGATACAAATGTTTATTCAACTACTAGGCGTACTATGACAACCACATCCGTTGTTGCGAGGACTACATCACCTCCACCATGTGACACATCATCATCGAGAGTGCCTGCATCATCTGAGTTGACTATAAGAGGTAATGACAAAGGTCTGATTTTCCACTCTTACATTAGAATGATGCATGCCTAGTTAACTTGAATACATCATGTGTTGAGCTACCCACTACTTTGATCACACCACCTATTTTAGAGGATTATATTGATAATTTGACTTTGCCATGTGATCAAACAACTCAAATACCAACAATTTTGAGTGCACCAATTGAATTAATTGTTGATGCAAAAGAATCAATATTTAATCATTTTGATATGACCTCTAATCTTGGTGATGATACTGTGTCGAATGACTTATTGCATGTTTACTTATTTAAGCATGTTGTAGCATGTAAACTTGATGCAAGTAAGGTTTATTCACCAATGTTGGGATGGTTTAATGATGAACATTGTCAATCTTTTGAAATGAATAAGAGCTTCACTTATATGTGCAAACTGAGTTGCAATATTTTCATGCCTTCTACTTCTTGTGATAATGTTTTGGCTTTAGATTTTATGAACTATGCAAGTTAATCATCTATTTATGTGTCATATGTGCAAAAATCAAGGGAAATAAAAATGGATGACATATACATATACAACATGTACACCTTGTCTCTTTTGTTAGCCACATTTCAGACTAAGAACCGCCGAGGACGGCTTTGTTTTCAAGAAGTGGAGGATGATGAGGACATGACTACCTTAGATAAGACCAAAAATATTGCATACATGCATATTTGTCGGTGATTTCTAGTGCAAACTATTCAATAATCTATTTATGTTATCCAGAACAAAAATACATCACATACTTTTGTGTTTTGTCTAATTGTAGGTGTATGGGCCATTTGTACAATACACATATGAAGATAAGGGAAAAGGAGAAGTTTAGGTGCTGTTCAAAAAGTCCTCTCACGTCACTTTTGGACCAAGAGAAGATAGAGTCCAAGTCTCTCACGTTCTGGACTCAGATTCGGACTGCAGACATACCTGACTCAAAACGTCAATAACTTTTCATCCGGACTCCAAATTGGGTGATTCTTTTTTGTTGAAAAATAGATTTCGTGCACCTTCCAACCCAATTGGATTCACCTTCAAATTCGTCCGGAGTGTTGAGTTATGGACGAAACAATCTGATGTCAGCAGAATCCGAGTCAAACTACAAGTCCAAATGTGTTACGTCACCTCCGCTTGGGCCCATTGGCCTTGTACGACCTAGGGTTAGTTTTAGGCTGCCTTGGGACGTCCTACCACCTCCTTGGCCGCCACCCCTTGATCCTATATAAGTAGATCCATCTAGTAGCTTTTTCCTTGGGATTTGTTTAGTTAAAAGTTAGCCATTGCAACTTCGTACTTCGTTTGTGTCCAACGACTGCAGACCAAGACCGCTTACGGATCCCCACCATTATCAATACTTCATATATATTCGCAATATTCAGATTGCTTTATCATATTCTTGCTTGTTCTTCCATTGCTTGCAGGAATAGACCTTCGTGGTCAGGTTGATCGTGCTCTAACTTTTAACTAAACAAATCCCAAGGAAAAAGCTACTAGATGGATCTACTTATATAGGATCAAGGGGTGGCGGCCAAGGAGGTGGTAGGACGTCCCAAGGCAGCCTAAAACTAACCCTAGGTCGTACAAGGCCAATGGGCCCAAGCGGAGGTGACGTAACACCTTTGGACTTGTAGTTTGACTCGGATTCTCGTCAAAGATCAGATTGTTTCGTCCATAACTCAACGCCTCCGGACGAATTTGAAGGTGAATCCAATTGGGTTGGAAGGTGCACGAAATCTATTTTCCAACAAAAAATAATCACCCAATTTGGAGTCCGGATGAAAAAGTTATTGACGTTTTGAGTCGTATGTCTGTGCAGTCCGAATCTGAGACCGTAACGTGAGAGACTTGGACTCTATCTTCTCTTGGTCCAAAAGTGACGTGAGAGGACTTTTTGAACAGCACCTAAACTTCTCCTTTTCCCTTATCTTCATATGTGTATTGTACAAATGGCCCATACACCTACAATTAGACAAAAGACAAAAGTATGTGATGTATTTTTGTTCTGGATAACATAAATAGATTATTGAATAGTTTGCACTAGAAATCACCTGACAAATATGCATGTATGCAATATTTTTGGTCTTATCTAAGGTAGTCATGTCCTCATCAGATTTGAAGAGGCCATGGAGAAGATAGATGGCATTGAGAAGGCGTTCGAAACAAAGCTCGATAACAAGTTTAATGAATTGCTCGCGCGTCTACCACCGCCACCACCGGCTGCACCTAATGCACCTCTACAACAACAACAACGACTACCTCCACATCGCGAAACAGCCCTCCGCCGAGCGAGCCGTGTCCCTCTTCACCGCCAAGCTGCTTTGGTGCCGCTGTTGATACTTCATGGCTCCTGCTGGCGATGTGGGGAGGATGATTATGTGAGAGAGTACGAGGATGAGGTTGATCAACTTCAGAACTACGTGCAACCACCAGCACCACAACCACCAAAGATCACAACCACCCGGTCGTCCACATGCAAATAATGGCAATGTTAGGGCTCCCCTCAGTACGAGATCATGACCATCTCCCTAAACTGAAGTTGAATATTCCACCATTTGAGGGTAGATATGTTCACGATATATATCTTACTTGGGAGTTAGAAACTGAACAACGATTTACATGTTTACAATATCCCGAGGAGAGACGTGTTCCCCGCTGTTTGTGCTTTCACTAGCTTTGCATGTGTTTGGTGGTACGAACATTGTAGATTATATCCTGTTCCAGCTACTTGGACTGCTTTGAAAACTGCTATGCGTACTCGTTGGGTTCCACCATATTATCAACGTGAATTACTTCAAAAATTGCAGCGCTTAAGACAAGGAAAAATTCGGTAGAAGAATATTATCAGGAATTACAAACTGGCTTGATTAGATGTGGTATTGTTGAGGAGAATGAAGCTATGCTTGCACGTTTTCTGGGTGGATTAAATAGAGATATCTAGACCATTCTAGACTACAAGGATTATACTAATATCACTCGATTATTCCATCTTGCTTGTAAAGCTGAACGTGAAGTGCAGGATCGACAGGCGTTGGCGCGGACTAACTTTTCTCGCAGGTCGACCTTCATCATGGACACCACGTGCATCATCTACTTCCACACGTTCTACTACACGGCACCTCCGTCGGCTGCCACCTCCAACCGTGATACAAGAAAGCAGGCACAACCACCACTATCCGCCAAGAGCACACCTTTGGGCCTACACAGCTCTTCTTCTTCCATGGCGCCAACAGGCACACAAGTGATATTTTTGTCGTCGTTGTAAGGGAAGAGGACATTTCGAGAGAATGCCAATCTCAGCGTGTGATGATTGCTACCGAGGATGGTGGGTATGAGTCCGCTAGTGACTATGATGAAGAGACTTTGGCTCTTATTACGCATGAAGAACACGGTGGAGAGGATTACGATCATGAGACGCAATACATGGCTGTCAAGATGCCGACAGTGTATGAATGTTTAGTTGCTCAACGTGTTTTGAGTGTGCAGGTTACACAAGCTGAGCAAAATCAGAGGCATAACTTGTTCCATACAAAGGGAGTTGTGAAGGAACGTTCTATTCGCGTCATCATAGATGGAGGGAGCTGCAACAACTTGGCTAGCATGGATATGGTGGAGAAGCTTTCTCTCACCACAAGACCACATCCACATCCTTACTACATCCAATGGTTCAACAACAGCGGCAAGGTTAAGGTAACACGTCTTTGTTCGTGTGTATTTTAGTATCTCTACATATGCTGATTATGTTGATTGTGATGTGGTACCTATGCAAGCATGTTCCTTATTACTTGGTAGACCATGGCAATTTGATAAAAATTCTGTACACCATGATAGAAACAATCAGTATACTCTTGTTCACAAGGATAAAAATATTACTTTGCTTCCTATGACTCCTGATTCAATTTTGAAAGATGATATTAATAGAGCTAATAAAGCAAAACAGGAGAAAAATAAGAGTGAAAATCAGATTGTGGCAAAAGAATTTGAGCAACAAATGAAGCCTAATAATAAACCATCTAATGTTGCTTCTGAAATTAAACTGAAAAGTGCATGTTTACTTGCCACCAAATCTGATATTGAGGAGCTAGATTCTAGCAAATCTGTTTGCTATGCTTTTGTGTGCAAAGAGGCATTATTTTCATTCGAGGACGTGCCTTCCTCTTTGCCCCTCGCTGTCACTAACATTTTGCAGGAGTTCACCGACGTCTTCCCACAAGACGTGCCACCGGATTACCACCTATTCGAGGGATTGAGCATCAAATTGACTTAATTCCCGGTGCATCGCTGCCCAACCGTGCACCATACCGTACCAATCCAGAGAGGAGACGAAGGAGATTATGCGTCAAGTACAGGGAGCTGCTCGACAAAGGTTATATACGCGAATCTCTTAGTCCTTGTGTTGTTCCTATTATACTAGTGCCTAAAAAGGATGGTACGTCGCGTATGTGTGTTGATTGTAGAGGCATTAATAATATTACTATTCGTTATTTTCATCCTATTCCTAGGCTAGATGATATGCTTGATGAATTGAGTGGCTCTACAATATTCTCCAAAGTTGATTTGCGTAGTGGATACCATCAAATTCGTATGAAATTGGGAGATGAATGGAAAACAGCATTTAAAACTAAGTTTGGTTTATATGAGTGGTTAGTCATGCCTTTTGGGTTAACTAATGCACCTAGTACTTTCATGAGATTAATGAATGAAGTTTTACGTGCTTTCATTGGACGATTTGTGGTAGTCTATTTTGATGATATACTGATTTATAGCAAATCTTTGGAAGAACATTTGGAACATTTACGTGCTGTTTTTAATGCTCTACGTGATGCACGTTTGTTTGGTAACCTTGGGAAGTGCACCTTTTGCACCGACCGAGTATCTTTTCTTGGCTATGTTGTTACACCACAGGAATTGAAGTTGATAAAGCCAAGATTGAAGCTATTGAGAGTTGGCCGCAGCCCAAAACGGTCACACAAGTGAGGAGTTTTCTTGGACTCGCTGGTTTCTATAGGCGTTTTGTGAGAGACTTTAGCACCATTGCTGCACCTCTCAATGAACTTACAAAGAAGGATGTGCCTTTTGTTTGGGGTACCGCATGTGAAGAAGCCTTCACGGTATTGAAAGATAAGTTGACACATGCTCCTTTACTCCAACTTCCTGACTTTAATAAGACTTTTGAGCTTGAATGTGATGCTAGTGGAATTGGATTAGGAGGTGTGTTATTACAAGATGGCAAACCTGTTGCATACTTTTACGAAAAATTGAGTGGGCCTAGTCTGAACTATTCTACTTATGACAAAGAATTATATGCTCTTGTTCGGACTTTAGAGACATGGCAACATTATTTATGGCCCAAAGAATTTGTTATACATTCGATCATGAATCTTTGGAACATATTAAAAGTCAAGCTAAACTGAATCGTAGACATGCTAAATGGGTTGAATTCATTGAGACTTTCCCTTATGTCATTAAACACAAGAAGGGTAAAGAAAATGTTATTCTTGATGCTTTGTCTCGTCGCTATACTATGCTTTCACAACTTGACTTCAAAATATTTGGTTTGGAGACCATCAAAGATCAATATGTGCATGATGCTGATTTTAAAGATGTAATGCAGAATTGTAAAGAAGGAAGAACATGGAACAAGTTCGTTACTAATGATGGTTTTGTGTTCGTGCTAACAAGCTATGCATTCCTGCTAGCTCTGTTCGTCTTTTGTTGTTGCAGGAGGCGCATGGAGGAGGATTAATGGGACACTTTGGCGTGAAGAAGACGGAGGATATACTTGCTACACATTTCTTTTGGCCAAAGATGAGACGGGATGTTGAGCGCTTTGTTGCTCGCTGCACTACATGTCAAAAAGCTAAGTCACGACTCAATCCTCATGGTTTATATATGCCTTTGCCTGTACCTAGTGTTCCTTGGGAGGATATATCTATGGACTTTGTTTTAGGTTTACCTCGAACAAAGAAGCGGAGGGATAGCATATTTGTTGTCGTGGATAGATTCTCGAAAATGGCACACTTTATACCATGTCATAAAAGCGATGATCTTTGTTAATGTTGCTGATTTGTTCTTTCGTGAAATTATTCGCTTGCATGGTGTGCCAAATACTATTGTTTCAGATCGTGATACTAAATTTCTTAGCCACTTTTGGAGATGTTTATGGGCTAAGTTGGGGACTAAACTGCTTTTTAGTACTACTTGTCACCCCCAAACCGATGGATAAACTGAAGTAGTCAATAGAACATTGTCTACTATGCTTAGGGCTGTTTTGAAGAATAATAAGAAAATGTGGGAAGAATGCTTGCCTCATATTGAATTTGCTTATAATCGTTCATTGCATTCTACTACTAAGATGTGCCCTTTTGAAATTGTGTATGGCTTCCTACCTCGTGCACCTATTGATTTGTTGCCTCTTCCATCTTCGGAGAAGGTTAATTTTGATGCTAAAGAACGTGCTGAATTGATTTTAAAAATGCATGAGTTAACTAAGGAAAACATTGAGCGTATGAATGCTAAATATAAACTTGCTGGAGATAAGGGTAGAAAACATGTTGTCTTTGCACCTTGAGATCTTGTTTGGTTACATTTACGTAAGGATAGGTTTCCTAATTTGCGCAAATCAAAGCTAATGCCACGTGCTGATGGTCCATTTAAGGTGTTAGAGAAAAAAATGATAATGTATATAAACTTGAGCTGCCTGCAGATTTTGGGGTTAGTCCCACTTTTAACATTGCAGATTTGAAGCCTTATTTCGGTGAGGAAGATGAGTTTCACGAGGGCGACTTCATTTCAAGAAGGGAGGATGATGAGGACATCAATACCATTGTTACACCCACAGCCCCTGCTGCTATACATCTTGGACCAATTACTAGAGCTCATGACGCCAATTGAATTATCGTACTTTCGCTTTCTTGGTAACGATTCCAATGTTCATGAGAATATGATGCTGCCTAAATTGGATACATTTGTTTTGCTTACAAATGAAGGGCCTACCATGGACAAGAAAGATGAACCTTGGAGCAAGTTCAAGCATGGAGATGTTGGCATGCGCAAGGGAAACAAGAACGGAGTTACAAGTGATGATTCCAGGACTTTGAAGCCACCCTAATGAGAGCATGAGGCCTTGGATGAAATATACAAGATGCCACTTCATAATATTCGTCCATAGGCTATTCTAGGTGCTGCGTCACCTTATTATTGGGCCAGGCCCATGTAATTTCGAAATACTTAAGTGTAGGCTGTTTTTAGAGTCCGTATGTGTGGGGAAACAAGAGTTAGGGTTGGTTTGGACCCCTCCCTCAAGGGCCACGAAATTCCCTCCTCTTTCTCCATATATACAGCCCTTAGGGCGTCGTTTAGACTTTGGGTTTTGTTTAGATCAAAAGTTCGCCATAGCTGCAACTTCACAGACTTGCTTTGTGTTCAACGACCAGACCAAAGGCGTCTCAGAACCCCACCTTCATTAATAAAGCTTTCCTCTTATATTCGCAATATCCAGATTGCAATCTTAGTTTCTTGCTTGTTCTTCGTTTGCTCGCAGGAAACAGGCCCTCGTGGTCGGAGTTGATCGTGCTCGGCGTGGTCAATAACCCTCGGAAGTTGGTTTAGCGATTGCTAAGGCGCGACGTCTCGCACGTACGTAGTCGGATCGTCAAGCTCGACTCCCACAGAAACGATAGCCACCATCTCATCGAAACATCAGGACACCTTTGCCTCTATCACTATATATACTCCTCCACCTCCTCCTAGTTAGGGTTAGCATTGATTTAGCTCATTGTTAGATAGAGCTTCGCTCATCCATATCGGATCTCCTCCTCGTGAGAGACCGCGGCCTCTTCGGAGAAGATCCACCATGGATTCAAGACCCTTTACGGAAGATCCTCGTGGATTCAAGACCTCCTCTCGAGAGATGAGCTACCGCCACTTGTATCGTTCGTTGTTGACTTTGGATCATGTATCTCCTTTTGTGTTCATCGATCTCGCATGTGTGATTGATCTTCTTGGTTTGAGTGATTCTCTTGTGCTTTCCCGTGATTTCCCTCGTGTTCTTCCGCTCATTCTTACGTGTTCCTCGTAGGGATCCTCTCCAAACGTGAAAGATCGTCCACATAGGGTTCCGCCTACATCATCTTGGTATCATGAGCCACGTTGATCACGTTCTTGGAGCTCCTACCCCGTGTTTTCTAGCTTGATTTTGTTGTTTTCGTCCTAAATCCGAAAATCCCCACCAAAAATAGCCCCAATTTTGTTTTTGTGATTTGTTTGTTTTGATGATGTTTTGTTGATTTTGATCCATGGATTTGCTTGGTTTCGAGTGGATCTAGCATCTCCCAAGTTTCCCCATCTTTTATCCACGAAATCTCGTCAATTTTTACCCCGAAATCTCCATTTTCTGGTCAAAATCGCGCCCCGGATCACGGATTCGCGTTGACCCCGACCCACCGGACGACCTCGTTTTACGGACGTCCGGAGCCCCAGGAACAACCGGACGTCCGACATTTTGGACGGCCGGAACCCTATCGAACCGATTTTACGGATTTCCGAATTTCCCGGACGTCTGTAACCTGTAGTTTCAGACTTCGGCTGATTTTTTTTGTCCATAACTAATTCATCCAGACTCCAATTTTCGTGTTCTTTAGCTCGTTGAAAAGCTATTGACATCCCCCTTCCAACAAAAATACCACCAAAACCATTTGACTCCATCAAATTTTGTGAAATTTGACATCCTTGCCTAGGGCTTCCACCACATCATCCGCTACACCACCACCGACTTCCATAACCTAACCAATTTTGTTCCTCATGGTTGTTTGAGTTGTGATTCGAGTCTCCTAAGGTGTTTTGGCTACTTAGGAAGGTTGCTTCTTCATCAACCACCACCGCCACTTCCCCATAGGCTTGACCACCATACACTTCCACCACCCCCAACTTAACCCAATTTTGTTTGTGTTGTGAGTTGTGTCTCCCAAGGTGTTTCGACTACTTAGGGACCGTGCTTCCAACTCCGACACTGTGTATAGTCCACCATCTTACCCTCCACTTCCGCATTGCGTACAACAAAACCACTATTGCATTTCCGCAATCCCATTGAGCTTCTGCAACCACCACAACATTCCCGCTGCCACCATTTGACTTTTGTCCTTGAGATTTAGAGTTGTGTTTTTTCCGTTCCCTAAGGTGTTTCGGCTACTTAGGGACGAGTCTCCATCATCTTGGTATCTACATCAAGAACACCGCCACTCATCATCGCCAAGGACGGTAACCTCGACGACACCATTGTATATTCCCCTTGCAAATTGCATTGATAACCCCTAGCCCATTTTGCGTTACTTGCCTATCGAGACTAGCCATTTGAGTATTGACGGCAACGTGACTTGTGCACATTAGTGATCATACTTCCCATAGCACACATACCATATCATCTTGGTATCATTTTGGCATCATATCATCTCTTGTGCAACAAGTTTGTTCCCGCATATACACAATTGCTATCTTGGTTTGTGCATTGTGCAAAGTGGCCATACATACAAAAAAAGAATAATCTTTTAAGCAAAAGAGAGCAAAGAAGCTTGTAAACAAGTGCCATAGCATCATACCACATTGCATATAAGATTGTCATATCCGATCATCTTGGATCATCTTGAGAGAAACACCGGGAACCATACATACATAGTGATGAGGACATCAATACCATTGTTACACCCACAGCCCCTACTGCTACATATACTGGACCAATTACTAGAGCTCGCGCACGCCAATTAAATTATCAGGTACTTTCGTTTCTTGGTAATGATTCTAATGTTCATGAGAATATGATGCTGCCTAAATTGGATACATTTGTTTTGCTTACAAATGAAGGCCCTAGCTTGGAGAAGGATGGACATTGGAGCAAGAACAAGCATGGAGATAATGCCATGCTAAGGGGAACAAGAACGGAGTTACAAGTGATGATTTCAGGACTTTGAAGCCACCATAATGGGTGCATGAAGCCTTGGACGAAATATACAAGATGCCACTTCATAATATTCGTCCATAGGCTATTCTAGGTGCTGCGTCACCTTATTATTGGGCCAGGCCCATGTAATTTCGAAATACTTAAGTATAGGCTGTTTTAGAGTCCGTATGTGGGGAAACAAGAGTTAGGGATGGTTTGGACCCCTCCCTCAAGGGCCACGAAATTCCTCCTCTTCCTCCATATATACAGCCCTTAGGGCGTCGTTTAGACTTTGGGTTTTGTTTAGATTAAAAGTTCGCCATAGCTGCAACTTCGCGTGCCGTTTGTGTTCAACGACCAGACAAAGGCGTCAGATAACCCCACCTTGATCAATAATGCTTTCATATTATCTTAGAAATATCCAGATTGCAATCTCAGTTTCTTGCTTGTTCTTCGTTTGCTAGCAGGAAATGCAGACCCTCGTGGTCGAGTTGATCGTGCTCGGCGTGGTCAATAACCTCTCGGAGTTGGTTTAGCGATTGCTAAGGCGCGACGTCCTCGCACGTTCGTAGTCGGATCGTCAAAGTCGACTTCCTCCAAAGCGAAAACCAACATCTCATCGAAAGACGGGACACCTTTGCCTCTATCACATAGCATACTTGGGATAGAAAGTCTATCCATTTTGCATCTTATAGGTTGTGCACAAGTGTCGTATCCGCCTATTGAGCAATCGTGCTAGCGTCTCTCTTGAGTTGTGCAACACGAGCATTTTGGTGGATTCCACATTTTAGCTCATTCCTTGGTTGCACGACCCCATTTATCTATCCGTGTGTAATGCGTTTGATTGTGCCATTCATTGCTATTGGTCTACTTGTTTCACTTGCGAATTTGTGAATCTGTTTCAACATTATTGACTCTTGCTAACATTTTGCATCAAGTTTTTGTGCCACTATCCTCACCAAGCTCCACCAAAAGCTTTACTTGTGTAGGTATGAGAAACCGACAAGAATTGGTACCAATTGTGCTATTTCCTTGTTACACATTGAGTGATCATTGATCCATTTTCAACATCGGTCAAGGTACATTTGGTATAAGTTCTTCTCTTTCTCCCACTCATATTTGCTCGAGTCTTGTGATGGATAGGCAAGGCATTTCATCACCGGTCTTCGACAACAACGACGGCGTGAACAACTACATCACCAAAGCGTCTATCTTCGATCTACAACGACAAGTGCAACGCGCACAATCAAGATTGCAAGAGCGCATCGAGAACATCTCCATTGACATTCGTCACTCCGAAGCAAGGAGAAGGGACTACATCGACAAGAAGCTTTCCGCACATAAAGAGGAGCAAGATGCAAGGATGGAGGAGATTAGAGCCTTGATCAAGTCTTCTTCCCCTTCGTCATCCTCAAGGCGACGACATTCAAGACACAAGTCTTCGGAGCGCGGACACGATGCAAGTGCAAATCGTCCTCGTCCACATCGACATGGAGACCACCATCACATTCGTGATCAACATCGTCATGAAGGGCAAGTCACCTCCAAGCATCATGTGCACGCATTTACGATTTAACGACACCTTCTACGAGCTCAAGCACGACAACGACATCATCATCATGAAGATGCTCCACAAGCGCAAATGCACAAGTCCCAACAAGCCCTACTTCACGCCAAGTCCAAGCTTCATGAGCACAAAAGAAGACCGCGAGACGACCACCACCAAGACGGTTACTACGGCTACATCAACCACTTGGCATCTTCACCAAGTGTTCTCAAGGCATCTTCGCCTTTGGACGACTGGCATCTTCGCCTCTGGGCCGTATGAAATCTTCGCCTACTTCCCATGAGTACGCCTACAACGACTTCATCAAGTCTAAGGCGACTACCACTGAAAGCAAGGGTGACACTTCCATCTTGGAAGCCCCTCAAGGAAGATGGCGAGCATGGGAAATTCCCTTCGGTCATGGAGACGAGCTACGAGGTGCCACATCATATGGGCCTCCAACAACAAGACGGTGACTAGAAGGTTGAGCATGGGACTATCCCTTCAACCAAGGCGGCGATAGGAGTTGAGCATGGAGACATTTGCACCAACATCTCTCCGATACCCACATATCATGAGATGACCCAATTGCCATGTGAGGAGAGCCACCAACCCATGGAGCCACTAACCCTAACTAGGAGGAGGTGGGAGAGTATTTATAGTTTACGGGACGAAAGGGTACACGGGTCTCGACCCAGGTGGCTGCTTTCATGAGGCGGGCCGGAAGTTCCGGCGCGGAAGGTCCGGCAGGTGCAGCCTAAGCCGAGAGTTGGCGCGGGTGGAGCTGGGCTGGCTTCCGGGGGCCGGAAGGTCCGGGCGGGCCGGAAGTTCCGGGGGCCGAAAATGTCCGGGCTGGTTCTGGGCTAACCAGAATGTTGGCACGCCCGGGCTAGTCGATGTCGTCGGGGGCCGGAAGCTCCGGGCTGGCCGGAAGTTCCGGGGGCCGGAAGTTCCGGGCTGTCCACAGAGTTGACGCCTGTCGTTTCTTCTTCAGCTCCGGGTTCCTTGGCTTGAACGTTGTACCTGATCACGCATAGTGTCTCGGACTTAGGTAGTAGCGATGTCTCACTAGAAGGAAAGGGGAAATCGAATAGGAGTGATGTCACCTCGGATTGAATATCACGAGCTCTTGCTCTTGTCATGGGTCCACTTGGAGCATGGATAGTTGATGGAAGGTCCATGGGGATGACCGAAGGATGCTCCGCATCATCTCCCCCCTTGTGGAAGATCCGACCTCAGATCAGATCCTTCATCACCATGGTACGGCGCGAGGTCCTTGACGTTGAAGATGTCGCTCACATTGTACTTGTCTCGTGGTAGGTCGATCTTGTAGGCGTTGTCGTTGTAGCGTGCTAGCACCTTGAAGGGTCCTTCGGCTCGAGGGAGAAGCTTGGACTTGCGCTCGTTGGGGAAGCGGTCCTTGCGAAGGTGTGGCCACACTAGATCACCGATGTTGAAGACCATGGGTTGCTTGTTGACGTTGAGCTTGGTCGCTAGTCGTTGTACTTGGCGCTCGATTGTGTGTCTTGTATCCTCATGCATCTTCTTGATGTAGCTTTCCCGTGCACTCGCATCCATGTTGGTCCGCTCTTGTAGAGGAAGTGGTAGAATGTCTAATGGTGACAACGGGTTGAAGCCGTGAAGCGACCTTGAAGGGGACTTGCCGGGTAGTCAAGTGTCTTGCGCGATTGTAGGCGTACTCGGCGATGGGTAGACATGCCTCCCACTCCTTGATGTTCTTCTTGATCAAGGCGCGAAGTAGAGTGGAGAGTGTGCGGTTCGTCACCTCCGTTTGGCCGTCAGTTTGCGGATGGTATGCAGATGAGAACAAGAGCTTGATTCTGAGCTTGGCACATAGGGTCTTCCAAAAGTAACTCAAGAACTTGACGTCGCGATCGGAGACGATTGTCTTTGGTACTCCATGGAGTCACAATATTTCCCTACAAAAGAGATTTGCAATATGTGAAGCATCGTCTATCTTGTTGCAAGGAATAAAATGTGCCATCTTAGAAAATCTATCCACAACAACAAACACGGAATCCTTTCCATTTTGAGTTCTAGGCAAACCAAGTACAAAATCCATGCTAATGTCTTCCCAAGGTTGATAAGGAATAGGAAGAGGCATGTAAATACCATGATATTGAGCTTTAGACTTAGCTTTGCAACATGTAGAGCATCGGTTGGTGAAGCGTGAGACGTCGCGGAACATCTTCGGCCAAAAGTAGTTCTTGGAGAGCGTGGCGAATGTCTTGTCGCGTCCAAAGTGTCCCATGAGTCCGCCTCCATGAGCCTCTTGCAAAAGGAGCAAACGAAGAGAAGACTCGGGAATGCATAGTTTGTTAGCTCTCCTAAGATAAGCATCATTGATATAATATTGTTCCCAAGAAGTATGCTACCTGAACACTTAGCATAAGGAATAGCAAAAGATGGGTCGTTAGCATACAAGTCTTTTATGTGCTCAAAGCCTATAACATTCAACTAAAGTTTATTAACAAGCGTGCATATGCGTGAAAGTGCATCGGCAACTACATTTTCCTTACCCTTAATGTACTTGATGCCATAAGGAAAAGATTCAATAAATTCACTCCATTTGGCATGACACTTGTTCAACTTAGTTTGCCCTTTTAAGTACTTAAGCGTTTCGTGATCGGTATGGATGACAAACTCATGAGGTCTAAGGTAATGTTCCCAAACATGTAGCACACGCACTAGAGCATATAATTCCTTGTCATAGATGGGATAGTTAAGTTGAGCACCTGTGAGTTTTTCACTAAAGTAAGCAATGGCTCGTTTTTCTTGCATCAAAACTCCTCCAATTTCGGTACCACTTGCATCACAATGAACCTCTAAAGTTTTGTCAAAATTGGGCAAAGCAAGAATCGGAGCATGAGTAAGCAAAGACTTGAGCTCATCAAAAGCGGTGGATTGCAAGGATCCCCAAACAAAAGGAGTATTCTTCTTACTCAAGGCATGCAAAGGAGCAGCAATTGTGCTAAAGTTTTTCACAAAGCGACGATAAAAACCATAAGACCAAGAAAGCTACGCACTTGTTGCAAATTGGTTGGTTGGGGCCAAGTTTTAATTGCTTCAATTTTAGATTCATCAACATGGACACCCTTTGAGGTTACAACAAAACCCAAGAAAACCACTTTGTCAACGCCAAAAGTGCATTTTTTTATGTTTGCATAAAGACTTTCCTTGCGAAGGGTTTGCAAAACAGCCCTAACATGATCAAGATGTTCTTTCATGGTTTTGCTAAACACAAGAATATCGTCAAGTAAACCACAACAAAGACTCCAATATAAGGTCGAAGCACATGATGCATAAGACGCACGAAAAGTACCGGAGCCTCCGATAGACCCATAGGCATCACTAACCACTCATACAAGCCAAATTTGGTTTTGAAAGCAGTTTTCCATTCATCACCCTCTTGTATGCGATTTTGATAATAGCCACTTGTAAGATCAATTTTTAGGAAAAAATTGGCTCCACTAAGTTCATCAAGCATTCGTCTAAGCGAGGAATGGGATGCCTATAGCGAACGGTAATAGCATTTATAGGTCTACAATTGGAACACAAGCGGAAACTTCCATCGGGTTTAGGCACAAGTATAACCGGAACTGCACAAGGGCTTAAGCTTTCACGTACATGACCGTTGTCGATTAGTTGTTGTGCTTGCCTTTGAATCTCCGTAGTTTCTTCGGGATTCACTCAGTATGGAGCTTTGTTTGGAAGTGGCGCTCCGGGGATGAGGTCGATCCGATGTACAATGCCTCGTAGAGGAGGTAGACCCGGAGGTAGCTCATCGAGGAAAACATCTTGGAATTCCTGTAAAATAGATTTAAACACTAAAGGTAGCTCATGAGAGGTGTTAGTTGTTGGCTATCCATCCTTGCACACAAGGACAAGGTGCATCACACTAGATGGGTTTTCACACACTTCTCTCATCTCACTTTTGGTGGCAAATAGGATGAGGTTTTTCTCTCTAGGCGAAGAGGCACTCAAGTTTGGCTTGTGGCTCTCACTCACTTTTGGTGGATCACTTTCTCACTCTTTTCTCCATGATGAGTGGCTTGCTTGTCGGCTAATACTTGACTAGGAGACATAGGTCGTAGCACATATTCCTTCCCTTTCGTCTTGAAGCTATAGTGATTGGTACGCCCGTTGTGGAAGACACCACGGTCGAATTGCAATGGTCGACCAAGAAGTAGGTGGCAAACGGTCATTGGGACCACATCACACTCCAAAGTGTCCTCATATGTGATAGAGGCGGGGGTGTCCCGATCTTTCGATGAGATGATAACTATCGATTTGGTGGAGTCGACTTTGACGATCCGACTACAAACGTGCACGACGTTGCGCCTTAGCAATCGCTAAACCAATCTCCTGAGGTTACTGACGATGCCGAAAGCACGATCACCGACCACGAAGGTCTATTCCTGCAAGCAATCGAAGAACGAGCAAAAATATGATAAAGCAATCTGAATATTGCGAATATATATGAAGTATTTATAATGGTGGGGATTCGTAAGCGGTCTTGGTCTGGTCGTTGGACACAAACGAAGTACACGAAGTTGCAATGGCTAACTTTAACTAAACAAATCCCAAGGAAAAAGCTACTAGATGGATCTACTTATATAGGATCAAGGGGTGGCGGCCAAGGAGGTGGTAGGATGTCCCAAGGCAGCCTAAAACTAACCCTAGGTCGTACAAGGCCAATGGGCCCAAGCGGAGGTGACGTAACACCTTTGGACTTGTAGTTTGACTCGGATTCTGCTGCAGCATCAGATTGTTTCGTCCATAACTCAACGCTCCGGACGAATTTGAAGGTGAATCCAATTGGGTTGGAAGGTGCACGAAATCTATTTTCCAACAAAAAAGAATCACCCAATTTGGAGTCCGGATGAAAAGTTATTGACGTTTTGAGTCAGGTATGTCTGCGGTCTGAATCTGAGTCCGTAACGTGAGAGACTTGGACTCTATCTTCTCTTGGTCCAAAAGTGACGTGAGAGGACTTTTTGAACAGCACCTAAACTTCTCCTTTTCCCTTATCTTCATATGTGTATTGTACAAATGTCCCATACACCTACAATTAGACAAAACACAAAAGTATGTGATGTATTTTTGTTCGGATAACATAAATAGATTATTGAATAGTTTGCACTAGAAATCACACGACAAATATGCATGTATGCAATATTTTGGTCTTATCCAAGGTAGTCATGTCCTCATCATCCTCCACTTCTTGAAAACAAAGCCGCCCTCGGCGGTTCTTAGTCTGAAATGTGGCTAACAAAAGAGACAAGGTGTACATGTTGTATATGTATATGTCATCCATTTTTATTTCCCTTGATTTTTGCACATATGACACAAAAATAGATGAGTAACTTGCATAGTTCATAAAATCTAAAGCCAAAACATTATCACAAGAAGTAGAAGGCATGAAACTATTGCAACTCAGTTTGCACATATAAGTGAAGCTCTTATTCATTTCAAAAGATTGACAATGTTCATCATTAAACCATCCCAACATTGGTGAATAAACCTTACTTGCATCAAGTTTACATGCTACAACATGCTTAAATAAGTAAACATGCAATAAGTCATTCGACACAGAATCATCACCAAGATTAGAGGTCATATCAAAATGATTAAATATTGATTCTTTTGCATCAACAATTAATTCAATGGGTGCACTCAAAATTGTTGGTATTTCAGTTGTTTGATCACATGGCAAAGTCAAATTATCAATATAATCCTCTAAAATAGGTGGTGTGATCAAAGTAGTGGGTAGCTCAACACATGATGTATTCAAGTTAACTAGGCATGCATCATTCTCATGTAAAAGTGGAAAATCTGTACCTTTGTCATTACCTCTTATAGTCAACTCGGATGATGCAGGCACTCTCGATGATGATGTGTCACATGGTGGAGATGATGTAGTCCTAGCAACAACGGATGTGGTTGTCATAGTACGCCTAGTAGTTGAATAAACATCTGTATCAACAGTTGGAATGTGCACCGTGCGCTTGTTCTCCTTGTGGGCAACACGTCGTTTTATTTCCTGTTCAGCTTTGCAAGCAAGACGAAACAAATGGTCCATAGGATAACACTCTTCATGAATTAGTATCTCCTGAATATTATGGTTTAATCCTCCCCAAAATCTATCCATAAAATCTTCTTCACTTTCTTCTAAAAATGAGTGCAACAAGGTAGTTTGTAAATCATCATAATATTTTGTTACGGTGTCACTACCTTGTTTTAAATGTTCCAGTTTTTTAATCATGCCACGAGTATAATAAACATCGATTTAATCTATCTCTCATGACATGTTTTAAATCATCCCAAGTATTAGGTACATAATCAGGGTGTAACCGACAATATTCACTCCACCAAACTAGAGCATAACCGGTGAAAGAACCAACCGCAACCATAACTTTTTACGTTCATCAAAATTATGGGAAGCAAATATATTATTTATGTCTAACTCCCATTCAATATATAAAGGAGGTCTAAAACGGCCATTAAATGGTGGTATAGAAACATGAACCTGATCATGTGCATTTGGATGTTTGTGCACCTCTCGTGACGGTTGTGGTATTTGCATAGGTGGTGGCATGTCTCCGCGATCGACAAAGCCCATGAATTGACTCTGGATCCTGTCATGATTAGTAGAACAAGAAACAAAATCCAAAAATAATGTTTCTATAACTACTAGGATGTGGTGGTAAAACGCTCACAAGAAAGCAAATATCAATGTCTTACAAGTTCTTACCATGCAACAAAGCGGTGACAGTAAACCAAATGTGTCAAGTAACTCTGAAGATTGTGTAAAGAGATTGCCAGGGGAGCGACGATACACGGTGTAGAAATATGTGGAGCTGGGTTGGCTATATATGGTAGCAAAAGATTAGCAATAATCAATTCAAAGATGCAATGTTGAATAAACGCTCATCGACAGATCTTGTCTGGTCCTAGGCTAGACCGGACTAGAGACGCGAGCCTAGAACACTAATGAGGTCACGGTGTAGCACAACTAGCATCAATGAAGGATAATGAGTAGCTCTAGACAGCAAGATATAAGTGAAGAGCACAACGGCAAGAAAGATAATGATGAAAAACAAGCGCCAAGCAGAATATACAACAACTCTCTCTGCTTTTCCTCTTGAAAAGTTTGAGCCAATTTTCTGATAACTTTTTTCAAAGAATGCTACTAACTCAAGCTTTCCAATGCAAAAAGAATCACTCAATTCCGAGTTGATGAGGAGTCAAAAAATTCTAAAACTGGTTTGAAAAACTGGAATAAGCTGTGTTCACGAACTTCGGAGGGTAAAAAGACCTATTTAGGAGCCGATTTTGAGGTGCCAAATATTGAACTAGCTTCTGCAACTATTTAGATGCGGCTCGTCTCTAGCTTTAATTTGAGTACTCGCGGAGCCAAAACGAACTTCGTATGAGGAAGTTATGCCTGTTTTACTGAACAGTGCACAAAACAGATTCCAATCAGAATTCAGCTACGAGATTGAGTCTAGATAGATCCAAACTTTGTTTTTTTTTCTTCTCTCTTTTTTTTCTCACACTTTTTTTCCTTTTTCTTTCTCTCTTTTTTTTCTCTTACTATTTTTTAACTTTTTTCTCTCTCTTTTTTTCTCTCTCCCTCTTTCCAAACAAACTAGATAAGATGCAGATTGGATCAAGTGAAGATGTGAACGATCTCAACTATGATTATGACAACGAACGGTGGGTAGCACGTGGTGGAAATTGATGGATGGATGGTGGTCAAAGGAAGGAATAATGATGCAACGGCGGCGTGACTAATGTGAACAGAACTCGAAACTCTAAACGAACTAGACACTAAGACCAGCAACTCGACACGACGATGCAATCGATAATTCAATAATGCAAACAATGAAAAGAAAATTGCAAAGACTCGAATCGGCTCGGACAAAGGATGAATAGATCTAACTTTTTGTGGCTTTTTCATGGACTATAGGTATGAAAGATGATGCGATCTAAACTATGAAAAACGGTAAAATCTCACCGAGCAACCCGAAAACCGATACCACTTGATAGAGGCGGGGTGTCCCGATCTTTCGATGAGATGATAACTATCGATTTGGTGGAGTCGACTTTGACGATCGACTACAAACGTGCACGACGTTGCGCCTAAGCAATCGCTAAACCAATCTACTGAGGTTACTGACGATGCCGAAAGCACGATCAGCCTGACCACGAAGGTCTATTCCTGCAAGCAATCGAAGAACGAGCAAAAATATGATAAAGCAATCTGAATATTGCGAATATATATGAAGTATTTATAATGGTGGGGATTCGTAAGCGGTCTTGGTCTGGTCGTTGGACACAAACGAAGTACACGAAGTTGCAATGGCTAACTTTTAACTAAACAAATCCCAAGGAAAAAGCTACTAGATGGATCTACTTATATATGATCAAGGGTGGCGGCCAAGGAGGTGGTAGGACGTCCCAAGGCAGCCTAAAACTAACCCTAGGTCGTACAAGGCCAATGGGCCCAAGCGGAGGTGACGTAACACCTTTGGACTTTTAGTTTGACTCGGATTCTGCTGCAGCATCATATTGTTTCGTCCATAACTCAACGCTCCGAACGAATTTGAAGGTGAATCCAATTGGGTTGGAAGGTGCACGAAATCTATTTTCCAACAAAAAAAGAATCACCCAATTTGGAGTCCGGATGAAAAAGTTATTGACGTTTTAAGTCAGGTATGTCTGTGCAGTCTGAATCTGAGTCCAGAACGTGAGAGACTTGGACTCTATCTTCTCTTGGTCCAAAAGTGACGTGAGAGGACTTTTGAACAGCACCTAAACTTCTCCTTTTCCCTTATCTTCATATGTGTATTGTACAAATGTCCCATACACCTACAATTAGACAAAACACAAAAGTATGTGATGTATTTTTGTTCTGGATAACATAAATAGATTATTGAATAGTTTGCACTAGAAATCACCTGACAAATATGCATGTATGCAATATTTTTGGTCTTATCCAAGGTAGTCATGTCCTCATCAATATGGACCGATTTTGAAGGAGACTTGGACCGTATGCTCGACTCGTATAGTGCCGGAGTCACTTTGCCATTGAACCTTGTATGGGTGCGGGTGCTTCCTCTTGATCAATTGAAGCTTGGAGCATAGTTCTTCACTTGCCAAGTCGTGGCAACTACCTCCGTCGATGATGACCTTGACGGATCTCCCATTGATGCCGGCCTTTGTGTGGAAGATGTGGCATATTTGGTCGTCTTCTTGTTCATGTTGAAGAGTCAAGACCTTGGAGACCACGAGAACGGGGCTCGAATCCTCATCACAAAAGACATGATCATCTTCATCTTCGTTCACTCGCCGGTGCATGGCCACTTGCTCAAGAGCTTCCATCTCCTCTTCACTCATGGAGTCATAGGTGCCATCGTCGTTGAGGATCATGGTGCGCTTGTTAGTGCATTCATAGGACTTGTGGCCTCGGCCGCCGCAAGTGAAACACTTGAAGGAGCTTGTCTTGACGGTCTCTTCGTTTGGAGATGATGATGAAGCACGCGGCTTGAAATTGCTTGTAGTAGGAGGAAGACGACTTGAACTTGCCGAAGTTTTCTTGTAACTTGACTTGTCGTCGTTGCTTGTAGAATGTTTGGTTGATGTAGATGTTGGAGGAGTTGTTGAAGATTGGTTGTTGGAGAAGCCATACGTCTTGGACGAGTACTTGGCGTTTGAAGTCATCTTGCACTTGACGCCCGCCTTTGTAGCTTGATGCACGAGCTCAATGAGAGGAGTAGGGTTGGAAGTCGGCGATCTTCTTGATGGGATGATTGAGTCCATTCAAGAAACGTGCCATTGTTTGCTCATCATCTTCCTTCACATTGGCTCGAATCATGGCTATTTCCATTTCCATATAGTATTCTTCAACACTCTTTGTTCCTTGCTTGAGAAGTTGGAGTTTCTTGAAGAGGTCGCGGTTGTAGTAGGTTGGCACAAAACGTGCTCTCATGACATCCTTCATTTGAGCCCAAGTGATGATTGGAGGTTCACCTCTTGCTTGTCGTCGCTCAATGATTTGTTCCCACCATATGAGCACATAGTCTTGGAACTCAAGTGAGGCCATAGCGATCTTCTTCTCTTCCTCATAGTTGTGCAAACGAAAGATTTTGTCGACATTTAATGCCCATTAGAGGTACTCTTCGGGGTCATTGCTTCCATTGAACTTGGGCATGGTGAATTTGAGCTTTCCATATCGGTGCTCTTCATTTTGTTGTGGTCGAGGATGATGACGCCCTTGACGTGGATGACAATCATCTTCTTGTTGCTCTTGGTGTGGAGGAAGTCCATGATCAACTTGCTCTTGTTGAACTTGAGGTTGAGATGGAGCTTGACGAGCTTGTTGAGGATCTTGTTGAGGAGCTTGAGGAACTTGACATTGCACACGTGGTTGGTAGTTCCTCTCTTGGATTTCTTCTCAAAGGGCTTCCTCTTGATTGCGCCGTTCGGGATTGCGGTTGGTGATGGCTCGACTTGAATCTTGAAGGGCACGTTGTGCCTCAAGAGCTTGCGCTTCTCGTTGTTGTTGTTGAAGACGTTGAGCCTCGGCGTCTTGTTCCTCTTGATGTAGACGCGCTCGTTCTTCCTCTTGGCGCCTAAGTCGTTGTCGTTCTTGAGCTTGGGCAAAAGCGGCTTGGTTTGATTGAGGGCGAGGGACTTGCTCATCGACTTGCTCTTGTGAATGCTTGTCATGTAGCGGGTTGCGAGATGCATGACGGTCTTGACGCGCCGCTCGTCGAAGAGTGTTCGATGACGGTGTACTTGAGTCGTAGAATGTGTCGTCGGAGTGTCGACTCGAGCGGCTCTGTCTTGATGATGACGAAGTGGAATGATGTCGGTTCCTCATCAAGGCGCGGATCTCGTCCATTCTTGCATCATTCTCTTGTTTGTGCGTGTGTTTAACTTGTTGTCGAAGTAGTCTCTTGTACGCTGCTCGGAGAGTCGCAAGTCGGTGGCGAGGTTGTCGGCGCGGTCACTCATTGCTTGTTGCTCTTGATGTAACGCTTCGTTGTGCACCAAAGAGGTGGCTCTTGGTGACGAATGAAGACATGTCGTCTTCTTGCTCGATGAAGAGTGGGTTGGTAGAGGTACTTGGCCTATCCATTATTCCAAGCAAAAGATGTGAGTGGTAGAAGGAGAAGAACTTATTCCAATGTACCTTTGATCGATGTTGATGATGAATCAAGTTCACTCAAATGCGGGCAATGAAATAGCACTATTGGTACCAATCCTTGTCGGTTCTCACACATACACATATAAAAGCTCACGTTGAGCTTGGTGAGGATGGTGGCACAAAATTTGATGCAATTGTAAGTGAGATTCACTAATTTGCAAATGCAACAAGTTGACCAAGCAAGTAGGGGTACACGGAAACACACACGCAAATAGATAAGTGGCATTGTGCAAACCAAAAGTGAGCCAAAATGTGGAATCCACGAAAATGCTCTTGTTGCACAATACTAGAGAGACGTTAGCACGATTGCACAATAGGCGGATACGGAACTTGTGCACAACCTACTAGGCAAAAATTCAACTATCTCTATCCCACGTATGCTATATGTATGGTATTTCGGTACTATGATCCAATATGACAATCTTAATGTGGTATGATGCTATGGTTCTTGCTCATAAGCTCTTTGTTTATCTTTCCTCTTTGCTTAAAAGCTTGGGTGGCTCTTTCACTTTTGAGCTCTTTTCTCATGCAAAACTTCACGAATCAAGATAGCAATTGTGTATGCTATGACAACTTTGTGACACACAAATGGATTCCAAGATATGCACCGCGGTGGTACGGTATGTATGCTATGGAGTATGATCACTAATGTGCACAAGTCACGTTGCTCGCAATACTCAATGGCTAGTCTCAATGGGTAAGCAACGCAAAAGATGGCTATGAGGTTTATCAATGCAATGGCAAGGTTTGGACAAAGATGTCGTCGAGATTACCGCCCTTGCTTACGGTAGAAGTTCCAAACGGATGCGAATGTGGACGATGATGTGATGCACGGTCTTCAAGACGTTGGCGAAGATGCCGCTGCAAGTGGTCGGTTGCCAGAGAAGCGGGGGTCACCAAAGATGCGCGACCTTTTCTGTCTAGGCCGGAAGTTCCGGGTAAGACGGAAGGTCCGGTCCGAAGTTCCGGGCTGGGCCAGAAGGTCCGGGGGCCGTAAGTTCCGGGCTGGGCCGGAAGTTCCGGTGGTCGGGATTCTGCCAAGAACAGGGACTTCGGGATCGAGGGTTTGGGCGGAAAAATTGGGGGAAAAACCCAAATTCTGAGGGAAAAAAGAAGGAATTAGAAGGGTAGAGATGCTAGATCCACTCGAAGCAAAGCAAATCCACGGATCAAATTCAACAAAACTTCATCACACCAACAAATCACAAAAAAATTGGGGCTATTTTTGGTGGGGAATTTTCGGATTTAGGACGAAAACAACAAAATCAAGCTAGAAAACACGGGTAGGGGCTCCAAAAACGTGATCAACGTGGCTCATGATACCAAGATGACGAGGGCGGAACCCTAATCGGAGATCTTTCACGTTTGGAGGGAATCCTACGGGATGAACGGGCGGAAGAACACAAGGAAACACACACAAGAGGAACACTAAACCGACAAGTTTCGATTACACAAGGGCTAGATCACCGAACACATAAGGTAGCACAAGATTCAAAATCAACAAAGGAAAGATACACGAGTAGCCGATCTTCTCCGTGAGGAGGTCTTGATGGGGTCCATGATAGAGGCAAAGGTGTCCCGATGTTTCGATGAGATGGTGGCTTTCGTTTCTGTGGGAGTCGACCTTGACGATCCGACTACGTACGTGCGAGACGTCGCGCCTTAGCAATCGCTAAACCAACTTCCGAGGGTTATTGACCACGCCAGAGCACGATCAACTCGACCACGAGGGCCTGCTTCCTGCGAGCAAACGAAGAACAAGCAAGAAACTAAGATTGCAATCTGGATATTGCGAATATAAGAGGAAAGCTTTATTAATGAAGGTGGGGTCTGTGGACGCCTTGGTGCAGTCGTTGAACACAAACGAAGTACGTGAAGTTGCAGCTATGGCGAACTTTTGATCTAAACAAAACCCAAAGTCTAAACGACGCCCTAAGGGCTGTATATATGGAGAAAGAGGAGGGAATTTTGTGGCCCTTGAGGGAGGGGTCCGAAACCAACCCTAACTCTTGTTTCCCCACACATACGGACTCTAAAAACAGCCTACACTTAAGTATTTCGAAATTACATGGGCCTGGCCCAATATTAAGGTGACGCAGCACCTAGAATAGCCTATGGACGAATATTATGAAGTGGCATCTTGTATATTTCGTCCAAGGCCTCATGCTCTCATTAGGGTGGCTTCAAAGTCCTGGAATCATCACTTGTAACTCCGTTCTTGTTCCCCTTGCATGCCAACATCTCCATGCTTGAACTTGCTCCAAGGTTCATCTTTCTTGTCCATGGTAGGCCCTTCATTTGTAAGCAAAACAAATGTATCCAATTTAGGCAGCATCATATTCTCATGAACATTGGAATCGTTACCAAGAAACGAAAGTACACGATAATTCAATTGGCGTCTTGTGAGCTCTAGTAATTGGTCCAAGATGTATAGCAGCAGGGCTGTGGGTGTAACAATGGTATTGATGTCCTCATCATCCTCCCTTCTTGTAATGAAGTCGCCCTCGACGGAAACTCATCTTCCTCACCCAAATAAGGCTTCAAATCTGCAATGTTAAAAGTGGGACTAACCCCAAAATCTGCAGGCAGCTCAAGTTTATATGCATTATCATTTATTTTCTCTAACACCTTAAATGGACCATCAAGACGTGGCATTAGCTTTGATTTGTAAATTAGGAAACCTATCCTTACATAAATGTAACCAAACAAGATCTCCGGTGCAAAGACAACATGTTTTCTACCCTTATCTCCAAAGCAAGTTTATATTTAGCATTCATACGCTCAATGTTTTCCTTAGTTAACTCATGCATTTTTAAAATCAATTCAGCACGTTCTTTAGCATCAAAATTAACCTTCTCCGAAGTTGGAAGAGGCAAGAAATCAATAGGTGCACGAGGTAGGAAGCCATACACAATTTCAAAAGGGCACATCTTAGTAGTAGAATGCAATGAACGATTATAAGCAAATTCAATATGAGGCAAGCATTCTTCCCACATTTTCTTATTATTCTTCAAAACAGCCCTAAGCATAGTAGACAATGTTCTATTGACTACTTCAGTTTGTCCTTCAGTTTGGGGGTGACAAGTAGTACTAAAAAGCAGTTTAGTCCCCAACTTAGCCCATAAACATCTCCAAAAGTGGCTAAGAAATTTAGTATCACGATCTGAAACAATAGTATTTGGCACACCATGCAAGCGAATAATTTCACGAAAGAACAAATCAGCAACATTAACAAAGATCATCGCTTTTATGACATGGTATAAAGTGTGCCATTTTCGAGAATCTATCCACGATAACAAATATGCTATCCCTCCCTTCTTTGTTCGAGGTAAACCTAAAACAAAGTCCATAGATATATCCTCCCAAGGAACACTAGGTACAGGCAAAGGCATATATAAACCATGAGGATTGAGTCGTGGCTTAGCTTTTTGACATGTAGTGCAGCGAGCAACAAAACGCTCAACATCCCGTCTCATCTTTGGCCAAAAGAAATGTGTAGCAAGTATATCCTCCGTCTTCTTCACGCCAAAGTGTCCCATTAATCCTCCTCCATGCGCCTCCTGCAACAACAAAAGACGAACAGAGCTAGCAGGAATGCATAGCTTGTTAGCACGGAACACAAAACCATCCTTAATAACGAACTTGTTCCATGTTCTTCCTTCTTTACAATTCTGCATTACATCTTTAAAATCAGCATCATGCACATATTGATCTTTGATGGTCTCCAAACCAAATATTTTGAAGTCAAGTTGTGAAAGCATAGTATAGCGACGAGACAAAGCATCAAAGAATAACATTTTCTTTACCCTTCTTGTGTTTAATGACATAAGGGAAAGTCTCAATGAATTCAACCCATTTAGCATGTCTACGATTCAGTTTAGCTTGACTTTTAATATGTTTCAAAGATTCATGATCAGAATGTATAACAAATTCTTTGGGCCATAAATAATGTTGCCATGTCTCTAAAGTCCTAACAAGAGCATATAATTCTTTGTCATAAGTAGAATAGTTAAGACTAGGCCCACTCAATTTTTCGTAAAAGTATGCAACAGGTTTGCCATCTTGTAATAACACACCTCCTAATCCAATTCCACTAGCATCACATTCAAGCTCAAAAGTCTTATTAAAGTCAGGAAGTTGGAGTAAAGGAGCATGTGTCAACTTATCTTTCAATACCGTGAAGGCTTCTTCATGCGGTACCCCAAACAAAAGGCACATCCTTCTTTGTAAGTTCATTGAGAGGTGCAGCGATGGTGCTAAAGTCTCTCACAAAACGCCTATAGAAACCAGCGAGTCCAAGAAAACTCCTCACTTGTGTGACCGCTTTGGGCTGCGGCCAACTCTCAATAGCTTCAATCTTGGCTTTATCAACTTCAATTCCCTGTGGTGTAACAACATAGCCAAGAAAAGATACTCGGTCGGTGCAAAAGGTGCACTTCCCAAGGTTACCAAACAAACGTGCATCACGTAGAGCATTAAAAACAGCACGTAAATGTTCCAAATGTTCTTCCAAAGATTTGCTATAAATCAGTATATCATCAAAATAGACTACCACAAATCGTCCAATGAAAGCACGTAAAACTTCGTTCATTAGTCTCATGAAAGTACTAGGTGCATTAGTTAACCCAAAAGGCATGACTAACCACTCATATAAACCAAACTTAGTTTTAAATGTTGTTTTCCATTCATCTCCCAACTTCATACGAATTTGATGGTATCCACTACGCATAAATCAACTTTGGAGAATATTGTAGAGCCACTCAATTCATCAAGCATATCATCTAGCCTAGGAATAGGATGACGATAACGAATAGTAATATTATTAATGCCTCTACAATCAACACACATACGCGACATACCATCCTTTTTAGGCACTAGTATAATAGGAACAGCACAAGGACTAAGAGATTCGCGTATATAACCTTTGTCGAGCAGCTCCTCATGATTGACGATAATCTCCTTCGTCTCCTCCGGATTGGTACGGTATGGTGCACGGTTGGGTAGCGATGCACCGGAATTAAGTCAATTTGATGCTCAATCCCTCGAATAGTAGGTAATCCCGTGGTACGTCTTGTGGGAAGACGTTCGAACTCTGCAAAATGTTAGTGACAGTAGGGGCAAAGAGGAAGGCACGTCCTCGAATGAAAATAATGCCTCTTTGCACACAAAAGCATAGCAAACAGATTTGCTAGAATCTAGCTCCTCAATATCAGATTTGGTGGCAAGTAAACATGCACTTTTCAGCTTTAATTTCGAAGCAACATTAGATGGTTTATTATTAGGCTTCATTTGTTGCTCAAATTCTTTTGCCACAATCTGATTTTCACTCTTATTTTTCTCCTGTTTTGCTTTATTAGCTCTATTAATATCATCTTTCAAAATTGAATCAGGAGTCATAGGAAGCAAAGTAATATTTTTATCCTTGTGAACAAGAGTATACTGATTGTTTCTACCATGGTCTACAGAATTTTTATCAAATTGCCATGGTCTACCAAGTAATAAGGAACATGCTTGCATAGGTACCACATCACAATCAACATAATCAGCATATGTAGAGATACTAAAATACACACGAACAAAGACGTGTTACCTTAACCTTGCCGCTGTTGTTGAACCATTGGATGTAGTAAGGATGTGGATGTGGTCTTGTGGTGAGAGAAAGCTTCTCCACCATATCCATGCTAGCCAAGTTGTTGCAGCTCCCTCCATCTATGATGACGCTGAATAGAACGTTCCTTCACAACTCCCTTTGTATGGAACAAGTTATGCTCTGATTTTGCTCAGCTTGTGTAACCTGCACACTCAAAACACGTTGAGCAACTAAACATTCATACTGTCACAAGATCTTCAGCAGCCATGTATTGCGTCTCATGATCGTAATCATGTCCACCATGTTCTTCATGTGTAACAAGAGCCAAAGTCTCTTCATCATAGTCACTAGCGGACTCATACCCACCATCCTCGTGAGCAATCATCACACGCTGAGATTGGCATTCTCGGCAAAATGTCCTCTTCCCTTACAACGCATTTACAAATAATATCACTTGTGTGCCCTGTTGACGCCATGGAAGAAGAAGAGCTACTGTAGGCCAAAGAGGTGCGCTCTTGGCGATAGTGGTGGTTGTGCTCGCTTTCTTGTATCACGGTTGGAGGTGGCAGCCGACGGAGGTGCCGTGTAGTAGAACGTGTGGAAGTAGATGATGCACGTGGTGTCCATGATGAAGGTCGACCTGCAGAAAAAGTTAGTCCGCGCCAACGCCTGGCCGATCCTGCACTTCACGCTCAGCTTTACAAGCAAGATGGAATAATCGAGTGATATTAGTATAATCCTTGTAGTCTAGAATGGTCTAAATATCTCTATTTAATCCACCCGTAAAACGTGCAAGCATAGCTTCATTCTCCTCAACAATACCACATCTAATCAAGCCAGTTTGTAATTCACGATAATATTCTTCTACCGAATTTTTCCTTGTCTTAAGCGCTGCAATTTTTGAAGTAATTCACGTTGATAATATGGTGGAACCCAACGAGTACGCATAGCAGTTTTCAAAGCAGCCCAAGTAGCTGGAACAGGATATAATCTACAATGTTCAGACCACCAAACACATGCAAAGCTAGTGAAAGCACAAACAGCAATGGAACACGTCTCTCCTCGGGATATTGTAAACATGTAAATCGTTGTTCAGTTTCTAACTCCCAAGTAAGATATATATCAGAACATATCTACCCTCAAATGGTGGAATATTCAACTTCAATTTAGGGAGATGGTCATGATCTCGCACTGAGGGGAGTCCTAACATTGCCATTATTTGCATGTGGACGACCGGGTGGTTGTGGTGCTGGTGGTTGCACGTAGTTCTGAAGTTGATCAACCTCATCCTCGTACTCTCTCACATAATCATCCTCCCCCACATCAGCAGCAGGAGCCATAGAAGTATCAACAGCAGCACCAGCAGCTTGGCCAGGCTGAAGAGGGACACGGCTCGCTCGGCGGAGGGCTGCTTCGCGATGTGGAGGTAGTCGTTGTTGTTGTTGTAGAGGTGCATTAGGTGCAGCCGGTGGTGGTGGTGGTAGACGCACGAGCAATTCATTAAACTTGTTATCGAGCTTTGTTTCAACGCCTTCTCAATGCCATCTATCTTCTCCATGGCCTCTTCAAATCTATTTAGAACATCTTCCACCTGCCCACTCATCATTTGTTGAAACTTATCATGTAGCGCTTTGTTTGTCATGTTCTCCCGGTCGGTCTAAATCGGCTTGTGATCCTGCCATGGTTAGCAGCAATAGAAACACACAAGAATATGATTCGACAGACTACTAGGAAGTGGTGGTGGTGGTGTGGTGGACAGTCACAAATCCGTCAAGCAAATCTCAAATTCTTACCAGTTCTTACCCAACAGAAGGCGGTGATCGGCAACTGATGTAGTCAAAACTCTGAGCTTGGATAGAGCGATTACCGGGAGAGTCAAACGCACGATGTAGATGTATGTGGGGCTGGGAAGGCTTATAATATGGTAGCAAAAAGGGTCAAGAATAATCAAGTCGAGATGCAAAGTTGAATAAACGCTCAACGAGCAGATCTTGTCTTTGGTCCTAGGCTAGACCGTGCTAGAGACGCGAGCCTAGAACACTAACAAAATCACGACGCTGCACGGAAACAACGGAAAAGCACACTCTGGAAAAAAAAAATCGCTCTTTTTTTTTTTGCGCTGCTTTTTTTTTTGCGCTGCTCTTTTTTTTTTTGCGAAAAATCACTATAATGGCGAGTGTCTCAAAACTCTTCCCAGGTCAAACTGACAGGATGGGCACGAAATTTTTTCGACCAAAAATTTTTTTTTCGATCGCCGGACCCAAAAAGCTGAAACGGGTCAAAAAAACTTTCTATAATGGCGACTGTCTCAATACGCTTAGAAACACCTAAAAATAGGATAGCCAGAAAATTTTTTGACAAGTGCGTTTTCGGAAAATTTTGGGTCTAAACTTTTTTTTTTCCGAAACCTACTCAGGCAAGGAAACACGAATCGGAATTTAGATGGATCTCGAAAACAAACCTAATATGAGAAGAACTCGGATTGGTGGTGGATATATGGTGGTGGTATATGGCAGCGGTGGTGGTATATGGTAGCGGTGGTGGTATATGGATACGGATTGGTGGTGGTATATGGATACGGATGGGTGGTGGTATATGGATACGAATTGAGCGGTGGCGGATAAGAAGGGTGGTAGATGTCAAGGCGATGATGATGGTGCGGCGGGCGTGACAACTTATGACCGTAACTCGAAACTCTAAAAGACTAGACTCTAAGACCGGCAACTTGACACGACGATGCAACCGCAAATTCAACAAAGCAAAAACCCTAAAAAGATTATGCGAAGGCTCGATTGGTTCGGATATGATGAACTAACCCTAATTTTTTTGTGGCTTTTTCGTGGACTTTAGGTATGAAGAACAGACTCGATCTAATCTACTTAAAAACTGTAAAATCTCACCGAGCAACCCGAAAATCTGATACCACTTGATAGAGACAAAGGTGTCCCATCTTTCGATGAGATGTTGGTTTTCGCTTTGGAGGAAGTCGACTTTGACGATCCGACTACTTAACGGCGAGGACGTCGCTACTTTAGCAATCGCTAAACCAACTCCGAGAGGTTATTGACCACGCCGGAGCACGATCAACCTGACCACGAGGGTCTGTTTCCTGCGAGCAAACGAAAAACAAGCAAGAAACTGAGATTGCAATCTGGATATTGTGAATATAAGATGAAAGCTTTATTGATCAAGGTGGGGTTCTGTGACGCCTTTGTCTGGTCGTTGAACACAAACGAAGTACGCGAAGTTGCAGCTATGGCGAACTTTTAATCTAATCAAAACCCAAAGTCTAAACGACGCGCTAAGGGCTGTATATATGGAGGAAGAGGAGGGAATTTCGTGGCCCTTGAGGGAGGGGTCCGAAACCAACCCTAACTCTTGTTTCCCCACACATACGGACTCTAAAAACAGCCTGCACTTAAGTATTTCGAAATTACATGGGCCTGGCCCAATAATAAGGTGACGCAGCACCTAGAATAGCCTATGGACGAATATTATGAAGTGGCATCTTGTATATTTCGTCCAAGGCCTCATGCTCTCATTAGGGTGGCTTCAAAGTCCTGGAATCATCACTTGTAACTCCGTTCTTGTTCCCCTTATGCATGCCAACATCTCCATGCTTGAACTTGCTCCAAGGTTCATCTTTCTTGTCCATGGTAGGCCCTTCATTTGTAAGCAAAACAAATGTATCCAATTTAGGCAGCATCATATTCTCATGAACATTGGAATCGTTACCAAGAAACGAAAGTACACGATAATTCAATTGGCGATGCGAGCTCTAGTAATTGGTCCAGTATGTATAATAGCAGGGGCTGTGGGTGTAACAATGGTATTGATGTCCTCATCATCTTCCCGGGTCAAACTGACAGGATGGGCACGAAATTTTTTCGACCAATTTTTTTTTTCGACTGCCCGGACCCAAAACCTGGAAACAGGTCAAAAAAACTTTCTATAACGGCGACTGTCTCAATACGCTTAGAAACACCTAAAAATAGGATAGCCAGAAATTTTTTCGACAAGTGCGTTTTCGGAAAATTTTGGGCCTAAACGGAGGGTGGTTTCCAGACAAGTGCGTTTTTTTCCAAACCTACTCGGCTAGGAAACACGAATCGGAAACTAGATGGATCTCGAAAACAAACCTAATATGGGAAGAACTCGGATTGGTGGTGGATATATGGTGGTGGTATATGGTAGCGGTGGTGGTATATGGATACGGGATTGGTGGTGGTATATGGATACGGATTGGTGGTGGTCTATGGATACGGATTCAGAGCGGTGGCGGATAAGCAATGGTGGTAGATGGCAAGGCGATGATGATGGTGCGGCGGCGTGAAAACTTATGACCAGAACTCGAAACTCTAAAAGACTAGATGCTAAGACCAGCAACTAGACACGACGATGCAACCGCAAATTCAACAAAGCAAAACCTTAAAAAGATTATGCAAAGGCTCAGATTGGTTCGGATATGATGAACTAACCCTAAATTTTTTTTGTGGCTTTTTCTGGACTTTAGGTACGAAGAACAGACTCGATCTAATCTACGAAAAACTGTAAAATCTCACCGAGCAACCTGAAAATCTGATACCACTTGATAGAGCCAAAGGTGTCCCGATGTTTCGATGAGATGGTGGCTTTCGTTTCTGTGGGAGTCGACCTTGACGATCCGACCACGTGACGCGAGACGTCGCGCCTTTAGCAATCGCTAAACCAACTTCCGAGGGTTATTGACCACGCCGGAAGCACGATCAACCTGACCACGAGGGCCTGTTTCCTGCGAGCAAACGAAGAACAAGCAAGAAACTAAGATTGCAATCTGGATATTGCGAATATAATAGGAAAGCTTTATTAATGAAGGTGGGGTCCTGTGACGCCTAGGTCTGGTCGTTGAACACAAACGAAGTACGTGAAGTTGCAGCTATGGCGAACTTTTGATCTAAACAAAACCCAAAGTCTAAACGACGCCCTAAGGGCTGTATATATGGAGAAAGAGGAGGGAATTTCGTGGCCCTTGAGGGAGGGGTCCAAACCAACCCTAACTCTTGTTTCCCCACACATACGGACTCTAAAACAGCCTACACTTAAGTATTTCGAAATTACATGGGCCTGGCCCAATATTAAGGTGACGCAGCACCTAGAATAGCCTATGGACGAATATTATGAAGTGGCATCTTGTATATTTCGTCCAAGGCCTCATGCTCTCATTAGGGTGGCTTCAAAGTCCTGGAATCATCACTTGTAACTCCGTTCTTATTCCCCTTGCGCATGCCAACATCTCCATGCTTGAACTTGCTCCAAGGTTCATCTTTCTTGTCCATGGTAGGCCCTTCATTTGTAAGCAAAACAAATGTATCCAATTTAGGCAGCATCATATTCTCATGAACATTGGAATCGTTACCAAGAAACGAAAGTACCTGATAATTCAATTGGCGTGCGCGAGCTCTAGTAATTGGTCCAGTATGTATAGCAGCAGGGGCTGTGGGTGTAACAATGGTATTGATGTCCTCATCAGTCCACCCTAGAGGGGGTCTTGAATCCGCTTGGGGGATCTTCTCCGAAGAGGTCGTGAGCTCCGAGGAGAAGTACCAAGTGGATGAGCAAGGGCTCTCACACCAAAGATGAGCTAAACCAATGCTAACCCTAACTAGGAGGAGGTGGGAGAGTATTTATAGTTTACGGGACGAAAGGGTACACGGGTCTCGGTCCAGGTGGCTGCTCGCAGGCAGGGCCGGAAGTTCCGGGCGCCGGAAGGTCCGGGCAGGGTCCGGCCTAAGCCGAGAGTTGGCGCGGGTGGAGCTGGGCTGGCTTCCGGGGGCCGGAAGGTCCGGGCGGGCCGAAAGTTCCGAGGGCCGGAAGGTCCGGGCCGGGTTCCAGGCTGGTTCCGGGATAACCAGAATGTTGGCACGCCCGGGCTGGTCGATGTCGTCGAGGGCCGGAAGCTCCGGGCTGGCCGGAAGTTCCGGGCTGTATAGAGAGTTGACGCCTGTCGTTTCTTCTTCAGTTCCGGGTTCCTTGGCTTGAACGTTGTACCTGATCACGCATAGTGTCTTGGACTTAGGTAGTAGCCATGTCTCACTAGAAGGAAAGGGGAAATCGAATAGGAGTGATGTCACCTCGGATTGAATAGCACGAGCTCTTGCTCTTGTCATGGGTCCACTTGGAGCTTGGATAGTTGATGGAAGGTCCATGGGGATGACTGAAGGATGCTCCGCATCACGCATGTGAGGCCACTATGATTCCTAACGACTTAACCTCTACTCCTAGTGTGTTTTATTCTTTGGTGCTAGGTCTCCTACATGACGACATGCCTATCCTCGACGAGTCCATCCCTCCAAAGGGAAAACCGATGGCCATGGTGGACAATGATGTACCCCCCACATGGTACCATCAAGATGAAGATGACAACGATTGGATCTTCGACAACGCACCTACAACACACGAGCGATGCTCCAAAGGTAACATAGGTGATGGTGCTTCTCTTGTCCCACTAGTGGACTCTCTTGACAATGATTGCTTGCATGATGTTGATCCTCCTATTCCCATGAGTGCGACTTCTCCATGTCTTGACTTACCTATTTATGATGAATATGATGATGAGCATGTTGAGTTTCCTAGTTGTGATGCTATGCTTCATAGGATATCTTGTGAAAATTCTATTGGTCACTTCATGTTTGACAATCCATTGAACTTGTCATATGCTATGAGTGAGATCTCCCATATTGTATCATTTCAATCTCAACATAGTAACTATGCATGCCCCATTAAAATCAATCCCATTTGCACTTATGGCATAGATGACGAGATGATGGTCATTGGCTTTTGCTTCCTTGTGATGATATTGCCATGCTTCCTTTACATGATTTGCGCAATTCATCTACTATGTCATGCCATGATCACATTGAACCAAATATGCTTTGTTTTGGATGTTGTCAATATTCTCCATGTGATGTTGCTACTCATGCTCATGAGGAGACCCCCATAGTTTCCTCATACATATTAGGAGCTTTTGATGCATCTAATACTTTGCATGACCCCCATGATAGTGTACACCATATGCATTCCATGAATAACAAAGCTCTAGATATTTCTCATGATGCATTACATCCTTTGAGTCTCCATTATGCAATACAAAGTAACAAACCTATCATGATGGATGACATGTTTCTATATCACACATCTCATTTATTTGAGCATTGGCTATATAGTGCTAACCGACACATGCACGTGCGCATCATGATGGATGATGTGTACATATACCATGCACACACACAATTTTTCCTTTGTCTTTGTTTTGTGTAGGTACTCATGTATACTCGCCAACTTCTCAATCCCAAGAGTTGATTTAAACGAGCTCTTGAGAGCAATGATGCTTTGGGATCCCGTGGACTATCCTTACCACTGTTCCTTGGCGCAAGGACTACAGCGCATCTCTTTTACTTGGCTCTCACACACGACTATGGGCTATTTACCACTTGTCACCTTATGCCCATACTATCGTGTTCACTTTGCATGTTATGCCTCTTTACATGATTTTGCCATGCAATTGTGACCCTTGCTTGCATCTACCCATGATTCACCATTATGCTACTCCTATGTGTATTTGCATGCTTGGTGGTGATCCTAGTAGCTATTGCCATGATTTCTTTGTGCCCCATGCTATTGATGCTTGTTGTGTTGGGAGAGTCATGATGACCCATTGCTATTTACATATGGCTCCTCACCACTACATTCATGCTATTGTCCTCATATCTTGCTTTCATGTTTGTGCTATGTCATATGATTTACTCATGGCCACTACTTGCACACATAACATGCTTGCTATGATTCCTTCTAGTACGTTGCATCTTCGCACTACTAGCTTGCTTGACTTGATCGCTATGATTGCTTGCTATGTTGCATCACCCATGTTCCACTATCTCTTGCTTTCTTGGGTTGATGACATATATGTTCATGCCTCTCACATGATATATCTTGTTTATTGTCTCTTGCCTCCTATAGTTGCCTCTATGCTTAATATCTTGGAGACTTGGACACTTCACTTGTGATGCATGCTTGTTTGATTGAGCCTATTACATTTGGTTGTTATCACATCATATGCCTCCATACTATGAAATGCTCCCTTGTCGTTTCTCATGATGAGCATGATGCATACACTTGTTGGGTATCTTACCACACGAATGATAGGTTTTGCACTTCCGCTAACCTCATTTGTTTTTCCGAGTGTTTGTCATGTTCTTTCATTTTGAAGGATTCCCAACGCATTAACGTCATGAGACATATTGGTTATGTGAAGGCATACATGACGTGCAACTCCATCATCCTTGAGAACCTCCTAAAGGTGACCTCCTTCCCTTTGAGCCATCTTCAAATATGCATATTGGATGGGCCATACTTTTATTGTTGTTTCCTTCTTCTTGTCTACATGATACATACATTGGACGGAGGACCGACATTGGAGATGGACCTATGGACCTTCAAGTTGAGGAGTGCCACGACATCGAGCTATGGTACAACACCACCCATGACAAATTTGCACCCTATGCATGGATTGACACACATTATGATTGTCTTGTTGCACCTATTCCCATGTCACCCATGATATATGAGCTTGTGCATTTTCTTAGCAAATTTGTTGTGATCTTTCTTGATGGCATATTCATACATCGTGATCATATTGCCTACCATCAAATGCATGATAACATAATCATATTGAGCATCCATTGTGATGAAGGGAGGAACCCTACGTGGATGATCTTTCACGTTGGAGCGGATCCTACGGGGAATCACGAAGAGCACGCGGAAGAACAAGAGGAAACATGGAGGAAACGAGAGAGAAATCACTTGACCAACAAGAGATCAATCACACAAGTGTTAGATCACCGAACACAAAGAGGTACATATGATCCAAAATCAACAAAGGTAAGGATACACGAGTAGCCGTTCTTCTTCGAGAGGAGGTCTTGATGGGGTCCACCCTAGAAGGGGGTCTTGAATCCGCTTGTGGGATCTTCTCCGAAGAGGTCCTGAGCTCAGAGGAGAAGTAACCAAGTGGATGAGCTAGGCTCTCACACAAACATGAGCTAAACCTAAGCTACCCGAGAAAGAGGAAGGGATCAAGTATATATAGTCTCGGGGCAAGGGGTACATGGGACACGTCCGGATACATCGTGACGCAGGGGAGGCCGGACGTCCGGGCGTCGGGCCAGATGTCCGGGCCTTCGCGAGGCGCCGGATGTCCGGGCTAACCGGCCGGATGTGCGGGCTGGGATGGCCAGTTCGGCCGAATCGGGAGAGAGGCGTCGGATTTCTGGGCTTCAGGCCAGATATCCGGGCTGGGGGCCGGATGTCCGGGGCCGGACGCCGGATGTCCGGGCCCTGTAGCACTTCGATGGCTGGGCTGCTGCTGTTCTTGACATCTTCAGGGGCCGGATGTCCGGGCCGGGGCCGGATGTCCGGGTCCTGTAGCCTTTCTCCGGTTCCTCTCGTCGTGCTCCTTCATCCTTGTACTTGGGGACTTGTCCATCATTCCGAGCATCTCCGAGAGGGCCTCCTTGGTACCTAGGCATGCATAGTGTCCTTGCATTAGGTAGCAACCGTGTCTCACACGAATGGAAAGGGGAAGCATTTAGGAACGGGTTCACCTTGTGTCCAATGGCGAATAGTCGAGGTCTCATCTTATGTATCCTTGGGGCTTGGAGAGTAGTCGGAGTGTACATGGGGATGAACGTGGTATGCTCCGCATCACATTGCCATATTCATGCTATTGATGAACCATCTCACTATGACATTATTTTGCACCGTGGTTGCATTGATCACATTCACGACACCTTTGTGTGCCCAATGCATGAATTTTCTCTCATGAATGCTTTACATGTCATTTTACATCATTTGGATAAGCATTTCATGCCTTGTCATGAACAATTCCTTTGACGGACTCATTCTTACATGATGGACACTTTGTGTGCGCTAACCATTGTATTTCCGAGTGTTGCTTGTGTTTGCTCTTTTTGCATGTCTATCTCTCCGGCGACACCTTGGACTACTTGGATTGCGCCATGTCTTCAACTTCGTCCAACTACAAGTCCGTCTACGACAACCATCTCCATGGTGATGAGGATCACAATCCGAGGTCGGATCTTTCCCAAGGGAGGGGAGATGATGCGGAGCATCCCACGTTCATCCCCATGTACACTCCGACTACTCTCCAAACCCCAAGTGGACATATGACGAGACCTCGAACATACGCCATTGGACACAAGGTATCGCTCCTCTCCGAACCATCACTTTCTACATGTGAGATATGGCTACTACCTCCAACGTGTGTTATATGCATGATCAGGTACTTGGAGGAAAGCCACGAAGTCACCACATCCAACGGAACAGCTAGCGAGGACGCCAAGTACAAGGACCAAGAGAAGAAGCTGCGCTGGTTATAGCCACCGGACGACCGCCCAGCCGGACGTCCGCCCTGAGGACCCGAGCCGAATCTATGGACGCATCAAGCCACCGGACGTCTGACGACTCAGCTACCGGACGACCGCCAGACACCGGACGTCGACACTCTCAGCCGGACGACCGACGCCAACCAGACGTCCGACACCACCTGTCCAGAGCCAAAACGCCGGACATCCGACATGCACCGGACGACTGGACCCTCGCGAGCCACCGGGCGTCCGGTACCTGTCGGACGTCCGACGCATGTGCGCCCGCTCGTGTGTTGGGCCGAAGCCACTTACCCTTTCATTCGCCTAGACTATATATACTCCTCCACCTCCTCCTAGTTAGGGTTAGCGTTGATTTAGCTCATTGTTAGATAGAGCTTCGCTCATCCATATCGGATCTCCTCCTTGTGAGAGACCGCGGCCTCTTCGGAGAAGATCCACCATGGATTCAAGACCCCTTTACGGGAAGATCCCTCGTGGATTCAAGACCTCCTCTCGGAGATGAGCTACCGCCACTTGTATCGTCCCTTGTTGACTTTGGATCATGTATCTCCCTTTGTGTTCATCGATCTAGCACATGTGTGATTGATCTTGTTGGTTTGAGTGATTCTCTTGTGTTTTCCCCGTGATTTCCCTCGTGTTCTTCCGCTTGTTCTTCGTGTTGCTCGTAGGGATCCTCTCCAAACGTGAAAGATCGTCCACATAGGGTTCCGCCCTACATCACCCATGCTCAACCTTCTTGTCGCCGTCTTGTGGTTGGAGTCCCATATGATGTGGCACCTCGTAGCTCGTCTCCATGACCAAGGGAATTACCCATGCTCGTCCATCTTCCTTGAGGGGCTTAGAAGATGGAAGTGTCGCCCTCGCTCGTAGGTGGTCGCCTTGTTGTTGAAGATGTCGATGTAGGCGAACTCACTGGAAGTAGGCGCAGATGTTGTACGTCCAAAGGTGAAGATGCCTTGATAGCATTTGGCGAAGATGCCGAAGTGGTTGGTGTAGCCGTAGCTCCGTCGTGGTGGTGCTCGTCTCGCGGTCTTCTCTTTTGCTCATGAAGCTTGGACTTGGCGTGAAGTAGGGCTTGTTGGGACATGTGTATTTGCGCCAGGAGCATCTTCATGATGATGATGTGATACGGAGCATCCCACGTTCATCCCCATGTACACTCTGACTACCCTCCAAGCCCAAGGATACATAAGATGAGACCTCGACTATTCGCCATTGGACACAAGGTGAACCCCTTCCTAAATACTTCCCCTTTCCATTCGTGTGGGACATGGTTGCTACCTAATGCAAGGACAGTATGCATGCCTAGGTACCTAGGAGACCCTCTCGGAGATGCTCGGAATGATGGACAAGTCCCAAGTACAAGGATGAAGGAACACGACGAGAGGAACCGGAGAAAGTCTTCAGAGCCCGGACATCCGGCGTCCGGCCCCCAGCCCGGATATCCGGCGCCCCGCACCCGAATCGGCAGAAGTGGCCGCACCAGCCCGGACATCCGGCCGGCTAGCCCGGACATCCGGCGCCTCGTGAAGGCCCGGACATCCGGCCCCCAGCCCGGACATCCGGCCTCCCCTGAAGCCCCGGACATCCGGCCCGACGTCCGGACATCCGGCCTGTGTGTGAACAGTAAAGGGCCGAAGCCCATGTACCCTTTCCCCTCGTAGACTATATATACTCCATCCCCTTCCTCTTTCTAGGTTAGCTTAGGTTTAGCTCATGTTTGTGTGAGAGCCTTGCTCATCCACTTGGTTACTTCTCCTCGGAGCTCAGGACCTCTTCGGAGAAGATCCCCCAAGAGGATTCAAGACCCCCTTCTAGGGTGGACCCCATCAAGACCTCCTCTCGGAGAAGAACGGCTACTCGTGTATCCTTACCTTTGTTGATTGTGGATCATATGTACCTCTCTGTGTTCGGTGATCTAGCACTTGTGTGATTGTTTCCTTGTTGGTTGAGCGATCTGATGCGGAGCATCCTAAGGTCATCACCATGTCAAGAGTCCGTTTGGCAAGTGACACGTGCGACCTCTACTTCTCATACATAAAGGTGAATCTTCTCCTTTACACGTGCTCACTTGAACCCTTCGAGGATGGTATACTACTTGACACTTCTCCCGTGTGCATGCATAGGTATTGTTGGAGCTTCACGGATGTCGAGGAGGAGTGCTGATAGAGGCGAGGGTCCCGATCTTTCGATGAGATGATAACTATCGATTTGGTGGAGAAGACTTTGACGATCCGACTACAAACGTGCACGACGTTGCGCCTTAGCAATCGCTAAACCAACTCCGAGAGGTTATTGACCACGCCGAGCACAATCAACCTGACCCCGAAGGTCTATTCCTGCAAGCAATCGAAGAACAAGCAAGAATATGATAAAAGCAACCTGAATATTGCGAGTATATATGAAGTATTGATAAAGGTGGGGATCCATAAGCGGTCTTGGTCTGGTCGTTGGACACAAACGAAGTACACGAAGTTGCAATGGCTAACTTTTAACTAAACAAATCCCAAGGAAAAAGCTACTAGATGGATCTACTTATATAGGATCAAGCGGTGGCGGCCAAGGAGGTGGTAGGACGTCCCAAGGCAGCCTAAAACTATCCATAGGTCGTACAAGGCCAATGGGCCCAAGCGGAGGTGACGTAACACCTTTGGACTTGTAGTTTGACTCGGATTCTGCTGCAGCATCAGATTGTTTCGTCCATAACTCAACGCTCCGGACGAATTTGAAGGTGAACCAATTGGGTTGGAAGGTGCACGAAATCTATTTTCCAACAAAAAAAGAATCACCCAATTTGGAGTCCGGATGAAAAAGTTATTGACGCTTTTGAGTCGTGTATGTCTGCAGTCCGAATCTGAGTCCGTAACGTGAGAGACTTGGACTCTATCTTCTCTTGGTCCAAAAGTGACGTGAGAGGACTTTTTGAACAGCACCTAAACTTCTCCTTTTCCCTTATCTTCATATGTGTATTGTACAAATGTCCCATACACCTACAATTAGACAAAACACAAAAGTATGTGATGTATTTTTGTTCGGATAACATAAATAGATTATTGAATAGTTTGCACTAGAAATCACACGACAAATATGCATGTATGCAATATTTTGGTCTTATCCAAGGTAGTCATGTCCTCATCATCCTCCACTTCTTGAAAACAAAGCCGTTTCGGCGGTTCTTAGTCTGAAATGTGGCTAACAAAAGAGACAAGGTGTACATGTTGTATATGTATATGTCATCCATTTTTATTTCCCTTGATTTTTGCACATATGACACATAAATAGATGATTAACTTGCATAGTTCATAAAATCTAAAGCCAAAACATTATCACAAGAAGTAGAAGGCATGAAAATATTGCAACTCAGTTTGCACATATAAGTGAAGCTCTTATTCATTTCAAAAGATTGACAATGTTCATCATTAAACCATCCCAACATTGGTGAATAAACCTTACTTGCATCAAGTTTACATGCTACAACATGCTTAAATAAGTAAACATGCAATAAGTCATTCGACACAGTAATCATCACCAAGATTAGAGGTCATATCAAAATGATTAAATATTGATTCTTTTGCATCAACAATTAATTCAATGGGTGCACTCAAAATTGTTGGTATTTCAGTTGTTTGATCACATGGCAAAGTCAAATTATCAATATAATCCTCTAAAATAGGTGGTGTGATCAAAGTAGTGGGTAGCTCAACACATGATGTATTCAAGTTAACTAGGCATGCATCATTCTCATGTAAAAGTGGAAAATCTGTACCTTTGTCATTACCTCTTATAGTCAACTCAGATGATGCAGGCACTCTCGATGATGATGTGTCACATGGTGGAGATGATGTAGTCCTCGCAACAACGGATGTGGTTGTCATAGTACGCCTAGTAGTTGAATAAACATCTGTATCAACAGTTGGAATGTGCACCGTGCGCTTGTTCTCCTTGTGGGCAACACGTCGTTTTATTTCTGTTCAGCTTTGCAAGCAAGACGAAACAAATGGTCCATAGGATAACACTCTTCATGAATTAGTATCTCCTGAATATTATGGTTTAATCCTCCCCAAAATCTATCCATAAAATCTTCTTCACTTTCTTCTAAAAATGAGTGCAACAAGGTAGTTTGTAAATCATCATAATATTTTGTTACGGTGTCACTACCTTGTTTTAAATGTTCCAGTTTTTTAATCATGCCACGAGTATAATAAACATCGATTTAATCTATCTCTCATGACATGTTTTAAATCATCCCAAGTATTAGGTACATAATCAGGGTGTAACCGACAATATTCACTCCACCAAACTAGAGCATAACCGGTGAAAGAACCAACCGCAACCATAACTTTTTACGTTCATCAAAATTATGGGAAGCAAATATATTATTTATGTCTAACTCCCATTCAATATATAAAGGAGGTCTAAAACGGCCATTAAATGGTGGTATAGAAACATGAACCAGATCATGTGCATTTGGATGTTTGTGCACCTCTCGTGGCGGTTGTGGTATTTGCATAGGTGGTGGCATGTCTCCGCGATCGACAAAGCCCATGAATTGACTCTGGATCCTGTCATGATTAGTAGAACAAGAAACAAAATCCAAAAATAATGTTTCTATAACTACTAGGATGTGGTGGTAAAAGCGCTCACAAGAAAGCAAATATCAATGTCTTACAAGTTCTTACCATGCAAAGACGGTGACAGTAACCAGCGGTGTCAAGTAACTCTGAAGATTGTGTAAAGAGATTGCCGGGGAGCGACGTATACACGGTGTAGAAATATGTGGAGCTGGGTTGGCTATATATGGTAGCAAAAGATTAGCAATAATCAATTCAAAGATGCAATGTTGAATAAACGCTCAACGACGGTCTTGTGCGGGTCCTAGGCTAGACCGGACTAGAGACGCGAGCCTAGAACACTAATGAGGTCACGGCGTAGCACAACTAGCATCAATGAAGGATAATGAGTAGCTCTAGACAGCAAGATATAAGTGAAGAGCACAACGGCGGTAAAGATAATGATGAAAAACAAGCGCCAAGCAGGATATACAACAACTCTCTCTCCAGTTTTCCTCTTGAAAAGTTTGAGCCAATTTTCTGATAACTTTTTCCAAAGAATGCTACTAACTCAAGCTTTCCAATGCAAAAGAATCACTCAATTCGAGTTGATATGAGGAGTCAAAAATTCTAAAACTGATTTGAAAAACTGGAATAAGCTGTGTTCACGAACTTCGGAGGGCAAAAAGACCTATTTAGGAGCCGATTTTGAGGTGCCAAATATTGAACTAGCTTCTGCAACTATTTAGATGCGGCTCGTCTCTAGCTTTAATTTGAGTACTCGCGGAGCCAAAACGGACTTCATATGAGGAAGTTATGCCTGTTTTACTGAACAGTGCACAAAACAGATTCCAATCCGAATTCAGCTACGAGATTGAGTCTAGATAGATCCAAACTTTGCACTTTTTTTTTTCTTCTCTTTTTTTTTCTCACAATTTTTTGCTTTTTCTTTCTCTTTTTTTTTCTCTGACTTTTTTTTTTTACTTTTTTTCTCTTTTTTTCTCTCTCTTTTTTTTTTCTCTTTTTCCAAAACAAAACTAGATAAGATGCAGATTGGATTAAGCGAAGATGTGAATGACCTCAACTATGATTATGACAATGAAGAGTGCATAGCACGTGGTGGAAATTGATGGATGGTATGGTGGACAGTGGAAGGGATAATGATGCAGCAGCGGCGTGACTAATGTGAACAGAACTCGAAACTCTAAAGGAACTAGACACTAAGACCAGCAACTCGACACGACGATGCAACCGATAATTCAATAATGCAAACAATGAAAAGAAAATTGCAAAGGCTTGGACTGGCTAGGACAAATGATGAATAGATCTAACTTTTACGGTGGCCTTTTCTTGGACAATAGGTAAGAAAATAAATCGAATCTAGGGACAATTGGAAATTCTCACCGAGCAACCTGAAAACTGATACCACTTGATAGAGGCGAGGGTCCCGATCTTTCGATGAGATGATAACTATCGATTTGGTGGAGAAGACTTTGACGATCCGACTACAAACGTGCACGACGTTGCGCCTTAGCAATCGCTAAACCAACTCCGAGAGGTTATTGACCACGCCGGAGAACAATCAACCTGACCACGAAGGTGTATTCCTGCAAGCAATCGAAAAACAAGCAAGAATATGATAAAGCAATCTGAATATTGCGAGTATATATGAAGTATTGATAAACGTGGGGATCCGTAAGCGGTCTTGGTCTGGTCGTTGGACACAAACGAAGTACACGAAGTTGCAATGGCTAACTTTTAACTAAACAAATCCCAAGGAAAAAGCTACTAGATGGATCTACTTATATAGGATCAAGGGGTGGCGGCCAAGGAGGTGGTAGGACGTCCCAAGGCAGCCTAAAACTAACCCTAGGTCGTACAAGGCCAATGGGCCCAAGCGGAGGTGACGTAACACCTTTGGACTTGTAGTTTGACTCAGATTCTGCTGCAGCATCAGATTGTTTCGTCCATAACTCAACGCTCCGGACGAATTTGAAGGTGAATCCAATTGGGTTGGAAGGTGCACGAAATCTATTTTCCAATAAAAAAGAATCACCCAATTTGGAGTCCGGATGAAAAAGTTATTGACGTTTTGAGTCAGGTATGTCTGCAGTCCGAATCTGAGTCGAACGTGAGAGACTTGGACTCTATCTTCTCTTGGTCCAAAAGTGACGTGAGAGGACTTTTGAACAGCACCTAAACTTCTCCTTTTCCCTTATCTTCATATGTGTATTGTACAAATGTCCCATACACCTACAATTAGACAAAACACAAAAGTATGTGATGTATTTTTGTTACGGATAACATAAATAGATTATTGAATAGTTTGCACTAGAAATCACACGACAAATATGCATGTATGCAATATTTTGGTCTTATCCAAGGTAGTCATGTCCTCATCAAGTGCAAGCGCCAAGGAACAACTACACCATCCGCGAGGGAAGCACAGGCGGCAGCGGAAGAAGACGATCTTCTTTGACTCTGGACGGACATCCGGGCCAAGGGCCGGATATCCGGCGCCTGTGCGGTCGCCCATGAACTGCACCAGCAGAAGGCCAAAGCATCAGCAGCCGGACATCCGGCCCGTGTGCCCGGACATCCGGCGCCACGCCACAGCCCGGACATCCGGCATCGCCCCCGGAAATCCGGTGTGAGGCACCCGAAGCCGTATACCACCCTTTCGGGCGGACATCCGCCAACCGCCTTGACATCCGGCGTCTCACGAGAGCCCGGACATCCGGGCCCAGCCCGGACATCCGGCGCCTGCCTGCGCGCAGAGTCGGACCAAAGGCCCATGTATCCCTTTCCCACTTACCCCTTCGTGGCTAAGACTATATATACTCCTCCCCCTCCTCCTAGTTAGGGGTAGCAAATATGATAGCTCATTCTTAGGTGACCTTTGCTCCTACCTCTACTCTTGAGAGAGAGAGACTACCACTCCCATGGAGTTCAAGACCTCCATGTGAGAAGATCCTGCGGGATATCATCAAGACCCCCTCGTGGGAAGATCCATCTAGGATATCATCAAGACCTCCTCTTGGAGATGAACCTTACCTTGTATCTTTCCCTTTGTTGTTCATGTAACTTGTGATCTTGTGTGTTTGATTGTCTAGTGGATGTGTGATTGGACTTGTTCTTGAATGTTTCCCCTTGTGATTTCTCTCCGTTCTTCCCCGTGTTCATCGTGTTCTTCGAGGGATCCCACTCCAAACGTGAAAGATCGGCCTACACCGGGTTAGCCCCGTATCATATGGTATCATGAGCCACGTTTATCACGTATTTGGAGTCCCTCCCACCGTTTTCTAGCCTTCTTTTGCTTGATTTCGTCCTAAATCCGAAAATCCCCACCAAAAATAGCCCCAATTTTTTTGTGATTTGTTGGTTTGATGATGTTTTGTTGATTTTGATCCGTGGATTTGCTTGGTTTCGAGTGGATCTAGCATTTCCCCAAGTTTCCCACTTTCCATCCACGAAATCTCTCCAATTTTGACCTTGAAATCATCAATTTCCGCCCCAAATCGAGTTCCTCGAGTTCATCCTCGGATTTGGAGCAGGACATCCGGCCCGACCCCGGACATCCGGCCAGCCCGAAATCCGGCCATTAGCCGGACATCCGGCTCTGGAGCGCATTTCACTGTGATTCTGGACATCAGTCCCGGAAATCCGGCCCGACCCGGATGTCCGGCCCACAGGATTTCAGTTTTTCCGTTTCACCGTTTCGCCATAACTAATTCATCCGAGTCCGATTTTGATGTTCTTTAGCTCGTTTTGAAGCTATTGACATCCCCCATCCCATAAAAATACTACCACCACCATTTGACTCCATCAAAGTTTTGGAACTTTGGCATCGTTGCCTAGGGCTTCCACCACATCCTCCGCATAACCACCACCGACTTCCGCAACCTAACCCAAATTGTTCCCTATAGCATTAGTGGTTGTTTGAGTTGTGATTCGTGTCTCCTAAGGTGTTTAGGCTACTTAGGGACGGTTGCATCTTCATCAACCACCACCACCACCATAACTTCCGCATAGGCTTGCCCACCATACACTTCAACCACCTCAACTTAACCCAATTTTGTTTGTGTTGAGAGTTGTGTCTCCTAAGGTGTTTCGGCTACTTAGGGACCGTGTTTCCAACTCCGACACCGTGTATAGTTCACCACCTTACCCTCGACTTCCTCATTGCGTCTCAAAACCCCATCATTGCATTTCCGCAATCCCATTGAGCTCCCGCAAAACTACCACCGCATTCACGCTACCACCATTTGACATTTGTCCTTGAGATTTTGAGTTGTGGTTTTTCCGTTTCCTAAGGTGTTTCGGCTACTTAGGGACGAGTCTCCATCATCTTGGTATCTACATCAAGAACACCGCCACTCATCATCATCAAAGGACGGTAACCTCGACGACACCATTGTATATTCCCCTTGCAATTGCATTGATAACCCCTAGCCCATTTTGCGTTACTTGCCTATCGAGACTAGCCATTTGAGTATTGCCGTCAACGTTACTTGTGCACATTAGTGATCATTGATCTACACCATCCATTGCATACATACCATATCATATTGGTATCATATCATCCATTGTGTCACAATATCGTTCCCGCATATACACAATAGCTATCTTGGTTTGTGCATTGTGCAAAAGCGGCCATAGAAAAAAAAAGAGAATAAGCTTTTAAGCAAAGAAAGAGAGAGAGCAAAGAGCTGATAAGCAAGAGCCATAGCATCATACCACAATACATCATATGGTATCATACTTGATCATCTTGGATCATCTTGTGAGAAACAAGGAACCATACATACATAGCATACTTGGGATAGAAGTTTACCCATTTTGCATCTTATAGGTTGTGCACAAGTGTCGTATCCGCCAATAGAGCAATCGTGCTAGCGTCTCTCTTGAGTTGTGCAACACGGCGTTTTCCGTGGATTCCACATTTTGTGCTCATTCCTTGGTTGCACGACCCCATTTATCTATCCGTGTGTGTGTTTCCGTGTGCCACATATTGCTATTGGTCTACTTGTTTCGCTTGCGAATTTGTGAATCTCTTTCAACATTATTGACTCTTGCTAACATTTTGCATCAAATTTTTGTGCCACTATCCTCACCGAGCTCTACCATAAGCTTTAATTGATAGGTGTGAGTGAACAAGTCCGGTACCAATTCCACTATTCTTTCATTTCACATTGAGTGAAATGGGATACATCCTCAACTTTGGGAAAAGGTAACTTGGTATTGTTTATCTCATTTCCTACTCACCTCTACTCGAGTCTTGTGATGGATAGGCAAGGCATTTCACCTTCGGTCTACAACAACAACGACGAGTTCGATGCCACGAACAACAACTCCGATGCCAAGATGCAAGCTCAAATGGAGGAGATCAAAGCCCTCATCAAGTCCTACAAGCGATCTTCCTCATCTTGAGAAGGCGCTCAAGAGCACATGTTACCGAGCTACCATCTCCGGCAAGATCACATCGGCATCGACACCATCACCACCAAGAACGTGAAGGTCAAGAGCTCTACATCAACAACCGCTCAATGACTTCACCATCTCCCTTGGCATCTTCGCCAAGCGACTTCAAGGCATCTTCGCCTACGGACATACGACATCTTCGCCAACAAGCACCCCAAGACTATGCTCAAGAGAAGCTCCCCAACCTCAAGTCATGACTTCCCACGAGCTACTACGACCTCGACATCGACCACGCGATTCCTTTCTATGGGACTCACGAACCCGAGGAGTATCTCGAGTGGGAGCGCTTAATGGATGACTACCTCAAGCTACATCAAGTTCCTCCCAAAGATCAAGTGAAGTGCGCCACAAGAAACTTCCACGACTACGCCTCAACTTGGTGGCTTCACACACCTTCGGAGTACTACGACATGAGTTGGCCAGAGACAAAGAGAGCTTTGCGGCGAGAGTTTGTGCCTCCAACCTACACGGAACAACTTCAAGGAGATGAAGATTGCCATGCGACGAGCCGGCGTGGACGACCCCATTTCAATGAAGTTCCTGATGTAGGGTGGAACCCTACGTGGGCGATTTTTCACGTTGGAGCGGATCCTACGGGGAATCACGAGGAACACACGGAAGAACACGAGAGAAAAGAGAGAGAAATCACGAAACCGACAAGAGATCAATCACACAAGTGCTAGATTACCGATCGCATAGAGTGGCACAAGATTCAAGATCAACAAAGGTAAGATACAAGCGGTAACCGTTCTTCTCCGTGAGGAGGCCTTGGGGGTCCACCCTAGAAGGGGTCTTGAATCCGCTTGGGGATCTTCTCCGGAGAGGTCCTGATCTCGGTGGAGAAGTAGCCAAGTGGATGAGCAAAGGCTCTCACACAAGAATATGAGCTAATCCAATGCTAACCCTAGAAAGTTGGGGAAGAAGGAATATATATAGTCTAGGGGGCGAAGGGGTACAAGGGCTGCGGCCCAAACGAAGTCAACATAGAGGCGTCGGACGTCCGGAAGGCGTCGGACGTCCGGAGGCTTCAGGGACAGTCCGGACGTCCGGACGGGCTCAGGCGTCCGTAGAATCAGCTTCTGTGTGGGCGCCGGACGTCCGGAGGCGGTCGGTCGTCCGGAGCTTCGTGTGATCTGGATGTCCGGAAGTTGTCGGTCGTCCGTAGATTCGATTCAGGCGTCGTCGGTCGGACATCCGGAGGCTTGGTCGTCCGTAGTTCTGGTTCGGGTGGCAAAGTGCCGGACGTCCGGGGAGTCCGGTCGTCCGGGTCCTGGGACTCGTCGGACGTTCGGAAGGCGTCGGTCGTCCGGTGCCTGTGCCTTCAGCAGCATCTCTTCTTCTTCTTCAATATGCTTGGAGTCCTCGCTGTCTTGGCTCTCGCAAGTAGTTGATCCTTGGCTCACCTCCATGTACCTGATTACACATAGAGTCTCCGAATGAGGTAGTAGCCATGTCTCGAGAGTAGGAAGAGGGAGTTAGGAGAGGAGCGAATTCACCTTATCTTCGATAGCCTTAGCTCGGGCTCTTGTCATGGGTCCTAGTGGCGTTGAGGGAGATGTAGGCACGTCCATGGGGATGAGCGAGGGATGCTCGCATCATCTCCCCTTGGGAGAGTGCCGCCCGCGGATCAAAAGCTTCAGCTCCATGGTAAGGTGGGTGGTCCTTGACGTTGGAGATGTCGCTCACATTGTACTTGTCTGGCGGTGGGTTAATGTGGTAGGCGTTGTCGTTGTCGCGTGCTAGCACCTTGAAAGGTCCATCGGCTCTAGGAAGAAGCTTGGACTTGCGTTCTTTGGGGAAGCGTTCCTTGCGAAGGTGTAGCCACACTAGATCACCAATGTTGAAGACCACAGGTTGCTTGTTGACGTTGAGCTTGGTCGCTAGTCGTTGTACTTGGCGCTCGATGGTTTGTCTTGTATCATCATGCATCTTCTTGATGTAGCTTGCCCGTGCACTCGCATCCATGTTGGTGCGCTCTTGTAGAGGAAGAGGTAGAATGTCCAATGGGGACAAGGGGTTGAAACCGTAGACGACCTCGAAGGGGGACTTGCCGGTAGTTGAATGTCTTGCACGATTGTAGGCGTACTCGGCGATGGGTAGACATGCTTCCCATTCCTTGATGTTCTTCTTTATCAAGACACGAAGTAGAGTGGATAGTGTGCGGTTCGTCACCTCCGTTTGGCCATCGGTTTGAGGATGGAATGCCGAGGAGAACAAGAGCTTGATTCGAGTTTGGCGCATAGGGTCTTCCAAAAGTAACTCAAGAACTTGGCGTCACGATCGGAGACGATTGTCTTTGGTACGCCATGGAGTCGCAAGATTTCCTACAAAAGAGATTGGCAACATGTGAAGCATCGTCTATCTTGTTGCAAGGTATGAAATGTGCCATCTTAGAAAATCTATCCACAACAACAAAGACGGAATCCTTGCCATTTTGAGTCCTAGGCAAACCGAGTACAAAATCCATACTAATGTCTTCCCATGGTTGATATGGAATTGGAAGGCATGTAAAGACCATGAGATTGAGCTTTAGACTTAGCTTTGCGACATGTATAGCATCGGTTGGTGAAGCGTGAGGCGTCATGAACATCTTGGGCCAAAAGTAGTTGTTGGAGGCGTGGCGAATGTCTTGTCGCGTCCAAAGTGTCCCATGAGTCCGCCTCCATGAGCCTCTTGCAAAAGGAGCAAGCGAAGAGAAGACTTCGGGAATGCAAAGTTTGTTAGCTCTCATAAGATAACCATCCTTGATGTAATATTCTTCCCAAGACGTGTCGTCAAACACTTAGCATAAGGAGAAGCAAAAGATGGATCATGCTCATACAAGTCTTTTATATGCTCAAAACCAATAACATTCAACTCAAGCTGAGTGACAAGCATGCATATGCGTGAAAGCGCGTCGGCAACTACATTTTCTTTACCCTTAATGTACTTGATCACATAAGGAAAAGATTCAATGAATTCACTCCATTTGGCATGACGCTTGTTCAATTTAGTTTGACCTTTGAGGTACTTAAGCGTTTCATGATCGGTATGGATGACAAACTCATGAGGTCTAAGGTAATGTTCCCAAACATGTAGCACACGCACTAAAGCATACAATTCTTTGTCATAGATGGGATAATTAAGTTGAGCACCGGAGAGTTTTTCACTAAAATAAGCAATGGCTCGTTTTTCTTGCATCAAAACTCCGCCAATTCTGGTACCACTTGCATCACAATGAACCTCAAAAGTTTTGTCAAAGTTGGGCAAAGCAAGAATCGGAGCATGAGTAAGTAAAGACTTGAGCTCATCAAAAGCGGTTGATTGTAAAGTTCCCCAAACAAAGGGGTATTCTTCTTGCTCAAAGCATGCAAAGGAGCGGCAATTGTGCTAAAATCTTTCACAAAGCGACGATAGAAACCCGCAAGACCAAGAAAACTTAGCACTTGTTGCAAATTTGTGGGTTGGGGCCAAGTTTTAATTGCTTCAATTTTAGATTCATCAACATGGACACCCTTTGAGGAAACTACAAAACCCAAGAAAACCACTTTGTCAACTCCAAAAGTGCATTTTTCAAGTTTGCATAAAGGCTTTCCTTGCGAAGAGTTTGCAACACAGATTTTACATGATTGATGTGCTCTTTCATGGTTTTGCTAAACACAAGAATATCATCAAAGTAAACCACAACAAAGACTCCAATATAAGAATGAAGCACATGATGCATAAGGCGCACAAAAGTACCGGAGCTTCCGAAAGACCCATAGGCATCACTAACCATTCATATAATCCAAATTTGGTTTTGAAAGCAGTTTTCCATTCATCACCCTCTTGTATGCGTATTTGATAATAGCCACTTTTAAGATCAATTTTTGAGAAAAAGTTGGCTCCACTAAGTTCATCAAGCATATCATCTAAGCGAGGAATGGGATGCCTATATCGAACGGTGATAGCATTGATAGGTCTACAATCGGAACACAAGCGGAAACTTCCATCGGGCTTAGGCACAAGAATAACAGGAACGGCACAAGGGCTTAAGCTTTCACGTACATGACTGTTGTCGATGAGTTGTTGTACTTGTCGTTGAATTTCCTTGGTTTCTTCGGATTGACTCGGTATGGAGCTTTGTTTGGAAGAGGCGCCCGGGGATGAGGTCAACTCGATGCTCTATCCCTCGAAGAGGAGGTAGACCGGAGGTAGCTCATCGGGAAAACATCTTGAAATTCCTGCAAAGAGATTGAAACACCAAAGGTAGTTCGTGAATGGTGTTAGTTTTGGTTCTCCATCCTTGCACACAAGGACAAAGTGCATCACACTCGATGGGTTCTCACACACTTCTCTCATCTCACTTTTGGTGGCAAATAGAATGAGGTTTTTCTCTCTAGGCGAAGAGTCGCTCAAATTTGGCTTGTGGCTCTCACTCACTTTTGGGTGGATCACTTTCTCACTCTTGTCTCTATGAGGAGTGGCTTGTTTGTCGGCTATCACTTGACTAGGAGACATAGGTCGTAGCACATATTCTTTCCCTTTCATCTTGAAGCTATAGTGGTTGGTACGCCCATTGTGTATGACACCACGGTCGAATTGCCATGGTCGACCAAGAAGTAGGTGACAAACGGTCATTGGGACCACATCACACTCCAAAGTGTCTTCGTATGCACCAATTTTGAAAGAGACTAGGACCGTATGCTCAACTTTCAGATAGTCTTGGAATCACTTAGCCATTGCACCTTGTAAGGATGCGGGTGCTTCCTTTTGCCAATTGGAGCTTGGAGCATAGTTCTTCACTTGCCAAGTTGTGGCAACTACCTCCATCGATGATGACCTTGATGGACCGTCCATTGATGCGGCTTTTGTGTGGAAGATGTGGCATCGTTGGTCTTCTTCTTGTTGATGTTGAAGAGTCAAGACCTTGGAGACAACGAGGCGGGGCTCGAATCCTCATCACAAAAGACTTGATCATCTTCTTCTTCGTTCACTTGCGGTGCATGGCCACTTGCTCAAGAGCTTCCATCTCCTCTTCACTCATGGAGTCATATGTGCCATCGTCGTTGAGGATCATGGTGCGCTTGTTGGTGCATTCATGACTTGTGGCCTCGGCCGCCGCAAGTGAAACACTTGAAGGAGCTTGTCTTGATGGTCTCATCGGTCGGAGTAGAGGATGAAGCACGCAGCGGCTTGATGTTGCTTGTAGTAGGAGGAGGACGACTTGAGCTTGTCGAAAGTCTTCTTGTAACTTGACTTGTCGTCGCTTTCTTGATGAAAGATTGGTTGATGTAGATGATGGAGGCGTCGTTGAAGCTTGGTTGTTGGAGGAGCCGTAGGTCTTGGATAAGTACTTGGCGTTCTTGAAGTCATCTTGCACTTGGCGTTCCTCCTTTGTAGCTTTTTGCACGTGCTCATTGAGTGATTATTATTTTTGGAAGTATGCGATCTTCTTGATGGGATGATTGAGTCCATTCAATTATCGTGCCATAGTTTGCTCATCATCTTCCTTGACATTGGCTCGAATCATGGCTATCTCCATTTCCTTGTAATATTCTTCAACGCTCTTTGTTCCTTGCTTGAGTAGTTGGAGTTTCTTGAAGAGGTCGCGGTTGTAGTAGGTTGGCACAAAAGCGTGCTCGCATGACATCCTTCATTTGAGCCCAAGTGGTGATTGGAGGTTCACCTCTTGCTTGTCGTCGCTCAATGATTTGTTCCCACCATATGAGCACATAGTCTTGGAACTCAAGTGATGCCATAGCGATTTTCTTCGCTTCATCGTAGTTGTGCAAGCGGAAGATTTTGTCAACCTTCAATGCCCATGAGAGGTAGTCTTCGGGGTCATTGCTTCTGTTGAACTTGGGCATGGTGAATTTTAGCTTGCCGTAGCGTTGCTCTTCATTGTGTTGTTGACGGTGTTGATGATGGCGTCCTTGGCGTGGATTGTATTCGTCTTCATGTTGCTCTTGGCGCGGAGGAAGACCATGATCAACTTGCCCTTGTTGAACTTGAGGTTGAGGTGGAGCTTGACGAGCTTGTGGAGGAGCTTGAGGAACTTGTCGTTGTGCATGAGGTTGGTAGTTCCTCTCTTGGATTTCTTCTCGAAGGGCTTCCTCTTGATTGCGCCGTTCGCGATTGCGGTTGGCGAAGGCTCTACTTGATTCTTGAAGGGCACGTTACACCTCAAGAGCTTGCGCCTCACGTTGTCGTTGTTGAAGACGTTGAGCCTTGGCGTCTTGTTCGTCTTGGTGAAGACGTGCTCGTTCTTCCTCTTGGTGGCGACGAAGACGTTGTCGTTCTTGAGCTTGAGCAAAAGCCTCTTCATTAGATTGAGGACGAGGAACTTGATCATCAACTTGCTCTTGTGAATGCTTGTCATGTAGCGGGTTGCGAGATGCATGACGGTCTTGGCACGCGGCTCGTCGAAGAGTGTTCGATGACGGTGTACTTGAGTCGTAGAAGGTGTCGTCGGAATGTCGACTCGAGCGGCTCCGTCTTGATGATGAAGAAGTTGAATGATGTCGGTTTCTCATCAACGCGCGGATCTCGTTCATTCGTGCATCATTCTCTTGCTTGTGAGCCTCGAACTTGTTGTCGAAGTAGTCTCTTGTCGTTGCTCGGAGAGTCGCAAGTCGGTGGCGAGGTTGTCGATCTGTCGCTCATTGCTTGTTGTTCTTGGTGCAACTCGTTGTGCACCAAATAGGTGGTTCTTGGTGACATATGAAGACATGTCGTCGTCTTGCTCGTTGAAGTGTGGGTTGGTAGAAGAACTTGGCCTATCCATCATTCCAAGCAAAATGTGAGTGGTAGAACGGAAAAGAACTTATACCAATGTACCTTTGACCGATGTTGAAGATGAATCAAGTTCACTCAAATGCGGACAATGAAATAGCACTCTTGGTACCGATTCTTGTCGGTTCTCACACCTACAGGTAAAAAGCTTTATGGTGGAGCTCGGTTAGGATGGTGGCACAAAATTTGATGCAATTGTAAGTGAGACTCAATAAAGTTGGAAATGATTCACAAATTTGCAAATGCAACAAGTAGACCAACAGCAAGATAAGGTACACGGAAACACACACGCAAAAAGATAATATGGGGTTATGCAACCAAGGATAAGCCAAAATGTGGAATTCACCAAGATGCTCTTGTTGCACAACACTAGAGAGACGCTAGCACGATTGCACAATAGGCGGATCTGAACTTGTGCACAACCTACTAAGCAAAATGCAACGACTTCTACCCAAGTATGCTATATGTATGGTGTTTCGATGTGTTGATCCAAGATGATCAAGTATGACAATCTTAATGTTGTATGATGCTATGGTTCTTGCTCATAAGCTCTTTGTTTATCTTTCTCTCTTTGCTTAAAAGCTTGAATGGCTCTTTCTCTTTTGAGCTCTTTTCTCATGCAAAACTTCACGAACCAAGATAGCAATTGTGTATGTGATGACAACATTGTGACACACAAGTTGATGGTAAGATATGCACCACTTTGGTATGGTATGTATGCTATGGAGTATGATCACTAATGTGCACAAGTCACGTTGCCGGCAATACTCAATGTCTAGTCTCGATGGGTAAGCAACGCGAAAGATGGGCTATGATGGTTATCAATGCAATTGCAAGTAATGTCAAAGGTGTCGACGATGTTACCGTCCTTGACGAAGATGAGCGGTGGTGATGTTGATGTTGAACCGTACCTAGATAGCGAAACACAAAAGGATACGGAAAACCCCAACTCAAATTCTCAAGGCATAATTTGGCAACGTTGTCGGAATTGGAAGTGGGAAAGGCTAAGGTGGTGTTATGCGGAAGTGGTGGAGGTAAGTGGGAGTGTATGTGGGCACGGGACAAAATTTGGCGAAAGTTAGGCTTCGAAAGTCCGTGGTGGAGTAGCGGAGGGTGTGGTGGAAGCCCTAGGCAAAGATGCCAAAGATCACAAAATTTGATGTAGTCAAATGATGTTGGTGGTATTTTTGTTGGAAGGGGATGTCAATAGCTTCAAAACGAGCTAAAGAACGTCAAAATCGGAGTTCGGATGAACTAGTTATGGACAAAACAAAAATCAGCGAAGTGGGAATCTACAGTTACGGACGTCCGGAAAAGGTCGGATGTCCGGGCGTCGGACGTCCGGAAAAGTCGGAAATCCGTAAATTCAGTTCGGGTTAGGGGTTCGCCGTCCGGACAGGTCGGTCGTCCGGTCGTTCCAGGGGCTCCGGACGTCCGTAAAACTCCGGTCGTCCGGTGGGTCGGGTCAACGCGAAAATTGAGATCCGGGACGCAATTTTGAGCGGAATTTTGGGATTTTGGGGTCAAAATTTGCGGGATTTTGTGGATGAAAGATAGGGAAACTTGGGGAAATGCTAGATCCACTCGAAACCAAGCAAATCCATGAATCAAAATCAACAAAATTTCATCTAACCAACAAATCACAAAAAAAAAATTGGGGCTATTTTTGGTGGGGATTTTCGAATTTAGGACGAAATCAACAAAATCAAGCTAGAAAAAGAGGGGTAGGGGCTCCAAAAACGTGATCAACCTAAGCTCTGATCCATAGATGATGTAGGGTGGAACCCTCACGGGCGATCTTTCAAGTTGGAGCGGATCGTTTGTGGAATCACGAGGAACACACGGAAGAACACGAGAGAAAAGAGAGAGAAATCACGAAACCGACAAGAGATCAATCACACAAGTGCTAGATTACCGATCGCATAGAGTGGCACAAGATTCAAGATCAACAAAGGTAAGATACAAACGGTAACCGTTCTTCTTCGTGAGGAGGCCTTGGGGGGGTCCACCCTAGAAGGGGGTCTTGAATCCGCTTGGGGGATCTTCTCCGGAGAGGTCCTGATCTCGGTGGAGAAGTAGCCAAGTGGATGAGCAAAGGCTCTCACACAAGAATATGAGCTAATCCAATGCTAACCCTAGAAAGTTGGGGAAGAAGGAATATATATAGTCTAGGGGGCGAAGGGGTACAAGGGCTGCGGCCCAAACGAAGTCAACATAGAGGCGTCGGACGTCCGGAAGGCGTCGGACGTCCGGAGGCTCGGGACGGTCCGGACGTCCGGACGGGCTCGGGCGTCCGTAGAATCAGCTCTGTCGTGGGCGGGGACGTCCGGAGACGGTCGGTCGTCCGGAGCTTCAGAACGGTCCGGATGTCCGGAAGTTGTCGATCGTCCGTAGATTCGATTCAAGCGTCGTCGGTCGGACATCCGGAGGCTTCGGTCGTCCGTAGTTCTGGTTCGGGTGGCAAAGTGCCGGACGTCCGGGGAGTCCGGTCGTCCGGGTCCTGGGACTCGTCGGACGTCCGGAAGGCGTTGGTCGTCCGGTGCCTGTGCCTTCAGCAGCATCTCTTCTTCTTCTTCAATATGCTTGGAGTCCTCGCTGTCTTGGCTCTCGCAAGTAGTTGATCCTTGGCTCACCTCCATATACCTGATTACACATAGAGTCTCCGAATGAGGTAGTAGCCATGTCGCGTGAGTAGGAAGAGGGAGTTCGAGAGGAGCGAATTCACCTTATCTTCGATAGCCTTAGCTCGGGCTCTTGTCATGGGTCCTAGTGGCGTTGAGGGAGATGTAGGCACGTCCATGGGGATGAGCGAGGGATGCTCCGCATCAGTTCCACTTCATGATGGGATTGCACAACGACATCTCCAAGACCATCTTCCTCGAGAACTACAAGTCCATTGACGACTACTACATTGGTGCTCTAAAGGCGGAACAAGAACTCATGAAGGCCAAGGCTTCTCCACCCCAAGCACACTTCGCGGCGACCAAGCTCTACGTCAAGCATGAGGCTAGTACCACCAAGATGTCCAAGCCCGACAAGCTCCAAGACGTGCTCCCAAGTGCAACTTCACCGCCATCCCTCTTTGTGGCATTGATGATGCCGAGTCTACCTTGACTCTTTTTCAAGATGGTGCGGCGACAAGTACGACTACGGAGACCTTCAAGGACCAAGCTTTGGAGGCAAGCGACAAGGTGGCGAGCAAGGATGATGCTTCCATCTTAGGAGACGAGAGTGATGTTGTGCCATCTTCGGCCTTCATCCACGACGAGAGTGATGTTGAGCCATCTTCAGCCTTCATCCACGACGAGAGCGATGATGTGCCATCTTCGGCCTTCATCCACGACGACGACTACGAGACGGTTGAGCATGGGATTTTCCCTTCGACCACGGCGATGTATGATGACTTGAGTGACTTGTGCCACCATATTGAGAGTGAGAGTGACTTCACCACTAGCCCCATATATGATGAGTTGCCACAATTCCCATGTGAGGAGAGCCACAACCCCCACCACTTGAGTGAGATGAGTGACTCCACCATATAAGAGATTGAGTGCACCTACTTTGAGGGAGTGAGTGAACCACCACATAGAGAGAGTGAGATAGTTGATAGGGCATGTGAGGCCACTACGATTTCTAACGACTTAACCTCTACCTCTATTGTGTCTTCTCATTTGGTGCTAGGTCCCATATATGATGACGCCGATCCTCGACGACTTACGTCCCTCCCTTTGGACAAGACGATGGCCAGGGTGGAATATGATGCACCCCCACATGGTTCCATCAAGATGAAGATGACCACCATTTGGTCTTTCCCACCTCACCTACACCACTTGAGTGGAATGAACAAGGTAACATAGGTGAAGGTGATGCTCAAGTCCCACTAGTGGACATTCTTGACATTGATTGCTTGCATGATGTTGATCAACCTATTTCCGTGCTTCCTGCTAGTGCGACTTCCTCATGTCTTGACTTGCCAATTTATGATGAATATGATGATGATCATGTTGAGTTGCCTAGTTGTGATGCCATGTTACATAGGATTTCTTGTGACAATTCTTTAGGTCACATCATGTTTGACAACCCGCTTGACTTGTCATATACTATACATGAGATCAATCATATGTCATATTTGCAATCTCATCTTAGTGACTATGCATATGCCATTAAAATTAACCCTATTTGCACTTATGGCATAGATGACAAGCCCATGGTTCTTGGCATTTTTTTTCTTGTGATGATATTGATATGCTTCCTTTGCATCATTTATCTCATATGCCATGCCATGACTACCTAGCTTCGGATATGCATTGTTTGGGATGTTGTCCATTTTCTCCATATGATGTTTCCAATATTGCTCATGAGGAGACCCCCATAGTTTCCTCATACATTTTAGGAGATTTTGATTCATCCTATCCATTGCATGATCCCAATACTTGTGTGCACCATATGCTCCCCATGAATAAACATGATATTGATGTGCCATATACTTGCATTCTCAATTTGTGTCCCCATCGTGTCATACTCAACTATTATTTCATGATGGATGACATGTTCTTATACCATGCATCAAATTTCTTTGAGCGATGCTTATCTTGTGCTAACTCACATGTGCACATACACATCATGATGGATGATGTGTACATTTACCACGCGCACAATTTCTTTGGTTTGTGTCTCTTTTGTGTAGGTACCCATGAATACTTGTCGACCTCGCAATCCCACGAGTTGACAAAACGAGCTCTAGAGAGCAACGATTATTTGGGATCCCATGGATTGTCTTTCCCACCGCTCTCTTCGCGCAAAGACTTCGCGCATTTCTTCTACATGGCCCTCACTTGGCTATGGGTTATTGTCCATTATATATTCTATGCCCATCTTGCCATGTTCACTTTGCATGATATGCCTATCCCTATGCCTTTTCCATGCATTTGTGACCCATGCTTTGCTTTACACATGATGATTGACTCTCATACTTGTATGTGTATTTGCAAGCTTGGTGGAGATATCACTTGTTATTGCCATGTTCTATTCATGACCCAGTCCTATGATGATACTTTCATCTTGCTTTGTGTTCGTGCTTGCGATATGTCATGTGCATTTTCTTTGCCTATTATTTGCTCACATGACATGATTGCCATGATTTACTCTAGTGTGTTGCATCTTCGCTCCACTAGTTTGCACGACTTGATTACAATGCTTGCTTATGTTGCATCACCAATGATTCATACTTGCTCATTTCATGCGGTTGATGACAACCATCTATATGCTTTGCACATGATTCATATTGCTTCTTGTCATATATCTCTATGTGTTGCCTCCCTCATGCTAGATGATTTGCCATGTATTGAGTGCAACAATGATTCTCTTCTTGCTCATGAGATTGCCCCCATAGCATTCTCGCATATATTTGGAGATTTTGACATAAATCTTGTGAAGCATGCTTGTCTTACTTCTTTGCACCATCTACCTAATGCCATGAATATTGCCATTGTTGCATCATATTATTCATGCACTTGTCGGCATCTTGTATATTTCGTCCAAGGCCTCATGAACTCATTAGGGTGGCTTCAAAGTCCTGGAATCATCACTTGTAACTCCGTTCTTGTTCCCCTTGCGCATGCCAACATCTCCATGCTTGAACTTGCTCCAAGGTTCATCTTTCTTGTCCATGGTAGGCCCTTCATTTGTAAGCAAAAGAAATGTATCCAATTTAGGCAGCATCATATTCTCATGAACATTGGAATCGTTACCAAGAAACGAAAGTACCTGATAATTCAATTGGCGTGTGCGAGCTCTAGTAATTGGTCCAGTATGTATAGCAGCAGCGGCTGTGGGTGTAACAATGGTATTGATGTCCTCATCAAAAGGCGAAGATGCCTTGAGAACACTTGGTGAAGATGCCGAAGTGGTTGATGTAGCCGTAGCACCGTCTTGGTGGTGGTCGTCTCGCGGTCTTCTTTTGTGCTCATGAAGCTTGGACTTGGCGTGAAGTAGGGCTTGTTGGGACTTGTGCATTTGCGCTTGTGGAGCATCTTCATGATGATGATGTCGTTGTCGTGCTTGAGCTCGTAGAAGATGTCGTTCGTCGTCGTCGTGCACATGATGCTTGGAGGTGACTTGCCCTTCATGACGATGTTGATCACGAATGTGATGGTGGTCTCCATGTCGATGTGGACGAGGACGATTTGCACTTGCATCGTGTCCGCGCTCCGAAGACTTGTGTCTTGAATGTCGCCGCCTTGAGGATGACGAAGGGGAAGAAGACTTGATCAAGGCTCTAATCTCCTCCATCCTTGCATCTTGCTCCTCTTTATGTGCGGAAAGCTTCTTGTCGATGTAGTCCCTTCTCCTTGCTTCGGAGTGACGAATGTCAATGGAGATGTTCTCGATGCGCTCTTGCAATCTTGATTGTGCGCGTTGCACTTGTCATTGTAGATCGAAGATAGACGCTTTGGTGATGTAATTGTTCACGCCGTCGTTGTTGTCGAAGACCGGAGATGAAATGCCTTGCCTATCCATCACAAGACTCGAGCAAATATGACTGGGAGAAAGAGAAGAACTTATACCAAATGTACCTTGACCGGTGTTGAAAATGGATCAATGATCACTCAATGTGTAACAAGGAAATAGCACAATTGGTACCAATTCTTGTCGGTTTCTCATACTACACAAGTAAAGCTTTTGGTGGAGCTTGGTGAGGATAGCGGCACAAAAACTTGATGCAAAATGTTATCAAGAGTCAATAATGTTGAAACAGATTCACAAATTCGCAAGTGAAACAAGTAGACCAATAGCAATGAATGGCACACCGAAACGCACACACGGATAGATAAATGGGGTCGTGCAACCAAGGAATGAGCTCAAAATGTGAAATCCACCAAAATGCTCGTGTTGCACAACTGAAGAGAGACGCTAGCACGATTGCTCAATAGGCGGATACGACACTTGTGCACAACCTATAAGATGCAAAATGGATAAACTTTCTATCCCAAGTATGTGATGCGGAGCATCCGACGATCATCCCCATGTTCACTCGAGCCTACGCCATTGGACCTAAGGTGAACTCGCTCCTTTCCGAATCTTCCCTTTCCGCGTGTGAGACATGGCTACTACCTAAGTCCGATATGCTATGCATGATCAGGTGTCAAGAGGAGCCTTCCGAAGATGCACGCGAAGACGGACAAGCCGCCAAGTCCACGGATGAAGAGGACCACGGAAGCGAACAAGGTCACCCCCAGGCCCCGGACATCCGGCCTCCATGCCCCGGACATCCGGCCCCCCCAGCCCGGATATCCGCACTGCCCGAAATCCGGCGCCCGCAAGACCCGAATCGGCAGATGTGGCCAGACCAGCCGGACATCCGGCGGATAGCCCGGACATCCGGCGCCTCAAAACCGGACATCCGGCGCCTCGCGGGACATCCGGCGCGACGCCCGGACAACCGGCCTCCACACTGCAATGATGTATCCGGACGAGTCCCTTGTACCCTTCGCCCCTAGACTATATATACTCCCTCCACCTACGCTTTTAGGGTTAGCGTTGATTTAGCTCAAGTTAGAGATAGAGTCATTATCCATCGGATCTCCTCCTCGTGAGAGACCGCGGCCTCTTCGGAGAAGATCCTATCGGATTCAAGACCCTCGTGGGAAGATCCCTTGTGGATTCAAGCCCTCCTCGCGGAGAAGAACGGTTCCTTTGTATCCTCTACCTTTGTTGACTTTGGATCTCGTGTATCTCTTTGTGTTCTTTGATCTAGCATTTGTGTGACTGATTCCTTGTTGGTTGAGTGTTTTCCCTCGTTCCTCCCTGTGATTTCCTCGTGTTCTTCCGCTCGTTCTTCGTGTCTCCCCGTAGGATCCACTCCAAACGTGAAAGATCGACGATATAGGGTTCCACCCTACATCATCTTGGTATCATGAGCCACGTTGATCATGTTTTTGGAGCCCCTACCCCGTGTTTTCTAGCTTGATTTTGTTGATTTCGTCCTAAATCCGAAAATCCCCACCAAAAATAGCCCTAAATTGTTTTTTGTTATTTGTTAGTTTTGATGATGTTTTGTTGATTTTGATCCATGGATTTGCTTGGTTTCGAGTGGATCTAGCATTTCCCCAAGTTTCCCCACTTTCCATCCACGAAATCTCTCCAATTTTGACCTTAAAATCATCAATTTCCGCCCCCAATTCGAAAATTTCCGCCCCAAACGAGATCTGGATTCATCGGGCCGGACATCCGGGCCTCAGGCCGGACATCCGCCATCCGGCCGACATCCGCCCCAAGCCGACATCCGGCTCTGAGCGCCAAATCTGCTCGGTTACGACAGACACCCGAAACTGGCTCCACCGGACATCCGACCCACAGGATTTCAGATTTTCCTGCTTCACCGTTTTGTCCATAACTAATTCATCCGGAGTCCGTTTTTGACGTTCTTTAGCTCGTTTTGACTATTGACATCCCCCATCCCATAAAAATACTACCACCACCATTTGACTCCATCAAATTTTCGGAACTTTGGCATCTTTGCCTAGGGCTTCCACCACATCCTCCGCATAACCACCACCGACTTCCGCAACCTAACCAATTTTGTTCCCCTTTGCATTTGAGGTTGTTTGAGTTGTGATTCGAGTCTCCTAAGGTGTTCAGGCTACTTAGGGACGGTTGCATCTTCATCAACCACCACCACCACCATAACTTCCCAGATAGGCTTGCCCACCATACACTTCAACCACCTCAACTTAACCCAATAGTTGTTTGAGCTTGTTTGAGTTGTGGCTTGTGTCTCCTAAGGTGTTTCGGCTACTTAGGGACGGCAACTTCACTCCGACACGTGTATAGCCCATCATTCCACTTCCGCATTGCCAAGTGCAAACCACCACCGCATTCCCGCTACCACCATTTTGACATTTGACGTTTGAGATTTTGAGTTCGCGGTTTTTCCGCTTCCTAAGGTGTTTCGGCTACTTAGGGACGAGTCTCCATCATCTTGGTATCTACATCAAGAACACCGCTACTCATCATCGCTTGACGGTAACCTCCATATCATCTTGGTATCGTGGTATCCCTCCATTGTATATTCCCCTTGCCATTGCATTGTTAACCCCTAGCCTTACTTTTGCGTTACTTGCCTATCGAGACTAGCCATTTAGTCACCAAAGCGTCTATCTTCGATCTACAACGACAAGTGCAAGGCACACAATCAAGATTGCGAGAGCGCATCGAGAACATCTCCATCGACATTCATCACTCCGAAGCAAGGAGAAGGGACTACTTCGACAAGAAGCTTGCCGCACATAAAGAGGAGCAAGATGCAAGGATGGAGGAGATTCGGGCCTTGATCAAGTCTTCTTCCCCTTCGTCATCTTCAAGGCGGCGACATTCGAGCCACAAGCCTTCGGAGCGCCCAAGTGATGCAAACGCAAGTCGTCCACATCTCCATGGCGACCACCATCACATTCGTGATCCTCATCGTCATGAAGGGCAAGTCACCTCCAAGCATCATGTGCACGACGACGATGAACGACATCTACAACGACATCGTCATCATGAAGATGCTCCACAAGCGCAAATGCACAAGTCCCAACAAGCCCTACTTCACGCCAAGTCGAAGCTTCATAAGCACAAGAGAAGACCGCGAGACGACCACCACCAAGACGGCGCTACGGCTACATCAACAACTTCATCATCTTCGCCAAGTGTTCTCAAGGCATCTTCTCCTTTGGACGTACGACATCTTTGCATACTTCCCACGTGGTACGCCTACATCGACTTCATCAAGTCCAAGGCGACTACTCACGAGAAGGGCGACACTTCCATCTTCGGAAGCCCCTCAAGGAAGATGGCCGAACATGGGACATTCCCTTCGGTCATGGAGACGAGCTACGAGGTGCCACATCATATGGGCCTCCAACAACAAGACGGCGACAAGACGGTTGAGCAAGGGCCATCCCCTTCGACCACGGCGACGAGCGCGAACCTCTTCAACAACATGAAGAAGACGCCCACATTGGACTCATACTCCGAGTCAAGCTACGCGACCGCGCATGGAGACATTTGCACCTACATCTCTCCGGCACCCACATATGTCGAGATGCCCCAATTGCCATGTGAGGAGAGCCACCACCCCATGAGTGACATGAGTGACTCCACCATACGTGACATTGAGAGCATTTCCTATGAGAGGATGAGTGTGACCACCACTAGCCCCACACATGAGAGCATGCCACACATCCTATGTGAGGTTGAGCGCCATTTGAGTGACTCCACCCACCATACGCGTGAGAGCATCCTTGAGGGAGTGAGTGAGCCACAACACTTAGTGAGTGAGGTAGTTGACACGGCACATGAGGCCACTATGATTTCTAACGACTTAACCTCTACTCCTAGTGTGTTTTCTTCTTCGGTGCTAGGTCTCCTACATGACGACATGCCTATCCTCGGCGAGTCCATCCCTACATTGGAGACGACGATGGCCAAGGTGGATGATGATGCACCCCCCACATGGTTCCATCAAGATGAAGATGACAACGAGACGATCTTCAACACCTCACCTACAACTCATGAGCGACCTTCCAAAGGTAACATAGGTGATGGTGCTTCTCTTGTCTCTCTAGTGGACCCTCTTGCCATCGATTGCTCCCATGATGTTGACCCACCTATTACCATGCTTCATGCTAGTGAAACTTCTTCATGCCTTGACTTACCTATTTATGATGAATATGATGATGAGCATGTTGAGTTGCCTAGTTGTGATGCTATGCTTCATAGGATATCATGTGAAAATTCTATTGGTCACATTATGTTTGACAATCCATTGAACTTGTCATATGCTATGAGCGAGATCTCCCATATTGCATCTTCACAATCTCAACATAGTAACTATGCATGCCCCATTAAAATAAATCCCATTTGCACTTATGGCATAGATGACGAGATGATGGTCATTGGCTTTTGTTTTTCATGTGATGATATTGCCATGCTTCCTTTACATGATTTGGGCAATTCATCTACTATACCATGCCATGATCACATTGTTCCAAATATGCTTTGTTTTGAATGTTGTCAATATTCTCCATGTGATGTTTCCATTAATGCTCATGAGGAGACCCCCATAGTTCCCTCATACATATTAGGACATCTTGATGCATTTCATACTTTGCATGATTCCCATAATTGCTTGCACCTTATGCATTCCATGGATAACACTGCTCTAGATATTTCTCATGATGCATTACACAATTTGAGTCTCCATTATGCTATACATAACAACAAACCTATCATGATGGATGACATGTTTCTATATCACGCATCTCATTTATTTGAGCATTGGATATTTTGTGCTAACCGACACATGCATGTGCGCATCATGATGGATGATGTGTACATATACCATGCATACACAATTTTTCCTTTGTCTTTGTTTTGTGTAGGTACTCATGCATACTCGTCAACTTCTCAATCCCAAGAGTTGTCGAAACGAGCTCTTGAGAGCAACGATGCTTTGGGATCCCGTGGACTATACTCACCAACGTCCCCTTCACGCAAGGACTACGCGCAACTCCTCTACTTGGCTCTCACATGGCTATGGGCTATTTACCACTTGTCACCTTATGCCCATACTATTGTGTTCACTTTGCATGTTATGCTTGCTTCTAGGCATTTGCCATACAATTGTGACCCTTGCTTGCATATACCCATGATTCACCATTTTGATACTCCTATGTGTATTTGCATGCTTGGTAGAGATCCTTGTTGCTTTTGCCATGTTTATCATGTGCCCCATGCTATTGTTGATTGTTGTGTTGGGAGAGTCATGATGTCACATTGCTATTTACATATGGCCTCTCGCCAATACATTGATGATAATTTTCTCATATCTTGCTTTCATGCTTGTGCTATGCCATGTGAATTATCCATGCCCACTATTTGCACACATGACATGCTTGCCATGATTCCTTCTAGTACGTTGCATCCTCGCACTACTAGCTTGCTTGACTTGATCTCTATGATTGCTAGCTATGTTGCATCACCCATGTTCCACTATCACTTGCTTTCTTGGGTTGATGACATATATGTTCATGCCTCTCACATGATATATCTTGTGTATTGTCGCTTGCCTCCTATAGTTGCCTCTATGCTTAATGACCTTGGAGACTTGGACACTTCACTTGTGATGCATGCTTGTTTGATTGAGCCTATTGCATTTGGTTGTTCTTGCATCATATGCCTCCATACTATGACACGCTCCCTTGTACTTTCTTATGATGAGCATGATGCATACACTTGTTGGGTATCTTACCACTCGAATGATAGGTTTTGCATTTCCGCTAACCTCATTTGTTTTTCCGAGTGTTTGTCATGTTCTTTCATTTTGAGGTTTCACAAGGCGATGCCGTTATCGACAACTTGGTCATGCGAAGGCATACACGATGTGCAACACCAACATTTGCGAGAATCCACTAAAGGTGAACTCCTCCCTTTGAGCCATCCTCAAGTTTGCATATTGGATGGGTCATTCTTTCATTGTTGTTTCCTTCTTATTGTCCACATGATACATCTATTGGATGGAGGATCGACATTGGAGATTGGCTCTATGGACCTTTACATTGAGGAGCGCCGGACTTATTGGATGCACCTTCGGTTTTCCACTCTTGCCACAACATCGAGCATTGGTATACCAACACCTCCATATTTGTTGACTGTGCTCATACTCATGCTCGATGGACATATCATACTCACCACAAGTTTGCACCCTATGCATGGATTGACTCACATTATGCTTGCCTTGTTGCATCTATTTCCATGACATCCATGATATATGAGCTTGTTCACTTCCTTAGCAAATTTGTTGTGATCTTCCTTGATGGCATATTCATACATCATGATCATATTATCCACCATCAATTGCATGATAGCTTACACATATTGAGCATCCATTACCATATTCATGCTATTGATGAACCGTCTCTCTATGAAATCATTTTGCACAATGGTAGAATTTGTCGCTTTGTGCACCATGCTTTTGTTCCCATGAATGCTTTGCATCTCATTCTAGAAAATTTTGATAAGCTTCATGCGCTTTGTCACGACCAATCTTACCGCACGGACTCATTCTTACATGATGGACACTTTGTGTGCGCTAACCATTGTATTTCCAAGTGTCGCTTGTGTTTGCTCTTTTTGCATTTGCATATATACCACTACGGAGACACCTTGGAGTACTTGGATTGCGCAATGTCTTCCACTTCGTCCTACTACAAGTCCATCCACGACAACCGTTTCCATGGTGATAAGGATTTCGATCCGAGGTCGGATCTTTCCCAAGGGAGGGGAGATGATGCGGAGCATCCGACGATCATCGCCATGTTCACTCGAGCCTACGCCATTGGACCTAAGGTGAACTCGCTCCTTTCCGAATCTTCCCTTTCCGCGTGTGAGACATGGCTACTACCTAAGTCCGATATGCTATGCATGATCAGTGTCAAGAGGAGCCTTCCAAGATGCACGCCAAGACGGACGAGCCGCCAAGTCCACGGATGAAGAGGACCACGAGCGAACAAGGTCACCCCAGGCCGGACATCCGGCCTCCATGCCGGACATCCGCCCCAGCCGGATATCCGCACTGCCCGAATCCGGCTACCGCACCAATCGGCAGATGTGGCCGCATTCAGCCCGGACATCCGCCGGATAGCGGACATCCGGCGCCTCGCGAAGGCCCGGACATCCGCCCGACGCCGGACATCCGGCCTCCACACTGCCTTGTGATGTATCCGGACGAGTCCCTTGTACCCCTTCGCCCCTAGACTATATATACTCCCCCTCCACCTATGTTTTAGGGTTAGCGTTGATTTAGCTCAAGTTAGAGATAGAGCTTCGCTCATCCATCGGATCTCCTCCTCGTGAGAGACCGCGGCCTCTTCGGAGAAGATCCTATCGGATTCAAGACCCCCTCGTGGGAAGATCCCCTTGTGGATTCAAGCCCTCCTCGTGGAGAAGAACGGTTCCTTTGTATCCTCTACCTTTCTTGACTTTGGATCTCGTGTATCTCTTTGTGTTCTTTGATCTAGCATTTGTGTGACCGATTCCTTGTTGGTTGAGTGTTTTCCCTCGTTCCTCCCCGTGATTTCCTCGTGTTCTTCCGGCTGCTCTTCGTGTCTCCCCGTAGGATCCACTCCAAACGTGAAAGATCGACGATATAGGGTTCCATCCTACATCATCTTGGTATCATGAGCCACGTTGATCACGTTTTTGGAGCCCCTACCCCGTGTTTTCTAGCTTGATTTTGTTGATTTCGTCCTAAATCCGAAAATCCCCACCAAAAATAGCCCCAATTTTTTTTTGTGATTTGTTAGTTTTGATAATGTTTTGTTGATTTTGATCCATGGATTTGCTTGGTTTCGAGTGGATCTAGCATTTCCCCACTTTCCATCCACGAAATCTCTCCAAATTTGACCTTGAAATCATCAATTTCCGCCCCAAACGAGATCTGGATTCGTCGGGCCGGACATCCGGGCCTCAGGCCGGACACCCGGGCCCCAAGCCGGACATCCAGCTCCTGGAGCGCCAAATCTGCTCGGTTCTGGACAGACAACCCCGGAAATCCGGGCTCCACCCCGGACATCCGACCCCTGGGATTTCAGATTTTCCCGTTTCACCGTTTTGTCCATAACTAATTCATCCGGAGTCCATTTTTGACGTTCTTTAGCTCGTTTTGAAGCTATTGACATCCCCATCCCATAAAATACTACCACCACCATTTGACTCCATCAAATTTTCGGAACTTTGGCATCTTTGCCTAGGGCTTCCACCACATCCTCCGCATAACCACCACCGACTTCCGCAACCTAACCAATTTTGTTCCCCTTTGCATTCGAGGTTGTTTGAGTTGTGATTCGAGTCTCCTAAGGTGTTTAGGCTACTTAGGGACGGTTGCATCTTCATCAACCACCACCACCACCATAACTTCCGCATAGTGATGAGGACATGATTACCTTGGATACGACCGAAAATATTGCATACATCTATATTTGTGAGGTGATTTCTAATGCAAACTATGCAATAATTTATTTATGTCATCCAGGACAAAAATACTTCACAAACTTTTGTGCCATGTCTAATTGCAGGTGTATGGGACAGTTGTACAATCCACATATGAAGATAAGGGAGAAAGAGATGTTTACCTGCTGTTCAAAAAGTTCTCTCACGTCACTTTTGGCTCAAGAGAAGATAGAGTCCAAGTCTCTCACGTTCTCGACTCAGATTCGGACTTCACAGACATACGACCCAAAACGTCAATAACTTTTTCATACGGACTCCAAATTGGTTGATTCTTTTTTTGTTGGAAAATAGATTTCGTGCATTTCCCAACCCAATTGGAATCACCTTAAAATCCGTCCGGAGCGTTGAGTTATGGACGAAACAATCTGATGCTGCAGCAGAATCCGAGTCAAACTACAAGTCCAAAGGTGTTACGTCACCTCCACTTGGGCCCATTGGCCTTGTACGACCTAGGGTTAGTTTTAGGCTGCCTTGGGACGTCCTACCACCTCCTTGGCCGCCACCCCTTGCTCCTATGTAAGTAGATCCATCTAGTAGCTTTTTCATTGGGATTTGTTTAGTTAAAAGTTAGCCATTGCAACTTCGTGTACTTCGTTTGTGTCCAACGACCAGACCAAGACCGCTTACGGATCCCCACCTTTATCAATACTTCATATATACTGCAATATTCAGATTGCTTTATCATATTCTTGCTTGTTTTTCGATTGCTTGCAGGAATAGACCTTCGTGGTCGAGTTGATTGTGCTCGGCGTGGTCAATAACCTCTCGGAGTTGGTTTAGCGATTGCTAAGGCGCAACGTCGTGCTGCGTTTGTAGTCGGATCGTCAAAGTCGTCTCCACCAAATCGATGGTTATCATCTCATCGAAAGATCGGGACACCCTCGCCTCTATCAAGTGGTATCAGTTTTCGTGTTGCTCGGTGAGAATTTCCAATTATCCCTAGATTAGATTTATTTTCTTACCTATTGTCCAAGAAAAAGCCACAAAAAAAAGTTAGATCTATTCATCCTTTGTCCAAGCCAGTCTGAGCCTTTGCAGTTTTCTTTTCATTGTTTGCATTATTGAATTATCGGTTTGCATCGTCGTGTCGAGTTGCCGGTCTTAGTGTCTAGTTCGTTTAGAGTTTCGAAGTTCATTCACATTAGTCACGCCGCTGCTGCATCGTTATCCCTTCCGTTGACCACCATCCATCCATCAATTTCCACCACGTGCTACCCACCGTTCATTGTCATAATCATAGTTGAGATCGTTCACATCTTCACTTGATCCAATCTGCATCTTATCTAGTTTGTTTGCAAAGAGGGAGAGAGAAAAAAAAAGATAAAAGAAGTAAAAAAAAGTTAGAGAAAAAAAAGAAAGAAAAAGGAAAAAGAGTGTGAGAAAAAAAAAGAGAGAAGAAAAAAAAACAAAGTTCGGATCTATCTAGACTCAATTTCGTAGCTGAATTCGGATTGAAATCTGTTTTGTGCACTGTTCAGTAAATCAGGCATAACTTCCTCATACGAAGTCCGTTTTGGCTCCGCGAGTACTCAAATTAAAGCTAGAGACAAGCCGCATCTAAATAGTTGCAGAAGCTAGTTCAATATTTGGCACCTCAAAATCGGCTTCTACATAGGTCTTTTGCCCTCTGAAGTTCGTGAACACAGCTTATTCCAGTTTTCAAACCAGTTTTAGAATTTTTGACTCCTCATATCAACTCGAATTGAGTGATTCTTTTTGCATTGGAAAGCTTGAGTTAGTAGCATTCTTTGAAAAAGTTATCAGAAAATTGGCTCAAACTTTTCAAGAGGAAAATTGGAGAGAGTTGTTGTATATCCTGCTTGGCGCTTGTTTTTCATCATTATCTTTCTGCCCGTTGTGATCTTCACTTATATCTTGCTGTCCAGAGCTACTTATTATCCTTCATTGATGCTAGTTGTGCTACGCCGTGACCTCATTAGTGTTCTAGGCTCGCGTCTCTAGTCTGGTCTAGCCTAGGACCAGCACATCTGCGTCGTTGAGCGCTTATTCAACATTGCATATATGAATTGATTATTGCTAAATTTTTTGCTACCATATATAGCCAACCTAGCTCCACATATTTCTACACCGTGTATACGACGTTCCCTCGCAATCGCTTTACACAATCTTGAGTTACTTGACACCTGGTTGCTGTCACCACCGCCGCATGGTAAGAACTTGTAAGATATTGATATTTGCTTTCTTGTGAGCACTTTACAACCACATCCTAGTAGTTCATAGGAACATTATTCTCGAATTTTGTTTCTTGTTTCTACTAATCATGACAGGTTCAGGAGATAGAAGTTCTTGGACGACGGACACATCTTCATCATCACGAGAGTTGGGACAACACACACAAGCATATGGTCGGGTATGTCTTTACCATCATTTGAGGCTAGATTTAATCCTGCTATTTATCTAGCTTGGGATCTTGAATTAGAAGAAGTTTTTAGTCACCATGATTTTTCTGAACTTGAGAGAGTACGAGCTACCACTAGAGCATTTACTGGTTTTGCTTCTGTTTGGTGGAGTGTACATTGTAAGAAAAACATCGATAACCAACCCACAACTTGGAAAGTGTTGAAAGCTGTAATGAGACAACATTTTTTTCCTCCTTACTATCGTCGTGAATTGCTTCGCAAATTTGAACAATTAAAACAAGGCAGTAACACTGTTCATGCTTACTACAAAGAGTTCAAATCTTATATGCATCATTGTGACATAGAAGAATCTGAGGATGATACAATGAATAGATTTTTGGTGGTTTGAACCATGATATCCGTGCAAGATTTCACTATATTCCTCGCTCCATTATTGGTATGTATGTTCGCGCTTGTACCTTTGAGAGAGACAGCTGAGGAGGATGCATTGGGTGACTACAACAACTACTATTCCAGTTCATGCTCACCATCGTCGCTTGGTTCCTCCACCGTTGCACCTACTAGAGCAGCCCCACCCAGTTGTGAGCGACACCATCTCAAGTGTATGGTGCATTATCAAGGCCCGTACCTACATCAGCTACGTCTTTGCGACAAGGTATGATAAAAGGTATTAATGATATAACTTCACATGAGAATGATGCATCCCTAGTTAACTTGAATGCATCATGTGTTGAGTTACACAGTGATTTGAGCACATCACCTATTTTAGAGAATCTTGATACTATCATGAATGCGTCATGTGATCAAACAACTGAAATACCAACAATTTTGAGTGCACCCATTGAATTAACTATTGATGCAAAAGAATCAATTTTAATCATTTTGATATGACCTCTAATCTGCGTGATGATTACGTGTCGAATGACTTATTGCATGTTTGCTTATTTAAGCATGTTGTAGCATGTAAACTTGATGCAAGTAAGGTTTATTCACCAATGTTGGGATGGTTTAATGATGAACATTGTCAATCTTTTGAAATGAATAAGAGCTTCACTTATATGTGCAAACTGAGTTGTAATATTTTCATGCTTTCTACTTCTTGTGATAATGTTTTGGCTTTAGATTTTATGAACTATGCAAGTTACTCATCTATTCATGTGTCATATGTGCAAAAATCAAGGGAAGTAAAATGGATGACATATACATATACAACATGTACACCTTGTCTCTTTTGTTAGCCATATTTCAGACTAAGCAACGCCGAGGACGGCTTTGTTTTCAAGAAGGGAGGATGATGAGGACATGATTACCTTGGATACGACCGAAAATATTGCATACGTCTATATTTGTGAGGTGATTTCTAATGCAAACTATGCAATAATTTATTTATGTCATCCAGGACAAAAATACTTCACAAACTTTTGTGCCATGTCTAATTGCAGGTGTATGGGACAGTTGTACAATCCACATATGAAGATAAGGGAGAAAGAGATGTTTACCTGCTGTTCAAAAAGTTCTCTCACGTTACTTTTGGCTCAAGAGAAGATAGAGTCCAAGTCTCTCACGTTCTCGACTCAGATTCGGACTTCACAGACATACCTGACCCAAAACGTCAATAACTTTTTCATACGGACTCCAAATTGGTTGATTCTTTTTTTGTTGGAAACTAGATTTCGTGCATTTTCCAACCCAATTGGAATCACCTTAAAATCCGTTCGGAGCGTTGAGTTATGGACGAAACAATCTGATGCTGCAGCAGAATCCGAGTCAAACTACAAGTCCAAAGGTGTTACGTCACCTCCACTTGGGCCCATTGGCCTTGTACGACCTAGGGTTAGTTTTAGGCTGCCTTGGGACGTCCTACCACCTCCTTGGCCGTCACCCCTTGCTCCTATATAAGTAGATCCATCTAGTAGCTTCTTCCTTGGGATTTGTTTAGTTAAAAGTTAGCCATTGCAACTTCGTGAACTGCGTTTGTGTCCAACGACCAGACCAAGACCGCTTACGGATCCCCACCTTTATCAATACTTCCTATATACTCGCAATATTCAGATTGCTTTATCATATTCTTGCTTGTTTTTCGATTGCTTGCAGGAATAGACCTTCGTGGTCAGGTTGATTGTGCTCCCGCGTGGTCAATAACCTCTCGGAGTTGGTTTAGCGATTGCTAAGGCGCAACGTCGTGCACGTTTGTAGTCGGATCGTCAAAGTCGTCTCCACCAAATCGATGGTTAGCATCTCATCGAAAGATCGGGACACCCTCGCCTCTATCACATAGGCTTGCCCACCATACACTTCAACCACCTCAACTTAACCCAATAGTTGTTTGAGCTTGTTTGAGTTGTGGCTTGTGTCTCCTAAGGTGTTTCGGCTACGTAGGGACGACAACTTCACTCCGACACGTGTATAGCCCATCATTCCACTTCCGCATTGCCAAGTGCAAACCACCACCGCATTCCCGCTACCACCATTTTGACATTTGACGTTTGAGATTTTGAGTTCGCGGTTTTTTCGTTTCCTAAGGTGTTTCGCTACTTAGGGACGAGTCTGCATCATCTTGGTATCTACATCCGATGAGGACATCAATACCATTGTTACACCCACAGCCCCCGCCGCTATACATACTGGACCAATTACTAGAGCTCGCAAGACGCCAATTGAATTATCGGTACTTTCGCTTTCTTGGTAACGATTCCAATGTTCATGAGAATATGATGCTGCCTTAAATTGGATACATTTGTTTTGCTTACAAATGAAGGGCCTACCATGGACAAGAAAGATGAACCTTGGAGCAAGTTCAAGCATGGAGATGTTGGCATGCTAAGGGGAACAAGAACGGAGTTACAAGTGATGATTCCAGGACTTTGAAGCCACCCTAATGAGAGCATGAGGCCTTGGACGAAATATACAAGATGCCACTTCATAATATTCGTCCATAGGCTATTCTAGGTCTTGCGTCACCTTATTATTGGGCCAGGCCCATGTAATTTCGAAATACTTAAGTACAGGCTGTTTTTAGAGTCCGTATGTGTGGGGAAACAAGAGTTAGGGTTGGTTTCGGACCCTCCCTCAAGGGCCACGAAATTCCCTCCTCTTCCTCCATATATACAGCCCTTAGGGCGTCGTTTAGACTTTGGGTTTTGTTTAGATTAAAAGTTCGCCATAGCTGCAACTTCGCGTGCCGTTTGTGTTCAACGACTGCACAAAGGCGCCACAGTAACCCCACCTTGATCAATAAAGCTTTCATCTTATATTCGCAATATCCAGATTGCAATCTCAGTTTCTTGCTTGTTCTTCGTTTGCTCGCAGGAAATGCAGACCCTCGTGGTCAGTTGATCGTGCTCGGCGTGGTCAATAACCTCTCGGAGTTGGTTTAGCGATTGCTAAGGCGCGACGTCCTCGCACGTTCGTAGTCGGATCGTCAAAGTCGACTTCCTCCAAAGCGAAAACCAACATCTCATCGAAAGACGGGACACCTTGGTCTCTATCAAGTGGTATCAGATTTTCAGGTTGCTCGGTGAGGTTTTACAGTTTTTCGTAGATTAGATCGAGTCTGTTCTTCATACCTAAAGTCCACGAAAAAGCCACAAAAAAATTAGGGTTAGTTCATCATATCCGAACCAATCGAGCCTTCGCATAATCTTTTTAGGGTTTTTGCTTTGTTGAATTTGCGGTTGCATCGTCGTGTCAAGTTGCCGGTCTTAGAGTCTAGTCTTTTAGAGTTTCGAGTTACGGTCATAAGTTGTCACGCCGCCGCCGCACCATCATCATCGCCTTGACATCTACCACCCTTCTTATCCGCCACCGCCCGAATCTGTATCCATATACCACCACCCATCCGTATCCATATACCACCACCAATCCGTATCCATATACCACCACCGCTGCCATATACCACCACCGCCGCCATATACCACCACCATATATCCACCACCAATCCGAGTTCTTCTCATATTAGGTTTGTTTTCGAGATCCATCTAAATTCCGATTCGTGTTTCCTTGCCTGAGTAGGTTTCGGAAAAAAAAATTTGGTCCGGAAACCACCCTCCGTTTAGGCCCAAAATTTTCCGAAAACGCACTTGTTGAAAAATTTTTTGGCTATCCTATTTTTAGGTGTTTCTAAGCGTATTGAGACAGTCGCCATTATAGAAAGTTTTTTTTTGACCCGTTTCCAGTTTTTGGGTCCGGGCAGTCGAAAAAAAAATTTGGTCGAAAAAATTTCGTGCCCATCCTGTCAGTTTGACCTGGGAAGAGTTTTGAGACACTCGCCATTATAGTGATTTTTCGCAACAAAAAAAAAAGAGCAGCGCAAAAAAAAAAGCAGCGCAAAAAAAAGAAAAAGAGCGAATTTTTTTTTTCCAGAGTGTGCTTTTCCGTTGTTTCCGTGCAGCGCCGTGATTTTGTTAGTGTTCTAGGCTCGCGTCTCTAGCACGGTCTAGCCTACGACCAAAGACCTGATCTGCGTCGTTGAGCGTTTATTCAACTTTGCATCTCGACTTGATTATTGCTGACCCTTTTGCTACCATATTATAAGCCTTCCCAGCTCCACATACATCTACATCGATGCGTTTGACTCTCCTCGGTAATCGCTCTATCCAAGCTCGAGAGTTTTGACTACATCGGTTGCCGATCACCGCTTTCTTCTTTGGTAAGAACTGGTAAGAATTTGAGATTTGCTTGACGGATTTGTGACTGTCCACCACACCACCACCACCACTTCCTAGTAGTCCGTCGAATCATATTCTTGTGTGTTTCTATTGTCGCTAACCATGGCAGGATCACAAGCCATTTAGACCGACCGGGAGAACATGACAAACAAAGCGCTACATGATAAGTTTCAACAAATGATGAGTGGGCAGGTGGAAGATGTTCTAAATAGATTTGAAGAGGCCATGGAGAAGATAGATGGCATTGAGAAGGCGTTGAAACAAAGCTCGATAACAAGTTTAATGAATTGCTCATGGCGTCTACCACCACCACCACCTGCTGCACCTAATGCACCTCTACAACAACAACAACGACTACCTCCACATCGCGGGCAACCCTCCGCCGAAGCGAGCCGTGTCCCTCTTCACTGGCCAAGCTGCTGGTGTCATTGTTGATACTTCGTGGCTCCTGCTGGCGATGTGGGGAGGATGATTATGTGAGAGAGTACGAGGATGAGGTTGATCAACTTCGTAACTACATGCAACCACCGCACCACAACCACCAGCACCACAACCACCCGTCGTCCACATGCAAATAATGGCAATGTTAGGGCTCCCTCAGTACGAGATCATGACCATCTCCCTAAATTGAAGTTGAATATTCCACCATTTGAGGGTAGATATGTTCCTGATATATATCTTACTTGGGAGTTAGAAACTGAACAACGATTTACATGTTTACAATATCACGAGGAGAGACGTGTTCTCGGCTGCTGTTTGTGCTTTCACTAGCTTTGCATGTGTTTGGTGGTCTGAACATTGTAGATTATATCCTGTTCCAGCTACTTGGGCTGCTTTGAAAACTGCTATGCGTGCTCGTTGGGTTCCACCATATTATCAACGTGAATTACTTCAAAATTGCAGCGTTTAAGACAAGGAAAAAATTCGGTGAAAGAATATTATCAGGAATTACAAACTGGCTTGATTAGATGTGGTATTGTTGAGGAGAATGAAGCTATGCTTGCACGTTTTACGGGTGGATTAAATAGAGATATTCAGACCATTCTAGACTACAAGGATTATACTAATATCACTCGATTATTCCATCTTGCTTGTAAAGCTGAACGTGAAGTGCAGGATCGACAGGCGTTGGCGCAGACTAACTTTTCTGCAGGTCAACCTTCATCATGGACACCACGTGCATCATCTACTTCCACACGTTCTACTACACCGGCAGCTCCGTCGGCTGCCACCTCCAACCGTGATACAAGAAAGCAGGCACAACCACCACTATCTCGCCAAGAGCGCACTCTTTGGGCCTACATGTAGCTCTTCTTCTTCCATGGCGTCAACAGGGCACACAAGTGATATTATTTGTCGTCGTTGTAAGGGAAGAGGACATTTTGCCAGAGAATGCCAATCTCAGCGTGTGATGATTGCTACGAGGATGGTGGGTATGAGTCCGCTTAGTGACTATGATGAAGAGACTTTGGCTCTTATTACACATGAAGAACATGGTGGAGATGATTACGATCATGAGACGCAATACATGGCTGCTGAAGATGCTGACAGGTATGAATGTTTAGTTGCTCAATGTGTTTTGAGTGTGCAGGTTACACAAGCTGAGCAAAATCAGAGGCATAATTTGTTCCATACAAAGGGAGTTGTGAAGGAACGTTCTATTCAAGGCCATCATAGATGGAGGGAGCTGCAACAACTTGGCTAGCATGGATATGGTGGAGAAGCTTTCTCTCACCACAAGACCACATCCACATCCTTACTACATCCAATGGTTCAACAACAGCGGCAAGGTTAAGGTAACACGTCTGCTCGTGTGTATTTTAGTATCTCTACATATGCTGATTATGTTGATTGTGATGTGGTACCTATGCAAGCATGTTCCTTATTACTTGGTAGACCATGGCAATTTGATAAAAATTCTGTACACCATGGTAGAAACAATCAGTATACTCTTGTTCACAAGGATAAAAATATTACTTTGCTTCCTATGACTCTGATTCAATTTTGAAAGATGATATTAATAGAGCTAATAAAGCAAAACAGGAGAAAAATAAGAGTGAAAATCAGATTGTGGCAAAAGAATTTGAGCAACAAATGAAGCCTAATAATAAACCATCTAATGTTGCTTCGAAATTAAACCGAAAAGTGCATGTTTACTTGCCACCAAATCTGATATTGAGGAGCTAGATTCTAGCAAATCTGTTTGCTATGCTTTTGTGTGCAAAGAGGCATTATTTTCATTCGAGGACGTGCCTTCCTCTTTGCCCCCTGCTGTCACTAACATTTTGCAGAGTTCACCGACGCCTTCCCACAAGACGTACCACCGGATTACCACCTATTCGAGGGATTGAGCATCAAATTGACTTAATTCCGGTGCATCGCTACCCAACCGTGCACCATACCGTACCAATCCGGAGGAGACGAAGGAGATTATGCGTCAAGTACGAGAGCTGCTCGACAAAGGTTATATACGCGAATCTCTTAGTCCTTGTGCTGTTCCTATTATACTAGTGCCTAAAAAGGATGGTACGTCGGCGTATGTGTGTTGATTGTAGAGGCATTAAGAATATTACTATTCGTTATCGCCATCCTATTCCTAGGCTAGATGATATGCTTGATGAATTGAGTGGCTCTACAATATTCTCCAAAGTTGATTTGCGTAGTGGATACCATCAAATTCGTATGAAATTGGGAGATGAATGGAAAACAGCATTTAAAACTAAGTTTGGTTTATATGAGTGGTTAGTCATGCCTTTTGGGTTAACTAATGCACCTAGTACTTTCATGAGACTAATGAATGAAGTTTTACGTGCTTTCATTGGACGATTTGTGGTTGTCTATTTTGATGATATACTGATTTATAGCAAATCTTTGGAAGAACATTTGGAACATTTACGTGTTGTTTTTAATGCTCTACGTGATGCACGCTTGTTTGGTAACCTTGGGAAGTGCACCTTTTGCACCGACCGAGTATCTTTTCTTGGCTATGTTGTTACACCACAGGGAATTGAAGTTGATAAAGCCAAGATTGAAGCTATTGAGAGTTGGCCGCAGCCCAAAACGGCCACACAAGTGAGGAGTTTTCTTGGACTCGCTGGTTTCTATAGGCGTTTTGTGAGAGACTTTAGCACCATTGCTGCACCTCTCAATGAACTTACAAAGAAGGATGTGCCTTTTGTTTGGGGTACCATACGGAAGAAGCCTTCACGGTATTGAAAGATAAGTTGACACATGCTCCTTTACTCCAACTTCCTGACTTTAATAAGACTTTTGAGCTTGAATGTGATGCTAGTGGAATTGGATTAGGAGGTGTGTTATTACAAGATGGCAAACCTGTTGCATACTTTTACGAAAAATTGAGTGGGCCTAGTCTGAACTATTCTACTTATGACAAAGAATTATATGCTCTTGTTCGGACTTTAGAGACATGGCAACATTATTTATGGCCTAAAGAATTTGTTATACATTCCGATCATGAATCTTTCAAACATATTAAAAGTCAAGCTAAACTGAATCGTAGACATGCTAAATGGGTTGAATTCATTGAGACTTTCCCTTATGTCATTAAACACAAGAAGGGTAAAGAAAATGTTATTGTCGATGCTTTGTCTCGTCGCTATACTATGCTTTCACAACTTGACTTCAAAATATTTGGTTTGGAGACCATCAAAGATCAATATGTGCATGATGCTGATTTTAAAGATGTAATGCAGAATTGTAAAGAAGGAAGAACATGGAACAAGTTCGTTATTAAGGATGGTTTTGTGTTCCGTGCTAACAAGCTATGCATTCCTCGCTGGCTCTGTTCGTCTTTTGTTGTTGCAGGAGGCGCATGGAGGAGGATTAATGGGACACTTTGGCGTGAAGAAGACGGAGGATATACTTGCTACACATTTCTTTTGGCCAAAGATGAGACGGGATGTTGAGCGTTTTGTTGCTCGCTGCACTACATGTCAAAAAGCTAAGTCACGACTCAATCCTCATGGTTTATATATGCCTTTGCACTGTACCTAGTGTTCCTTGGGAGGATATATCTATGGACTTTGTTTTAGGTTTACCTCGAACAAAGAAGGGAGGGATAGCATATTTGTTGTCGTGGATAGATTCTCTAAAATGGCACACTTTATACCATGTCATAAAAGCGATGATGCCGTTAATGTTGCTGATTTGTTCTTTCGTGAAATTATTCGCTTGCATGGTGTGCCAAATACTATTGTTTCAGATCGTGATACTAAATTTCTTAGCCACTTTTGGAGATGTTTATGGGCTAAGTTGGGGACTAAACTGCTTTTTAGTACTACTTGTCACCCCCAAACTGATGGACAAACTGAAGTAGTCAATAGAAGATTGTCTACTATGCTTAGGGCTGTTTTGAAGAATAATAAGAAAATGTGGGAAGAATGCTTGCCTCATATTGAATTTGCTTATAATCGTTCATTGCATTCTACTACTAAGATGTGCCCTTTTGAAATTGTGTATGGCTTCCTACCTCGTGCACCTATTGATTTGTTGCCTCTTCCATCTTCGGAGAAGGTTAATTTTGATGCTAAAGAACGTGCTGAATTGATTTTAAAAATGCATGAGTTAACTAAGGAAAACATTGAGCATATGAATGCTAAATATAAACTTGCTGGAGATAAGGGTAGAAAACATGTTGTCTTTGCACCTGGAGATCTTGTTTGGTTACATTTGCGTAAGGATAGGTTTCCTAATTTGCGCAAATCAAAGCTAATGCCACGTGCTGATGGTCCATTTAAGGTGTTAGAGAAAATAAATGATAATGCATATAAACTTGATCTGCCTGCAGATTTTGGGGTTAGTCCCACTTTTAACGTTGCAGATTTGAAGCTTTATTTGGGTGAGGAAGATGAGTTTCCGTCGAGGACGACTTCATTTCAAGAAGGGGAGGATGATGAGGACATCAATACCATTGTTACACCCACAGCCCCTGCTATACATACTGGACCAATTACTAGAGCTCATGACGCCAATTAAATTATCGGTACTTTCGTTTCTTGGTAATGATTCTAATGTTCATGAGAATATGATGCTTGCCTAAATTGGATACATTTGTTTTGCTTACAAATGAAGGGCCTAGCTTGGAGAAGGATGGACATTGGAGCAAGAACAAGCATGGAGATGATGCCATGCTAAGGGGAACAAGAACGGAGTTACAAGTGATGATTTCAGGACTTTGAAGCCACCATAATGGGTGCATGAAGCCTTGGACGAAATATACAAGATGCTACTTCATAAATTTCGTCCCGAGGCTATTCTAGGTGCTGCGTCACCTTATTATTGGGCCAGGCCCTTGTAATTTCGAAATACACAAGTATAGGCTATTTTTAGAGTCCGTATGTGTGGGGAAACAAGAGATAGGGTTGATTTCGGACCCCTACACCAAGGGCCACGAAATTCCCCCCTCTTCCTCCATATATACAGCCCTTAGGGCACCGTTTAGACTTTGGGTTTTGTTTAGATTAAAAGTTCGCCATAGCTGCAACTTCGCGTGCATTTCGCTTTGTGTTCAACGACTGCACAAAGGCGCCACAGAACCCCACCTTGATCAATAAAGCTTTCATCTTATATTCGCAATATCCGGATTGCAATCTCAGTTTCTTGCTTGTTCTTCGTTTGCTCGCAGGAAATGCAGACCCTCGTGGTCGAGTTGATCGTGCTCCGGCGTGGTCAATAACCTCTCGGAGTTGGTTTAGCGATTGCTAAGGCGCCGACGTCCCTCAAGACGCTCGTAGTCGGATCGTCAAAGTCGACTTCCTCCAAAGCGAAAACCAACATCTCATCGAAAGACGGGACACCTTTGCCTCTATCAGATTCCTTGTTGGTTGAGTGTTTTCCCTCGTTCCTCCCCGTGATTTCCTCGTGTTCTTCCGCTCGTTCTTCGTGTCTCCCCGTAGGATCCACTCCAAACGTGAAAGATCGACGCTATAGGGTTCCACCCTACATCAGTATGCTATGTATGTATGGTTCCCGGTGTTTCTCTCAAGATGATCCAAGATGATCGGATATGACAATCTTATATGCAATGTGGTATGATGCTATGGCACTTGCCTACAAGCTCTTTGCTCTCTTTCTCTTTTGCTTAAAAGCTTATTCTCTCCTTCTTTTTTTTTCTCTATGGCCACTTTGCACAATGCACAAACCAAGATAGCAATTGTGTATATGCGGGAACAAACTTGTGGCACAAGAGATGATATGATGCCAAAATGATACCAAGATGATATGGTATGTGTGCTATGGGAAGTATGATCACTAATGTGCACAAGTCACGTTGCTGTCAATACTCAAATGGCTAGTCTCGATAGGCAAGTAACGCAAAATGGGCTAGGGGTTATCAATGCAATTTGCAAGGGAATATACAATGGTGTCGTCGAGGTTACCGTCCTTGGCGATGATGAGTGGCGGTGTTCTTGATGTAGATACCAAGATGATGGAGACTCGTCCCTAATTAGCCGAAACACCTTAGGGAACGGAAAAAACACAACTGAAAATCTCAAGGACACAAGTCAAATGGTGGCAGCGGGAATGCTGTGGTGGTTGCAGAAGCTCAATGGGATTGCGGAAATGCAATAGTGGTTTTGTTGTACGCAATGCGGAAGTGGAGGGTAAGATGGTGGACTATACACGGTGTCGGAGTTGGAAGCACGGTCCCTAAGTAGCTGAAACACCTTAGGAGACACAACTCACAACACAAACAAAATTGGGTTAAGTTGGGGGTGGTGGAAGTGTATGGTGGTCAAGCCTATGGGGAAGTGGCGGTGGAGGTTGATGAATAAGCAACCTTCCCTAAGTAGCCGAAACACCTTAGGAGACTCGAATCACAACTCAAACAACCATGAGGAACAAAATTGGTTAGGTTGCAGAAGTCGGTGGTGGTGTAGCGGATGATGTGGTGGAAGCCCTAGGCAAGGATGTCAAATTTCACAAAATTTGATGGAGTCAAATGTTTTTGGTGGTATTTCTGTTGGAAGGGGGATGTCAATAGCTTTCCAACGAGCTAAAGAACGCGAAAATCGGAGTCCGTATGAATTAGTTATGGACAACAAAAAATCAGCCGAAGTCTGAAACTACAGGTTACAGACGTCCGGGAAAGTCGGAAATCCGTAAATTCGGTTCGGGGTAGGGTCTCCGGTCGTCCGGAAAGGTCGGACGTCCGGTTGTTCCTGGGCTCGGACGTCCGTAAAACGAGGTCGTCCGGTGTGTCGGGGTCAACGCGAATCCGTGATCCGGGGCGCGATTTTGACCAGAAAATGGAGATTTCGGGGTAAAAATTGACGAGATTTCGTGGATAAAAGATGGGGAAACTTGGGGAGATGCTAGATCCACTCGAAACCAAGCAATTCCATGGATCAAAATCAACAAAACATCATCAAAACAAACAAATCACAAAAAAAAAAATTGGGGCTATTTTTGGTGGGGATTTTCGGATTTAGGAGGAAAACAACAAAATCAAGCTAGAAAACACGAGGTAGGAGCTCCAAAAATGTGATCAACGTGGCTCATGATACCAAAATGATGTAGGGCAGAACCCTATGTGGACGATCTTTCACGTTTGGAGAGGATCCCTACGAGGAACACGAAGAATGAGCGGAAGAACACGAGGGAAATCACGGGGAAAGCACAAGAGAATCACTCAAACCAACAAGATCAATCACACATCTGCGAGATCGATGAACACAAAAGGAGATACATGATCCGAAGTCAACAACGAACGATACAAGTGGCGGTAGCTCATCTCCGAGAGGAGGTCCTGACTCCACGAGGGATCTTCCCGTAAAGGGGTCTTGAATCCATGGTGGATCTTCTCCGAAGAGGCCGCGGTCTCTCACGAGGAGGAAATCCGATATGGATGAGCGAACCTCTATCTAACAATGAGCTAAATCAACGCTAACTCTAACTAGGAGGAGGCGGAGGAGTATATATAGTCTAGGCGAATGGAAGGGTAAGTGGCTTCGGCCCAACACACGGGCGGGCGCACAGGCGTCGGACGTTCGACAGGTACCAGACGTCCGGTGGCTCGCGAGGGTCCGGTCGTCCGGTGCATGTCGGACGTCCGGCGTTTTGGCTCTGGACAGGTGGTGTCGGATGTCCGGTTGGCGTCGGTCGTCCGGTCGCTGGAAAGTGACGGACGTCCGGTGTCTGGCGATCGTCCGGGCGCTCGGAGTCGTCGGACGTCTGGTGGCTCCGGTCGTCCGTAGATCATTTCGGGTCCTCAGTGCCGGGACGTTCGGGCTGGGCGGTCGTCCGTGGCGTAACCAGCAACTTCTTCTCTTGGTCCTTGTACTTGGCGTCCTCGCTAGCTGTTTCGTTGGATGTAGTGACTTCGTGGCTTTCCTCCAAGTACCTGATCATGCATAGAACTAACGTTGGAGGTAGTAGCCATATCTCACATGTGGAAAGTGATGGTTCGGAGAGGAGCGAGTTCACCTTGTGTCCAATGGCGTATGTTCGAGGTCTCGTGATATGTCCACTTGGGGTTTGGAGAGTAGTCGGAGTGTACATGGGGATGAACGTGGGATGCTCCGCATCAATGGGACTATCCCTTCAACCAAGGCGGCGATAGGAGTTGAGCATGGAGACATTTGCACCAAGATTTCTCCGACACCCACATATCATGAGATGACCCAATTGCCATGTGAGGAGAGTCACCAACCCATGAGTGAGATGAGTGACTCCACCCTATATGACGTTGAGTGCATTTCCTATGAGAGGATGAGTGTGACCACCACTAGTCCCACACTTGAGAGCATGCCACACATCCTATGTGAGGTTGAGAGCCATTTGAGTGACTCCACCAACCATATGATTGAGTGCATTCTTGAGGGAGTGAGTGAGCCACAACACGTAGTGAGTGAGGTAGTTGAGACGGCATGTGAGGCCACTATGATTTCTAACGACTTACCCTCTACTCCTAGTGTGTTTTCTTCTTTGGTGCTAGGTCTCCTACATGACGACATGCCTACCCTCGATGAGTCCATACCTCCAATGGTGACACCGATGGCCATGGTGGACGATGATGCACCCCCCACATGGTTCCATCAAGATGAAGTTGACCACGACTTGGTCTTCAACACCTCACCTACAACACATGAGCGACCTTCCAAGTGATGGTACTTCTCTTGTCCCACTAGTGGACTATCTTGACATCGATTGCTTGCATGTTGTTGATCCACCTATTCCCATGCTTCATGCTAGTGCGACTTCTTCATGTCATGACTTACCTATTTATGATGGATATGATGATGAGAATGTTGAATTGCCTAGTTGTGATGCTATGCTCCATAGGATATCATGTGAAAATTCTATTGGTCACATCATGTTTGACAATCCATTGAACTTGTCATATGCTATGAGTGAGATCTCCCATATTACATCATTTCAATCTCAACATAGTAACTATACATGCCCCATTAAAATAAATCCCCTTTGCACTTATGGCATAGATGACGAGATGATGGTCATTGGCTTTTGTTTTTCATGTGATGATATTGCCATGCTTCCTTTACATGATTTGCTAATTCATCTACTATACCATGCCATGATCACATTGTTCCAAATATGCATTGTTTTGGATGTTGTCAATATTCTCCATGTGATGTTTCCATTAATGCTCATGAGGAGACCCCCATTGTTTCCTCATATATATTAGGAGATTTTGATACATTCCATGCTTTGCATGATTCCCATAATTGCATGCACCATATGCATGCCATGAATAACAATGCTCTACATATTTCTCATGATGCATTACACAATTTAAGTCTCCATTATGATATACATAACAACAAACCTATCATGATGGATGACATGTTTCTGTATCACGCATCTCATTTATTTGAGCATTGGATATTTGGTGCTAACCAACACAAGCACGTATGCATCAGGATGGATGATGCGTACATCTACCACTTTTACACAATTTTCCCTTTGTCTTTGTTTTGTGTAGGTACTCACGTATACTCGACAACCTCTCAATCCCAAGAGTTGACGAAACGAGCTCTTGAGAGCAACGATGACTTGGGATCCCGTGGACTATCATTCCCACCATTCCTTTTGCGCAAGGACTACGCGCATCTCTTTTACTTGTCTCTCACACGGCTATGGGCTATTTACCACTTGTCACCTTATGCTCATTTTCCAGTGTTCACTTTGCATGTTATTTTTACTCCTATGCCTTTGCCATGCAATTGTGACCCTTGCTTGCATCTACCCATGATTCACCATTATGATAATTCTATGTGTATTTGCATGCTTGGTGGAGATACTAGTAGGTATTGCCTTGATTTTTTGTGCCCCATGCTATTGATGCTTGTTGTGTTGGGAGAGTCATGATGCCCCTGCTGCTACCTACATATGGCTTCTCACCAATACATTCATGCTATTGTCCTCATATCTTGCTTTCATGTTTGTGCTATGTCATGTGAATTACTCATGCCCACTATTTGCACACATGACATGATTGCCATGATTCCCTCTAGTATGTTGCATCTTCGCACTACTAGCTTGCTTGACTTGATCGCTATGATTGCTTGCTATGTTGCATCACCCATGTTCCACTATTACTCGCTTTCTTGGGTTGATGACATATATGTTCATGCCTCTCACATGATATATCTTGATCATTGTCTCTTGTCTCCATTAGTTGCCTCTCTCATATCCACTTATATTGAGTGCAACCATACTATGCTTATTGATCTTGGAGACTTTGACACTTTACTTGTGATGCATGCTTGTTTACTTGAGCCTCTTGTATTTGGTTGTTCTTGCATCGTATGCCTCCATACTATGAAATGCTCCCTTTCTTATGATGAGCATGATGCATACACTTGTTGGGTATTTTACCACATGAATGATAGGTGTTGCATTTGCACTAACCTCATTTGTTTTTCCGAGTGGTTGTCATGTTCTTTCATTTTGCAGGATTCACAAGGCGGTACCTTCATGAGACATATTGGTTATGTGAAGGCATACACGATGTGCAACTCCAACACTCTTGAGAAACTCATAAAGGTGAATTCCTTCCTTTTGAGCCATCCTCAATTATGGATATCGGATGGGTCACTCTTTCATTATTGTTTCCTTCTTGTTGTCTACATGATAGATCTCGCGAACGGAGGAGCAACATTGAAGATTGGCTCTATGGACCTTCACATTGAGGAGCGCTCGGACTTCTTGGATGCACCTTGAACCTCCACTCATGCCACGACATCGAGCATTGGTACATCAACACTCCTTTGACACATTGCACCAACACATACATATTTGTTGATTGTGCTTCCTCATGTCATGCTCGATAGACATATCATACTCACCACATGTTTGCACCCTATGCATGGATTGACACCGATTATGCTTGTCTTGTTACACCTGTTTCCATGTCATCCATGATATATGAGCTTGTACACTTCCTTAGCAAATTTGTTGTGATCTTTCTTGATGGCATATTCATACATCATGATCATATTGCCCACCTTTAATTGCATGATTACATTTGCCATATTCATGCTGTTGATAAACCGTCTCACTATGACATCATTTTGCACCGTGGTTGCGTTGATCACTTTCACAATACATTTGTGTGCACAATGAATGTTTTTGCTCCCATGATGCATATCATCCTATATCATCTTGATAAGCTTCATGCGCTTTGTCACGAACAATCTTGTTGCACGGACTCATTCTTACATGATGGACATTTTGTGTGCGCTAACCATTGTATTTACCAGTGTCGCTTGTGTTTGCTCTTTTTGCATGTCTATCACTCCGGTGACACCTTGGAATACTTGGATTGCGCCATGCCTTCCACTTCGGCCAACAACAAGTCCGTCCCACGACAACCGCTTTCCATGGTGATGAGGTTTTCGATCCGAGGTCAGATCTTTCCCAAGGGAGGGGAGATGATGCGGAGCATCCCACGTTCATCCCCATGTACACTCCGACTACTCTCCAAGCCCCAAGAGGACATATGACGAGACCTCGACCATATGCCATTGGACACAAGGTGAACTCACTCCTCTTCGAACCGTCACTTTCCACATGTGAGACATGGCTACTACCTCATGCATGGACCTTGCATATACTCAGGTACAACTGAGACGACCATGGAGGATCCAAGGACCAATGCCAAGCATGGAAGAGGAGAAGGAAGAAGAAGCAGGAACAAGCTTCCGAAAGCAGAACTCCGGCCTCGCTCGAACTTCCGGCCCCGGACCTTCCGCCTGCGGGAACCACCGCCCCGGAGTCCAGCCAGCCCAGGCGCCAACTCTCGGATAGACCGGAACCCGCGGAACCTGCCCGAACTTCCGGCCCTTCCCGAACTTCCTACCGGCTCACAGGTAAAGACTCAGGCCGAAGCCCATGTAACCCTTTCCCACTTACCCCTTCGTGGCTTAGACTATAAATAGATCACCCCCTTGATGCGGAGCATCCTACGATCATCCCCATGTCCACTTCGACCACTCCCCATGACCCAAGGGTACATAAGATGAGACCTCGACCATACGCCATTGGACACAAGGTGAACTCGCTCCTCTCCGAACCATCACTTTCCACATGTGAGACATGGTTACTACCCCAAATATATGTGCTATGCATGACCAAGAACAAGGAGGAAGACCATGGACAAGACGGCGAGGACACCGACCGTGAAGTACAAGAAGAAGAGCTGCCAAAGAAACTCCGACCATCGGACGACCGGTCGGGACCGGACGTCTGGCACTGGCAAACCTGCGCCAAGTACTGTGTTACAATGGCGGACGTCCGTCCAGGACCGGACGACCGGCCATACCTCCCAGCGAGCGGACGACCGGCCCCACCGGACGACCGGTGCCACAACACCCGAGCCGAATTAGCGGAAGTCCGGAGACTACCGGACGTCCGGACGCCCACGAGCCACCGGACGACCGGCCCCTAGCGGACGTCCGGTACCTGTCTGCGCACAGTGTTCGGGCCCGGGGCCCATGTATCCTCTCTCTCACTTACCCCTTCATGGACATAGACTATATATACTCCTCCACCTCCTCCTAGCTAGAGTTAGCGTTGATTTAGCTCATTGTTAGATAGAGCTTCGCTCATCCATATCGGATCTCCTCCTCGTGAGAGACCGCGGCCTCTTCGGAGAAGATCCACCATGGATTCAAGACCCCTTTACGGGAAGATCCCTCGTGGATTCAAGACCTCCTCTCAGAGATGAGCTACCGCCACTTGTATCGTTCGTTGTTGACTTTGGATCATGTATCTCCTTTTGTGTTCATCGATCTCGCACATGTGTGATTGATCTTGTTGGTTTGAGTGATTCTCTTGTGCTTTCCCCGTGATTTCCCTCGTGTTCTTCCGCTCATTCTTCGTGTTCCTCGTAGGGATCCTCTCCAAACGTGAAAGATCGTCCACATAGGGTTCCGCCCTACATCATCTTGGTATCATGAGCCACGTTGATCACGTTCTTGGAGCTCCTACCCCGTGTTTTCTAGCTTGATTTTGTTGTTTTCGTCCTAAATCCGAAAATCCCCACCAAAAATAGCCCCAATTTTGTTTTTGTGATTTGTTGGTTAGATGAAGTTTTGTTGATTTTGATCCATGGATTTGCTTGATTTCGAGTGGATCTAGCATTTCCCCAAGTTTCCCCATCTTTCATCCATGAAATCTCGTCAATTTTGACCCCGAAATCTCCATTTTCCGCTCAAAATCGCGCCCCGGATCTCGCATCTCGCGTTGACCCCGACCCACCGGACGACCGTCACTTTACCGGACATCCGGAGCCCCTGGAATGACCGGACGTCCGTCATCTACCGGACGACCGGAAACCCTAACCCGATCTGAAATAGCGGATTTCCGACCCGACCGGACGTCCGGCCACCGGACAACCGTCCATTAGCGGACGTCCGCTACCTGTAGATATCAACTTCGGCTGATTTTTGTTTTGTCCATAACTAATTCATCCGAACTCCGATTTTGACGTTCTTTAGCTCGTTTTGAAGCTATTGACATCCCCCTTCCAACAAAATACCACCAAAATCATTTGACTCCATCAAATTTTTGGAACTTTGGCACCTTTGCCTAGGGCTTCCACCACATCCTCCGCTACTCCACCTCCGACTTCCGCAACCTAACCAATTTTGTTCCTCATGGTTGTTTGAGTTGTGATTCGAGTCTCCTAAGGTGTTTCGGCTACTTAGGGACGGTTGCTTCTTCATCAACCACAACCGCCACTTCCGCATAGGCTTGACCAACATACACTTCCAACCCCCAACTTAAACCAATTTTGTTTGTGTTGAGAGTTGTGTCTACTAAGGTGTTTAGGCTACTTAGGGACCGTGCTTCCAACTCCGACACCGTGTATAGTTCACCACCTTACACCCCATTTCCGCATTGCGTACTCCAAAACCACCATTGCATTTCTGCAATCACATTGAGCCTCCGCAACCACCACCGCATTCCGCTACCACCATTTGACATTTGTCATTTGAGATTTTGAGTTCGCGGTTTTTCCATTTCCTAAGGTGATGTAGGGCGGAACCCTACGTGGGCGATCTTTCACGTTGGAGCGGATCCTACGGGGAATCACGATGAACACGGGGAAGAACGGGGAGAAATCACAAGGGGAAACACTCAAGAACAAGTCCAATCACACATCCACTAGACAATCAAACACACAAGATCCACAAGGTACATGAACAACAAAAGGAAAGATACAAGGTAAGGTTCATCTCCGAGAGGAGGTCTTGATGGGGTCCGCCCAAGATGGGGGTCTTGATGATATCCCGCAGGATCTTCTCACATGGAGGTCTTGAACTCCATGGGAGTGGTAGTCTCTCTCTCTCAAGAGAAGAGGTAGGAGCAAAGCTCACCTAAGAATGAGCTATCATATTTGCTAACCCGAGAAAGGAGGTGGAGGTGGTCTATTTATAGTCTAAGCCACGAAGGGGTAAGTGGGAGAGGGATACAAGGCCAAAGGCCCACGGCAACGACACAGCGCCGGACGTCCGGAAGGGGCCTGACGTCCGGAAGCTTCAGACGGTTCGGACGTCCGGAAGTCTTCGGACATCCAGAATTCTGTTCTGTCGCCATAGCACCGGTCGTCCGATCGGTGTCGGCCGTCATGCCAGGACTTGTCGGACGTCCGGCGTTAAATCGATCGTCCGGCCATTGGAGAGGGTCGGACGTCCGGAGGCTTCCGGTCGTCCGGTCACTGTAGACTCCGCAGCACCTTCTTCTCCTGTCTTCTCTTCCAGGCTTCCCTCGCGGATGGTGTAGGTGTTCCTTGGCGCTTGCACTCCTCCTCGTCGTCCCTGAAGCTCCGGCAATACCTATGCATGCACACGAGTGGAGTGTCAAGTAGTATACCATCCTCGAAGGGGTCAAGTGAACACCTGTAAAGGAGAAGATTCACCTTTATGTATGAGAAGTAGAGGTCGCACGTGTCACTTGCCAAACGGACTCTTGACATGGTGATGACCATAGGATGCTCCGCATCATAAGGTGTTTCAGCTACTTAGGGACGAGTATCGATCATCTTGGTATCTACATGAAGAACACCGCCACTCATCATCGCAAGGACGGTAACCTCGACGACACCATTGTATATTCCCATTGCAAATTGCATTGATAACCTCTAGCCCATTTTGCGTTACTTGCCTATCGAGACTAGCCATTTGAGTATTGCCAAGAACGCGTTACTTGTGCACATTAGTGATCTACACCATCCATTGCATACATACCATATCATATTGGTATCATATCATCCATTGTGTCACAAGTTTGTTCCCCGTGATATACACAATTGCTATCTTGGTTTGTGCATTGTGCAAAGTGTCCATACATAAAAAAACAAATAAAGCTTTTAAGCAAAAGAGAGAAAGAGCAAAGAAGCTTGTAAGCAAGTGCCATAGCATCATAACCACATTGCACATAAGATTGTCATATCCGATCATCTTGGATCATCTTGAGAGAACACCGGGAACCATACATATATAGCATACTTGGGATACCAAGTTTATCCATTTTGCATCTTATAGGTTGTGCAAAAGTGTCGTATCCACCTATTGAGCAATCGTGCTAGCGTCTCCCTTGAGTTGTGCAACACGAGCGTTTTGGTGGATTCCACATTTTGAGCTCATTCCTTGGTTGCACGGCCCCATTTATCTATCCGTGTGTGCGTTTCCGTGTGCCATTCATTGCTATTGGTCTACTTGTTTCTCTTGCGAATTTGTGAATCACTTTCAACATTATTGACTCTTGCTAACATTTGGCATTAAATTTTTTGTGCCACTATCCTCACCAAGCTCCACCATAAGCTTTACTTGTGTAGGTGTGAGAAACCGACAAGAATTGGTACCAATTGTGCTATTTCCTTGTTACACATTGAGTGATCATTGATCCATTTTCAACATCGGTCAAGGTACATTTGGTATAAGTTCTTCTCTTCCCCCCACTCATATTTGCTCGAGTCTTGTGATGGATAGGCAAGGCATTTCATCTCCGTTCTTCCACAACAACGACGGCGTGAACAACTACATCACCAAAGCATCTATTTTCGATCTACAACGACAAGTGCAAGGCGCACAATCAAGATTGCGAGAGCGCATCGAGAACATCTCCATCGACATTCGTCACTCTGAAGCAAGGAGAAGGGACTACATCGACAAGAAGCTTGCCGCACATAAAGAGGAGCAAGATGCAAGGATGGAGGAGATTCGAACCTTGCTCAAGTCTACTTCCCCTTCATCATCTTCAAGACGGAGACATTCAAGACACAAGTCTTCGGAGCGCCCAAACGATGCAAGCGCAAGTCGTCCACATGTCCATGGCGACCACCATCACGTTCGTGATCCACATCATCATGAAGGGCAAGTCACCTCCAAGCATCATGTGCACGACGACGACGAACGGCATCTACTTCGAGCTCAAGCACGACAACGACATCATCATCATGAAGATGCTCCACAAGCGCAAGTGCACAAGTCCCAACAAGCGCTACTTCACGCCTAGTCCAAGCTTCATGAGTACAAAAGAAGACCGCGAGACGACCACCACCAAGACGGCGCAACGGCTACATCAACCACTTCGGCATCTTCGCCAAGTGTTCTCAAGGCATCTTCGCCTTTGGACGTACGGCATCTTCGCCTACTTCCCACGTGTACGCCTACATCGACTTCATCAAGTCCAAGGCGACCACCTACGAGCGAGGGCGACACTTCCATCTTCGGAAGCCCCTCAAGGAAGATGGCCGAGCATGGGACATTCCCTTCGGTCATGGAGACGAGCTACGAGGTGCCACATCATATGGGCCTCCAACACCAAGACGGTGACAAGAAGGTCGAGCAAGGGCCATCCCCTTCGACCACGGCAATAGGATTTGAGCATGGAGACATTTGCACCTACATCTCTCCGACACCTACATATCATGAGATGACCCATTTGTCATGTGAGGAGAGCCACCACCCCATGAGAGAGATGAGTGACTCCACCATACGTGACATTGAGAGCATTTCCTATGAGAGGATGAGTGTGACCACCTGCCACACATCCTATGTGAGGTTGAGAGCCATTTGAGTGACTCCACCAACCATATGAGTGAGAGCATCCTTGAGGGAGTGAGTGAGCCACAACACTTAGTGAGTGAGGTAGTTGACACGGCATGTGAGGCCACTATGATTCCTAACGACTTAACCTCTACTCCTAGTGTGTTTTCTTCTTTGGTGCTAGGTCTCCTACATGACGACATGCCTATCCTCGACGAGTGGCCATGGTGGACAATGATGCACCCCCCATATGGTTCCATCAAGATGAAGATGACAACGAGACGATCTTCAACACCTCACCTACAACACATGAGCAACGCTCCAAAGGTAACATAGGTGATGGTACTTCTCTTGTCCCACTAGTGGACTATCTTGACATCGATTGCTCCCATGATGTTGACCCACCTATTCCCATGCTTCATGCTAGTGCGACTTCTTCATGTCATGACTTACCTATTTATGATGAATATGATGATGAGCATGTTGAGTTGCCTAGTTGTGATGCTATGCTTCATAGGATATCTTGTGAAAATTCTATTGGTCACTTCATGTTTGACAATCCATTGAACTTGTCATATGCTATGAGTGAGATCTCCCATATAGCCTCATTTCAATCTCAACATAGTAACTATGCATGCCCCGTTAACATAAATCCCATTTGCACTTATGGCATAGATGACGAGATGATGGTCATTGGCTTTTGCTTCTCTTGTGATGATATTGTCATGCTTCCTTTACACGATTTGCGCAATTCATCTACTATGTCATGCCATGATCACATTGAACCAAATATGCTTTGTTTCGGATGTTGTCAATATTCTCCATGTGATGTTGCTACTCATGCTCATGAGGAGACCCCCATAGTTTCCTCATACATGTTTAGAGATTTTGATTCATCCCATCCTTTGCATGATTTCCATGATTGTTTGCACCATATGCATCCCATGAATAACAATGCTCTAGATATTTCTCATGATGCATTACACCATTTGAGTCTCCATTATGCTATACATAGTAACAAACCTATCATGATGGATGACATGTTTCTATATCGCGCATCTCATTTATTTGAGCATTGGCCATTTTGTGCTAACCGACACATGCATGTGCGCATCATGATGGATGATGTATACATCTACCACGCACACACATTTTTCCCTTTATCTTTGTTTTGTGTAGGTACTCACGTATACTCGTCAACTTCTCAATCCCATGAGTTGACGAAACGAGCTCTTGAGAGCAACGATGACTTGGGATCCCGTGGACTTTCATTCCCACCATTCCTTTTGCGCAAGGATTACGCGCACCTCTTCTACTTGGCTCTCACACGGCTATGGGCTATTTACCACTTGCCACCTTATGCTCATTTTACCGTGTTCACTTTGCATGGTATGCTTGCTTCTATTCCTTTGCCATGCACTTGTGACCCTTGCTTGCATCTACCCATGTTTCATCATTATGCTACTTCTATGTGTATTTGCATGCTTGGTGGAGATCCTTGTTGCTATTGCCATGTTTATCATGTGGCCCACGCTATTGATGATATTTTGCTCATATCTTGCTTTCATGCTTGTGCTATGACATGAGAATTATTCATGCCCACTATTTGCACACATGACATGCTTACCATGATCCCTTCTAGTACGTTGCATCTTCGCACTACTAGCTTGCTTGACTTGATCGCTATGATTGCTTACTATGTTGCATCACCCATGTTCCCCTATCACTTGATTTCTTGGGTTGATGACACATATGTTCATGCCTCTCACATGATATATCTTGTTTATTGTCGCTTGCCTCCTATAGTTGCCTCTATGCTTAATGATCTTGGAGACTTGGACATATTACTTGTGATGCATGCTTGTTTACTTGAGCCTATTGTATTTGGTTGTTATCGCATCATATGCCTCCATACTATGAAATGCTCCATTGTCCTTTCTTATGATGAGCATGATGCATACACTTGTTGGGTATCTTACCACACGAATGATAGGTTTTGCACTTCCGCTAACCTCATTTGTTTTTCCGAGTGTTTGCCATGTTCTTTCGTTTTGAAGGATTCACAAGGCATTACCGTCATGAGACATATTGGTTATGTGAAGGCATACACGATGTGCGACACCAACATTTTCGACATCCTCATAAAGGTGAACTCCTTCCCTTTGAGCCATCCTCAAGTTTGCATATTGGATGGGTCACTCTTTCATTGTTGTTTCTTTCTTGTTGTCTACATGTTACATCTATTGGATGGAGGAGCAACATTGGAGATTGGCTCTTTGGACCTTCGAATTGAGGAGCGCTCGCACTTATTGGATGCATCTTCGAAACTCCACTCATGCCTCGACATCGAGCTTTGGTACACCAACACCTCCATATTTGTTGATTGTGCTCATACATGTCATGCTCGATGGACATACCATACTCAACACAAGTTTGCACCCTATGCATGGATTGACTCACATTATGATTGCCTTGTTGCATCTTGTATTCCCATGTCATCCATGATATTTGAGCTTCTTCACTTCCTTAGCAAATTTGTTGTGATCTTTCTTGATGGCATATTCATACATCATGATCATATTGCCCATCATCAATTGCATGATAACATAATCACATTGAGCACCAATTACCATATTCATGCTATTGAGAAACCGTCTCACTATGACATCATTTTGCACTGTGGTTGCATTGATCATATTTACAACACATTTGTGTGCACAATGATTGCATTTCCTCCCATGAATGCTCTGCATCTCATTCTAGATCATCTTGATAAGCTTCATGCATTTTGTCATGACCAATCTTGCCGCACGGACTCATTCTTACATGATGGACACTTTGTGTACGCTAACCATTGTATTCCCGAGTGTTGCTTGTGTTTGCTCTTTTTGCATGTCTATCGCTCCGGCGACACCTGGAAGTACTTGGATTGCGCCATGTTTTCAACTCCGTCCAACTTCAAGTCCGTCCATGACAACCGTTCCCCATGGTGATGAGGATCACGATCCGAGGTCGGATCTTTCCCAAGGGAGGGAGATGATGCGGAGCATCCCACGATCATCCCCATGTCCACTTCGACCACTCCCCATGACCCAAGGGTACATAAGATGAGACCTCGACTATACGCCATTGGACACAAGGTGAACTCGCTCCTCTCCGAACCATCACTTTCCACATGTGAGACATGGTTACTACCCCAAATATATGTGCTATGCATGACCAAGAACAAGGAGGAAGACCATGGACAAGACGGCAAGGACACCGACCGTGAAGTACAAGAAGAAGAGCTGCCAAAGAAACTCCAGCATCGATTTACCGGTCGGGACCGGACGTCCGACACTAAGCAAACTGCGCCAAGTACTGTGTTACAGCTGAAGCGGACGTCCGTCCAGACCGGACGATCGGCCATACCTCCCAATGAAGCGGACGACCGCCCCACCGGACGGCCGGTGCCACAACACCGAGCCGAATTAGCGGAAGTCCGGAGACTACCGGACGTCCGGACGCCCACGAGCCACCGGACGACCGGCCCCTAGCGGACGTCCGGTACCTGTCTGCGCACAGTGTTCGGGCCCGGGGCCCATGTATCCTCTCTCTCACTTACCCCTTCGTGGACATAGACTATATATACTCCTCCACCTCCTCCTAGCTAGAGTTAGCGTTGATTTAGCTCATTGTTAGATAGAGCTTCGCTCATCCATATCGGATCTCCTCCTCGTGAGAGACCGCGGTCTCTTCGGAGAGGATCCAGCATGGATTCAAGACCCCTTTACGGGAAGATCCCTTGTGGAGTCAAGACCTCCTCTTGGAGATGAGCTACCGCCACTTGTATCGTCTATTGTTGACTTTGGATCATGTATCTCCCTTTGTGTTCATCGATTTAGCACATGTGTGATTGATCTTGTTGGTTTGAGTGATTCTCTTGTGTTTTCCCCGTGATTTCCCTCGTGTTCTTCCGCTCGTTCTTCGTGTTCCTAGTAGGGATCCTCTCCAAACGTGAAAGATCGTCCACGTAGGGTTCCGCCCTACATCACCCCTCCTCCTAGTTAGGGTTAGCAAAGTAGTAGCTCATTAGAGATAGAGCTTTGCTCATCCATATCGGATCTATTCCACGAGAGAGACCGCGGCCCTCTCTGGAGACGATCCTTGGATTCAAGACCTCCTTTGCGGAGAAGACCCCCATCAAGACCTCCTCTCGGAGAAGAATCGGTTACCTCTTGTATCGTCCTTTGTTGACTTTGGATCTTGTATCTCTCTTTGTGTTCATCGATCTAAGCGCATGTGTGATCTATTCTTGTTGGTTGAGTGTTCTTCTTGTTTTCCCCATGATCTCCCTCGTGTTCTTCCGCTCATTCTTCGTGTTCCTCGTGGGATCCTCTCCAAGCGTGAAAGATCGGCATGACGGAGTTCCACTCCACATCATTTGTTCTCCGTCTGACTCAGCCCTCCGTATCCCCGGCAACAATGTCCAGAAAGAGGAGGAAACTAGACTCCGGCAAGCCTCTCCCGGCAGAGCCTCCCGAGGCCCCTGACAGAGAGCTTGGAGGGAACAACTCCCCTTCGATCGCTGAGGTGCGCCCTCCCGCCAGACCACCAGTCCCTGCAGTTGTGGAATGCGCTCCAACGAAGGAGGAGGTGCCGCTGGTCCTCGTTGCTGAGCCTCAGGCTCCAACTTGGGCGTGGCACATAGTCCATTTCCTCCAAACTAGAGAACTTCTCGAAGAGCAAGAAGAAGCTGAAAGAGTTGCCCGGAGGGCCAATATGTATCAATTCGTTGACGACCTTGCATGTCTGAGAAGAAGGCGCAATGGTGTGAAATTGAAGTGCATTTGCCGAGAAGTGGGAAACAAACTGTTGGCAAAGATACACAAGGGTATCTGTGGCTCACACATTGGATCGAGGGCTCTGGTTGAAAAAGCCTTCTTGCAAGGATTTTCTTGGCCCTGACCCTCCAAGATGCGATTGACTTGGTCACCAAATGTGAAGCCTGCCAATTCCATTCCAAGAATATCCATCAGCCTACCCAAGCTCTCCAGACGATCTCTTTATCGTGGCCCTTCTTAGTATGGGGGCTCGACATCTTGGGCCCCTTCCCCCGTGCTATCGGGAGTTTTGAGTTCTTGTTCGTTGCCGTCAGGAAGTTCACTAAGTGGCCAGAGGTGGAGCCCGTGAGAAAGGTGACCGCACAGTCACCTATCAAGTTCTTGAAAGGGTTGGTGTTCCGCTTCGGGGTCCCTGCCCGAATCATGACTGACAATGGCACCCAATTCACGAGCCACACCATCATGCAATACGTTCATGCCCTCGGAAGCAAAATCTCAGTTTCCTCTATTGCTCATCCAAGGAGCAACGGGTAGGCTGAGAGGGCGAACGCTGAAGTGTTGTGATGACTCAAAATGAGAGCATTAGATAAGCTGCGGAAGCATGGCGGGCGATGGATCGACGAGCTGCCGGTGGTTCTTTCGTCCCTCAGAACGACACCAAATCAAGCTACTGGGCAGACTCCCTTCTCCCTAGTCTATGGGGCAGAAGCAGTTATCCCCATAGAACTCATTTACAGGTCACCTCGACTCCTTGCCTATGATGAAGTAGCGCAAGAACGACACCGGCATGACGACGCTATGATACTTGAGTAGAACCGTCTCCGGGCTGCTATGCGTGCTGCATGCTACTAGTAAGCCTCGCGGCACTATCACAGCCACAGGCTTCATGCCCGAAGTTTTGAGGAAGGCAACCTTGTCCTTAGGAGTGTTCAGTCCGCCAATGGTACAAACAAGTTGACACCGAAGGGGGAAGGCCCTTACAGCGTAGTACGAGTCACCAGGCCCGACACAGTCCGTCTAGAGACCGGGAATGGCATTCAGTTGCAAAACTCATGGAGCATTGAGCATCTCCGTAAGTTCTACATGGAAGGCGAGGTATGCGGCCTGCCCGTCAGCCACTTTTGTCTGAGGCATGCCGATGTTGCATGTAACCCCTCGTTACAAAGCGAGGCGCAGACATCGAGCAACATAGAAATACATGAAGCGCTTAGGGCCCCCGACAAATTGCATGCATGCATAAGCATATCATGAGCATAGCATGTTCATGTAGATAAGATTGCATGTGGCATCATTTTCATCTCTGCCTTTGAGTTGCAGGCTCTTACCATGGACTTGATCCTAAAGAAGAGAAGAGAAGACAAGTCTAGATTGTGATCCCCGGCAAGCCAAACAGATAAGTTCTCTCTCATCCGTACGTGTTCTGTAAGTAGAAACTTGTGCATATGAAAACCTCGCCCCCTTCAAAACTTAGCTGCTCCCATCCCTTGAGTCGAACGTTGCTTCTGTCGGGATGGTTGCAGTAACCTTTGTGAAAAGTTTTGGTGGGGGCTGGTCCCACTTTGTGATTTGCACCCGGCAAGCCTAGCCCATGACGACAAACCCGAGGGTACTGCGGCAGGATAGCCTTCGAGGAAAGCTTGATTACTTGAATGTATAGAGGCATTTCACCTCTGCATGAACATGTTACATGCACAAGTACACAGCAAGTCTGTCTTTTTCATTAATATGTTGATTAACAAGTACAGATCTTCTGACACACAAACATGGGTAGAGAAGATTACATAATTTAAACTAAAGTTTGGCAACTGCCTACACATTTTAGATTGAAAAAGATAAGTGCCCCATGATGCCCTTTCTTGTCCCTCTCCTCTTAGGCCTCATGCGGCAGGAGGAGAAGAGGGAAAAAGGAGTGCCTGGGCAGAAGCCCAGCCTGACCCTGTCAGGTCCTTTGACAACAAGCCTTGCGAGGGAGGGCGCGAGCGAAGGTGATGGTGAAGAGATCTGTGGAGATAACCCCGCAACCGCCACCACCAGGGCCAGCAGGACACGGCGGGGCGAACGAAGCTGCAGCCCGCGAGGAAGCCTGCTGGGGTCCAGCTCGAAGGCCGTTGGAGGAGTCGGGGGCGCCAGCTTCGCCTCTGCACCGAACTCCTTGGCAAATCGCCTTGCCGGAGAGGAGATGCAGGTGCAGATGGTGGTGTCGCCGTCGGCGATGTGCAATGCGACTAGTGTTCAGCCGGAGTTAGAGTCGTCGCCGTCCCACTCAATGTCGTCGTCATCACATCCTTTGTCCTCCTCGTCGCTATCGCTGAGGAGGAGCTTTCATCATCGGTCGAGCTCTCTGCGCAACACCCTAAGCAAGCACCCGAGCACCCAAAGACCTTGATGGAAAGCAATTCGGCTTCCATTAATTTCAAATGGAGGACGTGCCCTTCCAACAAACTATGGGCACGGGCAATAGTCTTCCAGCCACGGCAGAAGTACATGACAAGAGGAGCGGGGAAATCCACATCCACTAGCATGCCGCAATTCCCGCAGCCCCTCATGTGCAGTTTCAATGCGCGTGTCTATTCGAGCTCAATCGCCCTTGCGAATGAAGTGAGGAGACGGAGGCGGCCGTGCAGAGGCTTGTGCAATCTGATGATGAACTCCAGAGGTTGGTCTCCGACGTGGCCTTCCATCGTGGGAGGGACGGCCGGTGGGGGCGCAATCAGAGCGCCACCCCGTCATCCTCGGCCCCGGGCGCCACGACGACCACGACGACCACGACCTCGCCCCCTCCCACCTCCCCTTGCGGCGGGCTCCGCCCCTGCATCTTCGGAGGAACGAGGAAGACACTGTCGAGCAGAAGTTCTCGTCGGCACTGAAGGAGCGCCGGACCCTCGACCTCTCACCATAATAGGCGAGGACTGCTGCAGGAGTGGAGAGAGAAGAAGTTGTGGAGAAATGCCTCGCCCCGCGTCCCCTTTTATAGGCGAGCGGGGCAGGGTGCTAGATTTTTCCATGGAGGTAGCCGCCACATTTGACCAGCCCGGCTCCCCCTCGCCATTAACGGCTCGAAGAATCAAGGCTGACACCCTGCACTAATCCACGACGCCTAGCTTTTTGCCATGGCGCTCATTCCCGCGTCCTCTGCATCCGCCACCAACTTTGCGCAATGCATGCAATACACATGGCAGAAGTACTTGATCGGGAAAGATAATGGGGTGGCGGTTACCGTCCCGTGAACGTGGGACATGGGTACTGATACGGGGCTAACCCGGTGTAGGCCGATCTTTCACGTTTGGAGTGGGATCTCTCGAAGATCACGAAGAACACGGGGAAAAACACAAGAGAATCACTCAAACCAACAAGATTCGATTACACATGCGCTAGATCGATGAACACAACGAGAGATACACGATCCAAAGTCAACAACGGACGATACAAGTGGCGGTAGCTCATCTCCGAGAGGAGGTCTTGAATCCACGAGGATCTTCCCGTAAAGGGGTGATGTAGGCGGAACCCTATGTTGGCGATCTTTCACGTTTGGAGGGATCGATGCGGAGCATCCCACGTTCATCCCCATGTACACTCCGACTACTCTCCAAGCCCCAAGAGGACATATGGCGAGACCTCGAATATGCACCATTGGACACAAGGTGAACTTCGCTCCTCTTGAACCTTCACTTTCTACATGTGAGACATGGCTACTACCTCATGCATGGATCTTGCATATACTCAGTGCGACCAGGGCGACCATGCAGAATCCAAGGACCGAGGCCAAGCATGGAAGAGAAGGAGGAAGAGAACCCGACCGCTCCAGCACGAGCGGTACTACCGCCCACTACAGGCGGTACTACCGCTGAAGCCACCCGACCGGTTCACCCGCCCAACCACTGCACGGGCGGAACAACCGGCTAGCCACCACCCAACAACCGGCCGCCATTCGGTGATCAAGCGGTGCAAGGCCGGTACAGCACGGGTTCTACCGGTTTATGCCCAAAGACCGGAACAACCGCCCCGACATCCGGTACAACCGCTGGCTCCTTCGACGCCCACCTCCAGAAGCCAGTGCCGACCTCCCAGCGGTAGTACCGCCTTCCTCGGCCGGAACTACCGCCCCTCAGGAGCTCTCAGCGGTACAACCGCCCCCGCGACCGGTACAACCGGCCTGTCTGCAAGACAAAGGTATTGGGCCGAGCTCGTGTACCCCTTCGCCCTCACTTACCCCTTCGTGGCTTAGCACTATATATACTCTTCTCCTAGCTTCGTATTACGGTTAGCATTGGATTAGCTCATATTCTTGTGTGAGAGCCTTTGCTCATCCACTTGGCTACTTCTCCTCGGAGATCAGGACCTCTACGGAGAAGATCCCCCAAGCGGATTCAAGACCCCCTTCTAGGGTGGACCCCCCTTAAGGCCTCCTCACGGAGAAGAACGGCTACCGTTTGTATCGTCCTTTGTTGACCTTGAATCATGTATCTCCCTTTGTGTTCATCGATCTAGCACTTGTGTGATTGATCTCTTGTCGGTTGAGTGAATTCTCTCTCGTTTTCCCGTGTTCCCCTCTTGTTCTTCGCGTGTTCTTCATGATTCACCGTAGGATCCGCTCCAACGTGAAAGATCATCCACGAGGGTTCCGCCTACATCATCTATGGTATCATGAGCCACGTTGATCACGTTTTGGAGCCCCTACCCGTGTTTTCTAGCTTGATTTTGTTGATTTCGTCCTCAATCCGAAAATCCCCACCAAAAATAGCCCCAAATTTTTTTGTGATTTGTTAGTTTTGATGATGTTTTGTTGATTTTGATCCATGGATTTGCTTGGTTTTAGTGGATCTAGCATCTCCCCAAGTTTCCCCACCTTCCATCCACGAAATCCATCCAATTTTGGCCCGAAATCATCCATTTCCGCTTCAAAATCGCGCCCAGTCGATCTGTGAAAAATCCCGGTGAGCGATACTTCCGCCCCTCGGCGGTACTACCGCTGAGTACCTCGAGCGGTACAACCGCCTCACAAGCGGTACTACCGCCCCTCCCAGTTTCAGCGTACAGAGTTTCACCGTTTTGTCCATAACTTCCATATCCGGAGTCCGATTTTCGCGTTCTTTAGCCCGTTTTGAAGCTATTGACATCCCCCATCCCACAAAAATACTACCACCACCTTTTGACACCATCAAATTTTTGGTACTTTGGCATCTTTGCCTAGGGCTTTCACCACATCATCATAATACCACCATAGCCTTCCGCAAACTAACCCATTTTGTTCCTTATAGCATTAGTGGTTGTTTGAGTTGTGATTTGAGTCTCCTAAGGTGTTTAGGCTACTTGGGGACGGTTGCTTCTTCATCAACCACCACCACCACCACCACTTCCACATAACCTTGCCCACCATACACTTCCGACAACCCAACTTAACCCAATTGTTGATTGACCTTTTTCGAGTTGTGGCGTGTGTCTCCTAAGGTGTTTGACTACTTAGGGACCGTGTGCTTCCAACTCTTACACCGTGTATAGCCCATCATTCCACTACGCATTGCCAAGTGCACACTACCACCGCTTTCCGCTACCACCATTTTGACATTTGACGTTTGAGATTTTGAGTTTGCGGTTTTTCCGTTTCCTAAGGTGTCTCGGCTACTTAGGGACGAGTCTCCATCATCTTGGTATCTACATCAAGAACGCCGCTACTCATCATCGCCGGACGGTAATCTCCATATCATCTTGGTATCGTGGTATCCCTCCATTGTATATTCCTCTTGCCATTGCATTGTTAACCCCTAGCCCATTTTGCGTTACTTGCCTATCGAGACTAGCCATTTGAGTATTGCCGGCAACGTTACTTGTGCACATAAGTTATCATACTTCCCATAGCATACATACCATATCATCGTGGTGCATATATTGGTATCATATCTTGTGTCACAAGTTAGTTCCCGCATATACACAATAGCTATCTTGGTTTGTTCATTGTGCAAAAGTAAAAAAGCTTTTAAGCAAAAGAAAGAGAGCAAAGAAGCTTGTAAGCAAGTGCCATAGCATCATACCACATTGCATATAAGATTTTCATATCCGATCATCTTGGATCATCTTGAGAGAAACACCGGGAACCATACATACATAGCATACTTGGGATAGAAGTTTATCCATTTTGCATCTTATAGGTTGTGCACAAGTGTCGTATCCGCCTATTGAGCAACCGTGCTAGCGTCTCTCTTGAGTTGTGCAACACGAGCGTTTTGGTGGATTCCACATTTTGAGCTCATTCCTTGGTTGCACGACCCCATTTATCTATCCGTGTAATGCGTTTCCGTGTGCCATTCATTGCTATTGGTCTATTTGTTTCACTTGCAAATTTGTGAATCTCTTTCAACATTATTGATTCTTGCTAACATTTTGCATTAAATTTTTGTGCCACTATCCTCACCGAGCTCCACCATAAGCTTTACTTGTGTAGGTGTGAGAACCGACAAGAATTGGTACCAATAGTGCTATTTCATTGTCCGCATTTGAGTGAACTTGATTCATTGTCAACATCGGTCAAGGTACATTGGTATAAGTTCTTCTCTTTCTCCCACTCATATTTGCTCGAGTCTTGTGATGGATAGGCAAGGCATTTTATCTCCGGTCTACAACAACAACGACGGCGTGAACAACTACATCACCAAAGCGTCTATCTTCGATCTACAACGACAAGTGCAAGGCACACAATCAAGATTGCGAGGCGCATCGAGAACATCTCCATCGACATTCATCACTCCGAAGCAAGGAGAAGGGACTACTTCGACAAGAAACTTGCCGCACATAAAGAGGAGCAAGATGCAAGAATGTAGGAGATTCGGACCTTGCTCAAGTCGACTTCCCCTTCATCATCTTCAAGGCAATGACGTTCAAGCCACACGTCTTGAGCACCCAAGCGATGCAAGCGGAAGTCGTCCACATCTCCATGGCGACCACCATCACATTCGTGATCCTCATCATCATGAAGGGCAAGTCACCTCCAAGCATCATGTGCACGCATTGACGATTTAACGAAATCTACTACGAGCTCAAGCACGACAACGACATCATCATCATGAAGATGCTCCACAAGCGCAAAGGCACAAGTCCCAACAAGTCCTACTTCATGCCAAGTCGAGCTTCATGAGCATAAAAGAAGATCTGAGGCGACCACCACCAAGACGGTGCTACGACTACAACAACCACTTGACATCTTCGCCAAGTGTTCTCAAAACATCTTCGCCTTTGGACGTGCGGCATCATATGGGCCTCCCACGAGTAACCTACTTCCCACGATGCGCCTACAACGACTTCATCAAGTCCGAGGCGACTACTCACGAGCGAGGCGACACTTCCATCTTGAAGCCCCTCAAGGAAGATGGCCGAGCATGGGACATTCCCTTGGTCATGGAGACGAGCTACGAGGTGCCACATCATATGGGCCTCCAACACCAAGGCAGCGACAAGGCAGTCGAGCAAGGGCCATCCCCTTGACCACGCAGCGTCTGAGTTGAGCATGGAGACATTTGCACCTACATCTCTCCGACACCCACATATGTCGAGATGCCCCATTTGTCATGTGAGGAGAGCGACCACCACATGAGTGACATGAGTGACTCCACCATATGTGACATTGAGAGCATTTCCTATGAGAGGATGAGTGTGACCACCACTAGCCCCACACATGAGAGCATGCCACACATCCTATGTGAGGTTGAGCGCCATTTGAGTGACTCCACCAACCATATGAGTGAGAGCATCCAAGAGGGAGTGAGTGAGCCACTACACTTAGTGAGTGAGGTAGTTGACACGGCATGTGAGGCCACTATGTTTTCTAATGACTTAACCTCTACTAGTGTGTTTTCTTCTTTGGTGCTAGGTCTCCTACATGACGACATGCCTATCCTTGATGAGTCTATTCCTCCATTGGAGGCAGCGATGGCCATGGTGGACAATGTTGCACCCCCACATGGTTCCATCAAGATGAAGATGACAGCAGGGCGATCTTCAACACCTCACCTACAACACATGAGCGACGCTCCAAAGGTAACATAGGTGATGGTGCTTCTCTTGTCCCACTAGTGGACTCTCTTGAAAATGATTGCTTTCATGATGTTGATCCACCTATTCCCATGCTTCATGCTAGTGCGACTTCTTCATGTCATGACTTACCTATTTATGATGAATATGATGATGAGCTTGTTGAGTTGCCTAGTTGTGATGCTATGCTTCATAGGATATCTTGTGAAAATTCTATTGGTCACTTCATGTTTGACAATCCATTGAACTTGTCATATGCTATGAGTGAGATCTCTCATATTGCTTCCTTTCAATCTCAACATAGTAACTATGCATGCCCCATTAAAATAAATCCCATTTGCACTTATGGCATAGATGACGAGATGATGGTCATTGGCTTTTTTTTTCATGTGATGATATTGCCATGCTTCCTTTACATGATTTGCGCAATTCATCTACTATGTCATGCCATGATCACATTGTTCCAAATATGCTTTGTTTTGAATGTTGTCAATATTCTCCATGTGATGTTTCCATTAATGCTCATGAGGAGACCCCCATAGTTTCCTCATACATATTCGGAGATTTTGATTCATCCCATACTTTGCATGATTCCCACAATTGCGTGCACCATATGCTTCCCATTAATAACAATGCTCTACATATTTCTCATGATGCATTACAACCTTTGAGTCTCCATTATGCCATACATAACAACAAATCTTTCATGATGGATGACATGTTTCTATATCACGCATCTCATTTATTTGAGCATTGGCTATTTTGTGCTAACCGACACATGCATGTGCGCATCATGATGGATGATGTGTACATCTACCACGCTTACACACAATTTTCTCTTTGTCTTTGTTTTGTGTAGGTACCCACATACACTCGTCAACATCTCAATCCCATGAGTTGATTTAAACGAGCTCTTGAGAGCAATGATGACTTGGGATCCATGGACTATCCTTACCACCTTTCCCTTCGCGCAAGGACTACGCGCACCTCTTCTACTTGGCTCTCACACGGCTATGGGCTATTTGATAGAGGCGAGGGTGCCCTGATCTTTCGATGAGATGATAACTATCGATTTGGTGGAGTCGACTTTGACGATCCAACTACAAGCGATGCTGACGTTGTGCCTTAGCAATCGCTAAACCAATCTCCGAGGTTCTTGGCGATCTTTGGAAGCACAATCAGCCTGACCACGAAGGTCTATTCCTGCAAGCAATCGACGAACAAGCAAGAATATGATAAAGCAATCTGAATATTGTGAATATATATGAAGTATTGATAATGGTGGGGATCCGTAAGCGGTCTTGGTCTGGTCGTTGGACACAAACGAAGTACACGAAGTTGCAATGGCTAACTTTTAACTAAACAAATCCCAAGGAAAAAGCTACTAGATGGATCTACTTATATAGGAGCAAGGGATGGCGGCCAAGGAGGTGGGAGGACATCCCAAGGCAGCCTAACACTAACCCTAGGTCGTACAAGGCCAATGGGCCCAAGTGGAGGTGACGTAACACCTTTGGACTTGTAGTTTGACTCGGATTCTGCTGCAGCATCAGATTGTTTCGTCCATAACTCATTGCTCCGGACGGATTTTAAGCTGATTCCAATTGGGTTGGAAAATGCACGAAATCTGTTTTCCAACAAAAAAGAATCAACCAATTTGGAGTCCGTATGAAAAAGTTATTGACGTTTTGAGTCAGGTATGTACGTGAAGTCCGAATCTGAGTCCAGAACGTGAGAGACTTGGACTCTATCTTCTCTTGGGCCAAAAGTGACGTGAGAGAAGTTTTTGAACAGCAGGTAAACATCTCTTTCTCCCTTATCTTCATATGTGGATTGTACAAATGTCCCATACACCTGCAATTAGACATGGCACAAAAGTTTGTGAAGTATTTTTGTCTGGATGACATAAATAAATTATTGCATAGTTTGCATTAGAAATCACCTCACAAATATACATGTATGCAATATTTTTGGTCGTATCCAAGGTAATCATGTCCTCATCATCCTCCCCTTCTTGAAAACAAAGCCGTCCTCGGCGTTGCTTAGTCTGAAATGTGGCTAACAAAAGAGACAAGGTGTACATGTTGTATATGTATATGTCATCCATTTTTACTTCCCTTGCTTTTTGCACATATGACAGATTAATAGATGAGTAACTTGTATAGTTCATAAAATCTAAAGCCAAAACATTATCACAAGAAGTAGAAGGCGTGAAAATATTGCAACTCAGTTTGCACATATAAGTGAAGCTCTTATTCATTTCAAAAGATTGACAATGTTCATCATTAAACCATCCCAACATTGGTGAATAAACCTTACTTGCATCAAGGTTACATGCTACAACATGCTTAAATAAGCAAACATGCAATAAGTTATTAAACCACAGAATCATCACCAAGATTAGAGGTCATATCAAAATGATTAAACATTGATTCTTTTGCATCAACAGTTAATTCAATGGGTGCACTCAAAATTGTTGGTATTTCAGTTGTTTGATCGCATGGCGCATTCATGATAGTATCAAGATTCTCTAAAATAGGTGATGTGCTCAAATCACCAGGTAACTCAACACATGATGCATTCAAGTTAACTAGGGATGCATCATTCTCATGGGAAGTTATATCATTAATACCTTTCTTGTTACCTTGTTGCAAAGAGCGTAGCTGATGTAGGTGCGGGCCTTGATAATGCACCATACACTTGAGATGATGTCGCTCACAATGCAGGGTGGGGCTGCTCTAGTAGGTGCAACGGTGGAGGAACCAAGCGGCGATGGTGAGCATGAACTAGAATAGTAGTTGTTGTAGTCACCCAATGCATCCTCATGTAGCTGTCTCTCAAAGGTACAAGCGCGAACATACATACCAATAATGGAACGAGGAATATAGTGAAATCTTGCACGGATATCATGGTTCAAACCACCAAAAAATCTATTCATTGTATTATCCTCAGATTCTTCTATGTCACAATGATGCATATAAGATTTGAACTCTTTGTAGTAAGCATGAATAGTGTTACTGCCTTGTTTTAATTGTTCAAATTTGCGAAGCAATTCACGATGATAGTAAGGAGGAAAAAATTGTTGTCTCATTACAGCTTTCAAAACTTTCCAAGTTGTGGGTTGGTTATCAATGTTTTTCTTACAATGTACACTCCACCAAATAGAAGCAAAACCAGTAAATGCTCTAGTGGTAGCTCGTACTCTCTCAAGGTCAGAAAAATCATGGTGACTAAAAACTTCTTCTAATTCAAGCTCCCAAGCTAGATAAATAGCAGGATTAAATCTACCCTCAAATGATGGTAAAGACATACCCTGACCATATGCTTGTGTGTGTTGTCCCAACTCTCGTGACGATGAAGATGTGTCCGTCGTCCAAGAACTTCTATCTCCGGAACCTGTCATGATTAGTAGAAACAAGAAACCTATGAACTACTAGGATGTGGTTGTAAAGTGCTCACAGTAAAGCAAATATCAATATCTTACAAGTTCTTACCATGCGGCAGGTGGTGACAGGCAACCAGCGGTGTCAAGTAACTCTGAAGATTGTGTAAAGCGATTGCGGGAACGACGTATACGGTGTAGAAATATGTGGAGCTGGGTTGGCTATATATGGTAGCAAAAAATTAGCAATAATCAATTCATAGATGCAATGTTGAATAAGCGCTCAACGACTGATCTTGTCTTTGGTCCTAGGCTAGACCGGACTAGAGACTTGAGCCTAGAACACTAATGAGGTCACGGCGTAGCACAACTAGCATCAATGAAGGATAATAAGTAGCTCTGGACAACAAGATATAAGTGAAGATCCTGGCAACGGTAAAGATAATGATGAAGAACAAGCGCCAAGCAGGATATACAACAACTCTTTCTCCAATTTTCCTCTTGAAAAGTTTGAGCCAATTTTCTGATAACTTTTTAAAAGAATGCTACTAACTCAAGCTTTCCAATTCAAAAGAATCACTCAATTCCATTACGAGTTGATATGAGGAGTCAAAAATTCTAAAACTGGTTTGAAAAACTGGAATAAGCTGTGTTCACGAATTTGGAGGGCAAAAATACCTATTTAGGAGCCGATTTTGAGGTGCCAAATATTGAACTTGCTTCTGCAACTATTTAGATGCGGCTCGTCTCTAGCTTTAATTTGAGTACTCGAGCCAAAACGGACTTCGTATGAGGAAGTTATGTCTGTTTTACTGAACAGTGCACAAAACAGATTTCAATCCGAATTCAGCTACGAGATTGAGTCTAGATAGATCCGAACTTTGTTTTTTTTTCTTCTCTTTTTTTTTCTCACACTTATTTTTTCTTTTTCTTTCTCTCTTTTTTTTCTCTGACTTTTTTCTTTTACTTTTTTTTCTCTCTTTTTTTCTCTCTCCCTCTTTCCAAACAAACTAGATAAGATGCAGATTGGATCAAGTGAAGATGTGAACGATCTCAACTATGGTTATGACAATGAACGGTGGGTAGCACGTGGTGGAAATTGATGGATGGATGGTGGTCAGCGGAAGGGATAACAATGCAGCGGCGGCGTGACTAATGTGAACAAAACTTCGAAACTCTAAGCGAACTAGACACAAAGACCAGCAACTCGACACGACGAAGCAACAGATAATTCAATAATGCAAACAATGAAAAGAAAACTGCAAAGGCTCAGACTGGCTTGGACAAATGATGAATAGATCTAACTTTTTTGTGGCTTTTTCTTGGACAATAGGTAAGAAAATAAATCTAATCTAGGGATAATTAGAAATTCTCACCGAGCAACCTGAAAACTGATACCATTGATAGACGCGAGGGTGCCCTGATCTTTCGATGAGATGATAACTATCGATTTGGTGGAGTCGACTTTGACGATCCGACTACAAACATGCACGACGTTGTGCCTTAGCAATCGCTAAACCAATCTCCGAGGTTCTTGGCGATCTTTGGAAGCACAATCAGCGACCACGAAGGTCTATTCACGCAAGCAATCGATGAACAAGCAAGAATATGATAAAGCAATCTGAATATTGTGAATATATATGAAGTATTGATAATGGTGGGGATCCGTAGCGGTCTTGGTGCAGTCGTTGGACACAAACGAAGTACGAAGTTGCAATGGCTAACTTTAACTAAACAAATCCCAAGGAAAAAGCTACTAGATGGATCTACTTATATAGGAGCAAGGGTGGCGGCCAAGGAGGTGGGAGGACGTCCCAAGGCAGCCTAACACTAACCCTAGGTCGTACAAGGCCAATGGGCCCAAGTGGAGGTGACGTAACACCTTTGGACTTGTAGTTTGACTCGGGTTCTGGTGCAGCATCAGATTGTTTCGTCCATAACTCAATGCTCCGGATGGATTTTAAGCTGATTCCAATTGGGTTGGAAAATGCACGAAATCTATTTTCCAACAAAAAACGAATCAACCAATTTGGAGTCCGTATGAAAAAGTTATTGACGTTTTGAGTCAGGTATGTCTGTGCAGTCCGAATCTGAGTCCAGAACGTGAGAGACTTGGACTCTATCTTCTCTTGGGCCAAAAGTGACGTGAGAGAAGTTTTTGAACAGCAGGTAAACATCTCTTTCTCCCTTATCTTCATATGTGGATTGTACAAATGTCCCATACACCTGCAATTAGACATGGCACAAAAGTTTGTGAAGTATTTTTGTCCTGGATGACATAAATAAATTATTGCATAGTTTGCATTAGAAATCACCTCACAAATATACATGTATGCAATATTTTTGGTCGTATCCAAGGTAATCATGTCCTCATCACTATTTACCACTTGCCACCTTATGCCCATACTATTGTGTTCACTTCGCATGTTATGCTTGCTTCTATGCCTTTGACATGCAATTGTGACCCTTGCTTGCATATACCCATGATTCACCATTACGATACTCCTATGTGTATTTGCATGCTTGGTGGAGATCCTTGTTGCTTTTGCCATGTTTATCATGTGCCCCATGCTATTGTTGATTGTTGTGTTGGGAGAGTCATGATGTCACATTGCTATTTACATATGGCCTCTCGCCAATACATTGATGATAATTTTCTCATATCTTGCTATCATGCTTGTGCTATGTCATGTGAATTATTCATGCCCACTATTTGCACACACGGCATGCTTGCCATGATTCCTTCTAGTACGTTGCATCTTCGCACTACTAGCTTGCTTGACTTGATCTCTATGATTGCTAGCTATGTTGCATCACCCATGTTCCACTATCACTTGCTTTCTTGGGTTGATGACATATATGCTCATGCCTCTCACATGATATATCTTGATCATTGTCTCTTATGTCCATTAGTTGCCTCTTTCATATCCACTTGTATTGAGTGCAACCATACTATGCTTATTGATCTTGGAGACTGACATATTACTTGTGATGCATGCTTGTTTGATTAAGCCTATTGCATTTGGTTGTTCTTGCATCATATGCCTCCATACTATGAAATACTCCCTTGTACTTTCTTATGATGAGCATGATGCATACACTTGTTGGGTATCTTACCACACGAATGATAGGTTTTGCACTTCCGCTAACCTCATTTGTTTTTCCGAGTGTTTGTTATGTTCCTTCATTTTGAAGGATTCACAAGGCGGTGCCATTATGCGACATATTGGGTATGTGAAGACATACATGATGTACGACTCCAACATCTTTGGGAACTTTCTTGAGGTGAACTCCTTCCCTTTGAGCCATCCTCAAATACGCATATTGGATGGGTCATTCTTTCATTGTTGTTTCCTTCTTGTTGCCTACATGCTACATCTCACGAACGGAGGAGCGATATTGGAGATTGGCTACATGGACCTTAAATTTGAGGCCTTTCGCACTTATTGGATGAACCTTGGTCTTCCACTCATGCCCCGACATCGAGCTTTGGTACACCAACACCTCCATATTAGTTGATTGTGCTCATACATGTCATGCTCGATGGACTTATCATACTCACCACAGGTTTGCACCCTATGCATGGATTGACTCACATTATGATTACCTTGTTGCATCTTGTATTCCCATGTCATCCATGATATATGAACTTGTGCACTTCCTTAGCAAATTTGTTGTGATCTACCTTGATGGCACATTCATACATCATAATCATATTGTCCACATCAATTACATGATAATATCCACATGTAGAGCATCCATTGCCATGTTCATGCATTTGATAAACCATCCCATTATGACATCATTTTGCATCGTGGTTGCAATTCTCATATTCATAAAACATTTGTGTACACAATGATTGCTTTTCCTCCATGAATGCTTTGCATCTCATTCTAGATCAACTTGATAAGCTTCATGCGCTTTGTCACGACCATTCTTACCGCACTGACTCATTCTTACATGATGGACACTTTATGTGCGCTAACCATTGTATTTCCGAGTGTTGCTTTTGCTCTTTTTGCATGTCTATCATTCCGGCGACACCCTGGACTACTTGGATTGCGCCATGTCTTCAATTTCGTCCAACTACAAGTCCCTCCACGACAACCGTTTCCATGGTGATGAGGATCACGATCCGAGGTCGGATCTTTCACAAGGGGGGGGGGAGATGATGCGGAGCATCCCACGTTCATCCCCATGTACACTCCGGCTACTCTCCAAGCCCCAAGAGGACATATGACGAGACCTCGAATATGCACCATTGGACACAAGGTGAACTTCGCTCCTCTTGAACCTTCACTTTCTACATGTGAGACATGGCTACTACCTCATGCATGGATCTTGCATATACTCAGTACGACCGAGGCGACCATGGAGAATCCAAGGACCGAGGCCAAGCATGGAAGAGAAGGAGGAAGAGAACCCGGCCGCTCCAGCACGAGCGGTACTACCGCCCACTACAGGCGGTACTACCGCTGAAGCCACCCGACCGGTTCAACCGCCCAACCACTGCACGGGAGGAACAAACGGCTAGCCACCGCCCAACAACCGGCCGCCATTCGTTGATCAAGCGGTGCAAGGCCGGTACAGCACGGGTTCTACCGGTTTATGCCCAAAGACCGGAACAACCGCCCCGACATCCGGTACAACCGTTGGCTCCTTCGACGCCCACCTCCAGAAGCCAGTGCCGACCTCCCAATGGTAGTACCGCCTTCCTCGGCCGGAACTACCGCCCCTCAGGAGCTCTCAGTGGTACAACCGCCCCCGCGACCGGTACAACCGGCCTGTCTGCGCACAGTGTATTGGGCCGAGCCCGTGTACCTCGCCCTCACTTACCCCTTCGTGGCTTAGCACTATATATACTCTTCTCCTAGCTTCGTATTAGGGTTAGCATTGGATTAGCTCATATTCTTGTGTGAGAGCCTTTGCTCATCCACTTGGCTACTTCTCCTCGGAGATCAGGACCTCTACGGAGAAGATCCCCCAAGCGGATTCAAGACCCCCTTCTAGGGTGGACCCCCCTTAAGGCCTCCTCACGGAGAAGAACGGCTACCGTTTGTATCATCCTTTGTTGACCTTGGATGAGCAAAGCTCTCACACAAGTATGAGCTAACCCTAACTAGGAGGAGGAGGTCTATTTCTAGTCTTAGTGCAAATGGGGCGAAGTGAACGGGTACAAGGGCTCCAGCCCGCGGTCGCGGTCACACAGGTGTCGGACGTCCGAAAGGCGTCGGACGTCCGGGGCTTCAGGACGGTCCGGACGTCCGGAGGCTGTCGGACTTCCGTAAATCCGGCTCGGGTGCTGGTCGGTCGGTCGTCCGGAGGCTTCGGTCTTCTGTAGATTTGGCTCTGGTCGGTGTCTTGGCCGTCCGAGAAGGCAGTCGCCCGGGGCTTCAGGAAGGCCCGGACGTCCGTGAATCGTCGGACGTCCGTAGATCCGGTTCGGGCGTGCATAGGTCGGACGTCCGGAGGCTTCGGTCGTCCATGAGTTTCCATTCGGGTGCCCAGCTGCCGGACGTCCGGGGCGTCGGTCATCCGTAACTGGAGTCGTCGGACGTCCGGACTTGGTCGGACGTCCGATGCCCTATAACCGTGACTTTTCCTCTTCTTCTTCAACATGCTTGGGGTCATCATCGTCTTGTCTCTTGCTAGTAGTTGTTCCTTGGCTCATCTCCATGTACCTGATTACACATAGAGTTTCCGAATGAGGTAGTAGCCATGTCTCGTGAGTAGGAAGAGGGAGTTCGGAGAGGAGCGAGTTCACCTTATCTTCGATAGCCTTAGCTCGGGCTCGAGTTATGGGTCCATGTTGTGTTGAGGAAGATGTAGGTGCGTCCATGGGGATGAGTGAGGGATGCTCCGCATCATCTCCCCCTTGAGAGAGATCCGACCTCGGATCAAAAGCTTCATCTCCATGGTATGGTACGAGGTCCTTGGCCTGAAGATGTCGCTCACATTGTACTTGTCTCGAGGTAGGTCGATCTTGTAGGCATTGTCGTTGTAGCGTGCTAGCACCTTGAAAGGTCCATCAGCTCTAGGGAGAAGCTTGGACTTGCGTTCTTTGGGGAAGCGGTCCTTGCGAAGGTGTAGCCACACTAGATCACCAATGTTGAAGACCATGGGTTGCTTGTTGACGTTGAGCTTGGTCGCTAGTTGTTGTACTTGGCGCTCGATGGTTTGTCTTGTATCCTCATGCATCTTCTTGATGTAGCTTGCATGCACTCGCATCCATGTTGGTGCGCTCTTGTAGAGGAGAGGTAGAAAGTCCAATGGGGACAACGGGTTGAAGCCGTGAAGCGACCTCGAAGGGGGACTTGCCGGTAGTCGAATGTCTTGCGGTTGTAGGTGTACTTTCGGCGATGTGTAGACATGCTTCCCACTCCTTGATGTTCTTCTTGATCAAGACACGAAGTAGAGTGGATAGTGTGAGGTTCGTCACATCCGTTTGGCCGTCGGTTTGAGGATGGTATGCGGATGAGAACAAGAGCTTGATTCCGAGCTTGGCGCATAGGGTCTTCAAAAGTAACTCAAGAACTTGGCGTCACGATCGAGGCATTTGTCTTTGGAACTCCATGGAGTCGCAAGATTTCCCTACAAAAGAGATTTGCAATGTGTGAAGCATCGTCTATCTTGTTGCAAGGAATAAAATGTGCCATCTTAGAAAATCTATCCACAACAACAAACACAGAATCCTTTCCATTTTGAGTTCTAGGAAAACCAAGTACAAAATCCATGCTAATGTCTTCCCAAGGTTGATAAGGAATAGGAAGAGGCATGTAAAGACCATGAGATTGAGCTTTAGACTTAGCTTTGCGACATGTAGAGCATCGGTTGGTGAAGCGTGAGGCGTTCTTGAACATCTTGGGCCAAAAATAGTTCTTGCAGAGCATGGCGAATGTCTTGTCGCGTCCAAAGTGTCCCATGAGTCCGCCTCCATGAGCCTCTTGCAAAAGGAGCAACTGAAGAGAAGACTCGGGAATGCATAGTTTGTTAGCTCTCATAAGATAAGCATCCTTGATGTAATATTGTTCCCAAGAAGTATGCGTCAAACACTTAGCATAAGGAATAGCAAAGAGATGGGTCTTTAGCATACAATTATTTTATGTGCTCAAAGCCAATAACATTCAACTCAAGTTTAGTGACAAGCGTGCATATGCGTGAAAGTGCATCGGCAACTACATTTTCCTTACCCTTAATGTACTTGATCACATAAGGAAAAGATTCAATAAACTCATCCATTTGGCATGACGCTTGTTCAACTTAGTTTGATCTTTTATGTATTTAAGCGTTTCATGATCGGTATGGATGACAAACTCATGCGGTCTAAGGTAATGTTCCCAAACATGTAGCACACGCACTAAAGCATACAATTCTTTGTCATAGATGGGATAGTTAAGTTGAGCACCGGATAGTTTTTCACTAAAATAAGCAATGGCTCTTTTTTCTTGCATCAAAACTCCGCCAATTCCGGTACCACTTGCATCACAATGGACCTCAAAAGTTTTGTCAAAATTAGGCAAAGCAAGAATCGGAGCATGAGTAAGCACAGACTTGAGCTCATCAAAAGCGGTGGATTGCAAAGTTCCCCAAACAAAAGGAGTATTCTTCTTACTCAAAGCATGCAAAGGAGCGGCAATTGTGCTAAAATCTTTCACAAAGCTGACGATAAAAACCCATAAGACCAAGAAAGCTACGCACTTGTTGCAAATTGGTGGGTTGGGGCCAAGTTTTAATTGCTTCAATTTTAGATTCATCAACATGGACACCCTTTGAGGATACTACAAAATCCAAGAAAACCACTTTGTCAACACCAAATGTGCATTTTTTCATGTTTGCATAAAGAATTTCCTTAGAAGGGTTTGCAAAACAGCCCTAACATGATCAAGATGTTCTTTCATGGTTTTGCTAAACACAAGAATATCGTCAAGTAAACCACAACAAAGACTCCAATGTAAGGACGAAGCACATGATGCATAAGGCGCAGAAAGTGCAAGGAGCCTCCGATAGACCCATAGGCATCACTAACCACTCATATAAACCAAATTTGGTTTTGAAAGCAGTTTCCATTCATCAGCCTCTTGTATGCGGATTTGATAATAGCCACTTTTAAGATCATTTTTTGAGAAAAAGTTGGCTCCACTAAGTTCATCAAGCATATCATCTAAGCGAGGAATGGGATGCCTATAATGACAGTAATAACATTTATAGGTCTAGAATCGAGAACACAATCGGAAACTTCCATCGGGTTTAGGCACAAGTATAGCAGGAGCGGCACACGGGCTTAGGCTTTCACGTACATGACCGTTTTTGATGAGTTGTTGTACTTGCCGTTGAATCTCCTTGCTTTCTTCAGGATTGACTCGGTATGGAGCTTTGTTTGGTAGAGGTGCTCCGGGGATGAGGTCGATTCGATGCTCAATGCCTCGAAGAGGATGTAGATCCGGAGGTAGCTCATCGGGGAAAACATCTTGGAATTCCTGCAAAAGAGATTGAAACACTAAAAATAGCTCATGAGAGGTGTTAGTTGTTGGCTCTCCATCCTTGCACACAAGGACAAAGTGCATCACACTAGATGGGTTCTCACACACTTCTCTCATCTCACTTTTGGTGGCAAATAGGATGAGGTTTTTCTCTCTAGGCGAAGAGGCGCTCGAGTTTGGCTTGTGGCTCTCACTCACTTTTTGGTGGATCACTTTCTCACACTTGTCTCTATGATGGGTGGCTTGCTTGTCGGCTATCACTTGACTAGGAGACATAGGTCGTAGCACATATTCCTTCCCTTTCATTTTGAAGCTATAGTGATTGGTGCGCCTGTTGTGGAAGACACCACGGTCGAATTGCCATGGTCGACCAAGAAGGAGGTGGCAAACCGTCATTGGGACCACATCACATTCCAAAGTGTCCTCATATGCACCAATTTTGAAGGAGACTTGGACCGTATGCTCAAATCGTATAGTGCCGGGTCACTTAGCCATTGAACCTTGTAGGGATTCGGGTGCTTCCTCTTAACCAATTGAAGCTTGGAGCATAGTTCTTCACTTGCCAAGTTGTGAAAACTTTCTCCATCGATGATGACCTTGACAGACCTTCCGTTGATGCCAGCCTTTGTGTGGAAGATGTGGCATCTTTGGTCGTCTTCTTGTTGATGTTGAAGAGTCAAGACCTTGGAGACAACGAGAGCGGGGCTCGAATCCTCATCACAAAAGACTTGATCATCTTCATCTTCGTTCACTTTCGCGGTGCATGGCCACTTGCTCAAGGGCTTCCATCTCCTCATCACTCATTGAGTCATAGGTGCCGTCGTCGTTGAGGATCATGGTGCGCTTGTTGGTGCATTCGTAGGACTTGTGGCCTCGGCGCCGCAAATGAAACACTTGAAGGAGCTTGTCTTGATGGTCTCATCGGTCGGAGTAGATGGTGAAGCACGCGGTTTGGAGTTGCTTGTAGTAGGAGGAGGGCGACTTGAACTTGTCGAATTTTTCTTGTAACAACTTGTCGTCTTTGTTTGTAGAAGGTTTGGTTGATGTAGATGTTGGAGGAGGTGTTGAAGCTTGGTTGTTGGAGAAGTCGTAGGTCTTGGACGAGTACTTGGCGTACTTGAAGTCATCTTGCACTTGACGTTCCGCCTTTGTAGCTTGATGCACAAGCTCAATGAGGGTGGAGTATGGTTGGAAGTCGGCGATCTTCTTGATGGGATGATTGAGTCCATTCAAGAAAGCGTGCCATAGTTTGCTCATCATCTTCCTTCACGTTGGCTCGAATCATGGCTATCTCCATTTCCTTGTAGTATTCTTCAACACTCTTGGTTCCTTTCTTGAGGAGTTGGAGTTTCTTGAAGAGGTCATGGTTGTAGTAGGTTGGCACAAAACATGCTCTCATGACATTTTCATTTGAGCCCAAGTGGTGATTGGAGGTTCACCTCTTGCTTGTCGCCTCTCAAGGATTTGTTCCCACCATATGAGCACATAGTCTTGGAACTCAAGTGATGCCATAGCGATTTTCTTCTCTTCCTCATAGTTGTGCAAACGAAAGATTTTTTCGACCTTCAATTTCCATGAAAGATATTCTTCGGGGTCATTGCGTCCATTGAATTTGGGCATGGTGAATTTGAGCTTTCCATATCGTTGCTCTTCATTTGGTTATGGTCGATGATGATGACGTCCATGTCGTTGAGGATTAACAATCTCATGTTGCTCTTGGCGAGGAGGGTCGTTTTCCTCATGTTGCTCTTGTCTTGGTAGATTTCCATTATCTTCATGCGCTTGATGAACTTGAGGTTCTTGGTGAGCATGTGGTGGAGCTTGTCGAGCTTGTTGTGGGGCTTGTTGATGAGGACATCAATACCATTGTTACACCCACAACCCCTGCTCCTATACATACTGGACCAATTACTAGAGCTCGCGCACGCCAATTGAATTATCAGGTACTTTCGTTTCTTGGTAACGATTCCAATGTTCATGAGAATATGATGCTGCCTAAATTGGATACATTTGTTTTGCTTACAAATGAAGGGCCTACCATGGACAAGAAAGATGAACCTTGGAGCAAGTTCAAGCATGGAGATGTTGGCATGCAAGGGGAACAAGAACGGAGTTACAAGTGATGATTCGGGACTTTCAAGCCACCCTAATGAGAGCATGAGGCCTTGGACGAAATATACAAGATGCCACTTCATAATATTCGTCCATAGGCTATTCTAGGTGCTGCGTCACCTTAATATTGGGCCAGCCCATGTAATTTCGAAATACTTAAGTGTAGGCTGTTTTTAGAGTCCGTATGTGTGGGGAAACAAGAGTTAGGGTTGGTTTGGACCCCTCCCTCAAGGGCCACGAAATTCCCTCCTCTTTCTCCATATATACAGCCCTTAGGCGTCGTTTAGACTTTGGGTTTTGTTTAGATCAAAAGTTCGCCATAGCTGCAACTTCAGCGTGCCGTTTGTGTTCAACGACCGGACCAAGGCGTCTCGAACCCCACCTTCATTAATAAAGCTTTCCTCTTATATTCGCAATATCCAGATTGCAATCTTAGTTTCTTGCTTGTTCTTCGTTTGCTCGCGAGAAACAGGCCCTCGTGGTCGAGTTGATCGTGCTCGGCGTGGTCGATAACCCTCGGAAGTTGGTTTAGCGATTGCTAAAGCGCTGACGTCTCGCCGCGTCGTAGTCGGATCGTCAAGGTCGACTCCCACGAAGCGATAGCCACCATCTCATCGAAACACGGGACACCTTTGCCTCTATCAAGTGGTATCAGATTTTCAGGTTGCTCGGTGAGATTTTACAGTTTTTCGTAGATTAGATCGAGTCTGTTCTTCATACCTAAAGTCCACGAAAAAGCCACACAAAAAATTAGGGTTAGTTCATCATATCCGAACCAATCGAGCCTTCGCATAATCTTTTTAGGGTTTTTGCTTTGTTGAATTTGCGGTTGCATCGTCGTGTCTAGTTGCTGGTCTTAGCGTCTAGTCTTTTAGAGTTTCGAGTTCTGGTCATAAGTTGTCACGCCGCCGCTGCGTCCATTCAAGGTCGACTCCCACAGAAACGATAGCCACCATCTCATCGAAACATCGGGACACCTTTGCCTCTATCAATCCCTCCCCTTCTTTGTTCGAGGTAAACCTAAAACAAAGTCCATAGATATATCCTCCCAAGGAACACTAGGTACATGCAAAGGCATATATAAACCATGAGGATTGAGTCGTGACTTAGCTTTTTGACATGTAGTGCAGCGAGCAACAAAACGCTCAACATCCCGTCTCATCTTTGGCCAAAAGAAATGTGTAGCAAGTATATCCTCCGTCTTCTTCACGCCAAAGTGTCCCATTAATCCTCCTGCATCGCCTCCTGCAACAACAAAAGGCGAACAGAGCTAGCGAGGAATGCATAGCTTGTTAGCACGGAACACAAAACCATCCTTAATAACGAACTTGTTCCATGTTCTTCCTTCTTTACAATTCTGCATTACATCTTTAAAATCAGCATCATGCACATATTGATCTTTGATGGTCTCCAAACCAAATATTTTGAAGTCAAGTTGTGAAAGCATAGTATAGCGACGAGACAAAGCATCAGCAATAACATTTTCTTTACCATTCTTGTGTTTAATGACATAAGGTCTCAATGAATTCAACCCATTTAGCATGTCTACGATTCAGTTTAGCTTGACTTTTAATATGTTTCAAAGATTCATGATCAGAATGTATAACAAATTCTTTGGGCCATAAATAATGTTGCCATGTCTCTAAAGTCCGAACAAGAGCATATAATTCTTTGTCATAAGTAGAATAGTTCAGACTAGGCCCACTCAATTTTTCCAGAAAAGTATGCAACAGGTTTGCCATCTTGTAATAACACACCTCCTAATCCAATTCCACTAGCATCACATTCAAGCTCAAAAGTCTTATTAAAGTCAGGAAGTTGGAGTAAAGGAGCATGTGTCAACTTATCTTTCAATACCGTGAAGGCTTCTTCCTGTGCGGTACCCCAAACAAAAGGCACATCCTTCTTTGTAAGTTCACTGAGAGGTGCAGCAATGGTGCTAAAGTCTCTCACAAAGCGCCTATAGAAACCAGCGAGTCCAAGAAAACTCCTCACTTGTGTGACCGTTTTGGGCTGCGGCCAACTCTCAATAGCTTCAATCTTGGCTTTATCAACTTCAATTCCTGTGGTGTAACAACATAGCCAAGAAAAGATACCGATTCGGTGCAAAAGGTGCACTTCCCAAGGTTACCAAACAAGCGTGCATCACGTAGAGCATTAAAAACAACGTAAATGTTCCAAATGTTCTTCCAAAGATTTGCTATAAATCAGTATATCATCAAAATAGACTACCACAAATCGTCCAATGAAAGCACGTAAAACTTCGTTCATTAGTCTCATGAAAGTACTAGGTGCATTAGTTAACCCAAAAGGCATGACTAACCACTCGTATAAACCAAACTTAGTTTTAAATGCTGTTTTCCATTCATCTCCCAATTTCATACGAATTTGATGGTATCCACTACACAAATCAACTTTGGAGAATATTGTAGAGCCACTCAATTCATCAAGCATATCATCTAGCCTAGGAATAGGATGGCGATAACGAATAGTAATATTATTAATGCCTCTACAATCAACACACATACTGACGTACCATCCTTTTTAGGCACTAGTATAATAGGAACAGCACAAGGACTAAGAGATTCGCGTATATAACCTTTGTCGAGCAGCTCCTGTACTTGACGCATAATCTCCTTCGTCTCCTCTGGATTGATACGGTATGGTGCACGGTTGGGTAGCGATGCACCGGGAATTAAGTCAATTTGATGCTCAATCCCTCGAATAGGTGGTAATCCCGGTGGCACGTCTTGTGGGAAGGCGTCGGCGAACTCTGCAAAATGTTAGTGACAATGAGGGGCAAAGAAGGAAGGCACGTCCTCGAATGAAAATAATGCCTCTTTGCACACAAAAGCATAGCAAACAGATTTGCTAGAATCTAGCTCCTCAATATCAGATTTGGTGGCAAGTAAACATGCACTTTTCGGTTTAATTTGAAGCAACATTAGATGGTTTATTATTAGGCTTCATTTGTTGCTCAAATTCTTTTGCCACAATCTGATTTTCACTCTTATTTTTCTCCTGTTTTGCTTTATTAGCTCTATTAATATCATCTTTCAAAATTGAATCAGGAGTCATAGGAAGCAAAGTAATATTTTTATCCTTGTGAACAAGAGTATCTTGATTGTTTCTACCATGGTGTCTGAAATTTTTATCAAATTGCCATGGTCTACCAAGTAATAAGGAACATGCTTGCATAGGTACCACATCACAATCAACATAATCAGCATATGTAGAGATACTAAAATACACACGAACAGTGCGTGTGACCTTAACCTTGCCGCTGTTGTTGAACCATTGGATGTAGTAAGGATGTGGATGTGGTCTTGTGGTGAGAGAAAGCTTCTCCACCATATCCATGCTAGCCAAGTTGTTGCAGCTCCCTCCATCTATGATGGCCTTGAATAGAACGTTCCTTCACAACTCCCTTTGTATGGAACAAGTTATGCCTCTGATTTTGCTCAGCTTGTGTAACCTGCACACTCAAAACACGTTGAGCAACTAAACATTCATACCTGTCATGATGAGGACATCAATACCATTGTTACACCCACAGCCCCTACTGCTACATATACTGGACCAATTACTAGAGCTCGCATGACGCCAATTTAAATTATCGGTACTTTCGTTTCTTGGTAATGATTCTAATGTTCATGAGAATATGATGCTGCCTAAATTGGATACATTTGTTTTGCATACAAATGAAGGCCCTAGCTTGGAGAAGGATGGACATTGGAACAAGAACAAGCATGGAGATGTTGGCATGCAAGGAGAACAAGAACGGAGTTACAAGTGATGATTTCGGGACTTTGAAGCCACCATAATGGGTGCATGAAGCCTTGGACAGAAATATACAAGATGCTACTTCTTATATGTCGTCACGAGGCTATTCTAGGTGCTGCGTCACCTTTTTAGTGGGCCAGGCACTTGTAATTTAGAAATACACTAGTATAGGCTATTTTTAGAGTCCGTATGTGTGGGGAAACAAGAGATAGGGTTGATTTCGGACCCCTCCACCAAGGGCCACGAAATTCCCCCTCTTCCTCCATATATACAGCCCTTAGGGCACCGTTTAGACGGTGGGTTTTTGTTTAGATTAAAAGTTCGCCATAGCTACAACTTCGCGTACTTCGTTTGTGTTCAACGACCAGACAAAGGCGTCCCAGAACCCCACCTTGATCAATAAAGCTTTCATCTTATATTCGCAATATTCAGATTGCAATCTCAGTTTCTTGCTTGTTCTTCGTTTGCTCGCAGGAAACAGGCCCTCGTGGTCAGGTTGATCGTGCTCGGCGTGGTCAATAACCCTCGGAAGTTGGTTTAGCGATTGCTAAAGCGCTGACGTCTCGCGCGTTAAATGGTCGGATCGTCAAGGTCGACTCCCACGAAGCGATAGCCACCATCTCATCGAAACATCGGGACACCTTTGCCTCTATCAAGTGGTATCAGATTTTCGGGTTGCTCGGTGAGATTTTACAGTTTTCCGTAGTTTAGATCGAGTCATTCTTCATACCTATAGTCCACGAAAAAGCCACAAAAAATTAGGGTTAGTTCATCATATCCGAACCAATCGAGCCTTTGCATAATCTTTTAGGGTTTTGCTTTGTTGAATTTGCGGTTGCATCGTCGTGTCTAGTTGCTTTGGTCTTAGCGTCTAGTCTTTTAGAGTTTGAGTTACGGTCATAAGTTGTCACGCCGCCACGGCACCATCATCATCGCCTCGCCACCTACCATCACCGCTCCGAATCCGTATCCATATACCACCACCAATCCGTGTCCATATACCACCACCGATCCATATCCGTATACTACCACCGCTACCACCACCGCTGCCATATACCACCACCATATATCCACCACCAATCCGAGTTCTTCTCATATTAGGTTTGTTTTCGAGATCCATCTAGTTTCCGATTCGTGTTTCCTTGCCGGAGTAGGTTTCGGAAAAAAAAAAGTCCGGAAACCACCCTCCGTTTAGGCCCAAAATTTTCCAAAAACGCACTTGTCGAAAAAATTTCTGGCTATCCTATTTTTAGGTGTTTCTAAGCGTATTGAGGCGATCGCCGTTATAGAAAGTTTTTTTGACCCGTTTCCAGTTTTTGGGTCCGGGCAGTCGAAAAAAAAAATATTGGTCGAAAAAAATTTCGTGCCCATCCTGTCAGTTTGACCTCGGAAGAGTTTTGAGACACTCGCCATTATAGTGATTTTTCGCAAAAAAAAAAGAGCAGCGCAAAAAAAAAAAGCAGCGCAAAAAAAGAGCGAAAAAAATCCAGTGTGCTTTTCCCTTGTTTACGTGCGGTAGCCGTGATTTTGTTAGTGTTCTAGGCTCGCGTCTCTAGCACGGTCTAGCCTAGGACCCGACCTGATACCGTCGTTGGCGTTTATTCAACTTTGCATCTCGAATTGATTATTCTTGACCCTTTTGCTACCATATTATAAGCCTTCCCAGCTCCACATACATCTACATCGATGCGTTTGACTCTCCACAGTAATCGCTCTATCCAAGCTTTGAGAGTTTTGACTACATCGGTTGCCGATCACCTTTCTTCTTTGGGTAAGAACTGGTAAGAATTTGAGATTTGCTTGACGGTTGTATTTGTCCACCACACAACCACCACCACTTCCTAGTAGTCTGTCGAATCATATTCTTGTGTGTTTCTATTGCTGCTAACCATGGCGGGATCACAAGCCGACGAGAGACTGGCGGGAGAACATGACAAACAAAGCGCTACATGATAAGTTTCAACAAATGATGAGTGGGCAGGTGGACGATGTGCTAAATAGATTTGAAGAGGCCATGGAAAAGATAGATGGCATTGAGAAGGCGTTCGAAACAAAGCTCGATAACAAGTTTAATGAATTGCTCGCGCGTCTACCACCACCACCACCGGCGGCACCTAACGCACCTCTACTACAACAACAAGGACTACCTCCACATCGCGAAACAGCCCTCCGCCGAGCTTCCGTGTCCCTCTTGACTGGCCAAGCTCTTTGGTGCTGCTGTTGATATACGTGGCTCCTGCTGCTGCGGTGGGGAGGATGATTATGTGAGAGATTACGAGGATGAGGTTGATCAACATCGATTACTACGTGCAACCACCGACACCACAACCACCGTGTCGTCCACATGCAAATAATGGCAATGTTAGGGCTCCCCTTCGATGCGAGATCATGACCATCTCCCTAAACTGAAATTGAATATTCCACCATTTGAGGGTAGATATGTTCACGATATATATCTTACTTGGGAGTTAGAAAGCGAACAACGATTTACATGTTTACAATATCACGAGGAGAGGCGTGTTCCTGCTTCTTTGTTTGTGCTTTCACTAGCTTTGCATGTGTTTGGTGGTGCGAACATTGTAGATTATATCTGTTCCAGCTACTTGGGCTGCTTTGAAAACTGCTATGCGTGCTCGTTGGGTTCCACCATATTATCAACGTGAATTACTTCAAAAATTGCAGCGCTTAAGACAAGGAAAAAATTCGGTAGAAGAATATTATCGGGAATTACAAAGCGGCTTGATTAGATGTGGTATTGTTGAGGAGAATGAAGCTATGCTTGCACGTTTTACGGGTGGATTAAATAGAGAGATTGAGACCATTCTAGACTACAAGGATTATAATTATATCACTCGATTATTCCATCTTGCTTGTAAAGCTGAGCGTGAAGTGCAGGATCGTGACGTTGGTAGCGAACTAACTTTTCTCGCAGTCGACCTTCATCATGGACACCACGTGCATCATCTACTTCCACACGTTCTACTACACGGCACCTCCGTGGCTGCCACCTCCAACCGTGATACAAGAAAGCAGGCACAACCACCACTATACTGCCAAGAGCACACTGCTTTGGGCCTACACAGAGATCTTCTTCTTCCATGGCGTCACCAGGGCACACAAGTGATATTATTTGTCGTCGTTGTAAGGGAAGAGGACATTTTGCCAGAGAATGCCAATCTCAGCGTGTGATGATTGCTACTGAGGATGGTGGGTATGAGTCCGCTAGTGACTATGATGAAGAGACTTTTGCTCTTATTACACATGAAGAACACGGTGGAGATGATTACGATCATGACACGCATAATACATGGCTGCTTGAAGATCTTGACAGGTATGAATGTTTAGTTGCTCAACGTGTTTTGAGTGTGCAGGTTACACAAGCTGAGCAAAATCAGAGACATAACTTGTTCCATACAAAGGGAGTTGTGAAGGAGCGTTCTATTAGCGTCATCATAGATGGAGGGAGCTGCAACAACTTGGCTAGCATGGATATGGTGGAGAAGCTTTCTCTCACCACAAGACCACATCCACATCCTTACTACATCCAATGGTTCAACAACAGCGGCAAGGTTAAGGTAACACGTCTTTGTTCGTGTGTATTTTAGTATCTCTACATATGCTGATTATGTTGATTGTGATGTGGTACCTATGCAAGCATGTTCCTTATTACTTGGTAGACCATGGCAATTTGATAAAATTCTGTACACCATGGTAGAAACAATCAGTATACTCTTGTTCACAAGGATAAAAATATTACTTTGCTTCCTATGACTCCTGATTCCATTTTGAAAGATGATATTAATAGAGCTAATAAAGCAAAACAGGAGAAAAATAAGAGTGAAAATCAGATTGTGGCAAAAGAATTTGAGCAACAAATGAAGCCTAATAATAAACCATCTAATGTTGCTACGAAATTAAACTGAAAAGTGCATGTTTATTTGCCACCAAATCTGATATTGATGAGCTAGATTCTAGCAAATCTGTTTGCTATGCTTTTGTGTGCAAAGAGGCATTATTTTCATTCGAGGACGTGCCTTCCTCTTTGCCCCTTTGTCACTAACATTTTGCGGGGAGTTCATTGACGTCTTCCCACAAGGCGTGCCACCGGATTACCACCTATTCGAGGGATTGAGCATCAAATTGACTTAATTCCCGGTGCATCGCTACCCAACCGCGCACCATACCGTACCAATCCGGAGGAGACGAAGGAGATTATCGTCAAGCACAGGAGCTGCTCGACAAAGGTTATATCTGCGAATCTCTTAGTCCTTGTGCTTTGTTCCTATTATACTAGTGCCTAAAAGGATGGTACGTCGAGTATTTGTGTTGATTGTTGAGGCATTATTTATATTACTATTAGTTATCGTCATCCTATTCCTAGGCTAGATGATATGCTTGATGAATTGAGTGGCTCTACAATATTCTCCAAAGTTGATTTGCGTAGTGGATACCATCAAATTCGTATGAAATTGGGAGATGAATGGAAAACAGCATTTAAAACTAAGTTTGGATTATATGAGTGGTTAGTCATGCCTTTTGGGTTAACTAATGCACCTAGTACTTTCATGAGATTAATGAGCGAAGTTTTACGTGCTTTCATTGGACGATTTGTGGTAGTTTACTTTGATGATATACTGATTTATAGCAAATCTTTGGAAGAACATTTGGAACATTTACGTGCTGTTTTTAATGCTCTACGTGATGCACGTTTGTTTGGTAACCTTGGGAAGTGCACCTTTTGCACCAACCGAGTATCTTTTCTTGGCTATGTTGTTACTCCACAAGGAATTGAAGTTGATAAAGCCAAGATTGAAGCTATTGAGAGTTGCCCGCAGCCCAAAACGGTCACACAAGTGAGGAGTTTTCTTGGACTCGCTGGTTTCTATAGGCGTTTTGTGAGAGACTTTAGCACCATTGCTGCACCTCTCAATGAGCTTACAAAGAAGGATGTGCCTTTTGTTTGGGGTACCGCACAGGAAGAAGCCTTCACGGTATTGAAAGATAAGTTGACACATGCTCCTTTACTCCACCTTCCTGACTTTAAGAAGACTTTTGAGCTTGAATGTGATGCTAGTGGAATTGGATTAGGAGGTGTGTTATTACAAGATGGCAAACCTGTTGCATACTTTTCTAAAAAATTGAGTGGGCCTAGTCTGAACTATTCTACTTATGACAAAGAATTATATGCTCTTGTTAGGACTTTAGAGACATGGCAACATTATTTATGGCCCAAAGAATTTGTTATACATTACGATCATGAATCTTTGAAACATATTAAAAGTCAAGCTAAACTGAATCGTAGACATGCTAAATGGGTTGAATTCATTGAGACTTTCCCTTATGTCATTAAACACAAGAAGGGTAAAGAAAATGTTATTCTTGATGCTTTGTCTCGTCGATATACTATGCTTTCACAACTTGACTTCAAAATATTTGGTTTGGAGACCATCAAAGATCAATATGTGCATGATGCTGATTTTAAAGATGTAATGCAGAATTGTAAAGAAGGAAGAACATGGAACAAGTTCGTTATTAATGATGGTTTTGTGTTCGTGCTAACAAGCTATGCATTCCTGCTAGCTCTGTTAGTCTTTGTTGTTGCAGGAGGCGCATGGAGGAGGCTTAATGGGACACTTTGGCGTCAAAAAGACGAAGGATATACTTGCTACACATTTCTTTTGGCCAAAGATGAGGCGGGATGTTGAGCGTTTTGTTGCTCATTGCACTACCGTCAAAAAGCTAAGTCACGACTCAATCCTCATGGTTTATATATGCCTTTGCTGTGCCTAGTATTCCTTGGGAGGATATATCTATGGACTTTGTTTTAGGTTTACCTCGAACAAAGAAGGGAGGGATAGCATATTTGTTGTCGTGGATAGATTCTCGAAAATGGCACACTTTATACCATGTCATAAAAGCGATGATCTTTGTTAATGTTGCTGATTTGTTCCTTCGTGAAATTATTCGCTTGCATGGTGTGCCAAATACTATTTGTTTCAGATCGTGATACTAAATTTCTTAGCCACTTTTGGAGATGTTTATGGGCTAAGTTGGGGACTAAACTGCTTTTTAGTACTACTTGTCACCCCCAAACTGATGGACAAACTGAAGTAGTCAATAGAACATTGTCTACTATGCTTAGGGCTGTTTTGAAGAATAATAAGAAAATGTGGGAAGAATGCTTGCCTCATATTGAATTTGCTTATAATCGTTCATTGCATTCTACTACTAAGATGTGCCCTTTTGAAATTGTGTATGGCTTCCTACCTCGTGCACCTATTGATTTGTTGCCTCTTCCATCTTGAGCAGGTTAATTTTGATGCTAAAGAACGTGCTGAATTGATTTTAAAAATGCATGAGTTAACTAAGGAAAACATTGAGCGTATGAATGCTAAATATAAGCGTCTTTGGAGATAAGGGTAGAAAACATGTTGTCTTTGCACCTGGAGATCTTCTTTGGTTACATTTGCGTAAGGATAGGTTTCCTAATTTGCGCAAATCAAAGCTAATGCCACGCGTCTTGATGGTCCATTTAAGGTGTTAGATAAAATATATGATAATGCATATAAACTTGAGCTGCCTGCAGATTTTGGGGTTAGTCCAACTTTTAACATTGCAGATTTGAAGCCTTATTTGGGTGAGGAAGATGAGCTTCCGTCGAGGGCGACTTCATTTCAAGAAGGGGAGGATGATGAGGACATCAATACCATTGTTACACCCACAGCCCGTCTTGCTACATATCTTGGACCAATTACTAGAGCTCGCACACGCCAATTAAATTATCAGGTACTTTCGTTTCTTGGTAATGATTCTAATGTTCATGAGAATATGATGCTGCCTAAATTGGATACATTTGTTTTGCTTACAAATGAAGGCCCTAGCTTGGAGAAGGATGGACATTGGAACAAGAACAAGCATGGAGATGTTGGCATGCGAAGGAGAACAAGAACGGAGTTACAAGTGATGATTTCAGGACTTTGAAGCCACCATAATGGGTGCATGAAGCCTTGGACGAAATATACAAGATGCTACTTCATAAATGTCGTCCCGAGGCTATTCTAGGTGCTGCGTCACCTTATTAGTGGGCCAGGCCCTTGTAATTTCGAAATACACAAGTATAGGCTATTTTTAGAGTCCGTATGTGTGGGGAAACAAGAGATAGGGTTGATTTGGACCCCTCCACCAAGGGCCACGAAATTCCCCCTCTTCCTCCATATATACAGCCCTTAGGGCACCGTTTAGACCTTGGGTTTTGTTTAGATTAAAAGTTCGCCATAGCTGCAACTTCGCGTGCCGTTTGTGTTCAACGACCGGACAAAGGCGTCACAGAACCCCACCTTGATCAATAAAGCTTTCATCTTATATTCGCAATATTCAGATTGCAATCTCAGTTTCTTGCTTGTTCTTCGTTTGCTCGCGAGAAGCAGGCCCTCGTGGTCGAGTTGACCGTGCTCGGCGTGGTCAATAACCCTCGGAAGTTGGTTTAGCGATTGCTAAGGCGCGACGTCTCGCACATTCGTAGTCGGATCGTCAAGGTCGACTCCCACAGAAACGATAGCCACCATCTCATCGAAACATCGGGACACCTTTGCCTCTATCATGTCAGCATCTTCAGCAGCCATGTATTGCGTCTCATGATCAGAATCCTCTCCACCGTGTTCTTCATGCGTAATAAGAGCCAAAGTCTCTTCATCATAGTCACTAGCGAACTCATACCCACCATCCTCAGTAGCAATCATCACACGCTGAGATTGGCATTCTCTGTAAAGTGTCCTCTTCCCTTACTGACGACAAATAATATCACTTGTGTGTCTGTTGACGCCATGGAAGAAGAAGAGCTCTGTGTAGGCCCGGCGGTGTGCTCTTGGCGAGATAGTGGTGGTTGTGCACGCTTTCTTGTATCACGGTTGGAGGTGGCAGCCGGCGGAGGTGCCGGTGTAGTAGAACGTGTGGAAGTAGATGATGCACGTGGTGTCCATGATGAAGGTCGACCTGCGAGAAAAGTTAGTCCGCGCCAGCGCTGTCGATCCTGCACTTCACGTTCAGCTTTACAAGCAAGATGGAATAATCGAGTGATATTAGTATAATCCTTGTAGTCTAGAATGGTGCGAATATCTCTATTTAATCCACCCGAAAGCGTGCAAGCATAGCTTCATTCTCCTCAACAATACCACATCTAATCAAGCCAGTTTGTAATTCACGATAATATTCTTCTACCGAATTTTTTCCTTGTCTTAAGCGCTGCAATTTTTGAAGTAATTCACGTTGATAATATGGTGGAACCCAACGATGCATAGCAGTTTTCAAAAGCAGTCCAAGTAAATTTGGAACAGGATATAATCTACAATGTTCAGACCACCAAACACATGCAAAGCTAGTGAAAGCACAAACAGCAGCGGGAACACGTCTCTCCTCAGGATATTGTAAACATATAAATCGTTGTTCAGTTTCTAACTCCCAAGTAAGATATAGATCAGGAACATATCTACCCTCAAATGGTGGAATATTCAACTTCAGTTTAGGGAGATGGTCATGATCTCGTACTGAGGGGAGCCCTAACATTGCCATTATTTGCATGTGGACGACCGGGTGGTTGTGGTCTTTGGTGGTTGCACTTGCACGTAGTTCTGAAGTTGATCAACCTCATCCTCGTACTCTCTCACATAATCATCCTCCCCACATCGGCCAGGGAGCCACGAAGTATCAACAGCGGCACCAGCAGCTTGGCGGTGAAGAGGGACACGGCTCGCTTCGGCGGAGGGCTGCCAGCGATGTGGAGGTAGTCGTTGTTGTTGTTGTAGAGGTGCATTAGGTGCAGCCGGTGGTGGTGGTGGTAGGCAGCGAGCAATTCATTAAACTTGTTATCGAGCTTTGTTTGAACGCCTTCTCAATGCCATCTATCTTCTCCATGGCCTCTTCAAATCTATTTAGAACATCTTCCACCTGCCCACTCATCATTTGTTGAAACTTATCATGTAGCGCTTTGTTTGTCATGTTCTCCCTGTCAGTCTCGTCGGCTTGTGATCCTGCCATGGTTAGCAGCAATAGAAACACACAAGAATATGATTCGACAGACTACTAGGAAGTGGTGGTGGTGGTGTGGTGAACAGTCACAAATCCGTTAAGCAAATCTCAAATTCTTACGGTTCTTACCCAATGAGCGGTGATCGGCAAACCGATGTAGTCAAAACTCTCAAAGCTTGGATAGAGCGATTACCGGGGAGAGTCAAGCATACGATGTAGATGTATGTGGAGCTGGGAAGGCTTATAATATGGTGGCAACAAGGGTGACCAATAATCAAATCAGAGATGCAAAGTTGAATAAGCGCTCAGCAGCCAGTCTTTGTCTGGTCCTAGGCTAGACCGTGCTAGAGACGCGAGCCTAGAACACGAACAAAATCACGGCGCTGCACGTAAACAAGGGAAAAGCACACTCTGAAAAAAAAATCGCTCTTTTTTTTGCGCTGCTTTCTTTTTTTTTGCACTGCTCTTTTTTTTGCGAAAAATCACTATAATGGCGAGTGTCTCAAAACTCTTCCCAGGTCAAACTGACAGGATGGGCACGAAATTTTTTCGACCAATTTTTTTTTTTATTTGGACCCAAAAAGCTGAAGCAGGTCAAAAAACTTTCTATAATGGCGATTGTCTCAATACGCTTAGAAACACCTAAAAATAGGATAGCCAGAAAATTTTTCGACAAGTGCGTTTCGGAAAATTTTGGGCCTAAACGGAGGGTGGTTTAGGACTCTTTTTTTCGAAACCTACTCGGCTAGGAAACACGAATCGGAAACTAGATGGATCTCGAAAACAAACCTAATATGAGAAGAACTTCGGATTGGTGGTGGATATATGGTTGTGGTATATGGCAGCGGTGGTGGTAAATGGCAGCGGTGCTGGAATATGGCTACGGATTGGTGGTGGATAAGAAGGGTGGTAGATGGCAAGGCGATGATGATGGTGCGGCGGCGTGACAACTTATGACCAGAACTCGAAACTCTAAAAGACTAGACTCTAAGACCAGCAACTTGACATGACGATGCAACCGGAAATTCAACAAAGCAAAAACCCCAAAAAGATTATGCGAAGGCTCAGATTGGTTCGGATATGATGAACTAACCCTATCCAGATTGCAATCTTAGTTTCTTGCTTGTTCTTCGTTTGCTCGCAGGAAACAGGCCCTCGTGGTCAGGTTGATCGTGCTCCAGTGTGGTCAATAACCCTCGGAAGTTGGTTTAGCGATTGCTAAAGCGCTGACGTCTCGCCGCGTCACGTGGTCGGATCGTCAAGGTCGACTCCCACGAAGCGATAGCCACCATCTCATCGAAACATCGGGACACCTTTGCCTCTATCACTTGTCGATGCACACGTGCTTGGTAGAGCCTTTCTTGGACTTCCTCGCGGGCTCTTCTTGATATTCACGAGCTTGGTGTCCTCGGTCGGCAGCGGCTCTACTTGAGTCGCGAAGTGCGTTGTGCCTCAAGTGCTTGAGCTTCCCGTAGTTGTTGTTCTCGATGTTGCGCTTGGCGTCTTGTGCATCTTGATGTTGTCGCTCGCTCTTCTTGTTCTTGTTGTTGTTGGCGTTGCCGTGCTTGTGCTTGCATAAATGCAACTTGGTTTTGACGATGTCGATGCTCTTGAGAGTCGGCGTCGTGTAGAGGATGCGGTTTGCTTGACGGTCTTGACGTGCGGCCTGACGAAGAGTGTTCAAGTAGGTGTACTTGAGTCGTACAAGGTATCGTCGGAGTGTCGACTCGAGTGGCTCCGTCTTGAGGATGAAGAAGTGGAATGATGCCGGTTCCTCATCAAGGCGCGGATCTCGTCCATTCTTGCATCATTCTCTTGCTTGTGAGCGTCGAACTTGTTGTCAAAGTAGTCTCTTGTACGTTGCTCGGAGAGTCGCAAGTCGGTGGCGAGGTTGTCGATCACGGTCGCTCATTGCTTGTTGCTCTTGGTGCAACGCTTCGTTGTGCACCAAAGAGGTGGCTCTTGGTGACGATATGATGACATGTCGTCGTCTTGCTCGAGGAAGAGTGGGTTGGTAGAAGTACTTGGCCTATCCATCATTCCAAGCAAAAATGTGAGTGGTAGAAGGAGAAGAACTTATACCAATGTACCTTTGACCGATGTTGATGATGAATTAAGTTCACTCAAATGCGGACAATGAAATAGCACTATTGGTACCAATCCTTGTCGGTTCTCACACCTACACAAATAAAAGCTTATGGTGGAGCTTGGTGAGGATGGTGGCACAAAATTTGATGCAATTGTAAGTGGCGTCAATAATGTTGGAAAAGGAACACAAATTTGCAAATGCAACAAGTAGACCAAGCAAATAATGGTACACGGAAACACACGCATAAATAGATAAGTGGGATTGTGCAAACCAAAAGTGAGCCAAAATGTGGAATCCACGAAAATGCTCTTGTTGCACAATACTAGAGAGCAGCTTAGCACGATTGCACAATCGTGGATCTGAAACTTGTGCACAACCTACTAGGCAAAAATGCAATTATCTCTATCCCACGTATGCTATATGTATGGTATTTCGGTGCTATGATCCAAGATGATCCAATATGACAATCTTAATGTAATATGATGCTACGGTTCTTGCTCATAAGCTCTTTGCTTATCTTTCCTCTATGCTTAAAAGCTTGGGTGGCTCTTTCACTTTTGAGCTCTTTTCTCATTCAAAATTTCACGAACCAAGATAGCAATTGTGTATGCTATGACAACTTTGTGACACACAAATGGATCCCAAGATATGCACCACGGTGGTATGGTATGTATGCTATGGAATATGATCACTAATTTGCACAAGTCACGTTCTTAGGCAATACTCAATGGCTAGTCTCGATGGGTAAGCTACATAAAGTAAGGCCATGTGGGTATCAATGCAATTGCAATGTATGACAAAGATGTCGATGATGTTACCGTCCTTGGCGATGATGTGACCCTTGCGAAGATGAGTCGAGGTGATGATGAAGTCGAACCGTACCTAGATAGCCGAAACACAAAAGGACACGGGAAGCACAACTCAAAATGTGGCAAAATCGTCATAGGATGTATTGGGGAGGATGGTGGTGTATGTGGTTTTGGAAGATGTGGTGGAAGGTGGGGTGGTGGTGGTGGTTAAACTGAAGAATTTCAGTTTAAATCGGGGATTTCACGGACGTCCGATACTTTCGGTCGTCCGGCCGTTCTGAGGGCTCGAGCGTCCGTAAAAGCGTCGATCGTCCGGGGTCGGGGTCAACGTGAGTTGGGCACAGGCGATTTTGAGGTGGAAGAAGATGGTGAGGTCAAAATTGAGCGGATTGATGGATGGAAAAGGGTGGGGAGGGTAGGAAAAGCTAGATCCACACGTAGCAACTCAAATCCATGGACCAAAACCAACAAAATCTCAACTCACCAACAAATTACAAAAATTTTGGGGCTATTTTTGGTGGGGAATTTTCGGATTTAGGACAAAAACAACAAAATCAAGCTAGAAAAGCAGCGGGTAGGGGCTCCAAAAAGCGTGATCAACGTGGCTCATGATACCAAGATGATGTGAGGCGGAACCCTATGTTGACGATCTTTCACGTTTGGAGGGATCCTCTGAGGAGAACACGACGAACAAGCGGAAGAACACGGGGAAAAACACACAAGAGGAACACTAAACCGACAAGTCTCGATCACACAAGGGCTAGATCACCGAACACATAAGGTAGCACAAGATCCAAAATCAACAAAGGAAAGATACACGAGTAGCCGTTCTTCTCCGTGAGGAGGTCTTGATGGGGGTCCACCCTAGAAGGGGGTCTTGAATCCTCTTGGAAGGATCTTCTCCGAGGAGGCAAGATCTCCGTGGAGAAGGTAGCCAAGTGGATGAGCAAAGCTCTCACACAAATATGAGCTAATCCTCTGCTAACCCTAACTAGGAGGAGGAGGTCTATTTATAGTCTTAGTGCAAATGGGGGCGAAGTGAACGGGTACAAGGGCTCCAGCCATGGTGTGATCACCACAGTGTCAGACGTCCGGAAGTCGTCGGACGTCCGGGGCTTCGGGCCGGTCCGGACGTCCGGAGGCTATCGGACTTCCGTAAATCCGGCTCGGGTGCTGGTCGGTCGGTCGTCCGGTGGCTTCAGTCTTCCGTAGATTTGGCTCGAATCGATATCGCGGTCGTCCAGAAGAGGCCGGTCGTCGGGGCTTCGGGAAGGCCGGGCGTCCGTGAATCGTCGGACGTCCGTAGATCCGTTCGGTTGCATCGGTCGAGCGTCCGGAGGCTTCGGTCGTCGTGAGTTTCCATTCGGTGCCAATGCCGGACGTCCGGGGCGTCGGTCGTCCGTCTTTGGGAGTCGTCGGACGTCCGGACTTGGTCGGACGTCCGATGCTCAGAACCAGCAGCTTTTTCCTCTTCTTCTTCAACATGCTTGGGGTCATCGTCGTCTTGGCTCTTGCAAGTAGTTGTTCCTTGGCTCATCTCCATGTACCTGATTACACATAGAGTTTCCGAATGAGGTAGTAGCCATGTCTCATAAGTAGGAAGAGGGAGTTCGGAGAGGAGCGAGTTCACCTTATCTTCGATAGCCTTAGCTCGGGCTCGAGTCATGGGTCCACGTGGTGTTGAGGAAGATGTAGGTGCGTCCATGGGGATGAGTGAGGGATGCTCCGCATCAAGGGGTCTTGAATCCATGGTGGATCTTCTCCAAAGAGGCCGCGGTCTCTCACGAGGAGGAGATCCGATATGGATAATGGCTTTATCACAAATGAGCTAAATCAACGCTAACCCTAACTAGGAGGAGGTGGAGGAGTATATATAGTCTAGGCGAATGAAAGGGTAAGTGGCTTCGGCCCAACACACGGGCGGGCGCACAGGCGTCGGACGTCCGACAGGTACCGGACGTCCGGTGGCTCGCGAGGGTCCGGTCGTCCGGTGCATGTCGGACGTCCGGCGTTTTGGCTCTGGACAGGTGGTGTCGGACGTCCGGTCGGCGTCGGTCGTCCGGGCGCTGGAGAGTGTCGGACGTCCGGTGTCTGGCGGTCGTCCGGGCGCTGGGAGTCGTCGGATGTCCGGTGGCTCCGGTCGTCCGTAGATTCGGCTCGGGTCCTCAGGGGCCGGACGTCCGGGCTGGGTCGGTCGTCTGATGGCTGTAACTTCATCGACTTCTTCTCTTGGTCCTTGTACTTGGCGTCCTCGCTAGCTGTTCCGTTGGATGTGGTGGCCGTGGCTTTCCTCCAAGTACACGATCATGCATAGAACACACGTTGGAGGTAATAGCCATGTCTCACATGTAGGAAGTGAAGGTTAGGAAAGGAGCGAGTTCACCTTGTGTCCAATGGCGTATAGTTGAGGTCTCGTCATAAGTCCTCTTGGGGTTTGGAGAGTAGTCGGAGTGTACATGGGGATGAACGTGGGATGCTCCGCATCAACTCTCCCCCCCCTTGGGAAAGATCCGACCTCGGATCATGATCCTCATCACCATGGAAACGGTTGTCGTAGACGGACTTGTAGTTGGACGAAGTTGAAGACATGGCGCAATCCAAGTAGTCCAAGGTGTCGTCGGAGTGATAGACATGCAAAAAGAGCAAACACAAGTAACACTCAGAAATACAATGGTTAGCGCACACAAAGTGTCCATCATGTAAAAATGAGTCCGTGCGGCAAGATTGGTCGTGACAAAACGCATGAAGTTTATCTAGATGATCTAGAATGAGATGCAAAGCATTCATGGGAGGAAATGCAATCATTGTGCACACAAATGTGTTGTAAATATGATCAATGCAACCAAGGTGCAAAATGATGTCATAGTGAGACGGTTTATCAATAGCATGAATATGGCAGTGGATGCTCAATATGATTATGTTATCATGCAATTGATGGTAGGCAATATGATCACGATGTATGAATATGCCATCAAGAAAGATCACAACAAATTTGCTTAGAAAATGCACAAGCTCATATATCATGGATGACATGGGAATAGGTGCAACAAGACAATCATAATGTGTGTCAATCCATAAATATGGTGCAAATTTGTCATGGGTGGTGTTGTACCATAGCTCGATGTCGTGGCACTCCTCAACTTGAAGGTCCATAGTGATGCGGAGCATCCCACGATCATCCCCATGGATCTACAACCGTCTCATCAAGAGCCAAGAGGACCCATGACACGAGCTAGAGCTAGAGCTCTCGACAACGAGGTGACTTCCTTCCTTAGTGATATCACATATGATCCACTCGAGACATGGCTACTACCTAAGTCCGATATGCTATGCATCATTAGGTGTCAAGAGGAGCCTTCCGAAGATGCACGTGAAGACGGACGAGCCGCCAAGTCCACGGATGAAGAGGACCACGGAAGCGGGCAAGTTCACCCCCAGGCCCCGGACATCCGGCCAAGGTCCCGGACATCCGGCCCCCGCGCCCCGGACATCCGGCCCCCGCGCCCCGGACATCCGGCCCCAGCCCGGATATCCGGCCAGAAGCCCGAAAATCCGGCGCCACACACCCGATTCGGCAGAAGTGGCCGCTCCAGCCCGGACATCCGGCATGCTAACCCGGACATCCGGGACCTCGTCAAGGCCCGGACATCCGGCCCGACGCCCGGACATCCGGCCTCCCCTGCCTGCGTGCAGTGCATCCGGGCCGAGACCCATGTACCCCTTCGCCCTCTAGACTATATATACTCCATCCCCTTCCTCTTTCTAGGGTTAGCATTGGATTAGCTCATATTTTGTGTGAGAGCCTTTGCTCATCCACTTGGCTACTTCTCCTCGGAGCTCAGGACCTCTACGAAGAAGATCCCCCAAGCGGATTCAAGACCCCCTTCTAGGGTGGACCCCATCAAGGCCTCCTCGCGGAGAAGAACGGCTACCGTTTGTATCTTTCCTTTATTGATTTTGAATCTTGTGCCACCTTATGTGATCGGTGATCTAGCACTTGTGTGATTGATCTCTTGTTGGTTAAGTGATTTCTCTCGTTTTCCCCGTGTTTCCCTCTTGTTCTTCCGCGTGTTCTTCGTGATTCCCCGTAGGATCCGCTCCAACGTGAAAGATCATCCACGTAGGGTTCCGCCCTACATCATCTTGGTATGATGAGCCACGTTGATCACGTTTTTGGAGCCCCTACCCCTCTTTTTCTAGCTTGATTTTGTTGATTTCGTCCTAAATTCGAAAATCGCCACCAAAAATAGCCCCAAATTTTTTTTGTGATTTGTTGGTGTGATGAAGTTTTGTTGGATTTGATCCGCGGATTTCTTGTGTTGCAGGTAGATCTAACATTTCCCCACCTTGTCCACAATTTCCATCCACAAAATCGCCCGAATTTTGCCCCGGATTTGACCTCTCCACGCGGTGTTCATCAAGTTAGTCCACGGATCCAGAGCCCGGACATCCGGCCCGACCAGCCTGGACATCCGGCGCCCCGGACATCCGGCTTCCTGCCCGGACATCCGGCCCCTGGCAGCAGTAATTCCCATCCACCACCCCGTTTACCGCCTAACTCTCGCCAAATTTTGTCCCGGTGCCCACATACACTTCCTCATACCTCCACCACTTCCGCATAATACCACCATAGCCTTTCCCACTACCAACTTCGACATTGTTGCCAAATTTTGCTTTGAGAATTTGAGTTGGGGGTTCCGTATCCTTTTGTGTTTCGGCTATCTAGGTACGGGTCATCATCAACATCACCACCGCTCATCTTCGCCAAAAGATTGGGCATTGGGTTCATCTTGTTATTGACCATCCCTTTTCAACACATATCTTTTAGTATACGTCTTTTTTAGTTGCTTAAAGATTTCAGATCGTCGACATCTTTTTCATTACTTGCAATTGCATTGATAACCATCATAGCCAATCTTTTGCGTTGCTTACCCATCGAGACTAGCAATTGAGTATTGCCGGCAACGTGACTTGTGCACATTAGTGATCATACTCCATAGCATACATACAATACCAAAGTGGTGCATATCTTGGCATCAACTTGTGTGTCACAAAGTTGTTGATGAGGACATCAATACCATTGTTACACCCACAGCCCCTGCTGCTATACATACTGGACCAATTACTAGAGCTCGCGCACGCCAATTGAATTATCAGGTACTTTCGTTTCTTGGTAACGATTCCAATGTTCATGAGAATATGATGCTGCCTAAATTGGATACATTTGTTTTGCTTACAAATGAAGGGCCTACCATGGACAAGAAAGATGAACCTTGGAGCAAGTTCAAGCATGGAGATGTTGGCATGCTAAGGGAAACAAGAACGGAGTTACAAGTGATGATTCCAGGACTTTGAAGCCACCCTAATGAGAGCATGAGGCCTTGGACGAAATATACAAGATGCCACTTCATAATATTCGTCCATAGGCTATTCTAGGTGCTGCGTCACCTTATTATTGGGCCAGGCCCATGTAATTTCGAAATACTTAAGTGTAGGCTGTTTTAGAGTCCGTATGTGTGGGGAAACAAGAGTTAGGGTTGGTTTCGGACCCCTCCCTCAAGGGCCACGAAATTCCCTCCTCTTTCTCCATATATACAGCCCTTAGGGCGTCGTTTAAACTTTGGGTTTTGTTTAGATCAAAAGTTCGCCATAGCTGCAACTTCGCGTACTTCGTTTGTGTTCAACAACCAGACCAAGGCGTCTCAGAACCCCACCTTCATTAATAAAGCTTTCCTCTTATATTCGCAATATCCAGATTGCAATCTTAGTTTCTTGCTTGTTCTTCGTTTGCTCGCAGGAAACAGGCCCTCGTGGTCGGTTGATCGTGCTCGGCGTGGTCAATAACCCTCGGAAGTTGGTTTAGCGATTGCTAAGGCGCGACGTCTCGTACGTACGTAGTCGGATCATCAAGGTCGACTCCCACAGAAACGATAGCCACCATCTCATCGAAACATCGGGACACCTTTGCCTCTATCAGTTGTCATCGCATACACAATTGCTATCTTGGTTCGTGAAGTTTTGCATGAGAAAAGAGCTCAAAAGAGAAAGAGCCAATCAAACTTTTAAGCAAAAAGAGAAAGATAAGCAAAGAGCTTATGAGCAAGAACCATAGCATCATACAACATTAAGATTGTCATACTTGATCATCTTGGATCAACACATCGAAACACCATACATATAGCATACTCGGAATAGAAGTCGTTGCATTTTTTCTTAGTAGGTTGTGCACAAGCTCGTATCCGCCTATTGTGCAATCGTGCTAGCGTCTCTCTAGTGTTGTGCAACAAGAGCATCTTGGTGAATTCCACATTTTGGCTCATCCTTGGTTGCATAACCCCATATTATCTATTTGCGTGTGTGTTTCAGTGTACCATATCTTGCTATTGGTCTACTTGTTGCATTTGCAAATTTGTGAATCATTTCCAACATTATTGAGTCTCAATTACAATTGCATCAAATTTTGTGCCACTATCCTAACCGAGCTCCACCATAAGCTTTTATTTGTGTAGGTGCGAGAACCGACAAGAATTGGTACCAATAGTGCTATTTCATTGTCCGCATTTGAGTAAACTTGATTCATCATCAACATCGGTCAAAGGTACATTGGTATAAGTTCTCCTTCTACCACTCACATTTTGCTTGGAATGATGGATAGGCCAAGTACTTCTACCAACCCACTCTTCATCGAGCAAGACGACGACATGTCATCATACGTCACCAAGAGCCACCTCTTTGGTGCACAACGAGCGTTGCACCAAGAACAACAAGCAATGAGCGACCGCATCGACAACCTCGCCACTGACTTGCGACTCTCCGAGCAACGTACAAGGGACTACTTCGACAACAAGTTCGACGCTCACAAGCAAGAGAATGATGCAAGAATGGACGAGATCCGCGCCTTGATGAGAAGCCGGCATCATTCTACTTCTTCATCATCAAGACGGAGACGCTCAAGTCGACACTCCGACGACACCTTCTACGACTCAAGTACACCTACTTCGAACACTCTTCGTCGTGCCACACGTCAAGACCGTCATGCATCTCGCAACCCGCTACATGACAAGCAATCACAAGAGCAAGTTGATGATCAAGTTCCTCGTCCTCAATCAAACCAAGACGCTTTTGCTCAAGCTCAAGAACGACAACGTCTTCGTCGCCAACAAGAGGAAGAACGGCGCGTGTCTACACCAAGGCGAACAAGGCGCCAAGGCTCAACGTCTTCAACAACAACAACGTGAAGAGCAAGCTCTTGAGGCGCAACGTGCCCTTCAAGAATCAAGTAGAGCCTTCGCCAACCGCAATCACGAGCAGGCGCAATCAAGAGGAAGCCCTTCGAGAAGAAATCCAAGAGAGGAACTACCAACCTCATGGACAACGTCAAGTTCCTCAAGCTCCTCCACAAGCTCGTCAAGCTCCACCTCAACCTCAAGTTCAACAAGAGCTAGTTGATCATGGTCTTCCTCCACGCCAAGAGCAAAACATGAAGACGAATGCAATCCACGTCAAGGGCATCATCATCAACATCGCCAACAACACAATGAAGAGCAACACTACGGCAAGCTAAAATTCACCATGCCCAAGTTCAATGGAAGCAATGACCCCAAAGACTACCTCTCATGGGCATTGAAGGTTGACAAAATCTTCGGTTGCACAACTACGGTGAAGCGAAGAAAATCGCTATGGCATCACTTGAGTTCCAAGACTATGTGCTCATATGGTGGGAACAAATCATTGAGCTGACGACAAGCAAGAGGTGAACCTCCAATCACCACTTGGGCTCAAATGAAGGATGTCATGCGAGCACGTTTTGTGCCAACCTACTACAACCGCGACCTCTTCAAGAAACTCCAACTTCTCAAGCAAGGAACAAAGAGTGTTGAAGAATACTACAAGGAAATGGAGATAGCCATGATTCGAGCCAATGTCAAGGAAGATGATGAGCAAACTATGGCACGTTTCTTGAATGGACTAAATCATCCCATCAAGAAGATCGCCGACTTCCAACCATACTCAACCCTCATTGAGCTCGTGCATCAAGCTACAAAGGCGGAATGTCAAGTGCAAGACCTACGGCTTCTCCAACAACCAAGCTTCAACACCTCCTCCAACATCTACAAACAACGATGAGAAGCCGAGTCACAAGAGAAAGTCGACGAGTTCAAGTCGTCCTCCTCCTACTACAAGCAACCTCAAGCGCGTTCTTCATCGTCTATTCCGACCGATGAGACCATCAAAACAAGCTCCTTCAAGTGTTTCACTTGCGGCGGCCGAGGCCACAAGTCCTCTGAATGCACCAACAAGCGCACCATGATCCTCAACGGCGATTTACACCTATGACTCAATGAGTGATGAGGAGATGGAAGCCCTTGAGCAAGTGGCCATGTACCCGACAAGTGAGCGAAAATGAAGATGATCAAGTCTTTTGCGATGAGGATTCGAGCCCGCTCTCGTTGTCTCCAAGGTCTTGACCCTTCAACATCAACAAGAAGGCGACCAAAGATGCCACATCTTCCACACAAAGGCGGCATCAACGGAAGGTCCGTCAAGGTCATCATCGATGGAGGTAGTTGCCACAACTTGGCAAGTGAAGAACTATGTTCCAAACTTCAATTGGTCAAGAGGAAGCACCCGCACCCATACAAGGTTCAATGGCTAAGTGACTCCGGCACTATACGAGTCGAGCATACGGTCCAAGTCTCCTTCAAAATTGGTGCTTATGAAGACACGTTAGAGTGTGATGTGGTCCCAATGACCGTTTGCCACCTACTTCTAGGTCGACCATGGCAATTCGACAGTGGTGTCATCCACAATGGGCGCACCAATCACTATAGCTTCAAGATGAAAGGGAAGGAATATGTGCTACGACCTATGTCTCCTTATCAAATGATATCGACAAGCAAGCCACCCATCATAGAGACAAGAGTGAGAAAGTGATCCAACCATAAGTGAGTGAGAGCCACAAGCCAAACTTGAGCGCCTCTTCGTCCAGAGAGAAAAACCTCATCCTATTTGCCACCAAAAGTGAGATGAGAGAAGTGTGTGAGAACCCATCGAGTGTGATGCACTTTGTCCTTGTGTGCAAGGATGGAGAACCAAAAACTAACACCATTCACGAGCTACCTTTGGTGTTTCAATCTCTTTTGTAGGAATTCCAAGATATTTTCCCTGATGAGCTACCTCCGGGTCTACCTCCTCTTCGAGGCATTGAGCATCGAATCGACCTCATCCCCGGAGCGCCTCTATCAAACAAAGCTCCATACCGAGTCAATCCCGAAGAAACCAAGGAGATTCAACGGCAAGTACAACAACTAATCGACAACGGTCATGTACGTGAAAGCTTAAGCCCTTGTGCCGTTCCGTTATACTTGTGCCTAAGCCCGATGGAAGTTTTAAACGTGTTCCGATTATAGACCTATAAATGCTATCACCGTCCGCTATAGGCATCCCATTCCTCGCTTAGATGATATGCTTGATGAACTTAGTGGAGCCAACTTTTCTCAAAAATTGACCTTAAAAGTGGCTATTATCAAATCCGCATACAAGAGGGTGATGAATGGAAAACTACTTTCAAAACCAAATTTGGTTTATATGAGTGGTTAGTGATGCCTATGGGTCTTTGAGGCTCCCGGTACTTTTGTGCGTCTTATGCATCATGTGCTTCGTCCTTACATTGGAGTCTTTGTTGTGGTTTACTTTGATGATATTCTTGTGTTTAGCAAAACAATGAAAGAGCACATCAATCATGTAAAATCTGTGTTCCAAACTCTTCGCAAGGAAAGCCTTTATGCAAACTTGAAAAAATGCACTTTTGGCATTGACAAAGTGGTTTTCTTGGGTTTTGTAGTATCCTCAAAGGGTGTCCATGTTGATGAATCTAAAATTGAAGCAATTAAAACTTGGCCCAACCCACCAATTTGCAACAAGTGCGAAGTTTTCTTGGTCTTGCGGGTTTTTATCGTCGCTTTGTGAAAGATTTTAGCACAATTGCCGCTCCTTTGCATGCCTTGAGTAAGAAGAATACTCCCTTTGTTTGGGGAACTTTGCAATCAACCGCTTTTGATGAGCTCAAGTCTTTGCTTACTCATGCTCCGATTCTTGCTTTGCCCAATTTTGAAAAAACTTTTGAGGTTCATTGTGATGCAAGTGGTACCGGAATTGGCGGAGTTTTGATGCAAGAAAAACGAGCCATTGCTTATTTTAGTGAAAAACTCTCCGGTGCTCAACTTAATTATCCCATCTATGACAAAGAATTGTATGCTTTAGTGCGTGTGCTACATGTTTGGGAACATTACCTTAGACCTCATGAGTTTGTCATCCATACAGATCATGAAACGCTTAAATACCTCAAAGGTCAAACTAAATTGAACAAACGCCATGCAAAATGGAGTGAATTTATTGAATCTTTTCCTTATGTGATCAAGTACATTAAGGGTAAAGAAAATGTAGTTGCCGACGCGCTTTCACGCATATGCATGCTTGTCACTCAACTTGAGTTGAATGTTATTGGTTTTGAGCATATAAAAGACTTGTATGAGCATGATCCATCGTTTGCTTCTCCTTATGCTAAGTGTTTGACGCATACTTCTTGGGAACAATATTACATCAAGGATGGTTATCTTATGAGAGCTAACAAACTATGCATTCCCGAGTCTTCTCTTCGTTTGCTCCTTTTGCAAGAGGCTCATGGAGGCGGACTCATGGGACACTTTGGACGTGACAAGACATTCTCCACGCTCTCCAACAACTACTTTTGGCCCAAGATGTTCCGCGAGGTCTCACGCTTCACCACCCGATGCTATACATGCCGCAAAGCTAAGTCTAAAGCTCAATCTCATGGTCTTTACATGCCTCTTCCTATTCCTTATCAACCATGGGAAGACATTAGTATGGATTTTGTACTTGGTTTGCCTAGGACTCAAAATGGCAAGGATTCCGTGTTTGTTGTTGTGGATAGATTTTCTAAGATGGCACATTTCATTCCTTGCAACAAGATAGACGATGCTTCACATGTTGCAAATCTCTTTTGTAGGGAAATCTTGCGACTCCATGGCATACCAAAGACAATCGTCTCTGTAACATCCCAAAATTTTGAATTTTGGAATGTTAATTATTTAAATAGGAGTAATTAAAAACATGCTTGTGTTGTTTGGTCCTATATAAAATTTTCTATGTTTTAAAACTTTTGGAGTTGTTAAAACTCAAAATTATTTTATAGTTGTATTATAATGCTCTTTATATGCTTGTATTGCATAATTGTTTTGTCTTTTAGTTCATTTGGGTTGTAAAAAATGTTCACTATTTTCTAATATAGATATAATATTTTCTTGTGTGTTTACATTATTTTATATTTCCAGTTTAGTTTTTGTTTTGAGCTTTATTTATCTCTGTAGCTAGGTTTATAAAAAAACGGTTACCTTCTTGTGAGCAGACTGCCTGCAGTGGCCCAGCAAGGGGCTTCGCTTGCATGTATGATCCAGCAAGCAGGCCCATTCTTTCCCCATACGGCCATGACCCACTCTGCAGCCTTACTTTTTTCTCTTGTCTTCCTGTTCGGTGACTCTAGTAGCCCTTTGTCATCTTTCTCGCTGGTTCGTGGTTCATCAAGGACACCTATAGCTCCCGCACCAAATCGTGGTCGGATCGATCGATTCGATCGATGCATTACTCCTCCGCACACCAAGACGCTTATATATATTCACCACTTTCCCTCGCCCGATTTTTGGCAAATTTGAGCTCTCCGTGCCCTAGAACTTCGCCATTGGATCTCATGGGAGTTCATGGTAGAAGCTCCTTCATTGGTCGTTTCCGTCCATGCAGAAGGTTCAGCGCCTTACCCTCGGTTGTCTTCACCATGACCTCCTCTCTCTCCCTCACCTATTAGTTCTCATGAGGAATCACCCACCCGAGTGCTTGAGCTCGCCCCAACGAACACCCCACCGCCCGAGCTCCAGCCACCCTCTGCCAGTCATTCCACTTACGCCAAGCCTTGGCCCGAGGGCGTCGTCGAGACATGAAGAGATCCACGACCCATACGCTACCCGCCGGAGTCTGGAGACCACCGGAGCAGGCGCCACCATCGCCGTCGGAGCCGCCCCGCGCCGTTCTTGCTCAAGTCCGGCGGCCATCCTCTATTCTTCTCCGATGAGCAAACGACAGCCGCCCGATCTTCTGTAAACGGCCAAGATTAGATCTATGTTTATTTTTATTTTTGCCGAACCGTTATCTGTTAAGCTGTGGCCGTCCGCTCTTTATCCACTGCAGCAAACAAACTCCAGCCAATTAGCATCCGCCACGTGGCACATCCACAGTGCCGCGGCAGTTCTTTCCAGAACGCTTTTATGGCATAATTTTTCTTTGCAGATTCCATACCAAATTTTCATTTAGGTATATCTTGAGATCGGTAACTCCAAATTCATCGATTCTTTTTCCTGTGTACTCGTAGAGACCAGGAGAATATTGTAGAACCAAAATTTCAAACTTTTGCACTGCTAAAATTTGAATTTGCTCAAATTTGAATTCAAACTTCCGGAGGCCATATCTCTCAAACCGTTTATCCAAATCAGTTGATTCTTTTTGCATTGTGATCCTACTAGCATGTAGACAATATATGCCTACTAATATGTTCTGTTATTTAAGTCTTTATTTGAATTTGTTGTTGTTTACTTTATTTTAGTGTTATGTGAGCACGGGTTTATTTATCGGTGCCTTCGTTAACCATATAGATTGTCCGGAGTGTGAAGCGGATCGAAATTAATCCTTAGAGTACTTCAGCACCGTTCAAGGCAAGTTTGCACTTTTGATTTTGCTCATCCTATATTCTGCTATGCATGTGTGATTTTTATGCTATGACATGTGCTTGGTTTGATATGTATGTTACGTGTTTGTCATATTACGGTGTGATCAACTTGCTATGATAGGCGTGGGCATGTGTCGAGTGATCCATGAAAGTGGTGAGTGTTTATAGCCGTAGGCTAGGGATTATTAACGGTGAATGCGTCCACCGGCGAGCGCTCTATTGTCCCTAGAGAATGCGCCATCGACAGAGCGCACTTGAGGCGAGGTTTAGTTTTTAGAACTTAAATCAGGTGAATGCGTCCTTGGCAGAGCGCTCTATTGTTCCTAGAGAATGCGCCACTGACAGAGCGCACTTGAGACATACTTCTGAAGTTCTTGTCATGTTTATTTAGAATCTTTGGGTTATCTTGGGCGAGTAAATTAGTAACGGTTGTGAGTTCAGGTAGTAGAGGTAGGTGAAGACATTCTTCTCCAAACTAGTGTGTTTTGTTTGTCATATATTGCTTTGTGGATGTAGGTTTGCTATATCATATTGTGTGATTTGCCAATACATTCAATGTATTGACCCTTGTGGCTGCAACTTATCATGTTGCAGGATTTTCAGATGATCGGTGAGATCTGATGAGGGTTGCGAGTCTTCACTCGACATGTTCTCCAGTGGGCATTGATGGACTCGTCGTTGATTATGCTACCTTTCATTGTTATTATTGAATAAGTTAGCCATGTGCTATTCGGTTTGTAATACTTTATAAATTACGGATCATACGTTGTAGTAAATGATGCACTTGTTATTTGATATTCATATGTATTGTGTGTGCTAGCGAGTCGATCCAAGGACTAGCATAGTGAGCACAGAGACATCGAATCTTATCAGATTCGGGTCGTTACAGTCTCCGATCATGACGTCAAGTTCTTGAGTTACTTTTGGAAGACCCTATGCGCCAAGCTCGGAATCAAGCTCTTGTTCTCCTTGGCATACCATCCTCAAACCGACGGCCAAACGGAGGTGACGAACCGCACACTATCCAATCTACTTCGTGTCTTGATCAAGAAGAACATCAAGGAGTGGGAAGCATGTCCACCCATCGCCGAGTTCGCCTACAACCGTGCAAGACATTCAACTACCGACAAGTCCCCCTTCGAGGTCGTCTACGGTTTCAACCCGTTGTCCCCATTGGACATTCTACCACTTCCTCTCCAAGAGCGCACCAACATGGATGCGAGTGCACGGGCAAGCTACATCAAGAAGATGCACGAAGATACAAGGCACACTGATGTAGGGCGGAACCCTACGTGGATGATCTTTCATGTTGGAGCGGATCCTACGGGGAATCACGAAGAACACGCGGAAGAACAAGAGGGAAACACGGAGGAAACGAGAGAGAAATCACTAAACCAACAAGAGATCAATCACACAAGTGCTAGATCACCGATCACATAAAGTGGCACAAGATTCAAAATCAACAAAGGAAAGATACAAGCGGTAGCCGTTCTTCTCCGTGAGGAGGCCTTGATGGGGTCCACCCTAGAAGGGGTCTTGAATCCGCTTGGGGATCTTCTCCGTAGAGGTCACGAGCTCAGGAGAAGTAGCCAAGTGGATGAGCAAAGGCTCTCACACAAAATATGAGCTAATCCAATGCTACCTTAGAAAGAGGAAGGGGATGGAGTATATATAGTCTAGAGGGCCGAATGATGTAGGGCGGAACCCTATGTGGACGATCTTTCACGTTTGGAGAGGATACCTACTAGGAACACGAAGAACGGCGGAAGAACAAGAGGGAAATCACGGGAAGACACAAGAGAATCACTCAAACCAACAAGATCAATCACACATGTGCTAGATCGATGAACACAAAGGAGATACATGATTCAAGGTCAACAAAGGACGATACAAAGCTGTAGCCGTTCTTCTCCGTGAGGAGGTCTTGATGGGGAGCCACCCGAGAGGGGGTCTTGAATCCAAGGTGGATCTTCTCCGAAGAGGGGCCGCGGTCTCTCTCGGGAGTAGATCCAGTATGGATAATGAAGTTCTATCTAATGAGCTAAATCAACGCTAACCCTAACTAGGAGGAGGGAGAGGTCTATTTATAGTCTTAGTGCAAATGGGGGCGAAGTGAAGGGGTACATGGGCCTCAGGCCCGAACACTGTGCGCAGACAGGTACCGGACGTCCGCCGGGGGCCGGTTGATGAGGACATCAATACCATTGTTACACCCACAGCCCCTGCTGCTATACATACTAGACCAATTACTAGAGCTCGCGCACGCCAATTGAATTATCAGGTACTTTCGTTTCTTGGTAACGATTCCAATGTTCATGAGAATATGATGCTGCCTAAATTGGATACGTTTGTTTTGCTTACAAATGAAGGGCCTATGATGAGGACATCAATACCATTGTTACACCCACAGCCCCTGCTGCTATACATACTGGACCAATTACTAGAGCTCGCGCACGCCAATTGAATTATCGGTACTTTCGTTTCTTGGTAACGATTCCAATGTTCATGAGAATATGATGCTGCCTAAATTGGATACATTTGTTTTGCTTACAATGAAGGGCCTACCATGGACAAGAAAGATGAACCTTGGAGCAAGTTCAACCATGGAGATGTTGGCATGCGCAAGGGAAACAAGAACGGAGTTACAAGTGACGATTCCAGGACTTTGAAGCCACCCTAATGAGAGCATGAGGCCTTGGACGAAATATACAAGATGCCACTTCATAATATTCGTCCATAGGCTATTCTAGGTGCTGCGTCACCTTATTATTGGGCCAGGCCCATGTAATTTCGAAATACTTAAGTGTAGGCTGTTTTAGAATCCGTATGTGTGGGGAAACAAGAGTTAGGGTTGGTTTGGACCCCTCCCTCAAGGGCCACGAAATTCCCTCCTCTTTCTCCATATATACAGCCCTTTAGCGTCGTTTAGACTTTGGGTTTTGTTTAGATCAAAAGTTCGCCATAGCTGCAACCACAGCGTGCCGTTTGTGTTCAACGACCGGACCAAGGCGTCTCGAACCCCACCTTCATTAATAAAGCTTTCCTCTTATATTGAAATATCCAGATTGCAATCTTAGTTTCTTGCTTGTTCTTCGTTTGCTCGCAGGAAAGCAGGCCCTCGTGGTCGAGTTGATCGTGCTCGGCGTGGTCAATAACCCTCGGAAGTTGGTTTAGCGATTGCTAAGGCGCGACGTCTCGCACGTACGTAGTCGGATCGTCAAGGTCGACTCCCACAGAAACGATAGCCACCATCTCATCGAAACATCGGGACACCTTTGCCTCTATCAGCCTACCATGGACAAGAAAGATGAACCTTGGAGCAAGTTCAAGCATGGAGATGTTGGCATGCGCAAGGGGAACAAGAACGGAGTTACAAGTGATGATTCCAGGACTTTGAAGCCACCCTAATGAGAGCATGAGGCCTTGGACGAAATATACAAGATGCCACTTCATAATATTCGTCCATAGGCTATTCTAGGTGCTGCGTCACCTTAATATTGGGCCAGGCCCATGTAATTTCGAAATACTTAAGTGTAGGCTGTTTTAGAGTCCGTATGTGTGGGGAAACAAGAGTTAGGGTTGGTTTGGACCCCTCCCTCAAGGGCCACGAGATTCCCTCCTCTTTCTCCATATATACAGCCCTTAGGCGTCGTTTAGACTTTGGGTTTTGTTTAGATCAAAAGTTCGCCATAGCTGCAGCTTCACGCATTGCCGTTTGTGTTCAACGACCGGACCAAGGCGTCCACAGAACCCCACCTTCATTAATAAAGCTTTCCTCTTATATTCGCAATATCCAGATTGCAATCTTAGTTTCTTGCTTGTTCTTCGTTTGCTCGCAGGAAACAGGCCCTCATGGTCGAGTTGATCATGCTCCGGCGTGGTCAATAACCCTCGGAAGTTGGTTTAGCGATTGCTAAGGCGCGACGTCTCGCACGTACGTAGTCGGATCGTCAAGGTCGACTCCCACAGAAACGAAAGCCACCATCTCATCAAAACATCGGGACACCTTTGCCTCTATCACCGGTCGTCCGGTGGCTCGTGGGCGTCCGGACGTCCGGGGTTCTTCGGACTTCCGTTGATTTGGCTCGGGTCCAGGGGCACCGGACGTCCGATGATTTCCGGTCGTCCGGTCGCCGGTCATCCGTTGGCTCCGTGATAGAGGCGAGGGTGTCCCGATCTTTCGATGAGATGATAACTATCGATTTGGTGGAGACGACTTTGACGATCCGACTACAAACGTGCACGACGTTGCGCCTTAGCAATCGCTAAACCAACTCCGAGAGGTTATTGACCACGCCGGAGCACAATCAACGACCACGAAGGTCTATTCCTGCAAGCAATCGAAAAACAAGCAAGAATATGATAAAGCAATCTGAATATTGCGAGTATATATGAAGTATTGATAAAGGTGGGGATCCGTGGCGGTCTTGGTCTGGTCGTTGGACACAAACAAAGTACACGAAGTTGCAATGGCTAACTTTTAACTAAACAAATCCCAAAGTCTAAACGGTGCCCTAAGGGCTGTATATATGGAGGAAGAGGGGGGAATTTCGTGGCCCTTGGTGTAGGGGTCCGAAATCAACCCTATCTCTTGTTTCCCACACATACGGACTCTAAAATAGCCTATACTTGTGTATTTCGAAATTACAAGGGCCTGGCCCAATAATAAGGTGACGCAGCACCTAGAATAGCCTCGGACGAAATTTATGAAGTAGCATCTTGTATATTTCTGTCCAAGGCTTCATGCACCCATTATGGTGGCTTCAAAGTCCTGAAATCATCACTTGTAACTCCGTTTTGTTCCCCTTGGCGCATGGCATCATCTCCATGCTTGTTCTTGCTCCAATGTCCATCCTTCTCCAAGCTAGGCCCTTCATTTGTAAGCAAAACAAATGTATCCAATTTAGGCAGCATCATATTCTCATGAACATTAGAATCATTACCAAGAAACGAAAGTACCTGATAATTTAATTGGCGTGCGCGAGCTCTAGTAATTGGTCCAATATGTATAGCAGCAGGGGCTGTGGGTGTAACAATGGTATTGATGTCCTGATCATCCTCCCTTCTTGAAATGAAGTCGTCCTCGTGAAACTCATCTTCCTCACCCAAATAAGGCTTCAAATCTGCAATGTTAAAAGTGGGACTAACCCCAAAATCTGCAGGCAGCTCAAGTTTATATGCATTATCATTTATTTGCTCTAACACCTTAAATGGACCATCAGCACGTGGCATTAGCTTTGATTTGCGCAAACTAGGAAACCTATCCTTACGCAAATGTAACCAAACAAGATCTCCAGGTGCAAAGACAACATGTTTTCTACCCTTATCTCCAGCAAGTTTATATTTAGCATTTATACGCTCAATGTTTTCCTTAGTTAACTCATGCATTTTTAAAATCAATTCAGCACGTTCTTTAGCATCAAAATTAACCTTCTCCGAAGATGGAAGAGGCAACAAATCAATAGGTGCACGAGGTAGGAAGCCATACACAATTTCAAAAGGGCACATCTTAGTAGTAGAATGCAATGAACGATTATAAGCAAATTCAATATGAGGCAAGCATTCTTCCCACATTTTCTTATTATTCTTCAAAACAGCCCTAAGCATAGTAGACAATGTTCTATTGACTACTTCAGTTTGTCCATCAGTTTGGGGGTGACAAGTAGTACTAAAAAGCAGTTTAGTCCCCAACTTAGCCCATAAACATCTCCAAAGTGGCTAAGAAATTTAGTATCACGATCTGAAACAATAGTATTTGGCACACCATGCAAGCGAATAATTTCACGAAAGAAAAAATCAGCAACATTAACAAAGATCATCGCTTTTATGACATGGTATAAAGTGTGCCATTTTCGAGAATCTATCCACGACAACAAATATGCTATCCCTCCCTTCTTTGTTCGAGGTAAACCTAAAACAAAGTCCATAGATATATCCTCCCAAGGAACACTAGGTACGTGCAAAGGCATATATAAACCATGAGGATTGAGTCGTGACTTAGCTTTTTGACATGTAGTGCAGCGAGCAACAAAACGCTCAACATCCCGTCTCATCTTTGGCCAAAAGAAATGTGTAGCAAGTATATCCTCCGTCTTCTTCACGCCAAAGTGTCCCATTAATCCTCCTCCATGCGCCTCCTGCAACAACAAAAGACGAACAGAGCTAGCAGGAATGCATAGCTTGTTAGCACGGAACACAAAACCATCCTTAATCACGAACTTGTTCCATGTTCTTCCTTCTTTACAATTCTGCATTACATCTTTAAAATCAGCATCATGCACATATTGATCTTTGATGGTCTCCAAACCAAATATTTTGAAGTCAAGTTGTGAAAGCATAGTATAGCGACGAGACAAAGCATCACAATAACATTTTCTTTACCCTTCTTGTGTTTAATGACATAAGGGAAAGTCTCAATGAATTCAACCCATTTAGCATGTCTACGATTCAGTTTAGCTTGACTTTTAATATGTTTCAAAGATTCATGATCAGAATGTATAACAAATTCTTTGGGCCATAAATAATGTTGCCATGTCTCTAAAGTCCGAACAAGAGCATATAATTCTTTGTCATAAGTAGAATAGTTCAGACTAGGCCCACTCAATTTTTCAGAAAAGTATGCAACAGGTTTGCCATCTTGTAATAACACACCTCCTAATCCAATTCCACTAGCATCACATTCAAGCTCAAAAGTCTTATTAAAGTCAGGAAGTTGGAGTAAAGGAGCATGTGTCAACTTATCTTTCAATACCGTGAAGGCTTCTTCCTGTGCGGTACCCCAAACAAAAGGCACATCCTTCTTTGTAAGTTCATCGAGAGGTGAAGCAATGGTGCTAAAGTCTCTCACAAAACGCCTATAGAAACCAGCGAGTCCAAGAAAACTCCTCACTTGTGTGACCGTTTTGGGCTGCGGCCAACTCTCAATAGCTTCAATCTTGGCTTTATCAACTTCAATTCCTGTGGTGTAACAACATAGCCAAGAAAAGATACTCGGTCGGTGCAAAAGGTGCACTTCCCAAGGTTACCAAACAAACGTGCATCACGTAGAGCATTAAAAATAGCACGTAAATGTTCCAAATGTTCTTCCAAAGATTTGCTATAAATCAGTATATCATCAAAATAGACAACCACAAATCGTCCAATGAAAGCACGTAAAACTTCATTCATTAGTCTCATGAAAGTACTAGGTGCATTAGTTAACCCAAAAGGCATGACTAACCACTCATATAAACCAAACTTAGTTTTAAATGCTGTTTTCCATTCATCTCCCAATTTCATACGAATTTGATGGTATCCACTACGCAAATCAACTTTGGAGAATATTGTAGAGCCACTCAATTCATCAAGCATATCATCTAGCCTAGGAATAGGATGGCGATAACGAATAGTAATATTATTAATGCCTCTACAATCAACACACATACGCCGACGTACCATCCTTTTTAGGCACTAGTATAATAGGAACAGCACAAGGACTAAGAGATTCGGCGTATATAACCTTTGTCGAGCAGCTCACATGCTTTGACGCATAATCTCCTTCGTCTCCTCTGGATTGGTGCGGTATGGTGCACGGTTGGGTAGCGATGCACCGGGAATTAAGTCAATTTGATGCTCAATCCCTCGAATAGGTGGTAATCCGGTGGTACGTCTTGTGGGAAGGCGTCGGCGAACTCTGCAAAATGTTAGTGACAGCGAGGGGCAAAGAGGAAGGCACGTCCTCGAATGAAAATAATGCCTCTTTGCACACAAAAGCATAGCAAACAGATTTGCTAGAATCTAGCTCCTCAATATCAGATTTGGTGGCAAGTAAACATGCACTTTTCAGGTTTAATTTCAGAAGCAACATTAGATGGTTTATTATTAGGCTTCATTTGTTGCTCAAATTCTTTTGCCACAATCTCATTTTCACTCTTATTTTTCTCCTGTTTTGCTTTATTAGCTCTATTAATATCATCTTTCAAAATTGAATCAGGAGTCATAGGAAGCAAAGTAATATTTTTATCCTTGTGAACAAGAGTGTACTGATTGTTTCTACCATGGTGTACAGAATTTTTATCAAATTGCCATGGTCTACCAAGTAATAAGGAACATGCTTGCATAGGTACCACATCACAATCAACATAATCAGCATATGTAGAGATACTAAAATACGCATACGAGCGATGCGTGTTACCTTAACCTTGCCGCTGTTGTTGAACCATTGGATGTAGTAAGGATGTGGATGTGGTCTTGTGGTGAGAGAAAGCTTCTCCACCATATCCATGCTAGCCAAGTTGTTGCAGCTCCCTCCATCTATGATGACGCTTGAATAGAACGTTCCTTCACAACTCCCTTTGTATGGAACAAGTTATGCCTCTGATTTTGCTCAGCTTGTGTAACCTGCACACTCAAAACACGTTGAGCAACTAAACATTCATACCTGTCGGCATCTTCAGCAGCCATGTATTGCGTCTCATGATCAGAATCATCTCCACCATGTTCTTCATGTGTAATAAGAGCCAAAGTCTCTTCATCATAGTCACTAGCGGACTCATACCCACCATCCTCAGTAGCAATCATCACACGCTGAGATTGGCATTCTTTGGCAAAATGTCCTCTTCCCTTACAACGACGACAAATAATATCACTTGTGTGCCCTCTTGGCGCCATGGACGAAGAAGAGCTACGTGTAGGCCCAGGAGTGCGCTCTTGGCGAGATAGTGGTGGTTGTGCCTGCTTTCTTGTATCACGGTTGGAGGTGGCGGCCGGCGGAGGTGCCGGTGTAGTAGAACGTGTGGAAGTAGATGATGCACGTGGTGTCCATGATGAAGGTCGACCTGCAGAAAAGTTAGTCCGCGCCAACGCCTGTCGATCCTGCACTTCACGTTCAGCTTTGCAAGCAAGATGGAATAATCGAGTGATATTAGTATAATCCTTGTAGTCTAGAATGGTCTGAATATCTCTATTTAATCCACCCAGAAAACGTGCAAGCATAGCTTCATTCTCCTCAACAATACCACATCTAGTCAAGCCAGTTTGTAATTCCTGATAATATTCTTCTATCGAATTTTTTCCTTGTCTTAAGCGCTGCAATTTTTGAAGTAATTCACGTTGATAATATGGTGGAACCCAACGAGTACGCATAGCAGTTTTCAAAGCAGCCCAAGTAGTTTGGAACAGGATATAATCTACAATGTTCAGACCACCAAACACATGCAAAGCTAGTGAAAGCACAAACAGCGGCGGAACACGTCTCTCCTCGGGATATTGTAAACATGTAAATCGTTGTTCAGTTTCTAACTCCCAAGTAAGATATATATCAGGAACATATCTACCCTCAAATGGTGGAATATTCAACTTCAATTTAGGGAGATGGTCATGATCTCGCACTGAGGGGGGAGCCCTAACATTGCCATTATTGGCATGTGGACTGACCGGGTGGTTGTGGTGTTGGTGGTTGCACGTAGTTACGAAGTTGATCAACCTCATCCTCGTACTCTCTCACATAATCATCCTCCCCACATCGCCAGCAGGAGCCACGTAGTATCAACAGAAGACCAGCAGCTTGGCCAGTGAAGAGGGACACGGCTCGCTTGGCGGAGGGCTGCTTCGCGATGTGGAGGTAGTCGTTGTTGTTGTTGTAGAGGTGCATTAGGTGCAGCCGGTGGTGGTGGTGGTAGACGCGCGAGCAATTCATTAAACTTGTTATCGAGCTTTGTTTCGAACGCCTTCTCAATGCCATCAATCTTCTCCATGGCCTCTTCAAATCTATTTATAACAACTTCCACCAGCCCACTCATCATTTGTTTAAACTTAACATGAACCGATGTGTTTGTCATGTTCTCCCAGTCGGTCTAAATCGGCTTGTGATCCTGCCATGGTTAGCGACAACGAAACACACAAGAATATGATTCGACAGACTACTAGGAAGTGGTGGTGGTGGTGTGGTGGACAGTCACAAATCCGTCAAGCAAATCTCAAATTCTTACCAGTTCTTACCCAAAGAAGAAAGGTGATCGGCAACCGATGTAGTCAAAACTCTCAAAGCTTGGATAGAGCGATTACCGGGAGAGTCAAACGCATACGATGTAGATGTATGTGGAGCTGGGAAAGCTTATAATATGGTAGCAAAAAGGGTCAGCAATAATCAATTCAGAGATGCAAAGTTGAATGAACGCTCAGCAGTGATCTTGTGCTGGTCCTAGGCTAGACCGTGCTAGAGACGCGAGCCTAGAACACTAACAAAATCACGGGCGCTGCACGGAAACAACGGAAAAGCACACTCTGGAAAAAAAAAATTCGCTCTTTTTTGCGCTTTTTTTTTTGTGAAAAATCACTATAATGGCGATTGTCTCAAAACTCTTCCCGTGTCAAACCGACAGGATGGGCACGGAATTTTTCGACCAAATTTTTTTTTTTGACTGCCGGACCCAAAAAGCTGAAACGGGTCAAAAAACTTTCTATAATGGCGACTGTCTCAATACGCTTAGAAACACCTAAAAATAGGATAGCCAGAAAATTTTTCGACAAGTGCGTTTTCGAAAAATTTTGGGCCTAAACGGAGGGTGGTTTCCAGACTATTTTTTTTCCGAAACCTACTCCGGCTAGGAAACACGAATCGGAAACTAGATGGATCTCGAAAACAAACCTAATATGAGAAGAACTCGGATTGGTGGTGGATATATGGTGGTGGTATATGGCAGCGGTGGTGGTATATGGTAGCGGTGGTGGTATATGGAGACGGATTGGTGGTGGTATATGGATATGGATTGGTGGTAGATGGCAAGGCGATGATGATGGCGGCGGCGGCGTGACAACTTATGACCAGAACTTCGAAACTCTAAAAGACTAGACTCTAAGACCGGCAACTTGACACGACGATGCAACCGCAAATTCAACAAAGCAAAAACCCTAAAAAGATTATGCGAAGGCTCGATTGGTTCGGATATGATGAACTAACCCTAATTTTTTTGTGGCTTTTTCGTGGACTTTAGGTATGAAGAACAGACTCGATCTAATCTACGAAGAACTGTAAAATCTCACCGAGCAACCTGAAAATCTGATACCACTTGATAGAGGCGAGGGTGTCCCGATCTTTCGATGAGATGATAACTATCGATTTGGTGGAGACGACTTTGACGATCCGACTACAAACGTGCACGACGTTGCGCCTTAGCAATCGCTAAACCAACTCCGAGAGGTTATTGACCACGCCGGAGCACAATCAACCTGACCACGAAGGTCTATTCCTCGCAAGCAATCGAAAAACAAGCAAGAATATGATAAAGCAATCTGAATATTGCGAGTATATATGAAGTATTGATAAAGGTGGGGATCCGTAAGCGGTCTTGGTGCAGTCGTTGGACACAAACGAAGTACACGAAGTTGCAATGGCTAACTTTTAACTAAACAAATCCCAAAGTCTAAACGGTGCCCTAAGGGCTGTATATATGGAGGAAGAGGGGGGAATTTCGTGGCCCTTGGTGTAGGAGTCCGAAATCAACCCTATCTCTTGTTTCCCCACACATACGGACTCTAAAAATAGCCTATACTTGTGTATTTCGAAATTACAAGGGCCTGGCCCAATAATAAGGTGACGCAGCACCTAGAATAGCCTCGGGACGAAATTTATGAAGTAGCATCTTGTATATTTCGTCCAAGGCTTCATGCACCCATTATGGTGGCTTCAAAGTCCTGAAATCATCACTTGTAACTCCGTTCTTGTTCCCCTTGCGCATGGCATCATCTCCATGCTTGTTCTTGCTCCAATGTCCATCCTTCTCCAAGCTAGGCCCTTCATTTGTAAGCAAAACAAATGTATCCAATTTAGGCAGCATCATATTCTCATGAACATTAGAATCATTACCAAGAAACGAAAGTACCTGATAATTTAATTGGCGTGCGCGAGCTATAGTAATTGGTCCAGTATGTATAGCAGCAGGGGCTGTGGGTGTAACAATGGTATTGATGGCCTCATCACTCCGGCCTTCCGCAAATTCGGCTCGGGTCTTCAGGGGCCGGTCGTCCGCTGGAGGCTGGACGTCCGCTCGCTGGAAGGTATGGCCGGTCGTCCGGTCCTGGACGGACGTCCGCTTCGTATAACACAGTACTTGGCGCAGGTTTGCTTAGGTGCGGACGTCCGGTCCCGACCGGTCGTCCGGTGGCTGGAGTTTCTTTGGCAGCTCTTCTTCTTGTACTTCACGGTCGGTGTCCTCGCCGTCTTGTCCATGGTCTTCCTCCTTGTTCTTGGTCCTGCATAGCACATATATTTCAGGTAGTAACCATGTCTCACATGTGGAAAGTGGTGGTTCAGAGAGGAGCGAGTTCACCTTGTGTCGAATGGCGTATAGTCGAGGTCTCATCTTATGTACCCTTGGGTCATGGGAAGTGGTCGAAGTGGACATGGGGATGATCGTAGGATGCTCCGCATCATCTCCCCTCCCTTGGGAAAGATCCGACCTCGGATCGTGATCCTCATCACCATGGGAACCGTTGTCGTGGACGGACTTGAAGTTGGACGGAGTTGAAAACATGGCGCAATCCAAGTACTTCAAGGTGTCGCCGGAGCGATAGACATGCAAAAAGAGCAAACACAAGCAACACTCGGGAATACAATGGTTAAGCGCACACAAAGTGTCCATCATGTAAGAATGAGTCCGATGCGGCAAGATTGGTCGTGACAAAGCGCATGAAGCTTATCAAGATGATCTAGAATGAGATGCAAAGCATTCATGGGAACAAAAGTATGGTGCACAAAGCGACAAATTCTACCATTGTGCAAAATGATGTCATAATGTGATGGTTTATCAAGAGCATGAACATGGTAATTGGTGCTCAATGTGATTATGTTATCATGCAATTGATGATGGGCAATATGATCATGATGTATGAATATGCCATCAAGAAAGATCACAACAAATTTGCTAAGAAAATGCACAAGTTCATATATCATGGATGACATGGGAATAGGTGCAACAAGACAATCATAATGTGTGTCAATCCAAGCATAGGGTGCAAACTTGTGGTTAGTATGATATGTCCATCGAGCATGACATGTATGAGCACAATCAACAAATATGGATGTGGTGGTGTACCAATGCTCGATGTCGTGGCATGAGAGGAATTCCAAAGATGCATCCAATAAGTGCGAGCGCTCCTCAATTCGAAGGTCCAAAGAGCCAATCTCCAATGTTGCTCCTCCATCCAATAGATGTAACATGTAGACAACAAGAAAGAAACAACAATGAAAGAGTGACCCATCCAATATGCAAACTTGAGGATGGCTCAAAGGGAAGGAGTTCACCTTTATGAGGATGTCGCAAATGTTGGTGTCGCACATCGTGTATGCCTTCACATAACCAATATGTCTCATGACGGTAATGCCTTGTGAATCCTTCAAAACGAAAGAACATGGCAAACACTCAGAAAAACAAATGAGGTTAGCGGAAGTGCAAAATCTATCATTCGTGTGGTAAGATACCCAACAAGTGTATGCATCATGCTCATCATAAGGAAGGACAATGGAGCATTTCATAGTATGGAGGCATATGATGCGATAACAACCAAATGCAATAGGCTCAAGTAAACAAGCATGCATCACAAGTGAAGTGTCCAAGTCTCCAAGATCATGAAGTATAGAGGCAACTATAGCGAATAGCGACAATAAACAAGATATATCATGTGAGAGGCATGAACATATACGTCATCAACCCAAGAAAGTAAGTGATAGAGGAACATGGGTGATGCAACATAGTAAGCAATCATAGCGATCAAGTCAAGCAAGCTAGTAGTGCGAAGATGCAACGTACTAGAGGGAATCATGGCAAGCATGTCATGTGTGCAAATAGTGGGCATATAAAATACACATGACATTTCACAAGCATAAAGGCAAGATATGAGCAAAATAGCATCAATAGCATGGGGCACATGATAAACATGGCAAAAGCAACAAGGATCTCCACCAAGCATGCAAATACACATAGGCGTAGCATAATGATGAAACATGGGTAGATGCAAGCAAGGGTCACAAGCGCATGGCAAAGGCATAGAAGCAAGCATAACATGCAAAGTGAACACGGTAAAATGAGCATAAGGTGGCAAGTGGTAAATAGCCCATAGCCGTGTGAGAGCCAAGTAGAAGAGGTGCGCGTGGTCCTTGCGGGAAGGGAATGGTGGTAAGGATAGTCCACGGGATCCCAAGTCATCATTGCTCTCAAGAGCTCGTTTAAATCAACTCATGGGATTGAGATGTTGTGAGTATACTTGAGTACCTACACAAAACAAAGACAAAGAGAAAATTGTGTGTGCATGGTATATGTACACATCATCCATCATGATGCGCACGGGCATGTGTCGGTTAGCACAAAATATCCAATGCTCAAATAAATGAGATGCGTGATATAGAAACATGTCATCCATCATGATAGGTTTGTTGTTATGTATAGCATAATGGAGACTCAAATTGCGTAATGCATCATGAGCAATATCTAGAGCATTGTTATTCATGGAATGCATATGGTGCAAGCAATCATGGAAATCATGCAAAGGATGGGATGAATCAAAATCTCCAAACATGTATGAGGAAACTATGGGGGTCTCCTCATGAGCAAGAGTAGAAACATCATGTGGAGAATATTGACAACGTCCAAAACAATGCATATTTGGAGCAATGTGATCTTGGCATGGAATAGTAGACGAATTGCGCAAATCATGTAAAGGAAGCATGGCAATATCATCACAAGAGAAGCAAAAGCCAATGACCATCATCTCGTCATCTATGCCATAAGTGCAAATGGGATTTATTTTAATGGGGCATGCATAGTTACTATGTTGAGATTGTAATGATGCAATATGGGAGATCTCACTCATAGCATATGACAAGTTCAATGGATTGTCAAATATGATGTGACCAAAAGAATTTTCACATGATATCCTATGAAGCATAGCATCACAACTAGGCAACTCAACATGCTCATCATCATATTCATCATAAATAGGTAGGTCAAGGCATGAAGAAGTTTCACTAGCATGAAGCATGGTAATAGGTGGGTCAACATCATGGGAGCAATCGATGGTAAGAGAGTCCACTAGTGGGACAAGAGAAGCGCCATCACCTATGTTACCTTTGGAAGGTCGCTCATGAGTTGTAGGTGAGGTGTTGAAGATCGTCTCGTTGTCATCTTCATCTTGATGGAACCATGTGGGGAGTTCATCATCATCCACCATGGCCATCGTCGTCTCTAATGGAGGAATAGACTCGTCAAGGATAGGTATGTCGTCATGTAGGAGACCTAGCACCAAAGAAGAAAACATACTAGGAGTAGAGGTTAAGTCGTTAGAAATCATAGTGGCCTCACATGCCGTCTCAACCACCTCATTCACTAAGTGTTGTGGCTCACTCACTCCCTCAAGGATGCTCTCACTCGTATGGTGGGTGGAGTCACTCAAATGGCGCTCAACCTCACATAGGATGTGTGGCATGCTCTCATGTGTGGGGCTAGTGGTGGTCACACTCATCCTCTGATAGGAAATGCTCTCAATGTCACGTATGGTGGAGTCACTCATGTCACTCATGGGGTGGTGGCTCTCCTCACATGGCAATTGGGGCATCTCGACATATGTGGGTGCCGGAGAGATGTAGGTGCAAATGTCTCCATGCGCGGTCGCGTAGCTTGACTCGGAGTATGAGTCCAACGTGAGCGTCGTCTTCATGTTGTTGAAGAGGTTCGTGTTCGTCGCCGTGGTCGAAGGGGATGGCCCTTGCTCGATCGTCTTGTCACCGTCTTGGTGTTGGAGGCCCATATGATGTGGTACCTCATAGCTCGTCCCCATGACCGAAGGGAGTTTCCCATGCTCAGCCATCTTCCTTGAGGGGCTTCTGAAGATGGAAGTGTCGCCCTCGCTCGTAGGTGGTCGCCTTGGACTTGATGAAGTCGATGTAGGCGTACACGTGGGAAGTAGGCGAAGATGCCGTACGTCAAAAGCGAAGATGTCTTGATTGCACTTGGCGAAGATGCCGAAGTGGTTGTTGTAGCCGTAGCGCCGTCTTGGTGGTGCTCGTCTCGCGGTCTTCTCTTGTGCTTATGAAGCTTCGACTTGGCGTGAAGTAGGGCTTGTTGGGACTTGTGCATTTGCGCTTGTGGAGCATCTTCATGATGATGATGTCGTTGTCGTGCTTGAGCTCCTTGGCGTTAAATGGTAAATGCGTCGTGCACATGATGCTCGGAGGTGACTTGCCCTTCATGACGATGTTGATCACGAACGTGATGGTGGTCGCCATGTAGATGTGGACGAAGACGATTTGCACTTGCATCGCTTGGGCGCTCCGAAGACTTGTGGCTTGAACGTCGCCGTCTTGAAGATGATGAAGGGGAAGTCGACTTGAGCAAGGTCCTAATCTCCTCCATTCTTGCATCTTGCTCCTCTTTATGTGCGGCAAGTTTCTTGTCGAAGTAGTCCCTTCTCCTTGCTTCGGAGTGACGAATGTCGATGGAGATGTTCTCGATGCGCTCTCGCAATCTTGATTGTGTGCCTTGCACTTGTCGTTGTAGATCGAAGATAGACGCTTTGGTGATGTAGTTGTTCACGCCGTCGTTGTTGTCGAAGACCGGAGATGAAATGCCTTGCCTATCCATCACAAGACTCGAGCAAATATGAGTGGGAGAAAGAGAAGAACTTATACCAATGTACCTTGACCGATGTTGACAATGAATCAATTTCACTCAAATGCGGACAATGAAATAGCACTATTGGTACCAATCCTTGTCGGTTCTCACACCTACACAAGTAAAGCTTATGGAGGAGCTCGGTGAGGATAGTGGCACAAAAATTTAATGCAAAATGTTAGCAAGAGTCAATAATGTTGAAAGAGATTCACAAATTCGCAAGTGGAACAAATGGACCAATAGCAAAGAATGGCACACGGAAACACACACACGGATAGATAAATGGGGTCGTGCAACCAAGGAATGAGCACAAAATGTGGAATCCACGGAAAATGCTCGTGTTGCACAACTCAAGAGAGACGCTAGCACGATTGCTCAATAGGCGGATACGACACTTGTGCACAACCTATAAGATGCAAAATGGATAAACTTCTATCCCAAGTATGCTATGTATGTATGGTTCCCGGTGTTTCTCTCAAGATGATCCAAGATGATCGGATATGACAATCTTATATGCAATATGGTATGATGCTATGGCACTTGCTTACAAGCTCTTTGCTCTCTTTCTTTTGCTTAAAAGCTTTATTTCTTCTTTTTTTTTGTATGGCCACTTTGCACAATGCACAAACCAAGATAGCAATTGTGTATATGCGGGAACAAACTTGTGACACAAGATATGATACCAATATATGCACCACAATGATATGGTATATATGCTATGGGAAGTATGATCACCAATGTGCACAAGTAACGTTGCGGCAATACTCAAATGGCTAGTCTCGATAGGCAAGTAACGCAAAAGTAAGGCTAGGGGTTAACAATGCAATGACAAGGGGAATATACAATGGTGTTGATAGGGGCAAAGGTGTCCCGATGTTTCGATGAGATGGTGGCTATCGTTTCTGTGGGAGTCGACCTTGACGATCCGACTACGTACGTGCGAGACGTCGCGCCTTAGCAATCGCTAAACCAACTTCCGAGGGTTATTGACCACGCCGGAGCACGATCAACCTGACCACGAGGGCCTGTTTCCTGCGAGCAAACGAAGAACAAGCAAGAAACTAAGATTGCAAATCTGGATATTGCGAATATAAGAGGAAAGCATTATTAATGAAGGTGGGGTTCTGACACGCCTTGGTCTGGTCGTTGAACACAAACGAAGTACGCGAAGTTGCAGCTATGGCAAACTTTTGATCTAAACAAAACCCAAAGTCTAAACGACGCCCTAAGGGCTGTATATATGGAGAAAGAGGAGGGAATTTCGTGGCCCTTGAGGGAGGGGTCGAAACCAACCCTAACTCTTGTTTCCCCACACACGGACTCTAAAACAGCCTACACTTAAGTATTTCGAAATTACATGGGCCTGGCCCAATAATAAGGTGACGCGAGCACCTAGAATAGCCTATGGACGAATATTATGAAGTGGCAGCTTGTATATTTCGTCCAAGGCCTCATGCTCTCATTAGGGTGGCTTCAAAGTCCTGGAATCATCACTTGTAACTCCGTTCTTGTTTCCCTTTGCGCATGCCAACATCTCCATGCTTGAACTTGCTCCAAGGTTCATCTTTCTTGTCCATGGTAGGCCCTTCATTTGTAATCAAAACAAATGTATCCAATTTAGGCAGCATCATATTCTCATGAACATTGGAATCGTTACCAAGAAACGAAAGTACACGATAATTCAATTGGCGTCTTGAGCTCTAGTAATTGGTCCAAGATGTATAGCAGCAGGGCTGTGGGTGTAACAATGGTATTGATGTCCTCATCATCCTCCCTTTTTGAAATGAAGTCGTCCTCGACGGAAACTCATCTTCCTCACCCAAATAAGGCTTCAAATCTGCAATGTTAAAAGTGGGACTAACCCCAAAATCTGCAGGCAGCTCAAGTTTATATGCATTATCATTTATTTTCTCTAACACCTTAAATGGACCATCAGCACGTGGCATTAGCTTTGATTTGCGCAAATTAGGAAACCTATCCTTACGCAAATGTAACCAAACAAGATCTCCGGTGCAAAGACAACATGTTTTCTACCCTTATCTCCAGCAAGTTTATATTTAGCATTCATACGCTCAATGTTTTCCTTAGTTAACTCATGCATTTTTAAAATCAATTCAGCACGTTCTTTAGCATCAAAATTAACCTTCTCACGAAGATGGAAGAGGCAACAAGTCAATAGGTGCACGAGGTAGGAAGCCATACACAATTTCAAAAGGGCACATCTTAGTAGTAGAATGCAATGAGCGATTATAAGCAAATTCAATATGAGGCAAGCATTCTTCCCACATTTTCTTATTATTCTTCAAAACAGCCCTAAGCATAGTAGACAATGTTCTATTGACTACTTCAGTTTGTCCATCAGTTTGGGGGTGACAAGTAGTACTAAAAAGCAGTTTAGTCCCCAACTTAGCCCATAAACATCTCCAAAGTGGCTAAGAAATTTAGTATCACGATCTGAAACAATAGTATTTGGCACACCATGCAAGCGAATAATTTCACGAAAGAACAAATCAGCAACATTAACACATCATCGCTTTTATGACATGGTATAAAGTGTGCCATTTTCGAGAATCTATCCACGACAACAAATATGCTATCCCTCCCTTCTTTGTTCGAGGTAAACCTAAAACAAAGTCCATAGATATATCCTCCCAAGGAACACTAGGTACAGGCAAAGGCATATATAAACCATGAGGATTGAGTCGTGACTTAGCTTTTTGACATGTAGTGCATGAGCAACAAAACGCTCAACATCCCGGCCTCATCTTTGGCCAAAAGAAATGTGTAGCAAGTATATCCTCCGTCTTCTTCACGCCAAAGTGTCCCATTAATCCTCCTCCATGCGCCTCCTGCAACAACAAAAGACGAACAGAGCTAGCAGGAATGCATAGCTTGTTAGCACGGAACACAAAACCATCCTTAATAACGAACTTGTTCCATGTTCTTCCTTCTTTACAATTCTGCATTACATCTTTAAAATCAGCATCATGCACATATTGATCTTTGATGGTCTCCAAACCAAATATTTTGAAGTCAAGTTGTGAAAGCATAGTATAGCGACGAGACAAAGCATCAACAATAACATTTTCTTTACCCTTCTTGTGTTTAATGACATAAGGGAAAGTCTCAATGAATTCAACCCATTTAGCATGTCTACAATTCAGTTTAGCTTGACTTTTAATATGTTTCAAAGATTCATGATCAGAATGTATAACAAATTCTTTGGGCCATAAATAATGTTGCCATGTCTCTAAAGTCCGAACAAGAGCATATAATTCTTTGTCATAAGTAGAATAGTTCAGACTAGGCCCACTCAATTTTTCAGAAAAGTATGCAACAGGTTTGCCATCTTGTAATAACACACCTCCTAATCCAATTCCACTAGCATCACATTCAAGCTCAAAAGTCTTATTAAAGTCAGGAAGTTGGAGTAAAGGAGCATGTGTCAACTTATCTTTCAATACCGTGAAGGCTTCTTCCCATGCGGTACCCCAAACAAAAGGCACATCCTTCTTTGTAAGTTCATTGAGAGGTGCAGCAAAGGTGCTAAAGTCTCTCACAAAGCGCCTATAGAAACCAGCGAGTCCAAGAAAACTCCTCACTTGTGTGACTGTTTTGGGCTGCGGCCAACTCTCAATAGCTTCAATCTTGGCTTTATCAACTTCAATTCCTGTGGTGTAACAACATAGCCAAGAAAAGATACTAATTCGGTGCAAAAGGTGCACTTCCCAAGGTTACCAAACAAGCGTGCATCACGTAGAGCAATAAAAACAACACGTAAATGTTCCAAATGTTCTTCCAAAGATTTGCTACAAATCAGTATATCATCAAAATAGACTACCACAAATCGTCCAATGAAAGCACGTAAAACTTCGTTGATTAGTCTCATGAAAGTACTAGGTGCATTAGTTAACCCAAAAGGCATGACTAACCACTCATATAAACCAAACTTAGTTTTAAATGCTGTTTTCCATTCATCTCCCAATTTCATACGAATTTGATGGAATCCACTACAAAAATAAACTTAGGAGAATATTGTAGAGCCACTCAATTCTTCAAGCAAATCATCTAGCCTAGGAATAGGATGGCGATAACGAATAGTAATATTATTAATGCCTCTACAATCAACACACATACGCGACGTACCATCCTTTTTAGGCACTAGTATAATAGGAACAGCACAAGGACTAAGAGATTCGCGTATGTAACCTTTGTCGAGCAGCTCCTGTACTTGACGCATAATCTCCTTCGTCTCCTCTGGATTGGTACGGTATGGTGCACGGTTGGGTAGCGATGCACCGGGAATTAAGTCAATTTGATGCTCAATCCCTCGAATAGGTGGTAATCCCGGCACGGCTTGTGGGAAGACGTCGTGAACTCCTGCAAAATGTTAGTGACAAAGAGGGGCAAAGAGGAAGGCACGTCCTCGAATGAAAATAATGCCTCTTTGCACACAAAAGCATAGCAAACAGATTTGCTAGAATCTAGCTCCTCAATATCAGATTTGGTGGCAAGTAAACATGCACTTTTCAGTTTAATTTCAGAAGCAACATTAGATGGTTTATTATTAGGCTTCATTTTTTGCTCAAATTCTTTTGCCACAATCTGATTTTCACTCTTATTTTTCTCCTGTTTTGCTTTATTAGCTCTATTAATATCATCTTTCAAAATTGAATCAGGAGTCATAGGAAGCAAAGTAATATTTTTATCCTTGTGAACAAGAGTATCTTGATTGTTTCTACCATGGTGTACAGAATTTTTATCATATTGCCATGGTCTACCAAGTAATAAGGAACATGCTTGCATAGGTACCACATCACAATCAACATAATCAGCATATGTAGAGATACTATAATACACACGAACGATGCGTGTTACCTTAACCTTGCCGCTGTTGTTGAACCATTGGATGTAGTAAGGATGTGGATGTGGTCTTGTGGTGAGAGAAAGCTTCTCCACCATATCCATGCTAGCCAAGTTGTTGCAGCTCCCTCCATCTATGATGACGCTTGAATAGAACGTTCCTTCACAACTCCCTTTGTATGGAACAAGTTATGCCTCTGATTTTGCTCAGCTTGTGTAACCTGCACACTCAAAACACGTTGAGCAACTAAACATTCATACTGTCAGCATCTTCAGCAGCCATGTATTGCGTCTCATGATCAGAATCCTCTCCACCGTGTTCTTCATGCGTAATAAGAGCCAAAGTCTCTTCATCATAGTCACTAAGCGGACTCATACCCACCATCCTCGGTAGCAATCATCACACGCTGAGATTGGCATTCTCTCGCAGTGTCCTCTTCCCTTACAACGACGACAAATAATATCACTTGTGTGTCTGTTGACGCCATGGAAGAAGAAGAGCTCTGTGTAGGCCCGGCAGTGTGCTCTTGGCGAGATAGTGGTGGTTGTGCTCGCTTTCTTGTATCACGGTTGGAGGTGGCAGCCACGGAGGTGCCGGTGTAGTAGAACGTGTGGAAGTAGATGATGCACGTGGTGTCCATGATGGAGGTCGACCTGCGAGAAAAGTTAGTCCGCGCCAACTGGCCGATCCTGCACTTCACGTTCAGCTTTACAAGCAAGATGGAATAATCGAGTCATATTAGTATAATCCTTGTAGTCTAGAATGGTCTGAATATCTCTATTTAATCCACCCGAGAAAGCGTGCAAGCATAGCTTCATTCTCCTCAACAATACCACATCTAATCAAGCCGGTTTGTAATTCACGATAATATTCTTCTACCGAATTTTTTCCTTGTCTTAAGCGCTGCAATTTTTGAAGTAATTCACGTTGATAATATGGTGGAACCCAACGAGTACGCATAGCAGTTTTCAAAGCAGTCCAAGTAGCTGCAACAGGATATAATCTACAATGTTCAGACCACCAAACACATGCAAAGCTAGTGAAAGCACAAACAGCAGCGGGAACATGTCTCTCCTCAGGATATTGTAAACATGTAAATCGTTGTTCAGTTTCTAACTCCCAAGTAAGATATATATCAGGAACATATCTACCCTCAAATGGTGGAATATTCAATTTCAGTTTAGGGAGATGGTCATGATCTCGTACCTGAGGGGGAGCCCTAACATTGCCATTATTTGCATGTGGACGACCGGGTGGTTGTGGTGCTGGTGGTTGCACTTGCACGTAGTTCGAAGTTGATCAACCTCATCCTCGTACTCTCTCACATAATCATCCTCCCCACATCGCCAGCAGGAGCCACGAAGTATCAACAATGACACCGGCAGCTTGGCGGTGAAGAGGGACACGGCTCGCTCGGCGGAGGGCTGCTTCGCGATGTGGAGGTAGTCGTTGTTGTTGTTGTAGAGGTGCATTAGGTGCAGCCGGTGGTGGTGGTGGTAGACGCGAGCAATTCATTAAACTTGTTATCGAGCTTTGTTTCAACGCCTTCTCAATGCCATCTATCTTCTCCATGGCCTCTTCAAATCTATTTAGAACATCTTCCACCTGCCCACTCATCATTTGTTGAAACTTATCATGTAGCGCTTTGTTTGTCATGTTCTCCCGGTCGGTCTAAATCGGCTTGTGATCCTGCCATGGTTAGCGACAATAGAAACACACAAGAATATGATTCGACGGACTACTAGGAAGTGGTGGTGGTGGTGTGGTGGGCGGTCACAAATCCGTCAAGCAAATCTCAAATTCTTACCAGTTCTTACCCAAAGAAGCGGTGATCGGCAACCGATGTAGTCAAAACTCTCAAAGCTTGGATAGAGCGATTACGGGGAGAGTCAAACGCACGATGTAGATGTATGTGGAGCTGGGAAAGCTTATAATATGGTAGCAAAAGGGTCAAGAATAATCAATTCAGAGATGCAAAGTTGAATGAACAGCTCAACGTGATCTTGGTCTTTGGTCCTAGGCTAGACCGTGCTAGAGACGCGAGCCTAGAACACTAATAAAATCACGGCGCCGCACGGAAACAACGGAAAAAGCACACTCTGGAATTTTTTTTCGCTCTTTTTTTTTGCGCTGCTTTTTTTTGCGCTGCTCTTTTTTTTTTGCGAAAAATCACTATAATGGCGAGTGTCTCAAAACTCTTCCCGAGTCAAACCGACAGGGATGGGCACGGAATTTTTTCGACCAAATTTTTTTTTTGCCGGACCCAAAAGCTGGAAACGGGTCAAAAAACTTTCTATAACGGCGACTGTCTCAATACGCTTAGAAACACCTAAAAATAGGATAGCCAGAAAATTTTTCGACAAGTGCGTTTTCGGAAAATTTTGGGCCTAAACGGAGGGTGGTTTCCAGACTCTTTTTTTTTCCGAAACCTACTCCGGCTAGGAAACACGAATCGGAAACTAGATGGATCTCGAAAACAAACCTAATATGAGAAGAACTCGGATTGGTGGTGGATATATGGTGGTGGTATATGGCAGCGGTGGTGGTATATGGTAGCGGTGGTGGTATATGGAGACGGATTGGTGGTGGTATATGGATATGGATTGGTGGTAGATGGCAAGGCGATGATGATGGTAAGCGGCGTGACAACTTATGACCAGAACTTCGAAACTCTAAAAAGACTAGACTCTAAGACCAAAGCAACTTGACACGACGATGCAACCGCAAATTCAACAAAGCAAAAACCCTAAAAAGATTATGCGAAGGCTCAGATTGGTTCGGATATGATGAACTAACCCTAATTTTTTTTGTGTGGCTTTTTCGTGGACTTTAGGTATGAAGAACAGAATCCGAGTCAAACTACAAGTCCAAAGGTGTTACGTCACCTCCACTTGGGCCCATTGGCCTTGTACGACCTAGGGTTAGTTTTAGGCTGCCTTGGGACGTCCTCCCACCTCCTTGGCCGCCACCCCTTGCTCCTATATAAGTAGATCCATCTAGTAGCTTTTTCCTTGGGATTTGTTTAGTTAAAGTTAGCCATTGCAACTTCGTACTTCGTTTGTGTCTAACGACCAGACCAAGACCGCTTCAGATCCCCACCATTATCAATACATCATATATATTCGCAATATTCAGATTGCTTTATCATATTCTTGCTCGTTCTTCGATTGCTTGCAGGAATAGACCTTCGTGGTCGCTGATCGCGCTTAAGCATCGTCCAAGTAACCTCGGGAGATTGGTTTAGCGATTGCTAAGGCGCAACGTCGTGCATGTTTGTAGTCGGATCATCAAAGTCTACTCCACCAAATCGATAGTTATCATCTCATCGAAAGATTGGGACCCTCGCCTCTATCAAGTGGCATCAGTTTCCAGGTTGCTCGGTGAGATTTTACAGTTTTTCATAGTTTAGATCGCATCTGTCATTCATACCTACGGTGCATGAGAAAGCCACAAAAAAAAGCTAGATCTGTTCATACTTTATCCAAGCCAATCTGAGCCTTTGCAATTTTCTATTCATTGCTTGCATAGTTGAATTATCGGTTGCATCGTCGTGTCAGTTGCTGGTCTTAGTGTCTAGTTACTTTAGAGTTTCGAGTTCTGTTCACATTAGTCACGCCGCTTGCTGCATCATTATCCCATCCACTGTCCACCATCATAATCATAGTTGAGATCACTCACATCTTCGCCTGATCCAATCTGCATCTTATCTAGTTTGTCTTGGAAAGAGGGAGAAAAAGAAGATAGAAAAAAAAGAGAGAGAAAAAAGGAAAGAAAAAAAAAGAAAAAGAGAGAGAAAAAAAGAAAAAAAAGAGTGAGAAAAAAAAGAGAAGAAAAAAAATCGGATCTATCTAGAATCAATCTCGTACCTGAATTCGGATTGGAATACATTTTTGCGCACTGTTCAGTAAAACAGGTGTATCTTCCTCATATGAAGTCCGTTTTGGCTCCGTGAGTACTCAAATTGAAGCTAGCAACGAGCCGCATATAAGTAGTTGCAGAAGCTAGTTCATTATTTGACACCTCAAAATCGGCTTCTAAATAGATCTTTTGCCCTCGAAGTTCGTGAACACAGCTTGTTCCAATTTTTCAGGCCAGTTTTAGAATTCTTTGACTCCTCATATCAACTCGGAATTGAGTGATTCTTTTTGCATTGGAAAGCTTGAGTTAGTAGCATTCTTTGAAAGAATTTATCAGAAAATTGGCTCAAACTTTTGAAGAGGAAAGTTGGAGAGAGAGTTGTTGTATGTCCTGCTTGGTAGTTGTATTTTATCATTATATTCACTACCGTTGTGATCTTCACTTATATCTTGCTGTCAAGAGCTACTTAGTGTCCTTCATTGATGCTAGTTGTGCTACGACGTGACCTCATTAGTGTTCTAGGCTCGCGTCTCTAGTCCGGTCTAGCCTAGGACCCGACAAGACTGCGTCGTTGAGCGTTTATTCAACATTGCATCTTTGAATTGATTATTGCTAATCTTTTGCTACCATATATAGCCAACCCAGCTCCACATATTTGTACACCGTGTATACGTACGCTCCCCTGGCAATCGCTTTACTCAATATTCGGAGTTACTTGACACCGCTGGTTGCCGATCACCGCCTGCTGCATGGTAAGAACTTGTAAGACATTGATATTTGCTTTCTTGTGAGCGTTTTACCACCACATCCTAGTAGTTATAGGAACATTATTTTTGGATTTTGTTTCTTGTTCTACTAATCATGACAGGATCGAGTCAATTCATGGGCTTTGTCGATCGCGGAGACATGCCACCACCTATGCAAATACCACAACCGTCACGAGAGGTGCACAAACATCCAAATGCACATGATCAGGTTCATGTTTCTATACCACCATTTAATGGCTGTTTTAGACCTGCTTTATATATTGAATGGGAGTTAGACATAAATAATATATTTGCTTCCCATAATTTTGATGAACGTATAATATTTACGGTTGCGGTTGGTTCTTTCACGGGTTATGCTCTAGTTTGGTGGAGTGAATATTGTCGGTTACACCCTGATTATGTACCTAATACTTGGGATGATTTAAAACATGTCATGAGAGATAGATTAAATGCGATGTTTATTATACTCGTGGCATGATTAAAAACTAGAACATTTAAAACAAGGTAGTGACACCGTAACAAAATATTATGATGATTTACAAACTACCTTGTTGCACTCATTTTTAGAAGAAAGTGAAGAAGATTTTATGGATAGATCTTGGGGAGGATTAAACCATAATATTCAGGAGATACTAATTCATGAAGAGTGTTATCCTATGGACCATTTGTTTCGTCTTGCTTGCAAAGCTGAACAGGAAATAAAACGACGTGTTGCCCACAAGGAGAACAAGCGACGGTGCACATTCCAACTGTTGATACAGATGTTTATTCAACTACTAGGCGTACTATGACAACCACATCAGTTGTTGCGAGGACTACATCATCTCCACCATGTGACACATCACCATCGAGAGTGCCTGCATCATCTGAGTTGACTATAAGAGGTAATGACAAAGGTACAGATTTTCCACTTTTACATGAGAATGATGCATGCCCAGTTAACTTGAATACATCATGTGTTGAGCTACCCACTACTTTGATCACACCACCTATTTTAGAGGATTATGTTGATAATTTGACTTTGCCATGTGATCAAACAACTAAAATACCAACAATTTTGAGAGCACCCATTGAATTAACTGTTGATGCAAAAGAATCAATGTTTAATCATTTTGATATGACCTCTAATCTTGGTGATGATCTGTGTCAAATGACTCATTGCATGTTTGCTTATCTAAGCATGTTGTAGCATGTAAATTTGATTCAAATAAGGTTTATTCACCAATGTTGGGATGGTTTAATGATGAACATTGTCAATCTTTTGAAATAAATAAGAGCTTCACTTATATGTGCAGACTGAGTTGCAATATTTTCATGCCTTCTAGTTCTTGTGCTAATGTTTTGGCTTTAGATTTTATGAATTATGCGAGTTACTCATCTATTCATGTGTCATATATGCAAAAATCAAGGGAAGTAAAAATGGATGACGTATACATATACAACATGTACACCTTGTCTTTTTTGTTAGCCACATTTCAGATTAAGCAACGCCGAGGACGGCTTTGTTTTCAAGAAGGGAGGATGATAAGGACATGACTACCTTGGATAAGACCAAAAATATTGCATACATGCATATTTGTCGTGTGATTTCTAGTGCAAACTATTCAATAATATATTTATGTTATCCAGAACAAAAATACTTCATATACTTTTGTGTTTTGTCTAATTGCAGGTGTATAGGACATTTGTACAATCCACATATGAAGATAAGGGAAAAAGAGATGTTTACCTGCTGTTCAAAAAGTTCTCTCACGTCACTTTTGGCCTAAGAGAAGATAGAGTCCAAGTCTCTCACGTTCTGGACTCAGATTCGGACTACTGCAGACATACGACTCAAAAGTCAATAACTTTTCATCCGGACTCCAAATTGGGTGATTTTTTTGGAAAATAGATTTCGTGCACCTTCCAACCCAATTGGATTCACCTTCAAATTCGTCCGAGCGTTGAGTTATGGACGAAACAACTGATCTTTGCAGCAGAATCCGAGTCAAACTACAAGTCCAAAGGTGTTACGTCACCTCCACTTGGGCCCATTGGCCTTGTACGACCTAGGGTTAGTTTTAGGCTGCCTTGGGACGTCCTCCCACCTCCTTGGCCGCCACCCCTTGCTCCTATATAAGTAGATCCATCTAGTAGCTTTTTCCTTGGGATTTGTTTAGTTAAAAGTTAGCCATTGCAACTTCGTGTACTTCGTTTGTGTCCAACGACCAGACCAAGACCGCTTACAGATCCCCACCATTATCAATACATCATATATATTCGCAATATTCAGATTGCTTTATCATATTCTTGCTCGTTCTTCGATTGCTTGCAGGAATAGACCTTCGTGGTCAGGCTGATCGCGCTTCCGGCATCGTCAGTAACCTCAGGAGATTGGTTTAGCGATTGCTAAGGCGCAATGTCGTGCATGTTTGTAGTCGGATCGTCAAAGTCTACTCCACCAAATCGATAGTTATCATCTCATCGAAAGATTGGGACCCTCGCCTCTATCATCCACCTGCCCACTCATCATTTGTTGAAACTTATCATGTAGCGCTTTGTTTGTCATGTTCTCCCAGTCAGTCTCGTCGGCTTGTGATCCTGCCATGGTTAGCAGCAATAGAAACACACAAGAATATGATTGACGGACTACTAGGAAGTGGTGGTGGTGGTGTGGTGGACGATCACAAATCCGTCAAGCAAATCTCAAATTCTTACCAGTTCTTACCCAAAGAAGAAAGCGGTGATCGGCAACCGATGTAGTCAAAACTCTCAAAGCTTGGATAGAGCGATTACCAGGGAGAGTCAAACGCACGATGTACATGTATGTGGAGCTGGGAAGGCTTATAATATGGTGGCAAAAGGGGTCAGCAATAATCAAATCAGAGATGCAAAGTTGAATAAACGCTCAACGACAGTACTGTGCTGGTCCTAGGCTAGACCGTGCTAGAGACGCGAGCCTAGAACACTAACAAAATCACGGCGCTGCACGGAAACAACGGAAAAGCACACTCTGGAATTTTATTTTCGCTTTTTTTGCGAAAAATCACTATAATGGCGAGTGTCTCAAAACTCTTCCTGTGTCAGGCTGACAGGATGGGCACGAAATTTTTCGACCAAATTTTTTTTCATTTGCCCGGGACCCAAAAACTGGAAACGGGTCAAAAAAAACTTTCTATAATGGCGACTGTCTCAATATGCTTAGAAACACCTAAAAATAGGATAGCCAGAAATTTTTTTGACAAGTGCGTTTTCGGAAAATTTTGGGCCTAAACGGAGGGTGGTTTCGGAAAATTTTGAGGACATCAATACCATTGTTACACCCACAGCCCCTGCTGCTATACATACTGGACCAATTACTAGAGCTCGCGCACGCCAACTGAATTATCAGGTACTTTCGTTTCTTGGTAACGATTCCAATGTTCATGAGAATATGATGCTGCCTAAATTGGATACATTTGTTTTGCTTACAAATGAAGGGCCTACCATGGACAAGATAGATGAACCTTGGAGCAAGTTCAAGCATGGAGATGTTGGCATGCGCAAGGGGAACAAGAACGGAGTTATAAGTGATGATTCCAGGACTTTGAAGCCACCCTAATGAGAGCATGAGGCCTTGGACGAAATATACAAGATGCCACTTCATAATATTCGTCCATAGGCTATTCTAGGTGCTGCGTCACCTTAATATTGGGCCAGGCCCATGTAATTTCGAAATACTTAAGTGTAGGCTGTTTTTAGAGTCCGTATGTGTGGGGAAACAAGAGTTAGGGTTGGTTTCGGACCCCTCCCTCAAGGGCCACGAAATTCCCTCCTCTTTCTCCATATATACAGCCCTTGATGAGGACATCAATACCATTGTTACACCCACAGCCCCTACTGCTACATATACTGGACCAATTACTAGAGCTCGCGCACGCCAATTAAATTATCAGGTACTTTCGTTTCTTGGTAATGATTCTAATGTTCATGAGAATATGATGCTGCCTAAATTGGATACATTTGTTTTGCTTACAAATGAAGGCCCTAGCTTGGAGAAGGATGGACCTTGGAGCAAGAACAAGCATGGAGATAATGCCATGCGCAAGGGGAACAAGAACGGAGTTACAAGTGATGATTTCAGGACTTTGAAGCCACCATAATGGGTGCATGAAGCCTTGGACGAAATATACAAGATGCCACTTCATAATATTCGTCCATAGGCTATTCTAGGTGCTGCGTCACCTTATTATTGGGCCAGGCCCATGTAATTTCGAAATACTTAAGTATAGGCTGTTTTTAGAGTCCGTATGTGTGGGGAAACAAGAGTTAGGGATGGTTTGGGACCCCTCCCTCAAGGGCCACGAAATTCCTCCTCTTCCTCCATATATACAGCCCTTAGGGCGTCGTTTAGACTTTGGGTTTTGTTTAGATTAAAAGTTCGCCATAGCTGCAACTTCGCGTGCCGTTTGTGTTCAACGACCGGACAAAGGCGTCCACGTAACCCCACCTTGATCAATAAAGCTTTCATCTTATATTCGCAATATCCAGATTGCAATCTCAGTTTCTTGCTTGTTCTTCGTTTGCTCGCAGGAAACAGACCCTCGTGGTCAGGTTGATCGTGCTCCGGCGTGGTCAATAACCTCTCGGAGTTGGTTTAGCGATTGCTAAGGCGCGGCGTCCTCGCGACGTTCGTAGTCGGATCGTCAAAGTCGACTTCCTCCAAAGCGAAAACCAACACCTCATCGAAGGCGGGACACCTTTGCCTATATCAAGTGGTATCAGATTTTCAGGTTGCTCGGTGAGATTTTACAGTTTTCCGTAGTTTAGATCGAGTGCATTCTTCATACCTATAGTCCACGAAAAAGCCACAAAAAAAATTAGGGTTAGTTCATCATATCCGAACCAATCGAGCCTTTGCATAATCTTTTAGGGTTTTGCTTTGTTGGATTTGCGGTTGCATCGTCGTGTCTAGTTGCTGGTCTTAGCGTCTAGTCTTTTAGAGTTTCGAGTTACGGTCATAAGTTGTCACGCCGCCACCGCACCATCATCATCGCCCACGCCACCTACCATCACCGCTCGCATCCATATCCATATACCACCACCAATCCGTGTCCATATACCACCACCGATCCATATCCATATACTACCACCGCTACCACCACCGCCATATACCACCACGGATATCCACCACCAATCCGAGTTCTTCTCATATTAGGTTTGTTTTCGAGATCCATCTAGTTTCCGATTCGTGTTTCCTTGCGGAGTAGGTTTGGAAAAAAAAGAGTCCGGAAACCACCCTCCGTTTAGGCCCAAAATTTTCAAAACGCACTTGTCGAAAAATTTTACGGCTATCCTGTTTTAAGTGTTTCTAAGTGTATTGAGACAGTCGCCGTTATAGAAAGTTTTTTGACCCGTTTCAGTTTTTGGGTCCGGCGGTCGAAAAAAAAATTTGGTCGAAATTTTTTCGTGCCCATCTGTCGGTTTGACCTCGGAAGAGTTTTGAGACACTCGCCATTATAGTGATTTTCGCAAAAAAAAAAAAAAAAAAAAAAAAAAAAAGCAGGCAAAAAAAAAGCGAAAAAAAATCCAGTGTGCTTTTCCCTTGTTTACGTGCCTTCCTCTTTGCCCCCTTTTGTCACTAACATTTTGCGGGAGTTCACCGACGTCTTCCCACAAGGCGTGCCACCGGATTACCACCTATTCGAGGGATTGAGCATCAAATTGACTTAATTCGGTGCATCGCTACCCAACCGTGCACCATACCGTACCAATCCAGAGGAGACGAAGGAGATTATCGTCCAAGTACAGGAGCTGCCCGACAAAGGTTATATACGCGAATCTCTTAGTCCTTGTGCTGTTCCTATTATACTAGTGCCTAAAAAGGATGGTGCGTCGGCGTATGTGTGTTGATTGTAGAGGCATTAATAATATTACTATTCGTTATCGTCATCCTATTCCTAGGCTAGATGATATGCTTGATGAATTGAGTGGCTCTACAATATTCTCCAAAGTTGATTTGCGTAGTGGATACCATCAAATTCGTATGAAATTGGGAGATGAATGGAAAACAGCATTTAAAACTAAGTTTGGATTATATGAGTGGTTAGTCATGCCTTTTGGGTTAACTAATGCACCTAGTACTTTCATGAGATTAATGAGCGAAGTTTTACGTGCTTTCATTGGACGATTTGTGGTAGTTTACTTTGATGATATACTGATTTATAGCAAATCTTTGGAAGAACATTTGGAACATTTACGTGCTGTTTTTAATGCTCTACGTGATGCACGTTTGTTTGGTAACCTTGGAAAGTGCACCTTTTGCACCGACCGAGTATCTTTTCTTGGCTATGTTGTTACTCCACAGGGAATTGAAGTTGATAAAGCCAAGATTGAAGCTATTGAGAGTTGGCCGCAGCCCAAAGCGGTCACACAAGTGAGGAGTTTTCTTGGACTCGCTTGGTTTCTTTAGGCGTTTTGTGAGAGACTTTAGCACCATTGCTGCACCTCTCAATGAGCTTACAAAGAAGGATGTGCCTTTTGTTTGGGGTACCGCTCAGGAAGAAGCCTTCACGGTATTGAAAGATAAGTTGACACATGCTCCTTTACTCCAACTTCCTGACTTTAATAAGACTTTTGAGCTTGAATGTGATGCTAGTGGAATTGGATTAGGAGGTGTGTTATTACAAGATGGCAAACCTGTTGCATACTTTTACGAAAAATTGAGTGGGCCTAGTCTGAACTATTCTACTTATGACAAAGAATTATATGCTCTTGTTCGGACTTTAGAGACATGGCAACATTATTTATGGCCCAAAGAATTTGTTATACATTCTGATCATGAATCTTTGAAACATATTAAAAGTCAAGCTAAACTGAATCGTAGACATGCTAAATGGGTTGAATTCATTGAGACTTTCCCTTATGTCATTAAACACAAGAAGGGTAAAGAAAATGCTATTCTTGATGCTTTGTCTCGTCGATATACTATGCTTTCACAACTTGACTTCAAAATATTTGGTTTGGAGACCATCAAAGATCAATATGTGCATGATGCTGATTTTAAAGATGTAATGCAGCATTGTAAAGAAGGAAGAACATGGAACAAGTTCGTTATTAATGATGGTTTTGTGTTCCGTGCTAACAAGCTATGCATTCCTGCTAGCTCTGTTCGTCTTTTGTTGTTGCAGGAGGCGCATGGAGGAGGATTAATGGGACACTTTGGCGTGAAGAAGGCGGAGGATATACTTGCTACACATTTCTTTTGGCCAAAGATGAGGCGGGATGTTGAGCGTTTTGTTGCTCATTGCACTACATGTCAAAAAGCTAAGTCACGACTCAATCCTCATGGTTTATATATGCCTTTGCGATGCCTAGTGTTCCTTGGGAGGATATATCTATGGACTTTGTTTTAGGTTTACCTCGAACAAAGAAGGGAGGGATAGCATATTTGTTGTCGTGGATAGATTCTCGAAAATGGCACACTTTATACCATGTCATAAAAGCGATGATCTGTTAATGTTGCTGATTTGTTCTTCGTGAAATTATTCGCTTGCATGGTGTGCCAAATACTATTGTTTCAGATCGTGATACTAAATTTCTTAGCCACTTTTGGAGATGTTTATGGGCTAAGTTGGGGACTAAACTGCTTTTTAGTACTACTTGTCACCCCCAAAGCGATGGACAAACTGAAGTAGTCAATAGAACATTGTCTACTATGCTTAGGGCTGTTTTGAAGAATAATAAGAAAATGTGGGAAGAATGCTTGCCTCATATTGAATTTGCTTATAATCGTTCATTGCATTCTACTACTAAGATGTGCCCTTTTGAAATTGTGTATGGTTTCCTACCTCGTGCACCTATTGATTTGTTGCCTCTTCCATCTTGAGGAGAAGGTTAATTTTGATGCTAAAGAACGTGCTGAATTGATTTTAAAAATGCATGAGATAACTAAGGAAAACATTGAGCGTATGAATGCTAAATATAAACGTCTTTGGAGATAAGGGTAGAAAACATGTTGTCTTTGCACTGGAGATCTTGTTTGGTTACATTTGCGTAATGATAGGTTTCCTAGTTTGCGCTAATAGAAGCTAATGCCACGTGCTGATGGTCCATTTAAGGTGTTAGAGAAAATAAATGATAATGCATATAAACTTGAGCTTCCTGCAGATTTTGGGGTTAGTCCCACTTTTAACATTGCAGATTTGAAGCCTTATTTGGGTGAGGAATATGAGCTTCCGTCGAGGGGCGACTTCATTTCAAGAAGGGGAGGATGATGAGGACATCAATACCATTGTTACACCCACAGCCCCTCTTGCTACATATCTTGGACCAATTACTAGAGCTCGCGCGCCAATTAAATTATCGGTACTTTCGGTTCTTGGTAATGATTCTAATGTTCATGAGAATATGATGCTGCCTAAATTGGATACATTTGTTTTGCTTACAAATGAAGGCCCTAGCTTGGAGAAGGATGGACATTGGAGCAAGAACAAGCATGGAGATAATGCCATGCTTAAGGGGAACAAACGGAGTTACAAGTGATGATTTCAGGACTTTGAAGCCACCAAAATGGGAGCATGAAGCCTTCGAATAAATATACAAGATGCAAATTCATAATATTCGTCCATAGGCTATTCTAGGTGCTGAGTAACCTTATAATTGAGCCAGTCCCATGTAATTTCGAAATACTTAAGTATAGGCTGTTTTTAGAGTTCGTATGTGGGGAAACAAGAGTTAGGGATGGTTTGGACCCCTCCCTCAAGGGCCACGAAATTCCCTCCTCTTCCTCCATATATACAGACCCTTAGAGGCGTCGTTTAGACTTTGGGTTTTGTTTAGATTAAAAGTTCGCCATAGCTGCAACTTGGCGTGCCGTTTGTGTTCAACGACCGGACAAAGGCGTCCACAGAACCCCACCTTGATCAATAAAGCTTTCATCTTATATTCGCAATATCCAGATTGCAATCTCAGTTTCTTGCTTGTTCTTCGTTTGCTCGCAGGAAAGCAGACCCTCGTGGTCGGAGTTGATCGTGCTCGGCGTGGTCAATAACCTCTCGGAGTTGGTTTAGCGATTGCTAAGGCGCGACGTCCTCGCACGTTCGTAGTCGGATCGTCAAAGTCGACTTCCTCCAAAGCGAAAACCAACATCTCATCGAAAGACGGGACACCTTTGCCTATATCAGCCCTTAGGGCGTCGTTTAGACTTTGGGTTTTGTTTAGATCAAAAGTTCGCCATAGCTTGATAGAGGCAAAGGTGTCCCGTCTTTCGATGAGATGTTGGTTTTCGCTTTGGATGAAGTCGACTTTGACGATCCGACTACGAACGTGCGAGGACGTCACGCCTTAGCAATCGCTAAACCAACTCCGAGAGGTTATTGACAACGCCGGAGCTCGATCAACCGACCACGAGGGTCTATTTCGCGAGCAAACGAAGAACAAGCAAGAAACTGAGATTGCAATCTGGATATTGCGAATATAAGATGAAAGCTTTATTGATCAAGGTGGGGTTCTGTGGACGCTTTGTCCGGTCGTTGAACACAAACGGCACGCGGGTTGCAGCTATGGCGAACTTTAATCTAAACAAAACCCAAAGTTCAAACGACGCCCTAAGGGCTGTATATATGGAGGAAGAGGAGGGAATTTCGTGGCCCTTGAGGGAGGGGTCCAAACCATCCCTAACTCTTGTTTCCCCACACATACGGACTCTAAAAACAGCCTATACTTAAGTATTTCGAAATTACATGGGCCTGGCTCCAATAATAAGGTGACGAGCACTAGAATAGCCTATGGACGAATATTATGAAGTGGCATCTTGTATATTTCGTCCAAGGCTTCATGCACCCATTATGGTGGCTTCAAAGTCCTGAAATCATCACTTGTAACTCCGTTTGTTCCTTGCGCATGGCATTATCTCCATGCTTGTTCTTGCTCCAATGTCCATCCTTCTCCAAGCTATGGCCTTCATTTGTAAGCAAAACAAATGTATCCAATTTAGGCAGCATCATATTCTCATGAACATTAGAATCATTACCAAGAAACGAAAGTCCCAGATAATTTAATTGGCGGCGCGAGCTCTAGTAATTGGTCCAAAGATATGTAGCAAGAGGGGCTGTGGGTGTAACAATGGTATTGATGTCCTCATCATAGCTGCAATCACAGCATTTCGCTTGTGTTCAACCCACTGGACCAAGGCGTCTCGTAACCCCACCTTCATTAATAAAGCTTTCCTCTTATATTCGCAATATCCAGATTGCAATCTTAGTTTCTTGCTTGTTCTTCGTTTGCTCGCAGAAACAGGCCCTCGTGGTCAGGTTGATCGTGCTCGGCGTGGTCAATAACCCTCGGAAGTTGGTTTAGCGATTGCTAAGGCGCGACGTCTCGCACGTACGTAGTCGGATCGTCAAGGTCGACTCCCACAGAAACGATAGCCACCATCTCATCGAAACATCGGGACACCTTTGCCTCTATCACGTTGGTTCTCTTCATCCATGGACTTGGTGGCTTGTCCGTCTTCACGTGCACCCTCGGGAGGTTCCCCTTGACACCTAATCATGCATAGCATATCGGACTTAGGTAGTAGCCATGTCTCGAGTGGATCATATGTGATATCAATAAGGAAGGAAGTCACCTCGTTCGAGAGCTCTAGCTCGTGTCATGGGTCCTCTTGGCTCTTGATGAGGCGGTTGTGGATGCATGGGGATGATCGTGGGATGTTCGCATCATCTCCCCCTTGGGAGAGATCCGACCTCGGATCAAAAGCTTCATCTCCATGGTATTGTGCGAGGTCCTTGACGTTGAAGATGTCGCTCACGTTGTATTTGTCGCGAGGTATGTCGATCTTGTAAGCATTGTCGTTGTAGCGTGCGAGCACCTTGAAGGGTCCATCGGCTCGAGGTAGAAGCTTGGACTTGCGTTCTTTGGGGAAGCGGTCCTTGCGAAGGTGTAGCCACACTAGATCACCAATGTTGAAGACGATGGGTTGCTTGTTGGCGTTGAGCTTGGTTGCTTGTCGTTGTACTTGGCGCTCAATGGTGTGCCTTGTATCTTCGTGCATCTTCTTGATGTAGCTTGCTCGTGCACTTGCATCCATGTTTGTGCGCTCTTGGAAAGGAAGTGGTAGAATGTCCAATGGGGACAACGGGTTGAAACCGTAGACGACCTCGAAGGGGACTTGCGGTAGTCGAGTGTCTTGCACGCGGTTGTAGGCGTACTTTCGGCGATGGGTAGACATGCCTCCCACTCCTTGATGTTCTTCTTGATCAAGACACGAAGTAGAGTGGATAGTGTGCGGTTCGTCACCTCCGTTTGGCCGTCGGTTTGAGGATGGTATGCCGAGGAGAACAAGAGCTTGATTCCGAGCTTGGCGCATAGGGTCTTCAAAAGTAACTCAAGAACTTGACGTCACGATCGGAGACGATTGTCTTTGATGCGCCATGGAGTCGCAAGATTTCCCTACAAAAGAGATTTGCAACACGTGAAGCATCGTCTATCTTGTTGCAAGGAATGAAATGTGCCATCTTAGAAAATCTATCCACAACAACAAATACGGAATCCTTGCCATTTTGAGTCCTAGGCAAACCAAGTACAAAATCCATACTAATGTCTTCCCATGGTTGATAAGGAATAGGAAGAGGCATGTAAAGACCATGAGATTGAGCTTTAGACTTAGCTTTGCAACATGTATAGCATCGGGTGGTGAAGCGAGAGACGTCGCGGAACATCTTGGGCCAAAAGTAGTTGTTGGAGAGCGTGGCGAATGTGTTGTCACGTCCAAAGTGTCCCATGAGTCCGCCTCCATGAGCCTCTTGCAAAAGGAGCAAACGAAGAGAAGACTCGGGAATGCAAAGTTTGTTAGCTCTCATAAGATAACCATCCTTGATGTAATATTGTTCCCAAGAAGTATGCGTCAAACACTTGGCATAAGGAGAAGCAAAAGATGGATCATGCTCATACAAGTCTTTTATATGCTCAAAACCAATAACATTCAACTCAAGGTGAGTGACAAGCATGCATATGCGTGAAAGCGCGTCGGCAACTACATTTTCTTTACCCTTAATGTACTTGATCACATAAGGAAAAGATTCAATGAATTCACTCCATTTTGCGTGACGCTTGTTTAATTTAGTTTGACCTTTGAGGTACTTAAGCGTTTCATGATCGGTATGGATGACAAACTCATGAGGTCTAAGGTAATGTTCCCAAACATGTAGCACACGCACTAAAGCATACAATTCTTTGTCATAGATGGGATAATTAAGTTGAGCACCGGAGAGTTTTTCACTAAAATAAGCAATGGCTCGTTTTTCTTGCATCAAAACTCCGCCAATTCGGTAGCACTTGCATCACAATGAACCTCAAAAGTTTTGTCAAAATTGGGCAAAGCAAGAATCAGAGCATGAGTAAGCAAAGACTTGAGCTCATCAAAAGCGGTTGATTGCAAAGTTCCCCAAGCAGACGGAGTATTCTTCTTACTCAAGGCATGCAAAGGAGTGGCAATTGTGCTAAAATCTTTCACAAAGCGGCGATAAAAACCCATAAGACCAAGAAAACTTCGCACTTGTTGCAAATTGGTGGGTTGGGGCCAAGTTTTAATTGCTTCAATTTTAGATTCGTCAACATGGACACCCTTTGAGGATGGATACTACAAAACCCAAGAAAACCACTTTGTCAACTCCAAAAGTGCATTTTTTCAAGTTTGCATAAAGGCTTTCCTTGCGAAGAGTTTGGAACACAGATTTTACATGATTGATGTGCTCTTTCATTGTTTTGCTAAACACAAGGATATCATCAAAGTAAACCACAACAAATACTCCAATGTAAGGACGAAGCACATGATGCATAAGACGCACGAAAGTATCGGGAGCCTCCGAAAGACCCATAGGCATCACTAACCATTCATATAAACCAAATTTTGTTTTGAAAGCAGTTTTCCATTCATCACCCTCTTGTATGCGGATTGCTAATAGCCACTTTTAAGGTCAATTTTTGAGAAAAAGTTGGCTCCACTAAGTTCATCAAGCATATCATCTAAGCGAGGAATGGGATACCTATAGCAGACGGTGATCGCATTGATAGGTCTACAATCGGAACACAAGCGAAAACTTCCATCGGGCTTAGGCACAAGTATAACGGGAACGGCACAAGGGCTTAAGCTTTCACGTACATGACCGTTGTCGATTAGTTGTTGTACTTGCCGTTGAATCTCCCTGGTTTCTTCGGGATTGACTCGGTATGGAGCTTTGTTTGGTAGAGGCTCCGGGGATGAGGTCGATTCGATGCTCAATGCCTCGAAGAGGAGGTAGACCCGGAGGTAGCTCATTGGGGAAAACATCTTGAAATTCCTGCAAAAGAGATTGAAACACCAAAGGTAGCTCGTGAATGGTGTTAGTTTTGGTTCTCCATCCTTGCACACAAGGACAAAGTGCATCACACTCGATGGGTTCTCACACACTTCTCTCATCTCACTTTTGGTGGCAAATAGGATGAGGTTTTTCTCTCTAGGCGAAGAGGCGCTCAAGTTTGGCTTGTGGCTCTCACTCACTTTTGGTTGGATCACTTTCTCGCTCTTGTCTCTATGATGGGTGGCTTGCTTGTCGGCTATCACTTGAGTAGGAGACATAGGTCGTAGCACATATTCCTTCCCTTTCATCTTGAAGCTATAGTGATTGGTGCGCCCATTGTGGATGACACCACGGTCGAATTGCCATGGTCGACCTAGAAGTAGGTGGCAAACGGTCATTGGGACCACATCACATTCCAACGTGTCTTCATAAGCACCGATTTTGAAGGAAACTTGGACCGTATGCTCGACTCGTATAGTGCCGGAGTCACTTAGCCATTGAACCTTGTAGGGATGCGGGTGCTTCCTCTTGACCAATTGAAGTTTGGAACATAGTTCTTCACTTGCCAAGTTGTGGCAACTACCTCCATCGATGATGACCTTGACGGACCTTCCGTTGATGCCGGCCTTTGTATGGAAGATGTGGCATCTTTGGTCGTCTTCTTGTTGATGTTGAAGGGTCAAGACCTTGGAGACAACTAGAGCGGGGCTCGAATCCTCATCGCAAAAGACTTGATCATCTTCATCTTTGTTCACTTGCCGGTGCATGGCCACTTGCTCAAGGGCTTCCATCTCCTCATCACTCATTGAGTCATAGGCGCCGTCGTCGTTGAGGATCATGGTGCGCTTGTTGGTGCATTCGTAGGACTTGTGGCCTCGGCCGCTGCAAGTGAAACACTTGAAGGAGCTTGTTTTGATGGTCTCATCGGTCAGAGTAGATGATGAAGCACGCGGCTTGAAGTTGCTTTTAGTAGGTGGAGGAAGACTTGAACTTGTCAACTTTCTCTTGTAAATCGACTTGTCGTCGTTGTTTGTAGAAGGTTTGGTTGATGTAGATGTTGGAAGAGTCGTTGAGGCTTGGTTGTTGGAGAAGCCGTAGGTCCTGGATGAGTACTTGGCGTACTTGAAGTCATCTTGCACTTGGCGTTCCGCCTTTGTAGCTTGATGCACGAGCTCAATGAGGGTTGAGTATGGTTGGAAGTCGGCGATCTTCTTGATGGGATGATTGAGTCCATTCAAGAAACGTGCCATAGTTTGCTCATCATCTTCTTTGACATTGGCTCGAATCATGGCTATCTGCATTTCCTTGTAATATTCTTCAACACTCTTTGTTCCTTGCTTGAGTAGTTGGAGTTTCTCGAAGAGGTCGCGGTTGTAGTAGGTTGGCACAAAACGTGCTCGCATGACATCCTTCATTTGAGCCCAAGTGGTGATTGGAGGTTCACCTCTTGCTTGTCGTCGCTCAATGATTTGTTCCCACCATATGAGCACATAGTCTTGGAACTCAAGTGATGCCATAGCGATTTTCTTCGCTTCATCGTAGTTGTGCAACCGGAAGATTTTGTCAACCTTCAATGCCCATGAGAGGTAGTCTTGAGGTCATTGCTTCCATTGAACTTGGGCATGGTGAATTTTAGCTTGCCGTGGCGTTGCTCTTCATTGTGTTGTTGGTGATGTTGATGATGGCGTCCTTGGCGTGGATTGCAATCGTCTTCATGTTGCTCTTGGCGTGGAGGAAGACCATGATCAACTTGCCCTTGTTGAACTTGAGGTTGGGGTGGAGCTTGGCGAGCTTGTGGAGGGCTTGAGGAACTTGGCGTTGTACATGAGGTTGGTAGTTCCTCTCTTGGATTTCTTCTCGAAGGGCTTCCTCTTGATTGCGCCGTTCGCGATTGCGGTTGGCGAAGGCTCTACTTGATTCTTGAAGGGCACGTTGCGCCTCAAGAGCTTGCGCCTCACGTTGTTGTTGTTGAAGACGTTGAGCCTTGGCATCTTGTTCGTCTTGGTGAAGACGCGCTCGTTCTTCCTCTTGTTGGCGACGAAGACGTTGTCGTTCTTGAGGTTGAGCAAAAGCCTCTTGGTTTGATTGAGGACGACGAACTTGATCATCAACTTGCTCTTGTGAATGCTTGTCATGGAGCGGGTTGCGAGATGCCTGACGGTCTTGACGAGCGGCACGACGAAGAGTGTTCGAAGTAGGTGTACTTGAGTCGTAGAAGGTGTCGTCGGAGTGTCGACTCGAGCGGCTACGTCTTGATGATGAAGAAGTTGAATGATGTCAGTTTCTCATCAAAGCGCGTATCTCGTCCATTCTTGCATCATTCTCTTGCTTGTGAGCGTCGAACTTGTTGTCGAAGTAGTCCCTTGTACGTTGCTTGAGAGTCGCAAGTCGGTGGCGAGGTTGTCGATGCGGTCGCTCATTGCTTGTTGTTCTTGGTGCAACGCTCGTTGTGCACCAAAGAGGTGGCTCTTGGTGACGATATGATGACATGTCGTCGTCTTGCTCGATGAAGAGTGGGTTGGTAGAAGTACTTGGCCTATCCATCATTCCAAGCAAAATGTGAGTGGTAGAGCGGAAAAGAACTTATACCAATGTACCTTTGACCGATGTTGAAGATGAATCAAGTTCACTCAAATGCGGACAATGAAATAGCACTCTTGGTACCGATTCTTGTCGGTTCTCACACCTACACAAATAAAAGCTTATGGTGGAGCTCGGTTAGGATGGTGGCACAAAATTTGATGCAATTGTAAGTGAGACTCAATAATGTTGGAAATGATTCACAAATTTGCAAATTTCAACAAGTAGGCCAATAGCAAGATATGGTACACGGAAACACACACGCAAATAGATAATATGGGGTTATGCAACCAAGGATGAGCCAAAATGTGGAATACACCAAGATGCTCTTGTTGCACAACACTAGAGAGACGCTAGCACGATTGCACAATAGGCGGATATGAACTTGTGCACAACCTACCAAGCAAAAATGCAACGACTTCTATCCCAAGTATGCTATATGTATGGTGTTTCGATGTGTTGATCCAAGATGATCAAGTATGACAATCTTAATGTTGTATGATGCTATGGTTCTTGCTCATAAGCTCTTTGCTTATCTTTCTCTCTTCGCTTAAAAGCTTGATTGGCTCTTTCTCTTTTGAGCTCTTTTCTCATGCAAAACTTCACGAACCAAGATAGCAATTATGTATGCGATGACAACTTTGTGACACACAAGTTGATGCTAAGATATGCACCACTTTGGTATGGTATGTATGCTATGGAGTATGATCACTAATGTGCACAAGTCACGTTGCCGACAATACTCAATGGCTAGTCTCGATGGGTAAGCAACGCAAAAAGATGGGCTATGATGGTTATCAATGCAATTGCAAGTAATGACAAAGATGTCGATGATGTTACCGTCCTTGGCGAAAATGAGCGGTGGTGATGTTGATGTTGAACCGTACCTAGATAGCCGAAACACAAAAGGATCTGAAACCCCAACTCAAATTCTCAAAGCAAAATTTGGCAACATTAGCCGGAATTGGTAGTGGGAAAGGCTATGGTGGTGTTATGCGGAAGTGGTGGAGGTATATGGAAGTGTATGTGGGCACTGGGACAAAATTTGGCGAGAGTTAGGCGGTAAACGGGGTGGTGGATGGGGATTGCTGCTGACAGGAGCCGGATTTCCGGGCAAGAAGCCGGATGTCCGGGGCGCCGGAAGTCCGGGCTGATAGGGCCGGATGTCCGGGATGCCGGATGTCCGGGCTGTTCGGGCTGTGATAGAGGCAAAGGTGTCCCGTCTTTCGATGAGATGTTGGTTTTCGCTTTGGAGGAAGTCGACTTTGACGATCCGACTACGAACGTGCGAGGACGTCGCGCCTTAGCAATCGCTAAACCAACTCCGAGAGGTTATTGACCACTTGAACACGATCAACGACCACGAGGGTCTGCATTTCCTGCGAGCAAGCGAAGAACAAGCAAGAAACTGAGATTGCAATCTGGATATTGCGAATATAAGATGAAAGCTTTATTGATCAAGGTGGGGTTCTGTGGCGCCTTTATGCAGTCGTTGAACACAAGCGAAATGCACGAAGTTGCAGCTATGGCGAACTTTTAATCTAAACAAAACCCAAAGTCTAAACGACGCCCTAAGGGCTGTATATATGGAGGAAGAGGAGGGAATTTCGTGGCCCTTGAGGAGGGGTCCGAAACCATCCCTAACTCTTGTTTCCCCACACATACGGACTCTAAAAACAGCCTATACTTAAGTATTTCGAAATTACATGGGCCTGGCCCAATAATAAGGTGACGTAGCACCTAGAATAGCCTATGGACGAATATTATGAAGTGGCATCTTGTATATTTCGTCCAAGGCTTCATGCACCCATTATGGTGGCTTCAAAGTCCTGAAATCATCACTTGTAACTCCGTTCTTGTTCCCCTTAGCATGGCATTATCTCCATGCTTGTTCTTGCTCCAATGTCCATCCTTCTCCAAGCTAGGGCCTTCATTTGTAAGCAAAACAAATGTATCCAATTTAGGCAGCATCATATTCTCATGAACATTAGAATCATTACCAAGAAGCGAAAGTACACGATAATTTAATTGGCGTCTTGTGAGCTCTAGTAATTGGTCCGATTATATGTAGCAGTAGGGGCTGTGGGTGTAACAATGGTATTGATGTCCTCATCATCCTCCCTTCTTGAAATGAAGTCGTCCTCGACGGAAGCTCATATTCCTCACCCAAATAAGGCTTCAAATCTGCAATGTTAAAAGTGGGACTAACCCCAAAATCTGCAGGCAGCTCAAGTTTATATGCATTATCATTTATTTTCTCTAACACCTTAAATGGACCATCAACCGTGGCATTAGCTTTGATTTGCGCAAATTAGGAAACCTATCCTTACGCAAATGTAACCAAACAAGATCTCCGGTGCAAAGACAACATGTTTTCTACCCTTATCTCCTCAAGTTTATATTTAGCATTCATACGCTCAATGTTTTCCTTAGTTAACTCATGCATTTTTAAAATCAATTCAGCACGTTCTTTAGCATCAAAATTAACCTTCTCCGAAGATGGAAGAGGCAACAAGTCAATAGGTGCACGAGGTAGGAAGCCATACACAATTTCAAAAGGGCACATCTTAGTAGTAGAATGCAATGAGCGATTATAAGCAAATTCAATATGAGGCAAGCATTCTTCCCACATTTTCTTATTATTCTTCAAAACAGCCCTAAGCATAGTAGACAATGTTCTATTGACTACTTCAGTTTATCCATCGGTTTGGGGGTGACAAGTAGTACTAAAAAGCAGTTTAGTCCCCAACTTAGCCCATAAACATCTCCAAAAGTGGCTAAGAAATTTAGTATCACGATCTGAAACAATAGTATTTGGCACACCATGCAAGCGAATAATTTCACGAAAGAACAAATCAGCACCATTAACAACATCATCGCTTTTATGACATGGTATAAAGTGTGCCATTTTCGAGAATCTATCCGCGACAACAAATATGCTATCCCTCCCCTTCTTTGTTCGAGGTAAACCTAAAACAAAGTCCATAGATATATCTTCCCAAGGAACACTAGGCCTTTGGCAAAGGCATATATAAACCATGAGGATTGAGTCGTGACTTAGCTTTTTGACATGTAGTGCAGTGAGCAACAAAGCGCTCAACATCCGTCTCATCTTTGGCCAAAAGAAATGTGTAGCAAGTATATCCTCCGTCTTCTTCACGCCAAAGTGTCCCATTAATCCTCCTCCATGCGCCTCCTGCAACAACAAAAGACGCAATGAGCTAGCGAGGAATGCATAGCTTGTTAGCACGGAACACAAAACCATCATTAATAACGAACTTGTTCCATGTTCTTCCTTCTTTACAATGCTGCATTACATCTTTAAAATCAGCATCATGCACATATTGATCTTTGATGGTCTCCAAACCAAATATTTTGAAGTCAAGTTGTGAAAGCATAGTATATCGACGAGACAAAGCATCGACAATAACATTTTCTTTACCCTTCTTGTGTTTAATGACATAAGGGAAAGTCTCAATGAATTCAACCCATTTAGCATGTCTACGATTCAGTTTAGCTTGACTTTTAATATGTTTCAAAGATTCATGATCAGAATGTATAACAAATTCTTTGGGCCATAAATAATGTTGCCATGTCTCTAAAGTCCGAACAAGAGCATATAATTCTTTGTCATAAGTAGAATAGTTCAGACTAGGCCCACTCAATTTTTGAGAATTGTTTGCAACAGGTTTGCCATCTTGTAATAACACACCTCCTAATCCAATTCCACTAGCATCACATTCAAGCTCAAAAGTCTTATTAAAGTCAGGAAGTTGGAGTAAAGGAGCATGTGTCAACTTATCTTTCAATACCGTGAAGGCTTCTTCCTATGCGGTACCCCAAACAAAAGGCACATCCTTCTTTGTAAGCTCATTGAGAGGTGCAGCAATGGTGCTAAAGTCTCTCACAAAACGCCTATAGAAACCAGCGAGTCCAAGAAAACTCCTCACTTGTGTGACCGTTTTGGGCTGCGGCCAACTCTCAATAGCTTCAATCTTGGCTTTATCAACTTCACTTCCTGTGAGTAACAACATAGCCAAGAAAAGATACTCGGTCGGTTAAAAAGGTGCACTTCCCAAGGTTACCAAACAATCGTGCTTCACGTAGAGCATTAAAAACAGCACGTAAATGTTCCAAATGTTCTTCCAAAGATTTGCTATAAATCAGTATATCATCAAAGTAAACTACCACAAATCGTCCAATGAAAGCACGTAAAACTTCGTTCATTAATCTCATGAAAGTACTAGGTGCATTAGTTAACCCAAAAGGCATGACTAACCACTCATATAATCCAAACTTAGTTTTAAATGCTGTTTTCCATTCATCTCCCAATTTCATACGAATTTGATGGTATCCACTACGCAAATCAACTTTGGAGAATATTGTAGAGCCACTCAATTCATCAAGCATATCATCTAGCCTAGGAATAGGATGGCGATAACGAATAGTAATATTATTAATGCCTCTACAATCAACACACATACGCCGACGTACCATCCTTTTAGGCACTAGTATAATAGGAACAGCACAAGGACTAAGAGATTGGCGTATATAACCTTTGTCGAGCAGCTCCTGTACTTGACGCATAATCTCCTTCGTCTCCTCTGGATTGATGCGGTATGGTGCGGCGGTTGGGTAGCGATGCACCGGGAATTAAGTCAATTTGATGCTCAATCCCTCGAATAGGTGGTAATCCGGTTGGCACGTCTTGTGGGAAGGCGTCAGTGAACTCTGCAAAATGTTAGTGACAGCGAGGGGCAAAGAGGAAGGCACGTCCTCAAATGAAAATAATGCCTCTTTGCACACAAAACCATAGCAAACAGATTTGCTAGAATCTAGCTCATCAATATCAGATTTGGTGGCAAATAAACATGCACTTTTCAGTTTAATTTCAGAAGCAACATTAGATGGTTTATTATTAGGCTTCATTTGTTGCTCAAATTCTTTTGCCACAATCTGATTTTCACTCTTATTTTCTCCTGTTTTGCTTTATTAGCTCTATTAATATCATCTTTCAAAATGGAATCGAGGAGTCATAGGAAGCAAAGTAATATTTTTATCCTTGTGAACAAGAGTATCTTGATTGTTTCTACCATGGTGTACAGAATTTTTATCAAATTGCCATGGTCTACCAAGTAATAAGGAACATGCTTGCATAGGTACCACATCACAATCAACATAATCAGCATATGTAGAGATACTAAAATACACACGAACATTACGTGTTACCTTAACCTTGCCGCTGTTGTTGAACCATTGGATGTAGTAAGGATGTGGATGTGGTCTTGTGGTGAGAGAAAGCTTCTCCACCATATCCATGCTAGCCAAGTTGTTGCAGCTCCCTCCATCTATGATGACGCGAATAGAGCGTTCCTTCACAACTCCCTTTGTATGGAACAAGTTATGTCTCGATTTTGCTCGGCTTGTGTAACCTGCACACTCAAAACACGTTGAGCAACTAAACATTCATACACATCGGCATCTTGACAGCCATGTATTGCGTGTCATGATCAGAATCATCTCCACCGTGTTCTTCATGTGTAATAAGAGCCAAAGTCTCTTCATCATAGTCACTAAGCGGACTCATACCCACCATCCTCGGTAGCAATCATCACTGCTGAGATTGGCATTCTCTCATAAAATGTCCTCTTCCCTTACATGACGACAAATAATATCACTTGTGTGCCCTGTTGACGCCATGGAAGAAGAAGAGCTACATGTAGGCCCAGCAGGTGTGCTCTTGGCGGATAGTGGTGGTTGTGCACGCTTTCTTGTATCACGGTTGGAGGTGGCGGTAAGCGGAGGTGCGGTGTAGTAGAACGTGTGGAAGTAGATGATGCACGTGGTGTCCATGATGAAGGTCGACTGCGAGAAAAGTTAGTTCGGCGCCAACGCTGTCGATCCTGCACTTCACGTTCAGCTTTACAAGCAAGATGGAATAATCGAGTGATATTATTATAATCCTTGTAGTCTAGAATGGTGCGAATCTCTCTATTTAATCCACCCGAAAACGTGCAAGCATAGCTTCATTCTCCTCAACAATACCACATCTAATCAAGCCAGTTTGTAATTCACGATAATATTCTTCTACCGAATTTTTCCTTGTCTTAAGCGCTGCAATTTTTGAAGTAATTCACGTTGATAATATGGTGGAACCCAACGAGTACGCATAGCAGTTTTCAAAGCAGCCCAAGTAGGCTGGAACAGGATATAATCTACAATGTTCAGACCACCAAACACATGCAAAGCCGGTGAAAGCACAAACAGCGGCAGAACACGTCTCTCCTCGGGATATTGTAAACATGTAAATCGTTGTTCAGTTTCTAACTCCCAAGTAAGATATATATCAGGAACATATCTACCCTCAAATGGTGGAATATTCAATTTCAGTTTAGGGAGATGGTCATGATCTCGTACTGAAGGGGAGCGAACATTGCCATTATTTGCATGTGGGCGACACGGTGGTTGTGGTGCTTTGGTGGTTGCACGTAAAATCGATGTTGATCAACCTCATCCTCGTAATCTCTCACATAATCATCCTCCCCACCGCAGCAGCAGGAGCCACGAAGTATCAACAGCAGCACCTGCAGCTTGGCCAGGTGAAGAGGGACACGGGAAGCTTCGGCGGAGGGCTGTTTCGCGATGTGGAGGTAGTCCTTGTTGTTGTAGTAGAGGTGCGTTAGGTGCCGCCGGTGGTGGTGGTGGTAGGCAGCGAGCAATTCATTAAACTTGGTATCGAGCTTTGTTTGAACGCCTTCTCAATGCCATCTATCTTCTCCATGGCCTCTTCAAATCTATTTAGCACATCGTCCACCTGCCCACTCATCATTTGTTGAAACTTATCATGTAGCGCTTTGTTTGTCATGTTCTCCCGGTCGGTCTAAATCGACTTGTGATCCTGCCATGGTTAGCGACAATAGAAACACACAAGAATATGATTGACAGGACTACTAGGAAGTGGTGGTGGTTGTGTGGTGGGCGATCACAAATCCGTCAAGCAAATCTCAAATTCTTACCGGTTCTTACCCAAAGAAAGAAGCGGTGACCAAGCAACCGATGTAGTCAAAACTCTCAAAGCTTGGATAGAGCGATTACGGGGAGAGTCAAGCATACGATGTAGATGTATGTGGAGCTGGGAAGGCTTATAATATGGTAGCAAAAAGGGTCAGCAATAATCAATTCAGAGATGCAAAGTTGAATAAGCGCTCAGCAGATCTTGTCTTTGGTCCTAGGCTAGACCGTGCTAGAGACGCGAGCCTATAACACTAACAAAATCACGGCGATGCACGTAAACGACGTATAAGAACACTCTGGAAAAAAAAATTTCTCTTTTTTTTTTTTGGGGTTCTTTTTTTTTGGGCTGCTCTTTTTTTTTTTTTTTTTGCGAAAAATCACTATAATGGCGAGTGTCTCAAAACTCTTCGTGTCAAACCGAGGGATGGGCACGAAATTTTTTCGACTAAATTTTTTTTTTTTATTGCCGGGACCCAAAAGCTGAAACGGGTCAAAAAAACTTTCTATAATGGCGTGTCTCTCAATACGCTTAGAAACACGTAAAAACAGGATAGCGGAAAATTTTTTCGACAAGTGCGTTTTCGGAAAATTTTGGGCCTAAACGGAGGGTGGTTTCGGACTCTTTTTTTTTTTCCAAACCTACTCCGGCAAGGAAACACGAATCGGAAACTAGATGGATCTCGAAAACAAACCTAATATGAGAAGAACTCGGATTGGTGGTGGATATATGGTGGTGGTATATGGCAGCGGTGGTGGTAGCGGTGGTAGTATATGGATATGGATCGGTGGTGGTAGGTGGCAGGGGCGATGATGATGGTGCGGTGGCGGCGTGACAACTTATGACCAGAACTCGAAACTCTAAAAGACTAGACGCTAAGACCAGCAACTAGACACGACGATGCAACCGCAAATTCAACAAAGCAAAACCCTAAAAAGATTATGCAAAGGCTCAGATTGGTTCGGATATGATGAACTAACCCTAATTTTTTTGTGGCTTTTTCGTGGACTATAGGTATGAAGAACAGACTCGATCTAAACTACGGAAAACTGTAAAATCTCACCGAGCAACCTGAAAATCTGATACCACTTGATAGAGGCAAAGGTGTCCCGTCTTTCGATGAGATGTTGGTTTTCGCTTTGGAGGAAGTCGACTTTGACGATCCGACTATGAGCGTCGAGGGCGTCGCGCCTTAGCAATCGCTAAACCAACTCCGAGAGGTTATTGACCACGCCGAGCACGATCAACGACCACGAGGGTCTGCATTTCCTGCGAGCAAGCGAAGAACAAGCAAGAAACTGAGATTGCAATCTGGATATTGCGAATATAAGATGAAAGCTTTATTGATCAAGGTGGGGTTCTGTGGCGCCTTTATGCGGTCGTTGAACACAAACGAAATGCAGCGAAGTTGCAGCTATGGCGAACTTTTAATCTAAACAAAACCCAAAGTCTAAACGACGCCCTAAGGGCTGTATATATGGAGGAAGAGGAGGAATTTCGTGGCCCTTGAGGGAGGGTCCGAAACCATCCCTAACTCTTGTTTCCCCACACATACGGACTCTAAAACAGCCTATACTTAAGTATTTCGAAATTACATGGGCCTGGCCCAATAATAAGGTGACGCAGCACCTAGAATAGCCTATGGACGAATATTATGAAGTGGCATCTTGTATATTTCGTCCAAGGCTTCATGCACCCATTATGGTGGCTTCAAAGTCCTGAAATCATCACTTGTAACTCCGTTCTTGTTCCCCTTAGCATGGCATTATCTCCATGCTTGTTCTTGCTCCAATGTCCATCCTTCTCCAAGCTAGGGCCTTCATTTGTAAGCAAAACAAATGTATCCAATTTAGGCGACATCATATTCTCATGAACATTAGAATCATTACCAAGAAACGAAAGTACCTGATAATTTAATTGGCGTGCGCGAGCTCTAGTAATTGGTCCAGTATATGTAGCAGTAGGGGCTGTGGGTGTAACAATGGTATTGATGTCCTCATCAGGCTGGATGTCCGGGCTCTGGGTTCGTGGACGAACTCGATGAACACCGCGTGGACAGGTCAAATCTGGGGCAAAATTCGGACGATTTTGAGGATGGAAATTGTGGAAATGGTGGGGGAATGCTAGATCTACCTGCAACACACGAAATCCGCAGATCAAATCCAACAAAACTTCATCACACCAACAAATCACAAAAAAAATTTGGGGCTATTTTTGTGGGGAATTTTCGGAATTAGGACAAAAACAACAAAATCAAGCTAGAACAAGAGGGGTAGGGGCTCCAAAAACGTGATCAACGTGGCTCATGATACCAAGATGATGTAGGGCGGAACCCTACGTGGACAATCTTTCACGTTGGAGCGGATCCTACGGTGAATCACGAAGAACAGCGGAAGAACAAGAGGGAAACACAGAGGAAACGAGAGAGAAATCACTAAACCAACAAGAGATCAATCACACAAGTGCTAGATCACCGATCACATAAAGTGGCACAAGATTGAAATCAACAAAGGAAAGATACAAGCGGTAGCCGTTCTTCTCCGTGAGGAGGCCTTGATGGGGTCCACCCTAGAAGGGGTCTTGAATTCGCTTGGGGGATCTTCTCCGTAGAGGTCTGAGCTCAGGAGAAGTAGCCAAGTGGATGAGCAAAGGCTCTCACACAAAATATGAGCTAATCCAATGCTACCTTAGAAAGAGGAAGGGGATGGAGTATATATAGTCTAGGGGGTGAAGGGGTACATGGGACTCGTCCCGGATACACTGCACGCAGGCAGGGGAGGCCGGATGTCCGGGCGTCGGGCGGATGTCCCAAGCCATGAGGCGCCGGATGTCCGGCTATCCGGCCGGATGTTCGGCTGGGCGGCCACTTCTACCGAATCGGGTGAGAGGTGCGGATTTCGGGCTTGGCGGATATCCGGCTGGGGCCCGATGTCAAGACCTCAGAGCCTTGGGCAGCTTGGCGTCTTTGAGGTGGATGCTCCAGGGCCGGATGTCCGGGGCTTCCGGATGTCCGGGCCCGGGAGTTGAACTTGCCTGCTTCCGTTGGTTCTCTTCATCCATGGACTTGGTGGCTTGTCCGTCTTCACGTGCACCCTCGGGAGGTTCCCTGATGCGGAGCATCCCACATTCATCCCCATGTACACTCCGACTACTCTCCAAACCCCAAGTGGACATATGACGAGACCTCGAACATACGCCATTGGACACAAGGTGAACTGGCTCCTCTCCGAACCATCACTTTCCACATGTGAGACATGGTTACTACCTCAAATATATGTGCTATGCATGACTAAGAACAAGGAGGAAGACCATGGACAAGACGGCGAGGACACCGACCGTGAAGTACAAGAAGAAGAGCTGCCAAAGAAACTCCAGCCACCGGACGACCGGTCGGGACCGGACGTCCGGCACTGGCAAACTGCGCCATGTACCAGGCTACAGCGGCGGACGTCCGTCCAGACCGGACGACCGCCATACCTCCCAATGAATGACGACCGCCCCACCGGACGATCGGTGCCACAACACCCGGGCCGAATTAGCGGAAGTCCGGAGACTACCGAACGTCCGGACGCCCACGAGCCACCGGACGACCGGCCCCTAGCGGACGTCCGGTACCTGTCTGCGCACAGTGTTCGGGCCCGAGGCCCATGTATCCTCTCTCTCAGTTACCCCTTCGTGGACATAGACTATATATACTCCTCCACCTCCTCCTAGCTAGGGTTAGCGTTGATTTAGCTCATTAGATAGAGCTTCGCTCATCCATACCGGTTCTACTCCACGAGAGAGACCGCGGCCCCTCTTCGGAGAAGATCCACCTTGGATTCAAGACCCCCTCTTGGGTGGCCCCCATCAAGACCTCCTCCCGGAGAAGAACGGCTACCGTTTGTATCGTCCTTTGTTGACCTTGAATCATGTATCTCCCTTTGTGTTCATCGATCTAGCACATGTGTGATTGATCTTGTTGGTTTGAGTGATTCTCTCGTGTTTTCCCCGTGATTTCCCTCGTGTTCTTCCGCTCGTTGTTCGTGTTCCTAGTAGGGATCCTCTCCAAACGTGAAAGATCGTCCACATAGGGTTCCGCCCTAGATCATCTTGGATCAGAGCAAGGTTGATCAAGTTTTGGAGCCTCCCCTCTTCGTTTTCCAGCTTGATTTTGTTGTGTTCTTCCCCAAATTCGAAAATTCTTCACCAAAAATAGCACCAAATTTTTTTTGTGATTTGTTAGTGTGATGAAGTTTTGTTGATTTTGATCCATGGATTTGCTTGGTTTCGAGTGGATCTAGCATTTCCCCAAGTTTCCCCATCTTCCATCCACGAAATCTCGTCAATTTTGACCCCGAAATCTCCATTTTCCGCCCAAATTCGCGTCCCGAAACTCGCATCTCGCGTTGACCCGACCCACGGACGATCATTACTTCTGGACGTCCGAGCCCTCGAATGACCGGACGTCCGTCATCCACCGGACGACCGGAACCCCTAACCCGATCTGAAATAGCGGATTTCCGACCAGACCGGACGTCCGGCCACCGGACATCCGTCCATTAGCGGACGTCCGCTACCTGTAGATATCACTTTCGGCTGATCTTTGTTTTGTCCATAACTAATTCATCCGAACTCCGATTTTGATGTTCTTTAGCTCCTTTTTAAGCTATTAACATCCCCCTTCCAACAAAATTACCACCAACACAATTTGACTCCATCAAATTTTTGAAAATTTGGCAAGTTTGCCTAGGCCCTCCACCATATCATCCGCATAGCCACCACCGACTTCCGCAACCTAACCCATTTTGTTCACCATAGCATTAGTGGTTGCTTGAGCAGTGATTCGAGTCTCCTAAGGTGTTTCGGCTACTTAGGGACGATTGCTTCTTCTTCAACCACCACCACCACTTTCGCATTGGCTTACCCACCATACACTTCCACCCCAACTTAACCCAATTTTGCTTGAGTTGTAGCTTGTGTCTCCTAAGGTGTTTCGGCTACTTAGGGACGACAACTTCAATTTCGACGCGTGTATAGCCCATCATTCCACTTCCACATTGCCAAGTGCAAACCACCACCGCTTTCCGCTACCACCATTTGACATTTGTCATTTGAGATTTTGAGTTCGCGGTTTTTCCGTTTCCTAAGGTGTTTGACTACTTAGGGACGAGTCTCCATCATCTTGGTATCTACATCAAGAACACCGCCACTCATCATCGCAAAGGACGGTAACCTCGACGACACCATTGTATATTCCCTTGCAATTGCATTGATAACCCCTAGCCCATTTTGCGTCACTTGCCTATCGAGACTAGCCATTTGAGTATTGCCCGACAACGTTACTTGTGCACATTAGTGATCATACTTCCCATAACATACATACCATATCATCTTGGTATCATCATATCATCCATTGTATCACAATATCGTTCCCGCATATACACAATAGCTATCTTGGTTTGTGCATTGTGCAAAGTGGCCATAACAAAAAAAAAGAAATAAAGCTTTTAAGCAAAAGAGAAAGAGCAAAGAAGCTTGTAAGCAAGTGCCATACCATCATAACCACATTGCATATAAGATTTTCATATCCGATCATCTTGGATCATCGTGAGAGAAACACCGGGAACCGTACATACATAGCATACTTGGGATACAAAGTTTATCCATTTTGCATCTTATAGGTTGTGCACAAGTGTCGTATCCGCCTATTGAGCAATCGTGCTAGCGTCTCTCTTGAGTTGTGCAACACGAGCGTTTTGGTGGATTCCACATTTTGAGCTCATTCCTTGGTTGCACGGCCCCATTTATCTATCCGTGTGTGCGTTTCTGTGTGCCATTCATTGCTATTGGTCTACTTGTTTCTCTTGCAAATTTGTGAATCTCTTTCAACATTATTGACTCTTGCTAACATTTTTGCATCAAATTTTTGTGCCACTATCCTCACCGAGCTCCACCATAAGCCTTATTTGTGTAGGTGTGAGAAACCGACAAGAATTGGTACAAATTGTGCTATTTCCTTGTTACACATTGAGTGATCATTGATCCATTTTCAACATCGGTCAAGGTACATTTGGTATAAGTTCTTCTCTTTCTCCCACTCATATTTGCTCGAGTCTTGTGATGGATAGGCAAGGAATTTCATCTCCGGTCTTCGACAACAACGACGGCGTGAACAACTACATCACCAAAGCGTCAATCTTCGATCTACAACGACAAATGCAAGGCGCACAATCAAGATTGCAAGAGCGCATGGAGAACCTCTCCATCGACATTCATCTCTTCGAAGCAAGGAAAAGGGACTACATCGACAAGAAGCTTTCCGCACATAAAGAGGAGCAAGATGCAAGGATGGAGGAGATTAGAGCTTTGATCAAGTCTTCTTCCCTTCGTCAACTTCAAGGCGGCGACATTCAAGAACCACAAGTCTTGGGCTGAAAATGATGCAAGTGCAAATCGCCCTCGTCAACATCTACATGGCGACCACCATCACGTTCGTGATCCACATCGTCATGAAGGGCAAGTCACCTCCAAGCATCATGTGCACGACGACGACGAATGACATCTACTACGAGCTCAAGTGCGACAATGACACCATCATCATGAAGATGCTCGCCAAGCACAAATGCACAAGTCCCAACAAGCTCTACTTCACGCCAAGTCCAAGCTTCAACAAACAAAAGACGACCGAGAGACGACCACCACCAAGACGGCGCTACGACTACAACAACCACTTCGGCATCTTCGCCAAGTGCTATCAAGGCATCTTCGCCTTTGGACGTACGGCATCTTCGCCTACTTCCCACGTGTACGCCTACATCGACTTCATCAAGTCCAAGGCGACTACCTACGAGCGAGGGCGACACTTCCATCTTCGGAAGCCCCTCAAGGAAGATGGCCGAGCATGGGAAATTCCCTTCGGTCATGGAGATGAGCTACGAGGTGCCACATCATATGGGCCTCCCACATCAAGACGGTGACAAGACGGTCGAGCATGGGCCATCCCCTTCGACCACGGCGAAAGGAGTTGTGCATGGAGACATTTGCACCTACATCTCTCCGACACCCACATATCATGAGATGACCCAATTGCCATGTGAGGAGAGCCACCACCCCATGATAGAGACGAGTGACTCCAGCATACGTGACATTGAGAGCATTTCCTATGAGAGGATGAGTGTGACCACCACTAGCCCCACACTTGAGAGCATGCCACACATCCTATGTGAGGTTGAGAGCCATTTGAGTGACTCCACCAACCATATGAGTGAGTGCATCCTTGAGGGAGTGAGTGAGCCACAACACTTAGAGAGTGAGGTAGTTGACACGGCATGTGAGGCCACCATGATTTCTAACGACTTAACCTCTACTCCTAGTGTGTTTTCTTCTTTGGTGCTAGGTCTCCTACATGACGACATGCCTATCCTCGACGAGTCCATCCCTACATTGGAGGCAGCGATGGCCATGGTGGATGATGATGCACCCCCACATGGTTCCATCAAGATGAAGATGACAACGAGACGATCTTCAACACCTCACCTACAACACATGAGCGACGCTCCAACGGTAACATAGGTGATGGTGCTTCTCTTGTCCCACTAGTGGACTCTCTTGAGTTTGATTGCCCCCATGATGTTGACCCACCTATTCCCATGCTTCATGCTAGTGAGACTTCTTCATGCCTTGACTTACCTATTTACGATGAATATGATGATGAGCATGTTGAGTTCCCTAGTTGTGATGCTATGTTCCATAGGATATCTTGTGAAAATTCTATTGGTCACTTCATGGTTGACAATCCATTGAACCTGTCATATACTATGAGTGAGATCTCCCATATTGCATCTTTACAATCTCAACATAGTAACTATGCATGCCCCATTAAAATCAATCCCGTTTGCACTTATGGCATAGATAGCGAGATGATGGTCATTGGCTTTTGCTTCTCTTGTGATGATATTGCCATGCTTCCTTTACATGATTTGTGCAATTCATCTACTATGTCATGCCATGATCACATTGAACCAAATATGCTTTGTTTTGGATGTTGTCAATATTCTCCATGTGATGTTTCCATTAATGCTCATGAGGAGACCCCCATAGTTTCCTCATGCATATTAGGAGATTTTGATTCATCCCATCCTTTGCATGATTTCCATGATTGCTTGAACCATATGCATTCCATGAATAACAATGCTCTAGATATTGCTCATGATGCATCACACAATTTGAGTCTCCATTATGCTATACATAACAACAAACCTATCATGATGGATGACATATTTCTATATCACGCATCTCATTTATTTGAGCATTGGATATTTTGTGCTAACCGACACATGCATGTGCACATCATGATGGATGATGTGTACATCTACCACGCACACACAATTTTCCCTTTGTCTTTGTTTTGTGTAGGTACTCACGTATACTCGTTAACCTCTCAGTCCCAAGAGTTGACGAAACGAGCTCTTGAGAGCAACGATGACTTAGGATCACGTGGACTTTCATTCCCACCATTCGTTTTGCACAAGGACTACGCGCATCTCTTCTACTTGGCTCTCACACGGCTATGGGCTATTTACCACTTGCCACCTTATGCTCATTTTACCGTGTTCACTTTGCATGTTATGCTTGCTTCTATGACTTTGCCATGCACTTGTGACCCTTGCTTGCATCTACCCATGATTCACCATTATGCTACTCCTATGTGTATTTGCATGCTTGGTGGAGATCCTAGTAGCTATTGTCATGATTTCTTTGTGCCCCATGCTATTGATGCTTGTTGTGTTGGGAGAGTCATGATGACCCATTGCTATTTACATATGGCTCCTCACCAATACATTCATGCTATTGTCCTCATATCTTGCTTTCATGTTTGTGCTATGTCATGTGATTTACTCATGCCCACTATTTGCACACATGACATGCTTGCCATGATTCCTTCTAGTATGTTGCATCTTCGCACTACTAGCTTGCTTGACTTGATCGCTATGATTGCTTGCTATGTTGCATCACCCATGTTCCACTATCACTTGATTTCTTGGGTTGATGACATATATGTTCATGCCTCTCACATGATATATCTTGTTTATTGTCGCTTGCCTCCTATAGTTGCCTCTATGCTTCATGATCTTGGAGACTTGCACACTTCACTTGTGATGCATGCTTGTTTACTTGAGCCTATTGTATTTGGTTGTTCTCGCATCATATGCCCTCCATACTATGACACGCTCCATTGTACTTTCTTATGATGAGCATGATCCATACACTTGTTGGGTATCTTACCACACGAATGATAGGTTTTGCACTTCCGCTAACCTCAGTTGTTTTTCCGAGTGTTTGTCATGTTCTTTCATTTTGAAGGATTCACAAGGCGGTAACATCACGAGACAACTTGCTTATGTGAAGGAATACAAGATGGGCAACTCCATCATCCTTGAGAACCTCCTAAAGGTGACCTCCTTCCCTTTGAGCCATCCTCAAATACACATATTGGATGGGTCATTCTTTCATTGTTGTTTCCTTCTTCTTGTCTACATGATACATATATTGGATGGACGACCGACATTGGAGATGGACCCTATGGACCTTCAAGTTGAGGAGTGCCACGACATCGAGCTATGGTACAACACCACGCATGACAAATTTGCACCCCATGCATGGATTGACTCACATTATGCTTGTCTTGTTGCATCTATTTCCATGTCATCCATGATATATGAGCTTGTGCACTTCCTTAGCAAATTTGTTGTGATATACCTTGATGGCATATTCATACATCATGATCATATTGTCCACCATCAATTGCATGATAACATACACATGTTGAGCATCCATTGCCATATTCATGCTATTGACAAACCGTCTCATTATGACATCATTTTGCACCGTGGTTGCATTGATCACAATCACGACACCTTTGTGTGCCCAATGCATGAATTTTCTCTCATGAATGCTTTACATTTCATTTTACATCATTTGGATAAGCATCTCATGCCTTGCCATGAACAATTCCTTTGGACGGACTCATTCTTACATGCTGGACACTTTAGGTGCACTAACCATTGTATTTCCGAGTGTTGCTTGTGTTTGCTCTTTTTGCATGACTATCACTCCGGCGACACCTTGGACTACTTGGATTGCGCCATGTCTTCAACTTTGTCCAACTACAAGTTCGTCTACGACAACCGTTTCCATGGTGATGAGGATCACTATCCGAGGTCGGATCTTTCCCAAGGGGAGAATGCGGAGCATCCCACGTTCATCCCCATGTACACTCCGACTACTCTCCAAACCCCAAGTGGACATATGACGAGACCTCGAACATACGCCATTGGACACAAGGTGAACTCGCTCCTCTCTGAACCATCACTTTCCACATGTGAGACATGGTTACTACCTCAAATATATGTGCTATGCATGACCAAGAACAAGGACGAAGACCATGGACAAGACGGCGAGGACACCGACCGTGAAGTACAAGAAGAAGAGCTGCCAAAGAAACTCCAGCCACCGGACGACCGGTGGGACCGGACGTCCGGCACTAACAAACTGCGCCATGTACCAGTTACAATGACGGACGTCCGTCAGACCGGACGACCGGCCATACCATACCTCCCAGCGAGCGGACGGCCCCACTGACGACCGGTGCCACAACACCGAGCGAATTAGCGGAAGTCCGGAGACTACCGGACGTCCGGACGCCCACGAGCCACGGACGGCCCCTAAGCGGACGTCCGGTACTGTCACAAGCACATTGTTGGGCCCGAGGCCCATGTATCCTCTCTCTCACTTACCCCTTCGTGGACATAGACTATATATACTCCTCCACCTCCTCCTAGCTAGGGTTAGCGTTGATTTAGCTCATTAGATGAAAGCTTGGCTCATCCATACGGATCTACTCCACGAGAGAGACCGCGGCCCCTCTTCGGAGAAGATCCACCTTGGATTCAAGACCCCCTCTTGGGTGGCCCCCATCAAGACCTCCTCCCGGGGAAGAACGGCTACCGTTTGTATCATCCTTTGTTGACCTTGAATCATGTATCTCCCTTTGTGTTCATCGATCTAGCACATGTGTGATTGATCTTGTTGGTTTGAGTGATTCTCTCGTGTTTTCCCCGTGATTTCCCTTGTGTTCTTCTGCTCGTTCTTCGTGTTCCTAGTAGGGATCCTCTCCAAACGTGAAAGATCGTCCACATAGGGTTCTGCCCTAGATCATTCCCCTTGACACCTAATCATGCATAGCATATCAGACTTAGGTAGTAGCCATGTCTCGAGTGGATCATATGTGATATCAATAAGGAAGGAAGTCACCTCGTTCTCGAGAGCTCTAGCTCGTGTCATGGGTCCTCTCGGCTCTTGATGAGACGCTTGTGGATGCATGGGGATGATCGTGGGATGCTCCGCATCACACACCATCGAGCGCCAAGTACAACGACAAGCAACCAAGCTCAACGCCAACAAGCAACCCATGGTCTTCAACATTGGTGATCTAGTGTGGCTACACCTTCGCAAGGACCGCTTCCCCAAAGAACGCAAGTCCAAGCTTCTCCCTCGAGCCGATGGACCTTTCAAGGTGCTAGCACGCTTCTAGCGACAACGCTTACAAGATCGACCTACCTCGAGACAAATACAACGTGTGCGACATCTTCAACGTCAAGGACCTCGCACCATTCCATGGAGATGAAGCTTTTGATTCGAGGTCGGATCTCTCCCACGGGGGGGGGGGAGATGATACGGAGCATCCCACGATCATCCCCATGGATCTACAACCGTCTCATCAAGAGCCAAGAGGACCCATTACACGAGCTAGAGCTAGAGCTCTCGAGAACGAGGTGACTTCCTTCCTTGGTGAACATATGATCCACTCGAGACATGGCTACTACCTAAGTCCGATATGCTATGCATCATTAGGTGTCAAGAGGAGCCTTCTGAAGATGCACGTGAAGACGGACGAGCCGCCAAGTCCACCGCATGAAGAGGACCACGGAAGCGGGCAAGTTCACCCCCAGGCCCCGGACATCCGGCCAAGGTCCCGGACATCCGGCCCCTGGAGACGCCAACACATCAGCCGTAGCCCAGCCAGGAACCCTACAGGGCCCGGACATCCGGCCCCCGTGCCCCGAACATCCGGCCCCAGCCCGGATATCCGGCCAGAAGCCCGGAAATCCGGCGCCACGCACCCGATTCAGCAGAAGTGGCCGCTCCAGCCCGGACATCCGGCATGCTAACCCGGACATCCGGGACCACGTGAAGGCCCGGACATCCGGCCCGATGCCCGGACATCCGGCCTCCCCTGCCTGCGTGCAGTGCATCCGGGCCGAGACCCATGTACCCCTTCGCCCCCTAGACTATATATACTCCATCCCCTTCCTCTTTCTAGGGTTAGCATTGGATTAGCTCATATTTTGTGTGAGAGCCTTTGCTCATCCACTTGGCTACTTCTCCTCGGAGCTCAGGACCTCTACGGAGAAGATCCCCCAAGCGGATTCAAGACCCCCTTCTAGGGTGGACCCCATCAAGGCCTCCTCACGGAGAAGAACAGCTACCGTTTGTATCTTTCCTTTATTGATTTTGAATCTTGTGCCACCTTATGTGATCGGTGATCTAGCACTTGTGTGATTGATCTCTTGTTGGTTAAGTGATTTCTCTCTCGTTTTCCCCGTGTTTCCCTCTTGTTCTTCCGCGCGTTCTTCGTGATTCCCCGTAGGATCCGCTCCAACGTGAAAGATCATCCATGTAGGGTTCCGCCCTACATCACATAGGGTCCATCTCCAATGTCGGTCCTCCGTCCAATATATGTATCATGTAGACAAGAAGAAGGAAACAACAATGAAAGAATGACCCATCCAATATGTGTATTTGAGGATGGCTCAAAGGGAAGGAGGTCACCTTTAGGAGGTTCTTAAGGATGATGGAGTTGCGCATCTTGTATGCCTTCACATAACCAAGTTGTCTCGTGATGTTACCGCCTTGTGAATCCGTCAAAATGAAAGAACATGACAAACACTCGAAAAAACAAATGAGGTTAGCAGAAGTGCAAAACCTATCATTCATGTGGTAAGATACCCAACAAGTGTATGCATCATGCTCATCATAAGAAAGTACAAGGGAGCATTTCATAGTATGGAGGCATATGATGCGGGAACAACCAAATACAATAGGCTCAAGTAAACAAGCATGCATCACAAGTGAAGTGTCCAAGTCTCCAAGATCATGAAGCATAGAGGCAACTATTGGAGGCAAGCGACAATAAACAAGATATATCATGTGAGAGGCATGAACATTTATGTCATCAACCCAAGAAAGCGAGTAAGAATGGAACATGGGTGATGCGGAGCATCCCACGTTCATCCCCATGTACACTCCGACTACTCTCCAAGCCCCAAGAGGACATATGACGAGACCTCGACCATACGCCATTGGACACAAGGTGGACTCACACCTCTTCGAACCGTCACTTTCCACATGTGAGACATGGCTACTACCTCATGCATGGACCTTGCATATACTTAGATACAACCGAGACGACCATGGAGGATCCAAGGACCAAGGCCAAGCATGGAAGAGGAGAAGGAAGAAGAAGCAGGAACAAGCTTCTGGAAAGCGAGGAACTTCCGGCCTCTGCCCGGAACTTCCGGCCCCCGGACCTTCCGGCCTGCCCGGAACCTCCTCCCCCGAGTCCAAACCCAGCCCCGAGCGCCAACTCTGGATAGCCGGAACCTGCGGAACTTCCGGGCCGGAACTTCCGGCCTGCCAGAACTTCCGGCACTGCGTGCAAAGACTCGGGCGAAGCCCATGTAACCCTTTCCCACTTACCCCTTCGTGGCTTAGACTATAAATAGACCACCCCCTCCTCCTAGTTAGGGTTAGCAATGGATTAGCTCATATTTTGTGTGAGAGCCTTGCTCATCCACTTGGTTACTTCTCCTCAGAGCTCTCGACCTCTTCGGAGAAGATCCCCCAAGGGGATTCAAGACCCCTTCAAGGGAAGACAATCAAGACCACCTCACGGAGAAGAACCCGGTTACCTCTTGTATCGTCCTTTGTTGATCGTGGATCGTGTATCTCTCTTTGTGTTCATCGATCTAGCGCATGTGTAATTGAATCTTGTTGGTTTGAGTGATTCTCTTGTGTTTTCCCTCGTGCTCTTCCGCTCGTTCTTCGTGTTCCTCGTAGGGATCCTCTCCAAACGTGAAAGATCGTCACCATAGGGTTCCACCCTCCATCATCTTGGTATCATGAGCCACATTGATCACGTTTTTGGAGCCCCTACCCCGTGTTTTCTAGCTTGATTTTGTTGTTTTCGTCCTAAATCCGAAAATCCTCACCAAAAATAGCCCCAAAATTTTTTGTGATTTGTTGGTTTTGATGATGTTTTGTTGATTTTGATCCATGGATTTGTTGTGTTTCAAGTGGATCTAGCTTTCCCCCAAGTTTCCCCACTTTCTATCCACAAAATTCCCCCAATTTTGACCTTGGAAATCGAGTTTTTCCGCCCCCTTTCTCAGATCTAGAATTTAGGGTTCGTCCTGGAAGAAATTCCACGACCCCCGGAACTTCCGTACTCCCCCGGAACTTCCGTCCCCCAGAACTTCCGTCCTAGCCCCGGAACTTCCGGGCTAAACAGAAAGTTTACCCCAAAAATCCCCCTGACCCCGGCACTTTTTCCGCGACCCCCGGAACTTCCGGCCGCCCCCCGGAACTTCCGGGGCCCGGAACTTCCGGCCCTAACCCCAGAACGTCCGGCCTAACGGAGACATTGCATGTAATTTCAGCATCAGCCTTCTTCACCGTTTTCATCATAACTTTTCACTCCGAACTCCGATTTGAGTGTTCTTTGGCTTGTTTTGAAGCTATCGACGTGCCCGGGGTCCTCACCTTGATTTCACCACCTTTTGACACCATACATTTTTTGGTACTTTGGCATCTTTGCCTAGGGCTTCCACCACATCATCCGCAATACCACCATAGCCTTCCGCAACAAAACCCATTTTGATCCCCATAGCATTTGAGGTTGTTTGAGTAGTGACTTGGGTCACCTAAGGTGTTTAGGCTACTTAGGGACAATTGCTTCTTCATCAAACACCTCCATAACTTCCGCATAGGCGTGCCCACCATACACTTCCGCCACCCAAACTTAACCCAATTTTGATGTGTTGAGAGTTATGTCTCCTAAGGTGTTTCGGCTACTAAGGGATGGCAACTTCAACTCCGACACCGTGTATAGCCCATCATACATTTCCACCACCATAACCCGGTCAACTTCGGCTACTCGGGTTTCCACCAATACTTCCGCAACCACCACCGCATTCCCGCTACCACCATTTGACATTTGCCTTTGGAGATTTTGAGTTCGCGGCTTTTCCCGTTTCCTAAGGTGTTTCGGCTACTTAGGGACGAGTCTCCATCATCTTGGTATCTACATCAAGAACACCGCCACTCATCATCGCCATTGACGGTAACCTCGACGATACCATTGTATATTCCCCTTGCAATTGCATTGTAACCCCTAGCCCATTTTGCGTCACTTGCCTATCGAGACTAGCCATTTGAGTATTGCCCGACAACGTTACTTGTGCACATTAGTGATCATACTTCCCATAGCATACATACCATATCATCGTGGTGCATATATTGCTATCATATCTTGTGTCACAAGTTTGTTCCTGCATATACACAATTGCTATCTTGGTTTTTGCATTGTGCAAAACTGGCCCTAAAAAAGAGAATAAGCTTTTAAGCAAAGAAAAAGAGAGAGCAAAGAGTTTGTAAGCAAGTGCCATAGCATCATACCACATTGCATATCAGGTTGTCATATCCGATCATCTTGGATCAAACACCGGGAACCATACATACATAGCATACTTGGGATAGAAAGTTTATCCATTTTGCATCTTATAGGTTGTGCACAAGTGTCGTATCCCCTATTGAGCAATCGTGCTAGCGTCTCTCTTGAGTTGTGCAACACGAGCGTTTTGGTGGATTCCACATTTTGAGCTCATTCCTTGGTTGCACGACCCCATTTATCTATCCGTGTGTGTGTTTCCATGTGCCATTCTTTGCTATTGGTCTACTTGTTTCACTTGCGAATTTGTGAATCTCTTTCAACATTATTGACTCTTGCTAACACTTTTGCATCAAATTTTTGTGCCACTATCCTTACCAAGCTCCACCATAAGCCTTATTTGTGTAGGTGTGAGAAACAGACAAGAATTGGTACCAATTGTGCTATTTCCTTGTTACACATTGAGTGATCATTGATCCGTTTTCAACATCGGTCAAAGTACATTTGGTATAAGTTCTTCTCTTTCTCCCACTCATATTTGCTCGAGTCTTGAGATGGATAGGCAAGGCATTTCATCTCCGGTCTTCGACAACAACGACGGCATGAACAACTACATCACCAAAGCGTCCATCTTCGATTTATAACGACAAATGCAAGGCGCACAATCAAGATTGCAAGAGCGCATCGAGAACTTCTCCATCGACATTCATCTCTCCGAAGCAAGGAAAAGGGACTACATCGACAACAAGCTTTCCGCACAAAAGGAGGAGCAAGATGCAAGGATGGAGGAGATTCGGGCCTTGATCAAGTCTACTTCCCCTTCATCATCCTCAAGGCGGCGACGTTCAAGTCACAAGTCTTCGGAGCGCAAACAAGATGCAAGCGCAAATCGTCCACGTCCACATCTACATGGCGACCACCATCACGTTCGTGATCCACATCGTCATGAAGGGCAAGTGATGCGGAGCATCCCTCACTCATCCCCATGGACGTGCCTACATCTCCCTCAACACCACTCGGACCCATGACACGAGCCCGAGCTAAGGCTATCGAAGATAAGGTGAATTCGCTCCTCTCAGAACTCCCTCTTCCTACTCACGAGACATGGCTACTACCTCATTCGGAGACTCTATGTGTAATCAGGTACATGGAGGTGAGCCAAGGATCAACTACTTGCGAGAGCCAAGACGGCGAGGACTCCAAGCATATTGAAGAAGAAGAAGAGATGCTGCTGAAGGCACCGGACGACCGACGCCTTCCGGACGTCCGGCGAGTCCCAGGACCCGGACGACCGGACTCCCCGGACGTCCGACACTTTGCCACCCGAACCAACTACGGACGACCGAAGCCTCGGTTGTCCGACCGACGACGCCCGAACCGAATCTACGGACGACCGACAACTTCCGGACGTCCGGACCGTCCTGGCTCCGGACGACCGACCGTCTCCGGACGTCCGACGCGCCCACAACAGAGCTGATTCTACGGACGCCCGAGCCAGTCCGGACGTCCGAACCGTCCCGAGCCTCCGGACGTCCGACGCCTGTGTGTTGACTTTGTTTGGGCCGCAGCCCTTATACCCCTTCGCCCCCTAGACTATATATACTCCTTCTTCCCCAACTTTCTAGGGTTAGCTTTGGTTTAGCTCATGTTTGTGTGAGAGCCTTGCTCATCCACTTGGTTACTTCGCCTCGGAGCTCAGGACCTCTACGGAGAAAGATCCCCAAGCGGATTCAAGACCCCCTTCTAGGGTGGACCCCATCAAGACCTCCTCTCGGAGAAGAACGGCTACTCGTGTATCCTTACCTTTGTTGATTGTGGATCATATGTATCTGTTTGTGTTCGGTGATCTAGCACTTGAGTGATTGATTCCTTGTTGGTTGAGTGATTTCTCTCTTGTTTCCTCCGTGTTCCCCTTTGTGCTTCCGCGTGTTCTTCGTGATTCCCCGTAGGATCCTCTCCAAACGTGAATGATCGTCCACATAGGGTTCCGCCCTACATCATCTTGGTATCATGAGCCACGTTGATCACGTTTTTGGAGCCCCTACCCCTCTTTTTCTAGCTTGATTTTGTTGTTTTCGTCCTAATTACGAAAATTCCCCACCAAAAATAGCCCCAATTTTTTTTTGTGATTTGTTTGTGAGTTGAGATTTTGTTGGATTTGGTCCATGGATTTGAGTTGCTACGTGTGGATCTAGCTTTTCCCTCACTCCCCACCCTTTTCCATCCACCAAATCACTCGTTTTCGACCTCACCATTTCATTCTTCCCGAAATCTCATGATTCTTCCCGAGCCAGTTTTTCGCCGAGCCTCCGGACGACCGGAAAAAGGCGGACGTCCGACGAAGTCCGGACGACCGTAAAAGCCCGGACGTCCGTAAAACCTTGACGAAACTGAACTTTGTCAGTTCGCCACCCCCACAACCCCAAATACCTCCACCTCTTCCTAACCCACATACACCACCATCTTCCCCAATACATCCTATGACGATTTTACCACATTTTGGTCCTTGAGATTTTGAGTTGTGGCTCCCATATCCTTTTGTGTTTCGGCTATCAAGGTACGGTTCGATCTCATCATCACCACGGCTCAACTTCGCAAGGGTCTCATCATCGCCAAGGACGGTAAATTCGACAACATCTTTGTCATACCTTGCAATTGCATTGATACCCACATGGCCTTATTTTTGCGTAGCTTACCCATCGAGACTAGCCATTGAGTATTGCCGGCAACGTGACTTGTGCACATTAGTGATCATACTCCATAGCATATATACCATACCACCGTGGTGCATATCTTGGGATCCATTTGTGTGCCACAAAGTTGTCATAGCATGCATAATTGCTATCTTGGTTAGTGAAGTTTTGCATGAGAAAAGAGCTCAAAAGTGAAAGAGCCACCCAAGCTTTTAAGCAAAGAGGAAAGATAAGCAAAGAGCTTATGAGCAAGAACCATAGCATCATACTACATTAAGATTGTCATATTGGATCATCTTGGATCATCGCACCGAAATACCATACATATAACATACGTGGGATAGAGATAGTTGCATTTTTGCATAGTATGATGAGGACATCAATACCATTGTTACACCCACAGCCCCTGCTGCTATACATACTGGACCAATTACTAGAGCTCGCGCACGCCAATTGAATTATCAGGTACTTCCGTTTCTTGGTAACGATCCCAATGTTCATGAGAATATGATGCTGCCTAAATTGGATACATTTGTTTTGCTTACAAATGAAGGGCCTACCATGGACAAGAAAGATGAACCTTGGAGCAAGTTCAAGCATGGAGATGTTGGCATGCGCAAGGGTGATAGAGGCAAAGGTGTCCCGATGTTTCGATGAGATGGTGGCTATCGTTTCTGTGGGAGTCGACCTTGACGATCCGACTACGTACGTGCGAGACGTCGCGCCTTAGCAATCGCTAAACCAACTTCCGAGGGTTATTGACCACGCCGAGCACGATCAACCTGACCACGAGGGCCTGTTTCCTGCGAGCAAGCGAAGAACAAGCAAGAAACTAAGATTGCAATCTGGATATTGCGAATATAAGAGGAAAGCTTTATTAATGAAGGTGGGGTTACGAGGCGCCTTGGTCCGGTCGTTGAACACAAGCGAAATGCAGCGAAGTTGCAGCTATGGCGAACTTTTGATCTAAACAAAACCCAAAGTCTAAACGACGCCCTAAGGGCTGTATATATGGAGAAAGAGGAGGGAATTTCGTGGCCCTTGAGGGAGGGTTCCGAAACCACCCCTAACTCTTGTTTCCCCACACATACGGACTCTAAAACAGCCTACACTTAAGTATTTCGAAATTACATGGGCCTGGCCCAATAATAAGGTGACGACACCTAGAATAGCCTATGGACGAATATTATGAAGTGGCATCTTGTATATTTCGTCCAAGGCCTCATGCTCTCATTAGGGTGGCTTCAAAGTCCTGGAATCATCACTTGTAACTCCGTTCTTGTTTCCCTTGCGCATGCCAACATCTCCATGCTTGAACTTGCTCCAAGGTTCATCTTTCTTGTCCATGGTAGGCCCTTCATTTGTAAGCAAAACAAATGTATCCAATTTAGGCAGCATCATATTCTCATGAACATTGGAATCGTTACCAAGAAACGAAAGTACCTGATAATTCAATTGGCGTGCGCGAGCTCTAGTAATTGGTCCAGTATGTATAGCAGCAGGGGCTGTGGGTGTAACAATGGTATTGATGTCCTCATCAACCTCCCCTTCTTGAAATGAAGTCGTCCTCGACAGAAACTCATCTTCCTCACCCAAATAAGGCTTCAAATCTGCAATGTTAAAAGTGGGACTAACCCCAAAATCTGCAGGCAGCTCAAGTTTATATGCATTATCATTTATTTTCTCTAACACCTTAAATGGACCATCAGCACGTGGCATTAGCTTTGATTTGCGCAAATTAGGAAACCTATCCTTACGCAAATGTAACCAAACAAGATCTCCTGGTGCAAAGACAACATGTTTTCTACCCTTATCTCAAAGAAGTTTATATTTAGCATTCATACGCTCAATGTTTTCCTTAGTTAACTCATGCATTTTTAAAATCAATTCAGCACGTTCTTTAGCATCAAAATTAACCTTCTCCGAAGGCGGAAGAGGCAACAAATCAATAGGTGCACGAGGTAGGAAGCCATACACAATTTCAAAAGGGCACATCTTAGTAGTAGAATGCAATGAGCGATTATAAGCAAATTCAATATGAGGCAAGCATTCTTCCCACATTTTCTTATTATTCTTCAAAACAGCCCTAAGCATAGTAGACAATGTTCTATTGACTACTTCAGTTTATCCATCGGTTTGGGGGTGACAAGTAGTACTAAAAAGCAGTTTAGTCCCCAACTTAGCCCATAAACATCTCCAAAAGTGGCTAAGAAATTTAGTATCACGATCTGAAACAATAGTATTTGGCACACCATGCAAGCGAATAATTTCACGAAAGAACAAATCAGCAACATTAACAAAGCATCATCGCTTTTATGACATGGTATAAAGTGTGCCATTTTAGAATCTATCCACGACAACAAATATGCTATCCCTCCCTTCTTTGTTCGAGGTAAACCTAAAACAAAGTCCATAGATATATCCTCCCAAGGAACACTAGAGTACAGCAAAGGCATATATAAACCATGAGGATTGAGTCGTGACTTAGCTTTTTGACATGTAATGCAGCGAGCAACAAATCGCTCAACATCCCGTCTCATCTTTGGCCAAAAGAAATGTGTAGCAAGTATATCCTCCGCCTTCTTCACGCCAAAGTGTCCCATTAATCCTCCTCCATGCGCCTCCTGCAACAACAAAAGACGAACAGAGCTAGCAGGAATGCATAGCTTGTTAGCACGGAACACAAAACCATCCTTAATAACGAACTTGTTCCATGTTCTTCCTTCTTTACAATTCTGCATTACATCTTTAAAATCAGCATCATGCACATATTGATCTTTGATGGTCTCCAAACCAAATATTTTGAAGGCAAGTTGTGAAAGCATAGTATATGACGAGACAAAGCATCGGCAATAACATTTTCTTTACCCTTCTTGTGTTTAATGACATAAGGGAAAGTCTCAATGAATTCAACCCATTTAGCATGTCTACGATTCAGTTTAGCTTGACTTTTAATATGTTTCAAAGATTCATGATCAGAATGTATAACAAATTCTTTGGGCCATAAATAATGTTGCCATGTCTCTAAAGTCCTAACAAGAGCATATAATTCTTTGTCATAAGTAGAATAGTTCAGACTAGGCCCACTCAATTTTTCAGAAAAGTATGCAACAGGTTTGCCATCTTGTAATAACACACCTCCTAATCCAATTCCACTAGCATCACATTCAAGCTCAAAAGTCTTATTAAAGTCGGGAAGTTGGAGTAAAGGAGCATGTGTCAACTTATCTTTCAATACCGTGAAGGCTTCTTCCTGTGCGGTACCCCAAACAAAAGGCACATCCTTCTTTGTAAGTTCATTGAGAGGTGCAGCAATGGTGCTAAAGTCTCTCACAAAGCGCCTATAGAAACCAGCGAGTCCAAGAAAACTCCTCACTTGTGTGACCGTTTTGGGCTGCGGCCAACTCTCAATAGCTTCAATCTTGGCTTTATCAACTACAATTCCTGTGGTGTAACAACATAGCCAAGAAAAGATACTAAATTCGGTGCAAAAGGTGCACTTCCCAAGGTTACCAAACAAGCGTGCATCACGTAGAGCATTAAAACAGCACGTAAATGTTCCAAATGTTCTTCCAAAGATTTGCTATAAATCAGTATATCATCAAAATAGACTACCACAAATCGTCCAATGAAAGCACGTAAAACTTCGTTCATTAGTCTCATGAAAGTACTAGGTGCATTAGTTAACCCAAAAGGCATGACTAACCACTCATATAAACCAAACTTAGTTTTAAATGCTGTTTTCCATTCATCTCCCAATTTCATACGAATTTGATGGTATCCACTACGCATAAATCAACTTTGGAGAATATTGTAGAGCCACTCAATTCATCAAGCATATCATCTAGCCTAGGAATAGGATGACGATAACGAATAGTAATATTATTAATGCCTCTACAATCAACACACATACGCGACGTACCATCCTTTTTAGGAACTAGTATAATAGTAACATCACAAGGACTAAGAGATTAGCGTATATAACCATTGTCGAGCAGCTCCTGTACTTGACGCATACTCTCCTTCGTCTCCTCTGTATTGGTACGTTATGGTGCACGGTTGGGTAGCGATGCACGGGAATTAAGTCAATTTGATGCTCAATCCCTCGAATAGGTGGTAATCCGGTGGCACGTCTTGTGGGAAGGCGTCGGCGAACTCCTGCAAAATGTTAGTGACAGTGAGGGGCAAAGAGGAAGGCACGTCCTCGAGTGAAAATAATGCCTCTTTGCACACAAAAGCATAGCAAACAGATTTGCTAGAATCTAGCTCCTCAATATCAGATTTGGTGGCAATTAAACATGCACTTTTCAGTTTAATTTGAAGCAACATTAGATGGTTTATTATTAGGCTTCATTTGTTGCTCAAATTCTTTTGCCACAATCTGATTTTCACTCTTATTTTTCTCCTGTTTTGCTTTATTAGCTCTATTAATATCATCTTTCAAAATTGAATCAGAGTCATAGGAAGCAAAGTAATATTTTTATCCTTGTGAACAAGAGTATCTTGATTGTTTCTACCATGGTGTACAGAATTTTTATCAAATTGCCATGGTCTACCAAGTAATAAGGAACATGCTTGCATAGGTACCACATCACAATCAACATAATCAGCATATGTAGAGATACTAAAATACACACGAACGATGCGTGTTACCTTAACCTTGCCGCTGTTGTTGAACCATTGGATGTAGTAAGGATGTGGATGTGGTCTTGTGGTGAGAGAAAGCTTCTCCACCATATCCATGCTAGCCAAGTTGTTGCAGCTCCCTCCATCTATGATGGCCTTGAATAGAACGTTCCTTCACAACTCCCTTTGTATGGAACAAGTTATGCCTCTGATTTTGCTCAGCTTGTGTAACCTGCACACTCAAAACACGTTGAGCAACTAAACATTCATACTGTCAGCATCTTCAGCAGCCATGTATTGCGTCTCATGATCAGAATCCTCTCCACCGTGTTCTTCATGCGTAATAAGAGCCAAAGTCTCTTCATCATAGTCACTAGCGGACTCATACCCACCATCCTCAGTAGCAATCATCACACGCTGAGATTGGCATTCTCGCAAAGTGTCCTCTTCCCTTACAGCGACGACAAATAATATCACTTGTGTGTCCTGTGGACGCCATGGAAGAAGAAGAGCTCTGTGTAGGCCCAAAGGTGTGCTCTTGGCGGAATAGTGGTGGTTGTGCCTGCTTTCTTGTATCACGGTTGGAGGTGGCAGCGGCGGAGGTGCCGGTGTAGTAGAAGCGTGTGGAAGTAGATGATGCACGTGGTGTCCATGATGAAGGTCGACTGCGAGAAAAGTTAGTCGCGCGCCAGCGCGTCGATCCCGCACTTCACGTTCAGCTTTACAAGCAAGATGGAATAATCGAGTGATATTAGTATAATCCTTGTAGTCTAGAATGGTCTGAATATCTCTATTAATCCACCCAGAAAACGTGCAAGCATAGCTTCATTCTCCTCAACAATACCACATCTAATCAAGCCAGTTTGTAATTCACGATAATATTCTTCTACCGAATTTTTCCTTGTCTTAAGCGCTGCAATTTTTGAAGTAATTCACGTTGATAATATGGTGGAACCCAACTAGCACGCATAGCAGTTTTCAAAGCAGTCCAAGTAGGCTGGAGCAGGATATAATCTACAATGTTCGGACCACCAAACACATGCAAAGCTAGTGAAAGCACAAACAGCGGCGGAACACGTCTTCCTCGGATATTGTAAACATGTAAATCGTTGTTCAGTTTCTAACTCCCAAGTAAGATATATATCAGAACATATCTAACCTCAAATGGTGGAATATTCAACTTCAGTTTAGGGAGATGGTCATGATCTCGTGCACTGAGGGGAGCCCTAACATTGCCATTATTTGCATGTGGACGCCGGGTGGTTGTGGTCTTTGGTGGTTGCACTTGCACGTAGTTACGAAGTTGATCAACCTCATCCTCGTACTCTCTCACATAATCATCCTCCCCACATCGCCAGCAGGAGCCACGGAAGTATCAACAAAGGCACCCTTGGCGGTGAAGAGGGACACGACTCGCTTCGGCGGAGGGTCGCTTGGCGATGTGGAGGTAGTCGTTGTTGTTGTTGTAGAGGTGCATTAGGTGCAGCCGGTGGTGGTGGTGGTAGGCAGCGCGAGCAATTCATTAAACTTGTTATCGAGCTTTGTTTGAACGCCTTCTCAATGCCATCTATCTTCTCCATGGCCTCTTCAAATCTATTTAGAACATCTTCCACCTGCCCACTCATCATTTGTTGAAACTTATCATGTAGCGCTTTGTTTGTCATGTTCTCCCGGTCGGTCTAAATCGGCTTGTGATCCCGCCATGGTTAGCGACAATAGAAACACACAAGAATATGATTCGACGGACTACTAGGAAGTGGTGGTGGTGGTGTGGTGGTGATCACAAATCCGTCAAGCAAATCTCAAATTCTTACCGGTTCTTACCCAATGACGGTGATCGGCAACCGATGTAGTCAAAACTCTCAAAGCTTGGATAGAGCGATTACAAGGGAGAGTCAAGCATACGATGTAGATGTATGTGGAGCTGGAAGGCTTATAAAAAGGGTCAGCAATAATCAAATCGGAGATGCAAAGTTGAATAAGCGCTCAACGGCAGATCTTGTCTTTGGTCCTAGGCTAGACCGTGCTAGAGACGCGAGCCTAGAACACTAACAAAATAGCGGCGCTGACGGAAACAACGGAAAAGCACACTGGAAAAAAAATTTCGCTCTTTTTTTTATGCCGCTTTTTTGCGCTTTTTTTTTTTGCGAAAAATCACTATAATGGCGAGTGTCTCAAAACTCTTCCCAGTCAAACCGACAGGATGGGCACGAAATTTTTTCGACCAAATTTTTTTATTTGCCCGGACCCAAAAGCTGGAAACGGGTCAAAAAACTTTCTTTAATGGCTTGTCTCAATACGCTTAGAAACACCTAAAAATAGGATAGCCAGAAAATTTTTCGACAAGTGTGTTTTCGGAAAATTTTGGGCCTAAACGGAGGGTGGTTTCCGGAACCTACGCAGGCAAGGAAACACGAATCGGAAACTAGATGGATCTCGAAAACAAACCTAATATGAGAAGAACTCGGATTGGTGGTGGATATATGGTGGTGGTATATGGCGGTGGTGGTATATGGCAGCGGTGGTGGTATATGGCTACGGATTGGTGGTGGATAAGAAGGGTGGTAGATGGCAAAGGCGATGATGATGGTCGGCGTGGCGTGACAACTTATGACCCGATTTCGAAACTCTAAAGACTAGACTCTAAGACCAGCAACTTGACACGACGATGCAACCGCATAAATTCAACAAAGCAAAAACCCCAAAAAGATTATGCGAAGGCTCAGATTGGTTCGGATATGATGAACTAACCCTAATTTTTTGTGGCTTTTTACGTGGACTTTAGGTATGAAGAACAGACTCGATCTAATCTACGAAAAACTGTAAAATCTCACCGAGCCACCTGAAAATCTGATACCACTTGATAGAGGCAAAGGTGTCCCGATGTTTCGAGGAGATGGTGGCTATCGTTTCTGTGGGAGTCGACCTTGACGATCCGACTACGTACGTGCGAGACGTCGCGCCTTAGCAATCGCTAAACCAACTTCCGAGGGTTATTGACCACGCCGGAGCACGATCAACGACCACGAGGGCTGTTTTCCTGCGAGCAAGCGAAGAACAAGCAAGAAACTAAGATTGCAATCTGGATATTGCGAATATAAGAGGAAAAGCTTTATTAATGAAGGTGGGGTTACGAGACGCCTTTGGTCTGGTCGTTGAACACAAGCGAAGCACTGAAGTTGCAGCTATGGCGAACTTTTGATCTAAACAAAACCCAAAGTCTAAACGACGCCCTAAGGGCTGTATATATGGAGAAAGAGGAGGAATTTCGTGGCCCTTGAGGGAGGGGTCGAAACCAACCCTAACTCTTGTTTCCCCACACATCTGGACTCTAAAACAGCCTACACTTAAGTATTTCGAAATTACATGGGCTGGCCCAATAATAAGGTGACGCAGCACCTAGAATAGCCTATGGACGAATATTATGAAGTGGCATCTTGTATATTTCGTCCAAGGCCTCATGCTCTCATTAGGGTGGCTTCAAAGTCCTGGAATCATCACTTGTAACTCCGTTCTTGTTTCCCTATGCATGCCAACATCTCCATGCTTGAACTTGCTCCAAGGTTCATCTTTCTTGTCCATGGTAGGCCCTTCATTTGTAAGCAAAACAAATGTATCCAATTTAGGCAGCATCATATTCTCATGAACATTGGAATCGTTACCAAGAAACGAAAGTACCTGATAATTCAATTGGCGTGCGCGAGCTCTAGTAATTGGTCCAGTATGTATAGCAGCAGGGGCTGTGGGTGTAACAATGGTATTGATGTCCTCATCAAAGGGGAACAAGAACGGAGTTACAAGTGATGATTCCAGGACTTCGAAGCCACCCTAATGAGTTCATGAGGCCTTGGACGAAATATATAAGATGCCACTTCATAATAGTCGTCCATAGGCTATTCTAGGTGCTGCGTCACCTTATTATTGGGCCAGGCCCATGTAATTTCGAAATACTTAAGTATAGGCTGTTTTTAGAGTCCGTATGTGTGGGGAAACAAGAGTTAGGGTTGGTTTCGGACCCCTCCCTCAAGGGCCACGAAATTCCCTCCTCTTCCTCCATATATACAGTCCTTAGGGCGTCTTTTAGACTTTGGGTTTTGTTTAGATTAAAAGTTCGCCATAGCTGCAACTTCGCTGCATTGCTTGTGTTCAACGACCGACAAAGGCGTCACGGAACCCCACCTTGATCAATAAAGCTTTCATCTTATATTCGCAACATCCAGATTGCAATCTCAGCTTTCTTGCTTGTTCTTCGCTTTGCTCGCAGGAAATGCAGACCCTCGTGGTCGTTGATCGTGTTTCGCGTGGTCAATAACCTCTCGGAGTTGGTTTAGCGATTGCTAAGGCGAGACGTCCTCGCACGTTCGTAGTCAGATCGTCAAAGTCGACTTCCTCCAAAGCGAAAACCAACATCTCATCGAAAGACGGGACACCTTTGCCTCTATCAAGTGGTATAAGATTTCCAGGTTGCTCGGTGAGATTTTATAGTTTTCTATAGTTTAGATCGAGTCTGCTCTTCATACCTAAAGTCCACGAAAAAGCCACAAAAAAAATTAGGGTTAGTTCATCCTATCCGAACCAATCTGAGCCTTTGCATAATCTTTTTAGGGTTTTGCTTTGTTGAATTTGCGGTTGCATCGTCGTGTCTAGTTGCTGGCCTTAGCGTCTAGTCTTTTAGAGTTTCGAGTTCTGGTCATAAGTTGTCACGCCGCCACCGCACCATCATCATCGCCCCTGCCACCTACCACCACCGCTCCGAATCCGTATCCATATACCACCACCGATCCATATCCATATACTACCACCGCTACCACCACCGCTGCCATATACCACCACCATATATCCACCACCAATCCGAGTTCCCTGCATATTAGGTTCGTTTTCGCGATCCATCTAGTTTCCGATTCGTGTTTCCTTGCCGGAGTCTGGAAACCACCCTCCGTTTAGGCCCAAAATTATCCGAAAACGCACTTGTCGAAAAATTTTCTGGCTATCCTATTTTTAGGTGTTTCTAAGCGTATTGAGACAGTCGCCGTTATAGAAAGTTTTTTTGACCCGTTTCCAGTTTTTGGGTCCGGGCAGTCGAAAAAAAAAAATTTGGTCGAAAAAATTTCGTGCCCATCATGTCTCTAGCACGGTGATTTTTCGCAAAAAAAAAGAGCAGCGCAAAAAAAAAGCAGCGCAAAAAAAAAAGAGCGGAAAAAAAATTCCAGAGTGTGCTTTTCCGTTGTTTCCGTGCAGCGCTGTGATTTTGTTAGTGTTCTAGGCTCGCGTCTCTAGCACGGTCTAGCCTAGGACCAAAGACATGCCGTCGTTGAGCGCTTATTCAACCTTGCATCTCTCGAATTGATTATTGCTGACCCTTTTTGCTACCATATTATAAGCCTTCCCGACTCCATATACATCTACATCGTATGCTTTGACTCTCCCGGTAATCGCTCTATCCAAGCTTTGAGAGTTTTGACTACATCGGTTGTCGATCACCACCGCTGCTGGGTAAGAACTGGTAAGAATTTGAGATTTGCTTGACGGATTTGTGATCGTCCACCACACCACCACCACCACTTCCTAGTAGTCCGTCAATCATATTCTTGTGTGTTTCTATTGTCGCTAACCATGGCAGGATCACAAGTCGATTTAGACCGACCGGGAGAACATGACAAACAAAGCGCTACATGATAAGTTTCAACAAATGATGAGTGGGCAGGTGGAAGATGTGCTAAATAGATTTGAAGAGGCCATGGAGAAGATAGATGGCATTGAGAAGGCGTTCGAAACAAAGCTCGATAACAAGTTTAATGAATTGCTCGCGCGTCTACCACCACCACCACCGGCGGCACCTAACGCACCTCTACTACAACAACAAGGACTACCTCCACATCGCGAAGCAGCCCTCCGCCGAGCTTCCCGTGTCCCTCTTCAGCCTGGCCAAGTTGCTGGTGCTGCTGTTGATACTTCTGTGGCTCCTGCTGTTGCGATGGGGGAGGATGATTATGTGAGAGATTACGAGGATGAGGTTGATCAACATCAGAACTACGTGCAACCACCAGCACCACAACCACCAGGTCGTCCACATGCAAATAATGGCAATGTTAGGGCTCTCCTCAGTACGAGATCATGACCATCTCCCTAAACTGAAATTGAATATTCCACCATTTGAGGGTAGATATGTTCCCGATATATATCTTACTTGGGAGTTAGAAACTGAACAACGATTTACATGTTTACAATATCCTCGAGGAGAGACGTGTTCCCGCTGCTTTGTTTGTGCTTTCACTAGCTTTGCATGTGTTTGGTGGTGCGAACATTGTAGATTATATCCTGTTCCAACTACTTGGGCTGCTTTGAAAACTGCTATGCATCGTTGGGTTCCACCATAATATCAACGTGAATTACTTCAAAAATTGCAGCGCTTAAGACAAGGAAAAAATTCGGTAGAAGAATATTATCACGAATTACAAACTGGCTTGATTAGATGTGGTATTGTTGAGGAGAATGAAGCTATGCTTGCACGTTTTCTGGGTGGATTAAATAGAGATATTCAGACCATTCTAGACTACAAGGATTATACTAATATCACTCGATTATTCCATCTTGCTTGTAAAGCTGAACGTGAAGTGCAGGATCGATGTGCTGGCGCGGACTAACTTTTTCTCGCAGTCGACCTTCATCATGGACACCACGTGCATCATCTACTTCCACACGTTCTACTACACCGGCACCTCCGCCGGCTGCCACCTCCAACCGTGATACAAGAAAGGTGCACAACCACCACTATCCGCCAAGAGCACACCTGCCGGGCCTACACAGAGCTCTTCTTCTTCCATGGCGCCAACAGGGCATACGAGTGATATTATTTGTCGTCGTTGTAAGGGAAGAGGACATTTTATGAGAGAACGCCAATCTCGGTAAGGTGATGATTGCTACCGAGGATGGTGGGTATGAGTCCGCTTAGTGACTATGATGAAGAGACTTTGGCTCTTATTACACATGAAGAACACGGTGGAGATGATTCTGATCATGAGACGCAATACATGGCTGCTGAAGATGCTGACAGGTATGAATGTTTAGTTGCCCAACGTGTTTTGAGTGTAAAGGTTACACAAGCTGAGCAAAATCAGAGGCATAACTTGTTCCATACAAAGGGAGTTGTGAAGGAACGTTCTATTCGCGTCATCATAGATGGAGGGAGCTGCAACAACTTGGCTAGCATGGATATGGTGGAGAAGCTTTCTCTCACCACAAGGCCACATCCACATCCTTACTACATCCAATGGTTCAACAACAATGGCAAGGTTAAGGTAACACGACTGTTCGTGTGTATTTTAGTATCTCTACATATGCTGATTATGTTGATTGTGATGTGGTACCTATGCAAGCATGTTCCTTATTACTTGGTAGACCATGGCAATTTGATAAAAATTCTGTACACCATGGTAGAAACAATCAAGATACTCTTGTTCACAAGGATAAAAATATTACTTTGCTTCCTATGACTCCCGATTCCATTTTGAAAGATGATATTAATAGAGCTAATAAAGCAAAACAGGAGAAAATAAGAGTGAAAATCAGATTGTGGCAAAAGAATTTGAGCAACAAATGAAGCCTAATAATAAACCATCTAATGTTGCTTCTGAAATTAAACCTAAAAGTGCATGTTTACTTGCCACCAAATCTGATATTGATGAGCTAGATTCTAGCAAATCTGTTTGCTATGCTTTTGTGTGCAAAGAGGCATTATTTTCATTCGAGGACGTGTTTTCCTCTTTTGCCCCTCGCTGTCACTAACATTTTGCAGAGTTCACCGACGCCTTCCCACAAGACGTACCACCGGATTACCACCTATTCGAGGGATTGAGCATCAAATTGACTTAATTCCCGTGCATCGCTACCCAACCGTGCACCATACCGTACCAATCCAGAGGAGACAAAGGAGATTATGCGTCAAGTACAGAGCTGCTCGACAAAGGTTATATACGAATCTCTTAGTCCTTGTGCTGTTCCTATTATACTAGTGCCTAAAAAGGATGGTACGTCACAGTATGTGTGTTGATTGTAGAGGCATTAATAATATTACTATTCATTATCGTCATCCTATTCCTAGGCTAGATGATATGCTTCATGAATTGAGTGGCTCTACAATATTCTCCAAAGTTGATTTATGAGTGGATACCATCAAATTCGTATGAAATTGGGAGATGAATGGAAAACAGCATTTAAAACTAAGTTTGGTTTATATGAGTGGTTAGTCATGCCTTTTGGGTTAACTAATGCACCTAGTACTTTCATGAGACTAATGAATGAAGTTTTACGTGCTTTCATTGGACGATTTGTTGTAGTCTATTTTGATGATATACTGATTTATAGCAAATCTTTGGTAGAACATTTGGAATATGTACGTGTTGTTTTTAATGCTCTACGTGATGCACGCTTGTTTGGTAACCTTGGGAAGTGCACCTTTTGCACCGACCGAGTATCTTTTCTTGGCTATGTTGTTACACCACAGTGGAATTGAAGTTGATAAAGCCAAGATTGAAGCTATTGAGAGTTGGTCGCAGCCCAAAACGGTCACACAAGTGAGGAGTTTTCTTGGACTCGCTGGTTTCTATAGGCGTTTTGTGAGAGACTTTAGCACCATTGCTGCACCTCTCAATGAGCTTACAAAGAAGGATGTGCCTTTTGTTTGGGGTACCGCACCGGAAGAAGCCTTCACGGTATTGAAAGATAAGTTGACACATGCTCCTTTACTCCAACTTCCTGACTTTAATAAGACTTTTGAGCTTGAATGTGATGCTAGTAGAATTGGATTAGGAGGTGTGTTATTACAAGATGGCAAACCTGTTGCATACTTTTCTGAAAAAATTGAGTGGGCCTAGTCTGAACTATTCTACTTATGACAAAGAATTATATGCTCTTGTTCGGACTTTAGAGACATGGCAACATTATTTATGGCCCAAAGAATTTGTTATACATTCTGATCATGAATCTTTGAAACATATTAAAAGTCAAGCTAAACTGAATCGTAGACATGCTAAATGGGTTGAATTCATTGAGACTTTCCCTTATGTCATTAAACACAAGAAGGGTAAAGAAAATGTTATTGCTGATGCATTGTCTCGTCGCTATACTATGCTTTCACAACTTGACTTCAAAATATTTGGTTTGGAGACCATCAAAGATCAATATGTGCATGATGCTGATTTTAAAGATGTAATGCAGAATTGTAAAGAAGAAAGAACATGGAACAAGTTCGTTATTAATGATGGTTTTGTGTTCCGTGCTAACAAGCTATGCATTCCTGCTAGCTCTGTTCGTCTTTTGTTGTTGCAGGAGGCGCATGGAGGAGGATTAATGGGACACTTTGGCGTGACGAAGATGGAGGATATACTTGCTACACATTTCTTTTGGCCAAAGATGAGACGGGATGTTGAGCGTTTTGTTGCTCGCTGCACTACATGTCAAAAGCTAAGTCACGACTCAATCCTCATGGTTTATATATGCCTTTGCCTGTACCTAGTGTTCCTTGGGAGGATATATCTATGGACTTTGTTTTAGGTTTACCTCGAACAAAGAAGGGAGGGATAGCATATTTGTTGTCGTGGATAGATTCTCTAAAATGGCACACTTTATACCATGTCATAAAAGCGATGATGCCGTTAATGTTGCTGATTTGTTCTTTCGTGAAATTATTCGCTTGCATGGTGTGCCAAATACTATTGTTTCAGATCGTGATACTAAATTTCTTAGCCACTTTTGGAGATGTTTATGGGCTAAGTTGGGGACTAAACTGCTTTTAGTACTACTTGTCACCCCCAAACTGATGGATAAACCAAGTAGTCAATAGAACATTGTCTACTATGCTTAGGGCTGTTTTGAAGAATAATAAGAAAATGTGGGAAGAATGCTTGCCTCATATTGAATTTGCTTATAATCGCTCATTGCATTCTACTACTAAGATGTGCCCTTTGAAATTGTGTATGGCTTCCTACCTCGTGCACCTATTGATTTGTTGCCTCTTCCATCTTCGGAGAAGGTTAATTTTGATGCTAAAGAACATGCTGAATTGATTTTAAAAATGCATGAGTTAACTAAGGAAAACATTGAGCGTATGAATGCTAAATATAAACTTGCTGGATATAAGGATAGAAAACATGTTGTCTTTGCACCTGGAGATCTTGTTTGGTTACATTTGCGTAAGGATAGGTTTCCTAATTTGCGCAAATCAAAGCTAATGCCACGTGCTGATGGTCCATTTAAGGTGTTAGAGAAAATAAATGATAATGCATATAAACTTGAGCTGCCTGCAGATTTTTGGGTTAGTCCCACTTTTAACATTGCAGATTTGAAGCCTTATTTGGGTGAGGAAGATGAGCTTCCGTCGAGGACGACTTCATTTCAAGAAGGGGAGGATGATGAGGACATCAATACCATTGTTACACCCACAGCCCTGCTGCTATACATCTTGGACCAATTACTAGAGCTCACAAGACGCCAATTGAATTATCGTACTTTCGCTTTCTTGGTAACGATTCCAATGTTCATGAGAATATGATGCTGCCTAAATTGGATACATTTGTTTTGCTTACAAATGAAGGGCCTACCATGGACAAGAAAGATGAACCTTGGAGCAAGTTCAAGCATGGAGATGTTGGCATGCACAAGGGGAACAAGAAAGGAGTTACAAGTGATGATTCCAGGACTTTGAAGCCACCCTAATGAGAGCATGAGGCCTTGGACGAAATATACAAGATGCCACTTCATAATATTCGTCCATAGGCTATTCTATGTGCTGCGTCACCTTATTATTGGGCCAGGCCCATGTAATTTCGAAATACTTAAGTACAGGCTGTTTTTAGAGTCCGTATGTGTGGGGAAACAAGAGTTAGGGTTGGTTTGGACCCTCCCTCAAGGGCCACGAAATTCCCTCCTCTTCCTCCATATATACAGCCCTTAGGGCGTCGTTTAGACTTTGGGTTTTGTTTAGATCAAAAGTCCGCCATAGCTGCAACTTCACGTACTTCGTTTGTGTTCAACGACCAGACCAAGGCGTCACAGAACCCCACCTTGATCAATAAAGCTTTCATCTTATATTCGCAATATCCAGATTGCAATCTCAGTTTCTTGCTTGTTCTTCGTTTGCTCGCAGGAAACAGACCCTCGTGGTCGAGTTGATCGTGCTCGGCGTGGTCAATAACCTCTCGGAGTTGGTTTAGCGATTGCTAATGCGCGACGTCCTCGCACGTTCGTAGTCGGATCGTCAAAGTCGACTTCCTCCAAAGCGAAAACCAACATCTCATCGAAAGACGGGACACCTTTGCCTCTATCACAAGTGAGGAGTTTTCTTGGACTCGCTGGTTTCTATAGGCGTTTTGTGAGAGACTTTAGCACCATTGCTGCACCTCTCAATGAGCTTACAAAGAAGGATGTGCCTTTTGTTTGGGGTACCACACAGGGAGAAGCCTTCACGGTATTGAAAGATAAGTTGACACATGCTCCTTTACTCCAACTTCCTGAGTTTAATAAGAGTTTTGAGCTTGAATGTGATGCTAGTGGAATTGGATTAGGAGGTGTGTTATTACAAGATGGCAAACCTGTTGCATACTTTTCCGAAAAATTGAGTGGGCCTAGTCTGAACTATTCTACTTATGATAAAGAATTATATGCTCTTGTTCGGACTTTAGAAACATGGCAATATAAAGAATTATATGCTCTTATTCGTCTTTTGTTGTTGCAGGAGGCGCATGGAGGAGGATTAATGGGACACTTTGGCGTCAAGAAGACGTAGGATGTACTTGCTACACATTTCTTTTGGCCAAAGATGAGACGGGATGTTGAGCGTTTTGTTGCTCGCTGCACTACATGTCAAAAAGCTAAGTCACGACTCAATCCTCATGGTTTATATATGCCTTTGCTCGTGCCTAGTGTTCCTTGGGAGGATATATCTATGGACCTTGTTTTAGGTTTACCTCGAACAAAGAAGGGAGGGATAGCATATTTGTCGTCGTGGATAGATTCTCGAAAATGGCACACTTTATACCATGTCATAAAAGCGATGATCTTGTTAATGTTGCTGATTTGTTCTTTCGTGAAATTATTCGCTTGCATGGTGTGCCAAATACTATTGTTTCAGATCGTGATACTAAATTTCTTAGCCACTTTTGGAGATGTTTATGGGCTAAGTTGGGGACTAAACTGCTTTTTAGTACTACTTGTCACCCCCAAACCGATGGACAAACTGAAGTAGTCAATAGAACATTGTCTACTATGCTTAGGGCTGTTTTGAAGAATAATAAGAAAATGTGGGAAGAATGCTTGCCTCATATTGAATTTGCTTATAATCGTTCATTGCATTCTACTACTAAGATGTGCCCTTTTGAAATTGTGTATGGCTTCCTACCTCGTGCACCTATTGATTTGTTGCCTCTTCCATCTTGGAGAAGGTTAATTTTGATGCTAAAGAACGTGCTGAATTGATTTTAAAAATGCATGAGATAACTAAGGAAAACATTGAGCGTATGAATGCTAAATATAAACTTGCTTTGGAGATAAGGGTAGAAAACATGTTGTCTTTGCACCGGAGATCATGTTTGGTTACATTTGCGTAAGGATAGGTTTCCTAATTTGCGCAAATCAAAGCTAATGCCACGTGCTGATGGTCCATTAAAGGTGTTAGAGAAAATAAATGATAATGCATATAAACTTGAGCTGCCTGCAGATTTTGGGGTTAGTCCCACTTTTAAAATTACAGGTTTGAAGCCTTATTTGGGTGAGGAAGATGAGTTTCCGTCGAGGACGACTTCATTTCAAGAAGGGGAGGATGATGAGGACATCAATACCATTGTTACACCCACAGCCCTGCTGCTATACATACTGGACCAATTACTAGAGCTCGCGCACGCCAATTGAATTATCAGGTACTTTAGTTTCTTGGTAACGATTCCAATGTTCATGAGAATATGATGCTGCCTAAATTGGATACATTTGTTTTGCTTACAAATGAAGGGCCTACCATGGACAAGAAAGATGAACCTTGGAGCAAGTTCAAGCATGGAGATGTTGGCATGCGCAAGGGGAACAAGAACGGAGTTACAAGTGATGATTCGGGACTTTGAAGCCACCCTAATGAGTTCATGAGGCCTTGGACGAAATATACAAGATGCCACTTCATAATATTCGTCCATAGGCTATTCTATGTCTGCGTCACCTTAATATTGGGCCAGGCCCATGTAATTTCAGAAATACTTAAGTATAGGCTGTTTTAGAGTCCGTATGTGTGGGGAAACAAGAGTTAGGGTTGGTTTCGGACCCCTCCCTCAAGGGCCACGAAATTCCTCCTCTTCCTCCATATATACAGCCCTTAGGGCGTCGTTTAGACTTTGGGTTTTGTTTAGATCAAAAGTTCGCCTTTAGCTGCAACTTCGTGCATTTCGCTTTGTGTTCAACGACCAGACCAAGGCGTCACGTAACCCCACCTTCATTAATAAAGCTTTCCTCTTATATTCGCAATATCCAGATTGCAATCTTAGTTTCTTGCTTGTTCTTCGTTTGCTCGCAGGAAACAGGCCCTCGTGGTCGGAGTTGATCGTGCTCGGCGTGGTCAATAACCCTCGGAAGTTGGTTTAGCGATTGCTAAGGCGCTGACGTCGCCGCGTCACGTAGTCGGATCGTCAAGGTCGACTCCCACAGAAACGATAGCCACCATCTCATCGAAACATCGGGACACCTTTGCCTCTATCACTACAGCGACCGGACGACCAGAAGCCACCGGACGTCCGACCCTCTACAGCGCCCGGACGACCGGCGCCCACCGGACGTCCGCTACCTGACGCATCTCAGACGACCAGTCGACGAAAGCCTACAGCGGCCGGACGTCCGTCCGAGACCGGACGACCGGCGTCTCCGGACGACCGGTGCAACTTCATCCGAGCCGAATTTGCGGAAGTCCGAGCCCTTCCGGACGTCCGGACCTCCGCGAGCGACCGGACGACCGGTAAGGACCGGACATCCGCTGCCTGTGTGCACAGCCGGGCCTTTTGGCCTTGTATCTCTCTCCCACTTACCCCTTGGGGGCTTAGACTATAAATAGACCTGCCCCTCATCCTTTCTAAGGTTAGCAAATATGATAGCTCATTCTTAGGTGAGCTTTGCTCCTACCTCTACTCTTGAGAGAGAGAGACTACCACTTCCATGGAGTTCAAGACTGATGAGGACATGACTACCTTGGATAAGACCAAAAATATTGCAGCATATTTGTCAGGTGATTTCTAGTGCAAACTATTCAATAATCTATTTATGTTATCCAGAACAAAAATACTTCACATACTTTTGTGTTTTGTCTAATTGTAGGTGTATGGGACATTTGTACAATACACATATGAAGATAAGGGAAAAGGAGAAGTTTAGGTGCTGCTCAAAAAGTCCTCTCACGTCACTTTTGGACCAAGAGAAGATAGAGTCCAAGTCTCTCACGTTCTGGACTCAGATTCGGACTGCACAGACATACCTGACTCAAAACGTCAATAACTTTTTCATCCGGACTCCAAATTGGGTGATTCTTTTTTTATTGGAAAGTAGATTTCATGCTCTTTCCAACCCAATTGGAATCACCTTAAAATCCGTCCGGAGCGTTGAGTTATGGACGAAACAATCTGATGCTGCACCAGAATCCGAGTCAAACTACAAGTCCAAAGGTGTTACGTCACCTCCACTTGGGCCCATTGGCCTTGTACGACCTAGGATTAGTTTTAGGCTGCCTTGGGACGTCCTCCCACCTCCTTGGCCGTCACCCTTGCTCCTATATAAGTAGATCCATCTAGTAGCTTTTCCTTGGGATTTGTTTAGTTAAAAGTTAGCCATTGCAACTTCGTACTTCGTTTGTGTCCAACGACCAGACCAAGACCGCCACGGATCCCCACCATTATCAATACTTCATATATATTCGCAATATTCAGAGTGCTTTATCATATTCTAGCTCGTTCTTCGATTGCTTGCAGGAATAGACCTTCGTGGTCAAGCTGATCGTGCTTCTGGCATCGTCAGTAACCTCGGGAGATTGGTTTAGCGATTGCTAAGGCGCAACGTCGCACGCGTTTGTAGTCGGATCTTCAAAGTCGACTCCACCAAATCGATAGTTATCATCTCATCGAAAGATCGGGACCCTCGCCTCTATCAAGTGGTATCAGTTTTCAGGTTGCTCGGTGAGATTTTACAGTTTTTCATAGTTTAGATCGCATTTGTCATTCATACCTACAGTCCATGAAAAAGCCACAAAAAAAAGTTAGATTTGTTCATACTTTATCCAAGTCTGTCTGAGCCTTTGCAATTTTCTATTCATTGCTTGCATAGTTGAATTATCGGTTGCATCGTCGTGTCAGTTGTTGGTCTTAGTGTCTAGTTACTTTAGAGTTTCGAGTTCTGTTCACATTAGTCACGCCGCCGCTGCATCATTATCCCATCCGCTGTCCACCATCATAATCATAGTTGAGATCACTCACATCTTCGCTTTGATCCAATCGCATCTTATCTAGTTTGTCCGGGAAAGAGGGAGAAAAAGAAGATAGAAAAAAGAGAGAAAAAGGAAAGAAAAAAAGAAAAGAGAGAGAAAAAGAAAAAAGAGTGAGAAAAAACAGAGACAAAAAACTCGGATCTATCTAGAATCAATCTCGTACTTGAATTCGGATTGGAATCTGTTTTGCGCACTGTTCAGTAAAACAGGTGTATCTTCCTCATACGAAGTCCGTTTTGGCTCCGTAAGTACTCAAATAGAAGCTAGCAACGAGTCGCATCTAAATAGTTGCAGAAGCTAGTTCATTATTTGACACCTCAAAATCGGCTTCTAAATAGGTCTTTTTGCCCTCTGAAGTTCGTGAACACAGCTTGTTCCAATTTTTCAGGCCAGTTTTAGAATTCTTTGACTCCTCATATCAACTCGGAATTGAGTGATTCTTTTTGCATTGGAAAGCTTGAGTTAGTAGCATTCTTTGAAAGAATTTATCAGAAAATTGGCTCAAACTTTTCAAGAGGAAAGTTGGAGAGAGTTGTTGTATGTCCCGCTTGGTAGTTGTTTTTATCATTATCTTCACTACCGTTGTGATCTTCACTTATATCTTGCTGTCAAGAGCTACTTAGTATCCTTCATTGATGCTAGTTGTGCTACGCCGTGACCTCATTAGTGTTCTAGGCTCGCGTCTCTAGTCCGGTCTAGCCTAGGACCAAAGACAAAGATGTCGTTGAGCGTTTATTCAACATTGCATCTTTGAATTGATTATTGCTAATCTTTTGCTACCATATATAGCCAACCCAGCTCCACATATTTCTACACCGTATACGTGACGCTCCCCGGCAACCGCTTTACTCAATATTCGGAGTTACTTGACACCGCTGGTTGCCGATCACCGCTTTGCATGGTAAGAACTTGTAAGACATTGATATTTGCTTTACTGTGAGCGTTTTACCACCACATCCTAGTAGTTATAGGAACATTATTTTTGGATTTTGTTTCTTGTTCTACTAATCATGGCAGGATCCAGAGTCAATTCATGGGCTTTGTCGATCGCGGGAGACATGCCACCACCTATGCAAATACCACAACCGTCACGAGAGGTGCACAAACATCCAAATGCACATGATCAGGTTCATGTTTCTATACCACCATTTAATGGCCGTTTTAGACCTGCTTTATATATTGAATGGGAGTTAGACATAAATAATATATTTGCTTCCCATAATTTTGATGAACGTAAAAAAGTTACGGTTGCGGTTGGTTCTTTCACTGGTTATGCTCTAGTTTGGTGGAGTGAATATTGTCGGTTACACCCTGATTATGTACCTAATACTTGGGATGATTTAAAACATGTCATGAGAGATAGATTAAATCGATGTTTATTATACTCGTGGCATGATTAAAAAACTGGAACATTTAAAACAAGGTAGTGACACCGTAACAAAATATTATGATGATTTACAAACTACCTTGTTGCACTCATTTTTAGAAGAAAGTGAAGTAGATTTTATGGATAGATTTTGGGGAGGATTAAACCATAATATTCAGGAGATACTAATTCATGAAGAGTGTTATCCTATGGACCATTTGTTTCGTCTTGCTTGCAAAGCTGAACAGGAAATAAAACGACGTGTTGCCCACAAGGAGAACAAGCGACGGTGCACATTCCAACTGTTGATACAGATGTTTATTCAACTACTAGGCGTACTATGACAACCACATCCGTTGTTGCGAGGACTACATCATCTCCACCATGTGACACATCACCATCGAGAGTGCCTGCATCATCTGAGTTGACTATAAGAGGTAATGACAAACGTACAGATTTTCCACTTTTACATGAGAATGATGCATGCCTAGTTAACTTGAATACATCATGTGTTGAGCTACCCACTACTTTGATCACACCACCTATTTTAGAGGATTATGTTGATAATTTGACTTTGCCATGTGATCAAACAACTGAAATACCAACAATTTTGAGAGCACCCATTGAATTAACTGTTGATGCAAAAGAATCAATGTTTAATCATTTTGATATGACCTCTAATCTTGGTGATGATTCTGTGTCAAATGACTCATTGCATGTTTGCTTACCTAAGCATGTTGTAGCATGTAAATTTGATTCAAATAAGGTTTATTCACCAATGTTGGGATGGTTTAATGATGAACATTGTCAATCTTTTGAAATGAATAAGAGCTTCACTTATATGTGCAAACTGAGTTGCAATATTTTCATGCCTTCTACTTCTTGTGATAATGTTTTGGCTTTAGATTTTATGAATTATGCAAGTTACTCATCTATTCATGTGTCATATGTGCAAAAATCAAGGGAAGTAAAAATGGATGACATATACATATACAACATGTACACCTTGTCTCTTTTGTTAGCCACATTTCAGACTAAGCAACGCCGAGGACGGCTTTGTTTTCAAGAAGTGGAGGATGATGAGGACATGACTACCTTGGATAAGACCAAAAATATTGCATACATGCATATTCGTCGGTGATTTCTAGTGCAAACTATTTAATAATCTATTTATGTTATCCAGAAGAAAAATACTTCACATACTTTTGTGTTTTGTCTAATTGCAGGTGTATGGGACATTTGTACAATACACATATGAAGATAAGGGAAAAGGAGAAGTTTAGGTGCTGCTCAAAAAGTCCTCTCACGTCACTTTTGGACCAAGAGAAGATAGAGTCCAAGTCTCTCACGTTACGGACTCAGATTCGGACTGCAGACATACCTAACTCAAAACTTCAATAACTTTTTCATACGGACTCCGAATTGGGTGATTCTTTTTTTGTTGGAAAGTAGATTTCATGCTCTTTCCAACCCAATTGGAATCACCTTAAAATCCGTCCGGAGCGTTGAGTTATGGACGAAACAATCTGATGCTGCACCAGAATCCGAGTCAAACTACAAGTCCAAAGGTGTCACCTCCACTTGGGCCCATTGGCCTTGTACGACCTAGGATTAATTTTAGGCTGCCTTGGGACGTCCTCCCACCTCCTTGGCCGTCACCCCTTGCTCCTATATAAGTAGATCCATCTAGTAGCTTTTCCCTTGGGATTTGTTTAGTTCAAAGTTAGCCATTGCAACTTCGTGTACTTCGTTTGTGTCCAACGACCAGACCAAGACCGCTAACGGATCCCCGCCATTATCAATACTTCATATATATTCGCAATATTCAGATTGCTTTATCATATTATTGCTCGTTCTTCGATTGCTTGCAGGAATAGACCTTCGTGGTCAGGCTGATCGTGCTTCCGGCATCGTCAGTAACCTCAGGAGATTGGTTTAGCGATTGCTAAGGCGCAACGTCGTGCACGTTTGTAGTCGGATCTTCAAAGTCGACTCCACCAAATCGATAGTTATCATCTCATCGAAAGATCGGGACCCTCGCCTCTATCAAAGACCTCCATGTGAGAAGATCCTGCGGGATATCATCAAGAGCCCCTTGCGGGAAGATCCGTCTAGGATATCATCAAGACCTCCTCTTGGAGATGAACCTTACCTTGTATCTTTCCCTTTGTTGTTCATGTACCTTGTGATCTTGTGTGTTTGATTGTCTAGTGGATGTGTGATTGGACTTGTTCTTGAGTGTTTCCCCTTGTGATTTCTCTCCGTTCTTCCCCGTGTTCATCGTGTTCTTCGAGGGATCCCACTCCAAACGTGAAAGATCGTCCACATGGGGTTCCGCCCTACATCATCTTGGATCAGAGCAAGGTTGATCACGTTTTTGGAGCCCCTACCCTTTGTTTTCTAGCTTCATTTTGTTGTGTTCTTCCCCAAATTTCGAAAATCCCCACCAAAAATAGCCCCAATGTTTTTTGTGATTTGTTAGTGTGATGATGTTTTGTTGATTTTGATCCATGGATTTGCTTGGTTTCGATTGGATCTAGCATTTCCCCAAGTTTCCCCGTCTTTCATCCACGAAATCCCGCTAATTTTGACCCCAAAATCCCAAAATTCCGCCCAAAATCGCGTCCTGAAACTCGCATCTCGCGTTGACCCCGACCCACCGGACGACCGTCACTTTATCGGACGTCCGGAGCCCCTGGAATGACCGGACGCCCGTCATCCACCGGACGACCGGAACCCCTAACCCGATCTGAAATAGCGGATTTCCGACCAGACTGGACGTCCGGCCACCGGACATCTGTCCATTAGCGGACGTCCTATATATCAACTTCAGCTGATTTTTGTTTTGTCCGTAACTAATTCATCCGAACTCCGATTTGATGTTCTTTAGCTCGTTTTGAAGCTATTGACATCCCCTATCCAACAAAAATACCACCAACATCATTTGACTCCATCAAATTTTGTGATCTTTGGCATCTTTGCCTAGGGCTTCCACCACATCCTCCGCTACTCCACCACCGACTTCTGCAACCTAACCAATTTTGTTCCTCATGGTTGTTTGAGTTGTGATTCGAGTCTCCTAAGGTGTTTCGGCTACTTAGGGACGGTTGCTTCTTCATCAACCACAACCGCCACTTCCGCATAGGCTTGACCAACATACACTTCCAACCCCCAACTTAACCCAATTTTGTTTGAGTTTTTCGAGTTGTGGCTTGTGTCTCCTAAGGTGTTTCGGCTACTTAGGGACGGCAACTTTCAACTTCGACACGTGTATAGCCCATCATTCCACTTCCACATCGCCAAGTGCAAACCACCACCGCTTTTCCGCTACCACCATTTGACATTTGTCATTTGAGATTTTGAGTTCGCGGTTTTTCTGTTTCCTAAGGTGTTTCGGCTACTTAGGGACGAGTCTCCATCATCTTGGTTTCTACATCAAGAACACCGCCACTCATCATCGCAAAGGACGGTAACCTCGAGGACACCATTGTATATTCCCCTTGCAAATTCAATTGATAACCCCTAGCCCATTTTGCGTTACTTGCCTATCGAGACTAGCCATTTGAGTATTGCTGGGCCACGTTACTTGTGCACATTAGTGATCTACACCATCCATTGCATACATACCATATCATATTGGTATCATATCTTGTGTCACAAGTTTGTTCCCGCATATACACAATTGCTATCTTGGTTTGTGCATTGTGCAAAGTGGCCATAGAGAAAAAAAAGAGAATAAGCTTTTAAGCAAAAGAGAGAAAGAGCAAAGAAGCTTGTAAGCAATAGCCATAGCATCATACCACATTGCATATAAGATTTTCATATCCTATCATCTTGGATCATCTTGAGAAACACCGGGAACCATACATATATAGCATTCTTGGAATACAAAGTTTATCCATTTTGCATCTTATAGGTTGTGCACAAGTGTCGTATCCGCCTATTGAGCAATCGTGCTAGCGTCTCTCTTGAGTTGTGCAACACGAGCGTTTTCCGTGGATTCCACATTTTGTGCTCATTCCTTGGTTGCACGACCCCATTTATCTATCCGTGTGTGTGTTTCCGTGTGCCACATATTGCTATTGGTCTACTTGTTTCGCTTGCGAATTTGTGAATCTTTTTCAACATTATTGACTCTTGCTAACATTTTGCATTAAATTTTTGTGCCACTATCCTCACCGAGCTCTACCATAAGCTTTACTTGATAGGTGTGAGTGAACAAGTCCGGTACCAATTCCACTATTCTTTCATCTCACATTGAGTAAAACGGGATACATCCTCAACTTTGGGAAAAGGTAACTTGGTATTGTTTATCTCATTTCCTACTCACCTATACTCGAGTCTTATGATGGATAGGCAAGGCATTTCACCTTCGGTCTACAACAACAACGGCGAGTTCGATGCCACGAACAACAACTCCGACGCCAAGATGCAAGCTCAAATGGAGGAGATCAAAGCCCTCATCAAGTCCTACAAGCGATCTTCCTCATCTTCGAGAAGACGCTCAAGAGCACATGCTTCCGAGCTACCATCTCCGGCAAGATCACATCGACATCGACACCATCACCAACAAAAACGTGAAGGTCAAGAGCTCAACACCAACAACCACTCAACGACTTCACCATCTCCCTTGGCATCTTCGCCAAGCGACTTCAAGGCATCTTCGCCTATGGACATACGACATCTTCGCCAACAAGCACCCAAGACTACTCTCAAGATAAGCTCCCCAAGCTCAAGTCCGCGACTTCCACGAGCTACTACGACCTCGACATCGACCACGAGATTCCTTTCTATGGGACTCAAGAACCCGAGGAGTACCTCGAGTGGGAGCGTTTGATGGACGACTACCTCAAGCTACATCAAGTCCCTTCCGAAGATCAAGTGAAGTGCGCCACAAGAAACTTCCACGACTACGCATTGTCATGGTGGCTTCACACACCTTCGGAGTACTACGACATGAGTTGGCCCAAGACGAAGAGAGCTTTGCGGCGAGAGTTCGTGCCTCCAACCTACACGGAACAACTTCAACGCCAATTGGAGAACACCATCCAAGGATCCAAGTCCATCGACGCGTACTTCAAGGAGATGAAGATTGCCTTACGACGAGCCGGCGTGGACGACCCCATTTCGACGAAGTTCCACTTCATGATGGGATTGAACAACGACATCTCCAAGACTATCTTCCTCGAGAACTACAAGTCCATCGACGACTACTACATTGGTGCTCTCAAGGCGCAACAAGAACTCATGAAGGCCAAGGCTTCTCCACCCCAAGCAAACTTCGCGACGACCAAGCTCTACGATAAGCATGAGGCTAGTACCACCAAGATGTCCAAGCCCTATGAGCTACAAGATGATGCTCCCAAGTTCGACTTCACCGCCATCCCTCTTTGTGGCATTGATGATGCCGAGTCTACCTTGACTCTTTTTCAAGATGGTGCGGCGACAAGTACGACTACGAAGACCTTCAAGGACCAAGCTTTGGAGGCAAGCGACAAGGTGGCGAGCAAGGATGATGCTTCCATCTTAGGAGGCGAGAGTGATGTTCTGCCATCTTCGGCCTTCATCCACGACGAGAGTGATGTTGTGCCATCTTCGGCCTTCATCCACGAGGAGAGTGATGTTGTGCCATCTTCGGCCTTCATCCATGGCGACGGCGATGAGATGGTTGAGTATTTCACCTCGACCACAGCGACGTATGATGACTTGAGTGACTTGTGCCACCATATTGAGAGTGAGAGTGACTTCACCACTAGCCCCATATATGACGAGTTGCCCCAATTCTCATGCGAGGAGAGCCACAACCACCACTTGAGTGAGATGAGTGACTCCACTAGATGTGACATTGAGTGCACCTACTTCGAGGGAGTGAGTGAACCACCACATGGAGAGAGTGAGATAGTTGATAGGTCTCGTGAGGCCATTTGCATTTCTAACATCTTGACCTCTACCTCTATTGTGTCTTCTCATTTGGTGCTAGGTCCCATTTATGATGACGCGCCGATCCTCGACGACTTCGTCCTCCCTTCGGACAAGACGATGGCCATGGTGGACTATGATGCACCCCCCACATGGTTCCATCAAGATGAAGATGACCACCATTTGGTCTTTCCCACCTCACCTACACCACTTGAGTGGAATGAAAAAGGTAACAAAGGTGACGGTGATGCTCTAGTCCCACTAGTGGACATTCTTGAGATTGATTGCCTGCATGATGTTGATCCACCTAGTACCATGATTCATGCTAGTATGATTTGCCCATGTGATGATTTGCCCATTTATGATGAATGTGATGATTCTCATGTGGAGTCTATTAGTTGTGATGCCATGTTACATAGGATTTCTTGTGATAATTCTTTAGGTCACATCATGTTTGTTAATCCGCTTGACTTGTCATATGCTATGCATGAGATCAACCATATGTCTTATGTGCAATCTCTTCATAGTGACTATGCATATGCCATTAAAATAAACCCAATTTGCACATATGGCATACATGACAAGCCCATGGTTATTGGCATTTGCTTTTCTTGTGATGATATTGATATGCTCCCTTTGCATCATTTATCTTATATGCCATGCCATGCCCACCTAGCTTCGGATATGCATTGTTTTGGATGTTGTCCATTTTCTCCAAATGATGTTTCCAATATTGCTCATGAGGAGACCCCCATAGTTTCCTCATACATTTTAGGAGACTTTGATTCATCCCATTCATTGCATGATCCCAATACTTGTGTGCACAATATGATTCCCATGAATGAAAATTCTATTGATGTGCCATATACTAGTATGCTAAATTTGCATCCCCATCGTGCCATACACAATAACTATTCTTTCATGATGGATAACATGTTCTTATACCATGCATCAAATTTCTTTGAGCATTCCTTATCTTGTGCTAACTCACACGGGCACATACACATCATGATGGATGATGTGTACATTTACCACGCGCACAATTTCTTTGGTTTGTGTCTCTTTTGTGTAGGTACCCGTTGTCGACCTCGCAATCCCACGAGTTGACAAAACGAGCTCTAGAGAGCAACGATGATTTGGGATCCCATGGATTGCCTTTCCCACCGCTCTCTTCACGCGAAGTCTTCGCGCATTTCTTCTACATGGCCCTCACTTGGCTATGGGTTATTGTCCATTACATATTCTATGCCCATCTTGCCATGTTCACTTTGCATGATATGCCCATCCCTATGCCTTTTCCATGCATTTGTGACCCATGCTTTGCTTTACACATGATGATTGACTCTCATACTTGTATGTGTATTTGCAAGCTTGGTGGAGATATCACTTGTTATTGCCATGTTCTATTCATGACCCATTCCTATGATGATACTTTCATCTTGCTTTGAGTTCGTGCTTGTGATATGTCATGTGCATTTTCTTTGCCTATTATTTGCTCACATGACATGATTGCCATGATTTACTCTAGTGTGTTGCATCTTCGCTCCACTAGTTTGCACGACTTGATTACAATGCTTGCTTATGTTGCATCACCAATGATTCATACTTGCTCATTTCATGCGGTTGATGACAACCATCTATATGCTTTGCACATGATTCAAAGTGCTTCTTGTCATATATCTCTATGTGTTGCCTCCCTCATGCTAGATGATTTGCCATGTATTGAGTGCAACAATGATTCTCTTCTTGCTCATGAGATTGCCCCCATAGCATTCTCGCATATATTTGGAGATATTGACATAATTCTTGTGAAGCATGCTTGTCTTACTTCTTTGCACCATATACCTAGTGCCATGAACATTGCCATTGTTGCATCATATTATTCATGCACTTGTCCTTCTAATGGTTTTGTGCAAAAGATGAGAACCATCATGATGGATGATGTGTTTGTCTACCATGCGCATACTTTCTTTGTTTTGTCTTGTGCATGTGTAGGATACTTGGACTTTGTGTCGACTTCCACTTCACGTGAGTTGACCATTCGAGCTCTTGAGAGCGAGCCTCATACAATCTACCACGACTCGCTTCTACACCGCATTTGCTTCCACTTCGGCATTGTGAAGAATGCACAAGGACACGCCTTCAAGGTGACATCCTTCATGAGCTTGGATAGTGTGGATCATACTTCATGTGTTGCTTGCACCATTTGCACGCATGCTCGAGATATTGCTTTCACCCAGGATTGCCACATTTCCATGCTTCATGACAAATATACCTTGTGTGTTGCATCCAATTCTTGGTCTACTTGCTACTATCATATGATTGGTTGCACCAATATCATTTATTCACATATGCCATGTCCCTTTGCTTGTCACATGCTTGACTTGATTGCCGCACACATGATGAACACTTGCTCTTTCTATTGTGTTGAGTGCCACACTATATTCACTACACCCTATGCACATTATGCTTGGATTGTCTTGCACTTGACCCATGTGTTTAGACACTTCATTTTATTTGGTGTTGTGAATACTTCCTATGCCTACCACGACCATTTGTCGAGCGCTTTATGCATGATTGCTATGATCTTGAGGTAGATGCTTATTCTCTTGTCACACATATTTGCATCACTACCTCACGGTTACATGCTTGTTTCCATGATGACCTTGATTTTGCTCAATTCATATGCTTACATGCCATGTCACAATCCTTTGTCACACCCTATGCTATGCTTGATGACAACACTTGTTTGGTGAATCACCTCTTGAATGCTTGGTTTTGCACTAACGCTAACCACATTTGTTTTTCCAAGTGTTTGTTCTATTTGCTCCTTTTGAAGGCATCACAAGACGGTGCGACATTGGATAGTGCCTATTTCGAGCTTCAAGATGATGAGTGCTTGGTGATCGACCGCTTCGACACGACAACGCCATCTCTTTCCCATGGTGATTTGGTTTTCGATCCGAGGTCGGATCTTTTCCAAGGGGGAGGGGATGATGCGGAGCATCTATGGTCATCACCATGTCAAGAGTACGTTTGGCAAGTGACACGTGCGACCTCTACTTCTCATACACAAAGGTGAATCTTCTCCTTTACACGTGCTCACTTGACCCCTTCGAGGATGGTGTACTACTTGACACTTCTCCCGTGTGCATGCATAGGTATTGTCGGAGCTTCATGGATGTCAAGGAGGAGTGCAAGCGCCAAGGAACGACTACACCATCTGCGAGGGAAGCATGGAAGAGAAGACGGAAGAAGAAGGAGGTGCGAAGTCTACAGCGACCGGACGACCGGAAGCCACCGGACGTCCGTCCCTCTACATAAATACCGGACGATCGGGCGCCCACCGGACGTCCCGCTACTGACGATCCCACCGGCTTAGTCGACGAAAGCTCATACCGGACGTCCGTCCGAGACCGGACGACCGGCAACCGGACGACCGGCGTCTCCAGACGACCGGCGCCTCCAGACGACCGGTGCAACTTCATCCGAGCCGAATTTGCGAAAGTCCGAGCCCTTCCGGACGTCTGGACCTCCGCGAGCGACCGGACGACCGGTAAAGACCGGACATCCGCTGCCTGTGTGCACAACCGGGCCTTTTGGCCTTGTATCTCTCTCCCACTTACCCCTTGGGGGCTTAGACTATAAATAGACCTTCCCCTCATCCTTTCTAAGGTTAGCAAATATGATAGCTCATTCTTAGGTGAGCTTTGCTCCTACCTCTACTCTTGAGAGAGAGAGACTACCACTCCCATGGAGTTCAAGATCTCCATGTGAGAAGATCCTGCGGGATATCATCAAGACCCCCTTGCGGGAAGATCCGTCTAGGATATCATCAAGACCTCCTCTTGGAGATGAACCTTACCTTGTATCTTTCCTTTGTTGTTCATGTACCTTGTGATCTTGTGTGTTTGATTGTCTAGTGGATGTGTGATTGGACTTGTTCTTGAGTGTTTCCCCTTGTGATTTCTCTCCGTTCTTCCCCGTGTTCATCGTGTTCTTCGAGGGATCCCACTCCAAACGTGAAAGATCGTCCACATAGGGTTCCGCCCTACATCAAACACTTTTTGTTCCTTGCTTGAGAAGTTGGAGTTTCTTGAAGAGGTCGCGGTTGTACTAGGTTGGCACAAAACGTGCTCTCATGACATCCTTCATTTGAGCCCAAGTGGTGATTGGAGGTTCACCTCTTGCTTGTCGTCGCTCAATGATTTGTTCCCACCATATGAGCACATAGTCTTGGAACTCAAGTGAGGCCATAGCGATCTTCTTCTCTTCCTCATAGTTGTGCAAACGAAAGATTTTGTCGACATTTAATGCCCATGAGAGGTACTCTTGGGGTCATTGCTTCCATTGAACTTGGGCATGGTGAATTTGAGCTTTCCATATCGGTGCTCTTCATTTTGTTGTGGTCGAGGATGATGACGCCCTTGACGTGGATGACAATCATCTTCTTGTTGCTCTTGGTGTGGAGGAAGTCCATGATCAACTTGCTCTTGTTGAACTTGAGGTTGAGATGGAGCTTGACGAGCTTGTTGAGGATCTTGTTGAGGAGCTTGAGGAACTTGACGTTGCACACGTGGTTGGTAGTTCCTCTCTTGGATTTCTTCTCAAAGGGCTTCCTCTTGATTGCGCCGTTCGGGATTGCGGTTGGTGATGGCTCGACTTGAATCTTGAAGGGCACGTTGTGCCTCAAGAGCTTGCGCTTCTCGTTGTTGTTGTTGAAGACGTTGAGCCTCGGCGTCTTGTTCCTCTTGATGTAGACGCGCTCGTTCTTCCTCTTGGCGCCTAAGTCGTTGTCGTTCTTGAGCTTGGGCAAAAGCGGCTTGGTTTGATTGAAGGCGAGGACTTGCTCATCGACTTGCTCTTGTGAATGCTTGTCATGTAGCGGGTTGCGAGATGCATGACGGTCTTGATGCGCCGCTCGTCGAAGAGTGTTCGATGACGGTGTACTTGAGTCATAGAATGTGTCGTCGGAGTGTCGACTCGAGCGGCTCCGTCTTGATGATGACGAAGTGGAATGATGTCGGTTCCTCATCAAGGCGCGGATCACGTCCATTCTTGCATCATTCTCTTGTTTGTGCGTGTCGAACTTGTTGTCGAAGTAGTCTCTTGTACGCTGCTCGGAGAGTCGCAAGTCAGTGGCGAGGTTGTCGATGCGGTCGCTCATTGCTTGTTGCTCTTGATGTAACGCTCGTTGTGCACCAAAGAGGTGGCTCTTGGTGACGAATGAAGACATGTCGTCTTCTTGCTCGATGAAGAGTGGGTTGGTAGAGGTACTTAGCCTATCCATTATTCCAAGCAAAAGATGTGAGTGGTAGAAGGAGAAGAACTTATTCCAATGTACCTTTGATCGATGTTGATGATGAATCAAGTTCACTCAAATGCGGGCAATGAAATAGCACTATTGGTACCAATCCTTGTCGGTTCTCACACCTACACATATAAAAGCTTATGGTGGAGCTTGGTGAGGATGGTGGCACAAAATTTGATGCAATTGTAAGTGAGATTCACTAATTTGCAAATGCAACAAGTTGACCAAGCAAGTAGGGGTACACGGAAACACACACGCAAATAGATAAGTGGGATTGTGCAAACCAAAAGTGAGCCAAAATGTGGAATCCACGAAAATGCTCTTGTTGCACAATACTAGAGGGATGCTAGCACGATTGCACAATAGGCGGATACGGAACTTGTGCACAACCTACTAGGCAAAAATGCAACTATCTCTATCCCACGTATGCTATATGTATGGTATTTCGGTATTATGATCCAATATGACAATCTTAATATGGTATGATGCTATGGTTCTTGCTCATAAGCTCTTTGTTTATCTTTCCTCTTTGCTTAAAAGCTTGGGTGGCTCTTTCACTTTTGAGCTCTTTTCTCATGCAAAACTTCACGAATCAAGATAGCAATTGTGTATGCTATGACAACTTTGTGACACACAAATGGATTCCAAGATATGCACCGCGGTGGTACGGTATGTATGCTATGGAGTATGATCACTAATGTGCACAAGTCACGTTGCTGCAATACTCAATGGCTAGTCTCAATGGGTAAGCAACGCAAAAAGATGGCTATGAGGTTTATCAATGCAATGGCAAGGTTTGGACAAAGATGTCGTCGAGATTACCGTCCTTGCTTACGGTAGAAGTTCCAAACGGATGCGAATGTGGACGATGATGTGATGCACGGTCTTCAGTACGTTGGCGAAGATGCCGCTGCACCGTGGTCAAAGTTGCCGTAGAAGCGGGGTCACCGAAGATCGCGACCTTCTGTCTGGGCGGAAGTTCTGGGTAAGACGGAAGGTCCGGGGTCCGGAAGTTCCGGGCTGGGCCGGAAGGTCCGGGGGCCGGAAGTCCCGGGCTGGGCCGGAAGTTCCGGTGGTCGGGATTCTGCCAAGAACAGGGACTTCGGGATCGAGGGTTTGGGCGGAAAAATTGGGGGAAAACCCAAATACTGAGGGGAAAAAGAAGGAATTAGAAGGGTAGAGATGCTAGATCCACTCGAAGCAAAGCAAATCCACGGATCAAATTCAACAAAACTTCATCACACCAACAAATCACAAAAAAAATTGGGGCTATTTTTGATGGGGAATTTTCGGATTTAGGACGAAAACAACAAAATCAAGCTAGAAAACACGGGGTAGGGGCTCCAAAAACGTGATCAACGTGGCTCGTGATACCAAGATGATGTAGGGCGGAACCCTAATCAGAGATCTTTCACGTTTGGAGGGGATCCTACGGGGAAAACGCGATGAACGGGCGGAAGAACACAAGGAAACACACACAAGAGGAACACTAAACCGACAAGTTTCGATTACACAAGGGCTAGATCACCGAACACATAAGGTAGCACAAAATTCAAAATCAACAAAGGAAAGATACACGAGTAGCCGATCTTCTCCGTGAGGAGGTCTTGATGGGGTCCACCCTAGAGGGGTCTTGAATCCGCTTGGGGATCTTCTCCGAAGAGGTCGTGAGCTCCGAGGAGAAGTACCAAGTGGATGAGCAAGGGCTCTCACACCAAAGATGAGCTAAACCAATGCTAACCCTAACTAGGAGGAGGTGGGAGAGTATTTATAGTTTATGGGACGAAACGGTACACGGGTCTCGGTCCAGGTGGCTGCTTTCATGAGCATGGCCGGAAGTTCCGGCGCGGAAGGTCGGGCAGGTCCGGCCTAAGCCGAGAGTTGGCCTTGGTGGAGCTGGGCTGGCAAGGGCGGAAGGTCGAGGCGGGCGGAAGGTCGAGGCGGGCGGAAGGTCCGGCCGGGTTCGAGGCTGGTTCCGGCTAACCAGAATGTTGGCACGCCCGGGCTGGTCGATGTCGTCGGGGCCGGAAGCTCGGGCTGGCGGAAGTTCCGGGCTGAGGCCGGAAGTTCGGGCTGTCGAGAGTTGACGCTGTCGTTTCTTCTTGATTCGGGTTCCTTGGCTTGAACGTTGTACCTGATCACGCATAGTGTCTCGGACTTAGGTAGTAGCCATGTCTCACTAGAAGGAAAGGGGAAATCGAATAGGAGTGATGTCACCTCGGATTGAATAGCACGAGCTCTTGCTCTTGTCATGGGTCCACTTGGAGCTTGGATAGTTGATGGAAGGTCCATGGGGATGACCGAAGGATGCTCCGCATCAGCATGTGAGGCCACTATGATTCAACGACTTAACCTCTACTCCTAGTTTGTTTTATTCTTTGGTGCTAGGTCTCCTACATGACGACATGCCTATCCTCGACGAGTCCATCCCTCCAAAGGGAGAACCGATGGCCATGGTGGACAATGATGTACCCCCCACATGGTACCATCAAGATGAAGATGACAACGATTGGATCTTCGACACCGCACCTACAACACACAAGCGATGCTCCAAAGGTAACATAGGTGATGGTGCTTCTCTTGTCCCACTAGTGGACTCTCTTGACAATGATTGCTCGCATGATGTTGATCCTCCTATTCCCATGCTTCATGCTAGTGCGACTTCTCCATGTCTTGACTTACCTATTTATGATGAATATGATGATGAGCATGTTGAGTTGCCTAGTTGTGATGCTATGCTTCATAGGATATCTTGTGAAAATTCTATTGGTCACTTCATGTTTGACAATCCATTGAACTTGTCATATGCTATGAGTGAGATCTCCCATATTGCATCATTTCAATCTCAACATAGTAACTATGCATGCCCCATTAAAATCAATCCCATTTGCACTTATGGCATAGATGACGAGATGATGGTCATTGGCTTTTGCTTCTCTTGTGATGATTTTGCCATGCTTCCTTTACATGATTTGCGCAATTCATCTACTATGTCATGCCATGATCACATTGAACCAAATATGCTTTGTTTTGGATGTTGATAGAGGCAAAGGTGTCCCGATGTTTCGATGAGATGGTGGCTATCGTTTCTGTGGGAGTCGACCTTGACGATCCGACTACGTACGTGCGAGACGTCGCGCCTTAGCAATCGCTAAACCAACTTCCGAGGGTTATTGACCACGCCGAGCACGATCAACCTGACCACGAGGGCCTGTTTCCTGCGAGCAAACGAAGAACAAGCAAGAAACTAAGATTGCAATCTGGATATTGCGAATATAAGAGGAAAGCTTTATTAATGAAGGTGGGGTTACGAGACGCCTTGGTGCAGTCGTTGAACACAAACGAAACGCTGTGAAGTTGCAGCTATGGCAAACTTTTGATCTAAACAAAACCCAAAGTCTAAACGACGCCCTAAGGGCTGTATATATGGAGAAAGAGGAGGGAATTTCGTGGCCCTTGAGGGAGGGGTCGAAACCAACCCTAACTCTTGTTTCCCCACACATACGGACTCTAAAAACAGCCTATACTTAAGTATTTCGAAATTACATGGGCCTGGCCCAATATTAAGGTGACGCAGCACCTAGAATAGCCTATGGATGAATATTATGAAGTGGCATCTTGTATATTTCGTCCAAGGCCTCATGCTCTCATTAGGGTGGCTTCGAAGTCCTGGAATCATCACTTGTAACTCCGTTCTTGTTCCCCTTGCGCATGCCAACATGTCCATGCTTGAACTTGCTCCAAGGTTCATCTTTCTTGTCCATGGTAGGCCCTTCGTTTGTAAGCAAAACAAATGTATCCAATTTAGGCAGCATCATATTCTCATGAACATTGGAATTGTTACCAAGAAACGAAAGTACACGATAATTCAATTGGCGTCTTGTGAGCTCTAGTAATTGGTCCAGTATGTATAGCAGCAGGGGCTGTGGGTGTAACAATGGTATTGATGTCCTCATCATCCTCCCATTCTTGAAATGAAGTCGTCCTCGACGGAAACTCATCTTCCTCACCCAAATAAGGCTTCAAATCTGCAATGTTAAAAGTGGGACTAACCCCAAAATCTGCAGGCAGCTCAAGTTTATATGCATTATCATTTATTTTCTCTAACAACTTTAATGGAACATCAGCACGTTGCATTAGCTTTTATTTGCGCAAATTAGGAAACCTATCCTTACATAAATGTAACCAAACAAGATCTCCGGTGCAAAGACAACATGTTTTCTACCCTTATCTCAGCAAGTTTATATTTAGCATTCATACGCTCAATGTTTTCCTTAGTTAACTCATGCATTTTTAAAATCAATTCAGCACGTTCTTTAGCATCAAAATTAACCTTCTCCGAAGATGGACGAGGCAACAAATCAATAGGTGCACGAGGTAGGAAGCCATACACAATTTCAAAAGGGCACATCTTAGTAGTAGAATGCAATGAACGATTATAAGCAAATTCAATATGAGGCAAGCATTCTTCCCACATTTTCTTATTATTCTTCAAAACAGCCCTAAGCATAGTAGACAATGTTCTATTGACTACTTCAGTTTGTCCATCGGTTTGGGGGTGACAAGTAGTACTAAAAAGCAGTTTAGTCCCCAACTTAGCCCATAAACATCTCCAAAAGTGGCTAAGAAATTTAGTATCACGATCTGAAACAATAGTATTTGGCACACCATGCAAGCGAATAATTTCACGAAAGAACAAATCAGCAACATTAATGACATCATCGCTTTTATGACATGGTATAAAGTGTGCCATTTTCGAGAATCTATCCACGACAACAAATATGCTATCCCTCCCCTTCTTTGTTCGAGATAAACCTAAAACAAAATCCATAGATATATCCTCCCAAGGAACACTAGGTACAGGCAAAGGCATATATAAACCATGAGGATTGAGTCGTGACTTAGCTTTTTGACATGTAGTGCAGCGAGCAACAAAACGCTCAACATCCCGTCTCATCTTTGGCCAAAAGAAATGTGTAGCAAGTATATCCTCCGTCTTCTTCACGCCAAAGTGTCCCATTAATCCTCCTCCATGCGCCTCCTGCAACAACAAAAGACGAACAGAGCTAGCGAGGAATGCATAGCTTGTTAGCACGGAACACAAAACCATCCTTAATAACGAACTTGTTCCATGTTCTTCCTTCTTTACAATTCTGCATTACATCTTTAAAATCAGCATCATGCACATATTGATCTTTGATGGTCTCCAAACCAAATATTTTGAAGTCAAGTTGTGAAAGCATAGTATAGCAACGAGACAAAGCATCATCAATAACATTTTCTTTACCCTTCTTGTGTTTAATGACATAAGGGAAAGTCTCAATGAATTCAACCCATTTAGCATGTCTACGATTCAGTTTAGCTTGACTTTTAATATGTTTCAAAGATTCATGATCAGAATGTATAACAAATTCTTTGGGCCATAAATAATGTTGCCATGTCTCTAAAGTCCGAACAAGAGCATATAATTCTTTGTCATAAGTAGAATAGTTCAGACTAGGCCCACTCAATTTTTCAGAAAAGTATGCAACAGGTTTGCCATCTTGTAATAACACACCTCCTAATCCAATTCCACTAGCATCACATTCAAGCTCAAAAGTCTTATTAAAGTCAGGAAGTTGGAGTAAAGGAGCATGTGTCAACTTACCTTTCAATACCGTGAAGGCTTCTTCACATGCGGTACCCCAAACAAAAGGCACATCCTTCTTTGTAAGTTCATTGAGAGGTGCAGCAATGGTGCTAAAGTCTCTCACAAAACGCCTATAGAAACCAGCGAGTCCAAGAAAACTCCTCACTTGTGTGACCGTTTTGGGCTGCGGCCAACTCTCAATAGCTTCAATCTTGGCTTTATCAACTTCAATTCCCTGTGGTGTAACAACATAGCCAAGAATAGATACTCGGTCGGTGCAAAAGGTGCACTTCCCAAGGTTACCAAACAAACGTGCATCACGTAGAGATTAAAAACAGCACATAAATGTTCCAAATGTTCTTCCAAAGATTTGCTATAAATCAGTATATCATCAAAATAGACTACCACAAATCGTCCAATGAAAGCACGTAAAACTTCGTTCATTAGTCTCATGAAAGTACTAGGTGCATTAGTTAACCCAAAAGGCATGACTAACCACTCATATAAACCAAACTTAGTTTTAAATGCTGTTTTCCATTCATCTCCCAATTTCATACAAATTTGATGGTATCCACTACATAAATCAACTTTGGAGAATATTGTAGAGCCACTCAATTCATCAAGCATATCATCTAGCCTAGGAATAGGATGGCGATAACGAATAGTAATATTATTAATGCCTCTACAATCAACACACATACGCTGACGTACCATCCTTTTTAGGCACTAGTATAATAGGAACAGCACAAGGACTAAGAGATTGGCGTATATAACCTTTGTCGAGCAGCTCACAGCCTTGACGCATAATCTCCTTCGTCTCCTCTGGATTGGTACGGTATGGTGCACGGTTGGGCAGCGATGCACCGGGAATTAAGTCAATTTGATGCTCAATCCCTCGAATAGGTGGTAATCCCGGTGGCACGTCTTGTGGGAAGACGTCAACGAACTCCTGCAAAATGTTAGTGACAGCAGGGGGCAAAGAGGAAGGCACGTCCTCGAATGAAAATAATGCCTCTTTGCACACAAAAGCATAGCAAACAGATTTGCTAGAATCTAGCTCCTCAATATCAGATTTAGTGGCAAGTAAACATGCACTTTTCAGTTTAATTTCAGAAGCAACATTAGATGGTTTATTATTAGGCTTCATTTGTTGCTCAAATTCTTTTGCCACAATCTGATTTTCACTCTTATTTTTCTCCTGTTTTGCTTTATTAGCTCTATTAATATCATCTTTCAAAATTGAATCAGGACTCATAGGAAGCAAAGTAATATTTTTATCCTTGTGAACAAGAGTATACTGATTGTTTCTACCATGGTGTACAGAATTTTTATCAAATTGCCATGGTCTACCAAGTAATAAGGAACATGCTTGCATAGGTACCACATCACAATCAACATAATCAGCATATGTAGAGATACTAAAATACACTTGAACAGACGTGTTACCTTAACCTTGTCATTGTTGTTGAACCATTGGATGTAGTAAGGATGTGGATGTGGTCTTGTGGTGAGAGAAAGCTTCTCCACCATATCCATGCTAGCCAAGTTGTTGCAGCTCCCTCCATCTATGATGACCTTGAATAGAACGTTCCTTCACAACTCCCTTTGTATGGAACAAGTTATGCCTCTGATTTGCTCAGCTTGTGTAACCTGCACACTCAAAACACGTTGAGCAACTAAACATTCATACTTGTCAGCATCTTCAGCAGCCATGTATTGCGTCTCATGATCAGAATCATCTCCACCATGTTCTTCATGTGTAATAAGAGCCAAAGTCTCCTCATCATAGTCACTAGCGGACTCATACCCACCATCCTCAGTAGCAATCATCACACGCTGAGATTGGCATTCTCTGGCAAAATGTCCTCTTCCCTTACAATGACGACAAATAATATCACTTGTGTGCCCTGTTGACGCCATGGAAGAAGAAGAGCTCTGTGTAGGCCAGCAGTGCGCTCTTGGTAGATAGTGGTGGTTGTTCCTGCTTTCTTGTATCACGGTTGGAGGTGGCAGCCGGCGGAGGTGCCGGTGTAGTAGAACGTGTGGAAGTAGATGATGCACGTGGTGTCCATGATGAAGGTCGACCTGCAGAAAAGTTAGTCCGCGCCAACGCAGCCGATCCTGCACTTCACGTTCAGCTTTACAAGCAAGATGGAATAATCGAGTGATATTAGTATAATCCTTGTAGTCTAGAATGGTCTGAATATCTCTATTTAATCCACCCGTAAAACGTGCAAGCATAGCTTCATTCTCCTCAACAATACCACATCTAATCAAGCCAGTTTGTAATTCACGATAATATTCTTCTACCGAATTTTTCCTTGTCTTAAGCGCTGCAATTTTTGAAGTAATTCACGTTGATAATATGGTGGAACCCAACGAGCACGCATAGCAGTTTTCAAAGCAGCCCAAGTAGCTGGAACAGGATATAATCTACAATGTTCAGACCACCAAACACATGCAAAGCTAGTGAAAGCACAAACAGCAGTGGGAACACGTCTCTCCTCAGGATATTGTAAACATGTAAATCGTTGTTCAGTTTCTAACTCCCAAGTAAGATATATATTAGGAACTTATCTACCCTCAAATGGTGGAATATTCAACTTCAATTTAGGGAGATGGTCATGATCTCGTACCTGAGGGGGAGCCCTAACATTGCCATTATTTGCATGTGGATGACCGGGTGGTTGTGGTGCTGGTGGTTGTGGTGCTGGTGGTTGCACGTAGTTACGAAGTTGATCAACCTCATCCTCGTACTCTCTCACATAATCATCCTCCCCACATCAGCAGCAGGAGCCACGGAAGTATCAACAAAGAGCACCAAAGAGCTTGGCCAGTGAAGAGGGACACGGCTCGCTTCGGCGGAGGGCTGCTTCAGCGATGTGGAGGTAGTCGTTGTTGTTGTTGTAGAGGTGCATTAGGTGCAGCCGGTGGTGGTGGTGGTAGACGCGAGCAATTCATTAAACTTGTTATCGAGCTTTGTTTGAACGCCTTCTCAATGCCATCTATCTTCTCCATGGCCTCTTCAAATCTATTTAGAACATCTTCCACCTGCCCACTCATCATTTGTTGAAACTTATCATGTAGCGCTTTGTTTGTCATGTTCTCCCGGTCGGTCTCGTCGGCTTGTGATCCTGCCATGGTTAGCAGCAATAGAAACACACAAGAATATGATTGACGGACTACTAGGAAGTGGTGGTGGTGGTGTGGTGGACAGTCACAAATCCGTCAAGCAAATCTCAAATTCTTACCAGTTCTTACCTAGCAAAGCGGTGATCGGCAACCGATGTAGTCAAAACTTCATAAAGCTTGGATAGAGCGATTACGGGGAGAGTCAAGCATACGATGTAGGTGTATGTGGAGCTGGGAAGGCTTATAATATGGTAGCAAAAGGGTCAGCAATAATCAATTCAGAGATGCAAAGTTGAATAAACGCTCAACGACGCAGATCTTGTCTTGGTCCTAGGCTAGACCGTGCTAGAGACGCGAGCCTAGAACACTAACAAAATCACGGCGCTGCACGGAAACAACGGAAAAGCACACTCTGGAATTTTTTTTTCGCTCTTTTTTTTTGCGCTGCTCTTTTTTTTTTTGCGAAAAATCACTATAATGGCGAGTGTCTCAAAACTCTTCCCAGGTCAAACTGACAGGATGGGCACGAAATTTTTTCGACCAAATTTTTTTTTTGCCGGGACCCAAAACTGGAAACGGGTCAAAAAAACTTTCTATAACGGCGATCTGTCTCAATACGCTTAGAAACACCTAAAAATAGGATAGCGGAAAATTTTTCGACAAGTGCGTTCGGAAAATTTTGGGCCTAAACGGAGGTGGTTTGAATTTTTTTTCAAAACCCACGCAGGCAAGGAAACACGAATCGGAATTTAGATGGATCTCGAAAACAAACCTAATATGAGAAGAACTCGGATTGGTGGTGGATATTTGGTGGTGGTATATGGCAGCGGTGGTGGTATATGGCTACGGATTGGTGGTGGTATATGGATACGGATTGGTGGTGGTATATGGATACGGATTGAGGCGGTGGCGGATAAGAAGGGTGGTAGATGGCAAGGCGATGATGATGGTGCGGCGTGGCGTGACAACTTATGACCAGAACTTCGAAACTCTAAAAGACTAGACTCTAAGACCCAACTTGACACGACGATGCAACCGCAAATTCAACAAAGCAAAAACCCTAAAAGATTATGCGAAGGCTCAGATTGGTTCGGATATGATGAACTAACCCTAATTTTTTGTGGCTTTTTCGTGGACTTTAGGTATGAAGAACAGACTCGATCTAATCTATGAAAAACTGTAAAATCTCACCGAGCAACTTTGAAAATCTGATACCACTTGATAGAGGCATAGGTGTCACGATGTTTCGATGAGATGGTGGCTATCGTTTCTGTGGGAGTCGACCTTGACGATCCGACTACGTACGTGCGAGACGTCGTGCCTTAGCAATCGCTAAACCAACTTCCGAGGATTATTGACCACGCCGGAGCACGATCAACCTGACCACGAGGGCTTGTTTCCTGCGAGCAAACGAAGAACAAGCAAGAAACTAAGATTGCAATCTGGATATTGCGAATATAAGAGGAAAGCTTTATTAATGAAGGTGGGGTTACGAGGCGCCTTGGTGCAGTCGTTGAACACAAGCGAAATCTGTGAAGTTGCAGCTATGGCGAACTTTTGATCTAAACAAAACCCAAAGTCTAAACGACGCCCTAAGGGCTGTATATATGGAGAAAGAGGAGGAATTTCGTGGCCCTTGAGGGAGGGTCCGAAACCAACCCTAACTCTTGTTTCCCCACACATACGGACTCTAAAAACAGCCTATACTTAAGTATTTCGAAATTACATGGGCCTGGCCCAATATTAAGGTGACGCAGCACCTAGAATAGCCTATGGACGAATATTATGAAGTGGCATCTTGTATGATGAGGACATGACTACCTTGGATAAGACCAAAAATATTGCATACATGCATATTTCTCAGGTGATTTCTAGTGCAAACTATTCAATAATCTATTTATGTTATCCAGAACAAAAATACATCACATACTTTTGTGTTTTGTCTAATTGTAGGTGTATGGGACATTTGTACAATACACATATGAAGATAAGGGAAAAGGAGAAGTTTAGGTGCTGCTCAAAAGTCCTCTCACGTCACTTTTGGACCAAGAGAAGATAGAGTCCAAGTCTCTCACGTTACGGACTCAGATTCGGACTGCAGACATACCTGACTCAAAACGTCAATAACTTTTTCATCCGGACTCCAAATTGGGTGATTCTTTTTTGTTGGAAAATAGATTTCGTGCACCTTCCAACCCAATTGGATTCACCTTCAAATTCGTCCGGAGCGTTGAGTTATGGACGAAACAATCTGATGCTGCAGCAGAATCCGAGTCAAACTACAAGTCCAAAGGTGTTACGTCACCTCCGCTTGGGCCCATTGGCCTTGTACGACCTAGGGTTAGTTTTAGGCTGCCTTGGGACGTCCTACCACCTCCTTGGCCGCCACCCCTTGATCCTATATAAGTAGATCCATCTAGTAGCTTTTTCCTTGGGATTTGTTTAGTTAAAAGTTAGCCATTGCAACTTCGTACTTCGCTTTGTGTCCAACGACCAGACCAAGACCGCTTACGGATCCCCACCTTTATCAATACTTCATATATACCGCAATATTCAGATTGCTTTATCATATTCTTGCTTGTTTTTCGATTGCTTGCAGGAATAGACCTTCGTGGTCGAGTTGATTGTGCTCGGCGTGGTCAATAACCTCTCGGAGTTGGTTTAGCGATTGCTAAGGCGCAACGTCGTGCACGTTTGTAGTCGGATCGTCAAAGTCGTCTCCACCAAATCGATAGTTATCATCTCATCGAAAGATCGGGACGCCCTCACCTCTATCAAGTGGTATCAGATTTTCAGGTTGCTCGGTGAGATTTTACAGTTTTTCGTAGATTAGATCGAGTCTGTTCTTCATACCTAAAGTCCACGAAAAAGCCACAAAAAAAAGTAGGGTTAGTTCATCATATCCGAACCAATCTGAGCCTTTGCAATTTTCTTTTCATTGTTTGCATTATTGAATTATCGGTTGCATCGTCGTGTCGAGTTGCTGGTCTTAGTGTCTAGTTCCTTTAGAGTTTCGAGTTCTGTTCACATTAGGCACGCCTTGCTGCATCATTATCCCTTCCGCATCCACCATACCATCCATCAATTTCCACCACGTGCTATGCACTATTCATTGTCATAATCATAGTTGAGTTCATTCACATCTTCGCTTTATCCAATATGAATCTTATCTTTTTTGTTTTGGAAAAATATAAAAAAAAATATATAAAAAAAAGATAAAAAAAAGTAAAAAAAAAGTCAGAGAAAAAAAAGAGAAAGAAAAAGGAAAAAAAAGTGTGAGAAAAAAAAAGAGAGAAGAAAAAAAACAAAGTTTGGATCTATCTAGACTCAATCTCGTAGCTGAATTCGGATTGGAATCTGTTTTGTGCACTGTTCAGTAAAACAGGCATAACTTCCTCATCTGAAGTCCGTTTTGGCTCATGAGTACTCAAATTAAAGCTAGAGACGAGCCGCATCTAAATAGTTGCAGAAGCTAGTTCAATATTTGGCACCTCAAAATCGGCTCCTAAATAGGTCTTTTGCCCTCCGAAGTTCGTGAACACAGCTTATTCCAGTTTTCAAATCAGTTTTAGAATTTTTGACTCCTCATATCAACTCGGAATTGAGTGATTCTTTTTGCATTGGAAAGCTTGAGTTAGTAGCATTCTTTGAAAAAAGTTATCAGAAAATTGGCTCAAACTTTTCAAGAGGAAAACTGAGAGAGAGTTGTTGTATATCCTGCTTGGCGATTGTTTTCATCATTATCTTTCTGCCGTTGTGCTCTTCACTTATATCTTGCTGTCTAGAGCTACTCATTATCCTTCATTGATGCTAGTTGTGCTACGCCGTAACCTCATTAGTGTTCTAGGCTCGCGTCTCTAGTCCGGTCTAGCCTCGGACCCGGACGCAGTACCGTCGTTGAGCGTTTATTCAACATTGCATCTTTGAATTGATTATTGCTAATCTTTTGCTACCATATATAGCCAACCCAACTCCACATATTTCTACACCGTGTATCACGCTCCCTCGCAATCTCTTTACACAATCTTGAGTTACTTGACACCGCTGGTTGCCGATCACCGCTTTCTTTGCATGGTAAGAACTTGTAAGACATTGATATTTGCTTTCTTGTGAGCGTTTTACCACCACATCCTACTAGTTATAGGAACATTATTTTTGGATTTTGTTTCTTGTTCTACTAATCATGACAGGATCCAGAGTCAATTCATGGGCTTTGTCGATCGCGGGAGACATGCCACCACCTATGCAAATACCACAACCGTCACGAGAGGTGCACAAACATCCAAATGCACATGATCAGGTTCATGTTTCTATACCGTCATTTAATGGCCGTTTTAGACCTGCTTTATATATTGAATGGGAGTTAGACATAAATAATATATTTGCTTCCCATAATTTTGATGAACGTAAAAAAGTTATGGTTGCGGTTGGTTCTTTCACTGGTTATGCTCTAGTTTGGTGGAGTGAATATTGTCGGTTACACCACGATTATGTACCTAATACTTGGGATGATTTAAAACATGTCATGAGAGATAGATTAAATGCGATGTTTATTATACTCGTGGCATGATTAAAAAGCTGGAACATTTAAAACAAGGTAGTGACACCGTAACAAAATATTATGATGATTTACAAACTACCTTGTTGCACTCATTTTTAGAAGAAAGTGAAGAAGATTTTATGGATAGATTTTGGGGAGGATTAAACCATAATATTCAGGAGATACTAATTCATGAAGAGTGTTATCCTATGGACCATTTGTTTCGTCTTGCTTGCAAAGCTGAACAGGAAATAAAACGACGTGTTGCCCACAAGGAGAACAAGCGCACGGTGCACATTCCAACTGTTGATACAGATGTTTATTCAACTACTAGGCGTACTATGACAACCACATCCGTTGTTGCGAGGACTACATCATCTCCACCATGTGACACATCACCATCGAGAGTGCACGCATCATCCGAGTTGACTATAAGAGGTAATGACAAAGGTACAGATTTTCCACTTTTACATGAGAATGATGCATGCCTAGTTAACTTGAATACATCATGTGTTGAGCTACCCACTACTTTGATCACACCACCTATTTTAGAGGATTGTATTGATAATTTGACTTTGCCATGTGATCAAACAACTGAAATACCAACAATTTTGAGTGCACCCATTGAATTAATTGTTGATGCAAAAGAATCAATATTTAATCATTTTGATATGACCTCTAATCTTGGTGATGATTACGTGTCCGAATGACTTATTGCATGTTTACTTATTTAAGCATGTTGTAGCATGTAAACTTGATGCAAGTAAGGTTTATTCACCAATGTTGGGATGGTTTAATGATGAACATTGTCAATCTTTTGAAATGAATAAGAGCTTCACTTATATGTGCAAACTGAGTTGCAATATTTTCATGCCTTCTACTTCTTGTGATAATGTTTTGGCTTTAGATTTTATGAACTATGCAAGTTACTCATCTATTTATGTGTCATATGTGCAAAAATCAAGGGAAATAAAAATGGATGACATATACATATACAACATGTACACCTTGTCTCTTTTGTTAGCCACATTTCAGACTAAGAACCGCCGAGGACGGCTTTGTTTTCAAGAAGTGGAGGATGATGAGGACATGACTACCTTGCATAAGACCAAAAATATTGCATACATGCATATTTGTCAGGTGATTTCTAGTGCAAACTATTCAATAATATATTTATGTTATCCAGAAAAAAAATACATCACATACTTTTGTGTTTTGTCTAATTGTAGGTGTATGGGACATTTGTACAATACACATATGAAGATAAGGGAAAAGGAGAAGTTTAGGTGCTGCTCAAAAGTCCTCTCACGTCACTTTTGGACCAAGAGAAGATAGAGTCCAAGTCTCTCACGTTACGGACTCAGATTCGGACTGCACAGACATACGACTCAAAACGTCAATAACTTTTCATCAGGACTCCAAATTGGGTGATTCTTTTTTTGTTGGAAAATAGATTTCGTGCACCTTCCAACCCAATTGGATTCACCTTCAAATTCGTCCGGAGCGTTGAGTTATGGACTGATAGAGGCAAAGGTGTCCCGTCTTTCGATGAGATGTTGGTTTTCGCTTTGGAGGAAGTCGACTTTGACGATCCGACTCTGAACGTCTTGAGGACGTCGGCGCCTTAGCAATCGCTAAACCAACTCCGAGAGGTTATTGACCACGCCGGAGCACGATCAACGACCACGAGGGTCTGCATTTCCTGCGAGCAAACGAAGAACAAGCAAGAGCTGAGATTGCAATCTGGATATTGCGAATATAAGATGAAAGCTTTATTGATCAAGGTGGGGTTACGTGGACGCCTTTATGCAGTCGTTGAACACAAGCGAAGAACGCGAAGTTGCAGCTATGGCGAACTTTTAATCTAAACAAAACCCCAAAGTCTAAACGACGCCCTAAGGGTTGTATATATGGAGGAAGAGGAGGAATTTCGTGGCCCTTGAGGGAGGGGTCGAAACCATCCCTAACTCTTGTTTCCCCACACACGGACTCTAAAACAGCCTATACTTAAGTATTTCGAAATTACATGGGCCTGGCCCAATAATAAGGTGACGAGCACCTAGAATAGCCTATGGACGAATATTATGAAGTGGCATCTTGTATATTTCGTCCAAGGCTTCATGCACCTATTATGGTGGCTTCAAAGTCCTGAAATCATCACTTGTAACTCCGTTCTTGTTCCCCTTGCGCATGGCATTATCTCCATGCTTGTTCTTGCTCCAATGTCCATCCTTCTCCAAGCTAGGGCCTTCATTTGTAAGCAAAACAAATGTATCCAATTTAGGCAGCATCATATTCTCATGAACATTAGAATCATTACCAAGAAACGAAAGTACCTGATAATTTAATTGGCGTGCGCGAGCTCTAGTAATTGGTCCAGTATATGTAGCAGTAGGGGCTGTGGGTGTAACAATGGTATTGATGTCCTCATCATCCTCCCCTTCTTGAAATGAAGTCGTCCTCGACGGAAGCTCATATTCCTCACCCAAATAAGGCTTCAAATCTGCAATGTTAAAAGTGGGACTAACCCCAAAATCTGCAGGTAGCTCAAGTTTATATGCATTATCATTTATTTTCTCTAACACCTTAAATGGACCATCAAAGACGTGGCATTAGCTTTGACTTGCGCAAACTAGGAAACCTATCCTTACGCAAATGTAACCAAACAAGATCTCCGGTGCAAAAGACAACATGTTTTCTACCCTTATCACCAACACGTTTATATTTAGCATTCATACGCTCAATGTTTTCCTTAGTTATCTCATGCATTTTTAAAATCAATCCAAAGCACGTTCTTTAGCATCAAAATTAACCTTCTCCGAAGATGGAAGAGGCAACAAATCAATAGGTGCACGAGGTAGGAAGCCATACACAATTTCAAAAGGGCACATCTTAGTAGTAGAATGCAATGAGCGATTATAAGCAAATTCAATATGAGGCAAGCATTCTTCCCACATTTTCTTATTATTCTTCAAAATAGCCCTAAGCATAGTAGACAATGTTCTATTGACTACTTCAGTTTGTCCATCCGTTTGGGGGTGACAAGTAGTACTAAAAAGTAGTTTAGTCCCCAACTTAGCCCATAAACATCTCCAAAAGTGGCTAAGAAATTTAGTATCACGATCTGAAACAATAGTATTTGGCACACCATGCAAGCGAATAATTTCACGAAAGAACAAATCAGCAACATTAACAAAGATCATCGCTTTTATGACATGGTATAAAGTGTGCCATTTTAGAGAATCTATCCACGACAACAAATATGCTATCCCTCCCTTCTTTGTTCGAGGTAAACCTAAAACAAAGTCCATAGATATATCCTCCCAAGGAACACTAGGCACCGGCAAAGGCATATATAAACCATGAGGATTGAGTCGTGACTTAGCTTTTTGACATGTAGTGCGGCGAGCAACAAAACGCTCAACATCCGTCTCATCTTTGGCCAAAAGAAATGTGTAGCAAGTATATCCTCCGTCTTCTTCACGCCAAAGTGTCCCATTAATCCTCCTCCATGCGCCTCCTGCAACAACTAAAGACGAACAGAGCTAGCAGGAATGCATAGCTTGTTAGCACGGAACACAAAACCATCATTAATAACGAACTTGTTCCATGTTCTTCCTTCTTTAGAATTCTGCATTACATCTTTAAAATCAGCATCATGCACATATTGATCTTTGATGGTCTCCAAACCAAATATTTTGAAGTCAAGTTGTGAAAGCATAGTATATCGACGAGACAAAGCATCAGCAATAACATTTTCTTTACCCTTCTTGTGTTTAATGACATAAGGGAAAGTCTCAATGAATTCAACCCATTTAGCATGTCTACGATTCAGTTTAGCTTGACTTTTAATATGTTTCAAAGATTCATGATCAGAATGTATAACAAATTCTTTGGGCCATAAATAATGTTGCCATGTCTCTAAAGTCGAACAAGAGCATATAATTCTTTGTCATAAGTAGAATAGTTCAGACTAGGCCCACTCAATTTTTCAGAAAAGTATGCAATAGGTTTGCCATCTTGTAATAACACACCTCCTAATCCAATTCCACTATTCAAGCTCAAAAGTCTTATTAAAGTCAGGAAGTTGGAGTAAAGGAGCATGTGTCAACTTATCTTTCAATACCGTGAAGGCTTCTTCCTGTGCGGTACCCCAAACAAAAGGCACATCCTTCTTTGTAAGCTCATTGAGAGGTGCAGCAATGGTGCTAAAGTCTCTCACAAAACGCCTATAGAAACCAGCGAGTCCAAGAAAACTCCTCACTTGTGTGACCGTTTTGGGCTGCGGCCAACTCTCAATAGCTTCAATCTTGGCTTTATCAACTTCAATTCCTCGTGGAGTAACAACATAGCCAAGAAAAGATACTCGGTCGGTGCAAAAGGTGCACTTCCCAAGGTTACCAAACAAACGTGCATCACGTAGAGCATTAAAAACAGCACGTAAATGTTCCAAATGTTCTTCCAAAGATTTGCTATAAATCAGTATATCATCAAAGTAAACTACCACAAATCGTCCAATGAAAGCACGTAAAACTTCGTTCATTAATCTCATGAAAGTACTAGGTGCATTAGTTAACCCAAAAGGCATGACTAACCACTCATATAATCCAAACTTAGTTTTAAATGCTGTTTTCCATTCATCTCCCAATTTCATACGAATTTGATGGTATCCACTCATAAATCAACTTTGGAGAATATTGTAGAGCCACTCAATTCATCAAGCATATCATCTAGCCTAGGAATAGGATGACGATAACGAATAGTAATATTATTAATGCCTCTACAATCAACACACATACGCCGACGTACCATCCTTTTTAGGCACTAGTATAATAGGAACAGCACAAGGACTAAGAGATTCGCGTATATAACCTTTGTCGAGCAGCTCACATGTACTTGACGCATAATCTCCTTCGTCTCCTCCGGATTGGTACGGTATGGTGCGCGGTTGGGTAGCGATGCACCGGGAATTAAGTCAATTTGATGCTCAATCCCTCGAATAGGTGGTAATCCGGTGGCACGCCTTGTGGGAAGACGTCGGTGAACTCTGCAAAATGTTAGTGACGGCAGGGGCAAAGAGGAAGGCACGTCCTCGAATGAAAATAATGCCTCTTTGCACACAAAAGCATAGCAAACAGATTTGCTAGAATCTAGCTCATCAATATTAGATTTGGTGGCAAATAAACATGCACTTTTCAGTTTAATTTCAGAAGCAACATTAGATGGTTTATTATTAGGCTTCATTTGTTGCTCAAATTCTTTTGCCACAATCTGATTTTCACTCTTATTTTTCTCCTGTTTTGCTTTATTAGCTCTATTAATATCATCTTTCAAAATGGAATCAGGAGTCATAGGAAGCAAAGTAATATTTTTATCCTTGTGAACAAGAGTATCTTGATTGTTTCTACCATGGTGTACAGAATTTTTATCAAATTGCCATGGTCTACCAAGTAATAAGGAACATGCTTGCATAGGTACCACATCACAATCAACATAATCAGCATATGTAGAGATACTAAAATACACACGAACAAAGACGTGTTACCTTAACCTTGTCATTGTTGTTGAACCATTGGATGTAGTAAGGATGGGGATGTGGTCTTGTGGTGAGAGAAAGCTTCTCCACCATATCCATGCTAGCCAAGTTGTTGCAGCTCCCTCCATCTATGATGACCTTGAATAGAACGTTCCTTCACAACTCCCTTTGTATGGAACAAGTTATGTCTACGATTTTGCTCAGCTTGTGTAACCTGCACACTCAAAACACGTTGAGCAACTAAACATTCATACTGTCGGCATCTTCAGGCATGTATTGCGTGTCATGATCAGAATCATCTCCACCGTGTTCTTCATGTGTAATAAGAGCCAAAGTCTCTTCATCATAGTCACTAGCGGACTCATACCCACCATCCTCGTGAGCAATCATCACACGCCGAGATTGGCATTCTCTCATAAAATGTCCTCTTCCCTTACAACGACGACAAATAATATCACTTGTGTGCCCTGTTGACGCCATGGAAGAAGAAGAGCTCTGTGTAGGCCCGGCGGTGTGCTCTTGGCGAGATAGTGGTGGTTGTGCACCTTTCTTGTATCACGGTTGGAGGTGGCAGCCGGCGGAGGTGCCGGTGTAGTAGAACGTGTGGAAGTAGATGATGCACGTGGTGTCCATGATGAAGGTCGACCTGCAGAAAAGTTAGTCGGCGCCAACGCCTGTCGATCCTGCACTTCACGTTCAGCTTTACAAGCAAGATGGAATAATCGAGTGATATTATTATAATCCTTGTAGTCTAGAATGGTCTGAATCTCTCTATTTAATCCACCCAGAAAACGTGCAAGCATAGCTTCATTCTCCTCAACAATACCACATCTAATCAAGCCAGTTTGTAATTCCTGATAATATTCTTCTACCGAATTTTTCCTTGTCTTAAGCGCTGCAATTTTTGAAGTAATTCACGTTGATAATATGGTGGAACCCAACGAGTACGCATAGCAGTTTTCAAAGCAGCCCAAGTAGCTGGAACAGGATATAATCTACAATGTTCAGACCACCAAACACATGCAAAGCTAGTGAAAGCACAAACAGCAGAAGGAACACGTCTCTCCTCAGGGTATTGTAAACATGTAAATCGTTGTTCAGTTTCTAACTCCCAAGTAAGATATATATCAGGAACATATCTACCCTCAAACGGTGGAATATTCAATTTCAGTTTATGGAGATGGTCATGATCTCGCACTGAAGGGGAGCCGAACATTGCCATTATTTGCATGTGGACGACCTGGTGGTTGTGGTCTTGGTGGTGGCACGTAAATCGATGTTGATCAACCTCATCCTCGTAATCTCTCACATAATCATCCTCCCCACCGCAGCAGCAGGAGCCTGTATATCAACAGCAGCACCAGCAGCTTGGCCAGTGAAGAGGGACACGGGAAGCTCGGCGGAGGGCTGTGTCGCGATGTGGAGGTAGTCCTGGTTGTTGTAGTAGAGGTGCGTTAGGTGCCGCCGGGGGTGGGGGGGGTAGACGCGCGAGCACTTCATTCAACTTGTTATCGAGCTGTGTGTCGAACGCCTTCTCAATGCCATCTATCTTCTCCATGGCCTCTTCAAATCTATTTAGCACATCGTCCACCTGCCCACTCATCATTTGTTGAAACTTATCATGTAGCGCTTTGTTTGTCATGTTCTCCCGGTCAGTCTAAATGGCTTGTGATCCTGCCATGGTTAGCGACAATAGAAACACACAAGAATATGATTGACGGACTACTAGGAAGTGGTGGTGGTTGTGTGGTGGGCGATCCTAAATCCGTCAAGCAAATCTCAAATTCTTACCAGTTCTTACCAAAGAAGAAAGGTGACCGGCAACCGATGTAGTCAAAACTCTCAAAGCTTGGATAGAGCGATTACCAGGGAGAGTCAAACGCACGATGTAGATGTATGTGGAGCTGGGAAGGCTTATAATATGGTAGCAAAAAGGGTCAGCAATAATCAATTCGGAGATACAAAGTTGAATAAACGCTCAACGACGGTCTTTGTCTTTGGTCCTTGGCTAGACCGTGCTAGATACGCGAGCCTATAACACTAACAAAATCACGGCGCTGCACGGAAACAACGGAAAAGCACACTCTGGAAATTTTTATTCGCTGTTTTTTTTTGCGCTGCTTTTTTTTTGTTGCGCTGCACTTTTTTTTTTTGCTAAAAAACACTATAATGGCGTAGTGTCTCAAAACTCTTCCTGTGTCAAACTGACAGGATGGGCACGAAATTTTTTCGACTAAATTTTTTTTTTTTCGACTGCCCGGACCCAAAAACTGGAAACGGGTCAAAAAAAACTTTTTATAATGGCGACTGTCTCAATACGCTTAGAAACACGTAAAAACAGGATAGCCAGAAAATTTTTCGACAAGTGCGTTTTCGAAAAATTTTGGGCCTAAACGGAGGGTGGTTTTCGGAAAACTTTTTTTTTCCGAAACCTACTCCGGCAAGGAAACACGAATCGGAAACTAGATGGATCTCGAAAACAAACCTAATATGAGAAGAACTCGGAGTGGTGGTGGATATATGGTGGTGGTATATGGCAGCGGTGGTGGTAACGGTGGTAGTATATGGATATGGATCGGTGGTGGTATATGGACACGGATTGGTGGTGGAATATGGATACAGATTCGGAGCGGTGATGGTGATAGAGGCAAAGGTGTCCCGTCTTTCGATGAGATGTTGGTTTTCGCTTTGGAGGAAGTCGACTTTGACGATCCGACTACGAACGCGCGAGGACGTCGCGCCTTAGCAATCGCTAAACCAACTCCGAGAGGTTATTGACCACGCCGAGCACGATCAACGACCACGAGGGTCTGCATTTCCTGCGAGCAAACGAAGAACAAGCAAGAAACTGAGATTGCAATCTGGATATTGCGAATATAAGATGAAAGCTTTATTGATCAAGGTGGGGTTCTGTGACGCCTTTGTGCAGTCGTTGAACACAAACGGCACGCGAAGTTGCAGCTATGGCGAACTTTTAATCTAAACAAAACCCAAAGTCTAAACGACGCCCTAAGGCTGTATATATGGAGAAAGAGGAGGAATTTCGTGGCCCTTGAGGGAGGGGTCCGAAACCAACCCTAACTCTTGTTTCCCCAAACATACGGACTCTAAAAACAGCCTACACTTAAGTATTTCGAAATTACATGGGCCTGGCCCAATAATAAGGTGACGCAGCACCTAGAATAGCCTATGGACGAATATTATGAAGTGGCATCTTGTATATTTCGTCCAAGGCCTCATGCTCTCATTAGGGTGGCTTCAAAGTCCTGGAATCATCACTTGTAACTCCGTTCTTGTTTCCCTTAGCATGCCAACATCTCCATGCTTGAACTTGCTCCAAGATTCATCTTTCTTGTCCATGGTAGGCCCTTCATTTGTAAGCAAAACAAATGTATCCAATTTAGGCAGCATCATATTCTCATGAACATTGGAATCGTTACCAAGAAGCGAAAGTACACGATAATTCAATTGGCGGCGCGAGCTCTAGTAATTGGTCCAAGATGTATAGCAGCAGGGGCTGTGGGTGTAACAATGGTATTGATGTCCTCATCATCCTCCCTTCTTGAAATGAAGTCGTCCTCGACGGAAACTCATCTTCCTCACCCAAATAAGGCTTCAAATCTGCAATGTTAAAAGTGGGACTAACCCCAAAATCTGCAGGCAGCTCAAGTTTATATGCATTATCATTTATTTTCTCTAACACCTTAAATGGACCATCAGCACGTGGCATTAGCTTTGATTTGCAAATTAGGAAACCAATCCTTACATAAATGTAACCAAACAAGATCTCCAGGTGCAAAGACAACATGTTTTCTACCCTTATCTCCAGCAAGTTTATACTTAGCATTCATACGCTCAATGTTTTCCTTAGTTAACTCATGCATTTTTAAAATCAATTCAGCACGTTCTTTAGCATCAAAATTAACCTTCTCCGAAGATGGAAGAGGCAACAAATCAATAGGTGCACGAGGTAGGAAGCCATACACAATTTCAAAAGGGCACATCTTAGTAGTAGAATGCAATGAACGATTATAAGCAAATTCAATATGAGGCAAGCATTCTTCCCACATTTTCTTATTATTCTTCAAAACAGCCCTAAGCATAGTAGACAATGTTCTATTGACTACTTCAGTTTGTCCATCGGTTTGGGGGTGACAAGTAGTACTAAAAAGCAGTTTAGTCCCCAACTTAGCCCATAAACATCTCCAAAAGTGGCTAAGAAATTTAGTATCACGATCTGAAACAATAGTATTTGGCACACCATGCAAGCGAATAATTTCACGAAAGAACAAATCAGCAACATTAAGACATCATCGCTTTTATGACATGGTATGAAGTGTGCCATTTTAGAGAATCTATCCACGACAACAAATATGCTATCCCTCCCTTCTTTGTTCGAGGTAAACCTAAAACAAAGTCCATAGATATATCCTCCCAAGGAACACTAGGTACAGGCAAAGGCATATATAAACCATGAGGATTGAGTCGTGACTTAGCTTTTTGACATGTAGTGCAGCGAGCAACAAAACGCTCAACATCCCGTCTCATCTTTGGCCAAAAGAAATGTGTAGCAAGTATATCCTCCGTCTTCTTCACGCCAAAGTGTCCCATTAATCCTACTCCATGCGCCTCCTGCAACAACAAAAGACGAACAGAGCTAGCAGGAATGCATAGCTTGTTAGCACGGAACACAAAACCATCCTTAATAACGAACTTGTTCCATGTTCTTCCTTCTTTACAATTCTGCATTACATCTTTAAAATCAGCATCATGCACATATTGATCTTTGATGGTCTCCAAACCAAATATTTTGAAGTCAAGTTGTGAAAGCATAGTATAGCTGACGAGACAAAGCATCAAGCAATAACATTTTCTTTACCCTTCTTGTGTTTAATGACATAAGGGAAAGTCTCAATGAATTCAACCCATTTAGCATGTCTACGATTCAGTTTAGCTTGACTTTTAATATGTTTCAAAGATTCATGATCAGAATGTATAACAAATTCTTTGGGCCATAAATAATGTTGCCATGTCTCTAAAGTCCGAACAAGAGCATATAATTCTTTGTCATAAGTAGAATAGTTCAGACTAGGTCCACTCAATTTTTCGTAAAAGTATGCAACAGGTTTGCCATCTTGTAATAACACACCTCCTAATCCAATTCCACTAGCATCACATTCAAGCTCAAAAGTCTTATTAAAGTCGAAGTTGGAGTAAAGGAGCATGTGTCAACTTATCTTTCAATACCGTGAAGGCTTCTTCACATGCGGTACCCCAAACAAAAGGCACATCCTTCTTTGTAAGTTCATTGAGAGGTGCAGCAATGGTGCTAAAGTCTCTCACAAAGCGCCTATAGAAACCAGCGAGTCCAAGAAAACTCCTCACTTGTGTGTGACCGTTTTGGGCTGCCAACTCTCAATAGCTTCAATCTTGGCTTTATCAACTTCAATACCCTGTGGTGTAACAACATAGCCAAGAAAAGATACTAAATTCGGTGCAAAAGGTGCACTTCCCAAGGTTACCAAACAAGCGTGCATCACGTAGAGCATTAAAAACAACACGTAAATGTTCCAAATGTTCTTCCAAAGATTTGCTATAAATCAGGATATCATCAAAGTAAACTACCACAAATCGTCCAATGAAAGCACGTAAAACTTCGTTCATTAATCTCATGAAAGTACTAGGTGCATTAGTTAACCCAAAAGGCATGACTAACCACTCATATAATCCAAACTTGGTTTTAAATGCTGTTTTCCATTCATCTCCCAATTTCATACGAATTTGATGGTATCCACTACGCAAATCAACTTTGGAGAATATTGTAGAGCCACTCAATTCATCAAGCATATCATCTAGCCTAGGAATAGGATGGCGATAACGAATAGTAATATTATTAATGCCTCTACAATCAACACACATACGTGACGTACCATCCTTTTTAGGCACTAGTATAATAGGAACAGCACAAGGACTAAGAGATTCGCGTATATAACCTTTGTCGAGCAGCTCTGTACTTGACGCATAATCTCCTTCGTCTCCTCTGGATTGATGCGGTATGGTGCGCGGTTGGGTAGCGATGCACCGGAATTAAGTCAATTTGATGCTCAATCCCTCGAATAGGTGGTAATCCGGTGGCACGCGTCTTGTGGGAAGACGTCGGCGAACTCTGCAAAATGTTAGTGATGAGGGGGCAAAGAGGAAGGCACGTCCTCGAATGAAAATAATGCCTCTTTGCACACAAAAGCATAGCAAACAGATTTGCGAATCTAGCTCATCAATATCAGATTTGGTGGCAAATAAACATGCACTTTTCAGTTTAATTTCAGAAGCAACATTAGATGGTTTATTATTAGGCTTCATTTGTTGCTCAATTTCTTTTGCCACAATCTGATTTTCACTCTTATTTTCTCCTGTTTTGCTTTATTAGCTCTATTAATATCATCTTTCAAAATGGAATCAGGAGTCATAGGAAGCAAAGTAATATTTTTATCCTTGTGAACAAGAGTATCTTGATTGTTTCTACCATGGTGTACAGAATTTTTATCAAATTGCCATGGTCTACCAAGTAATAAGGAACATGCTTGCATAGGTACCACATCACAATCAACATAATCAGCATATGTAGAGATACTAAAATGCACACGAACAAAGACGTGTTACCTTAACCTTGCCGCTGTTGTTGAACCATTGGATGTAGTAAGGATGTGGATGTGGTCTTGTGGTGAGAGAAAGCTTCTCCACCATATCCATGCTAGCCAAGTTGTTGCAGCTCCCTCCATCTATGATGACCTTGAATAGAACGTTCCTTCACAACTCCCTTTGTATGGAACAAGTTATGCCTCTGATTTTGCTCGACTTGTGTAACCTGCACACTCAAAACACGTTGAGCAACTAAACATTCATACTGTCGGCATCTTCAGCAGACCATGAATTGCGTCTCATGATCAGAATCATCTCCACCATGTTCTTCATGTGTAATAAGAGCCAAAGTCTCTTCATCATAGTCACTAAGCGGACTCATACCCACCATCCTCGGTAGCAATCATCACACGCTGAGATTGGCATTCTCTCGCAAAATGTCCTCTTCCCTTACAACGACGACAAATAATATCACTTGTGTGCCCTGTTGACGCCATGGAAGAAGAAGAGCTCTGTGTAGGCCAAGCAGGTGTGCTCTTGGCAGATAGTGGTGGTTGTGCCTGCTTTCTTGTATCACGGTGGGAGGTGGCAGTAAGCGGAGGTGCCGGTGTAGTAGAACGTGTGGGCGTAGATGATGCACGTGGTGTCCATGATGAAGGTCGACCTGCGAAAAAGTTAGTCCGCGCCAAGGCACATCGATCCTGCACTTCACGTTCAGCTTTACAAGCAAGATGGAATAATCGAGTGATATTATTATAATCCTTGTAGTCTAGAATGGTCAGAATCTCTCTATTTAATCCACCCAGAAAACGTGCAAGCATAGCTTCATTCTACTCAACAATAACACATCTAATCAAGCCTGTTTGTAATTAATGATAATATTCTACTACAGAAATTTTTCATAGTCTTAAGCGCTGCAATTTTTGAAGTAAATCACGTTGATAATATGGTGGAACCCAACGAGTACGCAGAGCAGTTATCAAAGCAGCCCAAGAAGCTGGAACATCATATAATCTACAATGTTCAGACCACCAAACACATGCAAAGCTAGTGAAAGCACAAACAGCGGCAGAACACGTCTCTCCTCGGGATATTGTAAACATGTAAATCGTTGTTCAGTTTCTAACTCCCAAGTAAGATATATATCGGGAACATATCTACCCTCAAATGGTGGAATATTCTATTTCAGTTTAGGGAGATGGTCATGATCTCGCACTGAAGGGGAGCCCGAACATTGCCATTATTTGCATGTGGGCGACACGGTGGTTGTGGTGCTTTGGTGGTTGCACGTAGTTACGATGTTGATCAACCTCATCCTCGTAATCTCTCACATAATCATCCTCCCCACCGCAGCAGGAGCCACGAAGTATCAACAGCACCAAAGCAGCTTGGCGGTGAAGAGGGACACGGGAAGCTCGGCGGAGGGCTGTTTCGCGATGTGGAGGTAGTCCTTGTTGTTGTAGTAGAGGTGCGTTAGGTGCCGCCGGTGGTGGTGGTGGTAGACGCGCGAGCAATTCATTAAACTTGTTATCGAGCTTTGTTTCGAACGCCTTCTCAATGCCATCTATCTTCTCCATGGCCTCTTCAAATCTATTTAGCACATCGTCCACCTGCCCACTCATCATTTGTTGAAACTTATCATGTAGCGCTTTGTTTGTCATGTTCTCCCGGTCGGTCTCGTCGGCTTGTGATCCCGCCATGGTTAGCAACAATAGAAACACACAAGAATATGATTGACAGACTACTAGGAAGTGGTGGTGGTTGTGTGGTGGGCGATCCTAAATCCGTCAAGCAAATCTCAAATTCTTACGGTTCTTACCCAAAGAAGCGGTGATCGGCAAACCGATGTAGTCAAAACTCTCAAAGCTTGGATAGAGCGATTACGGGGAGAGTCAAGCATACGATGTAGATGTATGTGGAGCTGGGAAGGCTTATAATATGGTAGCAAAAAGATTGACAATAATCAATTCAGAGATGCAAAGTTGAATAAACGCTCAACGACGCAGTCTTGTCTTTGGTCCTAGGCTAGACCGTGCTTGTGACGCGAGCCTAGAAAACTAAAAAAATCCCGGCGCTGCACGGAAACAACGGAAAAGCACACTCTGGAAATTTTTTTTTCGCTATTTTTTTTTTGCGCTGCTTTTTTTTTTTTTTTTTGCGCTGCTCTTTTTTTTTTTGTGAAAAATCACTATAATGGCGAGTGTCTCAAAACTCTTCCAGTGTCAACTGACGGGATGGGCACGAAATTTTTCGACTAAATTTTTTTTTATTTGCGGGACCCAAAAAGCTGAAACGGGTCAAAAAACTTTTTATAATGGCGATTGTCTCAATACGCTTAGAAACACGTAAAAACAGGATAGCCGTAAAATTTTTCGACAAGTGCGTTTTCGGAAAATTTTGGGCCTAAGCGAGGGTGGTTTCAGGACTCTTTTTTTTTCGAAACCTACTCGGCAAGGAAACACGAATTGGAAACTAGATGGATCTCGAAAACAAACCTAATATGAGAAGAACTCGGAGTGGTGGTGGATATATGGTGGTGGTATATGGCAGCGGTGGTGGTAACGGTGGTAGTATATGGATATGGATCGGTGGTGGTATATGGACACGGATTGGTGGTGGAATATGGATCTGATTCGGAGCGGTGATGGTGATAGAGGCAAAGGTGTCCCGTCTTCGATGAGATGTTGGTTTTCGCTTTGGAGGAAGTCGACTTTGACGATCCGACTTTAACAGCGAGGACGCCGCGCCTTAGCAATCGCTAAACCAACTCCGAGAGGTTATTGACCACGCCGAGCACGCATCAACTCCGACCACGAGGGTCTGCTTTCTCGCGAGCAAACGAAGAACAAGCAAGAAACTGAGATTGCAATCTGGATAGTGCGAATATAAGAGGAAAGCTTTATTGATCAAGGTGGGGTTCTGTGACGCCTTTGTCTAGTCGTTGAACACAAACGAAGTACGCGAAGTTGCAGCTATGGCGAACTTTTAATCTAAACAAAACCCAAAGTCTAAACGACGCCCTAAGGCTGTATATATGGAGAAAGAGGAGGGAATTTCGTGGCCCTTGAGGGAGGGGTCCGAAACCAACCCTAACTCTTGTTTCCCCAAACATCTGGACTCTAAAAACAGCCTACACTTAAGTATTTCGAAATTACATGGGCCTGGCCCAATAATAAGGTGACGCAGCACCTAGAATAGCCTATGGACGAATATTATGAAGTGGCATCTTGTATATTTCGTCCAAGGCCTCATGCTCTCATTAGGGTGGCTTCAAAGTCCCGGAATCATCACTTGTAACTCCGTTCTTGTTTCCCTTGCGCATGCCAACATCTCCATGCTTGAACTTGCTCCAAGATTCATCTTTCTTGTCCATGGTAGGCCCTTCATTTGTAAGCAAAACAAATGTATCCAATTTAGGCAGCATCATATTCTCATGAACATTGGAATCGTTACCAAGAAAGCGAAAGTACTGATAATTCAATTGGCGTCGCGAGCTCTAGTAATTGGTCCGGTATGTATAGCAGCAGGGGCTGTGGGTGTAACAATGGTATTGATGTCCTCATCATCCTCCCTTCTTGAAATGAAGTCGTCCTCGACGGAAACTCATCTTCCTCACCCAAATAAGGCTTCAAATCTGCAATGTTAAAAGTGGGACTAACCCCAAAATCTGCAGGCAGCTCAAGTTTATATGCATTATCATTTATTTTCTCTAACACCTTAAATGGACCATCAACACGTGGCATTAGCTTTGATTTGCGCAAATTAGGAAACCAATCCTTACGCAAATGTAACCAAACAAGATCTCCGGTGCAAAGACAACATGTTTTCTACCCTTATCTCCGACAAGTTTATACTTAGCATTCATACGCTCAATGTTTTCCTTAGTTAACTCATGCATTTTTAAAATCAATTCAGCACGTTCTTTAGCATCAAAATTAACCTTCTCCGAAGATGGAAGAGGCAACAAATCAATAGGTGCACGAGGTAGGAAGCCATACACAATTTCAAAAGGGCACATCTTAGTAGTAGAATGCAATGAACGATTATAAGCAAATTCAATATGAGGCAAGCATTCTTCCCACATTTTCTTATTATTCTTCAAAACAGCCCTAAGCATAGTAGACAATGTTCTATTGGCTACTTCAGTTTGTCCATCAGTTTGGGGTGACAAGTAGTACTAAAAAGCAGTTTAGTCCCCAACTTAGCCCATAAACATCTCCAAAAGTGGCTAAGAAATTTAGTATCACGATCTGAAACAATAGTATTTGGCACACCATGCAAGCGAATAATTTCACGAAAGAACAAATCAGCAACATTAACGACATCATCGCTTTTATGACATGGTATGAAGTGTGCCATTTTCGAGAATCTATCCACGACAACAAATATGCTATCCTCCCTTCTTTGTTCGAGGTAAACCTAAAACAAAGTCCATAGATATATCCTCCCAAGGAACACTAGGTACAGCAAAGGCATATATAAACCATGAGGATTGAGTCGTGACTTAGCTTTTTGACATGTAGTGCAGCGAGCAACAAAACGCTCAACATCCCGTCTCATCTTTGGCCAAAAGAAATGTGTAGCAAGTATATCCTCCGTCTTCTTCACGCCAAAGTGTCCCATTAATCCTACTCCATGCGCCTCCTGCAACAACAAAAAAAGAACAGAGCTAGCGAGAATGCATAGCTTGTTAGCACGGAACACAAAACCATCCTTAATAACGAACTTGTTCCATGTTCTTCCTTCTTTACAATTCTGCATTACATCTTTAAAATCAGCATCATGCACATATTGATCTTTGATGGTCTCCAAACCAAATATTTTGAAGTCAAGTTGTGAAAGCATAGTATAGCGACGAGACAAAGCATCAAGAATAACATTTTCTTTACCCTTCTTGTGTTTAATGACATAAGGGAAAGTCTCAATGAATTCAACCCATTTAGCATGTCTACGATTCAGTTTAGCTTGACTTTTAATATGTTTCAAAGATTCATGATCAGAATGTATAACAAATTCTTTGGGCCATAAATAATGTTGCCATGTCTCTAAAGTCCGAACAAGAGCATATAATTCTTTGTCATAAGTAGAATAGTTCAGACTAGGTCCACTCAATTTTCGAGAAAAGTATGCAACAGGTTTGCCATCTTGTAATAACACACCTCCTAATCCAATTCCACTAGCATCACATTCAAGCTCAAAAGTCTTATTAAAGTCAGGAAGTTGGAGTAAAGGAGCATGTGTCAACTTATCTTTCAATACCGTGAAGGCTTCTTCCTGTGCGGTACCCCAAACAAAAGGCACATCCTTCTTTGTAAGTTCATTGAGAGGTGCAGCAATGGTGCTAAAGTCTCTCACAAAGCGCCTATAGAAACCAGCGAGTCCAAGAAAACTCCTCACTTGTGTGACCGTTTTGGGCTGCGGCCAACTCTCAATAGCTTCAATCTTGGCTTTATCAACTTCAATACCTCGTGGTGTAACAACATAGCCAAGAAAAGATACTCGGTCGGTGCAAAAGGTGCACTTCCCAAGGTTACCAAACAAGCGTGCATCACGTAGAGCATTAAAAACAGCACGTAAATGTTCCAAATGTTCTTCCAAAGATTTGCTATAAATCAGGATATCATCAAAGTAAACTACCACAAATCGTCCAATGAAAGCACGTAAAACTTCGTTCATTAATCTCATGAAAGTACTAGGTGCATTAGTTAACCCAAAAGGCATGACTAACCACTCATATAATCCAAACTTGGTTTTAAATGCTGTTTTCCATTCATCTCCCAATTTCATACGAATTTGATGGTATCCACTACGCAAATCAACTTTGGAGAATATTGTAGAGCCACTCAATTCATCAAGCATATCATCTAGCCTAGGAATAGGATGACGATAACGAATAGTAATATTATTGATGCCTCTACAATCAACACACATACGCGACGTACCATCCTTTTTTAGGCACTAGTATAATAGGAACAGCACAAGGACTAAGAGATTCGGCGTATATAACCTTTGTCGAGCAGCTCCTGTACTTGACGCATAATCTCCTTCGTCTCCTCTGGATTGGTACGGTATGGTGCGCGGTTGGGTAGCGATGCACCGAATTAAGTCAATTTGATGCTCAATCCCTCGAATAGGTGGTAATCCGGTGGCACGCGTCTTGTGGGAAGACGTCGGCGAACTCCCCGCAAAATGTTAGTGACAGGGGGCAAAAGAGGAAGGCACGTCCTCGAATGAAAATAATGCCTCTTTGCACACAAAAGCATAGCAAACAGATTTGCGAGAATCTAGCTCATCAATATCAGATTTGGTGGCAAATAAACATGCACTTTTCAGTTTAATTTCGGAAGCAACATTAGATGGTTTATTATTAGGCTTCATTTGTTGCTCAATTTCTTTTGCCACAATCTGATTTTCACTCTTATTTTCTCCTGTTTTGCTTTATTAGCTCTATTAATATCATCTTTCAAAATGGAATCAGGAGTCATAGGAAGCAAAGTAATATTTTTATCCTTGTGAACAAGAGTATCTTGATTGTTTCTACCATGGTGTACAGAATTTTTATCAAATTGCCATGGTCTACCAAGTAATAAGGAACATGCTTGCATAGGTACCACATCACAATCAACATAATCAGCATATGTAGAGATACTAAAATGCACACGAACTGTACGTGTTACCTTAACCTTGCCGCTGTTGTTGAACCATTGGATGTAGTAAGGATGTGGATGTGGTCTTGTGGTGAGAGAAAGCTTCTCCACCATATCCATGCTAGCCAAGTTGTTGTAGCTCCCTCCATCTATGATGGCGCTTGAATAGAACGTTCCTTCACAACTCCCTTTGTATGGAACAAGTTATGCCTCTGATTTTGCTCAGCTTGTGTAACCTGCACACTCAAAACACGTTGAGCAACTAAACATTCATACCTGTCGGCATCTTCAGCAGCCATGTATTGCGTCTCATGATCAGAATCATCTCCACCATGTTCTTCATGTGTAATAAGAGCCAAAGTCTCTTCATCATAGTCACTAGCGGACTCATACCCACCATCCTCGGTAGCAATCATCACACGCTGAGATTGGCATTCTCTCATAAAATGTCCTCTTCCCTTACAACGACGACAAATAATATCACTTGTGTGCCTGTTGACGCCATGGAAGAAGAAGAGCTCTGTGTAGGCCCAAAGGTGTGCTCTTGGCGAGATAGTGGTGGTTGTGCCTGCTTTCTTGTATCACGGTTGGAGGTGGCAGCCGGCGGAGGTGCCGTGTAGTAGAACGTGTGGGCGTAGATGATGCACGTGGTGTCCATGATGAAGGTCGACCTGCGAGAAAAGTTAGTCCGCCAAGGCACATCGATCCTGCACTTCACGTTCAGCTTTACAAGCAAGATGGAATAATCGAGTGATATTATTATAATCCTTGTAGTCTAGAATGGTCTGAATCTCTCTATTTAATCCACCCGAAAAGCGTGCAAGCATAGCTTCATTCTCCTCAACAATACCACATCTAATCAAGCCAGTTTGTAATTCACGATAATATTCTTCTACCGAATTTTTCCTTGTCTTAAGCGCTGCAATTTTGAAGTAATTCACGTTGATAATATGGTGGAACCCAACGAGTACGCATAGCAGTTTTCAAAGCAGCCCAAGTAGCTGGAACAGGATATAATCAACAATGTTGAGACCACCAAACACATGCAAAGCTAGTGAAAGCACAAACAGCGGCAGGAACACGTCTCTCCTCGGGATATTGTAAACATGTAAATCGTTGTTCAGTTTCTAACTCCCAAGTAAGATATATATCGTGAACATATCTACCCTCAAATGGTGGAATATTCTATTTCAGTTTAGGGAGATGGTCATGATCTCGTACTGAAGGGGAGCCCGAACATTGCCATTATTTGCATGTGGGCGACACGGTGGTTGTGGTGCTTGGTGGTTGCACGTAGTTACGATGTTGATCAACCTCATCCTCGTAATCTCTCACATAATCATCCTCCCCACCGCAGCCAGGAGCCATGGAAGTATCAACAAGAAGACCAAAGCAGCTTGGCCAGGTGAAGAGGGACACGGGAAGCTTCGGCGGAGGGCTGTTTCGCGATGTGGAGGTAGTCCTTGTTGTTGTAGTAGAGGTCGTTAGGTGCCGCCGGTGGTGGTGGTGGTAGACGCGCGAGCAATTCATTAAACTTGTTATCGAGCTTTGTTTCGAACGCCTTCTCAATGCCATCTATCTTCTCCATGGCCTCTTCAAATCTATTTAGCACATCGTCCACCTGCCCACTCATCATTTGTTGAAACTTATCATGTAGCGCTTTGTTTGTCATGTTCTCCCGGTCGGTCTCGTCGGCTTGTGATCCTGCCATGGTTAGCAACAATAGAAACACACAAGAATATGATTCGACAGACTACTAGGAAGTGGTGGTGGTTGTGTGGTGGACGATCACAAATCCGTCAAGCAAATCTCAAATTCTTACCAGTTCTTACCCAAAGAAGAAGCGGTGATCGGCAACCGATGTAGTCAAAACTCTCAAAGCTTGGATAGAGCGATTACGGGGAGAGTCAAACGCATACGATGTAGATGTATGTGGAGCTGGGAAGGCTTATAATATGGTAGCAAAAAGAATTGACAATAATCAATTCGAGAGATGCAAAGTTGAATAAACGCTCAACGACGGTCTTGTCGGGTCCTAGGCTAGACCGTGCTAGAGACGCGAGCCTAGAACACTAACAAAATCACGGCGCTGCGTAAACAAGGGAAAAGCACACTCTGGATTTTTTTCGCTCTTTTTTTTTTTTGCTTTTTTTTTTTTTGCTGCTCTTTTTTTTTTTTTTTTGCGAAAAAATCACTATAATGGCGAGTGTCTCAAAACTCTTCCTGTGTCAGTGACAGGATGGGCACGGAATTTTTTTCGACCAATTTTTTTTTTTGACCGGACCCAAAAAGCTGAAACGGGTCAAAAAACTTTCTATAATGGCATTTGTCTCAATACGCGAGAAACACCTAAAATAGGATAGCGGAAAATTTTTCGACAAGTGCGTTTTGGAAAATTTTGGGCCTAAACGGAGGGTGGTTTCAGGACTCTTTTTTAGGTGTTTCTAGACTTTTTTTTCCAAACCTACTCCGCTAGGGAAACACGAATCGGAAACGAGATGGATCTCGAAAGCAAACCTAATATGAGAAGAACTCGGATTGGTGGTGGATATATGGTGGTGGTATATGGCAGCGGTGGTGGTATATGGCAGCGGTGGTGGTATATGGCAGCGGTGGTGGTATATGGCTACGGATTGGTATATGGCAGCGGCGGCGTGACAACTTATGACCAGAACTCGAAACTCTACAAGACTAGACTCTAAGACCAGCAACTTGACACGACGATGCAACCGCAAATTCAACAAAGCAAAAACCCCAAAAAGATTATGCGAAGGCTCAGATTGGTTCGGATATGATGAACTAACCCTAATTTTTTTTGTGGCTTTTTCGTGGACTTTAGGTATGAAGAGCAGACTCGATCTAATCTACGAAAAACTGTAAAATCTCACCGAGCAACCTGAAAATCTGATACCACTTGATAGAGGCAAAGGTGTCCCGTCTTTCGATGAGATGTTGGTTTTCGCTTTGGAGGAAGTCGACTTTGACGATCCGACTACTAACTTGCGACGACGTCGCGCCTTAGCAATCGCTAAACCAACTCCGAGAGGTTATTGACCACGCCGAGCACGATCAACTGACCACGAGGGTCTGCTTTCCTGCGAAAGCAAACGAAGAACAAGCAAGAAACTGAGATTGCAATCTGGATATTGCGAATATAAGATGAAAGCTTTATTGATCAAGGTGGGGTTCTGTGGCGCCTTTATGCAGTCGTTGAACACAAACGAAATGCACGCGAAGTTGCAGCTATGGCGAACTTTTAATCTAAACAAAACCCAAAGTCTAAACGACGCCCTAAGGGCTGTATATATGGAGAAAGAGGAGGAATTTCGTGGCCCTTGAGGGAGGGGTCCAAACCAACCCTAACTCTTGTTTCCCCAAACATACGGACTCTAAAACAGCCTACACTTAAGTATTTCGAAATTACATGGGCCTGGCCCAATAATAAGGTGACGCAGCACCTAGAATAGCCTATGGACGAATATTATGAAGTGGCATCTTGTATATTTCGTCCAAGGCCTCATGCTCTCATTAGGGTGGCTTCAAAGTCCTGGAATCATCACTTGTAACTCCGTTCTTGTTTCCCTTAGCATGCCAACATCTCCATGCTTGAACTTGCTCCAAGATTCATCTTTCTTGTCCATGGTAGGCCCTTCATTTGTAAGCAAAACAAATGTATCCAATTTAGGCAGCATCATATTCTCATGAACATTGGAATCGTTACCAAGAAGCGAAAGTACGATAATTCAATTGGCGTCGCGAGCTCTAGTAATTGGTCCAGTATGTATAGCAGCGGGGGCTGTGGGTGTAACAATGGTATTGATGTCCTCATCGGATGGTAGGTGGCGAGGCGATGATGATGGTGCGGTGGCGGCGTGACAACTTATGACCAGAACTTCGAAACTCTAAAAGACTAGGCGCTAAGACCAGCAACTAGACACGACGATGCAACATAAATTCAACAAAGCAAAACCCTTAAATGATTATGCAAAAGCTCAGATTGGTTCGGATATGATGAACTAACCCTAATTTTTTTGTGGCTTTTTCGTGGACTATAGGTATGAAGAACAGACTCGATCTAAACTACGGAAAACTGTAAAATCTCACCGAGCAACCTGAAAATCTGATACCACTTGATAGAGGCAAAGGTGTCCCGTCTTTCGATGAGATGTTGGTTTTCGCTTTGGAGGAAGTCGACTTTGACGATCCGACTTCGAACGTGCGAGGACGTCGCGCCTTAGCAATCGCTAAACCAACTCCGAGAGGTTATTGACCACGCCGAAAGCACGATCAACGACCACGAGGGTCTGCTTTCCTGCGAGCAAGCGAAGAACAAGCAAGAAACTGAGATTGCAATCTGGATATTGCGAATATAAGATGAAAGCTTTATTGATCAAGGTGGGGTTACGTGGCGCCTTTATGCAGTCGTTGAACACAAGCGAAGAACGCGAAGTTGCAGCTATGGCGAACTTTTAATCTAAACAAAACCCCAAAGTCTAAGCAGCGCCCTAAGGGCTGTATATATGGAGGAAGAGGAGGAATTTCGTGGCCCTTGAGGGAGGGTCCGAAACCATCCCTAACTCTTGTTTCCCCACACACACGGACTCTAAAACAGCCTATACTTAAGTATTTCGAAATTACATGGGCCTGGCCCAATAATAAGGTGTGCAGCACCTAGAATAGCCTATGGACGAATATTATGAAGTGGCATCTTGTATATTTCGTCCAACGCTTCATGCACCTATTATGGTGGCTTCAAAGTCCTGAAATCATCACTTGTAACTCCGTTCTTGTTCCCCTTGCGCATGGCATTATCTCCATGCTTGTTCTTGCTCAAGAGTCCATCCATCTCCAAGCTAGGGCCTTCAAATGTAAGCAAAACAAATGTATCCAATTTAGGCGACATCATATTCTCATGAACATTAGAATCATTACCAAGAAACGAAAGTACCTGATAATTTAATTGGCGTGCGCGAGCTCTAGTAATTGGTCCAGTATATGTAGCAGTAGGGGCTGTGGGTGTAACAATGGTATTGATGTCCTCATCATGGACGAAACAATCTGATGCTGCAGCAGAATCCGAGTCAAACTACAAGTCCAAAGGTGTTACGTCACCTCCGCTTGGGCCCATTGGCCTTGTACGACCTAGGGTTAGTTTTAGGCTGCCTTGGGACGTCCTACCACCTCCTTGGCCGCCACCCCTTGATCCTATATAAGTAGATCCATCTAGTAGCTTTTTCCTTGGAATTTGTTTAGTTAAAAGTTAGCCATTGCAACTTCGTGTACTTCGTTTGTGTCCAACAACCAGACCAAGACCGCTTACGGATCCCCACCTTTATCAATACTTCATATATACTCGCAATATTCAGATTGCTTTATCATATTCTTGCTTGTTTTTCGATTGCTTGCAGGAATAGACCTTCGTGGTCGGAGTTGATTGTGATCCGGCGTGGTCAATAACCTCTCGGAGTTGGTTTAGCGATTGCTAAGGCGCAACGTCGTGCTGCGTTTGTAGTCGGATCGTCAAAGTCGTCTCCACCAAATCGATAGTTATCATCTCATCGAAAGATCGGGACACCCTCGCCTCTATCATTGTACATTTCGTCCAAGGCCTCATGCTCTCATTAGGGTGGCTTCGAAGTCCTGGAATCATCACTTGTAACTCCGTTCTTGTTCCCCTTGCGCATGCCAACATCTCCATGCTTGAACTTGCTCCAAGGTTCATCTTTCTTGTCCATGGTAGGCCCTTCATTTGTAAGCAAAACAAATGTATCCAATTTAGGCAGCATCATATTCTCATGAACATTGGAATCGTTACCAAGAAATGAAAGTACCTGATAATTCAATTGGCGTGCGCGAGCTCTAGTAATTGGTCCAGTATGTATAGCAGCAGGGGCTGTGGGTGTAACAATGGTATTGATGTCCTCATCAGATGTTGTCAATATTCTCCATGTGATGTTGCTACTCATGCTCATGAGGAGACCCCCATAGTTTCCTCATACATATTAGGAGCTTTTGATGCATCTAATACTTTGCATGATCCCCATGATAGTGTACACTATATGCATTCCATGAATAACAATGCTCTAGATATTTCTCATGATGCATTACATCCTTTGAGTCTCCATTATGCAATACAAAATAACAAACCTATCATGATGGATGACATGTTTCTATATCACACATCTCATTTATTTGAGCATTGGCTATATAGTGCTAACCGACACATGCAGGGGAAGTAGACTTTATCAAGGCCTGAATGTCGCCGCCTTGAGGATGATGAAGGGGAAGTAGACTTTATCAAGGCCTGAATCTCCTCCATGCTTGCATCTTGCTCCTCCTTTTGTGCGGAAAGCTTGTTGTCGATGTAGTCCCTTTTCCTTGCTTCGGAGTGATGAATGTCGATGGAGAGGTTCTCGATGCATTTTTGCAATCTTGATTGTGCGCCTTGCATTTGTCGTTGTAGATCGAAGATGGACGCTTTGGAGATGTAGTTGTTCACGCCGTCGTTGTTGTCCTAGACCGGAGAGGAAATGCCTTGCCTATCCATCACAAGACTCTAGTAAATATTAGTGCGAGAAGGAGAAGAACTTATACCAATGTACCTTGACCGATGTTGACGATGAATCAAGTTCACTCAAATGCGGAAAATGAAATAGCACTATTGGTACCAATCCTTATCGGTTCTCACACCTACACAAGTAAAAGCTTATGGTGGAGCTCGGTGAGAAAAGTGGCACAAAAATTTGATGCAAAATGTTAGCAAGAGTCAATAATGTTGAAAGAGATTCACAAATTCGCAAGTGAAACAAGTAGACCAATAGCAATGAATGGCACACGGATAGATAAATGGGGCCGTGCAACCAAGGAATGAGCTCAAAATGTGGAATCCACCAAAATGCTCGTGTTGCACAACTCAAGAGAGACACTGGCACGATTGCTCAATAGGCGGATATGACACTTGTGCACAACCTGTAAGATGCAAAATGGATAAACTTTCTATCCCAAGTATGCTATGTATGTATGGTTCCCGGTGTTTGATCCAAGATGATCGGATATGACAATCTTAATGCAATGTTGATGTAGGGAGGAACCCTAGGGGCCGAGCTTTCATGTTTGGAGAGGATCCCTACTGATGCGGAGCATCCTTCGGTCATCCCCATGGACCTTCCATCAACTATCCAAGCTGATGCGGAGCATCCCACGCTCATCCCCATGTACACTCCATCTACTCTCCAAGCCCCAAGGATACATAAGATGAGACCTCGACTATGCGCCTTTGGACCTAAGGTGAACTCGCTCCTTTCCGAATCGTCCCTTTCCGCATGTAAGGCATGGATGCTACTTCAAGCGCGGACATTGTGCATACTCAGGTACACCCGAGGAGATCATGGAGAGCCCAAGGACCAAGGCCAAGCATGAGCGGGAGCGAGGGAAGGAGAAGGAAGAAAGGGACCAGGACAGCCCGGACATCCAGCCCTTGGCCCGGACATCCGGCCCTTCCAGCAAGCCCGGACATCCGGCACCAGCCCGGACATCCGGCCCCCCATCACAAAGACCGCAAAGTTCAGGGCCCGGACATCCGGCCCCAGGCCGGACATCCGGCTCTTCCAGTAAGCCCCGGATATCCGCCCTCGCTGAAATCCGGCCCCCATCACCGATTGCGTTTGGAAGACCCGCCAGGCCGGACATCCGCCCCCTAGCCGGACATCCGGCGTCTCGGGAAAGCCCGGACATCCGGCCCGACGCGGACATCCGGCCTCCCACCTCTGTGATGCATCCGGACTTGTCCCTTGTACCCCTTCGCCCCCAAGACTATATATACTTCATCGCCTTCCTCTTTTTAGGGTTAGCTTAGGTTTAGCTCATGTTTGTGTGAGAGCCTTGCTCATCCACTTGGTTACTTCTCCTCGGAGCTCGGGACCTCTTGGAGAAGATCCCCAAGCGGATTCAAGACCCCTTCTAGGGTGGACCCCATCAAGGCCTCCTCTCGGAGAAGAACGGCTACTCGTGTATCCTTACCTTTGTTGATCTTGAATCTTGTGCCACCTTATGTGATCGGTGATCTAGCACTTGTGTGATTGATCTCTTGTCGGTTGAGTGAATTCTCTCTCGTTTTCCCCATGTTTCCCTCTTGTTCTTCCGCGTGTTCTTCGTGATTCCCCGTAGGATCCGCTCCAACGTGAAAGATCATCCACGTAGGGTTCCGCCCTACATCATCTATGGTATCATGAGCCACGTTGATCACGTTTTTGGAGCCCCTACCCCTCTTTTTCTAGCTTGATTTTGTTGATTTCGTCCTAAATCCGAAAATCCCCACCAAAAATAGCCCCAAATTTTTTTTGTGATTTGTTAGTTTTGATGATGTTTTGTTGATTTTGATCCATAGATTTGCTTGGTTTCGAGTGGATCTAGCATTTCCCCAAGTTTTCCCACTTTCCATCCACAAAATCTCTCAAATTTTGACCTTGAAATCATCAATTTCCACCCCCAATTCAAAAATTTCCGCCCCAAACGAGATCGGGATCCGTCGGGCGGACATCCAGACCTCGGGCGGACATTGAGCCAACCGGCGGACATCCGGGCCCCAAGCCGGACATCCGGGCCCTGGGCGTAAATCAGCTCGGTTCTGGACATACACCCCGGAAATCCGGCCCGACCCCGGATATCCGGCCCTGGGATTTCAGTTTTTCCGTTTCACCGTTTTGTCCATAACTAATTCATCCGAGTCCGATTTTGGCGTTCTTTAGCTCGTTTTGAAGCTATTGACATCCCCTTCCCACAAAAATACCACCAACACAATTTGACTCCATTAAATTTTGTGAACTTTGGCATCTTTGCCTAGGGCTTCCGCCACATCCTCCGCATAACCACCACCGACTTCCGTAACCTAACCCATTTTGTTCCCCATAGCATTAGTGGTTGCTTGAGTAGTGATTCGAGTCTCCTAAGGTGTTTCGGCTACTTAGGGACGATTGCTTCTTCATCAACCACCACCACCACTTCCACATAACCTTGCCCACCATACACTTCAACCACCTCAACTTAACCCAATAGTTGTTTGAGCTTGTTTGAGTTGTGGCTTGTGTCTCCTAAGGTGTTTGGCTACTTAGGGACGGCAACTTCAACTCCGACACGTGTATAGCCCATCATTCCACTTCCGCATTGCCAAGTGCAAACCACCACCGCATTCCCGCTACCACCATTTTGACATTTGGCGTTTGAGATTTTGAGTTCGCGGTTTTTCGTTTCCTAAGGTGTTTGACTGCCAGGGACGAGTCTCCATCATCTTGGTTTCTACATCAAGAACACCGCTACTCATCATCGCCGGACGTTAACCTCCACATCATCTTGGTATCGTGGTATCCCTCCATTGTATATTCCCCTTACCATTGCATTGTTAACCCCTAGCCTTACTTTTGTGTTACTTGCCTATCAAGACTAGCCATTTGAGTATTGCCGGCAACGTTACTTGTGCACATTAGTGATCATACTTCCCCTAGCATATATACCATATCATTGTGGTGCATATATTGGTATCATATCTTGTGTCACAAGTTTGTTCCCGCATACACACAATTGCTATCTTGGTTTGTGCATTGTGCAAAGTGGCCATACAAAAAAAAAGAGAATAAGCTTTTAAGCAAAAGAGAAAGAGCAAAGAGCTTGTAAGCAATAGCCATAGCATCAAATATATCATATGATATCATACTTGATCATCTTGGATCATTGTGAGAGAAACACCGGGAACCATACATACATAGCATACTTGGGATAGAAAGTTCATCCATTTTGCATCTTATAGGTAGTGCACAAGTGTCGTACCCGCCTATTGAGCAATCGTGCTAGCGTCTCTCTTGAGTTGTGCAACACGAGCGTTTTCCGTGGATTCCACATTTTGTGCTCATTCCTTGGTTGCACGACCCCATTTATCTATCCGTGTGTGTGTTTCCGTGTGCCATTCTTTGCTATTGGTCCATTTGTTTCACTTGCGAATTTGTGAATCTCTTTCAACATTATTGACTCTTGCTAACATTTTGCATTAAATTTTTGTGCCACTATCCTCACCGAGCTCCTCCATAAGCTTTACTTGTGTAGGTGTGAGAACCGACAAGGATTGGTACCAATAGTGCTATTTCATTGTCCGCATTTGAGTGTACTTGATTCATTGTCAACATCGGTCAAGGTACATTGGTATAAGTTCTTCTCTTTCTCCCACTCATATTTGCTCGAGTCTTGTGATGGATAGGCAAGGCATTTCCTCTTCGGTCTTCGACGACAACGACGGCGTGAACAACTACATCACCAAAGCGTCTATCTTTGATCTACAACGACAAGTGCAAGGCACACAATCAAGATTGCGAGAGCGCATCGAGAACATCTCCATCGACATTCATCACTCCGAAGCAAGGAGAAGGGACTACTTCGACAAGAAGCTTGCCGCACATAAAGAGGAGCAAGATGCAAGGATGGAGGAGATTCGGCCTTGATCAAGTCTTCTTCCCCTTCGTCATCTTCAAGGCGGCGACATTCAAGCCTCAAGTCTTGAATGGCATAAGCAGCGCAAGTGCAAATCGTCCTCGTCCACATCTACATGGCGACCACCATCACGTTCGTGATCAACATCGTCATGAAGGGCAAGTCACCTCAAGCATCATGTGCACGACGACGAACGACATCTACAACGACATCATCATCATGAAGATGCTCCTGGCGCAAATGCACAAGTCCCAACAAGCCCTACTTCACGCCAAGTCGAAGCTTCATAAGCACAAGAGAAGACCGCGAGACGACCACCACCAAGACGGCGCTACGGCTACATCAACCACTTCGGCATCTTCGCCAAGTGTTCTCAAGGCATCTTCGCCTTTGGACGTACGGCATCTTCGCCTACTTCCCACGTGTACGCCTACATCGACTTCATCAAGTCCAAGGCGACCACCTACGAGCGAGGGCGACACTTCCATCTTCGGAAGCCCCTCAAGGAAGATAACCCGAGCATGGGAAACTCCCTTCGGTCATGGAGACGAGCTATGAGGTGCCACATCATATGGGCCTCCCACACCAAGACGGTGACAAGACGGTCGAGCAAGGGCCATCCCCTTCGACCACGGCGTCGAGCGCGGACCTCTTCAACAACATGAAGACGACGCCCACATTGGACTCATCCTCCGAGTCAAGCTACGCGACCGCGCATGGAGACATTTGCACCTACACCTCTCCGACACCCACACATGTGAGCTACCCCAATTGCCATGTAAGGAGAGCCACCATCCCATGAGTGACATGAGTGACTCCACCATACGTGACATTGAGAGCATTTCCTATGAGAGGATGAGTGTGACCACCACTAGCCCCACACATGAGAGCATGCCACACATCCTAGGTGAGGTTGAGCGCCATTTGAGTGACTCCACCCACCATACGAGTGAGAGCATCCTTGAGGGAGTGAGTGAGCCACAACACTTAGTGAGTGAGGTAGTTGACACGACACATGAGGCCACTATGATTTCTAACGACTTAACCTCTACTCCTAGTGTGTTTTCTTCTTTGGTGCTAGGTCTCCTACATGACGACATGCCTATCCTTGACGAGTCTATTCCTCCATTAGAGACAACGATGGCCATGGTGGATGATGATGATCCCCCCACATGGTTCCATCAAGATGAAGATGACAACGAAACGATCTTCAACACCTCACCTACAACACATGAGCGATGCTCCAAAGGTAACATAGGTGATGGTGCTTCTCTTGTCCCACTAGTGGACTCTCTTGACTTCGATTGCTCCCATGATGTTGACCCACCTATTACAATGCTTCATGCTAGTGAAACTTCTTCATGCCTTGACTTACCTATTTATGATGAATATGATGATGCGCATGTTGAGTTGCCTAGTTGTGATGTTATGCTCCATAGGATATCATGTGAAAATTCTTTTGGTCACATCATATTTGACAATCCATTGAACTTGTCATATGCTATGAGTGAGATCTCCCATATTGCATCTTCACAATCTCAACATAGTAACTATGCATGCCCCATTAAAATAAATCCCATTTGCACTTATGGCATAGATGACGAGATGATGGTCATAGGCATTTTTTTTCATGTGATGATATTGCCATGCTTCCTTTACATGATTTGGGCAATTCATCTACTATACCATGCCATGATCACATTGTTCCAAATATGCATTGTTTTGGATGTTGTCAATATTCTCCATGTGATGTTGCTACTCATCTTCATGAGGAGACCCCCATAGTTTCCTCATACATATTAGGAGATTTTGATTCATCCCATACTTTGCATGATTCACATAATTGCTTGCACCTTATGCATTCCATGGATAACAATGCTCTAGATATTTCTCATGATGCATTACACAATTTGTGTCTCCATTATGCTATACATAACAACAAACCTATCATGATGGATGACATGTGTCTATATCACGCACCTCATTTATTTGAGCATTGGATATTTTGTGCTAACCGACACATGCATGTGCGCATCATGATGGATGATGTGTACATATACCATGCACACACAATTTTTCCTTTGTCTTTGTTTTGTGTAGGTACTCATGTATACTCGTCAACTTCTCAATCCCAAGAGCTGATTTAAACGAGCTCTTGAGAGCAACGATGCTTTGGGATCCCGTGGATATCCTTACCACCGCTCCCTTCGCGCAAGGACTACACGCATCTCTTCTACTTGGCTCTCACACGGCTATGGGCTATTTACCACTTGTCACCTTATGCTCATTTTACCGTGTTCACTTTGCATGTTATGCTTGCTCCTATGCCTTTGCCATGCAATTGTGACCCTTGCTTGCATCTACCCATGTTTCATCATTATGCCACTTTTATGCGTATTTGCATGCATCCTTGTTACTATTGCCATGTTTATCATGTGCCCCATGCTATTGATGCTTGTTGTGTTGGGAGAGTCATGATGCCCCATTGCTATTTACACATGGCCTCTCGCCAATACATTCATGCCATTCTACTCATATCTTGCTTTCATGCTTGTGCTATGTCATGTGCATTATTCATGCCCACTATTTGCACACACGACATGCTTGTCATGATTCCTTCTAGTACGTTGCATCTTCGCACTACTAGCTTGCTTGACTTGATCTCTATGATTGATTGCTTTGATGCATCACCCATGTTCCATTACTCGCTTTCTTGGGTTGATGACATATATGTTCATGCCTCTCACATGATATATCTTGATCCTTGTCACTTGTCTCCAATAGTTGCCTCTATGCTTAATGATCTTGGAGACTTGGACACTTCACTTGTGATGCATGCTTGGTTGATTGAGCCTATTGTATTTGGTTGTTCTCGCATCATATGCCTCCATACTATGAAATGCTCCCTTGTCCTTTCTTATGATAAGAATGATGAGAACACTTGTTGGGTATCTTACCACTTTCGAATGATAGGTCTTGCATTTGCATTAACCTCATTTGTTTTTCCAAGTGTTTGTCATGTTCTTTCATTTTGAAGGATTCACAAGGCGGTACCATCATGAGACATATTGGTTATGTGAAGGCGTACATGATGTGCGACACCAACATTCTCGAGAAACTACTAAAGGTGAACTCCTTCCATTTGAGCCCTCGTCACATATGCATATTGGATGGGCCATACTTTCATTGTTGTTTCCTTCTTCTTGTCTACATGATGCATATATTCGATGGAGGACCGACATTGGAGATGGACCCTATGGACCTTCAAGTTGAGGAGTGCCACGACATCGAGCTATGGTACAACACCTCCCATGACAAATTTGCACCCTATGCATGGATTGACACACATTATGATTGTCTTGTTGCACCTATTCCCATGTCATCCATGATATATGAGCTTGTGCATTTTCTTAGCAAATTTGTTGTGATCTTTCTTGATGGCATATTCATACATAATGATCACATTGCCTACCATTGCCATATTGAGCATCCATTGCCATATTCATGCTATTGATAAACCGTCTCACTATGACATGATTTTGCACCATGGTTGCATTGATCACATTCACAATACATTTGTGTGCACAATGAATGTTTTTGCTCCCACGAATGCTTTACATGTCATTTTACATCATTTGGATAAGCATCTCATGCCTTGTCATGAACAATTCCTTTGGACGACCTCATTCTTACATGATGGACACCTTGTGTGCGCTAACCATTGTATTTCCAAGTGTCGTTTGTGTTTGCTCTTTTTGCATGTGTACCACTCCGGAGACACCTTGGAGTACTTGGATTGCGCCATGCCTTCCACTTTGTCCGACTACAAGTCCGTCCACGACAACCGTTTCCATGGTGATGAGGATTTTGATCCGAGGTCGGATCTTTCCCAAGGGAGGGGAGATGATGCGGAGCATCCTACGATCATCCCCATGTACACTCGAGCATACGCCATTGGACCTAAGGTGAACCCGTTCCTACATGCTTCCCCTTTCCACTCGTACGAGACATGGTTGCTACCTAATGCAAAGTCGCTACATGTGCTTAGGAACCAAGGAGACGACCATGGAGATGCTCGAGGCATACGCCAAGTCCACACGGAAGCGGATCAAGAAGTGCCTCAAGTGGAGTCGCCATGAGCTGTTGGCCGGACATCCGGCAGAGCCGGACATCCGGCGCCACCACCCACAAGAAGACCAGAGAGAGACCGACGCCAGGCGACTCTACAACGGCCGGACATCCGGCCGACCCCCGGACATCCGGCGCCCCGCGATGGGCCGGACATCCGGCGCCCGCCCAGAAATCCGGCGCACGCTATCCAGAGAGCAGAAGAATCGGCCACTCCAGCCCGGACATCCGGCTCTTCGTGAGCCGCCGGACATCCGGCCCCCAGCCCGGACATCCGACACTGTCTACAAGACAAAGGAATGTGCCAAGGGCCCATGTATCCCCCATCTCACTTACCCCTTAGTGGGCTAACACTATATATAGACCCCCACCTCCTCCTAGTTAGGGTTAGCGTTGATTTAGCTCAAGTTAGAGATAGAGCTTCGCTCATCCATCAGATCTCCTCCTCGTGAGAGACCGCAGCCTCTTCGGAGAAGATCCTATCGGATTCAAGACCCCCTCGTGGGAAGATCCCCTTGGGGATTCAAGCCCTCCTCGCGGAGAAGAACGGTTCCTTTGTATCCTCTATCTTTGTTGACTTTGGATCTCGTGTATCTCTTTGTGTTCTTTGATCTAGCATTCGTGTGACCGATTCCTTGTTGGTTGAGTGTTTTCCCTCGTTCCTCCCTGTGATTTCCTCGTGTTCTTCCGCTCGTTCTTCGTGTCTCCCCGTAGGATCCACTCCAAATGTGAAAGATCGACGCTATAGGGTTCCACCCTACATCACACCTACATCTTCCTCAATACCACGTGGACCCATGATGATAGAGGCAAAGGTGTCCCGTCTTTCGATGAGATGTTGGTTTTCGCTTTGGAGGAAGTCGACTTTGACGATCCGACTACGAACGTGCGAGGACGTCGCGCCTTAGCAATCGCTGAACCAACTCCGAGAGGTTATTGACCACGCCGAGCACGATCAACGACCACGAGGGTCTGCATTTCCTGCGAGCAAGCGAAGAACAAGCAAGAAACTGAGATTGCAATCTGGATATTGCGAATATAAGATGAAAGCTTTATTGATCAAGGTGGGGTTCTGTGACGCCTTTGTGCGGTCGTTGAACACAAACGGCGCAGCGAAGTTGCAGCTATGGCGAACTTTTAATCTAAACAAAACCCAAAGTCTAAACGACGCCTAAGGGCTGTATATATGGAGGAAGAGGAGGAATTTCGTGGCCCTTGAGGGAGGGGTCCAAACCATCCCTAACTCTTGTTTCCCCACACATACGGACTCTAAAACAGCCTATACTTAAGTATTTCGAAATTACATGGGCCTGGCCCAATAATAAGGTGACGCAGCACCTAGAATAGCCTATGGACGAATATTATGAAGTGGCATCTTGTATATTTCGTCCAAGGCTTCATGCACCCATTATGGTGGCTTCAAAGTCCTGAAATCATCACTTGTAACTCCGTTCTTGTTCCCCTTGCGCATGGCATTATCTCCATGCTTGTTCTTGCTCCAATGTCCATCCTTCTCCAAGCTAGGGCCTTCATTTGTAAGCAAAACAAATGTATCCAATTTAGGCAGCATCATATTCTCATGAACATTAGAATCATTACCAAGAAACGAAAGTACCTGATAATTTAATTGGCGTGCGCGAGCTCTAGTAATTGGTCCAGTATATGTAGCAGTAGGGGCTGTGGATGTAACAATGGTATTGATGTCCTCATCATCCTCCCCTTCTTGAAATGAAGTCGTCCTCGACGGAAGCTCATATTCCTCACCCAAATAAGGCTTCAAATCTGCAATGTTAAAAGTGGGACTAACCCCAAAATCTGCAGGTAGCTCAAGTTTATATGCATTATCATTTATTTTCTCTAACACCTTAAATGGACCATCAAGACGTGGCATTAGCTTTGATTTGCGCAAACTAGGAAACCTATCCTTACATAAATGTAACCAAACAAGATCTCCGGTGCAAAGACAACATGTTTTCTACCCTTATCTCCAAAGACGTTTATATTTAGCATTCATACGCTCAATGTTTTCCTTAGTTATCTCATGCATTTTTAAAATCAATTCAGCACGTTCTTTAGCATCAAAATTAACCTTCTCCGAAGATGGAAGAGGCAACAAATCAATAGGTGCACGAGGTAGGAAGCCATACACAATTTCAAAAGGGCACATCTTAGTAGTAGAATGCAATGAACGATTATAAGCAAATTCAATATGAGGCAAGCATTCTTCCCACATTTTCTTATTATTCTTCAAAACAGCCCTAAGCATAGTAGACAATGTTCTATTGACTACTTCAGTTTGTCCATCGGTTTGGGGGTGACAAGTAGTACTAAAAAGCAGTTTAGTCCCCAACTTAGCCCATAAACATCTCCAAAAGTGGCTAAGAAATTTAGTATCACGATCTGAAACAATAGTATTTGGCACACCATGCAAGCGAATAATTTCACGAAAGAACAAATCAGCAACATTAACAGCATCATCGCTTTTATGACATGGTATAAAGTGTGCCATTTTAGAGAATCTATCCACGACAACAAATATGCTATCCCTCCTTCTTTGTTCGAGGTAAACCTAAAACAAAGTCCATAGATATATCCTCCCAAGGAACACTAGGCACTGGCAAAGGCATATATAAACCATGAGGATTGAGTCGTGACTTAGCTTTTTGAGATGTAGTGCAGCGAGCAACAAAACGCTCAACATCCCGTCTCATCTTTGGCCAAAAGAAATGTGTAGCAAGTATATCCTCCGTCTTCTTCACGCCAAAGTGTCCCATTAATCCTCCTCCATGCGCCTCCTGCAACAACAAAAGACGAACAGAGCTAGCAGGAATGCATAGCTTGTTAGCACGGAACACAAAACCATCATTAATAACGAACTTGTTCCATGTTCTTCCTTCTTTACAATTCTGCATTACATCTTTAAAATCAGCATCATGCACATATTGATCTTTGATGGTCTCCAAACCAAATATTTTGAAGTCAAGTTGTGAAAGCATAGTATATCGACGAGACAAAGCATCAGCAATAACATTTTCTTTACCCTTCTTGTGTTTAATGACATAAGGGAAAGTCTCAATGAATTCAACCCATTTAGCATGTCTACGATTCAGTTTAGCTTGACTTTTAATATGTTTCAAAGATTCATGATCAGAATGTATAACAAATTCTTTGGGCCATAAATAATGTTGCCATGTCTCTAAAGTCCGAACAAGAGCATATAATTCTTTGTCATAAGTAGAATAGTTCAGACTAGGCCCACTCAATTTTTCAGAAAAGTATGCAATAGGTTTGCCATCTTGTAATAACACACCTCCTAATCCAATTCCACTAGCATCACATTCAAGCTCAAAAGTCTTATTAAAGTCGGAAGTTGGAGTAAAGGAGCATGTGTCAACTTATCTTTCAATACCGTGAAGGCTTCTTCCCGTATGCGGTACCCCAAACAAAAGGCACATCCTTCTTTGTAAGCTCATTGAGAGGTGCAGCAATGGTGCTAAAGTCTCTCACAAAACGCCTATAGAAACCAGCGAGTCCAAGAAAACTCCTCACTTGTGTGACCGTTTTGGGCTGCGGCCAACTCTCAATAGCTTCAATCTTGGCTTTATCAACTTCAATTCCTGTGGAGTAACAACATAGCCAAGAAAAGATACTCGTCGGTGCAAAAGGTGCACTTCCCAAGGTTACCAAACAAGCGTGCATCACGTAGAGCATTAAAAACAGCACGTAAATGTTCCAAATGTTCTTCCAAAGATTTGCTATAAATCAGTATATCATCAAAGTAAACTACCACAAATCGTCCAATGAAAGCACGTAAAACTTCGTTCATTAATCTCATGAAAGTACTAGGTGCATTAGTTAACCCAAAAGGCATGACTAACCACTCATATAATCCAAACTTAGTTTTAAATGCTGTTTTCCATTCATCTCCCAATTTCATACGAATTTGATGGTATCCACTCATAAATCAACTTTGGAGAATATTGTAGAGCCACTCAATTCATCAAGCATATCATCTAGCCTAGGAATAGGATGGCGATAACGAATAGTAATATTATTAATGCCTCTACAATCAACACACATACGTGACGTACCATCCTTTTTAGGCACTAGTATAATAGGAACAGCACAAGGACTAAGAGATTCGCGTATATAACCTTTGTCGAGCAGCTCCTGTACTTGACGCATAATCTCCTTCGTCTCCTCTGGATTGGTGCGGTATGGTGCGGCGGTTGGGTAGCGATGCACCGGAATTAAGTCAATTTGATGCTCAATCCCTCGAATAGGTGGTAATCCGGTGGCACGTCTTGTGGGAAGACGTCAAATAACTCCCGCAAAATGTTAGTGACAGAGGGGCAAAGAGGAAGGCACGTCCTCGAATGAAAATAATGCCTCTTTGCACACAAAAGCATAGCAAACAGATTTGCTAGAATCTAGCTCATCAATATCAGATTTGGTGGCAAATAAACATGCACTTTTCAGTTTAATTTAGAAGCAACATTAGATGGTTTATTATTAGGCTTCATTTGTTGCTCAAATTCTTTTGCCACAATCTGATTTTCACTCTTATTTTCTCCTGTTTTGCTTTATTAGCTCTATTAATATCATCTTTCAAAATGGAATCAGGAGTCATAGGAAGCAAAGTAATATTTTATCCTTGTGAACAAGAGTATACTGATTGTTTCTACCATGGTGTACAGAATTTTTATCAAATTGCCATGGTCTACCAAGTAATAAGGAACATGCTTGCATAGGTACCACATCACAATCAACATAATCAGCATATGTAGAGATACTAAAATGCACACGAACAGTTCGTGTTACCTTAACCTTGCCGCTGTTGTTGAACCATTGGATGTAGTCAGTATGTGGATGTGGTCTTGTGGTGAGAGAAAGCTTCTCCACCATATCCATGCTAGCCAATTTGTTGCATCTCCCTCCATCTATTATGACGCTAATAGAACGTTCCTTCACAACTCCCTTTGTATGTAACAAGTTATGCCTCTGATTTTGCTCAGCTTGTGTAACCTGCACACTCAAAACACGTTGAGCAACTAAACATTCATACTCAAGCATCTTGGCAGCCATGAATTGCGTCTCATGATCGAATCATCTCCACCATGTTCTTCATGTGTAATAAGAGCCAAAGTCTCTTCATCATAGTCACTAAGCGGACTCATACCCACCATCCTCGAGCAATCATCACATGCTGAGATTGGCATTCTCTCAAGAAAATGTCCTCTTCCCTTACAACGACGACAAATAATATCACTTGTGTGCCCTGTTGACGCCATGGAAGAAGAAGAGCTGTGTAGGCCCAGCGGTGTGCTCTTGGCGAGATAGTGGTGGTTGTGCCTGCTTTCTTGTATCACGGTTGGAGGTGGCAGCCGGCGGAGGTGCCGGTGTAGTAGAACGTGTGGGCGTAGATGATGCACGTGGTGTCCATGATGAAGGTCGACCTGCAGAAAAGTTAGTCCGCGCCAAGGCACAGCCGATCCTGCACTTCACGTTCAGCTTTACAAGCAAGATGGAATAATCGGTGATATTATTATAATCCTTATAGTCTAGAATGGTATGAATCTCTCTATTTAATCCACCCAGAAAACGTGCAAGCATAGCTTCATTCTCCTCAACAATACCACATCTAATCAAGCCAGTTTGTAATTCCTGATAATATTCTTCTACCGAATTTTTCCTTGTCTTAAGCGCTGCAATTTTTGAAGTAATTCACGTTGATAATATGGTGGAACCCAACGAGTACGCATAGCAGTTTTCAAAGCAGCCCAAGTAGCTGGAACAGGATATAATCTACAATGTTCAGACCACCAAACACATGCAAAGCTAGTGAAAGCACAAACAGCAGCAGGAACACGTCTCTCCTCAGGATATTGTAAACATGTAAATCGTTGTTCAGTTTCTAACTCCCAAGTAAGATATATATCAGGAACATATCTACCCTCAAATGGTGGAATATTCAATTTCAGTTTAGGGAGATGGTCATGATCGCGCACTGAAGGGGAGCCGAACATTGCCATTATTTGCATGTGGGCGACACGGTGGTTGTGGTGCCGGTGGTTGCACGTAGTTACGATGTTGATCAACCTCATCCTCGTAATCTCTCACATAATCATCCGCCCCCACCGCAGCAGCACAGGAGCCAAGTATCAACAAAGAAGACCAAAGAGCTTGGCCAGCTGAAGAGGGACACGGGAAGCTTCGGCGGAGGGCTGTTTCATGATGTGGAGGTAGTCCTTGTTGTTGTAGTAGAGGTGCGTTAGGTGCCGCGGTGGTGGTGGTGGTAGACGCATGAGCAATTCATTGAACTTGTTATCGAGCTTTGTTTCGAACGCCTTCTCAATGCCATCTATCTTCTCCATGGCCTCTTCAAATCTATTTAGCACATCGTCCACCTGCCCACTCATCATTTGTTGAAACTTATCATGTAGCGCTTTGTTTGTCATGTTCTCTCAGTCAGTCTCGTCGGCTTGTGATCCTGCCATGGTTAGCAGCAATAGAAACACACAAGAATATGATTCGACAGACTACTAGGAAGTGGTGGTGGTTGTGTGGTGGACAAATACAAATCCGTCAAGCAAATCTCAAATTCTTACCAGTTCTTACCCAAAGAAGCGGTGATCGGCAACCGATGTAGTCAAAACTCTCAAAGCTTGGATAGAGCGATTACCGTGGAGAGTCAAGCATACGATGTAGATGTATGTGGAGCTGGGAAGGCTTATAATATGGTAGCAAAAGGGTCAGCAATAATCAATTCAGAGATGCAAAGTTGAATAAACGCTCAACGACGCAGTCTTGTCTGGTCCTAGGCTAGACCGTGCTAGAGACGCGAGCCTAGAACACTAACAAAATCACGGTACCGCACGTAAACAAGGGAAAAGCACACTCTGGATTTTTTTTTTCGCTCTTTTTTTGCGCTTTTTTTTTTTTTTTTTGCTGCTCTTTTTTTTTTATGCGGAAAAATCACTATAATGGCGAGTGTCTCAAAACTCTTCCAGAGTCAAACCGACAGACGCACGGAATTTTTCGACCAATTTTTTTTTTTTTGACTGCCGGACCCAAAAAGCTGAAACGGGTCAAAAAAAACTTTCTATAATGGCAACCTACTCCGGCTAGGAAACACGAATCGGAAACGAGATGGATCTCGAAAGCAAACCTAATATGAGAAGAACTCGGATTGGTGGTGGATATATGGTGGTGGTATATGGCAGCGGTGGTGGTATATGGCAGCGGTGGTGGTATATGGCTACGGATTGGTGGTGGATAAGAAGGGTGGTAGATGGCAAGGCGATGATGATGGTGCGGCGGTGGCGTGACAACTTATGACGAACTCGAAACTCTAAAAGACTAGACTCTAAGACCAGCAACTTGACACGATGATGCAACCGCAAATTCAACAAAGCAAAAACCCTAAAAAGATTATGCGAAGGCTCAGATTGGTTCGGATATGATGAACTAACCCTAAATTTTTTTGTGGCTTTTTCGTGGACTTTAGGTATGAAGAACAGACTCGATCTAATCTACGAAAAACTGTAAAATCTCACCGAGCAACCGGAAAATCTGATACCACTTGATAGAGGCAAAGGTGTCCCGTCTTTCGATGAGATGTTGGTTTTCGCTTTGGAGGAAGTCGACTTTGACGATCCGACTACGAACGTGCGAGGGCGTCGCGCCTTAGCAATCGCTAAACCAACTCCGAGAGGTTATTGACCACGCCGGAGCACGATCAACGACCACGAGGGTCTGCATTTCCTGCGAGCAAACGAAGAACAAGCAAGAAACTGAGATTGCAATCTGGATATTGCGAATATAAGATGAAAGCTTTATTGATCAAGGTGGGGTTACGTGGACGCCTTTGTGCAGTCGTTGAACACAAACGAAATCTGGCGAAGTTGCAGCTATGGCGAACTTTTAATCTAAACAAAACCCAAAGTCTAAACGACGCCCTAAGGGCTGTATATATGGAGGAAGAGGAGGAATTTCGTGGCCCTTGAGGGAGGGGTCCGAAACCATCCCTAACTCTTGTTTCCCCACATACGGACTCTAAAAACAGCCTATACTTAAGTATTTCGAAATTACATGGGCCTGGCCCAATAATAAGGTGACGAAGCACCTAGAATAGCCTATGGACGAATATTATGAAGTGGCATCTTGTATATTTCGTCCAAGGCTTCATGCACCCATTATGGTGGCTTCAAAGTCCTGAAATCATCACTTGTAACTCCGTTCTTGTTCCCCTTGCATGGCATTATCTCCATGCTTGTTCTTGCTCCAATGTCCATCCTTCTCCAAGCTAGGGCCTTCATTTGTAAGCAAAACAAATGTATCCAATTTAAGCGACATCATATTCTCATGAACATTAGAATCATTACCAAGAAACGAAAGTACCTGATAATTTAATTGGCATGCGCGAGCTCTAGTAATTGGTCCAGTATATGTAGCAGTAGGGGCTGTGGATGTAACAATGGTATTGATGTCCTCATCACATGACTTGAGCCGAGCTAAGGCTATTGAAGATAAGGTGAACTTGCTCCTCTCTGAACTTCCTTCTCCTACTCACGAGACATGGCTACTACCTCATTCGGAAACTCTATGTGTGATTAGGTGCCTGGAAACGAGCCACGGAACAACTACATACAAGAGCCAAGACGGCGAGGACCCCAAGCATGATGGACAAGAAGAAGAGCTGCTGCAGAAGCTACAGGCATTGGACGTCCGACACTACCCGGAAGTCCGACGAGTCCCAGGACCCGGACGACCGGACTCTCCGGACGTCCGGCACTTTGCCACCCGAACCAAAACTACGGACGACCGAAGCGGCCCAGACGTCCGGACGACATGCAACCGAGCCGAATCTACGGACGACCGACAGCCTAAGGACGTCCGGCCCCTCTGGCTTCAGACGACCGACCTCCCCGGACGACCGACGCCCACATCGAGGCGAATCTTTGGGCGTCCGAGCCTCACGGACGACCGGACCATCCCGAGCCTCCGGACGTCCGACGCCTTCCGGACGTTCGGCACCTGGGTGACCGCACCTGCGGGCTGGAGCCCTTGTATCCCTTCGCTTTGACTTCCATTTGCACTAAGACTATAAATAGGTCGACCCCATCTCCTTTCTAGGGTTAGCATTGGTTTTAGTTCATGTTTGTGTGAGAGTCTTGCTCATCCACTTGGTTACTTCTCCTCGGAGCTCAGGACCTCTACGGAGAAGATCCCCCAAGCGGATTCAAGACCCCCTTCTAGGGTGGACCCCATCAAGACCTCCTCTCGGAGAAGAACGACTACTCGTGTATCCCTATGTAGAGCGGATCCTACGGTGAATCATGAAGAACATGTGGAAGAACAGGAGGGAAACCTGTGGAACACGAGAGAGAAACCACTTAACCAACAAGAGATCAATCACACAAGTGCTAGATCACCGATCACATAAGGTGGCACAAGATTCAAAATCAACAAAGGAAAGATACAAACGGTAGCCGTTCTTCTCCGTGAGGAGGCCTTGATGGGGTCCACCCTAGAAGGGGGTATTGAATCCACTTGGGGGATCTTCTCCGTAGAGATCCTGATGTAGGGCGAAACCCTAGGTTGACGATCTTTCACGCTTGGAGAGAATCCCTACGAGGAACACGAAGAACGGGCGGAAGAACACGAGGGAAAACACGGGGAGAACGAGAGAGAGATCACTCAACCGACAAGAAAACGATCACACAAGTGCTAGATTATCAAACACATAGAGTGGCACAAGATTCAAGGACAACAAAGGGTAGGATACAAGGGTAGCCGTTCTTCTCCATGAGGAGGTCTTGATGGGGTCCACCCTAGGAGGGTCTTGAATCCGCTTGGGGATCTTCTCCGTAGAGGTCCCGATCTCGAAGGAGAAGTAGCCAAGTGGATGAGCAAAGGCTCTCACAGAAATATGAGCAAATCCAAAGCTAACCCTAGAAAGGATGAGGGAAGGTCTATTTATAGTCTAGGACCTCCAAGGGGTAAGTTAGAGGCGAAAAGAGTACATGGGCCTCGGCAAACGCAGCTACTGCCTTGACGGCGGTACCCGTTGCTTCATGGCGGTAGTACCGCTTTCAAATAGTACCGCTTGGTGGCGGTAATGCCTTGTTGGCTATTCGATTCTGGAGTGTGTCGGGTTTTGAGGAAGTAGGCGGATGGAGAGCGGTAGTACCGCTTGGCTCGGCTTCAGCCGGTAGTACCGCTTGGCTTGAGCGGTAGTACCGCTCCTCTGGACTCTGCAACTCCTCCTCTTGTTCTTGGTGTCCATCTTGGGCTGCAGCTTCTCCTAGGTTGGTTCCTTGGTACCTAAGCATGCACAACATTCCAGATTGAGGTAGTAGCCATGTCTCGAGAGGGTCATATGATATTTCACTAAGGAGAGAAGTCACCTCGGTCTCGAGCTCGAGCTCGTGCTCTAGTCATGGGTCCTCTTGGCTCTTGATGAGGCGGTTGTGGATGCATGGGGATGATCGTGGGATGCTCCGCATCATCTCCCCTTGGGAGAGATCCGACCTCGGATCAAAAGCTTCATCTCCATGGAAAGGTGCGAGGTCCTTGGCGTTGAAGATGTCGCTCACGTTGTACTTGTCGCGAGGTATGTCGATCTTGTAAGCGTTGTCGTTGTAGCGTGCTAGTACCTTGAAAGGTCCATCGGCTCGAGGGAGAAGTTTGGACTTGCGTTCTTTGGGGAAGCGGTCCTTGCGAAGGTGTAGCCATACTAGATCACCAATGTTGAAGGCGATGGGTTGCTTGTTGGCGTTGAGCTTGTTTGCTTGGCGTTGTACTTGGCGCTCGATGGTGTGCCTTGTATCTTCGTGCATCTTCTTGATGTAGCTTGCTCGTTCACTTGCATCCATGTTGGTGCGCTCTTGGAGAGGAAGTGGTAGAATGTCCAATGGGGACAACGGGTTGAAACCGTGAAGCGACCTCGAAGGGGACTTGCGGTAGTTGAATGTCTTGCACGATTGTAGGCGTACTCGGCGATGGGTAGACATGCTTCCCACTCCTTGATGTTCTTCTTGATCAAGACACGAAGTAGAGTTGAGAGTGTGCGGTTCGTCACCTCCGTTTGGCAGTCGGTTTGAGGATGGTATGCCGAGGAGAACAAGAGCTTGATTCCGAGCTTGGCACATAGGGTCTTCCAAAAGTAACTCAAGAACTTGACGTCACGATCGGAGACGATTGTCTTTGGTACGCCATGGAGTCGCAAGATTTCCCTACAAAAGAGATTTGCAACATGTGAAGCATCGTCTATCTTGTTGCAAGGAATGAAATGTGCCATTTTAGAAAATCTATCCACAACAACAAAGACGGAATCCTTGCCATTTTGAGTCCTAGGCAAACCAAGTACAAAATCCATACTAATGTCTTCCCATGGTTGATATGGGATAGGAAGAGGCATGTAAAGACCATGAGATTGAGCTTTAGACTTAGCTTTGCGACATGTGTAGCATCGGTTGGTGAAGCGTGAGGCGTCATGGAACATCTTGGGCCAAAAGTAGTTGTTGGAGAGTGCGGCGAATGTCTTGTCGCGTCCAAAGTGTCCCATGAGGCCGCCTCCATGAGCCTCTTGCAAAAGGAGCAAACGAAGAGAAGACTTGGGAATGCAAAGTTTGTTAGCTCTCATAAGGTAACCATCCTTGATGTAATATTGTTCCCAAGATGTATGCGTCAAACACTTAGCATAAGGAGAAGCAAAAGATGGATCATGCTCATACAAGTCTTTTATATGCTCAAAACCAATAACATTCAACTCAAGTTGAGTGACAAGCATGTTTATGCGTGAAAGCGGCGTCGGCAACTACATTTTCTTTACCCTTAATGTACTTGATCACATAAGGAAAAGATTCAATGAATTCACTCCATTTGGCATGACGCTTGTTCAATTTAGTTTGACCTTTGAGGTACTTAAGCGTTTCATGATCGGTATGGATGACAAACTCATGCGGTCTAAGGTAATGTTCCCAAACATGTAGCACACGCACTAAAGCATACAATTCTTTGTCATAGATGGGATAATTAAGTTGAGCACCGGAGAGTTTTTCACTAAAATAGGCAATGGCTCGTTTTTCTTGCATTAAAACTCCGCCAATTCGGTACCACTTGCATCACAATGAACCTCAAAAGTTTTGTCAAAATTGGGCAAAGCAAGAATCGGAGCATGAGTAAGCAAAGACTTGAGCTCATCAAAAGCGGTTGATTGCAAAGTTCCCCAAACAAAGGGAGTATTCTTCTTGCTCAAAGCATGCAAAGGAGCGGCAATTGTGCTAAGATCCTTCACAAAGCGACGATAGAAACCCGCCAGACCAAGAAAACTTCGCACTTGTTGCAAATTGGTTGGTTGGGGCCAAGTTTTAATTGCTTCAATTTTAGTTTCATCAACATGAACACCTTTTGAAGAGACAACAAATCCCAAGAAAACCACTTTGTCAACGCCAAAAGTGCATTTTTCAAGTTTGCATAAAGGCTTTCCTTGCGAAGAGTTTGCAACACAGATTTAACATGGTTAATATGCTCTTTCATGGTTTTGCTAAACACAAGAATATCATCAAATTAAACCACAACAAAGACTCCAATATAAGGACGAAGCACATGATGCATAAGACGCACAAAAGTACCGGGAGCTTCCGAAAGACCCATAGGCATCACTAACCACTCATATAAACCAAATTTGGGTTTGAAAGCAGTTTTCCATTCATCACCCTCTTGTATGCGTATTTGATAATAGCCACTTTTAAGATCAATTTTTGAGAAAAAGTTGGCTCCACTAAGTTCATCAAGCATGTCATCTAAGCGAGGAATGGGATGCCTATATCGAACGGTAATAGCATTGATAGGTCTACAATCGGAACACAAGCGGAAACTTCCATCGGTCTTAGGCACAAGAATAACCGGACGGCACAAGGGCTTAAGCTTTCACGTACATGACCGTTGTCGATGAGTTGTTGTACTTGCCGTTGAATCTCCTTGGTTTCTTCGGATTGACTCGGTATGGAGCTTTGTTTGGTAAGCGGCGCTCCGGGGATGAGGTCGATTCGATGCTCAATGCCTCGAAGAGGAGGTAGACCCGGAGGTAGCTCATCGGGGAAAACATCTTGAAATTCCTGCAAAAGAGATTGAAACACCAAAGGTAGCTCGTGAATTGTGTTAGGTTTTGGTTCTCCATCCTTGCACACAAGGACAAAGTGCATCACACTCGATGGGTGCTCACACACTTCTCTCATCTCACTTTTGGTGGCAAATAGAATGAGGTTTTTCTCTCTAGGCGAAGAGTCTCTCAAATTTGGCTTGTGGCTCTCACTCACTTTTGGGTGGATCACTTTCTCACTCTTTTCTCTATGATGTGTGGCTTGCTTGTCGGCTAACACTTGACTAGGAGACATAGGTCGTAGCACATACTCCTTCCCTTTCATCTTGAAGCTATAGTGATTGGTTCGCCCATTGTGGATGACACCACGGTCGAATTGCCATGGTCGACCAAGAAGGAGGTGGCAAACGGTCATTGGGACCACATCACACTCCAAAGTGTCTTCATAAGCACCAATTTTGAAGGAGACTTGGACCGTATGCTCGACTCAGATAGTGCCGAGTCACTTAGCCATTGAACCTTGTAGGGGTGTGGGTGCTTCCTCTTGACCAATTGTAGCTTGGAGCATAGTTCTTCACTTGCCAAGTTGTGGCAACTACCTCCATCGATGATGACCTTGATGGACCGTCCATTGATGCCGGCTTTTGTGTGGAAGATGTGGCATCGTTGGTCTTCTTCTTGTTGATGTTGAAGAGTCAAGACCTTGGAGACAACGAGAGCGGGGCTCGAATCCTCATCACAAAAGACTTGATCATCTTCATCTTCATTCACTTGCGGTGCATGGCCACTTGCTCAAGGGCTTCCATTTCCTCTTCACTCATAGAGTCATATGTGCCATCGTCGTTGAGGATCATGGTTCGCTTGTTGGTGCATTCAGATGACTTGTGGCCTCGGCCGCATAAGTGAAACACTTGAAGGAGCTTGTCTTGATGGTCTCATCGGTCGGAGTAGAGGATGAAGCACGCGGCTTGAGGTTGCTTGTAGTAGGAGGAGGACGACTTGAACTTGTCGATGTCTTCTTGTAACTTGACTTGTCGTCGCTTTCTTGAAGGAAGCTTGGTTGGTGTAGATGTTGGAGGAGTCGTTGAAGCTTGGTTGTTGGAGAAGCCGTAGGTCTTGGATGAGTACTTGGCGTACTTGAAGTCATCTTGTACTTGGCGTTCCGCCTTTGTAGCTTGATGTACGAGCTCAATGAGGGATGAGTATGGTTGGAAGTCGGCGATCTTCTTGATGGGATGATTAAGTCCGTTCAAGAAAGCGTGCCATAGTTTGCTCATCATCTTCCTTGACATTGGCTCGAATCATGGCTATCTCCATCTCCTTATAGTATTCTTCAACACTCTTTGTTCCTTGCTTGAGTAGTTGGAGTTTCTTGAAGAGGTCGCAGTTGTAGTAGGTTGGCACAAAAGCGTGCTCGCATGACATCCTTCATTTGAGCCCAAGTGGTGATTGGAGGTTCACCTCTTGCTTGTCGTCGCTCAATGATTTGTTCCCACCATATGAGCACATAATCTTGGAACTCAAGGGATGCCATAGCGATTTTCTTTGCTTCATCGTAGTTGTGCAAGCGGAAGATTTTGTCAACCTTCAATGCCCATGAGAGGTAGTCTTGGGGTCATTGCTTCCATTGAACTTGGGCATGGTGAATTTTAGCTTGCCGTGGCGTTGCTCTTCATTGTGTTGTTGGCGATGTTGATGATGACGTCCTTGGCGTGGAATGTACTTCGTCTTCATGTTGCTCTTGGCGGAGGAAGACCATGATCAACTTGCTCTTGTTGAACTTGATGTTGAGGTGGAGCTTGACGAGCTTGTGGAGGAGCTTGAGGAACTTGACGTTGTACATGAGGTTGGTAGTTCCTCTCTTGGATTTCTTCTCGAAGGGCTTCCTCTTGATTGCGCCCGTTCGCGATTGCGGTTGGCGAAGGCTCTACTTGATTCTTGAAGGGCACGTTGCGCCTCAAGAGCTTGCGCTTCACGTTGTTGTTGTTGGAGACGTTGAGCCTTGGCTTCTTGTTCGTCTTGGTGACGACGTGCTCTTTCTTCCTCTTGTTGGCGACGAAGACGTTGTCGTTCTTGGGCTTGAGCAAAAGCCTCTTGGTTTGATGGAGGACGAGGAACTTGATCATCAACTTGGTCTTGTGAATGCTTGTCATGTAGCGGGTTGCAAGATGCATGACGGTCTTGGCGCGCGGCTCGTCGAAGAGTGTTTGATGACGGTGTACTTGAGTCGTAGAAGGTGTCGTCGGAATGTCGACTCGAGCGGCTCCGTCTTGATGATGAAGAAGTGGAGTGATGCCGTGTTCTCATCAACGCGGATCTCGTCCATTCTTGCATCATTCTCAACCTTGTGAGCCTCGAATTTGTTGTCGAAGTAATCTCTTGTACGTTGCTCGGAGAGTCGCAAGTCGGTGGCGAGGTTGTCGATCTGATCGCTCATTGCTTGTTGTTCTTGGTGCAACGCTTCGTTGTGCACCAAAGAGGTGGCTCTTGGTGACGTATGAGGACATGTCGTCGTCTTGCTCGATGAAGAGTGGGTTGGTAGAAGAACTTGGCCTATCCATCATTCCAAACAAGATGTGAGTGGTAGAACGGAAAAGAACTTATACCAATGTACCTTTGACCGATGTTGAAAATGAATCAAGTTCACTCAAATGCGGACAATGAAATAGCACTCTTGGTACCGATTCTTGTCGGTTCTCACACCTACACAAATAAAAGCTTATGGTGGAGCTTCGGTTAGGATGGTGGCACAAAATTTGATGCAATTGTATGTGAGACTCAATAAAGTTGAAAAGATTCACAAATTCGCAAATGTAACAAGTAGACCAAGCAAGTAGTGGTACGGAAACACACATAAATAGATAAGTGGGATTGTGCAAACCAAAAGTGAGCCAAAATGTGGAAACCACGAGAATGCTCTTGTTGCACAATACTAGAGAGACGCTAGCACGATTGCACAATAGGCGGATACGCGAACTTGTGCACAACCTATTAGGCAAAAATGCAACGATCTCTATCCCAAGTATGCTATATGTATGATATTTCGGTGCTATGATCCAAGATGATCGGATATGACAATCTTAATGTTGTATGATGCTATGGTTCTTGCTTATAAGCTCATTGCTTATCTTTCCTCTTTGCTTAAAAGCTTGGATGGCTCTTTCACTTTTGAGATCTTTTCTTATGCAAACTTCACGAACCAAGATAGCAATTGTGTATGCTATGACAACATTGTGACACACAAGTTGATCTCAAGATATGCACCACTATGGTATGCTATGTATGCTATGGAGTATGATCACTAAGGTGCACAAGTCACGTGCCGGCCTCGATGGCTAGTCTCGATGGGTAAGCAACGCAAAAGTAAGGCTATGTGGTTATCAATGCAATTGCGAGAGATGACAAGGATGTCGTCGAGGTTACCGTCCTTGACGATGATGAGTCCTTGGCGAAGATGAGCGGTGGTGATGTTGACGCCGAACCGTACCTATATAGCCGAAACACAATAGGACACGGGAACCACAACTCAAATTCTCAAAGACCAAAAGCGAAAATGTGGTAGCGGAAAGTGGAGGTGGTATAGCGGATGATGTGGTTTAAGCCCTAGGCAAAGATGCCGATGTTCGGAAAATTTGATGGTGTCAAAAGGTGGTGAAACCAAGGTGAGGACTTGCACGCGTCGATAGCTTCAAAACGAGCCAAAGAACACTCAAATCGGAGTTCGGAGTGAAAAGTTATGATGAAAATGGTGAAAGTCGGAAGGCTGAAACTGGCCAGGGCGGTAGTACTCATTGGGAGGGCGGTAGTACCGCTCGTAAGCGGTAGTACCGCTTGGAACAGGCGGTAGTACCGCTCGTGTCAGGATTTTTCGACTATTTAGGCTGAACGGGGGCTGGCGGTAGTGCCGTACTCAGCGGTAGTACCGCTAGGAGGGCGGTAGTACCGCTCTAAGCGGTAGTACCGCTAGGTGTGATAGTACCGCTCGTGTCGGGATTTCCTGAATGTTCGAGCAGTTGCGCGATTTTGGGGCGGAAATGGGTGATTTCGGGGTCAAAATTCGATGGATTTTGTGGATGGAAAGAGGTGAAACTTGGGGAGATGCTAGATCGACTCGAAACCAAGCAAATCCACGGATCAAAATCAACAAAATTTCATCACACTAACAAATCACAAAAAAAATTGGGGCTATTTTTGTGGGGAATTTTCGGAATTAGGACAAAAACAACAAAATCAAGCTAGAAAAAGAGGGGTAGGGGCTCCAATAACGTGATCAACGTGGCTCATGATACCATGATGATGTAGGGCGAAACCCTAGGTTGACGATCTTTCACGCTTGGAGAGAATCCCTACGAGGAACACGAAGAGCAGGCGGAAGAACACGAGGGAAAACACGGGAGAACGAGAGAGAGATCACTCAACCGACAAGAAAGCGATCACACAAGTGCTAGATTATCAAACACATAGAGTGGCACAAGATTCAAGGACAACAAAGGGTAGGATACAAGGGTAGCCGTTCTTCTCCATGAGGAGGTCTTGATGGGGTCCACCCTAGGAGGGGTCTTGAATCCGCTTGGGGATCTTCTCCGTAGAGGTCTCAAGGAGAAGTAGCCAAGTGGATGAGCAAAGGCTCTCACACCGAAATATGAGCAAATCCAAAGCTAACCCTAGAAAGGATGAGGGAAGGTCTATTTATAGTCTAGGACCTCCAAGGGGTAAGTTGGGGTGAAAAGAGTACATGGGCCTCGGCCAAAGCAGACGCAGTGGTGGCGGTAGTACTGATTGCTTCATGGCGGTAGTACCGCTTTCAGTGGTAGTACCGCTTGGTGGGCGGTAGTACCGCTCTGACGCCGTTCGATTCCTGGAGTGTGTCGGGTTTTGAGGAAGTAGGCCGGATGGAGAGCGGTAGTACCGCTTGGCTCGGCTCAGCGGTAGTACCGCTTGGCTTGAGCGGTAGTACCGCTCCCTCTGGACTCTGCAACTCCTCCTCTTGTTCTTGGTGTCCATCTTGGGCTGCAGCTTCTCCTAGGTTGGTTCCTTGGTACCTAAGCATGCACAACATTCCGAATTGAGGTAGTAGCCATGTCTCGAGAGGGTCATATGATATTTCACTAAGGAGAGAAGTCACCTCGGTCTCGAGAGCTCGAGCTCGTGCTCTAGTCATGGGTCCTCTTGGCTCTTGATGAGACGGTTGTGGATGCATGGGGATGATCGTGGGATGCTCCGCATCAGATCCTGATCTCCGAGGAGAAGTAGCCAAGTGGATGAGCAAAGGCTCTCACACAAAATATGAGCTAATCCAGTGCTAACCCTAGAAAGAGGAAGGGATGGAGTATATATAGTCTAGGGGGCGAAGGGGTACAAGGGCCTCGGCTCGGATGCCTTGCCTTGACGGGGGGAGGCCGGATGTCCCAAGGCGTCGGGCGGATGTCTGGCCTTCACGAGGCGCCGGATGTCCGGGCTAGCCGGCGGATGTCCGGGCTGGTGCGGCCACTGCCGATTCGAGTCTTGGCGCCGGATTTCAGACCACGGGCTGGGGGCCGGATGTCCGGGCTCTGTAGACTTTCTCCGGTTCCTCTCGTCGTGTTCCTTCATCCTTGTACTTGGGGACTTGTCCATCATTCCGAGCATCTCCGAGAGGGTCTCCTTGGTACCTAGGTATGCATAGTGTCCTTGCATTAGGTAGCAACAATGTCTCACACGAATGGAAAGGGGAAGCATTTAGGAACGGGTTCACCTTGTGTCCAATGGCGAATAGTCGAGGTCTCGTCTTATGTATCCTTGGGGCTTGGAGAGTAGTCGGAGTGTACATGGGGACGAACGTGGGATGCTCCGCATCATCTCCCCCCCTTGGGAAAGATCCGACCTCGGATCGAAATCCTCATCACCATGGAAACGGTTGTCGTGGACGGACTTGTAGTCGGACAAAGTGGAAGGCATGGCGCAATCCAAGTACTCCAAGGTGTCTCCGGAGTGGTACACATGCAAAAAGAGCAAACAGAAACGACACTTGGAAATACAATGGTTAGCGCACACAAGGTGTCCATCATGTAAGAATGAGGTCGTGCAAAGGAATTGTTCATGACAAGGCATGAGATGCTTATCCAAATGATGTAAAATGACATGTAAAGCATTCGTGGGAGCAAAAACATTCATTGTGTACACAAATGTATTATGAATGTGATCAATGCAATCATGGTGCAAAATGATGTCATAGTGAGACGGTTTATCAATAGCATGAATATGGCAATGGATGCTCAATATGATTATGTTATCATGCAATTGATGGTAGGCAATGTGATCATTATGTATGAATATGCCATCAAGAAAGATCACAACAAATTTGCTAAGAAAATGCACAAGCTCATATATCATGGATGACATGGGAATAGGTGCAACAAGACAATCATAATGTGTGTCAAACCATGCATAGGGTGCAAATTTGTCATGGGAGGTGTTGTACCATAGCTCGATGTGGTGGCACTCCTCAACTTGAAGGTCCATAGTGTCCATCTCCAATGTCGGTCCTCCATCAAATATATGCATCATGTAGACAAGAAGAAGGAAACAACAATGAAAGTATGGCCCATCCAATATGCATATGTGACGAGGGCTCAAATGGAAGGAGTTCACCTTTAGTAGTTTCTCAAGAATGTTGGTGTCGCACATCATGTACGCCTTCACATAACAAAATATGTCTCGCGATGGTACTGCCTTGTGAATCCTTCAAAATGAAAGAACATGACAAACATTTGGAAAAACAAATGAGGTTAATTGATGAGGAGCATCCCACGATCGTCCCCATGCATCCACAATCGTCTCATCAAGAGCCAAGAGGGCCCATGACACGAGCTAGAGCTAGAGCTCTCGAGAACGAGGTGACCTCCTTCCTTATTGATATCACATATGATCCACTCGAGACATGGCTACTACCTAAGTCCGATATGCTATGCATGATTAGGTGTCAAGGGAACCTCCCGAGGATGCACGTGAAGATGGACAAGCCGCCAAGTCCATGGATGAAGAGAACCAACGGAGACGGGCAAGATCACCTTCCAGGCCCCGGACATCCGGCCATGACCACGGACATCCGGCCCCTGGAGCATCTACCTCAGCATCAGCCAAGCTGGCCAAGCCTACAGGGCCCGGACATCCGGCGTCCAAGCCCGGACATCCGGCCCCGGCCGGATATCCGACTGAAGCCGGAAATCCGGCACCTCTCACCAATTCGGCGTAAATGATCGCCACAACCCGGACATCCGGCCGGGTAGCCGGACATCCGGCGCCTCGCGAAAACTGGACATCCGGCCCGACCTTGGACGTCTGGCCTCCCACTGCGTCAAGGTGTATCCGGGACAAGTCCCATGTACCCCTTCGCCCCGAGACTATATATACTTCATCCCCTTCCTCTTTCTAGGGTAGAATTTGATTAGCTCATATTTTGTGTGAGAGCCTTTGCTCATCCACTTGGCTACTTCTCCTCGGAGCTCAGGACCTCTACGGAGAAGATCCCCCAAGCGAATTCAAAACCCCCTTCTAGGGTGGACCCCATCAAGGCCTCCTCACGGAGAAGAACGGCTACCGTTTGTATCTTTCCTTTGTTGATTTTGAATCTTGTGCCACTTTATGTGATCGGTGATCTAGCACTTGTGTGATTGATCTCTTGTTGGTTTAGTGATTTCTCTCTCGTTTCCTCCGTGTTTCCCTCTTGTTCTTCCGCGTGTTCTTCGTGATTCCCCATAGGATCCGCTCCAACGTGAAAGATCATCCACGTAGGGTTCCGATCTACATCATCTTGGTATCATGAGCCACGTTGATCACGCTTTTGGAGCCCCTACCCCTCTTGTTCTAGCTTGATTTTGTTGTTTTTGTCCTAATTCCGAAAATTCCCCACAAAAATAGCCCCAATTTTTTTTTTGTGATTTGTTAGTGTGATGAAGTTTTGTTGGATTTGATCCGCGGATTTCGTGTGTTGCAGGTAGATCTAGCATTTCCCCATCTTCTCCACAATTTCCATCCACAAAATCGCCCGAATTTTTCCCCGGATTTGACCTCCCCACGCGGTGTTCATTGAGTTCGTCCACGGACCCAGAGCCCAGACATCCGGCCCGAACAGCCCGGACATCCGGCACCCCGAACATCCGGCCCGACCAGCCCGGACATCCGGCTTCCTGCCCGGAAATCCGGCTCCTGGCAACAGCAATCCCCATCCACCACCCCGTTTACCGCCTAACTCTCACCAAATTTTGTCCCGTGCCCACATACACTTCCACTTACCTCCACCACTTCCGCATAACACCGCCATAGCCTTTCCCACTACCAATTCCGACAATGTTGCCAAAATTTGCTTTGAGAATTTGAGTTGGGGTTTCCGTATCCTTTTGTGTTTCGGCTATCTAGGTACGGTTCAACATCATCATCACCACCACTCATCTTCGCCAAGGACGGTAACATCGTCGACATCTTTGTCATTACTTGCAATTGCATTGATAACCATCATAGCCCATCTTTTGCATTGCTTACCCATCGAGACTAGCCGTTGAGTATTGCCGGCAACGTGACTTGTGCACATTAGTGATCATACTCCATAGCATACATACCATACCAAAGTAGTGCATATCTTAGCATCAACTTGTGTGTCACATAGTTGTCATCGCATACACAATTGCTATCTTGGTTCGTGAAGTTTTGCATGAGAAAAGAGCTCAAAAGAGAAAGAGCCAATCAAGCTTTTAAGCAAAGAGAGAAATATAAGCAAAGAGCTTATGAGCAAGAACCATAGCATCATACAACATTAAGATTGTCATACTTGATCGTCTTGGATCAACACATCGAAACATCATACATATAACACACTTGGGATAGAAGTCGTTGCATTTTTGCTTAGTAGGTTGTGCACAAGTTCGTATCCGCCTATTGTGCAATCGTGCTAGCGTCTCTCTAGTGTTGTGCAACAAGAGCATCTTGGTGAATTCCACATTTTGGCTCATCCTTGGTTGCATAACCCCATATTATCTATTTGCTTGTGTGTTTTCGTGTACCATATCTTGCTATTGGTCTACTTGTTGCATTTGCAAATTTGTGAATCATTTCCAACATTATTGAGTCTTCTTACAATTGCATCAAATTTTGTGCCACCATCCTAACCGAGCTCCACCATAAGCTTTTATTTGTGTAGGTGTGAGAACCGACAAGAATCGGTACCAAGAGTGCTATTTCATTGTCCGCATTTGAGTGAACTTGATTCATCTTCAACATCGGTCAAAGGTACATTGGTATAATTTCTTTTCCGTTCTACCACTCACATTTTGCTTGGAATGATGGATAGGCCAAGTACCTCTACCAACCCACTCTTCATCGAGCAAGACAACGACATGTCATCATACGTCACCAAGAGCCACCTCTTTGGTGCACAACGAGTGTTGCACCAAGAACAACAAGCAATGAGCGACCGCATCGACAACCTCGCCACCGACTTGCGACTCTCCGAGCAATGTACAAGAGACTACTTCGACAACAAGTTCGATGCTCACAAGCAAGAGAACGATGCAAGAATAGACGAGATCCGCGCTTTGATGAGAAACCGGCATCATTCAACTTCTTCATCATCAAGACGGAGCCGCTCGAGTCGACACTCCGACGACACCTTCTACGACTCAAGTACACTTACTTCGAACACTCTTCGTCGTGCCGCTCGTCAAGACCGTCATGCATCTCGCAACCCGCTACATGACAAGCATTCGCAAGAGCAAGTTATGATCAAGTTCCTCGCCCTCAATCAAACCAAGAGGCTTTTGCTCAAGCTCAAGAACGACAACGTCTTCGTCGCCAACAAGAGGAAGAAGACGAACAAGACGCCAAGGCTCAACGTCTTCAACAACAACAACGTGAAGCGCAAGCTCTTGAGGCGCAACGTGCCCTTCAAGAATCAAGTAGAGCCTTCGCCAACCGCAATCGCGAACGGCGCAATCAAGAGGAAGCCCTTCGAGAAGATGATAGAGGCGGGGGTGTCCCGATCTTTCGATGAGATGATAACTATCGATTTGGTGGAGTCGACGTTTACGATCCGACTACAAACGTGCACGACGTTGCGCCTTAGCAATCGCTAAACCAATCTCCTGAGGTTACTGACGATGCCGAAAGCACAATCAGCCTGACCACGAAGGTCTATTCCTGCAAGCAATCGAAGAACGAGCAAAAATATGATAAAGCAATCTAAATATTGCGAATATATATGAAGTATTTATAATGGTGGGGATCCGTAAGCGGTCTTGGTCTGGTCGTTGGACACAAACAAAGTACACGAAGTTGCAATGGCTAACTTTTAACTAAACAAATCCCAAGGAAAAAGCTACTAGATGGTTCTACTTATATAGGAGCAAGGGGTGGCGGCCAAGGAGGTGGGAGGACGTCCCAAGGCAGCCTAACACTAACCCTAGGTCGTACAAGGCCAATGGGCCCAAGTAGAGGTGACGTAACACCTTTGGACTTGTAGTTTGACTCGGATTCTGCTGCAGCATCAGATTGTTTCGTCCATAACTCAACGCTCCGGACGAATTTTAAGGTGAATCCAATTGGGTTGGAAAGTGCACGAAATCTATTTTCCAACAAAAAAGAATCACCCAATTTGGAGTCCGGATGAAAAAGTTATTGACGTTTTGAGTCAGGTATGTGTGTGCAGTCCGAATCTGAGTCCAGAACGTGAGAGACTTGGACTCTATCTTCTCTTGGGCCAAAAGTGACGTGAGAGAACTTTTTGAATAGCAAGTAAACATCTCTTTCTCCCTTATCTTCATATGTGGATTGTACAAATGTCCCATACACCTGCAACTAGACATGGCACAAAAGTTTGTGAAGTATTTTTGTCTTGGATGATATAAATAAATTATTGCATAGTTTGCACTAGAAATCACCTGACAAATATGCATGTATGCAATATTTTTGGTCTTATCCAAGGTAGTCATGTCCTCATCATCCTCCACTTCTTGAAAATAAAGCCGTCCTCGGCGTTGCTTAGTCTGTAATGTGGCTAACAAAAGAGACAATGTGTACATGTTGTATATGTATATGTCATCCATTTTTACTTCCCTTGATTTTTGCACATATGACACATGAATAGATGAGTAACTTGCATAGTTCATAAAATCTAAAGCCAAAACATTATCACAGGAAGTAGAAGGCATGAAAATATTGCAACTCAGTTTGCACATATAAGTGAAGCTCTTATTCATTTCAAAAGATTGACAATGTTCATCATTAAACCATCCCAACATTGGTGAATAAACCTTACTTGCATCAAGTTTACATGCTACAACATGCTTAAATAAGCAAACTTGCAATAAGTCATTCGACACGTAATCATCACCAAGATTAGAGGTCATATCAAAATGATTAAACATTGATTCTTTTGTATCAACAGTTAATTCAATGGGTGCACTCAAAATTGTTGGTATTTCAGTTGTTTGATCACATGATGCATTCATGACAGTATCAAGATTCTCTAAAATAGGTGATGTGCTCAAATCACCAGGTAACTCAACACATGATGCACTCAAGTTAACTAGGGATGCATCATTCTCATGTGAAGTTATATCATTAATACCTTCACTGTTACCTTGTCGCAAAGAAGGAGCTGATGTAGGTATGGGCGTTGATAATGCACCATACACTTGAGATGATGTCGCGCTCACAATCTGAGGTGGGGCTGCTCTAGTAGGTGCAACGGTGTAAGAACCGACCGGCGATGGTGAGCACGAACTGGAATAGTAGTTGTTGTAGTCAACCAATGCATCCTCCTGTATCTGTCTCTCAAAGGTACAAGCACGAACATACATACCAGTAATGCAACAAGGAATATACTGAAATCTTGCCTGAATATCATGGTTCAAACCACCAAAAACTCTATTCATTGTATCATTCTTAGATTCTTCTATGTCACAATGATGCATATAAGATTTGAACTCTTGGTAGTAAGCGTGAACATTGTTGTTGCCTTGTTTAAATTGTTCAAATTTGCGAAGCAATTCACGACGATAGTAAGGAGGGAAAAATGTTGTCTCATTACATCTTTCAAATCTTTCCAAGTTGTGGGTTGGTTATCAATGTTTTTCTTACAATGCACACTCCACCAAATAGAAGCAAAACCAGTAAATGCTCTAGTGGCAGCTCGTACTCGCTCAAGTTCAGAAAATTCATGGTTACTAAAAACTTGTTCTACTTCAAACTCCCAAGCTAGATAAATAGCAGGATTAAATCTACCCTCCAATGACGGTAAAGAGATAACCTGACCATGTGCTTGTGTGTGTTGTCCCAACTCTCGTGATGGTGAAGATGTGTCTGTCGTCCAAGAACTTCTATCTCCGGAACCTGTCATGATTAGCATAAACAAGAAACAAAATTCGAGAATAATGTTCCTATGAACTACTAGGATGTGGTTGTAAAGTGCTCACAAGAAAGCAAATATCAATATCTTACAAGTTCTTACCATGCGGCAGGTGGTGACAGGCAACCAGCGATGTCAAATAACTCCGAAAATTGTGTAAAGCAATTGCCAGGGGAACGTACGTATACACGGTGTAGAAATATGTGGAGCTGGGTTGGCTATATATGGTAGCAAAAGATTAGCAATAATCAATTCAGAGATGCAATATTGAATAAACGCTCAACGATGGTAGTCTTGTCTGGTCCTAGGCTAGACCGGACTAGAGACGCGAGCCTAGAACACTAATGAGGTCACGGGCGTAGCACAACTAGCATCAATGAAGGATACTAAGTATCTCTGGACAGCAAGATATAAGTGAAGATCACAACGGCATTAAAGATAATGATGAAAAACAACTGCCAAGCAGGATATACAACAACTCTCTTTCCAATTTTCCTCTTGAAAAGATTGAGCCAATTTTCTGATAACTTTTTTCAAAGAATGCTACTAACTCGAGCTTTCCAATGCAAAAAGAATCACTCAATTCCGAGTTGATATGAGGAGTCAAAAAATTCTAAAACTGGTTTGAAAAGCTGGAATAAGCTGTGTTCACGAACTTCGGAGGGCAAAAAGACCTATTTAGAAGCAGCTTTTGAGGTGTCAAATATTGAACTAGCTTCTGCAACTAATTAGATGCGGCTCGTCTCTAGCTTTAATTTGAGTACTCGCGGAGCCAAAACGGACTTCGTATGCGGAAGTTACGCCTGTTTTACTGAACAGTACACAAAACAGATTCCAATCTGAATTCAGCTACGAGATCGAGTCTAGATAGATCTGAACTTCGTTTTTTTTTCTTCTCTCTTTTTTTCTCACACTTTTTTTCCTTTTTCTTTCTCTCTTTTTTTTCTCTGACTTTTTTTTACTTTTTTTCTCTTTTTTTTTTCTCTCTCCCTCTTTCCAAACAAACTAGATAAGATGCATCTTGGATCAAGCGAAGATGTGAATGATCTCAACTATGATTATGACAATGAACAGTGGGTAGCACGTGGTGGAAATTGATGGATGGATGGTGGTCAACGAAAGGGATAACGATGCAGCGGCGGCGTGACTAATGTAAACAAAACTCGAAACTCTAAACGAACTAGACACTAAGACCAGCAACTTGACACGACGATGCAACCGATAATTCAATAATGCAAACAATGAACAGAAACTTGCAAAGGCTCAGACTGGCTTGGACAAAGGATGAATAGATCTAACTTTTTTGTTGCTTTTTCTTGGACAATAGGTAAGAAAATAAATCTAATCTAGGGAAAACTGGAAATTCTCACCGAGCAACCTGAAAACTGATACCGCTTGATAGAGACGGGGGTGTCCCGATCTTTCGATGAGATGATAACTATCGATTTGGTGGAGTCGATTTTTACGATCCGACTACAAACGTGCACGACGTTGCGCCTTAGCAATCGCTAAACCAATCTCCTGAGGTTACTGACGATGCCGAAAGCACGATCAGCCTGACCACGAAGGTCTATTCCTGCAAGCAATCGAAGAACGAGCAAAAATATGATAAAGCAATCTGAATATTGCGAATATATATGAAGTATTTATAATGGTGGGGATCCGTAAGCGGTCTTGGTCTGGTCGTTGGACACAAACAAAGTACACGAAGTTGCAATGGCTAACTTTTAACTAAACAAATCCCAAGGAAAAAGCTACTAGATGGATCTACTTATATAGGAGCAAGGGGTGGCGGCCAAGGAGGTGGGAGGACGTCCCAAGGCAGCCTACCACTAACCCTAGGTCGTACAAGGCCAATGGGCCCAAGTAGAGGTGACGTAACACCTTTGGACTTGTAGTTTGACTCGGATTCTCACAAAGATCAGATTGTTTCGTCCATAACTCAACGCCCGGACGAATTTTAAGGTGAATCCAATTGGGTTGGAAAGTGCACGAAATCTATTTTCCAACAAAAAGAATCACCCAATTTGGAGTCCGGATGAAAAGTTATTGACGTTTTGAGTCGTGTATGTCTGCAGTCCGAATCTGAGTCCGTAACGTGAGAGACTTGGACTCTATCTTCTCTTGGGCCAAAAGTGACGTGAGAGAACTTTTGAATAGCGAGTAAACATCTCTTTCTCCCTTATCTTCATATGTGGATTGTACAAATGTCCCATACACCTGCAACTAGACATGGCACAAAAGTTTGTGAAGTATTTTTGTCCTGGATGATATAAATAAATTATTGCATAGTTGGCACTAGAAATCACCTGACAAATATGCATGTATGCAATATTTTTGGTCTTATCCAAGGTAGTCATGTCCTCATCAGAAGAAATCCAAGAGAGGAACTACCAACCTCTATGTGCTCATATGGTGGGAACAAATCATTGAGCGACGACAAGCAAGAGGTGAACCTCCAATCACCACTTGGGCTCAAATGAAGGATGTCATGCGCGCACGTTTTGTGCCAACCTACTACAACCGCGACCTCTTCAAGAAACTCCGACTACTCAAGCAAGGAACAAAGAGTGTTGAAGAATACTACAAGGAAATGGAGATAGCCATGATTTGAGCCAATGTCAAAGAAGATGATGAGCAAACTATGGCACGTTTCTTGAATGGACTCAATCATCCCATCAAGAAGATCGTCGACTTCCAACCATACTCAACCCTCATTGAGCTCGTGCTTCAAGCTACAAAGGCGGAACGCCACGTGCAAGATGACTTCAAGTACGCCAAGTACTCATCCAAGACCTACGGCTTCTCCAACAACCAAGCCTCAACGACTCCTCCAACATCTACATCAACCAAACCTTCTACAAAACAACGCATTTACAAGTCGATTCACAAGAGAAAGTTGACAAGTTCAAGTCGTCCTCCTCCTACTACAAGCAACTTCAAGCCGTGCTTCATCATCTACTCCGACCGATGAGACCATCAAAACAAGCTCCTTCAAGTGTTTCACTTGCGGCGGCCGAGGCCATAAGTCCTACGAATGCACCAACAAGCGCACCATGATCCTCAACGACGACGGCACCTATGACTCAATGAGTGAGGAGGAGATGGAAGCCCTTGAGCAAGTGGCCATGCACCGGCAAGTGAACGAAGATGAAGATGATCAAGTCTTTTGCGATGAGGATTCGAGCCCCGCTCTCGTTGTCTCCAAGGTCTTGACCCTTCAACATCAACAAGAAGACGACCAAAGATGCCACATCTTCCATACAAAGGCCGGCATCAACGGAAGGTCCGTCAAGGTCATCATCGATGGAGGTAGTTGCCACAACTTGGCAAGTGAAGAACTATGTTCCAAACTTCAATTGGTCAAGAGGAAGCACCCGCATCCCTACAAGGTTCAATGGCTAAGTGACTCCGGCACTATACGAGTCGAGCATACGGTCCAAGTCTCCTTCAAAATTGGTGCTTATGAAGACACGTTGGAACGTGATGTGGTCCCAAATGACCGTTTGCCACCTACTTCTAGGTCGACCATGGCAATTCGACCGTGGTGTCATCCACAATGGGCACACCAATCACTATAGCTTCAAGACGAAAGGGAAGGAATATGTGCTAGGACCTATGTCTCCTACTCAAGTGATAGCCGACAAGCAAGCCACCCATCATAGAGACAAGAGCGAGAAAGTGATCCAACCAAAAGTGAGTGAGAGCCACAAGCCAAACTTGAGCGCCTCTTTGCCTAGAGAGAAAAACCTCATCCTATTTGCCACCAAAAGTGAGATGAGAGAAGTGTGTGAGAACCCATCGAGTGTGATGCACTTTGTCCTTGTGTGCAAGGATGGAGAACGAAAAACTAACACCATTCATGAGCTACCTTTGGTGTTTCAATCTCTTTTGCAGGAATTTCAAGATGTTTTCCCCGATGAGCTACCTACGGGTCTACCTCCTCTTCGAGGCATTGAGCATCGAATCGACCTCATCCCCGGAGCGCCTCTACCAAACAAAGCTCCATACCGAGTCAATCCGGAAGAAACCAAGGAGATTCAACGGCAAGTACAACAACTAATCGACAACGGTCATGTACGTGAAAGCTTAAGCCCTTGTGTCGTTCCGTTATACTTGTGCCTAAGCCCGATGGAAGTTTTCGCTTGTGTTCGGATTGTAGACCTATCAATGCGATCACCGTCCGCTATAGGCATCCCATTCCTCGCTTAGATGATATGCTTGATGAACTTAGTGCAGCCAACTTTTCTCAAAAATTGACCTTAAAAGTGGCTATTATCAAATCCGCATACAAGAGGGTGATGAATGGAAAACTGCTTTCAAAACCAAATTTGGTTTATATGAATGGTTAGTGATGCCTATGGGTCTTTCGGAGGCTCCCGGTACTTTCGTGCTTCTTATGCATCATGTGCTTCGTCCTTACATCGGAGTCTTTGTTGTCGTTTACTTTGATGATATTCTTGTGTTTAGCAAAACCATGAAAGAGCACATCAATCATGTAAAATCTGTGTTGCAAACTCTTCGCAAGGAAAGCCTTTATGCAAACTTGAAAAAATGCACTTTTGGAGTTGACAAAGTGGTTTTCTTGGGTTTTGTAGTATCCTCAAAGGGTGTCCATGTTGATGAATCTAAAATTGAAGCAATTAAAACTTGGCCCCAACCCACCAATTTGCAACAAGTGCGAAGTTTTCTTGGTCTTGCGGGTTTTTATCGTTGCTTTGTGATGCCTTGAGTAAGAAGAATACTCCCTTTGTTTGGGGAACTTTGCAATCAACCGCTTTTGATGAACTCAAGTCTTTGCTTACTCATGCTCCGATTCTTGCTTTGCCTAATTTTGACAAAACTTTTGAGGTTCATTGTGATGCAAGTGGTACCAGAATTGGCGGAGTTTTGATGCAAGAAAAACGAGCCATTGCTTATTTTAGTGAAAAACTATCCGGTGCTCAACTTAATTATCCCATCTATGACAAAGAATTGTATGCTTTAGTGCGTGTGCTACATGTTTGGGAACATTACCTTAGACCTCATGAGTTTGTCATCCATACTGATCATGAAACGCTTAAATACCTCAAAGGTCAAACTAAATTGAACAAACGACATGCAAAATGGAGTGAATTCATTGAATCTTTTCCTTATGTGATCAAGTACATTAAGGGTAAAGAAAATGTAGTTGCCGACGCCGCTTTCACGCATAAACATGCTTGTCACTCAACTTGAGTTGAATGTTATTGGTTTTGAGCATATAAAAGACTTGTATGAGCATGATCCATCTTTGCTTCTCCTTATGCTAAGTGTTTGACGATACTTCTTGGGAACAATATTACATCAAGGATGGTTATCTTATGAGAGCTAACAAACTTTGCATTCCGAGTCTTCTCTTCGCTTGCTCCTTTTGCAAGAGGCTCATGGAGGCGGACTCATGGGACACTTTGGACGCGACAAGACATTCGCCACGCTCTCCAACAACTACTTTTGGCCCAAGATGTTCCGCGACTTCTCACGCTTCACCACCCGATGTTATACATGTCGCAAAGCTAAGTCTAAAGCTCAATCTCATGGTCTTTACATGCCTCTTCCTATTCCCTACCAACCATGGGAAGACATTAGTATGGATTTTGTACTTGGTTTGCCTAGGACTCAAAATGGCAAGGATTCCGTGTTTGTTGTTGTGGATAGATTTTCTAAGATGGCACATTTCATTCCTTGCAACAAGATAGAGCGATGCTTCACATGTTGCAAATCTCTTTTGTAGGGAAATCTTGCGACTCCATGATGCATCAAAGACAATCGTCTCCGATCGTGACATCAAGTTCTTGAGTTACTTTTGGAAGACCCTATGCGCCAAGCTTCGAATCAAGCTCTTGTTCTCCTCGGCATACCACCGACGGCCAAACGGAGGTGACGAACCGCACACTATCCACTTTACTTCGTGTCTTGATCAAGAAGAACATCAAGGAATGGGAAGCATGCCTACCCATCGCCGAGTACGCCTACAATCGTGCAAGACATTCAACTACCGGCAAGTCCCCCTTCGAGGTCGCTTCACGGTTTCAACCCGTTGTCCCCATTGGACATTCTACCACTTCCTCTCCAAGAGCGCACCAACATGGATGCGAGTGCACGAGAAAGCTACATCAAGAAGATGCACGAAGATACAAGGCATACCATTGAGCGCCAAGTACAACGTCAAGCAACCAAGCTCAACGCCAACAAGCAACCCATCGTCTTCAACATTGGTGATCTAGTGTGGCTACACCTTCGCAAGGACCGCTTCCCCAAAGAACGCAAGTACAAGCTTCTACCTCGAGCCGATGGACCTTTCAAGGTGCTAGCACGCTGCAACGACAACGCTTACAAGATCGACCTACCTCGAGACAAATACAACGTGAGCGACATCTTCAACGTCAAGGACCTCGCACCATTCCATGGAGATGAAGCTTTTGATCCGAGGTCGGATCTCTCCCAAGGGGGGGGGGAGATGATGCTGAGCATCCCACGATCGTCCCCATGCATCCACAACCGTCTCATCAAGAGCCAAGAGGGCCTATGACACGAGCTAGAGCTAGAGCTCTCGAGAACGAGGTGACCTCCTTCCTTATTGATATCACATATGATCCACTCGAGACATGGCTACTACCTAAGTCCGATATGCTACGCATGATTAGGTGTCAAGGGAACCTCCCGAGGATGCACGTGAAGATGGACAAGCCGCCAAGTCCATGGATGAAGAGAACCAACGGAGACGGGCAAGATCACCTTCCTGTGCCGGACATCCGACCATGACCCGGACATCCGCCCCTAGAGCATCTACCTCATCAAAGTGACCAAGCCCTCAGGGCCGGACATCCGGCCCAGGCCGGATATCCGACTGAAGCCCGAATCCGGCACCTCTCACCCGATTCGGCAGAAGCATCGCCACAGCCGGACATCCGGCCGGGTAGCCCGGACATCCGGCGCCTCAAGGAGGACATCCGGCCCGACGCCCGGACGTCCGGCCTCCCCACTGCGTCAGGTGTATCCGGACAAGTCCCATGTACCCCTTCGCCCCGAGACTATATATACTTCATCCCCTTCCTCTTTCTAGGGTAGCATTGGATTAGCTCATATTTTGTGTGAGAGCCTTTGCTCATCCATTTGGCTACTTCTCCTCGGAGCTCAGGACCTCTACGGAGAAGATCCCCCAAGCGGATTCAAGACCCCCTTCTAGGGTAGACCCCATCAAGGCCTCCTCACGGAGAAGAACGGCTACCGTTTGTATCTTTCCCTTGTTGATTTTGAATCTTGTGCCACTTTATGTGATCGGTGATCTAGCACTTGTGTGATTGATCTCTTGTTGGTTTAGTGATTTCTCTCTCGTTTCCTCCGTGTTTCCCTCTTGTTCTTCCGCGTGTTCTTCGTGATTCCCCGTAGGATCCGCTCCAACGTGAAAGATCATCCACGTAGGGTTCCGCCCTACATCATTAATGCAAATGCAAGACCTATCATTCGAGTGGTAAGATACCCAACAAGTGTATGCAACATGCTCATCATAAGAAAGTACAAGGGAGCGTGTCATAGTATGGAGGCATATGATGCTAACCAAGTACAATAGGCTCAATCAAACAAGCATGCCTCACAAGTGAAGTGTCCAAGTCTCCAAGATCATTAAGCATAGAGGCAACTATTGGAGACAAGTGACAAGGATCAAGATATATCATGTGAGAGGCATGAACATATATGTCATCAACCCAAGAAAGCGAGTACTGGAACATGGGTGATGCATCAAAGCAATCAATCATAGAGATCAAGTCAAGCAAGCTAGTAGTGCGAAGATGCAACGTACTAGAAGGAATCATGGCGAGCATGTCATTTGTGCCAATAGTGTGCAAGAATAATTCACATGACATAGCACAAGCATGAAAGCAAGATATGAGCAAAATAGCATCAATGTATTGGCGAGAGACCATATGTAAATAGTAATGGGACATCATGACTCTTCCAACACAACAAGCATCAATAGCACGGGGCACATGATAAACATGGCAATATCAACAAGGATCTCCACCAAGCATGCAAATACACATAAAAGTAGCATAATGGTGAATCATGGGTATATGCAAGCAAGGGTCACAATTGCATGGCAAAGGCATAGAAGCAAGCATAGCATGCAATGTGAACACGGTAAAATGAGCATAAGGTGACAAGTGGTAAATAGCCCATAGCCGTGTGAGAGCCAAGTAGAAGAGATGCGCGTAGTCCTTAGCGAAGGGAGCGGTGGTAAGGATAGTCCACGGGATCCCAAAGCATCGTTGCTCTCAAGAGCTCGTTTCGTCAACTCATGGGATTGAGAAGTTGACGAGTATACGTGAGTACCTACACAAAACAAAGACAAAGGGAAAATTGTGTGTGCGTGGTAGATGTACACATCATCCATCATGATGCGTACATGCATGTATCGGTTAGCACAAACTATCCAATGCTCAAATAAATGAGATGCGTGATATAGAAACATGTCATCCATCATGAGAGGTTTGTTATGATGTATCGCATAATGGAGACTCAAATTGTGTAATGCATCATGAGAAATGTCTAGAACATTATTGTTCATGGAATGCATATGGTGTACCCAATCATGGGAATCATGCAAAGTATGAAATGCATCAAGATCTCCTAATATGTATGAGGAAACTATGGGGGTCTCCTCATGAGCATTAATGGAAACATCACATGGAGAATATTGACAACATCCAAAACAATGCATATTTGGAACAATGTGATCATGGCATGGAATAGTAGACTAATTCATAAATCATGTAAAGGAAGCATGGCAATATCATCACAAGAGAAGGAAAAGCCAATGACCATCATCTCGTCATCTATGCCATAAGTGCAAATAGGGTTTATTTTAATGGGGCATGCATAGTTACTATGTTGAGATTGAAATGATGCAATATGGGAGATCTCACTCATAGCATATGACAAGTTCAAAGGATTCTCAAACATAATGTGACCAATAGAATTTTCACATGATATCCTATGAAGCATAGCATCACAACTAGGCAACTCAACATGCTCATCATCATAATCATCATAAATAGGTAAGTCAAGGCATGAAGAAGTCTCACTAGCGTGAAGCATGGTAATAGGTGGGTCAACATCATGGGAGCAATCGATGTCAAGATAGTCCACTAGTGGGCCAAGAGAAGTACCATCACCTATGTTACCTTTGGAGCATCGCTCATGAGTTGTAGGTGAGGTGTTGAAGATCGTCTCGTTGTCATCTTCATCTTGATGGAACCATGTGGGGGGTCTCCAATGTAGGGATGGACTCGTCGAGGATAGGCATGTCGTCATGTAGGAGACCTAGCACCAAAGAAGAAAACACACTAGGAGTAGAGGTTAAGTCGTTAGAAATCATAGTGGCCTCATGTGCCATGTCAACTACCTCACTCACTAAGTGTTGTGGCTCACTCACTCCCTCAAGGATGCTCTCACTCGTATGGTGGGTGGAGTCACTCAAATGGCTCTCAACCTCACATAGGATGTGTGGCATGCTCTCATGTGTGGGGCTAGTGGTGGTCACACTCATCCTCTCATAGGAAATGCTCTCAATGTCACGTATGGTGGAGTCACTCATGTCACTCATGTGGTGGTGGCTCTCCTCACATGGCAATTGGGGCATCTCGACATATGTGGGTGCCGGAGAGATGTAGGTGCAAATGTCTCCATGCTGTGGTCGCGTAGCTTGACTTGGAGTATGAGTCCAATGTGGGCGCTGCCTTCATGTTGTTGAAGAGGTTCAAGGCCGTCGCCGTGGTCGAAGGGGATGGCCCTTGCTCGACCGCCTTGTCACCGTCTTGGTGTTGGAGGCCCATATGATGTGGCACCTCATAGCTCGCCTCCATGACCGAAGGGAGTTTCCCATGCTCGGCCATCTTCATTGAGGGGCTTAGAAGATGGAAGGGTCGCCTCGCCGTAGGGTGGTCGCCTTGGACTTGATGAAGTCGATGTAGGCGCACACGTGGGAAGTAGGCGAAGATGCCGTGACGTCCAAAGGCAAAGATGTCTTGATTGCACTTGGCGAAGATGTCAAGTAGTTGTTGTAGCCGTAAGCGCCGTCTTGGTGGTGCTCGCCTCGCGGTCTTCTCTTGTGCTTATGAAGCTCGACTTGGCGTGAAGTAGGGCTTGTTGGGACTTGTGCATTTGCGCTTGTGGAGCATCTTCATGATGATGATGTCGTTGTCGTGCTTGAGCTCGTAGTAGATGTCGTTCATCGTCGTCGTGCACATGATGCTTGGAGGTGACTTGCCCTTCATGACGATGAGGATCACGAATATGATGGTGGTCGCCATGGAGATGTGGACGACTTGCGCTTGCATCGCTTGGGCGCTCCGAAGACTTGTGGCTTGAACATCGCCGTCTTGAAGATGATGAAGGGGAAGTCGACTTGAGCAAGGTCCGAATCTCCTCCATTCTTGCATCTTGCTCCTCTTTATGTACGACAAGTTTCTTGTCGAAGTGGTCCCTTCTCCTTGCTTCGGAGTGACGAATGTCGATGGAGATGTTCTCGATGCGCTCTCGCAATCTTGATTGTGTGCCTTGCACTTGTCGTTGTAGAACGAAGATATACGCTTTGGTGATGTAGTTGTTCACGCCCGTCGTTGTTGTCGAGGACCGAAGAGGAAATGCCTTGCCTATCCATCACAAGACTCGAGCAAATATGAGTGGGAGAAAGAGAAGAACTTATACCAATGTACCTTGACCGATGTTGACAATGAATCAAGTTCACTCAAATGCGGATAATGAAATAGCACTATTAGTACCAATCCTTGTCGGTTCTCACACCTACACAAGTAAAGCTTATGGAGGAGCTTGGTGAGGATAGTGGCACAAAAATTTAATGCAAAATGTTAGCAAGAGTCAATAATGTTGAAAGAGATTCACAAATTCGCAAGTGAAACAAATGGACCAATAGCAAAGAATGGCACACGGAAACACACACACGGATAGATAAATGGGGTCGTGCAACCAAGGAATGAGCACAAAATGTGGAATCCACGAAAACGCCGTGTTGCACAACTCAAGAGAGACGCTAGCACGATTGCTCAATAGGCGGATACGACACTTGTGCACAACCTATAAGATGCAAAATGGATAAACTTCTATCCCAATTATGCTATGTATGTATAGTTCCCGGTGTTTCTCTCAAGATGATCCAAGATGATCGGATATGACAATCTTATGTGCAATGTGGTATGATGCTATGGCACTTGCTTACAAGCTTCTTTGCTCTCTTTCTTTTGCTTAAAAGCTTTATTTCTTTTTTTTGTATGGCCACTTTGCACAATGCACAAACCAAGATAGCAATTGTGTATATGCGGGAACAAACTTGTGACACAAGATATGATACCAATATATGCACCACAATGATATGGTATATATGCTATGGGAAGTATGATCACTAATGTGCACAAGTAACGCGTTGCGGCAATACTCAAATGGCTAGTCTCGATAGGCAAGTAGCATAAAGTAAGGCTAGGGGATAACAATGCAATGGCAAGGGGAATATACAATGGAGGGATACCACGATACCAAGATGATATGGAGGTTACCGTCCGACGATGATGAGTAGCGGTGTTCTTGATGTAGAAACCAAGATGATGAAGACTTGTCCCTAAGTAGCCGAAACACCTTAGGAAACAGAAAAACCGCGAACTCAAAATCTCAAACGTCAAATGTCAAAATGGTGGTAGCGGGAATGCGGTGGTGGTTTGCACTTGGCAATGCGGAAGTGGAATGATGGGCTATACACGTGTCGGAGTTGAAGTTGCCGTCCCTAAGTAGCCAAACACCTTAGGAGACACAAGCCACAACTCAAACAAGCTCAAACAACTATTGGGTTAAGTTGGGGGTGGCGGAAGTGTATGGTGGGCACGCCTATGCAGAAGTGGTGGTGGTGGTTGATGAAGAAGCAATCGTCCCTAAGTAGCCGAAACACCTTAGGAGACTCGAATCACTACTCTAACAACCTCAAATGTAATGGGGAACAAAATTGGTTAGGTTGCGGAAGTCGGTGGTGGTTAGGCGGAGGATGTGGTGGAAGCCCTAGGCAAAGATGCCAAAGTTCCGAAAATTTGATGGAGTCAAATGGTGGTGGTAGTATTTTGATGGGATGGGGATATCAATAACTTCAAAACGAGCTAAAGAACGTCAAAAACGGACTCCGGATGAATTAGTTATGAAAAAACGGTGAAGCAGGGAGGCTGAAATCTCTGGGCGGATATCCGGGGTAGGGCCGGATTTCGAGGGTGTATGTCCGTAACCGAGCGGATTTGGTGCTCTAGGGGCGGATGTTCGGCTTGGGGCGGATGTCCGGCGGATGGTCTGGATGTCCTACCGAGGTTCGGATGTCCGCCCGACGAATCCAGATCTCGTTTGAAGCGGAAATTTTCGAATTGGGGGCGGAAATTGATGATTTCAAGGTCAAAATTGGAGAGATTTGGTGGATGGAAAGTGGGGAAACTTGGGGAAATGCTAGATCCACTCGAAACAAAGCAAATCCATGGATCAAAATCAACAAAACATCATCAAAACTAACAAATCACAAAAAAAAAATTTGGGGCTATTTTTGGTGGGGATTTTCGGATTTAGGACGAAATCAACAAAATCAAGCTAGAAAACACGGGGTAGGGGCTCCAAAAACGTGATCAACGTGGCTCTTGATACAAAGACCCTACGTAGATGATCTTTCATGTTGGAGCAGATCCTACGGTGAATCACGAAGAACACGTGTAAGAACAAGAGGGAAACCAGGGGAACACGAGAGAGAAACCACTTAACCAACAAGAGATCAATCACACAAGTGCTAGATCACCGATCACATAAGGTGGCACAAGATTCAAAATCAACAAAGGAAAGATACAAACGGTAGCCGTTCTTCTCCGTGAGGAGGCCTTGATGGGTTCCACCCTAGAAGGGGCTCTTGAATCCGCTTGGGGGATCTTCTCCGTAGAGGTCCTGATCTCCGAGGAGAAGTAGCCAAGTGGATGAGCAAAGGCTCTCACACAAAATATGAGCTAATCCAGTGCTAACCCTAGAAAGAGGAAGGGGATGGAGTATATATAGTCTAGGGGGCGAAGGGGTACAAGGGCCTTGATAGAGGCAAAGGTGTCCCGTCTTTCGATGAGATGTTGGTTTTCGCTTTGGAGGAAGTCGACTTTGACGATCCGACTACGAACGTGCGAGGACGTCGCGCCTTAGCAATCGCTAAACCAACTCCGAGAGGTTATTGACCACGCCAGAGCACGATCAACCTGACCACGAGGGTCTGTTTCCTGCGAGCAAACGAAGAACAAGCAAGAAACTGAGATTGCAATCTGGATATTGCGAATATGATAGAGGCAAAGGTGTCCCGATGTTTCGATGAGATGGTGGCTATCGTTTCTGTGGGAGTCGACCTTGACGATCCGACTACGAACGTGCGAGACGTCGCGCCTTAGCAATCGCTAAACCAACTTCCGAGGGTTATTGACCACGCCGAGCACGATCAACTCGACCACGAGGGCCTGCTTCTCGCGAGCAAACGAAGAACAAGCAAGAAACTGAGATTGCAATCTGAATATTGCGAATATAAGATGAAAGCTTTATTGATCAAGGTGGGGTTCTGTGGACGCCTTTGTCCGGTCGTTGAACACAAACGGCACGCGAAGTTGCAGCTATGGCGAACTTTTAATCTAAACAAAACCCAAGGTGCGAACGGTGCCCTAAGGGCTGTATATATGGAGGAAGAGGGGAATTTCGTGGCCCTTGGTGGAGGGGTCCGAAATCAACCCTAACTCTTGTTTCCCCACACATACGGACTCTAAAAACAGCCTACACTTAAGTATTTCGAAATTACATGGGCCTGGCCCAATAATAAGGTGACGCAGCACCTAGAATAGCCTATTGACGCATATTATGAAGTGGCATCTTGTATATTTCGTCCAAGGCCTCATGCACTCATTAGGGTGGCTTCAAAGTCCTGGAATCATCACTTGTAACTCCGTTCTTGTTCTCCTTGCGCATGCCAACATCTCCATGCTTGAACTTGCTCCAAGGTTCATCTTTCTTGTCCACGGTAGGCCCTTCATTTGTAAGCAAAACAAATGTATCCAATTTAGGCAGCATCATATTCTCATGAACATTGGAATCGTTACCAAGAAACGAAAGTACCGATAATTCAATTGGCGTCTTGTGAGCTCTAGTAATTGGTCCAAGATGTATAGTCGCGAGGGCTGTGGGTGTAACAATGGTATTGATGTCCTCATCATCCTCCCTTCTTGAAATGAAGTCGCCCTCGACGGAAGCTCATCTTCCTCACCCAAATAAGGCTTCAAATCTGCAATGTTAAAAGTGGGACTAACCCCAAAATCTGCAGGCAGCTCAAGTTTATATGCATTATCATTTATTTTCTCTAACACCTTAAATGGACCATCAAGACGTGGCATTAGCTTTGATTTGCATAATTTAGGAAACCTATCCTTACGCAAATGTAACGTAAACAAGATCTCCAGTGCAAAGACAACATGTTTTCTACCCTTATCTCCAAAGCAAGTTTATATTTAGCATTCATACGCTCAATGTTTTCCTTAGTTAACTCATGCATTTTTAAAATCAATTCAGCACGTTCTTTAGCATCAAAATTAACCTTCTCCGAAGATGGAAGAGGCAACAAATCAATAGGTGCACGAGGTAGGAAGCCATACACAATTTCAAAAGGGCACATCTTAGTAGTAGAATGCAATGAACGATTATAAGCAAATTCAATATGAGGCAAGCATTCTTCCCACATTTTCTTATTATTCTTCAAAACAGCCCTAAGCATAGTAGACAATGTTCTATTGACTACTTCAGTTTGTCCATCAGTTTGGGGGTGACAAGTAGTACTAAAAAGCAGTTTAGTCCCCAACTTAGCCCATAAACATCTCCAAAAGTGGCTAAGAAATTTAGTATCACGATCTGAAACAATAGTATTTGGCACACCATGCAAGCGAATAATTTCACGAAAAGAACAAATCAGCAACATTAACAACATCATCGCTTTTATGACATGGTATAAAGTGTGCCATTTTCGAGAATCTATCCACGACAACAAATATGCTATCCCTCCCTTCTTTGTTCGAGGTAAACCTAAAACAAAGTCCATAGATATATCCTCCCAAGGAATACTAGGCACAGCAAAGGCATATTTAAACCATGAGGATTGAGTCGTGACTTAGCTTTTGACAGTAGTGCAGCGAGCAACAAAACGCTCAACATCCCGCCTCATCTTTGGCCAAAAGAAATGTGTAGCAAGTATATCCTCCGTCTTTTTGACGCCAAAGTGTCCCATTAAGCCTCCTCCATGCGCCTCCTGCAACAACTAAAGACGAACAGAGCTAGCAGGAATGCATAGCTTGTTAGCACGGAACACAAAACCATCATTAATAACGAACTTGTTCCATGTTCTTCCTTCTTTACAATTCTGCATTACATCTTTAAAATCAGCATCATGCACATATTGATCTTTGATGGTCTCCAAACCAAATATTTTGAAGTCATGTTGTGAAAGCATAGTATATCGACGAGACAAAGCATCAGCAATAACATTTTCTTTACCCTTCTTGTGTTTAATGACATAAGGGAAAGTCTCAATGAATTCAACCCATTTAGCATGTCTACGATTCAGTTTAGCTTGACTTTTAATATGTTTCAAAGATTCATGATCAGAATGTATAACAAATTCTTTGGGCCATAAATAATGTTGCCATGTCTCTGAAGTCCGAACAAGAGCATATAATTCTTTGTCATAAGTAGAATAGTTCAGACTAGGCCCACTCAATTTTTCAGAAAAGTATGCAACAGGTTTGCCCTCTTGTAATAACACACCTCCTAATCCAATTCCACTAGCATCACATTCAAGCTCAAAAGTCTTATTAAAGTCAGGAAGTTGGAGTAAAGGAGCATGTGTCAACTTATCTTTCAATACCGTGAAGGCTTCTTCCTGTGCGGTACCCCAAACAAAAGGCACATCCTTCTTTGTAAGCTCATTGAGAGGTGCAGCAATAGTGCTAAAGTCTCTCACAAAACGCCTATAGAAACCAGCGAGTCCAAGAAAACTCCTCACTTGTGTGACCGTTTTGGGCTGCGGCCAACTCTCAATAGCTTCAATCTTGGCTTTATCAACTTCAATTCCTCGTGGAGTAACAACATAGCCAAGAAAAGATACTCGGTCGGTGCAAAAGGTGCACTTCCCAAGGTAACCAAACAAACGAGAATCACTAAGAGCATTAAAAACAGCACGTAAATGTTCCAAATGTTCTTCCAAAGATTTGCTATAAATCAGTATATCATCAAAGTAAACTACCACAAATCGTCCAATGAAAGCACGTAAAACTTCGTTCATTAATCTCATGAAAGTACTAGGTGCATTAGTTAAACCAAAAGGCATGACTAACCACTCATATAATCCAAACTTAGTTTTAAATGCTGTTTTCCATTCATCTCCCAATTTCATACGAATTTGATGGTATCCACTACGCAAATCAACTTTGGAGAATATTGTAGAGCCACTCAATTCATCAAGCATATCATCTAGCCTAGGAATAGGATGACGATAACGAATAGTAATATTATTAATGCCTCTACAATCAACACACATACGCCGACGTACCATCCTTTTTAGGCACTAGTATAATAGGAACAGCACAAGGACTAAGAGATTCGCGTATATAACCTTTGTCGAGCAGCTCCTGTACTTGACGATAATCTTCTTCGTCTCCTCCGGATTGGTACGGTATGGTGTGCGCGGTTGGGTAGCGATGCAGGGAATTAAGTCAATTTGATGCTCAATCCCTCGAATAGGTGGTAATCCGGTGGCACGCGTCTTGTGGGAAGACGTCGGCGAACTCCCGCAAAATGTTAGTGACAAAGGGGGCAAAGAGGAAGGCACGTCCTCGAATGAAAATAATGCCTCTTTGCACACAAAAGCATAGCAAACAGATTTGCTAGAATCTAGCTCATCAATATCAGATTTGGTGGCAAATAAACATGCACTTTTCAGTTTAATTTCGGAAGCAACATTAGATGGTTTATTATTAGGCTTCATTTGTTGCTCAAATTCTTTTGCCACAATCTGATTTTCACTCTTATTTTTCTCCTGTTTTGCTTTATTAGCTCTATTAATATCATCTTTCAAAATGGAATCAGGAGTCATAGGAAGCAAAGTAATATTTTTATCCTTGTGAACAAGAGTATACTGATTGTTTCTACCATGGTGTACAGAATTTTTATCAAATTGCCATGGTCTACCAAGTAATAAGGAACATGCTTGCATAGGTACCACATCACAATCAACATAATCAGCATATGTAGAGATACTAAAATACACACGAACAAGACGTGTTACCTTAACCTTGCCGCTGTTGTTGAACCATTGGATGTAGTAAGGATGTGGATGTGGTCTTGTGGTGAGAGAAAGCTTCTCCACCATATCCATGCTAGCCAAGTTGTTGCGGCTCCCTCCATCTATGATGACGCTGAATAGAACGTTCCTTCACAACTCCCTTTGTATGGAACAAGTTATGTCTCTGATTTTGCTCAGCTTGTGTAACCTGCACACTCAAAACACGTTGAGCAACTAAACATTCATACTGTCAAGATCTTCAGCAGCCATGTATTGCGTGTCATGATCGTAATCATCTCCACCGTGTTCTTCATGTGTAATAAGAGCCAAAGTCTCTTCATCATAGTCACTAGCGGACTCATACCCACCATCCTCAGTAGCAATCATCACACGCTGAGATTGGCATTCTCTCGAAAAATGTCCTCTTCCCTTACAACGACGACAAATAATATCACTTGCGTGCCCTGTTGACGCCATGGAAGAAGAAGAGCTCTGTGTAGGCCCAGCAGGTGTGCTTTTGGCAGATTGTGGTTGTTGTGTATGATTTCTTGTATCACTGTTGGAGGTGGTAGCCGACGTAGGTGACGTTGTAGTAGAACGTGTGGAAGTAGATGATGCACGTGGTGTCCATGATGAAGGTCGACCTGCAGAAAAAGTTAGTTCGGCGCCAATGCACATCGATCCTGCACTTCACGCTCAGCTTTACAAGCAAGATGGAATAATCGAGTGATATTATTATAATCCTTGTAGTCTAGAATGGTGCGAATCTCTCTATTTAATCCACCCAGAAAACGTGCAAGCATAGCTTCATTCTCCTCAACAATACCACATCTAATCAAGCCAGTTTGTAATTCCTGATAATATTCTTCTACCGAATTTTTTCCTTGTCTTAAGCGCTGCAATTTTTGAAGTAATTCACGTTGATAATATGGTGGAACCCAACGAGTACGCATAGCAGTTTTCAAAGCAGCCCAAGTAGCTGGAACAGGATATAATCTACAATGTTCAGACCACCAAACACATGCAAAGCTAGTGAAAGCACAAACAGCAGCAGAACACGTCTCTCCTCGTGATATTGTAAACATGTAAATCGTTGTTCAGTTTCTAACTCCCAAGTAAGATATATATCAGGAACATATCTACCCTCAAATGGTGGAATATTCAATTTCAGTTTAGGGAGATGGTCATGATCTCGTACCTGAAGGGGAGCCCGAACATTGCCATTATTTGCATGTGGACGACACGGTGGTTGTGGTGCCGGTGGTTGCACGTAGTTCGATGTTGATCAACCTCATCCTCGTAATCTCTCACATAATCATCCTCCCCACCGCAGCAGCAGGAGCCACAGAAGTATCAACAAGAAGCACCGGCAGCTTGGCCAGTGAAGAGGGACACGGGAAGCTCGGCGGAGGGCTGTTTAGCGATGTGGAGGTAGTCCTTGTTGTTGTAGTAGAGGTGCGTTAGGTGCCGCCGGTGGTGGTGGTGGTAGACGCATGAGCAATTCATTAAACTTGTTATCGAGCTTTGTTTCGAACGCCTTCTCAATGCCATCTATCTTCTCCATGGCCTCTTCAAATCTGTTTAGCACATCTTCCACCTGCCCACTCATCATTCGTTGAAACTTATCATGTAGCGCTTTGTTTGTCATGTTCTCCCAGTCAGTCTCGTCGGCTTGTGATCCTGCCATGGTTAGCAGCAATAGAAACACACAAGAATATGATTCGACAGACTACTAGGAAGTGGTGGTGGTGGTGTGGTGGACGGTCACAAATCCGTCAAGCAAATCTCAAATTCTTACCGGTTCTTACCCAAAGAAGAAAGGTGATCGGCAACCGATGTAGTCAAAACTCTCAAAGCTTGGATAGAGCGATTACCAGGGAGAGTCAAACGCACGATGTAGATGTATGTGGAGCTGGGAAGGCTTATAATATGGTGGCAACAAGGGTCAGCAATAATCAAATCAGAGATGCAAAGTTGAATAAACGCTCAACGACGGACTGTGCTGGTCCTAGGCTAGAGCGTGCTAGAGACGCGAGCCTAGAACACTAACAAAATCACGGCGCTGCACGGAAACAACGGAAAAGCACACTCTAGAAAAAAAAATTTGCTCTTTTTTTTTGCGCTGCTTTTTTTTTGCGCTGCTCTTTTTTTTTTGCGAAAAATCACTATAATGGCGAGTGTCTCAAAACTCTTCCCAGGTCAAACTGACAGGATGGGCACGAAAAATTTTTGACCAAATTTTTTTTTTCGAACGCCGGACCCAAAAGCTGAAACGAGTCAAAAAACTTTCTATAACGGCGATCGTCTCAATACGCTTAGAAACACCTAAAAATAGGATAGCCGAAAAATTTTCGACAAGTGCGTTTCGGAAAATTTTGGGCCTAAACGGAGGGTGGTTTGAATTTTTTTCCAAACCTACTCCGCAAGGAAACACGAATCGGAACCTAGATGGATCGCGAAAACAAACCTAATATGCAAGGAACTCGGATTGGTGGTGGATATATGGTGGTGGTATATGGCAGCGGTGGTGGTAGCGGTGGTAGTATATGGATATGGATAGGTGGTGGTATATGGACACGGATTGGTGGTGGTATATGGATACGGATTCGGAGCAGTGATGGTAGGTGGCAGGGGCGATGATGATGGTGCGGTGGCGGCGTGACAACTTATGACCAGAACGCCTTTGTCTGGTCGTTGAACACAAACGAAGTACGCGAAGTTGCAGCTATGGCGAACTTTTAATCTAAACAAAACCCAAAGTCTAAACGACGCCCTAAGGGCTGTATATATGGAGGACGAGGAGGGAATTTCGTGGCCCTTGAGGGAGGGGTCCGAAACCAACCCTAACTCTTGTTTCCCCACACATACGGACTCTAAAAACAGCCTATACTTAAGTATTTCGAAATTACATGGGCCTGGCCCAATAATAAGGTGACGCAGCACCTAGAATAGCCTATGGACGAATATTATGAAGTGGCATCTTGTATATTTCGTCCAAGGCCTCATGCACTCATTAGAGTGGCTTCAAAGTCCTGGAATCATCACTTGTAACTCCGTTCTTGTTCTCCTTGCATGCCAACATCTCCATGCTTGAACTTGCTCCAAGGTTCATCTTTCTTGTCCATGGTAGGCCCTTCATTTGTAAGCAAAACAAATGTATCCAATTTAGGCATCATCATATTCTCATGAACATTGGAATCGTTACCAAGAAACGGAAGTACCTGATAATTCAATTGGCGTGCGCGAGCTCTAGTAATTGGTCCAGTATGTATAGCAGCATGGGATGTGGGTGTAACAATGGTATTGATGTCCTCATCAGGCCTCGGCCCGGATGCACTGCACGCAGGCAGGGGAGGCCGGATGTCCGGGCGTCGGGCCGGATGTCCGGGCCTTCACGAGGCGCCGGATGTCCGGGCTAGCCGGCCGGATGTCCGGGCTGGTGCGGCCACTTCTGCCGATTCGGGTGCGGGGCGCCGGATTTCCGGGCCACTGGCCGGATATCCGGGCTGGGGGCCGGGTGTCCGGGGCCGGACGCCGGATGTCCGGGCTCAGAGACTTTCTCCGGTTCCTCTCGTCGTGTTCCTTCATCCTTGTACTTGGGGACTTGTCCATCATTCCGAGCATCTCCGAGAGGGTCTCCTTGGTACCTAGGCATGCATAGTGTCCTTGCATTAGGTAGCAACCATGTCTCCTACGAATGGAAAGGGGAAGCATTTAGGAACGGGTTCACCTTGTGTCCAATAGCGAATAGTCGAGGTCTCATCTTATGTATCCTTGGGGCTTGGAGAGTAGTCGGAGTGTACATGGGGATGAACGTGGTATGCTTCGCATCACCTTATGTGTTCGATGATCTAGCCCTTGTGTGATCGATACTTGTCGGTTTAGTGTTCATGTTGTGTGTGTTTTCTCGTGTTCTTCCGCGTGTTCGTCGTGTTCTCCTCGTAGGATCCCCTCCAAACGTGAAAGATCTCCGATTAGGGTTCCGCCCTACATCATCTTGGTATCATGAGCCACGTTGATCACGTTTTTGGAGCCCCTGCCCCTCTTTTTCTAGCTTGATTTTGTTGTTTTTGTCCTAAATCCAAAAATTCCCCACCAAAAATAGCCCCAAAATTTTTTGTGATTTGTTTGTGAGTTGAGATTTTGTTGGATTTGGTCCTTGGATTTGTGTTGCTGCGTGTGGATCTAGCTTTCCCCACCCTCTTCCCCTTTTCCACCCACCAAATCACTCGATTTCAACCTCACCATTTTCTTCTTCCCGAAATCTCGCAGTTCATCCCGAGCCCGATTTTCGCCCAGGCTCCGGACGACCGGAAAAGGTCGGACGTCCGACGACGAAGTCCGGACGATCAGAAAATCCAGACGTCCGTGAAACCCCGATTTAATCTGAAGTTTGACAGTTCCACCACCACAATTCCACATTCCACCACACCTTCCATACCAACATACACAAACATCTTCCCCGATACCTCCTATGACGATTTTGACACATTTTGGTCCTTGAGATTTTGAGTTGTGGATTCCTTATCCTCTTGTGTTTCGGCTATCTAGGTGCGGTTCGGCTTCACAATCACTACGGCTCAACTTCGCAAGGGTCTCATCATCGCCAAGGACGGTAACTTCGACGACATCTTTGTCAAACATTGCATTTGCATTGATACCCACATTGTCCCTACTTTTGCGTAGCTTACCCATCGAGACTAGCCGTTGAGTATTGCAGGCAATGTGACTTGTGCACATTAGTGATCATACTCCATAGCATACATACCATACCACCGTGGTGCATATCTTGGGATCCATTTGTGTGTCACAAAGTTGTCATAGCATACACAATTGCTATCTTGGTTCGTGAAGTTTTGCATGAGAAAAGAGCTCAAAAGTGAAAGAGCCACCCAAGCTTTTAAGCAAAGAGGAAAGATAAGCAAAGAGCTTATGAGCAAGAACCATAGCATCATACTACATTAAGATTGTCATCTTGGATCATCTTGGATCATAGCACCGAAATACCATACATATATCATACGTGGGATAGAGATAGTTGCATTTTTGCCTAGTAGGTTGTGCACAAGTTCCGTATCCGCCTATTGTGCAATCATGCTAGCTGCCTCTCTAGTATTGTGCAACAATAGCATTTTCGTGGATTCCACATTTTGGCTCACTTTTGGTTTGCACAATCCCACTTATCTATTTGCGTGTGTGTTTCCGTGTACCACTATTTGCTTGGTCTACTTGTTGCATTTGCAAATTTGTGTAGCTTTTCCAACATTATTGACGCTCACTTACAATTGCATCAAATTTTGTGCCACCATCCTCACCAAGCTCCACCATAAGCTTTTATTTGTGTAGGTGTGAGAACCGACAAGGATTGGTACCAATAGTGCTATTTCATTGTCCGCATTTGAGTGAACTTGATTCATCATCAACTTCGGTCAAAGGTACATTGGTATAAGTTCTTCTCCTTCTACCACTCACATTTTTGCTTGGAATGATGGATAGGCCAAGTACTTCTACCAACCCACTCTTCCTCGAGCAAGACGCATTTACATGTCATCATACGTCACCAAGAGCCACCTCTTTGGTGCACAACGAGCGTTGCACCAAGAGCAACAAGCAATGAGCGACCGCATCGACAACCTCGCCACCGACTAGCGACTCTCCGAGCAACGTACAAGAGACTACTTCGACAACAAGTTCGACGCTCACAAGCAAGAGAATGATGCAAGAATGGACGAGATCCGCGCCTTAATGAGGAACCGGCACCATTCCACTTCTTCATCCTCAAGACGGAGCCGCTCGAGTCGACACTCCGACGACACCTTCTACGACTCAAGTACACCTACTTCGAACACTCTTCGTCGTGCCGCACGTCAAGACCGTCGATGAGCAAGTCCCTCGTCCTCAATCAAACCAAGCCGCTTTTGCCCAAGCTCAAGAACGACAACGACTACGGCGCCAAGAGGAAGAACGAGCATGTCTACACCAAGACGAACAAGACGCCAAGGCTCACCGTCTTCAACAACCACAACGAGAAGCGCAAGCTCTTGAGGCGCAACGTGCCCTTCAAGAATCAAGTCGAGCCTTCGCCAACCGCAATCGCGAACGGTGCAATCAAGAGGAAGCCCTTCGAGAAGAAATCCAAGAAAGGAACTACCAACCCCACGGACAACGTCAAGTCCCTCAAGCTCCTCCACAAGCTCATCAAGTTCCACCTCAACCTCAAGTTCAGCATGAGCAAGTTGATCATGGTCTTCCTCCACGCCAAGAGCAACATGAAGACGATTGCAATCCACGTCAAGGGCGTCATCATCAACATCGCCAACAACACAATGAAGAGCAACGCTATGGAAAGCTAAAATTCACCATGCCCAAGTTCAATGGAAGCAATGACCCCGAAGAGTACCTCTCATGGGCATTGAAGGTCGACAAAATCTTTCGTTTGCACAACTAAGATGAAGAGAAGAAAATCGCTATGGCATCACTTGAGTTCCAAGACTATGTGCTCATATGGTGGGAACAAATCATTGAGCGACGACAAGCAAGAGGTGAACCTCCAATCACCACTTGGGCTCGAATGAAGGATGTCATGCGAGCATGTTTTGTGCCAACCTACTACAACCGCGACCTCTTCAAGAAACTCCAACTCCTCAAGCAAGGAACAAAGAGTGTTGAAGAATACTACAAGGAAATGGAGATAGCCATGATTCGCGCCAATGTGAAGGAAGATGATGAGCAAACTATGGCACGCTTTCTTGAATGGACTCAATCATCCCGTCCACGAAGATCGCCGACTTCCAACCATACTCCACCCTCATTGAGCTCGTGCATCAAGCTACAAAGGCGAACGTCAAGTGCAAGATGACTTCAAGCACGCCAAGTACTGGCCCAAGACCTACGGCTTCTCCAACAACCAAGCTTCAACACCTCCTCCAACATCTACATCAACCAAACCTTCTACAAACAACGACGACAAGTCGAGTTACAAGAGAAATTCGACAAGGTCAAGTCGTCCTCATCCTATTACAAGCAACTTCAAGCCGCGTGCTTCATCATCTACTCCGACCGATGAGACCATCAAAACAAGCTCCTTCAAGTGTTTCACTTGCGGCGGCCGAGGCCACAAGTCCTACGACCAACAAGCGCACCATGATCCTCAACGATGACGGCACATATGACTCAATGAGTGATGAGGAGATGGAAGCCCTTGAGCAAGTGGCCATGCACCGGCGAGTGAACGAAGATGAAGATGATCAAGTCTTTTAAGATGAGGATTCGAGCCCCGCCCTCGTTGTCTCCAAGGTCTTGACTCTTCAACATCAACAAGAAGATGACCAAAGAAGCCACATATTCCACACAAAGGCCGGCATCAACGGAAGGTCCGTCAAGGTCATCATCGATGGAGGAAGTTGTCACAACTTGGCAAGTGAAGAACTATGCTCCGAGCTTCAATTGGTCAAGAGGAAGCACCCGACTCCATACAGGGTTCAATGGCTAAGTGACTCCGGCACTATACGAGTTGAGCATACGGTCCAAGTCTCCTTCAAAATTGGTGCATACGAGGACACTTTGGAATGTGATGTGGTCCCAATGACGGTTTGCCACCTCCTTCTTGGTCGAGCATGGCAATTCGACCATGGTGTCTTCCACAACGGGCGCACCAATCACTATAGCTTCAAGATGAAAGGGAAGGAATATGTGCTACGACTTATGTCTCCTAGTCAAGTGATAGCCGACAAGCAAGCCAACCATCATAGAGACAAGAGTGAGAAAGAGATCCACCAAAAAGTGAGTGAGAGCCACAAGCCAAACTTGAGCGCCTCTTCGCCTAGAGAGAAAAACATCATCCTATTTGCCACCAAAAGTGAGATGAGAGAAGTGTGTGAGAAGCCATCTAGTACGATGCACTTTGTCCTTGTGTGCAAGGATGGAGAGCCAACAACTAACACCTCTCATGAGCTACCTTTAGTGTTTCAATCTCTTTTGCAGGAATTCCAAGATGTTTTCCCCGATGAGCTACCTCCGGGTCTACCTCCTCTTCGAGGCATTGAGCATCGAATCGACCTCGTCCCCGGAGCACCTCTCCCAAACAAAGCTCCATACCGAGTCAATCCCGAAGAAACCAAGGAGATTCAACGGCAAGTACAACAACTCATCGACAACGGTCATGTACGTGAAAGCCTAAGCCCGTGTGCCGTTCCCGTTATACTTGTGCCTAAACCGGATGGAAGTTTCCGCTTGTGTTCTGATTGTAGACCAATAAATGCTATTACCGTTCGCTATAGGCATCCCATTCCTCGCTTAGATGATATGCTTGATGAACTTAGTGGAGCCAACTTTTTCTCAAAAATTGATCTTAAAAGTGGCTACTATCAAATCCGCATACAAGAGGGTGATGAATGGAAAACTGCTTTCAAAACCAAATTTGGTTTATATGAGTGGTTAGTGATGCCTATGGGTCTATCGGAGGCTCCCGGTACTTTCGTGCGTCTTATGCATCATGTGCTTCGCCCTTACATTGGAGTCTTTGTTGTGGTTTACTTCGACGATATTCTTGTGTTTAGCAAAACCATGAAGGAACATCTTAATCTTGTTAGGGCTGTTTTGCAAACCCTTCGCAAGGAAAGTCTTTATGCAAACATGAAAAAAATGCACATTTGGTGTTGACAAAGTGGTTTTCTTGGGTTTTGTAGTATCCTCAAAGGGTGTCCATGTTGATGAATCTAAAATTGAAGCAATTAAAACTTGGCCCCAACCCACCAATTTGAAACAAGTGCGTAGCTTTCTTGGTCTTGCGGGTTTTTATCGTTGCTTTGTCAAAGATTTTAGCACAATTGCCGCTCCTTTGCATGCCTTGAGTAAGAAGAATACTCCCTCTGTTTGGGGAACTTTGCAATCAACCGCTTTTGATGAGCTCAAGTCTTTGCTTACTCATGCTCCGATTCTTGCTTTGCCCAATTTTGACAAAACTTTTGAGGTTCATTGTGATGCAAGTGGTACCGGAATTGGCGGAGTTTTGATGCAAGAAAAATGAGCCATTGCTTATTTTATTGAAAAACTATCCGGTGCTCAACTTAATTATCCCATCTATGGCAAAGAATTGTATGCTTTAGTGTGTGTGCTACATGTTTGGGAACATTACCTTAGACCTCATGAATTTGTCATCCATACCGATCATGAAACGCTTAAGTACTTAAAAGGCCAAACTAAGTTGAACAAGCGTCATGCCAAATGGAGTGAATTTATTGAATCTTTCCCATATGTCATCAAGTACATTAAGGGTAAAGAAAATGTAGTTGCGGACGCACTTTCACGCATATGCATGCTTGTCACTCAACTTAAGTTGAATGTTATTGGTTTTGAGCATATAAACGACTTGTATGAGCATGATCCTTCTTTTGCTACTCCTTATGCTAAGTGTTTGACACACACATCTTAGGAACGATACTACATAAAGGATGATTATCTTATGAGAGCTAACAAACTTTGCATTCCCGAGTCTTCTCTTCGTTTGTTACTTTTGCAAGAGGCTCATGGAGGAGGACTTATGGGACACTTTGGACGCGACAAGACTTTTGCCACGCTCTCCAAGAACTACTTTTGGCCCAAGATGTTAGTGGACGTCTCACGCTTCACCAACCGTTGCTCTACCTGTCGCAAAGCTAAGTCTAAAGCTCAAACCCATGGTCTTTACATGCCCCTTCCTATTCCTTATCAACCTTGGGAAGACATTAGCATGGACTTTGTACTTGGTTTGCCTAGAACTCAAAATGGAAAGGATTCCGTGTTTGTTGTTGTGGATAGATTTTCTAAGATGGCACATTTCATTCCTTGCAACAAGATAGAGCGATGCTTCACATGTTGCAAATCTCTTTTGTAGGGAAATCTTGCGACTCCATGGAGTACCAAAGACAATCGTCTCCGATCGTGACGTCAAGTTCTTGAGTTACTTTTGGAAGACCCTATGCGCCAAGCTCGGAATCAAGCTCTTGTTCTCATCCGCATACCATCCTCAAACCGACGGCCAAACGGAGGTGACGAACCGCACACTATCCACTCTACTTCGTGTCTTGATCAAGAAGAACATCAAGGAGTGGGAAGCATGTCTACCCATCGCCGAGTACGCCTACAACCGTGCAAGACATTCGACTACCGGCAAGTCCCCCTTCGAGGTCGTCTACGGCTTCAACCCGTTGTCCCCATTGGACATTCTACCTCTTCCTCTACTAGAGCGACCCAACATGGATGCGAGTGCACGGGCAAGCTACATCAAGAAGATGCATGCGGATACAAGATAAACCATCGAGCGCCAAGTACAACGACTAGCGACCAAGCTCAACGTCAACAAGCAACCCATGGTCTTCAACATTGGTGATCTAGTGTGGCTACACCTTCGCAAGGACCGCTTCCCCAAACAACGCAAGTCCAAGCTTCTTCCTAGAGCCGATGGACCTTTCAAGGTGCTAGCACGCTACAACGACAACGCCTACAAGATCGACTGTAACACCCCGGATGTAACTTTCCATATTTGTAACTCCAACTCTTGCCATTTTCGGCATTGTGATATGATATTCCCTCCGTGTTTGGGTTTTTGTCTTTTGTTTTGCATTTTGTCCATGTCATGCATCTCATATCATGTCATCATGTGCTCCTCATTGGCATACGTGTTCGTCTCATGCATCCGAGCATTTTCCCCGTTGTCCGTTTTGCAATCCGGCACTCCTATGTCCCCCGGCGTCCCCTTTTACATTTTTCCGTGAGCGGGTACTAAACTTTCTCGGAATGGACCGAGGTTTGTCAAGTGGCCTTGGTACACCACCGGTAGACCACCTGTCAATTTCGTGCCATTTGGAGGTCGTTTGATACTCCAGCGGTTAACCGGATAAATGAAGGCCTCTTTTGGGTTGCAGTCCAACACCCCTTCAAAACAGCCCAATAACCCATCTAAGTCACTTCCATGCTCTCCGTCGTCGGATCACGATCGTGTGGGCGAAAACTACACTCCATTTGGAGCCTCCTAGCTCCCTCTACCTATAAAAACACCCCCTCCCCCGAAATCCTGGGTAATTTCCACCCTAACCCTAGCCCCGCTCCTCTCCGCGCTGCCGGACACGTTCGGACGGGCAGGACGCGTCCGCCCGCGCCCGGCGAATCGGGAGCCGCCACGTCGTGAGCCGCGCCATCGCCGCCCGGCCAGCCCGCCCGGGCCCAGCCAGATCCGCGCCGCCCGGCCGCCGTCGCCCCGCGCCGTCGCCGCCCGCCGCCCGCGCGCCGCCCGGCGCCCGCCCGGCCCATCCCTCGGCGGCCCGACCTCGTCTCGGCCTCCTCCGCACCAGCTCCGGCGAGCCGCCAGCCGTCCTCGATCCAAGGCCTCGATCCAGATCCAGCCTAGAGGTTGACTTTCCCCGAGCCCCGGTTTTCCTCCAAGTCTTTTCTGCAGATATTTTGTTGCATGTTCATCGCATCATAACTTTGCACCGATGTGATGTAGGGCGGAACCCTACGTGGGCGATCTTTCATGTTGGAGCGGATCCTACGGGGAATCACGAGGAACACGCGGAAGAACACGAGGGAAACACGGAGGAAACGAGAGAGAGATCACGAAACCGACAAGAGATCAATCACACAAGTGCTAGATTATCGATCACATAGAGTGGCACGAGATTCAAGATCAACAAAGGTAAGATACAAACGGTAACCGTTCTTCTCCGTGAGGAGGCCTTGAGGGGGTCCACCCTAGAAGGGGGTCTTGAATCCGCTTGGGGGATCTTCTCCGGAGAGGTCCTAATCTCGGTGGAGAAGTAGCCAAGTGGATGAGCAAAGGCTCTCACACAAGAATATGAGCTAATCCAATGCTAACCCTAGAAAGAGGAAAGGAATAAGTATATATAGTCTCGGCAAAGGGGTACAAGGGACAAGGCCACGAGGCCTCAAGTGTGAGGAGGCCGGACGTCCGGGCGTCGGGCCGGATGTCCGTGCTTTCCCGAGACGCCGAATGTCCGGACTAGGGGGCCGGATGTACGGGCTGGCGGGGTCTTCCAAGCGCAATCGGTGATGGGGGGCCGGATTTCCGGGCGAGGGGGCCGGATATCCGGGGCTTCCGGAAGAGCCGGATGTCCGGGCTAAGGGCGGATGTCCGGGGCGACCGCTTCAATGAATCGGGAAAGGCGGCTGGATTTCGGTGGGGCCCGGATATCCGGCTGAGGGCGGATGTCCGGGCTTGACGCCGGATGTCCGGCCCTAGAGACATGGCAGATGGGATCTGTTGAGGTAGAAGCTCCGGGGCGGATGTCCGGCCCTGGAAGGTGTTCTTGGCCTTCTCCGTTGGTTCTCTTCATCCATGGACTTGGTGGCTTGTCCATCTTCACGTGTGTCCTCGGGAGGTTCCCTTGACACCTAATCATGCATAGCATATCGGACTTAGGTAGTAGCCATGTCTCGAGAGGATCATATGCGATATCAATAAGGAAAGAGGTCACCTCGTTCTCGAGAGCTCTAGCTCTAGCTCGTGTCATGGGTCCTCTTGGCTCTTGATGAGACGGTTGTAAGTCCATGGGGATGATTGTGGGATGCTCGCATCATCTCCCCCCCCCTTGGGAGAGATCCGACCTCGGATCAAAAGCTTCATCTCCATGGAATGGTGCGAGGTCCTTGACGTTGAAGATGTTGCTCACGTTGTATTTGTCTCGAGGTAGGTCGATCTTGTAGGCGTTGTCGTTGTAGCGTGCTAGCACCTTGAAAGGTCCATCGGCTCGAGGGAGAAGCTTGGACTTGCGTTCTTTGGGGAAGCGGTCCTTGCGAAGGTGTAGCCACACGAGATCACCGATGTTGAAGGCGATGGGTTGCTTGTTGGCGTTGAGCTTGTTTGCTTGACGTTGTACTTGGCGCTCAATGGTGTGCCTTGTGTCTTCGTGCATCTTCTTGATGTAGCTTGCTCGTTCGATTGCATCCATGTTGGTGCGCTCTTGGAGAGGAAGAGGTAGAATGTCCAATGGGGACAACGGGTTGAAACCGTGAGCGACCTCGAAAGGGGACTTGCCGGTAGTTGAGTGTCTTGCACGATTGTAGGCGTACTCGGCGATGGGTAGACATGCTTCCCATTCCTTGATGTTCTTCTTTATCAAGACGCGAAGTAGAGTGGATAGTGTGCGGTTCGTCACCTCCGTTTGGCCATCGGTTTGAGGATGGTATGCCGAGGAGAACAAGAGCTTGATTCCGAGCTTGGCGCATAGGGTCTTCAAAAGTAACTCAAGAACTTGGCGTCACGATCGGAGACGATTGTCTTTGGTACGCCATGGAGTCGCAAGATTTCCCTACAAAAGAGATTGGCAACATGTGAAGCATCGTCTCATCTTGTTGCAAGGTATGAAATGTGCCATCTTAGAAAATCTATCCACAACAACAACGACGGAATCCTTGCCATTTTGAGTCCTAGGCAAACCGAGTACAAAATCCATACTAATGTCTTCCCATGGTTTATATGGAATTGGAAGGGGCATGTAAAGACCATGAGATTGGGCTTTAGACTTAGCTTTGCGACATGTGTAGCATCGGTTGGTGAAGCGTGAGACGTGGCGGAACATCTTGGGCCAAAAGTAGTTGTTGGAGAGCGTGGCGAATGTCTTGTCGCGTCCAAAGTGTCCCATGAGTCCGCCTCCATGAGCCTTGATGTAGGGCGAAACCCTAGGTTGACGATCTTTCACGCTTGGAGAGAATCCCTACGAGGAACACGAAGAACGGGCGGAAGAACACGAGGGAAAACACGGGGAGAACGAGAGAGATCACTCAACCGACAAGAAAGCGATCACACAAGTGCTAGATTATCAAACACATAGAGTGGCACAAGATTCAAGGACAACAAAGGGTAGGATACAAGGGTAGCCGTTCTTCTCCCATGAGGAGGTCTTGATGGGGTCCACCCTAGGAGGGTCTTGAATCCGCTTGGGGATCTTCTCCGTAGAGGTCCTGATCTCGAAGGAGAAGTAGCCAAGTGGATGAGCAAAGGCTCTCACCGAAATATGAGCAAATCCAAAGCTAACCCTAGAAAGGATCGGGGAAGGTCTATTTATAGTCTAGGACCTCCAAGGGGTAAGTTAGAGGCGAAAAGAGTACATGGGCCTCGGCCCGGCAGCTACTGTGAGCAGGCGGTAGTACCGTTGCTTCATGGCGGTAGTACCGCTTTCAATGATAATTACCGCTTGGTGAAGTAGTACTGCCTCTGACGCCGTTCGATTCTGGAGTGTGTCGGGTTTTGAGGAAGTAGGCCGGATGGAGAGCGGTAGTACCGCTTGGCTCGGCTCAGCGGTAGTACCGCTTGGCTTGAGCGGTAGTACCGCTCGCTGGGCGGTAGTACCGCTTGGCTTGAGCGGTAGTACCGCTCCCTCTGGACTCTGCAACTCCTCCTCTTGTTCTTGGTGTCCATCTTGGGCTGCAGCTTCTCCTAGGTTGGTTCCTTGGTACCTAAGCATGCACAACATTCCAGATTGAGGTAGTAGCCATGTCTCGAGAGGGTCATATGATATTTCACTAAGGAGAGAAGTCACCTCGGTCTCGAGAGCTCGAGCTCGTGCTCTAGTCATGGGTCCTCTTGGCTCTTGATGAGACGGTTGTGGATGCATGGGGATGATCGTGGGATGCTCCGCATCATCTCCCCTTGGGAGAGATCCGACCTCGGATCAAAAGCTTCATCTCCATGGAAAGGTGCGAGGTCCTTGGCGTTGAAGATGTCGCTCACGTTGTACTTGTCGCGAGGTATGTCGATCTTGTAAGCGTTGTCGTTGTGGCGTGCTAGTACCTTGAAAGGTCCATCGGCTCGAGGAGAAGTTTGGACTTGCGTTCTTTGGGGAAGCGGTCCTTGCGAAGGTGTAGCCATACTAGATCACCAATGTTGAAGACGATGGGTTGCTTGTTGGCGTTGAGCTTGTTTGCTTGGCGTTGTACTTGGCGCTCGATGGTGTGCCTTGTATCTTCGTGCATCTTCTTGATGTAGCTTGCTCGTTCACTTGCATCCATGTTGGTGCGCTCTTGGAGAGGAAGTGGTAGAATGTCCAATGGGGACAACGGGTTGAAACCATAGACGACCTCGAAGGGGGACTTGCCGGTAGTTGAATGTGTTGCACGATTGTAGGCGTGCTTTCGGCGATGGGTAGACATGCTTCCCACTCCTTGATGTTCTTCTTGATCAAGACACGAAGTAGAGTGGATAGTGTGCGGTTCGTCACCTCCGTTTGGCCGTCGGTTTGAGGATGGTATGCCGAGGAGAACAAGAGCTTGATTAGAGCTTGGCACATAGGGTCTTCCAAAAGTAACTCAAGAACTTGACGTCACGATCGGAGACGAGTGTCTTTGGTACGCCATGGAGTCGCAAGATTTCCCTACAAAAGAGATTTGCAACATGTGAAGCATCGTCTATCTTGTTGCAAGGAATGAAATGTGCCATTTTAGAAAATCTATCCACAACAACAAAGACGGAATCCTTGCCATTTTGAGTCCTAGGCAAACCAAGTACAAAATCCATACTAATGTCTTCCCATGGTTGATATGGGATAGGAAGAGGCATGTAAAGACCATGAGATTGAGCTTTAGACTTAGCTTTGCGACATGTGTAGCATCGGTTGGTGAAGCGTGAGGCGTCATGTGAACATCTTGGGCCAAAAGTAGTTTTTGGAGAGTGCGGCGAATGTCTTGTCGCGTCCAAAGTGTCCCATGAGGCCGCCTCCATGAGCCTCTTGCAAAAGGAGCAAACGAAGAGAAGACTCGGGAATGCAAAGTTTGTTAGCTCTCATAAGGTAACCATCCTTGATGTAATATTGTTCCCAAGATGTATGCGTCAAACACTTAGCATAAGGAGAAGCAAAAGATGGATCATGCTCATACAAGTCTTTTATATGCTCAAAACCAATAACATTCAACTCAAGTTGAGTGACAAGCATGTTTATGCGTGAAAGCGCGTCGGTAACTACATTTTCTTTACCCTTAATGTACTTGATCACATAAGGAAAAGATTCAATGAATTCACTCCATTTGGCATGACGCTTGTTCAATTTAGTTTGACCTTTGAGGTACTTAAGCGTTTCATGATCGGTATGGATGACAAACTCATGCGGTCTAAGGTAATGTTCCCAAACATGTAGCACACGCACTAAAGCATACAATTCTTTGTCATAGATGGGATAATTAAGTTGAGCACCGGAGAGTTTTTCACTAAAATAGGCAATGGCTCATTTTTCTTGCATTAAAACTCCGCCAATTCCGGTACCACTTGCATCACAATGAACCTCAAAAGTTTTGTCAAAATTGGGCAAAGCAAGAATCGGAGCATGAGTAAGCAAAGACTTGAGCTCATCAAAAGCGGTTGATTGCAAAGTTCCCCAAACAAAGGGAGTATTCTTCTTGCTCAAAGCATGCAAAGGAGCGGCAATTGTGCTAAAATCCTTCACAAAGCGACGATAGAAACCCTTGAGACCAAGAAAACTTCGCACTTGTTGCAAATTGGTTGGTTGGGGCCAAGTTTTAATTGCTTCAATTTTAGTTTCATCAACATGAACACCTTTTGAAGAGACAACAAATCCCAAGAAAACCACTTTGTCAACGCCAAAAGTGCATTTTCAAGTTTGCATAAAGGCTTTCCTTGCGAAGAGTTTGCAACACAGATTTAACATGGTTAATATGCTCTTTCATGGTTTTGCTAAACACAAGAATATCATCAAAGTAAACCACAACAAAGACTCCAATATAAGGATGAAGCACATGATGCATAAGGCGCACAAAATGCAGGGAGCTTCCGAAAGACCCATAGGCATCACTAACCACTCATATAAACCAAATTTGGTTTTGAAAGCGATTTTCCATTCATCACCCTCTTGTATGCGTATTTGATAATAGCCACTTTTAAGATCAATTTTTGAGAAAAAGTTGGCTCCACTAAGTTCATCAAGCATGTCATCTAAGCGAGGAATGGGATGCCTATATCGAGCAGTAATAGCATTGATAGGTCTACAATCGGAACACAATGGAAACTTCCATCGGTCTTAGGCACAAGAATAACCGAACGGCACAAGGGCTTAAGCTTTCACGTACATGACCGTTGTCGATGAGTTGTTGTACTTGCCGTTGAATCTCCTTGGTTTCTTCCTGATTGACTCGGTATGGAGCTTTGTTTGGTAGCGGCGCTCCGGGGATGAGGTCGATTCGATGCTCAATGCCTCGAAGAGGAGGTAGACCCGGAGGTAGCTCATCGGGGAAAACATCTTGAAATTCCTGCAAAAGAGATTGAAACACCAAAGGTAGCTCGTGAATTGTGTTAGTGTTTGGTTCTCCATCCTTGCACACAAGGACAAAGTGCATCACACTCGATGGGTGCTCACACACTTCTCTCATCTCACTTTTGGTGGCAAATAGAATGAGGTTTTTCTCTCTAGGCGAAGAGTCTCTCAAATTTGGCTTGTGGCTCTCACTCACTTTTGGGTGGATCACTTTCTCACTCTTTTCTCTATGATGTGTGGCTTGCTTGTCGGCTAACACTTGACTAGGAGACATAGGTCGTAGCACATACTCCTTCCCTTTCATCTTGAAGCTATAGTGATTGGTTCGCCCATTGTGGATGACACCACGGTCGAATTGCCATGGTCGACCAAGAAGGAGGTGGCAAGCGGTCATTGGGACCACATCACACTCCAAAGTGTCTTCATAAGCACCAATTTTGAAGGAGACTTGGACCGTATGCTCGACTTCGTATAGTGGAGTCACTTAGCCATTGAACCTTGTAGGGGTGTGGGTGCTTCCTCTTGACCAATTGTAGCTTGGAGCATAGTTCTTCACTTGCCAAGTTGTGGCAACTACCTCCATCGATGATGACCTTGATGGACCCGTCCATTGATGCCGGCTTTTGTGTGTGGAAGATGTGGCATCGTTGGTCTTCTTCTTGTTGATGTTGAAGAGTCAAGACCTTGGAGACAACGAGAGCGGGGCTCGAATCCTCATCACAAAAGACTTGATCATCTTCATCTTCATTCACTTGCGGTGCATGGCCACTTGCTCAAGGGCTTCCATTTCCTCTTCACTCATAGAGTCATATGTGCCATCGTCGTTGAGGATCATGGTTCGCTTGTTGGTGCATTCAGATGACTTGTGGCCTCGGCCGCCGCAAGTGAAACACTTGAAGGAGCTTGTCTAGATGGTCTCATCGGTCGGAGTAGAGGATGAAGCACGCGGCTTGAGGTTGCTTGTAGTAGGAGGAGGACGACTTGAACTTGTCGATGTCTTCTTGTAACTTGACTTGTCGTCGTTTCTTGAAGGAAGCTTGGTTGGTGTAGATGTTGGAGGAGTCGTTGAAGCTTGGTTGTTGGAGAAGCCGTAGGTCTTGGATGAGTACTTGGCGTACTTGAAGTCATCTTGTACTTGGCGTTCCGCCTTTGTAGCTTGATGTACGAGCTCAATGAGGGATGAGTATGGTTGGAAGTCGGCGATCTTCTTGATGGGATGATTAAGTCCGTTCAAGAAACGTGCCATAGTTTGCTCATCATCTTCCTTGACATTGGCTCGAATCATGGCTATCTCCATCTCCTTATAGTATTCTTCAACACTCTTTGTTCCTTGCTTGAGTAGTTGGAGTTTCTTGAAGAGGTCGCGGTTGTAGTAGGTTGGCACAAAAGCGTGCTCGCATGACATCCTTCATTTGAGCCCAAGTGGTGATTGGAGGTTCACCTCTTGCTTGTCGTCGCTCAATGATTTGTTCCCACCATATGAGCACATAATCTTGGAACTCAAGGGATGCCATAGCGATTTTCTTCGCTTCATCGTAGTTGTGCAAACGGAAGATTTTGTCAACCTTCAATGCCCATGAGAGGTAGTCTTCGGGTCATTGCTTCCATTGAACTTGGGCATGGTGAATTTTAGCTTGCCGTGGCGTTGCTCTTCATTGTGTTGTTGGCGATGTTGATGATGACGTCCTTGACGTGGAATGTACTCGTCTTCATGTTGCTCTTGGCGCGGAGGAAGACCATGATCAACTTGCTCTTGTTGAACTTGATGTTGAGGTGGAGCTTGACGAGCTTGTGGAGGAGCTTGAGGAACTTGACGTTGTACATGAGGTTGGTAGTTCCTCTCTTGGATTTCTTCTCGAAGGGCTTCCTCTTGATTGCGCCGTTCGCGATTGCGGTTGGCGAAGGCTCTACTTGATTCTTGAAGGGCGCGCGTTGCGCCTCAAGAGCTTGCGCTTCACGTTGTTGTTGTTGGAGACGTTGAGCCTTGGCGTCTTGTTCGCCTTGGTGACGGCGTGCTCTTTCTTCCTCTTGTTGGCATTTAAGACGTTGTCGTTCTTGGGCTTGAGCAAAAGCCTCTTGGTTTGATTGAGGACGAGGAACTTGATCATCAACTTGCTCTTGTGAATGCTTGTCATGTAGCGGGTTGCGAGATGCATGACGGTCTTGGCCTTGGCTCGTCGAAGAGTGTTTGATGACGGTGTACTTGAGTCGTAGAAGGTGTCGTCGGAATGTCGACTCGAGCGGCTCCGTCTTGATGATGAAGAAGTGGAGTGATGCCGTGTTCTCATCAACGCAGCGGATCTCGTCCATTCTTGCATCATTCTCAACCTTGTGAGCCTCGAATTTGTTGTCGAAGTAATCTCTAGTACGTTGCTCGGAGAGTCGCAAGTCGGTGGCGAGGTTGTCGATGCGGTCGCTCATTGCTTGTTGTTCTTGGTGCAACGCTCGTTGTGCACCAAAGAGATGGCTCTTGGTGACGTATGAGGACATGTCGTCGTCTTGCTCGATGAAGAGTGGGTTGGTAGAAGAACTTGGCCTATCCATCATTCCAAACAAGATGTGAGTGGTAGAACGGAAAAGAACTTATACCAATGTACCTTTGACCGATGTTGAAAATGAATCAAGTGCACTCAAATGCGGACAATGAAATAGCACTCTTGGTACCGATTCTTGTCGGTTCTCACACCTACACAAATAAAAGCTTATGGTGGAGCTCGGTTAGGATGGTGGCACAAAATTTGATGCAATTGTAAGTGAGACTCAATAAAGTTGAAAAAGATTCGCAAATTCGCAAATGTAACAAGTAGACCAAGCAAGTAGTGGTACACGGAAACACACACGCATAAATAGATAAGTGGGATTGTGCAAACCAAAAGTGAGCCAAAATGTGGAAACCACGAGAATGCTCTTGTTGCACAATACTAGAGAGACGCTAGCACGATTGCACAAAAGGCGGATACGCGAACTTGTGCACAACCTATTAGGCAAAAATGCAACGATCTCTATCCCAAGTATGCTATATGTATGATATTTCGGTGCTATGATCCAAGATGATCGGATATGACAATCTTAATGTTGTATGATGCTATGGTTCTTGCTTATAAGCTCATTGCTTATCTTTCCTCTTTGCTTAAAAAGCCTGGATGGCTCTTTCACTTTTGAGCTCTTTTCTTATGCAAACTTCACGAACCAAGATAGCAATTGTGTATGCTATGACAACATTGTGACACACAAGTTGATCTCAAGATATGCACCACTATGGTATGCTATGTATGCTATGGAGTATGATCACTAAGGTGCACAAGTCACGTTGCCGGCAATACTCGATGGCTAGTCTCGATGGGTAAGCAGCATAAAAGTAAGGCTATGTGGTTATCAATGCAATTGTGAGAGATGACAAGGATGTCGTCGAGGTTACCGTCCTTGACGATGATGAGTCCTTGGCGAAGATGAGCGGTGGTGATGTTGACGTCGAACCGTACCTATATAGCCGAAACACAATAGGACACGGGAACCACAACTCAAATTCTCAAAGACGAAAAGCGAAAATGTGGTAGCGGAAAGTGGAGGTGGTATAGCGGATGATGTGGTTTAAGCCCTAGGCAAAGATGCCGATGTTCGGAAAATTTGATGGTGTCAAAAGGTGGTGAAACCAAGGTGAGGACTTGCACGCGTCGATAGCTTCAAAAGCAGCCAAAGAACACTCAAATCGGAGTTCGGAGTGAAAAGTTATGATGAAAATGGTGAAAGTCGGAAGGCTGAAACTGGCGGGCGGTAGTACCGCTGGGGAGGCGGTAGTACCGCTGTAAGCGGTAGTACCGCTTGGAACGGGCGGTAGTACCGCTCGTGTCGGGATTACCGACTATTTAGGCTGAGCAGGGGCTGGCGGTAGTGCCGTACTCAGCGGTTGTACCGCTAGGAGGCGGTAGTACCGCTCTAAGCCAGTACCGCTAGGAGGCGGTAGTACCGCTCGTGTCGGATTTCCCTGAATGTTCGAACGGTTATGCGATTTTGGGGCGGAAATGGGTGATTTCGGTCAAAATTCGATGGATTTTGTGGATGGAAAGAGGTGAAACTTGGGGAGATGCTAGATCGACTCGAAACCAAGCAAATCCACGGATCAAAATCAACAAATTTCATCACACTAACAAATCACAAAAAAATTTGGGGCTATTTTTGTGGGGAATTTCCGGAATTAGGACAAAAACAACAAAATCAAGCTAGAAAAAGAGGGGTAGGGACTCCAATAACGTGATCAACGTGGCTCATGATACCATAGATGATGTAGGGCGAAACCCTAGGTTGACGATCTTTCACGCTTGGAGAGAATCCCTACGAGGAACACGAAGAACGGGCGGAAGAACACGAGGGAAAACACGGGAGAAGCAGAGAGAGATCACTCAACCGACAAGAAAAGCGATCACACAAGTGCTAGATTATCAAACACATAGAGTGGCACAAGATTCAAGGACAACAAAGGGTAGGATACAAGGGTAGCCGTTCTTCTCCATGAGGAGGTCTTGATGGGGTCCACCCTAGGAGGGTCTTGAATCCGCTTGGGGGATCTTCTCCGTAGAGGTCCCGATCTCGAAGGAGAAGTAGCCAAGTGGATGAGCAAAGGCTCTCACACGAAATATGAGCAAATCCAAAGCTAACCCTAGAAAGGATCGGGGAAGGTCTATTTATAGTCTAGGACCTCCAAGGGGTAAGTTAGGCGAAAAGAGTACATGGGCCTCGGCCAAACGCTCTACGCAGTGTGGCGGTAGTACCGTTGCTTCATGGCGGTAGTACCGCTTTCAGGTAGTACCGCTTGGTGGGCGGTAGTACCGCTCTGACGCCTGCTCGATTCTCGGAGTGTGTCGGGTTTTGAGGAAGTAGGCGGATGGAGAGCGGTAGTACCGCTTAGCTCGGCTCAATGGTAGTACCGCTTGAGTGAGCGGTAGTACTGGCTCATTGGTAGTAATGCTTGGCTTGAGCGGTAGTACCGCTCCCTCTGGACTCTGCAACTCCTCCTCTTGTTCTTGGTGTCCATCTTGGGCTGCAGCTTCTCCTAGGTTGGTTCCTTGGTACCTAAGCATGCACAACATTCCAGATTGAGGTAGTAGCCATGTCTCGAGAGGGTCATATGATATTTCACTAAGGAGAGAAGTCACCTCGGTCTCGAGAGCTCGAGCTCGTGCTCTAGTCATGGGTCCTCTTGGCTCTTGATGAGACGGTTGTGGATGCATGGGGATGATCGTGGGATGCTCCGCATCAAGCCTCTTGCAAAAGGAGCAAACGAAGAGAAGACTCGGTAATGCAAAGTTTGTTAGCTCTCATAAGATAACCATCCTTGATGTAATATTGTTCCCAAGACGTATGCGTCAAACACTTAGCATAAGGAGAAGCAAAAGATGGATCAAGCTCATCCAAGTCTTTTATATGCTCAAAGCCAATAACATTCAACTCAAGTTGAGTGACAAGCATGCATATGCGTGAAAGCGCGTCGGCAACTACATTTTCTTTACCCTTAATGTACTTGATCACATAAGGAAAAGATTCAATGAATTCACTCCATTTGGCATGTCGCTTGTTCAATTTAGTTTGACCTTTGAGGTACTTAAGCGTTTCATGATCGGTATGGATGACAAACTCATGAGGTCTAAGGTAATGTTCCCAAACATGTAGCACACGCACTAAAGCATACAATTCTTTGTCATAGATGGGATAATTAAGTTGAGCACGGAGAGTTTTTCACTAAAATAAGCAATGGCTCGTTTTCTTGCATCAAAACTCCGCCAATTCGGTACCACTTGCATCACAATGAACCTCAAAAGTTTTGTCAAAATTGGGCAAAGCAAGAATCGGAGACATGAGTAAGCAAAGACTTGAGCTCATCAAAAGCGGTTGATTGCAAAGTTCCCCAAACAAAGGGAGTATTCTTCTTGCTCAAAGCATGCAAAGGAGCGGCAATTGTGCTAAAATCTTTCACAAAGCGACGATAGAAACCCGCAAGACCAAGAAAACTTAGCACTTGTTGCAAATTGGTGGGTTGGGGCCAAGTTTTAATTGCTTCAATTTTAGATTCATCAACATGGACACCCTTTGAGGAAACTACGAAACCCAAGAAAACCACTTTGTCAACTCCAAAAGTGCATTTTTTCAAGTTTGCATAAAGGCTTTCCTTGCGAAGAGTTTGCAACACAGATTTTACATGATTGATGTGCTCTTTCATGGTTTTGCTAAACACAAGAATATCATCAAAGTAAACCACAACAAAGACTCCAATATAAGGAATGAAGCACATGATGCATAAGACGCACAAAAGTACCGGAGCTTCCGAAAGACCCATAGGCATCACTAACCATTCATATAAACCAAATTTGGTTTTGAAAGCAGTTTTCCATTCATCACCCTCTTGTATGCGGATTTGATAATAGCCACTTTTAAGATCAATTTTTGAAAAAAGTTGGCTCCACTAAGTTCATCAAGCATGTCATCTAAGCGAGGAATGGGATGCCTATATCGGACGGTAATAGCATTGATAGGTCGACAATCGGAGCACAAGCGGAAACTTCCATCGGGCTTAGGCACCAGAATAACCGGAACGGCACAAGGGCTTAGGCTTTCACGTACATGACCGTTGTCGATGAGTTGTTGTACTTGCCGTTGAATCTCCTTGGTTTCTTCCGGATTGACTCGGTATGGAGCTTTGTTTGGAAGAGGCGCTCGGGGATGAGGTCAATTCGATGCTCTATGCCTCGAAGAGGAGGTAGACCGGAGGTAGCTCATCGGGGAAGACATCTTGAAATTCCTGCAAAAGAGATTGAAACACCAAAGGTAGCTCGTGAATGGTGTTAGTTTTGGTTCTCCATCCTTGCACACAAGGACAAAGTGCATCACACTCGATGGGTTCTCACACACTTCTCTCATCTCACTTTTGGTGGCAAATAGAATGAGGTTTTTCTCTCTTGGCGAAGAGTCGCTCAAATTTGGCTTGTGGCTCTCACTTACTTTTGGGTGGATCACTTTCTCACTCTTTTCTCTATGATGTGTGGCTTGCTTATCGGCTATCACTTGAGTAGGAGACATAGGTCGTAGCACATATTCCTTCCCTTTCATCTTGAAGCTATAGTGATTGGTACGCCCATTGTGGATGACACCACGGTCGAATTGCCATGGTCGACCTAGAAGTAGGTGGCAAGCGGTCATTGGGACCACATCACATTCCAACGTGTCTTCATAAGCACCAATTTTGAAGGAGACTTGGACCGTATGCTTTCGACTCGTATAGTCTTGGAGTCACTTAGCCATTGAACCTTGTAGGGGTGCGGGTGCTTCCTCTTGACCAATTGGAGCTTGGAGCATAGTTCTTCACTTGCCAAGTTGTGGCAACTACCTCCATTGATGATGACCTTGATGGACCGTCCATTGATGCCGGCTTTTGTGTGGAAGATGTGGCATCGTTGGTCTTCTTCTTGTTGATGTTGAAGAGTCAAGACCTTGGAGACAACGAGGCGGGGCTCGAATCCTCATCACAAAAGACTTGATCATCTTCTTCTTCGTTCACTTGCGGTGCATGGCCACTTGCTCAAGAGCCGCCACCTCCTCTTCACTCATGGAGTCATATGGGCCAGCGTCGTTGAGGATCAGGGTGCGCCTGTTGGTGCATTCGGCTGACTTGTGGCCTCGGCCGCCGCAAGTGAAACACTTGAAGGAGCTTGTCTTGATGGTCTCATCGGTCGGAGTAGAGGATGAAGCACGCGGCTTGATGTTGCTTGTAGTAGGAGGAGGACGACTTGAGCTTGTCGAAGTCTTCTTGTAACTTGACTTGTCGTCGTTTCTTGAAGAAAGTTTGGTTGATGTAGATGTTGAAGGAGTCGTTGACGCTTGGTTGTTGGAGAAGCTGTAGGTCTTGGATGAGTATTTGGCGTACTTGAAGTCATCTTGTACTTGGCGTTCCGCCTTTGTAGCTTGATGCACGAGCTCAATGAGGGATGAGTATGGTTGGAAGTCGGCGATCTTCTTGATGGGATGATTGAGTCCATTCAAGAAAGCGTGCCATAGTTTGCTCATCATCTTCCTTGACATTGGCTCGAATCATGGCTATCTCCATTTCCTTGTAATATTCTTCAACGCTCTTTGTTCCTTGCTTGAGTAGTTGGAGTTTCTTGAAGAGGTCGCGGTTGTAGTAGGTTGGCACAAAACATGCTCGCATGACATCCTTCATTTGAGCCCAAGTGGTGATTGGAGGTTCACCTCTTGCTTGTCGTCGCTCAATGATTTGTTCCCACCATATGAGCACATAGTCTTGGAACTCAAGTGATGCCATAGCGATTTTCTTCGCTTCATCATAGTTGTGCAAGCGGAAGATTTTGTCAACCTTCAATGCCCATGAGAGGTAGTCTTGAGGTCATTGCTTCCATTGAACTTGGGCATGGTGAATTTTAGCTTGCCAGTAGCGTTGCTCTTCATTGTGTTGTTGGCGATGTTGATGATGACGTCCTTGGCGTGGATTGTATTCGTCTTCATGTTGCTCTTGGCGCGGAGTAAGACCATGATCAACTTGCCCTTGTTGAACTTGAGGTTGAGGTGGAGCTTGACGAGCTTGTGGAGGAGCTTGAGGAACTTGTCGTTGTGCATGAGGTTGGTAGTTCCTCTCTTGGATTTCTTCTCGAAGGGCTTCCTCTTGATTGCGCCGTTCGCGATTGCGGTTGGCGAAGGCTCTACTTGATTCTTGAAGGGCACGTTGCGCCTCAAGAGCTTGCGCCTCACGTTGTTGTTGTTGAAGACATTGAGCCTTGGCGTCTTGTTCGTCTTGGTGAAGACGTGCTCGTTCTTCCTCTTGTTGGCGACGAAGACGTTGTCGTTCTTGAGCTTGAGCAAAAGCCTCTTGATTAGATTGAGGACGAGGAACTTGATCATCAACTTGCTCTTGTGAATGCTTGACATGTAGCGGGTTGCGAGATGCATGACGGTCTTGGCACGGCTCGTCGAAGAGTGTTCGATGATGGTGTACTTGAGTCGTAGAAGGTGTCGCCGGAATGTCGACTCGGCGGCTCCGTCTTGATGATGAAGAAGTTGAATGACGCGGTTTCTCATCAACGCGGATCTCGTCCATTCTTGCATCATTCTCTTGCTTGTGAGCCTCGAACTTGTTGTCGAAGTAGTCTCTTGTACGTTGCTCGAGAGTCGCAAGTCGGTGGCGAGGTTGTCGATCTGATCGCTCATTGCTTGTTGTTCTTGGTGCAACGCTTCGTTGTGCACCAAATAGGTGGTTCTTGGTGACATATGAAGACATGTCGTCGTCTTGCTCGTTGAAGAGTGGGTTGGTAGAAGAACTTGGCCTATCCATCATTCCAAGCAAAATGTGAGTGGTAGAACGGAAAAGAACTTATACCAATGTACCTTTGACCGATGTTGAAGATGAATCAGGTTCACTCAAATGCGGACAATGAAATAGCACTCTTGGTACCGATTCTTGTCGGTTCTCACACCTACACAAGTAAAAGCTTTATGGTGGAGCTCGGCTAGGATGGTGGCACAAAATTTGATGCAATTGTAAGTGAGACTCAATAAAGTTGGAAATGATTCACAAATTTGCAAATGCAACAAGTAGACCACTAGCAAGATAAGGTACACGGAAACACACATAAAAAGATAATATGGGGTTATGCAACCAAGGATGAGCCAAAATGTGGAATTCACCAAGATGCTCTTGTTGCACAACACTAGAGTGACGCTTAGCACGATTGCACAATAGGCGGATCTGAACTTGTGCACAACCTACTAAGCAAAATGCAACGACTTCTACCCAAGTATGCTATATGTATGGTGTTTCGATGTGTTGATCCAAGATGATCAAGTATGACAATCTTAATGTTGTATGATGCTATGGTTCTTGCTCATAAGCTCTTTGCTTATCTTCCTCTCTTTGCTTAAAAGCTTGAATGGCTGTTTCTCTTTTGAGCTCTTTCTCATGCAAAACTTCACGAACCAAGATAGCAAATGTGTATGCGATGACAACTTTGTGACACACAAGTTGATGGTGAGATATGCACCACTTTGGTATGGTATGTATGCTATGGAGTATGATCACTAATGTGCACAAGTCACGTTGCCGGCAATACTCAATGGCTAGTCTCGATGGGTAAGCAACGCAAAAGATGGGTTATGATGGTTATCAATGCAATTGCAAGTAATGTCAAAGGTGTCGACGATGTTACCGTCCTTGACGAAGATGAGCGGTGGTGATGTTGATGTTGAACCGTACCTAGATAGCCGAAACACAAAAGGATACGGAAAACCCCAACTCAACTTCTCAAGGCAAAATTTGGCAACGTTGTCAGAATTGGAAGTGGGAAAGGCTAAGGTGGTGTTATGCGGAAGTGGTGGAGGTACGTGGAAGTGTATGTGGGCACGGGACAAAATTTGGCGAAAGTTAGGCGGTGATCGGGGTGGTGGAAGGGATTGTTGTTACCAGGGCGGAAATCCGGCCGAAGCCGGATGTCCGGGCGCCGGATGTCCGGGCGCCGGATGTCCGGGCTGATCGGGCGGATGTCCGGCTGCCGGATGTCCGGGCTGCTCGGGCCGGATGTCCGGCTCGATGAACACCGCGGGGAAGGTGGGAACCGGGCAAAATTTGGGGATTTTGTGGATGGAAATTGTGGAAATGGTGGGAGAAAGCTAGATCTACACGCAACACACGAAATCCACGGATCAAATCCAACAAAACTTCATCACACGAACAAATCACAAAAAAATGGGGCTATTTTTGTGGGGAATTTTCGGAATTAGGACAAAACGACAAAATCAAGCTAGAAAAAGAGGGTAGGGGCTCCAATAACGTGATCAACGTGGCTCATGATACCATAGTTGATGTAGGCGGAACCTCACGTGGGCGATCTTTCACGTTGGAGGCGGATCCTACGGGGAATCACGAGGAACACGCGGAAGAACACGAGGGAAACACGGAGGAAACGAGAGAGAGATCACGAAACCGACAAGAGATCAATCACACAAGTGCTAGATTATCGATCACATAGAGTGGCACGAGATTCAAGATCAACAAAGGTAAGATACAAACGGTAACCGTTCTTCTCCGTGAGGAGGCCTTGAGGGGTCCACCCTAGAAGGGGGTCTTGAATCCGCTTGGGGATCTTCTCCGGAGAGGTCCCGATCTCGGTGGAGAAGTAGCCAAGTGGATGAGCAAAGGCTCTCACACAAGAATATGAGCTAATCCAATGCTAACCCTAGAAAGAGGAAAGGAATAAGTATATATAGTCTCGGCGACGGGTACAAGGGACAAGGCCACGAGGCCTTCTTGTGACGAGGGAGGCCGGACGTCCGGGCGTCGGGCCGGATGTCCGGGCTTTCGAGACGCCGGATGTCCGGACTAGAAATTTGGATGTCCGGGCTGGCGGGTCTTCCAAACGCATAATCGGTGATGGGGGCCGGATTTCGGGCGAGGGGGCCGGATATCCAGGCTTCCGGAAGAGCCGGATGTCCGCCAAGGGCGGATGTCCGGGCTGGGCGACCGTCACCGAATCGGGAAAGGGGCGCCGGATTGGGTCAGTCGGATATCCGGCCGGGGCGGATGTCCGGCTTGACGCCGGATGTCCGCCCTGGAGACATGGCCGATGGGATCTGTTGAGGTAGAAGCTCCAGGGGGCGGATGTCCGGGGCCATGTCCGGATGTCCGCGGCCAGGAAGGGGTTCTTCGACTTCTCCGTTGGTTCTCTAACACCGCGGACTTTGTTGCTTGTCCATCTTCACGTGTGTCCTATGGACGTTCACCATGACACCTAATCATGCATAGCATATCGGACTTAGGTAGTAGCCATGTCTCGAGAGGATCATATGCGATATCAATAAGGAAAGAGGTCACCTCGTTCTCGAGAGCTCTAGCTCTAGCTCGTGTCATGGGTCCTCTTGGCTCTTGATGAGACGGTTGTAAGTCCATGGGGATGATCGTGGGATGCTCCGCATCACGGTGGCCCCGTTTTAGGCGTGTAGTATACCGAATTGTTCGCCCCGATGTGTACATCATTTAATCTCATTGCCTCATTTTCATTTGAGCTCATCTTGGTGCCCGAAATGCTGTTAGAAGAGGGCTATGTGATGTTAGTTTCAGATTCTTATCAGAACATGCACTTTTGTCATTTTTGCCATGATTGATGTGTGCATCCTATGAACTTGAGTCCTACATGTGTTCTGTAATATGCCATGCCATTTTTACAGGGGTGTATGCCATGTATTTTTGTGATCTCTGTGGTGACTAGCACAAGCATGCAAACTAGGCTTCATGATGTTGCTGATTTCAGCCCTGCTCATTGCGATATTTTTATGCCATGTAAACTTGATGCTACAGAGAGATCCATGCTTATTTAGAGATACTTCAGTAAGGATGTTTTGAACATATGGTTATGATCTATCCATCCATGCCTTTGTTTGCAATTATGGAGTGCCATAGCTTGAGTTAATCAAGCTCTACTTTTGCTATAAAATGTTTCCTGGCAGGTTGTTTACATGTTATTCAATTTTGCCAAGATTGTTGTAGTTGATCCGTCTATGCTATGATGTTGTTCTTGCCATGTCTAGCTTCTATGCCATGTCTTCTTGACGGATGTATGCTTAGTTTATCGTGAAATGCTCTGTATTGAGTGCATCGAGCTCGCGAAGATGCCTTCATAATTCTGTCAATGTCTTGCCCTGTTTGCTGAATCATTAATCTAAACTTGCTATATTGACATGGGTGCTACTACATTTTCTGATCCCTTTTGGCTCTTGGTCAGTAAGGGACTTTTGTTCAATGCCTTGAGTAGATTCATGCCATGCCTTGTTTTGCTATGTCTTGTTCCCGTAGCAGGTGGTTTGCTTGCTCTAAACATGCCTTCCTGATGTTAATTTCTGGCATGTTAGTATGTTCACTAAGTCTGTGAAGCTGATATATTTTGCACTTTTGCCATGCTTGTTTGGACCAGTTATGGTGTGAATTAGCTGTAGATCAGTGTTCATCTTTTGTCAGGCATCTTGAGTAGATCACTGCCATATGCTTTGGTGGTACGTTTGGGTGAAGTAGCTTAATTTCTTGTTGCTTGCTATGTGGCATTGTGCTGTTAATGACAGATTTGTGCCATTCTTGTTTTGCTTGCCTTTTGCAAACCGTGCATCCGATTCCGGTGATCTTTATATCGATTTCAACCGAAATCATCTCACCTTTCCAGCGGCATACTTGGTTTGCCAAGTTGATGCCTTATTCATCATTTTCCTTCCGGAGCACGCATACGCATTGCATCTCACATCTCGCATATCATGCCTTGTATTGCATCATGTTGTTTGTGCATCGCCCGTGATTTATTTTGGTTCCATTGTTTGTGTTCTTGCTTTGGATAGAGCCGGGAGACGAGTACGTGAACGAGGAACCTGTTGAGAACGCTTACGAGGATCAAGCTTTCGACAACTCTGAGAACTTTGCAGGCAAGATGACCATACCTTCGAAATCACTTCTATCTTTGCTTGCTAGATGCTCGCTCTTTTGCTATGCCTATGCTACGTTACCTACCACTTGCTATATCATGCCACCCATATTGCCATGTCAAACCTCTAACCATCCTTTCTTAGCAAACCGTTGTTTGGCTATGTTACCGCTTTGCTTTCACCGCTCTTATAAGCGTTGCTAGTTGCAGGTGAAGATGAAGTTGGTTCCATGTTGGAACATGGATATTTTGGGATATCACAATATCTCTTATTTAATTAATGCATCTATATACTTGGTAAAGGGTGGAAGGCTCGGCCTTATGCCTGGTGTTTTGTTCCACTATTGCCGCCCTAGTTTCCGTCATAACGGTGTTATGTTCCTTGATTTCGCGTTCCTTACACGGTTGGGTGATTTATGGGACCCCTTGACAGTTCGCTTTGAATAAGACTCCTCCAGAAGGCCCAACTTTGGTTTTACCATTTGACTACCTACCACCTATTGCTTTTCCCTTGGGTTTTCGCATTCGAGGGGTCATCTTTATTTTAGCCCCCACAGGCGGTGCTCCTTCGAGTGTTGGTCCGAACCGGCAGATCAAGGCCACCACGGGGCAACTCAAGGGCTGGTTTTACTCGTAGGCTGACCTATCCGGTGTGCCCTGAGAACGAGATATGTGCAGCTCCTATCGGGATTTGTCGGCACATTCGGGCGGCTTTGCTGGTCTTGTTTTACCATTGTCGAAATGTCTTGTAGTCCGGGATTCCGAGGTGATCGGGTCTTCGGTAGAAGGAATATCCTTCCGTTGACCGTGAGAGCTTATAATGGGCTAAGTTGGGACACCCTGCAGGTATTATCTTTGAAAGCTGTGCCCGCGGTTATGAGGCAGATGGGAATTTGTGAATGTCCGGTTGTAGAAAACCCGAAGTTGACCTTAATTAAAACACATCCACCGCGTGTGTAACCGTGATGGTCTCTTCTCGGCGGAGTCCGGGAAGTGAACACGGTGTTGGAGTTATGTTTGACGTAAGTAGTTTCAGGATCACCTCTTGATCGCTACTAGCTTCACGACCGTGCCTTGCTTCTCTTCTCGCTCTCTTTTGCGAATGTAGCCACCATATATGCTAGTCGCTTGCTGCAGCTCCACCTCACAACTCTGTCCTTCCTATAAGCTTAAATAGTCTTGATCTCGCTGGTGTGAGATTGTCGGGTCCCCGTGACTCACAGAATCTACCAAAACAGTTGCAGTGCCGACGATGCAGTGCAGATGACGAATCGAGCTCAAGTGGGAGTTCGATGAGGAACGTGGTCGTCACTATGTGTCTTTTCACGATGATCAGTAGTGGAGCCCAGTTGGGACGATCGGGGATCTGTGTAGCATTTGGGGTAGTCTTCTTTTATTTTGGTTCCGTAGTCGGACCTTGAGTGTAATCTGGATGATGGATGTTTATTTATGTGTTGTGTGAAGTGGCGACTGTAAGCCAACTTTGTATCTCTTTCCCTTATGTATTACATGGGTTGTGTGAAGATTACCTCACTTGCGACATTGCTATCAATGCGGTTATGCCTCTAAGTCGTGCTTCGACACGTGGGAGATATAGCCGCATCGAGGGCGTTATAAGTTGGTAATCGAGCCATCCCGACTTAGGAGCCCCCGCTGATTGTTCTTTGGCGCTGTTGAGTCTAGAACAAAAATGTTTTGAGTCTTAGGATTATATATATCGGAGAGTAGGATTCTTTTTACTCCTCAGTCCCTTCGTCGCTCTGGTGAGGTCTCCTGACGTAGAAGTTTTGACTCTTCTCTCCTCAAATTTCACTAAATTTTTTATTAGGATCACGCGGGTATCTTGGAATCGTTCCGATGGTTTTGTGACGAGAACATTGTTCTTGGTGCCTCCTGACATTTAGGGGTTGTGGCAGTGTCCCGGGGAGTTGAGTTCCGAGGTATTGTCGTCACAATTTTATTGTTGCGATTCTGGAATACCTGAGCTTTGCCGACATCGAAAATCTCTTTTGTACAGTTGTTGGTGAGATAACCCCGATAACCCAGTACTGGGGCGAGCTCGGAGTATTGCCATGACTCGTATAACGGATGCTTTTCGAAGGTCGAGGTACACGATTTCTGAAGGTTTCTTGGTTATGTGTTGTGGATGGATACAATTTGGATCTAGGTATTGTTAGTTTGGGTGATATATTTTGTGTCCCCTGTATCCACAACAACTGATTGAATAACCTGAAAGTTTCGGTAGTTTATAGGTTGGATTCAAGTATCTCTTAGCATTTCTTCCCGCAGATATTTGGTTTGCGATTGGGTAATCCTTACCACTTATTTTTTCCATTCGTACCTTGTTATTTTTTCATCAACCCTTTATCAAGTGGCTTCTCACCTTAATGGACGTGTGATGTTAGCTTTGGAATTCATTCTTTCATCCTTGTTCGAATGTTTATTGTGAAGACTATATGTTGCAATTTCTGTCCGTTGATTCAACTTGTCTATCTGTCTATCAAAGTGCTAACGGATGTCACCCTCTTCAGGATGGCTCCGCCAACGCGTCTGAATCCGGAGCGCAATGATGAGAGTCGATCAGATCCTCCACCTCCACCTCCGCCTCCGGAGGCATGGCAAGCTATCATGGTAGCCACCAACGCAAATGCTCAGATGATTTTGCAACTCTTGCAAGAGCGTACCCAAGGGCAAGGCAACCAAGGAAATCAAGGCCAAGGCAACAACCAGCCGCACTTTGTTACCCTCAATCAGTTCCTCGCTAATCAGCGAAGTCTTTCAACACGTGCGAGGCCACAGACGCCGACGATTGGCTTGTGGACATCTGCAAACATTTTGAATGTAGCAATGTCAGACCAGAGGACTTTGTCAAGTTTGCTTCGTTTCAACTCAAGGACCAAGCTGCCGAGTGGTATCGGCAATACAAAGATTCCAGAGGAGGTCGTGTAATTACCTGGGATGAGTTCCGCCGAGACTTCAAAGCTCACCACATTCCGCAAAGTGTTGTTGAGAGCAAGCGTAGGAGTTCCGCAATCTCAAGCAAGGCAACATGTGCGTGTATCAATACAATATCCAGTTCGTAAACTTCGCCTGCTCGCTAAGCAAGACGTCCCTAATGAAAAGAGTATGATCTATCAATTCAGAGGTGGCCTCAGAGAAGATCTGCAATTAGCTCTCGTGCTTTTTGAGCCGGAAAAGTATGATGAATTCTACAACATGGCCTTTGAAGCAAGAAGCTGCCCAGCTCAAATGTGAGGCTTCTAAGAAGAGAGTCGAGGGCCTTGATTCAGTCTTCTTCTTCCTCACTAGTGGCAGCTAAGCAGCGAAGTTACGGTTGCCTCCTCCTCCTCCGTTCCGTCGGCCTTATCGTGAGAAGAACTCAGGTGGTCGTGGATCTTCCCACCCGCCCAACCTGTGCTATCGTAACAAGTCAAATTCCCAAGCTCCAAGGTCAAATGCTCTGTATCATCGTCCGCTCTCAGAGGTGACTTGCAACAAGTGCCAGCAGAAAGGTCACTACGCGAACAAGTGCTTCAACCAAAGGCGCCTTCCGCCTCCTCCTCCTGTGAGGTCTTCAAGCAATGCAGTGGTCAAGCATAATCCAAAGGATGCAAAGGTGAACATGATGAATGCAGCTCAGGCAGAGGATTCTTCAGATGTGATAATGGGTAATCTCTCAGTTAATGATATTCCTGCAAAAGTCTTATTTGATACTGGTGCATCGCATTGTTTCATGTCAAGACCGTTTTTTGCCAAGCATGATTTCACTTCGGAATATTTGGATAGACCTCTAGCAATTGTTTCCCCGGGCAAGCACATGAGTTCTAGTTTGTTGGTTCCGAATGTCGGTATCAAGATGGGCGACTATAAGTTTCTATCTAAACCAATTGTCCTTGGTGACTCGGATATTGATCTTATTCTCGGGATGGACTGGCTTTCTCAGCACAAGGCTCAGCTTGATTGTGCTGCCAGGGAAATTCAATTGACACACTCTTCTAAGGATGTGATCATCTATGCCGCTCGTGATGAAACCATTCGGTTGTTTTCTCTCAATGAGAAGGGCGAGTTGGATGCTATCTCTCAGATTCCAGTCGTTTGTGAGTATCAAGATGTCTTTCCAGAAGAGCTCCCGGGTATGCCTCCTCACCGGCCAGTTGAATTCGTTATCGATCTTGAGCCTGGCACGGAACCCGTTTGCAAGCGTCCATACAAGCTTGGACCTAATGAGCTGAAGGAATTGAAGAAACAGCTCGATGAACAAGAGCGTCTGGTCCGATCGCACCGAGTTCATCTCCATGGGGTTGTGGAGTTCTTTTTGTCCAGAAGAAGGATGGCACGGACCGACTGTGCGTCGATTACCGTCCATTGAATAAGAAGACAATCAAGAACAAGTATCCACTTCCCAACATCAATGAGCTTTTCGAGCAACTCAAAGGTGCTAAAGTATTCTCCAAGCTTGACCTTCGTATGGGTTATCATCAAATTCGCATTCGTGAACAAGATATTCCCAAGACAGCATTCAGAACAAGCTTTGGTTCTTATGAATATATTGTCATGTCTTTCGGCCTTGTCAATGCTCCTCCAACATTCTCTCGAATGATGAACTTCATCTTCAACCCCTACACCAATGAATTCGTCTTGGTCTATCTCGATGATATTTTGGTCTTCTCCAAGAATAAGAAGGATCATGCCAAACATTTGCGATTGGTGCTCGACAAGCTCGAGAGAGCATCAATTCTATCTGAAGTTTTCCAAATGTGAGTTACGGCTTGATGAAGTTCTTTATCTTGGTCACATCATCTCCGCCAAGGGCATCGCTGTTATCCCCGAGAAGGTATCTGCATTTGTTAATTGGGATCCTCCTCAGACTGTCTAGCAGCTTTGCAGTTTTCTTGGACTTTCAAGCTATTGTCAAGATTCGTTGAGAATTTTTCTAAGATTGCAAAGCCTCTTTCCAACCTCCTCCGGAAGCATGTGAAGTATGTCCGGTCTCCCGAGTGTGACGTTGCTTTCAATACTCTCAAAGAGAAGCTAGTCACAGCTCTGCCTTAACTCCTCTGATGAATCCAAGCCATTCGAAGTTTTACGTGATGCTTCTCTTCAAGGTCTCGGTCTTTGTGTTAATGCAAGAGAAGAGAGTTGTGGCCTATACCTCTCGTCAGCTGAAGCCCAACGAAAAGAACTACCCCACTCACGATCTTGAGTTGGCGGTAGTTGTCCATGCATTAATAACATGGAGACATCTCTTGTTGGGAAGGAAAGTGGACATTTTCACCGATCACAAGAGCCTCAAGTATATCTTCACTCAACCCAACCTCAACCTCAGGCAAACTCGATGGGTCGAAATGATTCAAGAGTACAACCCAAGTATTGAATATACTCGTGCAAGGCCAATGTGATTGCAGATGCTTTCTGGCGGAAAGGCTTATTGCAACAGCTTAATTCTCAAGCCCTTCCAACCGGATCTCTATGAAGCTTTCCGCAAGCTGAATCTTCAAGTTGTTCCTCAAGGCTTTCTTGCCAACCTCATAGTCTCTCCTACTTTGGAAGATCAGATTCGTGAGGCTCAGCTCCTGGATACCATGGTGAAAAAGGTGAAACGTGGTATCGACAAGGGCATTTCCAAATACAAGTGCTTCCACATTGATGACAAAGATACTCTTTTCTTCGAGGACCGGATTGTGGTTCCAAAGGGTGATCTACGTAAAGTCATTATGAACGAGGCGCACAATTCTCTTCTATCCATTCATCCTGGAAGTACGAAGATGTACCATGACCTCAAGCAGTCGTATTGGTGGACTCGAATGAAGCGAGAAATTGCTCAATTCGTGAATGAATGTGATGTCTGCAGAAGGGTGAAAGCAGAACACCAACGACCAGCTGGTCTCCTCCAACCTCTTGCTATTCCGGAATGGAAGTTTGATAATATCGAAATGGACTTCGTGACTGGATTTCCTAAGTCCAAGCGTGGAAATGATGCCATCTTCGTCGTCATCGACAAGCTTACTAAAGTGGCTCATTTTCTTCCTATCAAAGAATCTATCACAGCAGCTCAGTTGGCAGAGCTATACACCTCCAGGATTGTCTCCTTGCACGGCATTCCACAATTGATTTCTTTAGACCGTGGTAGCATCTTCACCTCTAAGTTCTAGGACTCCTTTCAGAAGACTATGGGCATCAACATTCGTTTCAAAGACTGACTTTCCATCCTCAAACAAGTGGCCAAGTCGAGCGAGTCAATCAAATCCTCGAAGACATGCTCAGGGCTTGTGTCATCTCTTTCGGTATGAAGTGGGAAGATTGTCTTCCATATGCCGAGTTCTCCTACAACAACAGCTTCCAAGCGAGTTCGGGCAAGGCCCCATTCGAAATTCTCTATGGCAGAAAGTGACGTACTCCTCTCTATTGGTCCGAGACAGGTGAACGCCAACTTCTTGGCAACGACTTGATCACAGAAGCCGAAGAAATGTGCAAAGTCATTCGTGAGAATCTCAAAGCCGCGCAATCGCGCCAGAAGAGCTATTATGATGACAAGCACCATGATGTGGCTTTTGAAATCGGAGACCATGTTGATAGAGGCAAAGGTGTCCCGTCTTTCGATGAGATGTTGGTTTTCGCTTTGGAGAAAGTCGACTTTGACGATCCGACTACGAACGTGCGAGGACGTCGCGCCTTAGCAATCGCTAAACCAACTCCGAGGTTATTGACCACGCCGAGTACGATCAACTCGACCACGAGGGTCTGCTTTCCTGCGAGCAAACGAAGAACAACCAAGAAACTGAGATTGCAATCTGGATATTGCGAATATAAGATGAAAGCTTTATTGATCAAGGTGGGGTCGTTGAACACAAACGAAGTACGTGAAGTTGCAGCTATGGCGAACTTTTAATCTAAACAAAACCCAAAGTCTAAACGACGCCCTAAGGGCTGTATATATGGGGGAAGAGGAGGGAATTTCGTGGCCCTTGAGGGAGGAGTCCGAAACCAACCCTAACTCTTGTTTCCCCACACATACGGACTCTAAAAATAGCCTACACTTAAGTATTTCGAAATTACATGGGCCTGGCCCAATAATAAGGTGATGCAGCACCTAGAATAGCCTATGGACGAATATTATGAAGTGGCATCTTGTATATTTCGTCCAAGGCCTCATGCTCTCATTAGGGTGGCTTCAAAGTCCTGGAATCATCACTTGTAACGCCGTTCTTGTTTCCCTTAGCATGCCAACATCTCCATGCTTGAACTTGCTCCAAGGTTCATCTTTCTTGTCCATGGTAGGCCCTTCATTTGTAAGCAAAACAAATGTATCCAATTTAGGCAGCATCATATTCTCATGAACATTGGAATCGTTACCAAGAAACGAAAGTACCGATAATTCAATTGGCATGTGAGCTCTAGTAATTGGTCCAGTATGTATAGCAGCAGGGGCTGTGGGTGTAACAATGGTATTGACGTCCTCATCATCCTCCCCTTCTTGAAATGAAGTCGTCCTCGACGGAAACTCATCTTCCTCACCCAAATAAGGCTTCAAATCTGCAATGTTAAAAGTGGGACTAACCCCAAAATCTGCAGGCAGCTCAAGTTTATATGCATTATCATTTATTTTCTCTAACACCTTAAATGGACCATCAGCACGTGGCATTAGCTTTGATTTGCGCAAATTAGGAAACCTATCCTTACATAAGCGTAACCAAACAAGATCTCCGGTGCAAAGACAACATGTTTTCTACCCTTATCTCCGGCAAGTTTATATTTAGCATTCATACGCTTAATGTTTTCCTTAGTTAACTCATGCATTTTTAAAATCAATTCAGCACGTTCTTTAGCATCAAAATTAACCTTCTCCGAAGATGGAAGAGGCAACAAATCAATAGGTGCACGAGGTAGGAAGCCATACACAATTTCAAAAGGGCACATCTTAGTAGTAGAATGCAATGAACGATTATAAGCAAATTCAATATGAGGCAAGCATTCTTCCCAAATTTTCTTATTATTCTTCAAAACAGCCCTAAGCATAGTAGACAATGTTCTATTGACTACTTCAGTTTGTCCATCAGTTTGGGGGTGACAAGTAGTACTAAAAAGCAGTTTAGTCCCCAACTTAGCCCATAAACATCTCCAAAAGTGGCTAAGAAATTTAGTATCACGATCTGAAACAATAGTATTTGGCACACCATGCAAGCGAATAATTTCACGAAAGAACAAATCAGCAACATTAACAAAGATCATCGCTTTTATGACATGGTATAAAGTGTGCCATTTTCGAGAATCTATCCACGACAACAAATATGCTATCCCTCCCTTCTTTGTTCGAGGTAAACCTAAAACAAAGTCCATAGATATATCCTCCCAAGGAACACTAGGTACAGTGCAAAGGCATATATAAACCATGAGGATTGAGTCGTGACTTAGCTTTTTGACATGTAGTGCAGCGAGCAACAAAACGCTCAACATCCCGTCTCATCTTTGGCCAAAAGAAATGTGTAGCAAGTATATCCTCCGTCTTCTTCACGCCAAAGTGTCCCATTAATCCTCCTCCATGCGCCTCCTGCAACAACAAAAGACGAACAGAGCTAGCAGGAATGCATAGCTTGTTAGCACGGAACACAAAACCATCATTAATAACGAACTTGTTCCATGTCCTTCCTTCTTTACAATTCTGCATTACATCTTTAAAATCAGCATCATGCACATATTGATCTTTGATGGTCTCCAAACCAAATATTTTGAAGTCAAGTTGTGAAAGCATAGTATAGCGACGAGACAAAGCATCGGCAATAACATTTTCTTTACCCTTCTTGTGTTTAATGACATAAGGGAAAGTCTCAATGAATTCAACCCATTTAGCATGTCTACGATTCAGTTTAGCTTGACTTTTAATATGTTTCAAAGATTCATGATCAGAATGTATAACAAATTCTTTGGGCCATAAATAATGTTGCCATGTCTCTAAAGTCCGAACAAGAGCATATAATTCTTTGTCATAAGTAGAATAGTTCAGACTAGGCCCACTCAATTTTTCGTAAAAGTATGCAACAGGTTTGCCATCTTGTAATAACACACCTCCTAATCCAATTCCACTAGCATCACATTCAAGCTCAAAAGTCTTATTAAAGTCAGGAAGTTGGAGTAAAGGAGCATGTGTCAACTTATCTTTCAATACCGTGAAGGCTTCTTCACATGCGGTACCCCAAACAAAAGGCACATCCTTCTTTGTAAGTTCATTGAGAGGTGCAGCAATGGTGCTAAAGTCTCTCACAAAGCGCCTATAGAAACCAGCGAGTCCAAGAAAACTCCTCACTTGTGTGACCGTTTTGGGCTGCGGCCAACTCTCAATAGCTTCAATCTTGGCTTTATCAACTTCAATTCCCTGTGGTGTAATAACATAGCCAAGAAAAGATACTCGGTTGGTGCAAAAGGTGCACTTCCCAAGGTTACCAAACAAACGTGCATCACGTAGAGCATTAAAAACAGCATGTAAATGTTCCAAATGTTCTTCCAAAGATTTGCTATAAATCAGTATATCATCAAAATAGACTACCACAAATCGTCCAATGAAAGCACGTAAAACTTCGTTCATTAGTCTCATGAAAGTACTAGGTGCATTAGTTAACCCAAAAGCATGACTAACCACTCATATAAACCAAACTTAGTTTTAAATGCTGTTTTCCATTCATCTCCCAATTTCATACGAATTTGATGGTATTCACTACGCAAATCAACTTTGGAGAATATTGTAGAGCCACTCAATTCATCAAGCATATCATCTAGCCTAGGAATAGGATGGCGATAACGAATAGTAATATTATTAATGCCTCTACAATCAACACACATACGTGACGTACCATCCTTTTTAGTCACTAGTATAATAGGAACAGCACAAGGACTAAGAGATTCGCAGATATAACCTTTGTCGAGCAGCTCCTCACTTGACGCATAATCTCCTTCGTCTCCTCTGGATTGGTACGGTATGGTGCACGGTTGGGTAGCGATGCACCGGAATTAAGTCAATTTGATGCTCAATCCCTCGAATAGGTGGTAATCCGGTGGCACGTCTTGTGGGAAGACGTCATGAACTCCTGCAAAATGTTAGTGACAAAGGGGCAAAGAGGAAGGCACGTCCTCGAATGAAAATAATGCCTCTTTGCACACAAAAGCATAGCAAACAGATTTGCTAGAATCTAGCTCCTCAATATCAGATTTGGTGGCAAGTAAACATGCACTTTTCAGTTTAATTTGAAGCAACATTAGATGGTTTATTATTAGGCTTCATTTGTTGCTCAAATTCTTTTGCCACAATCTGATTTTCACTCTTATTTTTCTCCTGTTTTGCTTTATTAGCTCTATTAATATCATCTTTCAAAATTGAATCAGGAGTCATAGGAAGCAAAGTAATATTTTATCCTTGTGAACAAGAGTATACTGATTGTTTCTACCATGGTGTACAGAATTTTATCAAATTGCCATGGTCTACCAAGTAATAAGGAACATGCTTGCATAGGTACCACATCACAATCAACATAATCAGCATATGTAGAGATACTAAAATACACACGAACAAAGACGTGTTACCTTAACCTTGCCGCTGTTGTTGAACCATTGGATGTAGTAAGGATGTGGATGTGGTCTTGTGGTGAGAGAAAGCTTCTCCACCATATCCATGCTAGCCAAGTTGTTGCAGCTCCCTCCATCTATGATGGCGCTTGAATAGAACGTTCCTTCACAACTCCCTTTGTATGGAACAAGTTATGCCTCTGATTTTGCTCAGCTTGTGTAACCTGCACACTCAAAACACGTTGAGCAACTAAACATTCATACCTGCCAAAGCATCTTCGCAGCCATGTATTGCGTCTCATGATCGTAATCCTCTCCACCGTGTTCTTCATGCGTAATAAGAGCCAAAGTCTCTTCATCATAGTCACTAGCGGACTCATACCCACCATCCTCGGTAGCAATCATCACACGCTGAGATTGGCATTCTCGCAAAGTGTCCTCTTCCCTTACAACGATGACAAATAATATCACTTGTGTGTCCTGTTGACGCCATGGAAGAAGAAGAGCTACATGTAGGCCAGCAGTGTGCTCTTGGCGAGATAGTGGTGGTTGTGCACGCTTTCTTGTATCACGGTTGGAGGTGGCAGCCGACGGAGGTGCCGGTGTAGTAGAACGTGTGGAAGTAGATGATGCACGTGGTGTCCATGATGAAGGTCGACCTGCGAGAAAAGTTAGTCCGCGCCAACGCCTGGCCGATCCTGCACTTCACGTTCAGCTTTACAAGCAAGATGGAATAATCGAGTGATATTAGTATAATCCTTGTAGTCTAGAATGGTCTGAATATCTCTATTTAATCCACCCGTAAAACGTGCAAGCATAGCTTCATTCTCCTCAACAATACCACATCTAATCAAGCCAGTTTGTAATTCACGATAATATTCTTCTACCGAATTTTTTCCTTGTCTTAAGCGCTGCAATTTTTGAAGTAATTCACGTTGATAATATGGTGGAACCCAACGAGTACGCATAGCAGTTTTCAAAGCAGTCCAAGTAAATTGGAACAGGATATAATCTACAATGTTCGGACCACCAAACACATGCAAAGCTAGTGAAAGCACAAACAAAGCGGAACACGTCTCTCCTCGGGATATTGTAAACATGTAAATCGTTGTTCAGTTTCTAACTCCCAAGTAAGATATAGATCAGGAACATATCTACCCTCAAATGGTGGAATATTCAACTTCAGTTTAGGGAGATGGTCATGATCTCGCACTGAGGGGAGCCCTAACATTGCCATTATTTGCATGTGGACGACCGGGTGGTTGTGGTGCTTTGGTGGTTGCACTTGCACGTAGTTACGAAGTTGATCAACCTCATCCTCGTACTCTCTCACATAATCATCCTCCCCACATCGCCAGCAGGAGCCACGAAGTATCAACAACAAGCACCGGCAGCTTGGCCAGTGAAGAGGGACACGGCTCGCTTCGGCGGAGGGTTGCTTCAGCGATGTGGAGGTAGTCGTTGTTGTTGTTGTAGAGGTGCATTAGGTGCAGCCGGTGGTGGTGGTGGTAGACGCCATGAGCAATTCATTAAACTTGTTATCGAGCTTTGTTTGAACGCCTTCTCAATGCCATCTATCTTCTCCATGGCCTCTTCAAATCTATTTAGAACATCTTCCACCTGCCCACTCATCATTTGTTGAAACTTATCATGTAGCGCTTTGTTTGTCATGTTCTCCCGGTCGGTCTCGGCTTGTGATCCTGCCATGGTTAGCGACAATAGAAACACACAAGAATATGATTCGACAGACTACTAGGAAGTGGTGGTGGTGGTGTGGTGGGCGATCACAAATCCGTCAAGCAAATCTCAAATTCTTACCAGTTCTTACCCAAAGAAGAAAGCGGTGATCGGCAACCGATGTAGTCAAAACTCTCAAAGCTTGGATAGAGCGATTACCGGGGAGAGTCAAACGACGATGTAGATGTATGTGGAGCTGGAAGGCTTATAATATGGTGGCAAAAAGGGTCAGCAATAATCAAATCAGAGATGCAAAGTTGAATAAACGCTCAACGACGCAGTCTTGTCTTTGGTCCTAGGCTAGACCGTGCTGCTAGAGACGCGAGCCTAGAACACTAACAAAATCACGGTACCGCGGAAACAACGGAAAAGCACACTCTGGAATTTTTTTTCGCTCTTTTTTTTTGCGCTGCTCTTTTTTCGAAAAATCACTATAATGGCGAGTGTCTCAAAACTCTTCCTGTGTTAAAGCGGCGGGATGGGCACGAAATTTTTTCGACCAAAAAATTTTTTTTTTTCGACTGCCCGGACCCAAAAACTGGAAACGGGTCAAAAAAAACTTTCTATAATGGCGACTGTCTCAATACGCTTAGAAACACCTAAAAATAGGATAGCCAGAAAATTTTTCGACAAGTGCGTTTCGGAAAATTTTGGGCCTAAACGGAGGGTGGTTTCCGGACTTTTTTTTCCGAAACCTACTCGGCTAGGAAACACGAATCGAAACTAGATGGATCTCGAAAACAAACCTAATATGAGAAGAACTTCGGATTGGTGGTGGATATATGGTTGTGGTATATGGCAGCGGTGGTGGTATATGGCAGCGGTGGTGGTATATGGCTACGGATTGGTGGTGGATAAGAAGGGTGGTAGATGGCAAGGCGATGATGATGGTCTTGGCGGCGTGACAACTTATGACCAGAACTTCGAAACTCTAAAAGACTAGACTCTAAGACCAGCAACTTGACACGACGATGCAACCGAAATGCAACAAAGCAAAAACCCCAAAAAGATTATGCGAAGGCTCAGATTGGTTCGGATATGATGAACTAACCCTAATTTTTTGTGGCTTTTTCGTGGACTTTAGGTATGAAGAACAGACTCGATCTAATCTACGAAAACTGTAAAATCTCACCGAGCAACCTGAAAATCTGATACCACTTGATACAGCAAAGGTGTCCCGATGTTTCGATGAGATGGTGGCTATCGTTTACGTGGGAGTCGACCTTGATGATCCGACTACGTGACGCGAGACGTCGCGCCTTAGCAATCGCTAAACCAACTTCCGAGGGTTATTGACCACGCCGAGCACGATCAACGACCACGAGGGCCTGTTTCTCGCGAGCAAACGAAGAACAAGCAAGAAACTAAGATTGCAATCTGGATATTGCGAATATAAGAGGAAAGCTTTATTAATGAAGGTGGGGTTACGAGGCGCCTTGGTGCAGTCGTTGAACACAAACGAAGCACGCGAAGTTGCAGCTATGGCGAACTTTTGATCTAAACAAAACCCAAAGTCTAAACGACGCCCTAAGGGCTGTATATATGGAGAAAGAGGAGGGAATTTCGTGGCCCTTGAGGGAGGGGTCCGAAACCAACCCTAACTCTTGTTTCCCCACACATACGGACTCTAAAAATAGCCTACACTTAAGTATTTCGAAATTACATGGGCCTGGCCCAATAATAAGGTGACGCAGCACCTAGAATAGCCTATGGACGAATATTATGAAGTGGCATCTTGTATATTTCGTCCAAGGCCTCATGCTCTCATTAGGGTGGCTTCAAAGTCTGGAATCATCACTTGTAACGCCGTTCTTGTTTCCCTATGCATGCCAACATCTCCATGCTTGAACTTGCTCCAAGGTTCATCTTTCTTGTCCATGGTAGGCCCTTCATTTGTAAGCAAAACAAATGTATCCAATTTAGGCAGCGTCATATTCTCATGAACATTGGAATCGTTACCAAGAAGCGAAAGTACCTGATAATTCAATTGGCGTGCGCGAGCTCTAGTAATTGGTCCAGTATGTATAGCAGCAGGGGCTGTGGGTGTAACAATGGTATTGATGTCCTCATCAGGTGCATTAGGTGCAGCCGGTGGTGGTGGTGGTAGACGCGCGAGCAATTCATTAAACTTGTTATCGAGCTTTGTTTCGAACGCCTTCTCAATGCCATCTATCTTCTCCATGGCCTCTTCAAATCTATTTAGAACATCTTCCACCTGCCCACTCATCATTTGTTGAAACTTATCATGTAGCGCTTTGTTTGTCATGTTCTCCCGGTCGGTCTAAATGCCGGCTTGTGATCCTGCCATGGTTAGCAGCAATAGAAACACACAAGAATATGATTGACAGACTACTAGGAAGTAGTGGTGGTGGTGTGGTGGACGATCACAAATCCGTCAAGCAAATCTCAAATTCTTACCAGTTCTTACCCAAAGAAGAAAGCGGTGATCGGCAACCGATGTAGTCAAAACTCTCAAAGCTTGGATAGAGCGATTACCGTGGAGAGTCAAACGCACGATGTAGATGTATGTGGAGCTGGGAAGGCTTATAATATGGTGGCAAAAGGGTCAGCAATAATCAATTCAGAGATGCAAAGTTGAATAAACGCTCAACGACGGTACTGTGCTGGTCCTAGGCTAGACCGTGCTAGAGACGCGAGCCTAGAACACTAACAAAATCACGGCACTGCACGGAAACAACGGAAAAGCACACACTGGAATTTTTTTTTCGCTCTTTTTTGCGCTGCTCTTTTTTTTCGAAAAATCACTATAATGGCGAGTGTCTCAAAACTCTTCCCAGTTAAATCGACAGGGATGGGCACGAAATTTTTCGACCAAAAATTTTTTTTTTTTTTGCCGGACCCAAAACCTGGAAACAGGTCAAAAAAACTTTCTATAATGGCGACTGTCTCAATACGCTTAGAAACACCTAAAAATAGGATAGCCAGAAAATTTTTCGACAAGTGCGTTTTCGGAAAATTTTGGGCCTAAACGGAGGGTGGTTTCCCGAAACCTACTCCGGCTAGGAAACACGAATCGGAAACTAGATGGATCTCGAAAACAAACCTAATATGAGAAGAACTCGGATTGGTGGTGGATATATGGTTGTGGTATATGGCAGCGGTGGTGGTATATGGCAGCGGTGGTGGTATATGGCTACGGATTGGTGGTGGATAAGAAGGGTGGTAGATGGCAAGGCGATGATGATGGTGCGCGGCGTGACAACTTATGACCAGAACTTCGAAACTCTAAAAGACTAGACGCTAAGACCCGGCAACTAGACACGACGATGCAACCGCAAATTCAACAAAGCAAAACCCTAAAAAGATTATGCAAAGGCTCGATTGGTTCGGATATGATGAACTAACCCTAATTTTTTTGTGGCTTTTTCGTGGACTTTAGGTATGAAGAACAGACTCGATCTAATCTACGAAAAACAGTAAAATCTCACCGAGCAACCTGAAAATCTGATACCACTTGATAGAGGCAAAGGTGTCCCATCTTTCGATGAGATGTTGGTTTTCGCTTTGGAGGAAGTCAACTTTGACGATCCGACTACGAACGTGCGAGGACGTCGCGCCTTAGCAATCGCTAAACCAACTCCGAGAGGTTATTGACCACGCCGGAGCATGATCAACGACCACGAGGGTCTGTTTCCTGCGAGCAAACGAAGAACAAGCAAGAAACTGAGATTGCAATCTGGATATTGCGAATATAAGATGAAAGCTTTATTGATCAAGGTGGGGTTACGTGGCGACGCCTTTATGCGGTCGTTGAACACAAACGAAGTACGCGAAGTTGCAGCTATGGCGAACTTTTAATCTAAACAAAACCCAAAGTCTAAACGACGCCCTAAGGGCTGTATATATGGAGAAAGAGGAGGGAACCTCGTGGCCCTTGAGGGAGGGGTCCGAAACCAACCCTAACTCTTGTTTCCCCACACATACGGACTCTAAAAACAGCCTACACTTAAGTATTTCGAAATTACATGGGCCTGGCCCAATAATAAGGTGACGCAGCACCTAGAATAGCCTATGGACGAATATTATGTAGTGGCATCTTGTATATTTCGTCCAAGGCCTCATGCTCTCATTAGGGTGGCTTCTAAGTCTGGAATCATCACTTGTAACTCCGTTCTTGTTTCCCTTAGCATGCCAACATCTCCATGCTTGAACTTGCTCCAAGGTTCATCTTTCTTGTCCATGGTAGGCCCTTCATTTGTAAGCAAAACAAATGTATCCACTTTAGGCAGCATCATATTCTCATGAACATTGGAATCGTTACCAAGAAACGAAAGTACCTGATAATTCAATTGGCGTGCGCGAGCTCTAGTAATTGGTCCAGTATGTATAGCAGCAGGGGCTGTGGGTGTAACAATGGTATTGATGTCCTCATCACATGTCTACCTCCGCGTCTCTCCAATGAAAGGCACTCGTCGCTTCGGTATCAAAGGGAAGTTTGCCCCTAGATACGTGGGTCCTTTCAAGATCATTGGCAAAAGAGGCGATCTCGCCTATCAACTTGAACTTCCGTCCAACTACGCGAATGTGCACGATGTGTTTCACGTGTCACAGCTTCGCAAGTGCTTCAAGACTCCTGAGCGCACTATCAACTTCGAAGAAATTGACCTCCAAGAAGATCTCTGTTATCATGAGCACCCCGTTGCTATTCTTGAAGAAACTGAGCGCAAGACTACGCAACAAGTCAATCAAATTCACGAAAGTGAAGTGGTCACACCATTAAATGAGAAGCCACACAGGGCGCGAGGATCACCTCCGTTCCGAATATCCGGAGTTCTTTCAGTCCTAGATCTTGGGACGAGATCCTCTTGTAGTGGTGGAGTGTTGTAATACCCCGGATGTAACTTTCCATATTTGTAACTCCAACTCTTGCCATTTTCGGCATTGTGATATGATATTCCCTCCGTGTTTGGGTTTTTGTCTTTTGTTTTGCATTTTGTCCATGTCATGCATCTCATATCATGTCATCATGTGCATCTCATTGGCATACGTGCTCGTCTCATGAATCCGAGCATTTTACCGTTGTCCGCTTTTGCAATCCGCACTCCTATGTCCCCGGCGTCCCCTTTTACATTTTTCCGTGAGCTGGCATCGAACTTTCTCGGAATGGACCGAGGTTTGTCAAGAGGCCTTGGTACACCACCGGTAGACCACCTGTCAAGTTTCGTGCCATTTGGAGGTCGTTTGATACTCCAACGGTTAACCGGGTAACCGCGAAGGCCTCTTTTGGGTTGCAGTCCAACACCCCTTCAAAACAGCCAAATAACCCATCTAAGTCACTGCCATGCTCTCTGTCATCGGATCACGATCGTGTGGGCAAAACTACACTCCATTTGGAGCCTCCTAGCTCCCTTTACCTATAAAACACCCCTCCCGAAATCCGTGTCATTTCCACCTAACCCTAGCCCGCTCCTCTCGCGCCGCGGACACGTCCGGACGGAGAGACAGCGTCATCCGCCGCCCACGGCGAATCGGGAGCCGCCATGTGGTGACTTCGCGCCCATCACCTGCCGGCTGAGCCGCCCGAGCCCCATGCCCAGATCCGCGCCGCCCGGCCGCCGTCGCCCGCCGCGCGTCGCCGCCATCGCCCTTGTATCCGTCGCCGCCCCGCCGTCGCGCGTCGCTTGTTGGCGCCCCGGCCCGCCCGGCGGCCCGACCTCGTCTCCGGCCTCCTCCGCACCAGCTCCGTGAGCATCGCCGGCCGTCCTCGATCCGCGCACCCGATCCAGATCCACCCTAGAGGTTGACTTTCCCCGAGCCCCGGTTTTCCTCCAAGTCTTTTCTGCAGATATTTTGTTGCATGTTCATCGCATCATAACTCTGCACCCGTGGCTCCGTTTTGGGCGTGTAGTATACCGAATTGTTCTTCTCGACGAGTACATCATTTCATCTCATTGCATCAATTTCATTTAAGCTCAGCTTGATGCCCGAAGTGCTGTTAGAAGAGTGCTATGTGATGTTAGTTTCAGATTCTTATCAGAACATGCACTTTTGTCATTTTTGCCATGATTGATGTGTGCATCCTATGAACTTGAGTCCTACATGTGTTTTATAATATGCCATGCCATCTTTACAGGGGTGTATGCCATGTATTTTTTTGATCTCTGTGGTGATTAGCACAAGCATGCAAACTAGGCTTCATGATGTTGCTGATTTCAGCCCCTGTTCTGCTGATATTTTTATGCCATGTAAACTTGATGCTACAGAGAGATCCATGCTTATTTCGAGATACTTCAGTAAGGATGTTTTGAACATATGGTTATGCTCTATCCATCCATGCCCTTTTTTGCAATTATGGAGTGACATAGCTTGACTCAATCGAGCTCTACTTTTGCTATAAAATGTTTCCTGGCAGGTTGTTTACATGTTATTCAATTTTGCCAAGGTTGTTATAGTTGACCCGTGTATGCTATGATGTTGTTCTTGCCATGTTATCTTCTATGCCATGTCTTCTTGATGGATGTATGCTTAGTTTATCGTGAAATGCTCTGTAGTGAGTGCATCGAGCTCGCGAAGATGCCTTCATAATTCTGTCAATGTCATGCCCTGTTTGCTGAATTTGTTAACGGAACTTGCTATATTGACATGGGTGCTATTATGTTTTCTGATCCCTTTTGGCTCTTGGTCAGTAAGGGACTTTTGTTCAATGCCTTGAGTAGATTCATGCCATGCCTTGTTTTGCTATGACTTGTTCATGTAGCAGGTGGTTTGCTTGCTCTAAACATGCCTTCCTAATGTTAATTTCTGGCATGTTAGTATGTACACTAAGTGATGCGGAGCATCCCACGTTCATCCCCATGTACACTCCCACTACTCTCCTAGCCCCAAGTGGACATATGACGAGACCTTGAACAAATGCCATTGGACACAAGGTGAACTCGCTCCTCTCCGAACCTTCACTTCCCACATGTGAGACATGGTTACTACCTCAAATATATGTGCTATGCATGACCAGAACAAGGAGGAAGACCATGGACAAGACGGCGAGGACACCAAGTACACGGACCAAAGAAGAAGCTGCCTGGTTAGCTGGCCGGACGTCCGACCAGGGCCGGACGTCCGACGACTCCGAACTCGAGACGGCCGGGCCCCTCCGGACGACCGTGCAGGCGACCACCGAATCAATCTGCGGACATCCAAAGAACTCCGGACGTCCGGGACCTCATGAGCCTCCGGACGGCCGGCCCCCCTCCGGACGTCCGATCAAGCGCACCGAGCCGAATCTACGGATGTCAGAAGAGCTCCGGATGTCCGGACCTTCCGAGCCTCCGGACGACCGGAACCCTCCGGACGTCCGACGCCTGCTCACAAGAGTGTATTGGACCGAGTCCATGTATCCTCCACTTACCCCTTCAAGGCCCATGACTATATATACTCCTCCACCTCCTCCTAGTTAGGGTTAGCATTGGATTAGCTCATATTCTTGTGTGAGAGCCTTTGCTCATCCACTTGGCTACTTCTCCACCGAGATCAGGACCTCTCGGAGAAAGATCCCCAAAGCGGATTCAAGACCCCCTTCTAGGGTGGACCCCCTCAAGGCCTCCTCACGGAGAAGAACGGTTACCGTTTGTATCTTACCTTTGTTGATCTTGAATCTTGTGCCACTCTAGGTGATCGGTGATCTAGCATTTGTGGGATTGATCCCTTGTCGGTTTAGTGATTTCTCTCTCGTTTCCTCCATGTTTCCCTCTTGTTCTTCCGTGTTCTTCGTGATTCCCGTAGGATCCGGCTCCAACGTGAAAGATCGCCCACGTGGGGTTCCGCCCTATATCATCTTTGGATATGAGCTTAGGTTGATCACGTTTTTGGAGCCCCTACCCCTCATTTTCTAGCTTGATTTTGTTGATTTCGTCCTAAATTCGAAAATCCCCACCAAAAATAGCCCCCAATTTTTTTTTGTGATTTGTTGGTTAGATGAAGTTTTGTTGATTTTGATTCATGCATTTGCTTGGTTTAGAGTGGATCTAGCATTTCCCCAATTTTCCCCGTCTTTCATCCACGAAATCCCGCGAATTTTGACCCCAAAATCCCAAAATTCCGCTCAAAATCGCGTCCCAGATCTCAATTTTCGCGTTGACCCACCCGGACGGCCGGAGTTTTACGGACGTCCGGAGCCCTCGAACGACCGGACGTCCGACCTTTCCGGACGGACGGAACCCCTAACCCGAACTGAATTTACGGATTTCGACTTTTCCGGACGTCCGACGCCCGGACATCCGACCTTTTCCGGACGTCCGTAACACTGTAGTTTCAGACTTGGCTGATTTTTGTTTTGTCCATAACTAATTCATACGAGTCCGATTTTGACGTTCTTTAGCTCGTTTCGAAGCTATTGACATCCCCTTCTCATAAAAATACTACCACCACCATTTGAATCCATCAAATTTTGTGAACTTTGGCATCTTTGCCTAGGGCTTCCACCATATCCTCCACATAGCCACCACCGACTTCCGCAACCTAACCAATTTTGTTCCCCATAGCATTAGTGGTTGCTTGAGTAGTGATTCGAGTCTCCTAAGGTGTTTCAGCTATTTAGGGACGATTGCTTCTTCATCAACCACCACCACCACTTCCACATAACCTTGCCCACCATACACTTCAACCACCCCCAACTTAACCCAATTGTTGATTGAGCTTTTTCGAGTTGTGGCTTGTGTCTCCTAAGGTGTTTCGGCTACTTAGGGACGGCAACTTCAACTCCGACACGTGTATAGCCCATCATTCCACTTCCGCATTGCCAAGTGCAAACCACCACCGCATTCCGCTACCACCATTTGACATTTGTCATTTGAGATTTTGAGTTTGCGGTTTTTCCGTTTCCTAAGGTGTTTCGGCTACTTAGGGACGAGTCTCCATCATCTTGGTATCTACATCAAGAACACCGCCACTCATCATCGCAAAGGACGGTAACCTCGACGACACCATTGTATATTCCCCTAGCAAATTGCATTGATAACCCCTAGCCCATTTTGCGTTACTTGACTATCGAGACTAGCCATTTGAGTATTGCCGGCAACGTTACTTGTGCACATTAGTGATCTACACCAGCCATTGCATACATACCATATCATTGTGGTGCATATATTGGTATCATATCTTGTGTCACAAGTTTGTTCCCGCATACACACAATTGCTATCTTGGTTTGTGCATTGAGCAAAGTGGCCATAGTAAAAAAAAAGAGAGAGAATAAAGCTTTTAAGCAAAAGAAAGAGAGCAAAGAAGCTTGTAAGCAAGTGCCATAGCATCATACCACATTGCATATAAGATTGCCATATCCGATCATCTTGGATCATCTTGAGAGAAACACCGGGAACCATACATACATAGCATACTTGGGATAGAAGTTTATCCATTTTGCATCAAATAGGTTGTGCACAAGTGTCGTATCCGCCTATTGAGCAATCGTGCTAGCGTCTCTCTTGAGTTGTGCAACACGAAGCGTTTTCCGTGGATTCCACATTTTGTGCTCATTCCTTGGTTGCACGACCCCATTTATCTATCCGTGTGTGTGTTTCCGTGTGCCATTCTTTGCTATTGGTCCATTTGTTTCACTTGCGAATTTGTGAATCTCTTTCAACATTATTGACTCTTGCTAACATTTTGCATTAAATTTTTGTGCCACTATCCTCACCGAGCTCCTCCATAAGCTTTACTTGTGTAGGTGTGAGAACCGACAAGGATTGGTACCAATAGTGCTATTTCATTGTCCGCATTTGAGTGAACTTGATTCATTGTCAACATCGGTCAAGGTACATTGGTATAAGTTCTTCTCTTTCTCCCACTCATATTTGTTCGAGTCTTGTGATGGATAGGCAAGGCATTTCATCTCCGGTCTTCGACAACAACGACGGCGTGAACAACTACATCACCAAAGCGTATATCTTTGATCTACAACGACAAGTGCAAGGCACACAATCAAGATTGCGAGAGCGCATCGAGAACATCTCCATCGACATTCGTCACTCCGAAGCAAGGAGAAGGGACTACTTCGACAAGAAGCTTGCCGCACATAAAGAGGAGCAAGATGCAAGGATGGAGGAGATTCGCCTTGATCAAGTCTTCTTCCCCTTCGTCATCTTCAAAGGCGGCGACATTCAAGCCACAAGTCTTGAGCGAAAAAGATGCAAGTGCAAATCGTCCTCGTCCACATCTACATGGCGACCACCATCACGTTAAGTGATCAATATCGTCATGAAGGGCAAGTCACCTCAAGCATCATGTGCACGACGACGACAAACCACATCTACAATGACATCATGATCATGAAGATGCTCCACAAGCGCAAATGCACAAGTCCCAACAAGCCCTACTTCACGCCAAGTCGAAGCTTCATAAGCACAAGAGAAGACCGCGAGACGAGCACCACCAAAAGCGGCGCTTACGGCTACATCAACCACTTGGCATCTTCGCCAAGTGTTCTCAAGGCATCTTCGCCTTTGGACGTCTGCATCTTCGCCTACTTCCCACGTATGCGCCTACATCGACTTCATCAAGTCCAAAGGCGACCACCTACAAGCGAGGGCGACACTTCCATCTTGAAGCCCCTCAAGGAAGATGGCCGAGCATGGGAAACTCCCTTCGGTCATGGAGACGAGCTATGAGGTGCCACATCATATTGGCATCCAACACCAAGGCGGTGACAAGTTGGACGATCAAGGGCCATCCCCTTCGACCACGGCGACGAGCGTGAACCTCTTCAACAACATAAAGACGACGCCCACATTGGACTCATACTCCGAGTCAAGCTACGCGACCGCGCATGGAGACATTTGCACCTACATCTCTCCGGCACCCACATCTGTCGAGATGCCCCAATTACCATGTGAGGAGAGCCACCACCCCATGAGTGACATGAGTGACTCCACCATACGTGACATTGAGAGCATTTCCTATGAGAGGATGAGTGTGACCACCACTAGCCCCACACATGAGAGCATGCCACACATCCTATGTGAGGTTGAGCGCCATTTGAGTGACTCCACCCACCATACGAGTGAGAGCATCCTTGAGGGAGTGGTGAGCCACAACACTTAGTGAGTGAGGTAGTTGACACGGCACATGAGGCCACTATGATTTCTAACGACTTAACCTCTACTCCTAGTGTGTTTTCTTCTTTGGTGCTAGGTCTCCTACATGACGACATGCCTATCCTCGTGAGTCCATCCCTACATTGGAGATGACGATGGCCATGGTGGACGATGATACACCCCCCACATGGTTCCATCAAGATGAAGATGACAACGAGACGATCTTCAACACCTCACCTACAACACATGAGCGGCGCTCCAAAGGTAACATAGGTGATGGTGCTTCTCTTGTCCCACTAGTGGACTCTCTTACCATTGATTGCTCCCATGATGTTGACCCACCTATTCATATGCTTCATGCTAGTAAAACTTCTTCATGCCTTGCCTTACCTATTTATGATGAATATGATGATGAGCATGTTGAGTTGCCTAGTTGTGATGCTATGCTTCATAGGATATCATGTGAAAATTCTATTGGTCACATTATGTTTGACAATCCATTGAACTTGTCATATGCTATGAGTGAGATCTCCCATATTGCCTCATTTCAATCTCAACATAGTAACTATGCATGCCCCATTAAAATAAATCCCATTTGCACTTATGGCATAGATGACGAGATGATGGTCATTGGCTTTTGCTTCTCTTGTGATGATATTGCACTACTTCCTTTGCGCAATTCGTCTACTATTCCATGCCATGATCACATTGTTCCAAATATGCATTGTTTTGGATGTTGTCAATATTCTCCATGTGATGTTTCCATTAATGCTCATGAGGAGACCCCCATAGTTTCCTCATACATATTAGGAGATCTTGATGCATTTCATACTTTGCATGATTCCCATAATTGCTTGAACCATATGCATTCCATGGATAACAATGCTCTAGATATTTCTCATGATGCATTGCACAATTTGAGTCTCCATTATGCCATACATAATAACAAACCTATCATGATGGATGACATGTTTCTATATCACGCATCTCATTTATTTGAGCATTGGCTATTTTGTGCTAACCGACACATGCACGTATGCATCATGATGGATGATGTGTACATCTACCACGCACACACAATTTTCTCTTTGTCTTTGTTTTGTGTAGGTACCCACATACACTCGTCAACATCTCAATCCCATGAGTTGATTTAAACGAGCTCTTGAGAGCAATGATGCTTTGGGATCCCTTGGACTATCCTTACCACCGTTCCCTTGGCGCAAGGACTACAGCGCATCTCTTCTACTTGGCTCTCACACGGCTATGGGCTATTTACCACTTGTCACCTTATGCTCATTTTCCCGTGTTCACTTTGCATGTTATGCTTGCTCCTATGCCTTTGCCATGCAATTGTGACCCTTGCTTGCATATACCCATGATTAACCATTATGCTACTTCTATGTGTATTTGCATGCTTGGTGGAGATCCTTGTTGCTTTTGCCATGATTATCATGTGCCCCATGCTATTGTTGATTGTTGTGTTGGGAGAGTCATGATGTCCCATTGCTATTTACATACGACCTCTCGCCAATACATTGATGATAATTTTCTCATATCTTGCTTTCATGCTTGTGCTATGCCATGTGAATTATTCATGCCCACTATTTGCACAGATGACATGCTTGCCATGATTCCTTCTAGTACGTTGCATCTTCTCACTACTAGCTTGCTTGATTTGATCGCTATGATTGCTTGCTATGTTGCATCACCCATGTTCCACTATTACTCGCTTTCTTGGGTTGATGACATATATATTCATGCCTCTCACATGATATATCTTGTTCATTGTCGATTGCCTCCAATTGTTGCATCTATGCTTATTGATCTTGGAGCCTTTGACACTTTACTTGTGATGCATGCTTGTTTGATTGAGCCTATTGTATTTGGTTGTTCTCGCATCATATGCCTCCATACTATGAAATGCTCCCTTGTTCTTTCTTATGATGAGCATGATGCATACACTTGTTGGGTATCTTACCACACCTAATGTTAGGTTTTGCACTTCCGCTAACCTCATTTGTTTTTCCGAGTGTTTGTCATGTTCTTTCATTTTGAAGGATTCACAAGGCGGTAACATCACGAGACAACTTGCTTATGTGAAGGCATACAAGATGCACAAGTCCATCATCCTTGAGAACCTCCTAAAGGTGACTTCCTTCCCTTTGAGCCATCCTCAAATACACATATTGGATGGGTCATTCTTTCATTGTTGTTTCCTTCTTCTTTTCTACATGATACATATATTGGATGGAGGACCGACATTGGAGATGGACCCTATGGACCTTCAAGTTGAGGAGTGCCACGACATCGAGCTATGGTACAACACCACCCATGACAAATTTGCACCCCATGCATGGATTGACTCACATTATGCTTGTCTTGTTGCACCTCTTCCCATGTCATCCATGATATATCAGCATGTGCATTTTCTTAGCAAATTTGTTGTGATCTTTCTTGATGGCATATTCATACATCATGATCATATTGCCTACCATCAATTGCATGATAACATAATCATATTGAGCATCCATTGCCATATTCATGCTATTGATAAACCGTCTCACTATGACATTATTTTGCACCGTGGTTGCATTGATCACATTCACGACACCTTTGTTGTCCCAATGCATGAATTTTCTCTCATGAATGCTTTACATGTCATTTTACATCATTTGGATAAGCATTTCATGCCTTGTCATCAACAATTCCTTTGGACGGACTCATTCTTACATGATGGACACTTTGTGTGCGTTAACCATTGTATTTTCGAGTGTTGCTTGTGTTTCCTCTTTTTGCATGTCTATCACTCCGTGACACCTTGGACTACTTGGATTGCTCCATGTCTTCAACTTCGTCCAACTACAAGTCCGTCTCGACAACCGCTTTCCATGGTGATGAGGATCACGATCCGAGGTCGGATCTTTCCCAAGGGGGGAGATGATGCGGAGCATCCGTTCATCCCCATGTACACTCCCACTACTCTCCAAGCCCCAAGTGGACATATGTGAGACCTCGAACAAACGCCATTGGACACAAGGTGAACTCGCTCCTCTCCGAACCTTCACTTCCCACATGTGAGACATGGTTACTACCTCAAATATATGTGCTATGCATGACCAGGAACAAGGAGGAAGACCATGGACAAGACGGCGAGGACACCAAGTACACGGACCAAGAGAAGAAGCTGCCCGAAGCTACAGCGGCCGGACGTCCGACCAGGACCGGACGTCCGACGACTCCCAGGCTCCGGACGACCGGGCCCCTCCGGACGACCGTGCCAGCGACCACCGAACCGAATCTGCGGACATCCGAAGAACTCCGGACGTCCGGGACCTCGCGAGCCTCCGGACGACCGGCTCCCGGACGTCCGATCAAGCGCACCCGAGCCGAATCTACGGATGTCCGAAGAGCTCGGACGTCCGGACCTTCCCGAGCCTCCGGACGGCCGGAACCCTCCGGACGTCCGGACGCCTGCTCACAAGACAAAGTGTATTGGACCGAGTCCATGTATCCTCCATTTACCCCTTCACGGCCCATAACTATATATACTCCTCCACCTCCTCCTAGTTAGGGTTAGCATTGGATTAGCTCATATTCTTGTGTGAGAGCCTTTGCTCATCCACTTGGCTACTTCTCCACCGAGATCAGGACCTCTCCGGAGAAGATCCCCAAGCGGATTCAAGACCCCCTTCTAGGGTGGACCCCCCTCAAGGCCTCCTCACGGAGAAGAACGGTTACCGTTTGTATCTTACCTTTGTTGATCTTGAATCTTGTGCCACTCTAGGTGATCGGTGATCTAGCATTTGTGTGATTGATCCCTTGTCGGTTTAGTGATTTCTCTCTCGTTTCCTCCGTGTTTCCCTCTTGTTCTTCCGCGTGTTCTTCGTGATTCCCCGTAGGATCCGCTCCAACGTGAAAGATCGCCCACGTAGGGTTCCGCCCTACATCACTAAGTCTGTGAAGCTGATATATTTTTCACTTTTGCCATGCTTGTTTGGACCTGTTATGGTGTGAATTAGCCGTAGATCAGTGTTCATCTTTTGTCAAGCATCTTGAGTAGGTCACTGCCATATGCTTTGTTTGTACGTTTGGGTTCAGTAGCTTAAATTCTTGTTGCTTGCTATGTGGCATCGTGCTGTTAATGACAGATTTGTGCCATTCTTTTTTTGCTTGCCTTTTGCAAACCGTGCATCCGATTCCGGTGATCTTTATATCGATTTCAACCGAAATCATCTCACCTTTCAATGGCATACTTGGTTTGCCAAGTTGATGCCTTGTTCATCATTTTCCTTCCGGAGCACGCATACGCATTGCATCTCACCTCTCGCATATCATGCCTTGTATTGCATCATGTTGTTTGTGCATCGCCCGTGATTTATTGTGGTTCCATTGTTTGTGTTCTTGCTTTGGGTAGAGCCGGGAGACGAGTACGTGAACGAGGAACCTATTGAGAACGCTTACGAGGATCAAGCTTTCGACAACTCTGAGAACTTTGTAGGCAAGATGACCATACCTTCGAAATCACTTCTATCTTTGCTTGCTAGATGCTCGCTCTTTTGCTATGCCTATGCTACGTTACCTACCACTTGCTATATAATGCCACCCATATTGCCATGTCAAACCTCTAACCATCCTTTCCTAGCAAACCGTTGTTTGGCTATGTTACCTGATGCGGGGCTAACCCGGAGTAGGCCGATCTTTCACGTTTGGAGTGGGATCCCTCGAAGAACACGATGAACACGGGGAAGAATGGAGAGAAATCACAAGGGGAAACACTCAAGAACAAGTCCAATCACACATCCACTAGACAATCAAACACACAAGATCACAAGGTACATGAACAACAAAGGGAAAGATACAAGGTAAGGTTCATCTCCAAGAGGAGGTCTTGATGATACCTAGACGGATCTTCCCGCAAGGGGGTCTTGATGATATCCCGCAGGATCTTCTAACATGGAGGTCTTGAACTCCATGGGAGTGGTAGTCTCTCTCTCTCAAGAGTAGAGGTAGGAGAAAAGCTCACCTAAGAATGAGCTATCATATTTGCTAACCCCAGAAAGGATGAGGGGAAGGTCTATTTATAGTCTAAGTGCAAATGGGGTGAAGTGAAGGGGTACATGGGACTCAGCCATGAATCGACACAGCTGTGGCCTGACGTCCGGGGGGGCGTCGGACGTCCGGAGACTCACGGGGCGCCGGACGTCCGGAAGACGTCGGACGTCCGCTCGATTTGGCTCGGACGCAGGAGTGCCGGATTTCCGGAGGGGGCCGGCCGTCCGGTCGTCGGTCGTCCGCAGGCGCCGGACGTCCGCTCATTTGGCTCGGGTGCGGGATGGCCGATCGTCCGGTCCGGGCCGGTCGACCGGTGGATCTTCAGGCGCCGGACGTCCGGGCCCAACCGGTCGTCCGATGGCTGGAGCTTCTTCGACAGCTCTTCTTCTTGCGTCTCCGTTTCCAGGCTTCCCTCGCGGATGGTGTAGGTGTTCCTTGGCGCTTGCACTCCTCCTTGACATCCGTGAAGCTCCGACAATACCTATGCATGCACACGGGAGAAGTGTCAAGTAGTATACCATCCTCGAAGGGGTCAAGTGAGCACGTATAAAGGAGAAGATTCACCTTTGAATATGTGAAGTAGAGGTCGCACGTGTCACTTGCCAAACGGACTCTTGACATGGTGATGACCGTAGGATGCTCCGCATCATCCCCTCCCCCTTGGAAAAGATCCGACCTCGGATCGAAAACCAAATCACCATGGGAAAGAGATGGAGGTGCCGTGTCGAAGTGGTCGATCACCAAGCACTCATCGTCAAGTAGCTCGAAATGTGCACTTTCGCCAATGTCACACCATTTTGTGATTCCTTCAAAAGGAGCAAATAGAACAAACACTTGGAAAAACAAATGTGGTTAGCGTTAGTGCAAAACCAAGCATTCAAGAGGTGATTCACCAAACAAGTGTTGTCATCAAGCATAGCATAGGGTGTGACAAAGGATTGTGACATGACATGTAAGCATATGAATTGAGCAAAATCAAGGTCATCATGGAAACAAGCATGTAAATGTGAGGTAGAGATGCAAATATGTGTGACAAGAGAATAAGCATCTACCTCAAGGTCATTGCAATCATGCATAAAACGCCTCGACAAATGGTCGATGGTAGGCATAGGAAGTATTCACAACACCAAATAAAATGAAGTGTCTAAACACATGGGTCAAGTGCAAGACAATCCAAGCATAATGTGCATAGGGTGTAGTGAATATAGTGTGGCGCTCAACGCAATAGAAAGAGCAGGTGTTCATCATGTGTGAGGCAATCAAGTCAAGCATGTGACAAGCAAAGGGACATGTCATATGTGAATAAATGATATTGGTGCAACCAATCATATAATAGTAGCAAGTAGACCAAGAATTGGATGCAACACACAAGGTATATATGTCATGAAGCATGGAAATGTGGCAATCATGGGTGAAAGCAATATCTCGAGCATGCGTGCAAATGGTGCAAGCAACACATGAAGTATGATCCACACTATCCAAGCTCAAGAAGGATGTCACCTTGAAGGCGTGTCCTTGTGCATTCTTCACAATGCCGAAGTGAAAGCAAATGCGGTGTAGAAGCGAGTCGTGGTAGAATGTATGAGGCTCGCTCTCAAGAGCTCGAATGGTCAACTCACGTGAAGTGGAAGTCGACACAAAGTCCAAGTATCCTACACATGCACAAAACAAAACAAAGAAAGTATGCGCATGGTAGACAAACACATCATCCATCATGATGGTTCTCATCTTTTGCGCATAACCATTAGAAGCACAAGTGCATGAATAATATGATGCAACAATGGCAATATTCATAGCACTAGGTATATGGTGCAAATAAGTAAGACAAGCATGCTTCACAAGTAATATGTCAAAATCTCCAAACATATGTGAGAATGCTATGGGGGCAAACTCATGAGCAAGACTAATAACATGGTTGCACTCAATACATGGCAAATCTAGCATGAGAGAGGTAACATATGGAGATATGTGACAAGAAGCAATAACAATCATGTGCAAAGCATGTAGATGGTTGTCATAGACCGCATGAGATAAGCAAGTATGAATCATGGGTGATGCAACATGAGCAAGCATAGAGATCAAGTCGTGCAAACTAGTGGAGCGAAGATGCAACACACTAGAGTAAATCATGGCAATCATGTCATGTGAGCAAATAATAGGCATAGGGAATGCACATGACATATCGCAAGCACGAACACAAAGCAAGATGGAAGTATCATCATAGGAATGGTGCACGAAAGGAACATGGCAAGAACAAGCAATATCTCCACCAAGCTTGCAAATACACATAAAAGTATGAGAGTCCATCATCATGTGTAAAGCAAAGCATGGGTCACAAATGCATGGAAAAGGCATAGGAATGGGTATATCATGCAAAGTGAACATGGCAAGATGGGCATAGAATATGTAATGTACAACAACCCATAGCCAAGTGAGGACCATGTAGAAGAAATGCGTGAAGTCTTTGCGCGAAGAGAGCGGTGGGAAAAGGCAATCCATGGGATCCCAAATCATCGTTGCTCTCTAGAGCTCGTTTTGTCAACTCGTGGGATTGCGAGTTTGACAAGTATTCATGGGTACCTACACAAAAGAGACACAAACCGAAGAAATTGTGCGCGTGGTAAATGTACACATCATCCATCATGATGTGTATGTGCACAATTGAGTTAGCACAAGATAAGCATCGCTCAAATAAATTTGATGCATGGTATAAGAACATGTCATCCATCATGAAAGAATAGTTATTGTGTATGACACGATGGGGACACAAATTGAGAATGCAAGTGTATGGCACATCAATAGCATGTTTCTTTATGGGGAGCATATGGTGCACATAATTATTGGGATCATGCAATGGATGGGATGGATCAAAATCTCCTAACATGTATGAGGAAACTATGGGGGTCTCCTCATGAGCAATATTGGAAACATCATTTGGAGAAAATGGGCAACATCCAAAACAATGCATATCTGAAGCTAGGTGCGCATGGCATGGCATATGAGATAAATGATGCAAAGGGAGCATATCAATATTATCACAAGAAAAACAAATGCCTATAACCATGGGCTTGTCATGTATGCCATATGTACAAATTGGGTTTATTTTAATGGCATATGCATAGTCACTATGAAGAGATTGCAAATAAGACATATGGTTGATCTCATGCATAGCATATGACAAGTCAAGCGGATTAGCAAACATGATGTGACCTAAAGAATTGTCACAAGAAATCCTATGTAACATGGCATCACAACTAATAAACTCCACATGAGAATCATCGTACTCATCATAAATGGGCAAATCATCACATGGGGAAATCATACTAGAATGAAGCATGTCAATAGGGTGATCAACATCATGCAAGCAATCAATGTCAAAATAGTCCACTATTGGGACGAGAGCATCACCGTCACCTTTGTTACCTTTGTCATTCCACTCAAGTGGTGTAGGTGAGGTGGGAAAGACCAAATGGTGGTCATCTTCATCTTGATGGAACCATGTGGGGGGTGCATCATATTCCACCATGGCCATCGTCTTGTCCAAAGGGAGGACGTAGTCGTCGCGAATCGGCGCGTCATCATATATGGGACCTAGCACCAAATGAGAAGACACAATAGAGGTAGAGGTCAAGTTGTTAGTGTTGAAAGTGGCCTCACATGACCTATCAACTATCTCACTCTCTTTATGTGGTGGTTCACTCACTCCCTCAAAATAGGTGCACTCAATCTCATGTATGGTGGAGTCACTCATGTCACTCAAGTGGTGGTTGTGGCTCTCCTCACATAAGATTTGTGGCAACACATCGTATATAGGGCTAGTGGTGAAGGCACTCTCACTCTCAATATGGTGGCACAAGTCACTCAAGTCATCATACGTCGCCGTGGCCGAGGTGAAATACTCAACCATCTCATCGCCGTCGCCATGGATGAAGGCCGAGTTGGCACAACATCACTCTCCTCCATGACCGAAGGGAAAATCCATGCTCGATCATCTCGTCATCGCCGCCGTGGATGAATGCGAAGATGGCACAACATCACTCTCGCCTCCTAAGATGGAAGCATCATCCTTGCTCGCCACCTTGTCGCTCGCCTCCAAAGCTTGGTCCTTGAAGGTCTCCGTAGTCGTACTTGTCGCCGCACCATCTTGAAAAAGAGTCAAGGTAGACTCGGCATCATCAATGCCACAAAGAGGGATGGCGGTGAAGTCAAACTTGGGAGCATCGTCTTGGAGCTTGTCGGGCTTGGACATCTTGGTGGTACTAGCCTCATGCTTGTCATAGAGCTTGGTCGCTGCGAAGTGTGCTTGGGGTGGAGAAGCCTTGGCCTTTATGAGTTCTTGTTCCGCCTTGAGAGCACCAATGTAGTAGTCGTCAATGGACTTGTAGTTCTCAAGGAAGATGGTCTTGGAGATGTCGTTGTGCAAACCCATCATGAAGTGGAACTTCATCGAAATGGAATTAAATCACGCCCGGCTCGTCAAAGGCAATCTTCATCTCCTTGAAGTACTTGTCGATGGACTTGGATCCTTGGGTGGTGTTCTCCAATTGGCGTCGAAGTTGTTCCGTAGGTTGGAGGCACAAACTCTGCATAAAGCTCTCTTCGTCTTGGGCCAACTCATGTCGTAGTACTCCGAAGGTGTGTGAAGCCACCATGTCAAGGCGTAGTCGTGGAAGTTTCTTGTGGCGCACTTCACTTGATCTTCGGGAGGAACTTGATGTAGCTTGAGGTAGTCGTCCATTAAGCGCTCCCACTCGAGGTACTCCTCGGGTTCTTGAGTCCCATAGAAAGGAATCGCATGGTCGATGTCGAGGTCGTAGTAGCTCGGTGAAGTCGCGGACTTGAGCTTGGGGAGCTTCTCTTGAGCGTAGCCTTGAGGTTCTTGTTGGCGAAGATGTCGTATGTCCGTAGGCGAAGATGCCTTGAAGTCGCTTGGCGAAGATGCCAAGGGAGATGGTGAAGTCATTGAGCGGTTGTTGGTGTAGAGCTCATGACCTTCGCGTTCTTGGTGGTTATGGTGTCGATGCCGATGTGATCTTGCCGGAGATGGTAGCTCGGAAGCATGTGCTCTTGAGCGTCTTCTCGAAGATGAGGAAGATCGCTTGTAGGACTTGATGAGGGCTTTGATCTCGTCCATTTGAGCTTGCATCTTGGCGTCGGAGTTGTTGTTCGTGGCATCGAACTCGTCGTTGTTATTGTAGACCGAAGGTGACATGCCTTGCCTATCCATCACAAGACTCGAGTAGAGGTGAGTAGGAAATGAGATAAACAATACCAAGTTACCTTTTCCCGAAGTTGAGGATGTATCCCGTTTCACTCAATGTGAGATGAAAGAATAGTGGAATTGGTACGGACTTGTTCACTCACACCTATCAAGTAAAGCTTATGGTAGAGCTCGGTGAGGATAGTGGCACAAAAATTTGATGCAAAATGTTAGCAAGAGTCAATAATGTTGAAAGAGATTCACAAATTCGCAAGAGAAACAAGTAGACCAATAGCACTATGTGGCACATGGAAACACACACACGGATAGATAAATGGGGTCGTGCAACCAAGGAATGAGCTCAAAATGTGGAATCCACCAAAATGCTCGTGTTGCACAACTCAAGAGAGACGCTATACGATTGCTCAATAGGCGGATACGACACTTGTGCACAACCTATAAGATGCAAAATGGATAAACTCTCTATCCCAAGTATGCTATGTATGTATGGTTCCCGGTGTTTCTCACACAATGATCCAAGATGATCTAGTATGATAACATATGATATATTTTGATGCTATGGCTATTGCTTACAAGCTCTTTGCTCACTCTTTTTCTTTGCTTAAAAGCTTTTTTTTTCTATGGCCACTTTTGCACAATGCACAAACCAAGATAGCTATTGTGTATATGCGGGAACGATATTGTGACACAATGAATGATATGATACCGATATGATATGGTATGTATGCAATGGATGGTGTAGATCACTAATGTGCACAAGTAGCGTGGCCCGGCAATACTCAAATTGCTAGTCTCGATAGGCAAGTGACGCAAAATGGGCTAGGGGTTAACAATGCAATTTGCAAGGGGAATATACAATGGTGTCGTCGAGGTTACCGTCCTTGGCGATGATGAGTGGCGGTGTTCTTGATGTAGATACCAAGATGATGGAAACTCGTTCCTAAGTAGCCGAAACACCTTAGGAAGCGGAAAACCGCGAACTCAAAATCTCAAATGACAAATGTCAAATGGTGGTAGCGGAAAGCGGTGGTGGTTATGGAAGCTCAATGGGATTGCGGAAATGCAATGATGGGTAATGGAGTGCATAATGCGGAAGTGGAGGGTAAGATGGTTAACTATACACGGTGTCGGAGTTGCAAGCACGGTCCCTAAGTAGCCTAAACACCTTAGGAGACACAACTCTCAACACAAACAAAATTGGGTTAAGTTGGTGATGGAAGTGTATGGAGGGTAAGCCTATGCGGAAGTGGCGGTGGTGGTTGATGAAGAAGCAACCGTCCCTAAGTAGCCGAAACACCTTAGGAGACTCGAATCACAACTCAAACAACCATGAGGAACAAAATTGGTTAGGTTGCGGAAGTCGGTGGTGGAGTAGCGGAGGATGTGGTGCAAGCCCTAGGCAAAGGTGCCAAAATACACAAATTTTGATGGAGTCAAATGATGTTGGTGGTATTTTTGTGGGAAGGGGGATGTCAATAGCTTCAAAACGAGCTAAAGAACGTCAAAATCGGAGTTCGGATGAATTAGTTATGGACAAAACAAAAATCAGCCGAAAGTGATGTCTACAGGTAGCGGACGTCCGCTAATGGACGGATGTCCGGTGGCCGGACGTCCGGTCGGGTCTGAAATCCGCTATTTCAGATCGGGTTAGGGTTTCCGGTCGTCCGGTAGATGATGGACTTCCGGTCATTCCAGGGGCTCCGGACGTCCGGTAAAGTGACGGTCGTCCTGTGGGTCGGGGTCAACGCGAGATGCGAGATCCGGGGCGCGATTTTGAGCGGAATTTTGGGATTTTGGGGTTAAAATTGACGAGATTTCATGGATGGAAGATGGGGAAACTTGGGGAAATGCTAGATCCACTCGAAACCAAGCAAATCCATGGATCAAAATCAACAAAACTTCATCTAACCAACAAATCACAAAAAAAATTGGGGCTATTTTTGGTGGGGATTTTCGAAATTTCGGACGAAATCAAACAAAAGAAGGCTAGAAAACGGTGGGAGGGACTCCAAATACGTGATGAACGTGGCTCATGATATATGATGCGGGGCTAACCCGGAGTAGGCCGATCTTTCACGTTTGGAGTGGGATCCCTCGAAGAACACGATGAACACGGGGAAGAACGGAGAGAAATCACAAGGGGAAACACTCAAGAACAAGTCCAATCACACATCCACTAGACAATGAAACACACAAGATCACAAGGTATATGAACAACAAAGGGAAAGATACAAGGTAAGGTTCATCTCCAAGAGGAGGTCTTGATGATATCCTAGACGGATCTTCCCGCAAGGGGGTCTTGATGATATCCTCAGGATCTTCTCACATGGAGGTCTTGAACTCCATGGGAGTGGTAGTCTCTCTCTCTCAAAAGTAGAGGTAGGAGCAAAGCTCACCTAAGAATGAGCTATCATATTTGCTAACCCCAGAAAGGATGAGGGGAAGGTCTATTTATAGTCTAAGTGCAAATGGGGGTGAAGTGAAGGGGTACATGGGACTCAGCCCATCGACAGACCTGACAGGTCGGACGTCCGGGCGTCAGACGTCCGAGAGACTCACGGCGGCGGACGTCCGGAAGACGTCAGACGTCCTTCGATTTGGCTCGGACGCAGGAGTGCCGGATTTCCGGAGGGGGCCGGTCGTCCGGTCGTCGGTCGTCCGCAGGCGCCAGACGTCCGCTCATTTGGCTCGGGTGCGGGATCGCCGGTCGTCCGGTGGATCTTCAGGCGCCGGACGTCCGGGCCGGTCGTCCGGTGGATCTTCAGGCGCCGGACGTCCGGGCCCAACCGGTCGTCCGGTGGCTGGAGCTTCTTCGACAGCTCTTCTTCTTGCGTCTCGTTTCCAGGATTCCCTCGCGGATGGTGTAGGTGTTCCTTGGCGCTTGCACTCCTCCTTGACATCCGTGAAGCTCCGACAATACCTATGCATGCACACGGGAGAAGTGTCAAGTAGTATACCATCCTCGAAGGGGTCAAGTGAGCACGTATAAAGGAGAAGATTCACCTTTGAGTATGTGAAGTAAAGGTCGCACGTGTCACTTGCCAAACGGACTCTTGACATGGTGATGACCGTAGGATGCTCCGCATCATTACCGCTTTGCTCAGCCCCTCTTATAGCGTTGCTAGTTGCAGGTGAAGATGAAGTTGGTTCCATGTTGGAACATGGATATTTTGGGATATCACAATATCTCTTATTTAATTAATGCATCTATATACTTGGTAAAGGGTGGAAGGCTCGGCCTTATGCCTGGTGTTTTGTTCCACTATTGCCGCCCTAGTTTCCGTCATACCGGTGTTATGTTCCTTGATTTCGTGTTCCTTACACGGTTGGGTGATTTATGGGACCCCCTTGACAGTTCGCTTTGAATAAGACTCCTCCAAAGAAGGCCCAACTTTGGTTTTACCATTTGACTACCTACCACCTATTGCTTTTCCCTTGGGTTTTCGCGAGCCCGAGGGTCATCTTTATTTTAGCCCCGGGCGGTGCTCCTTCGAGTGTTGGTCGAATCGGCAGAACTACGGGCCACCACGGGGCAACTCAAGGGCTGGTTTTACTCGTAGGCTGACCTATCCGGTGTGCCCTAAGAACGAGATATGTGCAGCTCCTATCGGGATTTGTCGGCACATTCGGGTGGCTTTGCTGGTCTTGTTTTACCATTGTCGAAATGTCTTGTAGTCCGGGATTCCGAGACTGATCGGGTCTTCCCGGTAGAAGGAATATCCTTCGTTGACCGTGAGAGCTTATAATGGGATAAGTTGGGACACCCCTGCAGGGTATTATCTTTCGAAAGCCGTGCCTGATTTATGAGGCAGATGGGAATTAGTTAATGTCCGGTTGTAGAAAACCCGAAGTTGACCTTAATTAAAACACATCAACCACGTGTGTAACCGTGATGGTCTCTTCTCGGCGGAGTCTGGGAAGTGAACACGGTGTTGGAGTTATGTTTGACGTAAGTAGTTTCAGGATCACCTCTTGATCGCTACTAGCTTCACGACCGTGCCTTGCTTCTCTTCTCGCTCTCTTTTGCGAATGTAGCCACCATATATGCTAGTCGCTTGCTGCAGCTCCACCTCACAACTCTGTCCTTCCTATAAGCTTAAATAGTCTTGATCTCGCGGTGTGAGATTCTTTGGGTCCCCGTGACTCACAGATTCTACCAAAACAGTTGCAGTGCCGACGATGCCGGTGCAGATGACGCAACCGAGCTCAAGTGGGAGTTCGACGAGGAACGTGGTCGTTACTATGTGTCTTTCACGATGATCGATGAGTGGAGCCAGTTGGGACGATCGGGGATACATGTAGCATTTGGGGTAGTCTTCTTTTATTTTGGTTCCGTAGTCGGACCTTGAGTGTAATCTGGATGATGGATGTTTATTTATGTATTGTGTGAAGTGGCGGCGTAAGCCAACTATGTATCTCTTTCCCTTATGTATTACATGGGTTGTGTGAAGATTACCTCACTTGCGACATTGCTTTCAATGCGGTTATGCCTCTAAGTCGTGCTTCGACACGTGGGAGATATAGCCGCATCGAGGGCGTTACATCGACCTACCTCGAGACAAGTACAATGTGAGCGACATCTTCAACGTCAAGGACCTCGCACAATACCATGGAGATGAACCTTTTGATCCGAGGTCGGATCTCTCTCAAGGGGGGGGGGGAGATGATGCGGAGCATCCCTCACTCATCCCCATGGACGCACCTACATCTTCCTCAATACCACGTGGACCCATGACTCGAGCCCGAGCTAAGGCTACTGAAGATAATGATGAGGACATCAATACCATTGTTACACCCACAGCCCCTACTGCTATACATACTGGACCAATTACTAGAGCTCGCGCACGCCAATTGAATTATCAGGTACTTTCGTTTCTTGGTAACGCTTCCAATGTTCATGAGAATATGATGCTGCCTAAATTGGATACATTTGTTTTGCTTACAAATGAAGGGCCTACCATGGACAAGAAAGATGAACCTTGGAGCAAGTTCAAGCATGGAGATGTTGGCATGCGCAAGGGGAACAAGAACGGAGTTACAAGTGATGATTCCACGACTTTGAAGCCACCCTAATGAGTGCATGAGGCTTTGGACGAAATATACAAGATGCCACTTCATAATATTCGTCCATAGGCTATTCTAGGTGCTGCGTCACCTTATTATTGGGCCAGGCCCATATAATTTCGAAATACTTAAGTATAGGCTGTTTTTAGAGTCCGTATGTGTGGGGAAACAAGAGTTAGGGTTGGTTTCGGACCCCTCCCTCAAGGGCCACGAAATTCCCTCCTCGTCCTCCATATATACAGCCCTTAGGGCGTCGTTTAGACTTTGGGTTTTGTTTAGATTAAAAGTTTGCCATAGCTGCAACTTCACGTACTTCGTTTGTGTTCAACGACCAGACAAAGGCGTCACAGAACCCCACCTTGATCAATAAAGCTTTCATCTTATATTCACAATATCCAGATTGTAATCTCAGTTTCTTGCTTGTTCTTCGTTTGCTCGTAGAAATGCAGACCCTCGTGGTCGGAGTTGATCGTGCTCGGCGTGGTCAATAACCTCTCGAAGTTGGTTTAGCAATTGCTAAGGCGCCGACGTCCTCGCCGCGTTAAGTAGTCGGATCGTCAAAGTCGACTTCCTCCAAAGCGAAAACCAACATCTCATCGAAGACGGGACACCTTTGCCTCTATCAAGTGGTATCAGATTTCCGGTTGCTCGGTGAGATTTTACAGTTTTCCGTAGTTTAGATCGAGTCTGTTCTTCATACCTATAGTCCATGAAAAGCCACAAAAAATTAGGGTTATTTCATCATATTCGAACCAATCGAGCCTTTGCATAATCTTTTTAGGGTTTTGCTTTGTTGAATTCTTGCGGGTGCATCGTCGTGTCTAGTTGCTTTGGTCTTAGCGTCTAGTCTTTTAGAGTTTCGAGTTCTGGTCATAAGTTGTCATGCCGCCACCGCACCATCATCATCGCCCTGCCACCTACCATCACCGCTCGAATCCATATCCATATACCACCACCAATCCGTGTCCATATACCACCACCGATCCATATCCATATACTACCACCGCTACCACCACCGCTGCCATATACCACCACCATATATCCACCACCAATCCGAGTTCCTTGCATATTAGGTTTGTTTTCGCGATCCATCTAGTTTCCGATTCGTGTTTCCTTGCCGGAGTAGGTTTCGGAAAAAAAAAAGTTTAGGCCCAAAATTTTCCGAAAACGCACTTGTCGAAAAAATTTCTGGCTATCCTATTTTTAGGTGTTTCTAAGCGTATTGAGACAGTCGCCGTTATAGAAAGTTTTTTTTGACCCGTTTCCAGTTTTTGGGTCCGGGCAGTCGAATTTTTTTTTTGGTCCAAAAAATTTCGTGCCCATCCTGTCAGTTTGACCTGGGAAGAGTTTTGAGACACTCGCCATTATAGTGATTTTTCGCACAAAAAAAAGAGCTGCGCCAAAAAAAACAGCGAAAAAAAAAGAGCGAAAAAAAATTCCAGAGTGTGCTTTTCCCTTGTTTACGTGCAGCGCCGTGATTTTGTTAGTGTTCTAGGCTCGCGTCTCTAGCACGGTCTAGCCTAGGACCAGACAAGACTGCGTCGTTGAGCGTTTATTCAACTTTGCATCTCTGAATTGATTATTGCTGACCCTTTTTGCTACCATATTATAAGCCTTCCCAGCTCCACATACATCCAAGCTTTGAGAGTTTTGACTAGATCGGTTGCCGATCACCGCCTGCTGCTGGGTAAGAACTGGTAAGAATTTGAGATTTGCTTGACGGATTTGTGACTGTCCACCACACCACCACCACCACGTCCTAGTAGTCTGTCGAATCATATTCTTGTGTGTTTCTATTGCTGCTAACCATGGCAGGATCACAAGCCGACGAGACCGGCGGGAGAACATGACAAACAAAGCGCTACATGATAAGTTTCAACAAATGATGAGTGGGCAGGTGGAAGATGTGCTAAATAGATTTGAAGAGGCCATGGAGAAGATAGATGGCATTGAGAAGGCGTTCGAAACAAAGCTCGATAACAAGTTTAATGAATTGCTCGCGCGTCTACCACCACCACCACCTGCTGCACCTAACGCACCTCTACAACAACAACAACGACTACCTCCACATCGCGAAACAGCCCTCCGCCGAGCGAGCCGTGTCCCTCTTGACTGGCCAAGCTTTGGTCTTTGCTGTTGATATACGTGGCTCCTGCTGGCGATGTGGGGAGGATGATTATGTGGGAGATTACGAGGATGAGGTTGATCAACATCAGAACTACGTGCAACCACCAGCACCACAACCACCAAGTCGTCCACATGCAAATAATGGCAATGTTAGGGCTCCCCCTCAGGTACGAGATCATGACCATCTCCCTAAACTGAAGTTGAATATTCCACCATTTGATGGTAGATATGTTCCTAATATATATCTTATTTGGGAGTTAGAAACTGAACAACGATTTACATGTTTACAATATCCTGAGGAGAGACGTGTTCCGGCTGTTTGTGCTTTCACTAGCTTTGCATGTGTTTGGTGGTGCGAACATTGTAGATTATATCCTGTTCCAGCTCCTTGGGCGGCGTTGAAAACTGCTAGGCGTACTCGTTGGGTTCCACCATATTATCAACGTGAATTACTTCAATAATTTCAGCGCTTAAGACAAGGAAAAATTCGGTGAAGAATATTATCGGGAATTACAAACTGGCTTGATTAGATGTGGTATTGTTGAGGAGAATGAAGCTCTGCTTGCACGTTTTCTGGGTGGATTAAATAGAGATATTCAGACCATTCTAGACTACAAGGATTATAATAATATCACTCGATTATTCCATCTTGCTTGTAAAGCTGAACGTGAAGTGTAGGATCGACATGCCTTGGCGCGGACTAACTTTTCTGCAGGTCGACCTTCATCATGGACACCACGTGCATCATCTACTTCCACACGTTCTACTACACCGGCACCTCCGGCGGCTGCCACCTCCAACCGTGATACAAGAAAGCAGGCACAACCACCACTATCTGCCAAGAGCGCACTTTGGGCCTACGAGCTCTTCTTCGTCCATGGCGTCAACAGGGCACACAAGTGATATTATTTGTCGTCGTTGTAAGGGAAGAGGACATTTTGCGTGAGAATGCCAATCTCAGGCGTGTGATGATTGCTCACGAGGATGGTGGGTATGAGTCCGCTAGTGACTATGATGAAGAGACTTTGGCTCTTATTACACATGAAGAACATGGTGGAGATGATTACGATCATGAGACGCAATTACATGGCTGCTGAAGATGCTGACAGGTATGAATGTTTAGTTGCTCAACGTGTTTTGAGTGTGCAGGTTACACAAGCTGAGCAAAATCAGAGGCATAACTTGTTCCATACAAAGGGAGTTGTGAAGGAACGTTCTATTCGCGTCATCATTGATGGAGGGAGCTGCAACAACTTGGCTAGCATGGATATGGTGGAGAAGCTTTCTCTCACCACAAGACCACATCCACATCCTTACTACATCCAATGGTTCAACAACAATGGCAAGGTTAAGGTAACACGCATCTTGTTCGTGTGCATTTTAGTATCTCTACATATGCTGATTATGTTGATTGTGATGTGGTACCTATGCAAGCATGTTCCTTATTACTTGGTAGACCATGGCAATTTGATAAAAATTCTGTACACCATGGTAGAAACAATCAGTATACTCTTGTTCACAAGGATAAAAATATTACTTTGCTTCTTATGACTCCTGATTCCATTTTGAAAGATGATATTAATAGAGCTAATAAAGCAAAACAGGAGAAACATAAGAGTGAAAATCAGATTGTGGAAAAATAATTTGAGCAACAAATGAAGCCTAATAATAAACCATCTAATGTTGCTTCTGAAATTAAACTGAAAAGTGCATGTTTATTTGCCACCAAATCTGATATTGATGAGCTAGATTCTAGCAAATCTGTTTGCTATGGTTTTGTGTGCAAAGAGGCATTATTTTCATTCGAGGAAGTGCCTTCCTCTTTGCCCCTATTTGTCACTAACATTTTGCGGGAGTTCACGACGTCTTCCCACAAGACGTGCCACCGGATTACCACCTATTCGAGGGATTGAGCATCAAATTGATTTAATTCCCGATGCATCGCTACCCAACCGTGCACCATACCGTACCAATCCAGAGGAGACGAAGGAGATTATGCGTCAAGTACAGGAGCTGCTCGACAAAGGTTATATACGCGAATCTCTTAGTCCTTGTGCTGTTCCTATTATACTAGTGCCTAAAAAGGATGGTACGTCGGCGTATGTGTGTTGATTGTAGAGGCATTAATAATATTACTATTCGTTATCGTCATCCTATTCCTAGGCTAGATGATATGCTTGATGAATTGAGTGGCTCTACAATATTCTCCAAAGTTGATTTGCGTAGTGGATACCATCAAATTCGTATGAAATTGGGAGATGAATGGAAAACAGCATTTAAAACTAAGTTTGGATTATATGAGTGGTTAGTCATGCCTTTTGGGTTAACTAATGCACCTAGTACTTTCATGAGATTAATGAACGAAGTTTTACGTGCTTTCATTGGACGATTTGTGGTAGTTTACTTTGATGATATACTGATTTATAGCAAATCTTTGGAAGAACATTTGGAACATTTACGTGCTGTTTTTAATGCTCTACGTGATGCACGTTTGTTTGGTAACCTTGGGAAGTGCACCTTTTGCACCGACCGAGTATCTTTTCTTGGCTATGTTGTTACTCCACAGGAATTGAAGTTGATACGCCAAGATTGAAGCTATTGAGAGTTGGCCGCAGCCCAAAACGGTCACACAAGTGAGGAGTTTTCTTGGACTCGCTGGTTTCTATAGGCGTTTTGTGAGAGACTTTAGCACCATTGCTGCACCTCTCAATGAGCTTACAAAGAAGGATGTGCCTTTTGTTTGGGGTACCGCACAGAAAGAAGCCTTCACGGTATTGAAAGATAAGTTGACACATGCTCCTTTACTCCAACTTCCGACTTTAATAAGACTTTTGAGCTTGAATGTGATGCTAGTGGAATTGGATTAGGAGGTGTGTTATTACAAGATGGCAAACATGTTGCATACTTTTCTGAAAAATTGAGTGGGACTAGTCTGAACTATTCTACTTATGACAAAGATTTATCTGCTCTTGTTCGGACTTTAGAGACATGGCAAAATTATTTATGGCCCAAAGAATTTGTTATACATTCTGATCATGAATCTTTGAAACATATTAAAAGTCAAGCTAAATTGAATCGTAGACATGCTAAATGGGTTGAATTCATTGAGACTTTCCCTTATGTCATTAAACACAAGAAGGGTAAAGAAAATGTTATTCTTGATGCTTTGTCTCGTCGATATACTATGCTTTCACAACTTGACTTCAAAATATTTGGTTTGGAGACCATCAAAGATCAATATGTGCATGATGCTGATTTTAAAGATGTAATGCAGAATTGTAAAGAAGGAAGAACATGGAACAAGTTCGTTATTAATGATGGTTTTGTGTTCCGTGCTAACAAGCTATGCATTCCTGCTAGCTCTGTTCGTCTTTTGTTGTTGCAGAAGGCGCATGGAGGAGGATTAATGGGACACTTTGGCGTGAAGAAGACGGAGGATATACTTGCTACACATTTCTTTTGGCCAAAGATGAGACGGGATGTTGAGTGTTTTGTTGCTCGCTGCACTACATGTCAAAAAGCTAAGTCACGACTCAATCCTCATGGTTTATATATGCCTTTGCCTGTGCCTAGTGTTCCTTGGGAGGATATATCTATGGACTTTGTTTTAGGTTTACCTCGAACAAAGAAGGGAGGGATAGCATATTTGTTGTCGTGGATAGATTCTCGAAAATGGCACACTTTATACCATGTCATAAAAGCGATGATCTTTGTTAATGTTGCTGATTTGTTCTTTCGTGAAATTATTCGCTTGCATGGTGTGCCAAATACTATTGTTTCAGATCGTGATACTAAATTTCTTAGCCACTTCGGAGATGTTTATGGGCTAAGTTGGGGACTAAACTGCTTTTTAGTACTACTTGTCACCCCCAAACTGATGGACAAACTGAAGTAGTCAATAGAACATTGTCTACTATGCTTAGGGCTGTTTTGAAGAATAATAAGAAAATGTGGGAAGAATGCTTGCCTCATATTGAATTTGCTTATAATCGTTCATTGCATTCTACTACTAAGATGTGCCCTTTTGAAATTGTGTATGGCTTCCTACCTCGTGCACCTATTGATTTGTTGCCTCTTCCATCTTCGGAGAAGGTTAATTTTGATGCTAAAGAACATGCTGAATTGATTTTAAAAATGCATGAGATAACTAAGGAAAACATTGAGCATATGAATGCTAAATATAAACGTCTTTGGAGATAAGGGTAGAAAACATGTTGTCTTTGCACTGGAGATCTTGTTTGGTTACATTTATGTAAGGATAGGTTTCCTAGTTTGCGCAAATCAAAGCTAATGCCACGTGCTGATGGTCCATTTAAGGTGTTAGAGAAAATAAATGATAATGCATATAAACTTGAGCTACCTGCAGATTTTGGGGTTAGTCCCACTTTTAACATTGCAGATTTGAAGCCTTATTTGGGTGAGGAATATGAGCTTCCGTCGAGGGCGACTTCATTTCAAGAAGGGGAGGATGATGAGGACATCAATACCATTGTTACACCCACAGCCCCTCTTGCTACATATCTTGGACCAATTACTAGAGCTCAAGACGCCAATTAAATTATCAGGTACTTTCGTTTCTTGGTAATGATTCTAATGTTCATGAGAATATGATGCTGCCTAAATTGGATACATTTGTTTTGCTTACAAATGAAGGCCCTAGCTTGGAGAAGGATGGACATTGGAGCAAGAACAAGCATGGAGATAATGCCATGCGCAAGGGGAACAAGAACGGAGTTACAAGTGATGATTTCAGGACTTTGAAGCCACCATAATGGGTGCATGAAGCCTTGGACGAAATATACAAGATGCCACTTCATAATATTCGTCCATAGGCTATTCTAGGTGCTGCGTCACCTTATTATTGGGCCAGGCCCATGTAATTTCGAAATACTTAAGTGTAGGCTGTTTTAGAGTCCGTATGTGTGGGGAAACAAGAGTTAGGGTTGGTTTGGACCCTTCCCTCAAGGGCCACGAAATTCCCTCCTCTTTCTCCATATATACAGCCCTTAGGGCGTCGTTTAGACTTTGGGTTTTGTTTAGATTAAAAGTTCGCCATAGCTGCAACTTGGCGTGCATTTCGCTTTGTGTTCAACGACCAGACAAAGGCGTCCACGTAACCCCACCTTGATCAATAAAGCTTTCATCTTATATTCGCAATATCCAGATTGCAATCTCAGTTTCTTGCTTGTTCTTCGTTTGCTCGCAGGAAACAGACCCTCGTGGTCAGGTTGATCGTGCTCCGGCGTGGTCAATAACCTCTCGGAGTTGGTTTAGCGATTGCTAAGGCGCGACGTCCTTGCACGTTCGTAGTCGGATCGTCAAAGTCGACTTCCTCCAAAGCGAAAACCAACATCTCATCGAAAGACAGGACACCTTTGCCTCTATCAGAAGTGCACCTTTTGCACCGACCGAGTATCTTTTCTTGGCTATGTTGTTACTCCACAAGGAATTGAAGTTGGTAAAGCCAAGATTGAAGCTATTGAGAGTTGGTCGCAGCCCAAAACGGTCACACAAGTGAGGAGTTTTCTTGGACTCGCTGGTTTCTATAGGCGTTTTGTGAGAGACTTTAGCACCATTGCTGCACCTCTCAATGAGCTTACAAAGAAGGATGTGCCTTTTGTTTGGGGTACCACACAGGAAGAAGCCTTCACGGTATTGAAAGATAAGTTGACACATGCTCCTTTACTCCAACTTCCTGATTTTAATAAGACTTTTGAGCTTGAATGTGATGCTAGTGGAATTGGATTAGGAGGTGTGTTATTACAAGATGGCAAACCTGTTGCATACTTTTCTGAAAAATTGAGTGGGCCTAGTCTGAATTATTCTACTTATGATAAAGAATTATATGCTCTTGTTCGGATTTTAGAAACATGGCAACATTATTTATGGCCCAAAGAATTTGTTATACATTCTGATCATGAATCCTTGAAACATATTAAAAGTCAAGCTAAACTGAATCGTAGACATGCTAAATGGGTTGAATTCATTGAGACTTTCCCTTATGTCATAAAACACAAGAAGGGTAAAGAAAATGTTATTGCTGATGCATTGTCTCGTCTCTATACTATGCTTTCACAACTTGACTTCAAAATATTTGGTTTGGAGACCATCAAAGATCAATATGTGCATGATGCTGATTTTAAAGATGTATTGCAGAATTGTAAAGAAGGAAGAACGTGGAACAAGTTTGTCGTTAATGATGGATTTGTGTTCCGTGCTAACAAGCTATGCATTCCAGCTAGCTCCGTTCGTCTTTTGTTGTTGCAGGAGGCGCATGGAGGAGGACTAATGGGACACTTTGGCGTGAAGAAGACGGAGGATGTACTTGCTACACATTTCTTTTGGCCAAAGATGAGACGGGATGTTGAGCGTTTTATTGCTCGCTGCACTACATGTCAAAAAGCTAAGTCACGACTCAATCCTCATGGTTTATATATGCCTTTGCCTGTACCTAGTGTTCCTTGGGAGGATATATCTATGGACTTTGTTTTAGGTTTACCTAGAACAAAGAAGGGGAGGGATAGCATATTTGTTGTCGTGGATAGATTCTCGAAAATGGCACACTTTATACCATGTCATAAAAGCGATGATGCTGTTAATGTTGCTGATTTGTTTTTTCGTGAAATTATTCACTTGCATGGTGTGCCAAATACTATTGTTTCAGATCGTGATACTAAATTTCTTAGCCACTTTTGGAGATGTTTATGGGCTAAGTTGGGGACTAAACTGCTTTTAGTACTACTTGTCACCCCCAAACCGATGGACAAACTGAAGTAGTCAATAGAACATTGTCTACTATGCTTAGGGCTGTTTTGAAGAATAATAAGAAAATGTGGGAGGAATGCTTGCCTCATATTGAATTTACTTATAATCGTTCATTGCATTCTACTACTAAGATGCGCCCTTTTGAAGTTGTGTATGGTTTCCTACCTCGTGCACCTATTGATTTGTTGCCTCTTCCATCTTCGGAGAAGGTTAATTTTGATGCTAAACAACGTGTTGAATTGATTTTAAAAATGCATGAGTTAACTAAGGAAAACATTGAGCGTATGAATGCTAAATATAAAATTCTTTGGAGATAAGGGTAGAAAACATGTTGTGTTTGCTCCTGGAGATCTTGTTTGGTTACATTTGCGTAAGGATAGATTTCCTGATTTGCGCAAATCAAAGCTAATGTCACGTGCTGATGGTCCCTTTAAGGTGTTGGAGAAAATAAATGATAATGCATATAAACTTGAGCTGCCTGCAGATTTTGGGGTTAGTCCCACTTTTAACATTGCAGATTTGAAGCCTTATTTGGGTGAGGAAGATGAACTTTCGTCGAGGACGACTTCATTTCAAGAAGGGGAGGATGATGAGGACATCAATACCATTGTTACACCCGCAGCCCCTACTGCTACATATACTGGACCAATTACTAGAGCTCGCAGACGCCAATTAAATTATCAGGTACTTTCGTTTCTTGGTAATGATTCTAATGTTCATGAGAATATGATGCTGCCTAAATTGGATACATTTGTTTTGCTTACAAATGAAGGGCCTAGCTTGGAGAAGGATGGACATTGGAGCAAGAACAAGCATGGAGATGATGCCATGCTAAGGGGAACAAGAACGGAGTTACAAGTGATGATTTCAGGACTTTGAAGCCACCATAATGGGTGCATGAAGCCTTGGACGAAATATACAAGATGCTACTTCATAAATTTCGTCCCGAGGCTATTCTAGGTGCCGTCACCTTATTATTGGGCCAGGCCCTTGTAATTTCGAAATACACAAGTATAGGCTATTTTTAGAGTTCAGATGTGGAGAAACAAGAGATCGGGTTGATTTCGGACCCCTCCACCAAGGGCCACGAAATTCCCCCCCCCCCCTTCTTCCTCCATATATACAGCCCTTAGGCCACCGTTTAGACTTTGGGTTTTGTTTAGATTAAAAGTTCGCCATAGCTGCAACTTCGCATACTTCGTTTGTGTTCAACGACTGCATTTAAGGCGCCACGTAACCCCACCTTGATCAATAAAGCTTTCATCTTATATTCGCAATATCCAGATTGCAATCTCAGTTTCTTGCTTGTTCTTCGCTTGCTCGCAGGAAATAGACCCTCATGGTCAGGTTGATCGTGCTCGCATGGTCAATAACCTCTCGGAGTTGGTTTAGCGATTGCTAAGGCGCCGACGTCCTCGCACGTTCGTAGTCGGATTGTCAAAGTCGACTTCCTCCAAAGCGAAAACCAACATCTCATCGGAAGACGGGACACCTTTGCCTCTATCACTCGGGCGGGTGGTGTCGGACGTCCGGTCGGCGTCGGTCGTCCGGTATTTGAGAGTGTCGGACGTCCGGTGTCTGGCGGTCGTCCGGGCGCTGGGAGTCGTCGGATGTCCGATGGCTCCGGTCGTCCGTAGATTTGGCTCGGGTCCTAAGGGGCCGGACGTTCGGGCTGGGCCGGTCGTTCGGTGGCTGTAGCTTCGCGTAGCTTCTTCTCTTGGTCCTTGTACTTGGTGTCCTCGCTAGTTGTTCCGTTGGATGTGGTGGCTTCGTGGCTTTCCTCCAAGTACCTGATCATGCATAGAACACACGTTGGAGGTAGTAGCCATGTCTCACATGTAGGAAGTGAAGGTTCGGAAAGGAGCGAGTTCACCTTGTGTCCAATGGCGTCTGATTGAGGTCTCGCCATAAGTCCTCTTGGGGTTTGGAGAGTAGTCGAGTGTACATGGGGATGAACGTGGGATGCTCCGCATCATCTCCCCCCCCCCCCTTGGAAAGATCCGACCTCGGAACATGATCCTCATCACCATGGAAACGGTTGTCGTAGACGGACTTGTAGTTGGACGAAGTTGAAGACATGGCGCAATCCAAGTAGTCCAAGGTGTCGCCGGAGCGATAGACATGCAAAAATAGCAAACACAAGCAACACTCGGAAATACAATGGTTAGCACGCACAAAGTGTCCATCATGTAAGAATGAGTCCGTATGCGGCAAGATTGGTCGTGACAAAACGCATGAAGCTTATCTAGATGATCTAGAATGAGATGCAAAGCATTCATGGGAGGAAATGCAATCATTGTGCACACAAATGTGTTGTAAATATGATCAATGCAACCAGGGTGCAAAATGATGTCATATTGAGACGGTTTATCAATAGCATGAATATGGCAATGAATGCTCAATATGATTATGTTATCATGCAATTGATGGTAGGCGATATGATCACGATGTATGAATATGCCATCAAGAAAGATCACAAGAAATTTGCTAAGAAAATGCACAATCTCATATATCATGGATGACATGGGAATAGGTGCAACAAGACAATCGTAATGTGTGTCAATCCATGCATATGGTGCAAATTTGTCATGGGTGGTGTTGTACCATAGCTCGATGTCGTGGCACTCCTCAACTTGAAGGTCCATAGGGTCCATCTCCAATGTCGGTCCTCCATCCGATATATGTATCATGTAGACAAGAAGAAGGAAACAACAATGAAAGAATGACCCATCCAATATGTGTATTTGAGGATGGCTCAAAGGGAAGGAGGTCACCTTTAGGAGGTTCTCAAGGATGATGGAGTTGCGCATCTTGTATGCCTTCACATAACCAAGTTGTCTCGTGATGTTACCGCCTTGTGAATCCGTCAAAATGAAAGAACATGACAAACACTCGGAAAAACAAATGAGGTTAGCGGAAGTGCAAAACCTATCATTCGTGTGGTAAGATACCCAACAAGTGTATGCATCATGCTCATCATAAGAAAGTACAAGGGAGCATTTCATAGTATGGAGGCATATGATGCGGGAACAACCAAATACAATAGGCTCAAGTAAACAAGCATGCATCACAAGTGAAGTGTCCAAGTCTCCAAGATCATGAAGCATAGAGGCAACTATTGGAGGCAAGCGACAATAAACAAGATATATCGTATGAGAGGCATGAACATATATGTCATCAACCCAAGAAAGCGAGTAAGAATGGAACATGGGTGATGCGACAAAGCAAGCAATCATAGAGATCAAGTCAAGCAAGCTAGTAGTGCGAAGATGCAACGTACTAGAAGGAATCATGGCAAGCATGTCATGTGTGCAAATAGTGGGCATGAATAATTCACATGTCATAGCACAAGCATGAAAGCAAGATATGAGGAAAGTAGGTTCACGGTGTTGGCAAGAAGTCCTATGTAAATAGCAATGGGGCATCATGACTCTCCCAACACAACAAGCATCAATAGCATGGGGCACAACAAAATCATGGCAATAGCAACAAGGATCTCCACCAAGCACGCAAATACACATAGGGTCAATCATGGGTAGATGCAAGCAAGGGTCACAATTGCATGGCAAAGGCATAGAAGCAAGTATAACATGCAAAGTGAACACGGTAAAATGAGCATAAGGGGACAAATGGTATATAGCCCATAGTCGTGTGAGAGCCAAGTAGAAGAGGTGCGCGTAGTCCTTGCGCGAAGGGAACGGTGGGAATGATAATCCTCGGGATCCCAAATCATCGTTGCTCTCAAGAGCTCGTTTCGTCAACTCATGGGATTGAGATGTTGACGAGTATACGTGCATGCCTACAGAAAACAAAGACAAAGGGAAAGTTGTGTGTGCGTGGTAGATGTACGCATCATCCATCATGATGCATACGTGCTTGTGTTGGTTAGCACCAAATATCCAATGCTCAAATAAATGATATGCGTGATATAGAAACATATCATCCATCATGAGAGGTCTGTTGTTATGTATGGCATAATGGAGACTCAAAGGTTGTAATGCATCATGAGAAATATCTAGACCATTGTTATTCATGGAATGCATATGGTGCAAGCAATCATGGAAATCATGCAAAGGATGGGATGAATCAAAATCTCCAAACATGTATGAGGAAACTATGGGGGTCTCCTCATGAGCATTAGTAGGAACATCACATGGAGAACATTGACAACATCCACAACAAAGCATATTTGGAACAATGTGATCATGGCATGTCATAGTAGATGAATTGCGCAAATCATGTAAGAGAAGCATGGCAATATCATTACAAGAGAAGCAAAACAAATGACCCTCATCTCGTCATCTATGCCATAAGTGCAAATAGGATTTATTTTAATGGGGCATGCATAGTTACTATGTTGAGATTGAAATGAGGCTATATGGGAGATCTCACTCATAGCATATGACAAGTTCAATGGATTGTCAAACATGAAGTGACCAATAGAATTTTCACAAGATATCCTATGAAGCATAGCATCACAACTAGGCAACTCAACATGCTCATCATCATATTCATCATAAATAGGTAAGTCAAGACATGAAGAAGTCGCACTAGCATGAAGCATGGGAATAGGAGGGTCAACATCATGGGAGCAATCGATGTTAAGAGAGTCCACTAGTGGGACAAGAGAAGCACCATCACCTATGTTACCTTTGGAGCATCGCTCATGTGTTGTAGGTGAGGTGTTGAAGATCGTCTCGTTGTCATCCTCATCTTTTGAAGTTGTGCCCTTTTGAAGTTGTGTATGGTTTCCTACCTCGTGCACCTATTGATTTGTTGCCTCTTCCATCTTCGGAGAAGGTTAATTTTGATGCTAAACAACATGCTGAATTGATTTTAAAAATGCATGAGTTAACTAAGGAAAACATTGAGCGTATGAATGCTAAATATAAACTTGCTGGAGATAAGGGTAGAAAACATGTTGTGTTTGCTCCTGGAGATCTTGTTTGTTTACATTTGCGTATGGATAGATTTCCTGATTTGCGCAAATCAAAGCTAATGCCACGTGCTGATGGTCCCTTTAAGGTGTTGGAGAAAATAAATGATAATGCATATAAACTTGAGCTGCCTGCAGATTTTGGGGTTAGTCCCACTTTTAACATTGCAGATTTGAAGCCTTATTTGGGTGAGGAAGATGAGCTTCCGTCGAGGGCGACTTCATTTCAAGAAGGGGAGGATGATGAGGACATCAATACACGATGAGGACATCAATACCATTGTTACACCCATAGCCCCTTTGCTATACATCTTGGACCAATTACTAGAGCTCGCGACGCCAATTGAATTATCGGTACTTTCGTTTCTTGGTAACGATTCCAATGTTCATGAGAATATGATGCTGCCTAAATTGGATACATTTGTTTTGCTTACAAATGAAGGGCCTACCATGGACAAGAAAGATGAACCTTGGAGCAAGTTCAAGCATGGAGATGTTGGCATGCAAGGGGAACAAGAACGGAGTTACAAGTGATGATTCCAGGACTTTGAAGCCACCCTAATGAGAGCATGAGGCCTTGGAAGAAATATACAAGATGCCACTTCATAATATTCGTCCATAGGCTATTCTAGGTGCTGCGTCACCTTAATATTGGGCCAGGCCCATGTAACTTCGAAATACTTAAGTGTAGGCTGTTTTTAGAGTCCGTATGTGTGGGGAAACAAGAGTTAGGGTTGGTTTCGGACCCCTCCCTCAAGGGCCACGAAATTGCCTCCTCTTTCTCCATATATACAGCCCTTAGGGCGTCGTTTAGACTTTGGGTTTTGTTTAGATCAAAAGTTCGCCATAGCTGCAACTTCGCGTACTTCGTTTGTGTTCAACGACCAGACCAAGGCGTCTCAGAACCCCACCTTCATTAATAAAGCTTTCCTCTTATATTCGCAATATCCAGATTGCAATCTTAGTTTCTTGCTTGTTCTTCGTTTGCTCGCAGGAAGCAGGCCCTCGTGGTCGGAGTTGATCGTGCTTCGGCGTGGTCAATAACCCTCGGAAGTTGGTTTAGCGATTGCTAAGGCGCGACGTCTCGCACGTACGTAGTCGGATCGTCAAGGTCGACTCCCACCGAAACGATAGCCACCATCTCATCGAAACATCGGGACACCTTTGCCTCTATCAAGTGGTATCAGATTTTCAGGTTGCTCGGTGAGATTTTACAGTTTTTCATAGATTAGATCGAGTCTGTTCTTCATACCTAAAGTCCACGAAAAAGCCACAAAAAATTAGGGTTAGTTCATCATATCCGAACTAATCTGAGCCTTCGCATAATCTTTTTAGGGTTTTTGCTTTGTTGAATTCTTGGTTGCATCGTCGTGTCAAGTTGCGGGTCTTAGAGTCTAGTCTTTTAGAGTTTCGAAGTTACGGTCATAAGTTGTCACGCCGCCGCACCATCATCATCGCCTTGCCATCTACCACCCTTCTTATCCGCCACCGCTCTGAATCCGTATCCATATACCACCACCAATCCATATCCATATACCACCACCAATCCGTAACCATATACCACCATCGCTGCCATATACCACCACCATATATCCACCACCAATCCGAGTTCTTCTCATATTAGGTTTGTTTTCGAGATCCATCTAAATTCCGATTCGTGTTTCCTTGCCTGAGTAGGTTTCGGAAAAAAAAGAGTCCGGAAACCACCCTCCGTTTAGGCCCAAATTTTCCGAAAACGCACTTGTCGAAAAATTTTACGGCTATCCTATTTTTAGGTGTTTCTAAGCGTATTGAGACAGTCGCCATTATAGAAAGTTTTTGACCCGTTTCAGCTTTTTGGGTCCGGGCAGTCGAAAAAAAAATTTGGTCGAAAAAATTTCGTGCCCGTCCTGTCAGTTTGACGTGGGAAGAGTTTTGAGACACTCGCCATTATAGTGATTTTTCGCAAAAAAAAGAGCAGCACAAAAAAAAGAGCGAAAAAAATTCGGAGTGTGCTTTTCCTTTGTTTCCGTGCAGCGCCGTGATTTTGTTAGTGTTCTAGGCTCGCGTCTCTAGCACGGTCTAGCCTAGGACCGACAAGACCGTCGTTGAGCGTTTATTCAACTTTGCATCTACGAATTGATTATTGCTGACCCTTTTGCTACCATATTATAAGCCTTCCCAGCTCCACATACATCTACATCGTCGTTTGACTCTCCCCAGTAATCGCTCTATCCAAGCTTTGAGAGTTTTGACTACATCGGTTGCCGATCACCGCCTGCTGCTGGGTAAGAACTGGTAAGAATTTGAGATTTGCTTGACGGATTTGTGACTGCCCACCACACCACCACCACCACTTCCTAGTAGTCTGTCGAATCATATTCTTGTGTGTTTCTATTGCTGCTAACCATGGCAGGATCACAAGCCGACGAGACTGACTGGGAGAACATGACAAACAAAGCGCTACATGATAAGTTTCAACAAATGATGAGTGGGCAGGTGGAAGATGTTCTAAATAGATTTGAAGAGGCCATGGAGAAGATAGATGGCATTGAGAAGGCCTTCGAAACAAAGCTCGATAACAAGTTTAATGAATTGCTCGCGCGTCTACCACCACCACCACCGGCTGCACCTAATGCACCTCTGCAACAACAACAGCGACTACCTCCACATCGCGAAACAGCCCTCCGCCGAGCGAGCCGTGTCCCTCTTCAGCCTGGCCAAGCTGCTGGTCTTGCTTTGTTGATACTTCGTGGCTCCTGCTGGCGATGTGGGGAGGATGATTATGTGAGAGAGTACGAGGATGAGGTTGATCAACTTGAACTACGTGCAAGTGCAACCACCTGCACCACAACCACCCGGTCGTCCACATGCAAATAATGGCAATGTTAGGGCTCCCCTCAGTGCGAGATCATGACCATCTCCCTAAACTGAAATTGAATATTCCACCATTTGAGGGTAGATATGTTCCTGATATATATCTTACTTGGGAGTTAGAAACTGAACAACGATTTACATGTTTACAATATCCTGAGGAGAGACGTGTTCCCGCTGCTGTTTGTGCTTTCACTAGCTTTACATTGTAGATCATATCCTGTTCCAGCTACTTGGACTGCTTTGAAAACTGCTATGCGTACTCGTTGGGTTCCACCATATTATCAACGTGAATTACTTCAAAAATTGCAGCGCTTAAGACAAGGAAAAAATTCGGTAGAAGAATATTATCGGGAATTACAAACCGGCTTGATTAGATGTGGTATTGTTGAGGAGAATGAAGCTATGCTTGCACGTTTTCCGGGTGGATTAAATAGAGATATTCAGACCATTCTAGACTACAAGGATTATACTAATATCGATCGATTATTCCATCTTGCTTGTAAAGCTGAACGTGAAGTGCAGGATCGACAGGCGTTGGCGCGGACTAACTTTTCTCGCAGGTCGACCTTCATCATGGACACCACGTGCATCATCTACTTCCACACGTTCTACTACACCGGCACCTTCGTCGGCTGCCACCTCCAACCGTGATACAAGAAAGCAGGCACAACCACCACTATCTGCCAAGAGCGCACCTGCTGGGCCTAAACAGAGCTCTACTTCTTCCATGGCGTCAACAGGGCACACAAGTGATATTATTTGTCATCGTTGTAAGGGAAGACGACATTTTGCCAGAGAATGCCAATCTCAGCGTGTGATGATTGCTACTGAGGATGGTGGGTATGAGTCCGCTAGTGACTATGATGAAGAGACTTTGGCTCTTATTACACATGAAGAACATGGTGGAGATGATTACGATCATGAGACGCAATACATGGCTGCTTTGAAGATCTGACATGTATGAATGTTTAGTTGCTCAACGTGTTTTGAGTGTGCAGGTTACACAATGGTGAGCAAAATCAGAGGCATAACTTGTTCCATACAAAGGGAGTTGTGAAGGAACGTTCTATTCGCGTCATCATAGATGGAGGGAGCTGGAACAACTTGGCTAGCATGGATATGGTGGAGAAGCTTTCTCTCACCACAAGACCACATCCACATCCTTACTAAATCCAATGGTTCAACAACAGCGGCAAGGTTAAGGTAACACGCATCTGTCGTGTGTATTTTAGTATCTCTACATATGCGATTATGTTGATTGTGATGTGGTACCTATGCAAGCATGTTCCTTATTACTTGGTAGACCATGGCAATTTGATAAAAATTTGTACACCATGGTAGAAACAATCAAGATACTCTTGTTCACAAGGATAAAAATATTACTTTGCTTCCTATGACTCTGATTCAATTTTGAAAGATGATATTAATAGAGCTAATAAAGCAAAATAGGAGAAAAATAAGAGTGAAAATCAGATTGTGGCAAAAGAATTTGAGCAACAAATGAAGCCTAATAATAAACCATCTAATGTTGCTTCTGAAATTAAACTGAAAAGTGCATGTTTACTTGCCATCAAATCTGATATTGAGGAGCTAGATTCTAGCAAATCTGTTTGCTATGCTTTTGTGTGCAAAGAGGCATTATTTTCATTCGAGGACGTGTTTTCCTCTTTGCCCCTGCTGTCACTAACATTTTGCAGGAGTTCACGACGTCTTCCCACAAGACGTGCCACCGGATTACCACCTATTCGAGGGATTGAGCATCAAATTGACTTAATTCGGTGCATCGCTACCCAACCGTGCACCATACTGTACCAATCTAGAGGAGACGTAGGATATTATGCGTCAAGTTCTGGAGCTGCTAGTAAAATGTTATATACGCGAATCTCTTAGTCCTTGTGTTGTTCCTATTATACTAGTGCCTAAAAAGGATGGTTCGTCGCGTATGTGTGTTGATTGTAGAGGCATTAATAATATTACTATTCGTTATCGTCATCCTATTCCTAGGCTAGATGATATACTTGATGAATTGAGTGGCTCTACAATATTCTCCAAAGTTGATTTGCGTAGTGGATACCATCAAATTCGTATGAAATTGGGAGATGAATGGAAAACAGCATTTAAAACTAAGTTTGGTTTATATGAGTGGTTAGTCATGCCTTTTGGGTTAACTAATGCACCTAGTACTTTCATGAGACTAATGAACGAAGTTTTACGTGCTTTCATTGGACGATTTGTGGTAGTCTATTTTGATGATATACTGATTTATAGCAAATCTTTGGAAGAACATTTGGAACATTTACGTGTTGTTTTTAATGCTCTACGTGATGTACGCTTGTTTGGTAACCTTGGGAAGTGCACCTTTTGCACCGACCGAGTATCTTTTCTTGGCTATGTTGTTACACCACAGGGAATTGAAGTTGATAAAGCCAAGATTGAAGCTATTGAGAGTTGGCCGCAGCCCAAAACGGTCACACAAGTGAGGAGTTTTCTTGGACTCGCTGGTTTCTATAGGCGTTTTGTGAGAGACTTTAGCACCATTGTTGCACCTCTCAATGAACTTACAAAGAAGGATGTGCCTTTTGTTTGGGGTACCGCACATGAAGAAGCCTTCACGGTATTGAAAGATAAGTTGACACATGCTCCTTTACTCCAACTTCCTGACTTTAATAAGACTTTTGAGCTTGAATGTGATGCTAGTGGAATTGGATTAGGAGGTGTGTTATTACAAGATGGCAAACCTGTTGCATATTTTTCTGAAAAATTGAGTGGGCCTAGTCTGAACTATTCTACTTATGACAAAGAAGTATATGCTCTTGTTCGGACTTTAGAGACATGGCAACATTATTTATGGCCCAAAGAATTTGTTATACATTCTGATCATGAATCTTTGAAACATATTAAAAGTCCAGCTAAACTGAATCGTAGACATGCTAAATGGGTTGAATTCATTGAGACTTTCCCTTATGTCATTAAACACAAGAAGGGTAAAGAAAATGTTATTGCCGATGCTTTGTCTCGTCATTATACTATGCTTTCACAACTTGACTTCAAAATATTTGGTTTGGAGACCATCAAAGATCAATATGTGATGATGCTGATTTTAAAGATGTAATGCAGAATTGTAAAGAAGGAAGAACATGGAACAAGTTCGTTATTAAGGATGGTTTTGTGTTCCGTGCTAACAAGCTATGCATTCCTCGCTAGCTCTGTTCGCTTTTTTGTTGTTGCAGGAGGCGCATGGAGGAGGATTAATGGGACACTTTGGCGTGAAAAAGACGGAGGATATACTTGCTACACATTTCTTTTGGCCAAAGATGAGACGGGATGTTGAGCGTTTTGTTGCTCGCTGCACTACATGTCAAAAAGCTAAGTCACGACTCAATCCTCATGGTTTATATATGCCTTTGCACTGTACCTAGTGTTCCTTGGGAGGATATATCTATGGACTTTGTTTTAGGTTTACCTCGAACAAAGAAGGGAGGGATAGCATATTTGTTGTCGTGGATAGATTCTAAAAATGGCACACTTTATACCATGTCATAAAAGCGATGATCTGTTAATGTTGCTGATTTGTTCTTTCGTGAAATTATTCGCTTGCATGGTGTGCCAAATACTATTGTTTCAGATCGTGATACTAAATTTCTTAGCCACTTTTGGAGATGTTTATGGGCTAAGTTGGGGACTAAACTGCTTTTTAGTACTACTTGTCACCCCCAAACTGATGGACAAACTGAAGTAGTCAATAGAACATTGTCTACTATGCTTAGGGCTGTTTTGAAGAATAATAAGAAAATGTGGGAAGAATGCTTGCCTCATATTGAATTTGCTTATAATCGTTCATTGCATTCTACTACTAAGATGTGCCCTTTTGAAATTGTGTATGGCTTCCTACCTCGTGCACCTATTGATTTGTTGCCTCTTCCATCTTCGGAGAAGGTTAATTTTGATGCTAAAGAACGTGCTGACTTGATTTTAAAAATGCATGAGTTAACTAAGGAAAACATTGAGCGTATGAATGCTAAATATAAACTTGCTTTGGAGATAAGGGTAGAAAACATGTTGTCTTTGCACCTGGAGATCTTGTTTGGTTACATTTGCGTAAGGATAGGTTTCCTAATTTGCGCAAATCAAAGCTAATGCCACGTCTTGATGGTCCATTTAAGGTGTTACAGAAAATAAATGATAATGCATATAAACTTGAGCTGCCTGCAGATTTTGGGATTAGTCCCACTTTTAACATTGCAGATTTGAAGCCTTATTTGGGTGAGGAAGATGAGTTTCCGTCGAGGACGACTTCATTTCAAGAAGGGGAGGATGATGAGGACATCAATACCATTGTTACACCCACAACCCCTGCTGCTATACATCTTGGACCAATTACTAGAGCTCACAAGACGCCAATTGAATTATCAGTACTTTCGCTTTCTTGGAAACGATTCCAATGTTCATGAGAATATGATGCTGCCTAAATTGGATACATTTGTTTTGCTTACAAACGAAGGGCCTACCATGGACAAGAAAGATGAACCTTGGAGCAAGTTCAAGCATGGAGATGTTGGCATGCGCAAGGGGAACAAGAACGGAGTTACAAGTGATGATTCCAGGACTTTGAAGCCACCCTAATGAGAGCATGAGGCCTTGGACGAAATATACAAGATGCCACTTCATAATATTCGTCCATAGGCTATTCTAGGTGCTGCGTCACCTTAATATTGGGCCAGGCCCATGTAACTTCGAAATACTTAAGTGTAGGCTGTTTTTAGAGTCCGTATGTGTGGGGAAACAAGAGTTAGGGTTGGTTTCGGACCCCTCCCTCAAGGGCCACGAAATTCCCTCCTCTTTCTCCACATATACAGCCCTTAGGGCGTCGTTTAGACTTTGGGTTTTGTTTAGATCAAAAGTTCGCCATAGCTGCAACTTCGCTGCATTTCGCTTGTGTTCAACGACCGGACTAAGGCGTCTCGTAACCCCACCTTCATTAATAAAACTTTCCTCTTATATTCGCAATATCCAGATTGCAATCTTAGTTTCTTGCTCGTTCTTCGCTTGCTCGCAGGAAACAGGCCCTCGTGGTTAGGTTGATCGTGCTCGGCGTGGTCAATAACCCTCGGAAGTTGGTTTAGCGATTGCTAAGGCGCGACGTCTCGCACGTACGTAGTCGGATCGTCAAGGTCGACTCCCACCGAAACGATAGCCACCATCTCATCGAAACATCGGGACACCTTTGCCTCTATCAATACCATTGTTACACCCGCAGCCCCTACTGCTACATATACTGGACCAATTACTAGAGCTCGCGTATGCCAATTAAATTATCAGGTACTTTCGTTTCTTGGTAATGATTCTAATGTTCATGAGAATATGATGCTGCCTAAATTGGATACATTTGTTTTGCTTACAAATGAAGGGCCTAGCTTGGAGAAGGATGGACATTGAGCAAGAACAAGCATGGAGATGATGCCATGCTAAGGGGAACAATAACGGAGTTACAAGTGATGATTTCAGGACTTTGAAGCCACCATAATGGGTGCATGAAGCCTTGGACGAAATATACAAGATGCTACTTCATAAATTTTGTCCCGAGGCTATTCTAGGTGTCACACACCTTATTATTGGGCCAGGCCCTTGTAATTTCGAAATACACAAGTATAGGCTATTTTTAGAGTCCAGATGTGTCGGGAACAAGAGATAGGGTTGATTTCGGACCTCCACCAAGGGACACGAAATCCCCCTCTTCCTCCATATATACAGCCCTTAGGGCACCGCTTAGACTTTGGGTTTTGTTTAGATTAAAAGTTCGCCATAGCTGCAACTTCACAGCATTTCGCTTTGTGTTCAACGACCGGACAAAGGCGCCACGTAACCCCACCTTGATCAATAAAACTTTCATCTTATATTCACAATATCCAGATTGCAATCTCAGTTTCTTGCTTGTTCTTCGTTTGCTCGCAGGAAATGCAGACCCTCGTGGTCAGGTTGATCGTGCTCGGCGTGGTCAATAACCTCTCGGAGTTGGTTTAGCGATTGCTAAGGCGCGACGTCCTCGCACGTTCGTAGTCGGATCGTCAAAGTCGACTTCCTCCAAAGCGAACACCAACATCTCATCGAAAGACGGGACACCTTTGCCTCTATCAGATATCATGGTTCAAACCACCAAAAAATCTATTCATTGTATCATCCTTAGATTCTTCTATGTCACAGTGATGCATATAAGATTTGAACTCCTGGTAGTAAGCATGAACAGTGTTGTTGCCTTGTTTAAATTGTTCAAACTTGCAAAGCAATTCACTACGATAGTAAGGAGGGAAAAATTGTTGTCTCATTACATCTTTCAAATCTTTCCAAGTTGTGGGTTGGTTATCAATGTTTTCTTTATAATGCACACTCCACCAAACAGAAGCAAAACCAGTAAATGCTCTAGTGGCAACTCGTACTCGCTCAAGTTCAGAAAAGTCATGGTGACTAAAAACTTGTTCTACTTCAAGCTCCCAAGCTAGATAAATAGCAGGATTAAATCTACCCTCAAATGACGGTAAAGAGATAACCTGACCATGTGCTTGTGTGTGTTGTCCCAACTCTCGTGATGGTGATGATGTGTCCGTCGTCCAAGAATTTCTATCTTCGGAACCTGTCATGATTAGTAGAAACAAGAAACAAAATTCGAGAATAATGTTCCGATGAACTACTAGGATGTGGTTGTAAAGTGCTCATAGTAAAGCAAATATCAATATCTTACAAGTTCTTACCATGCGGCATGTGGTGACAGACAACCAGCGGTGTCAAATAACTCCGAAGATTGTGTAAAGCACTTGCTGTGGGAACGACGATACACGGTGTAGAAATATGTGGAGCTGGGTTGGCTATATATGGTAGCAAAAGATTAGCAATAATCAATTCAGAGATGCAATATTGAATAAACGCTCAACGACAGTCTTGTGCTGGTCCTAGGCTAGAACGGACTAGAGACGAGCCTAGAACATTAATGAGGTCACGGCGTAGCACAACTACCATCAATGAAGGATAATAAGAAGCTCTAGACAACAAGATATAAGTGAAGATCACAACGACAGTAAAAGATAATGATGAAAAACAACTGCCAAGCAGGATATACAACAACTCTCTCTCCAATTTTCCTCTTGAAAAGTTTGATCCAATTTTCTGATAACTTTTTTCAAAGAATGCTACCAACTCAAGCTTTACAATGCAAAAAAGAATCACTCAATTCCGAGTAGATATGAGGAGTCAAAAAATTCTAAAACTGGTTTGAAAAACTGGAATAAGCTGTGTTCACGAACTTCGGAGCAAAAAGACCTATTTAGAAGCCGATTTTGAGGTGCCAAATATTGAACATGCTTCTGCAACTATTTAGATGCGGCTCGTCTCTAGCTTTAATTTGAGTACTCGCGGAGCCAAAACGGACTTCGTATGAGGAAGTTATGCCTGCTTTTTAATAAAGGCACAAAATAGATTCCAATCTGAATTCAGCTACGAGATCGAGTCTAGATAGATCCGAACTTTGTTTTTTTTCTTCTCTTTTTTTTCTCACACTTTTTTTCCTTTTTCTTTTTCTTTTTTTTTCTCTAACTTTTTTTTATTTTTTTTCACTTTTTTTTCTCTCTCCCTCTTTCCAAACAAACTAGATAAATTGCAGATTGGATCAAGTGAAGATGTGATGCGGAGCATCCTACGGGCATCACCATGTCAAGAGTCCGTTTGGCAAGTGACACGTGCAACCTCTACTTCACATACTCAAAGGTGAATCTTCTCCTTTATACGTGCTCACTTGACCCCTTCGAGGATGGTATACTACTTGACACTTCTCCCATGTGCATGCATAGGTATTGTCGGAGCTTCACGGATGTTGAGGAGGAGTGCAAGCGCCAAGGAACAACTACACCATCCGCAAGGGAAGCCCGAAGCGACGATTTAAAGAAGATGGAGACAACCCCAGACCCGGACATCCGGCTAGGACCGGACATCCGCCCTGAGCTTCACCCACAGCAGCCGCTTAGCCGCCAATTACCTACAGGCCGGACATCCGCCCAAGCCGGACATCCGGCGCCTCCCGACAACCCGGACATCCGCCACAAGCCCGAACTGACGCCCCTATCCAGAGCGCACCGAGGCCGACCTCACCAGCCCGGACATCCGCCCATGCCCCGACATCCGGCCTCCCGCTGAACGCCGACATCCGCCCCAGCCGGGACATCCGGCGCTACCGTCACAGCAGAGTCGGGCCAAAGGCCCATGTATCCCTCCTCACTTATTTCTTCGGGACTAGCCTATATATACTCCATCCCCTTCCTCTAGTTAGGGTTAGCAAATATGATAGCTCATTCTTAGGTGAGCTTTGCTCCTACCTCTACTCTTGAGAGAGAGAGACCCTACTCCATTGGAGGCCAAGACCTCCATCTAGGAGAAGATCCTGCGGGATATATCATCAAGACCCCCTCTTGGGCGGACCCTTCAAGACCTCCTCACGGAGATGAACTCTACCTTGTATCTTTCCCTTTGTTGTTCGTGTACCTTGTGGATCTTGTGTGTTTGATTGTCTAGTGGATGTGTGATTGGACTTGTTCTTGAGTGTTTCCCCTGTGATTTCTCCCCGTTCTTCCCCGTGTTCTTCGTGCTCTCCGAGGGATCCCACTCCAAACGTGAAAGATCGGCCTACACCGGGTTAGCCCCGTATCATATGGTATCATGAGCCACGTTTATCACGTATTTAGAGTCCCTCCCACCGTTTTCTAGCCTTCTTTTGCTTGATTTCGTCCTAAATCCGAAAATCCCCACCAAAAATAGCCCCAAATTTTTTTTGTGATTTGTTAGTTTGATGATGTTTTGTTGATTTTGATCTGTGGATTTGCTTGGTTTCAAGTGGATCTAGCTTTCCCCCAAGTTTCCCCACCTTCCATCCACGAAATCCATCAAATTTTGCCCCCGAAATCATCAATTTCCGCCCCCAAGTCGAAAATTTCCGCCCCAAACGAGATCTGGAATCGTCGGGCCGGACATCCGGGCCATCCGGGCCCCGAGCCGGACATCCGGGCCCTGGAGCACCAAATCCGCACGGTTCTGGACATACACCCCCGGAAATCCGGCCCCTACCCCGGATATCCGGCCGCTGGGATTTCAGCTTTTCACGTTTCACCGTTTCGGCCATAACTAATTCATCCGGAGTCCGATTTTGACGTTCTTTAGCTCGTTTTGAAGCTATTGATATCCCCCATCCCACAAAAATACCACCAACATCATTTGACTCCATCAAATTTTCCAAAATTTGGCAAGTTTGCCTAGGCCTTCCACCATATCATCCGCATTACCACTACCGACTTCTGCAACCTAACCCATATTGCACCGCATTACATTTGAGGTTGTTAGAGTAGTGATTCGAGTCTCCTAAGGTGTTTCGGCTACTTAGGGACGATTGCTTCTTCATCAACCACCACCACCACTTCCGCATAGGCGTGCCCACATTACACTTCCGCCAGCCCCAACTTAACCCAATAGTTGTTTGAGCTTGTTTGAGTTGTGGCTTGTGTCTCCTAAGGTTTTTCGGATACTTAGGGACTGCAACTTCAACTTCTACACGAGTATAGCCCATCATTCCACTTACGCATTGACAAGAGAAAACAACCACCGCTTTCCGCTACCACCATTTGACATTTGCCTTTGAGATTTTGAGTTTGCGGTTTTTCCGTTTCCTAGGGTGTTTCGGCTAACTAGGAACGGCTCGACATCAAGAACACCGCCACTCATCATCGCGAAGGATGGTAACCTCGACGACACCATTGTATATTACCCTTGCAATTGCATTGATAACCCCTTATCCCATTTTGCGTTACTTGCCAATCGAGACTAGCCATTTGAGTATTGCCGGCAACGTGACTTGTGCACATTAGTGGTCTACACCTTCCATTGCATACATACCATATCATATTGGTATCATATCATCTCTCGTGTCACAAGATTGTTCCCGCATATACACAATTGCTATCTTGGTTTGTGCATTCCGCAAAGTGGCCATACATACAAAAAAAAGAGAATAAAGCTTTTAAGCAGAAAGAGAGCAAAGAAGCTTGTAAGCAATAGCCATAGCATCAAAATATATCATATGGTATCATACTTGATCATCTTGGATCATTGTGTGAGAAACACCGGGAACCATACATATATAGCATACTTGGGATAGAAAGTTTATCCATTTTGCATCTTATAGGTTGTGCACAAGTGTCGTATCCGCCTATTGAGCAATCATGCTAGCGCCTCTCTTGAGTTGTGCAACACGAGCATTTTGGTGGATTCCGCATTTTGAGCTCATTCCTTGGTTGCACGACCCCATTTATCTATCCGTGTGTGTTTCCGCAGCCACATATTGCTATTGGTCTACTTTTTTTCGCTATGAATTTGTGAATCTCTTTCAACATTATTGACTCTTGCTAACATTTTGCATCAAATTTTTGTGCCACTATCCTCACCGAGCTCTACCATAAGCTTTAATTGATAGGTGTGAGTGAACAAGTCCGTACCAATTCCACTATTCTTTCATTTCACATTGAGTGAAACGGATACATCATCAACTTTGGGAAAAGGTAACTTGGTATTGTTTATCTCATTTCCTACTCACCTCTACTCGAGTCTTGTGATGGATAGGCAAGGCATTTCACCTTCGGTCTACAACAACAATGACGAAGTTCGATGCCACGAACAACAACTCCGACGCCAAGATGCAAGCTCAAATGGAGGAGATCAAAGCCCTCATCAAGTCCTACAAGCGATCCTCCTCATCTTCGAGAAGACGCTCAAGAGCACATGCTTCCGAGCTACCGCCTCTCGGCAAGATCACATCGGCATCGACACCATCACCAACAAGAACGTGAAGGTCAAGAGCTCTACATCAACAACCGCTCAATGACTTCACCATCTCCCTTGGCATCTTCGCCAAGCGACTTCAAGGCATCTTCGCCTACGGACATACGGCATCTTCGCCAACAAGAACCTCAAGGCTACGCTAAAGAGAAGCTCCCCAAGCTCAAGTCCGCGACTTCACCGAGCTACTACGACCTCGACATCGACCATGAGATCCCTTTCTATGGGACTCAAGAACCCGAGGAGTACCTCGAGTGGGAGTGTTTGATGGACGACTACCTCAAGCTACATCAAGTTCCTCCCGAAGATCAAGTGAAGTGCGCCACAAGAAACTTCCACGACTACGCCTTGACATGGTGGCTTCACACACCTTCGGAGTACTACGACATGAGTTGGCCCAAGACGAAGAGAGCTTTGCGGCGAGAGTTTGTGCCTCCAACCTACACGGAACAACTTCGACGCCAATTGGAGAACACCACCCAAGGATCTAAGTCCATCGACAAGTACTTCAAGGAGATGAAGATTGCCTTGGGACGAGACGGCGTGGACGACCCCATTTCGATGAAGTTCCACTTCATGATGGGATTGCACAACGACATCTCCAAGACCATCTTCCTCGAGAACTACAAGTCCATTGACGACTACTACATTGGTGCTCTCAAGGCGGAACAAGAACTCATGAAGGCCAAGGCTTCTCCACCCCAAGCACACTTCACGGCGACCAAGCTCTACGACAAGGATGAGGCTAGTACCACCAAGATGTCCAAGCCCGACAAGCTCCAAGATGATGCTCCCAAGTGCAACTTCACCGCCATCCCTCTTTGTGGCATTGATGATGCCGAGTCTACCTTGACTCTTTTTCAAGATGGTGCGGCGACAAGTACAACTACGGAGACCTTCAAGGACCAAGCTTTGGAGGCAAGCGACAAGGTGGCGAGCAAGGATGATGCTTCCATCTTAGGAGGCGAGAGTGATGTTGTACCATCTTCGGCCTTCATCCACGACGAGAGTGATGTTGAGCCATCTTCGGCCTTCATCCACGACGAGAGCGATGATGTGCCATCTTCAGCCTTCATCCACGGCGACGACTACGAGACGGTTGAGCATGGGATTTTCCCTTCGACCACGGCAACGTCCGATGACTTGAGTGACTTTTGCCACCATATTGAGAGTGAGAGTGACTTCACCACTAGCCCCATACATGATGAGCTGCCCCAATTCCCATGTGAGGAGAGCCACAACCCCCACCACTTGAGTGACATGAGTGACTCCACCATATGTGAGATTGAGTGCACCTATTTTGAGGGAGTGAGTGAACCACCACATAGAGAGAGTGAGATAGTTGATAGGTCTAGTGAGGCCATTTGCATTTCTAACAACTTGACCTCTACCTCTATTTTGTCTTCTCATTTGGTGCTAGGTCCCATTTATGATGACGCGCCGATCCTCGATTTACTTCGTCCCTCCCTTTGGACAAGACGATGGCCATGGTGGAATATGATGCACCCCCCACATGGTTCCATCAAGATGAAGATGACCACCATTTGGTCTTTCCCACCTCACCTACACCACTTGAGTGGAATGAACAAGGTAACATAGGTGAAGGTGATGCTCAAGTACCACTAGTGGACATTCTTGACATTGGTTGCTTGCATGATGTTGATCCACCTAGTACCTTGCTTCATGCTAGTATGGTTTCCCCATGTGATGATTTGCCCATTTATGATGAATATGATGATTCTCATGTGGAGTCTATTAGTAGTGATGCCATGTTACATAGGATTTCTTGTGACAATTCTTTAGGTCACATCATGTTTGATAATCCGCTTGACTTGTCATATGCTATGCATGAGGTCAATCATATGTCATATTTGCAATCTCATCTTAGTGACTATGCATATGCCACTAAAATTAACCCCATTTGTACTTATGGCATAGATGACAAGCTCATGGTTATTGGCATTTGTTTTTCTTGTGATGATATTGATATGCTTCCTTTGCATCATTTATCTCATATGCCATGCCATGACTACCTAGCTTCGGATATGCATTGTTTGGGATGTTGTCCATTTTCTCCATATGATCTTTCCAATATTGCTCATGAGGAGACCCCCATAGTTTCCTCATACATTTTAGGATATTTTGATTCATCCTATCCATTGCATGATCCCAATACTTGTGTGCACCATATGCTCCCCATGAATAAACATGATATTGATGTGCCATATACTTGCATTCTCAATTTGTGTCCCCATCGTGTCATACATAACAACTATTATTTCATGATGGATGACATGTTCTTATACCATGCATCAAATTTCTTTGAGCGATGCTTATCTTGTGCTAACACTCACTTGCACATACACATCATGATGGATGATGTGTACATTTACCACACACACAATTTCTTTCGTTTGTGTCTCTTTTGTGTAGGTACCCATGAATACTTGTCAACTTCGCAATCCCACGAGTTGACTGATGAGGACATCAATACCATTGTTACACCCACAGCCCCTACTGCTACATATACTGGACCAATTACTAGAGCTCGCGCACGCCAATTAAATTATCAGGTACTTTCGTTTCTTGGTAATGATTCTAATGTTCATGAGAATATGATGCTGCCTAAATTGGATACATTTGTTTTGCTTACAAATGAAGGCCCTAGCTTGGAGAAGGATGGACATTGGAGCAAGAACAAGCATGGAGATAATGCCATGCGCAAGGGGAACAAGAACGGAGTTACAAGTGATGATTTCAGGACTTTGAAGCCACCATAATGGGTGCATGAAGCCTTGGACGAAATATACAAGATGCCACTTCATAATATTCGTCCATAGGCTATTCTAGGTGCTGCGTCACCTTATTATTGGGCCAGGCCCATGTAATTTCGAAATACTTAAGTATAGGCTGTTTTTAGAGTCCGTATGTGGGGGAAACAAGAGTTAGGGATGGTTTCGGACCCCTCCCTCAAGGGCCACGAAATTCCTCCTCTTCCTCCATATATACAGCCCTTAGGGCGTCGTTTAGACTTTGGGTTTTGTTTAGATTAAAAGTTCGCCATAGCTGCAACTTCACAGCATTTCGCTTGTGTTCAACGACCAGACAAAGGCGTCACAGAACCCCACCTTCATTAATAAAGCTTTCCTCTTATATTCGCAATATCCAGATTGCAATCTCAGTTTCTTGCTTGTTCTTCGTTTGCTCGCAGGAAGCAGACCCTCGTGGTCAGGTTGATGGTGCTCGGCGTGGTCAATAACCTCTCGGAGTTGGTTTAGCGATTGCTAAGGCGCCGACGTCCTCAAGACGCTCGTAGTCGGATCGTCAAAGTCGACTTCCTCCAAAGCGAAAACCAACATCTCATCGAAAGACGGGACACCTTTGCCTCTATCAAGTGGTATCAGATTTTCAGGTTGCTCGGTGAGATTTTACAGTTTTCCGTAGTTTAGATCGAGTCTGTTCTTCATACCTATAGTCCACGAAAAAGCCACAAAAAAATTAGGGTTAGTTCATCATATCCGAACCAATCTGAGCCTTTGCATAATCTTTTTAGGGTTTTGCTTTGTTGAATTTGGCGGTTGCATCGTCGTGTGTCTAGTTGCTGGTCTTAGCGTCTAGTCTTTTAGAGTTTCGAGTTACGGTCATAAGTTGTCACGCCGCCACCGCACCATCATCATCGCCTCGCCACCTACCATCACCGCTCCGAATCCATATCCATATACCACCACCAATCCGTGTCCATATACCACCACCGATCCATATCCATATACTACCACCGCTACCACCACCGCTGCCATATACCACCACCATATATCCACCACCAATCCGAAGTTCTTCTCATATTAGGTTTGTTTTCGAGATCCATCTAGTTTCCGATTCGTGTTTCCTTGCCGGAGTAGGTTTCGAAAGAAAGGTGCACAACCACCACTATCTCGCCAAGAGCACACCTGCTGGGCCTACAGTAGCTCTTCTTCTTCCATGGCGTCAACAGGGCACACAAGTGATATTATTTGTCGTCGTTGTAAGGGAAGAGGACATTTCTTGAGAGAATGCCAATCTCAGCGTGTGATGATTGCTACCGAGGATGGTGGGTATGAGTCCGCTTAGTGACTATGATGAAGAGACTTTGGCTCTTATTACACATGAAGAACACGGTGGAGATGATTACGATCATGACACGCAATACATGGCTGCTTTGAAGATCTTGTGACAGGTATGAATGTTTAGTTGCTCAACGTGTTTTGAGTGTGCAGGTTACACAAGCTGAGCAAAATCAGAGACATAACTTGTTCCATACAAAGGGAGTTGTGAAGGAACGTTCTATTCTGGCCATCATAGATGGAGGGAGCTGCAACAACTTGGCTAGCATGGATATGGTGGAGAAGCTTTCTCTCACCACAAGACCACATCCACATCCTTACTACATCCAATGGTTCAACAACAGCGGCAAGGTTAAGGTAACACGTCTCGCTTGTGTGTGTATTTTAGTATCTCTACATATGCTGATTATGTTGATTGTGATGTGGTACCTATGCAAGCATGTTCGTTATTACTTGGTAGACCATGGCAATTTGATAAAAATTCTGTACACCATGGTAGAAACAATCAGTATACTCTTGTTCACAAGGATAAAAATATTACTTTGCTTCCTATGACTCCTGATTCCATTTTGAAAGATGATATTAATAGAGCTAATAAAGCAAAACAGGAGAAAAATAAGAGTGAAAATAAGATTGTGGCAAAAGAATTTGAGCAACAAATGAAGCCTAATAATAAACCATCTAATGTTGCTTCTGAAATTAAACTGAAAAGTGCATGTTTATTTGCCACCAAATCTGATATTGATGAGCTAGATTCTAGCAAATCTGTTTGCTATGCTTTTGTGTGCAAAGAGGCATTATTTTCATTCGAGGACGTGCCTTCCTCTTTGCCCCCTGCTATCACTAACATTTTGCAGGAGTTCGCTGACGTCTTCCCACAAGACGTGCCACCGGGATTACCACCTATTCGAGGGATTGAGCATCAAATTGACTTAATTCCCGGTGCGTCGCTACCCAACCGCGCACCATACCGTACCAATCCAGAGGAGACGAAGGAGATTATGCGTCAAGTACAGGAGCTGCTCGACAAAGGTTATATATGCGAATCTCTTAGTCCTTGTGCTGTTCCTATTATACTAGTGCCTAAAAAGGATGGTACGTCGCGTATGTGTGTTGATTGTAGAGGCATTAATAATATTACTATTCGTTATCGTCATCCTATTCCTAGGCTAGATGATATGCTTGATGAATTGAGTGGCTCTACAATATTCTCCAAAGTTGATTTATGTAGTGGATACCATCAAATTCGTATGAAATTGGGAGATGAATGGAAAACAGCATTTAAAACTAAGTTTGGATTATATGAGTGGTTAGTCATGCCTTTTGGGTTAACTAATGCACCTAGTACTTTCATGAGATTAATGAACGAAGTTTTACGTGCTTTCATTGGACGATTTGTGGTAGTTTACTTTGATGATATACTGATTTATAGCAAATCTTTGGAAGAACATTTGGAACATTTACGTGCTGTTTTTAATGCTCTACGTGATGCACGCTTGTTTGGTAACCTTGGAAAGTGCACCTTTTGCACCGACCGAGTATCTTTTCTTGGCTACGTTGTTACTCCACAGGAATTGAAGTTGATAAAGCCAAGATTGAAGCTATTGAGAGTTGGCCGCAGCCCAAAACGGTCACACAAGTGAGGAGTTTTCTTGGACTCGCTTGGTTTCTATAGGCGTTTTGTGAGAGACTTTAGCACCATTGCTGCACCTCTCAATGAGCTTACAAAGAAGGATGTGCCTTTTGTTTGGGGTACCGCAGGAAGAAGCCTTCACGGTATTGAAAGATAAGTTGACACATGCTCCTTTACTCCAACTTCCTGACTTTAATAAGACTTTTGAGCTTGAATGTGATGCTAGTGGAATTGGATTAGGAGGTGTGTTATTACAAGATGGCAAACCTGTTGCATACTTTTCTGAAAAATTGAGTGGGCCTAGTCTGAACTATTCTACTTATGACAAAGAATTATATGCTCTTGTTCGGACTTTAGAGACATGGCAACATTATTTATGGCCCAAAGAATTTGTTATACATTCTGATCATGAATCTTTGAAACATATTAAAAGTCAAGCTAAACTGAATCGTAGACATGCTAAATGGGTTGAATTCATTGAGACTTTCCCTTATGTCATTAAACACAAGAAGGGTAAAGAAAATGTTATTCTTGATGCTTTGTCTCGTCGATATACTATGCTTTCACAACTTGACTTCAAAATATTTGGTTTGGAGACCATCAAAGATCAATATGTGCATGATGCTGATTTTAAAGATGTAATGCAGAATTGTAAAGAAGGAAGAAAAGCTAAGTCACGACTCAATCCTCATGGTTTGTAAAGAATTGTAAAGAAGGAAGAAAAGCTAAGTCACGACTCAATCCTACACATTTCTTTTGGCCAAAGATGAGACGGGATGTTGAGCGTTTTGTTGCTCGCTGCACTACATGTCAAAAAGCTAAGTCACGACTCAATCCTCATGGTTTATATATGCCTTTGCCAGTGCCTAGTGTTCCTTGGGAGGATATATCTATGGACTTTGTTTTAGGTTTACCTCGAACAAAGAAGGGAGGGATAGCATATTTGTTGTCGTGGATAGATTCTCGAAAATGGCACACTTTATACCATGTCATAAAAGCGATGATCTTTGTTAATGTTGCTGATTTGTTCTTTCGTGAAATTATTCGCTTGCATGGTGTGCCAAATACTATTGTTTCAGATCGTGATACTAAATTTCTTAGCCACTTTTGGAGATGTTTATTGGCTAAGTTGGGGACTAAACTGCTTTTTAGTACTACTTGTCACCCCCAAACTGATGGACAAACTGAAGTAGTCAATAGAACATTGTCTACTATGCTTAGGGCTGTTTTGAAGAATAATAAGAAAATGTGGGAAGAATGCTTGCCTCATATTGAATTTGCTTATAATCGTTCATTGCATTCTACTACTAAGATGTGCCCTTTTGAAATTGTGTATGGCTTCCTACCTCGTGCACCTATTGATTTGTTGCCTCTTCCATCTTCGGAGAAGGTTAATTTTGATGCTAAAGAACGTGCTGAATTGATTTTAAAAATGCATGAGATAACTAAGGAAAACATTGAGCGTATGAATGCTAAATATAAACGTGCTTTGGAGATAAGGGTAGAAAACATGTTGTCATTGCACCTGGAGACCTTGTTTGGTTACATTTGTGTAAGGATAGGTTTCCTAATTTGCGCAAATCAAAGCTAATGCCACGTGCTGATGGTCCATTTAAGCTGTTAGAGAAAATAAATGATAATGCATATAAACTTGAGCTACCTGCAGATTTTGGGGTTAGTCCCACTTTTAACATTGCAGATTTGAAGCCTTATTTGGGTGAGGAATATGAGCTTACGTCGAGGACGACTTCATTTCAAGAAGGTGAGGCTGATGAGGACATCAATACCATTGTTACACCCACAGCCCCTACTGCTACATATCTTGGACCAATTACTAGAGCTCACAAGACGCCAATTAAATTATCGTGTACTTTCGCTTTCTTGGTAATGATTCTAATGTTCATGAGAATATGATGCTGCCTAAATTGGATACATTTGTTTTGCTTACAAATGAAGGCCCTAGCTTGGAGAAGGATGGACATTGGAGCAAGAACAAGCATGGAGATAATGCCATGCTAAGGGGAACAAGAACGGAGTTACAAGTGATGATTTCAGGACTTTGAAGCCACCATAATGGGTGCATGAAGCCTTGGACGAAATATACAAGATGCCACTTCATAATATTCGTCCATAGGCTATTCTAGGTGCTGCGTCACCTTATTATTTGGCCAGGCCCATGTAATTTCGAAATACTTAAGTATAGGCTGTTTTTAGAGTCCGTATGTGTGGGGAAACAAGAGTTAGGGATGGTTTCGGACCCCTCCCTCAAGGGCCACGAAATTCCTCCTCTTCCTCCATATATACAGCCCTTAGGGCGTCGTTTAGACTTTGGGTTTTGTTTAGATTAAAAGTTCGCCATAGCTGCAACTTCGCATTTCGCTTTGTGTTCAACGACTGCACAAAGGCGCCACGTAACCCCACCTTGATCAATAAAGCTTTCATCTTATATTCGCAATATCCAGATTGCAATCTCAGTTTCTTGCTTGTTCTTCGTTTGCTCAGGAAATGCAGACCCTCGTGGTCAGGTTGATCGTGCTCGGCGTGGTCAATAACCTCTCGGAGTTGGTTTAGCGATTGCTAAGGCGCCGACGTCCTCAAGACGCTCGTAGTCGGATCGTCAAAGTCGACTTCCTCCAAAGCGAAAACCAACATCTCATCGAAAGACGGGACACCTTTGCCTCTATCATTGACAAAACAAGATCTAGAGAGCAATGATGACTTGGGATCCCATGGATTGCCTTTCACACCGCTCACTTCGCGCAAACACTTCGTGCATCTCTTTTACATGGCCCTCACATGGTTATGGGTTGTTGTTCATTACATATCATATGCCCATCTTGCCATGTTCACTTTGCATGATATGCTCATTCCTATACCTTTGACATGCATTTGTGACCCATGCTTTGCATTACACATGATGATTGATTCTCGTACTTGTATGTGTATTTGCAAGCTTGGTGGAGATATTGCTTGTTATTGCCATGTTTCTTTTGTGCACCATTCCTATGATGATACTTTCATCTTGCTTCGTGTTCATGCTTGCGATATGTCATGTGCATTCCCTATGCCTATTATTTACTCACATGACATGATTGCCATGATTTCTCCTAGTGTGTTGCATCTTCGCTCCACTAGTTTGCACGACTTGATTACTATGCTTGCTTATGTTGCATCACCAATGATTCATACTTGCTCATTTCATGCGGTTGATGACAACCATTTCCATGCTTTGCACATGATTGTTATTGCTTCTTGTCACATATCTCCATATGTTGCCTCTCTCATGCTAGATGATTTGACATGTAGTGAGTGCAACAATGATTCTAGTCTTGCTAATGAGATTGCCCCCATAGCATTCTCGCATATGATTGGAGATTTTGACATATTTCTCATGAAGCATGCTTGTCTTACTTCTTTGCACCATATACCTAGTGCCATGAATATAGCCATTGTTGTATCATATTATTCATGCACTTGTGCTTCTAATGGTTTTGTGCAAAAGATGAGAACCATCATGATGGATGATGTGTTTATCTACCATGCGCATACGTTCTTTGTTTTGTTTTGTGCATGTGTAGGATACTTGGACTTTGTGTCGACTTCCACTTCACGTGAGTTGACCATTCGAGCTCTTGCGAGCGAGCCTCATACATTCTACCACGACTCACTTCTACACCGTATTTGCTTCCACTTCGGCATTGTGAAGAATACACAAGGAAACGCTTTCAAGATGACATCCTTCTTGAGCTTGGATATTCTGGATCATACTTCATGTGTTGCTTGCACCATTTGCACGCATGTTCGAGATATTGCTTTCACCTATGATTGCCACATTTCCATGCTTCATCATATATATACCTTGTGTGTTGCATCCAATTCTTGGACTACTTGCCCCTATGATATGCTTGGTTGCACCAATGTCATTTCTTCAAATATGCCATGTCCCATTGCTTGTCTCATGCTTCACTTGATTGCCTCACACATGATGAACAATTGCTCTTTCTATTGTGTTGAGTGCCACACTATATTCACTACACCCTATGCACATTATGCTTGGATTGTCTTGCACTTGACCCATGTGTTTAGACACTTCATTTTATTTGGTGTTGTGAATACTTCCTATGCCTACCATCGACCATTTGTCGAGCGCTTTATGCATGCTTGCTATGACCTTGAGGTGGATGCTTATGCTCTTGTCACACATACTTGCATCTCTACCTAACATTTACATGCTTGTTTCCATGATGACCTTGATTTTGCTCAATTCATATGCTTACATGTCATGTCACAATCCTTTGTCACACCCTATGCTATGCTTGATGACAACACTTGTTTGGTGAATCATCTCTTGAATGCTTGGTTTTGCACTAACGCTAACCATATTTGTTTTTCCAAGTGTTTGTTCTATTTGCTCCTTTTGAAGGAATCACAAAATGGTGTGACATTGGCAAGTGCACATTTCGAGCTACTTGACGATGAGTGCTTGGTGATCGACCACTTTGACACGGCACCGCCATCTCTTTCCCATGGTGATTTGGTTTTCGATCCGAGGTCAGATCTTTTCCAAGGGGGAGGGGATGATGCGGAGCATCCTACGGTCATCACCATGTCAAGAGTCCGTTTGGCAAGTGACACGTGCGACCTCTACATCACATACTCAAAGGTGAATCTTCTCCTTTATACGTGCTCACTTGACCCCTTCGAGGATGGTATACTACTTGACACTTCTCCCGTGTGCATGCATAGGTATTGTCGGAGCTTCACGGATGTTGAGGAGGAGTGCAAGCGCCAAGGAACAACTACACCATCCGCAAGGGAAGCCTGGAAGCGACGACGAAAGAAGATGGAGACAACCCCCAGGACCCGGACATCCGGCCAGGACCCCGGACATCCGGCCCCTGGAGCTTCACCCACAGCAGCCGCCCAGCCGCCAAGTACCTACAGGCCCCGGACATCCGGCCCGCAAGCCCGGACATCCGGCGCCTCCCGACAGCCCGGACATCCGGCCACAAGCCCGGCAATCTGACGCCCCTATCCAGAGAGCACCGAGGCCGACCTCACCAGCCCAGACTTCCGGCCCATGCCCCGGACATCCGGCCTCCCGCGAACGCCCGGACATCCGGCCCCCAGCCCGGACATCCGGCGCCTGTCTGCGCGCAGAGTCGGGCTAAAGGCCCATGTATCCCCTCCTCACTTACCCCTTCGGGGACTAGCCTATATATACTCCATCCCCTTCCTCTAGTTAGGGTTAGCAAATATGATAGCTCATTCTTAGGTGAGCTTTGCTCCTACCTCTACTCTTGAGAGAGAGAGACCCTACTCCATTGGAGGCCAAGACCTCCATCTAGGAGAAGATCTGCGGGATATATCATCAAGACCCCTCTTGGGCGGACCCCTTCAAGACCTCCTCACGGAGATGAACTCTACCTTGTATCTTTCCCTTTGTTGTTCGTGGTACCTTGTGGATCTTGTGTGTTTGATTGTCTAGTGGATGTGTGATTGGACTTGTACTTGAGTGTTTCCCCCTGTGATTTCTCCCCGTTCTTCCCCGTGTTCTTCGTGCTCTCCGAGGGATCCCACTCCAAACGTGAAAGATCGGCGTACACCGGGTTAGCCCCGTATCAAGATGTGAACGATCTCAACTATGATTATGACAATGAACGGTGGGTAGCACGTGGTGGAAATTGATGGATTGATGGTGGTCAACGGAAGGGATAACGATGCAGCGACGGCGTGACTAATGTGAACAGAACTCGAAACTCTAAACGAACTAGACACTAGGACCAGCAACTCGACACGACGATGCAACCGATAATTCAGTAATGCAAACAATGACAAGAAAACTGCAAAGGCTCAGACTGGCTTGGACAAAGGATGAATAGATCTAACTTTTTTTGTGGCTTTTTCTTGGACAATAGGTAAGAAAAAAAATCTAATCTAGGGATAATTGGAAATTCTCACCGAGCAACCTGAAAACTGATACCACTTGATAGAGGCGGGGTTGTCCCGATCTTTTGATGAGATGATAACTATCGATTTGGTGAAGATGACGTTGACGATCCGACTACAAACATGCACGACGTTGTGCCTTAGCAATCGCTAAACCAATCTCCTGAGGTTACTGACGATGCTGCAAGCACGATCAGCCTGACCACGAAGGTCTATTCCTGCAAGTAATCGAAGAACAAGCAAGAATATGATAAAAGCAATCTGAATATTGCGAGTATATATGAAGTATTAATAAAGGTGGAGATCGGTAAGCGGTCTTGGTCTGGTCGTTGGATACAAACGAAGTACATGAAGTTGCAATGGCTAACTTTTAACTAAACAAATCCCCAGGAAAAAGCTACTAGATGGATCTACTTATATAGGAGCAATGGGTGGCAGCCAAGGGGGTGGGAGGACGTCCCAACGCAGCCTAAAACTAACCCTAGGTCGTACAAGGCCAATGGGCCCAAGTGGAGGTGACGTAACACCTTTGGACTTGTAGCTTGACTCGGATTCTGCTGCAGCATCAGATTGTTTCGTCCATAACTCAACGCTCCGGACGAATTTTAAGGTGAATCCAATTGGGTTGGAAAGTGCACGAAATCTATTTTCCAACAAAAAGAATCAACCAATTTGGAATCCGTATGAAAAGTTATTGACGTTTTGAGTCAGGTATGTGCATGCAGTCCGAATCTGAGTCCAGAACATGAGAGACTTGGACTCTATCTTCTCTTGGGCCAAAAGTGACGTGAGAGAACTTTTTGAATAGCAGGTAAACATCTCTTTCTCCCTTATCTTCATATGTGGATTATACAAATGTCCCATACACCTGCAATTAGACATGGCACAAAAGTTTGTGAAGTATTTTTGTCCTGGATGACATAAATAAATTATTGCATAGTTTGCATTAGAAATCACCTCACAAATATACATGTATGCAATATTTTCGGTTGTATCCAAGGTAGTCATGTCCTCATCAACGGCGATAGGAATTGAGCATGGAGACATTTGCACCAACATCTCTCCGACACGCACATATGTCGAGATGCCCCATTTGTCATGTGAGGAGAGCCACCACCCCATGAGAGAGATGAGTGACTCCACCATATGTGACATTGAGAGCATTTCCTTTGAGAGGATGAGTGTGACCACCACTAGCCCCACACATGAGAGCATGCCACACATCCTATGTGAGGTTGAGCGCCATTTGAGTGACTCCACCAACCATATGAGTGAGAGCATCCTTGAGGGAGTGAGTGAGCCACAACACATAGTGAGTGAGGTAGTTGACACGGCATGTGAGGCCACTATGATTTCTAACGACTTAACCTCTACTCCTAGTGTGTTTTCTTCTTTGGTGCTAGGTCTCCTACATGACTAAATGCCTACCCTCGACGAGTCCATCCCTCCAATGGAGACGACGATGGCCATGGTGGACGATGATGCACCCCCCACATGGTTCCATCAAGATGAGGATGACAACGAGACGATCTTCAACACCTCACCTACAACACATGAGCGATGCTCCAAAGGTAACATAGGTGATGGTGCTTCTCTTGTCTCACTAGTGGACTCTCTTAACATCGATTGCTCCCATGATGTTGACCCTCCTATTCCCATGCTTCATGCTAGTGCGACTTCTTCATGTCTTGACTTACCTATTTATGATGAATATGATGATGAGCATGTTGAGTTGCCTAGTTGTGATGCTATGCTTCATAGGATATCTTGTGAAAATTCTGTTGGTCACTTCATGTTTGACAATCCATTGAACTTGTCATATGCTATGAGTGAGATCTCCCATATAGCCTCATTTCAATCTTAACATATTAACTGTGCATGCCCCATTAAAATAAATCCTATTTGCACTTATGGCATAGATGATGAGATGAGGGTCATTTGTTTTGCTTCTCTTGTGATGATATTGCCATGCTTCTCTTACATGATTTGCGCAATTCATCTACTATGACATGCCATGATCACATTGTTCCAAATATGCTTTGTTGTGGATGTTGTCAATGTTCTCCATGTGATGTTCCTACTAATGCTCATGAGGAGACCCCCATAGTTTCCTCATACATGTTTGGAGATTTTGATTCATCCCATCCTTTGCATGATTTCCATGATTGCTTGCACCATATGCATTCCATGAATAACAATGGTCTAGATATTTCTCATGATGCATTACAACCTTTGAGTCTCCATTATGCCATACATAACAACAAACCTCTGATGATGGATGACATGTTTCTATATCACGCATCTCATTTATTTGAGCATTGGATATTTGGTGCTAACCAACACAAGCACGTATGCATCATGATGGATGATGCGTACATCTACCACGCACACACAATTTTCCCTTTGTCTTTGTTTTGTGTAGGCACGCACGTATACTCGTCAACATCTCAATCCCATGAGTTGATTTAAACGAGCTCTTGAGAGCAACGATGATTTGGGATCCCGAGGATTATCATTCCCACCGTTCCTTCACGCAAGGACTACGCGCACCTCTTCTACTTGGCTCTCACACGACTATGGGCTATATACCATTTGTCCCCTTATGCTCATTTTACCGTGTTCACTTTGCATGTTATACTTGCTTCTATGCCTTTGCCATGCAATTGTGACCCTTGCTTGCATCTACCCATGATTGACCCTATGTGTATTTGCGTGCTTGGCGGAGATCCTTGTTGCTATTGCCATGATTTTGTTGTGCCCCATGCTATTGATGCTTGTTGTGTTGGGAGAGTCATGATGCCCCATTGCTATTTACATAGGACTTCTTGCCAACACCGTGAACCTACTTTCCTCATATCTTGCTTTCATGCTTGTGCTATGACATGTGAATTATTCATGCCCACTATTTGCACACATGACATGCTTGCCATGATTCCTTCTAGTACGTTGCATCTTCGCACTACTAGCTTGCTTGACTTGATCTCTATGATTGCTTGCTTTGTCGCATCACCCATGTTCCATTCTTACTCGCTTTCTTGGGTTGATGACATATATGGTCATGCCTCTCATATGATATATCTTGTTTATTGTCGCTTGCCTCCAATAGTTGCCTCTATGCTTCATGATCTTGGAGACTTGGACACTTCACTTGTGATGCATGCTTGTTTACTTGAGCCTATTGTATTTGGTTGTTCCGCATCATATGCCTCCATACTATGAAATGCTCCCTTGTACTTTCTTATGATGAGCATGATGCATACACTTGTTGGGTATCTTACCACACGAATGATAGGTTTTGCACTTCCGCTAACCTCATTTGTTTTTCCGAGTGTTTGTCATGTTCTTTCATTTTGACAGATTCACAAGGCGGTAACATCACGAGACAACTTGGTTATGTGAAGGCATACAAGATGCGCAACTCCATCATCCTTGAGAACCTCCTAAAGGTGACCTCCTTCCCTTTGAGCCATCCTCAAATACACATATTGGATGGGTCATTCTTTCATTGTTGTTTCCTTCTTCTTGTCTACATGATACATATATCGGATGGAGGACCGACATTGGAGATGGACCCTATGGACCTTCAAGTTGAGGAGTGCCACGACATCGAGCTATGGTACAACACCATCCATGACAAATTTGCACCATATGCATGGATTGACACACATTATGATTGTCTTGTTGCACCTATTCCCATGTCATCCATGATATATGAGATTGTGCATTTTCTTAGCAAATTTGTTGTGATCTTTCTTGATGGCATATTCATACATCGTGATCATATCGCCTACCATCAATTGCATGATAACATAATCATATTGAGCATCCATTGCCATATTCATGCTATTGATAAACCGTCTCAATATGACATCATTTTGCACCGTGGTTGCATTGATCATATTTACAACACATTTGTGTGCACAATGATTGCATTTCCTCCCATGAATGCTTTGCATCTCATTCTAGATCATCTAGATAAGCTTCATGCGTTTTGTCACGACCAATCTTGCCGCACGGACTCATTCTTACATGATGGACACTTTGTGCGTGCTAACCATTGTATTTCCGAGTGTTGCTTGTGTTTGCTATTTTTGCATGTCTATCGCTCCGGCGACACCTTGGACTACTTGGATTGCGCCATGTCTTCAACTTCGTCCCACTACAAGTCCGCTCACGACAACCGTTTCCATGGTGATGAGGATCATGTTCCGAGGTCGGATCTTTCCAAGGGGGGGGGGGGAGATGATGCGGAGCATCCCACGTTCATCCCCATGTACACTCCGGCTACTCTCCAAACCCCAAGAGGACTTATGACGAGACCTCAACTGTACGCCATTGGACACAAGGTGAACTCGCTCCTTTCCGAACCTTCACTTCCTACATGTGAGACATGGCTACTACCTCCAACGTGTGTTCTATGCATGATCAGGTACTTGGAGGAAAGCCACGAAGCCACCACATCCAACGGAACAACTAGCGAGGACACCAAGTACAAGGACCAAGAGAAGAAGCTGCGCGAAGCTACAGCCACCGGACGACCGGCCCAGCCCGGACGTCCGGCCCCTTAGGACCCGAGCCAAATCAACGGACGACCGGAGCCATCGGACATCCGTCGACTCCCAGCGCCCGGACGACCGCCAGACACCGGACGTCCGACACTCTCCAGCGCCCGGACGACCGACGCCGACCGGACGTCCGACACCACCTGTCCAGAGTGATAGAGGCAAAGGTGTCCCGTCTTTCGATGAGATGTTGGTTTTTGCTTTGGAGCAAGTCGACTTTGACGATCCGACTACGAACGTGCGAGGAAGTCGCGCCTTAGCAATCGCTAAACCAACTCCGAGAGGTTATTGACCACGCCAGAGCACGATCAACCTGACCATGAGGGTCTGTTTCCTGCGAGCAAACGAAGAACAAGCAAGAAACTGAGATTGCAATCTGGATATTGCGAATATAAGATGAAAGCTTTATTGATCAAGGTGGGGTTCTGTGATGCCTTTGTGATGAGGACATCAATACCATTGTTACACCCACAGCCCCTGCTGCTATACATACTGGACCAATTACTAGAGCTCGCGCACGCCAATTGAATTATCAGGTACTTTCGTTTCTTGGTAACGATTCCAATGTTCATGAGAATATGATGCTGCCTAAATTGGATACATTTGTTTTGCTTACAAATGAAGGGCCTACCATGGACAAGAAAGATGAACCTTGGAGCAAGTTCAAGCATGGAGATGTTGGCATGCGCAAGGGAAACAAGAACGGAGTTACAAGTGATGATTCCAGGACTTTGAAGCCACCCTAATGAGAGCATGAGGCCTTGGACGAAATATACAAGATGCCACTTCATAATATTCGTCCATAGGCTATTCTAGGTGCTGCGTCACCTTATTATTGGGCCAGGCCCATGTAATTTCGAAATACTTAAGTGTAGGCTGTTTTTAGAGTCCATATGTGTGGGGAAACAAGAGTTAGGGTTGGTTTCGGACCCCTCCCTCAAGGGCCACGAAATTCCTCCTCTTTCTCCATATATACAGCCCTTAGGGCGTCGTTTAGACTTTGGGTTTTGTTTAGATCAAAAGTTCGCCATAGCTGCAACTTCGCGTGCCGTTTGTGTGTTCAACGACTGCACCAAGGCGCCTCGTAACCCCACCTTCATTAATAAAGCTTTCCTCTTATATTCGCAATATCCAGATTGCAATCTTAGTTTCTTGCTTGTTCTTCGCTTTGCTCGCAGGAAACAGGCCCTCGTGGTCGAGTTGATCGTGCTTCGGCGTGGTCAATAACCCTCGGAAGTTGGTTTAGCGATTGCTAAGGCGCGACGTCCTCGCGACGTCGTAGTCGGATCGTCAAGGTCGACTCCCACGTAAACGATAGCCACCATCTCATCGAAACATCGGGACACCTTTGCCTCTATCAAGTGGTATCAGATTTTCAGATTGCTCGGTGAGATTTTACAGTTTTTCGTAGTTTAGATCGAGTCTGTTCTTCATACCTACAGTCCACGAAAAAGCCACAAAAAATTAGGGTTAGTTCATCATATCCGAACCAATCTGAGCCTTTGCATAATCTTTTTGGGGTTTTTGCTTTGTTGAATTTCGGTTGCATCGTCGTGTCAAGTTGCTTTGGTCTTAGAGTCTAGTCTTTTAGAGTTTCGAAGTTACGGTCATAAGTTGTCACGCCGCCGCAAGACCATCATCATCGCCTTGCCATCTACCACCCTTCTTATCCACCACCAATCCGTAGCCATATACCACCACCGCTGCCATATACCACAACCATATATCCACCACCAATCCGAGTTCTTCTCATATTAGGTTTGTTTTCGAGATCCATCTAGTTTCCGATTCGTGTTTCCTAGCCGAGTAGGTTTCGGAAAAAAGTCTGAAACCACCCTCCGTTTAGGCCCAAAATTTTCCGAAAACGCACTTGTCGAAAAAATTTTACGGCTATCCTATTTTAGGTGTTTCTAAGCGTATTGAGACAGTCGCCATTATAGAAAGTTTTTTGACCCGTTTCTAGTTTTTGGGTCCGGCAAATAAAAAAAAAAAAATTGGTCGAAAAAATTTCGTGCCCATCCTGTCGATTTGACACAGGGAAGAGTTTTGAGACACTCGCCATTATAGTGATTTTTCGCAAAAAAAAAAAAAAAAGAGCAGCGCAAAAAGCAGCAAAAAAAAAAAGAGCGAAATTTTTTTTTCCGAGTGTGCTTTTCCGTCAGCTTCCTGCAGCGCCGTGATTTTGTTAGTGTTCTAGGCTCGCGTCTCTAGCACGGTCTAGCCTAGGACCAAAGACAAGACCGTCGTTGAGCGTTTATTCAACTTTGCATGTCTGATTTGATTATTGCTAACCCTTTTTGCCACCATATTATAAGCCTTCCCAGCTCCACATACATCTACATCGTGCGTTTGACTCTCCCTGGTAATCGCTCTATCCAAGCTTTGAGAGTTTTGACTACATCGGTTGCCGATCACCGCTTTCTTCTGGGTAAGAACTGGTAAGAATTTGAGATTTGCTTGACGGATTTGTAATCGTCCACCACACCACCACCACCACTTCCTAGTAGTCTGTCGAATCATATTCTTGTGTGTTCTCTTGTCGCTAACCATGGCAGGATCACAAGGTATTTAGACCGACCGGGAGAACATGACAAACAAAGCGCTACATGATAAGTTTCAACAAATGATGAGTGGGCAGGTGGAAGATGTTCTAAATAGATTTGAAGAGGCCATGGAGAAGATAGATGGCATTGAGAAGGCGTCAAACAAAGCTCGATAACAAGTTTCATGAATTGCTCAAGGCGTCTACCACCACCACCACCGGCATCACCTAATGCACCTCTACAACAACAACAACGACTACCTCCACATCATGAAGCAGCCCTCCGCCGAGCGAGCCGTGTCCCTCTTTAGCTGGCCAAGCTGCCGGTGCTGCTTTGTTGATACTTCGTGGCTCCTGGCTGGCGATGTGGGGAGGATGATTATGTGAGAGGGTACGAGGATGAGGTTGATCAACATCAGAACTACGTGCAACGACCAGCACCACAACCACCAGCACCACAACCACCCGGTCGTCCACATGCAAATAATGGCAATGTTAGGGCTCCCCCTCAGGTACGAGATCATGACCATCTCCCTAAACTGAAGTTGAATATTCCACCATTTGAGGGTAGATATGTTCTGATATATATCTTACTTGGGAGTTAGAAACTGAACAACGATTTACATGTTTACAATATCACGAGGAGAGACGTGTTCCGCCGCTGTTTGTGCTTTCACTAGCTTTGCATGTGTTTGGTGGTCCGAACATTGTAGATTATATCCTGTTCGATTACTTGGACTGCTTTGAAAACTGCTATGCGTATCGTTGGGTTCCACCATATTATCAACGTGAATTACTTCAAAAATTGCAGCGCTTAAGACAAGGAAAAATTCGGTAGAAGAATATTATCGGGAATTACAAACTGGCTTGATTAGATGTGGTATTGTTGAAGAGAATGAAGCTATGCTTGCACGTTTCTCGGGTGGATTAAATAGAGATATTCAGACCATTCTAGACTACAAGGATTATACTAATATCGGTCGATTATTCCATCTTGCTTGTAAAGCTGAACGTGAAGTGCAGGATCGATGTGCGTTGGCGGACTAACTTTTCTCGCAGGTCGACCTTCATCATTGACACCACCACCATCATCTACCTCCACACGATCTACTACACCGGCACCTCCGTCGGCCGCCACCTCCAACCGTGATACAAGAAAGGTGCACAACCACCACTATCTCGCCAAGAGCACACTGCTGGGCCTACACAGAGCTCTTCTTCTTCCATGGCGTCAACAGGACACACAAGTGATATTATTTGTCGTCGGTGTAAGGGAAGAGGACACTTTATGAGAGAATGCCAATCTCAGCGTGTGATGATTGCTACCGAGGATGGTGGGTATGAGTCCGCTAGTGACTATGATGAAGAGACTTTGGCTCTTATTACGCATGAAGAACACGGTGGAGAGGATTACGATCATGAGACGCAATACATGGCTCTGAAGATGCCGACAGTATGAATGTTTAGTTGCTCAACGTGTTTTGAGTGTGCAGGTTACACAAGCTGAGCAAAATCAGAGGCATAACTTGTTCCATACAAAGGGAGTTGTGAAGGAACGTTCTATTCAAGGCCATCATAGATGGAGGGAGCTGCAACAACTTGGCTAGCATGGATATGGTGGAGAAGCTTTCTCTCACCACAAGACCACATCCACATCCTTACTACATCCAATGGTTCAACAACAGCGGCAAGGTTAAGGTAACACGTCTTTGTTCGTGTGTATTTTAGTATCTCTACATATGCTAATTATGTTGATTGTGATGTGGTACCTATGCAAGCATGTTCCTTATTACTTGGTAGACCATGGCAATTTGATAAAAATTCTGTACACCATGGTAGAAACAATCAAGATACTCTTGTTCACAAGGATAAAAATATTACTTTGCTTCCTATGACTCTGATTCAATTTTGAACGATGATATTAATAGAGCTAATAAAGCAAAACAGGAGAAAAATAAGAGTGAAAATCAGATTGTGGCAAAAGAATTTGAGCAACAAATGAAGCCTAATAATAATCCATCTAATGTTGCTTACGAAATTAAACTGAAAAGTGCATGTTTACTTGCCACCAAATCTGATATTGAGGAGCTAGATTCTAGCAGATCTGTTTGCTATGCTTTTGTGTGCAAAGAGGCATTATTTTCATTCGAGGACGTGCCTTCCTCTTTGCCCCCTGTCACTAACATTTTGCAGAGTTCGCCGACGTCTTCCCACAAGACGTGCCACCGGATTACCACCTATTCGAGGGATTGAGCATCAAATTGACTTAATTCCGGTGCATCGCTACCCAACCGTGCACCATACCGTACCAATCCAGAGGAGACGAAGGAGATTATGCGTCAAGTACAGTGAGCTGCTCGACAAAGGTTATATACGCGAATCTCTTAGTCCTTGTGCTGTTCCTATTATACTAGTGCCTAAAAAGGATGGTACGTCGGCGTATGTGTGTTGATTGTAGAGGCATTAATAATATTACTATTCGTTATCGTCATCCTATTCCTAGGCTAGATGATATGCTTGATGAATTGAGTGGCTCTACAATATTCTCCAAAGTTGATTTATGTAGTGGATACCATCAAATTCGTATGAAATTGGGAGATGAATGGAAAACAGCATTTAAAACTAAGTTTGGTTTATATGAGTGGTTAGTCATGCCTTTTGGGTTAACTAATGCACCTAGTACTTTCATGAGACTAATGAACGAAGTTTTACGTGCTTTCATTGGACGATTTGTGGTAGTCTATTTTGATGATATACTGATTTATAGCAAATCTTTGGAAGAACATTTGGAACATTTACGTGCTGTTTTTAATGCTCTACGTGATGCACGTTTGTTTGGTAACCTTGGGAAGTGCACCTTTTGCACCGACCGAGTATCTTTTCTTGGCTATGTTGTTACACCACATGGAGTTGAAGTTGATAAAGCCAAGATTGAAGCTATTGAGAGTTGGCCGCAGCCCAAAACGGTCACACAAGTGAGGAGTTTTCTTGGACTCGCTGGTTTCTATAGGCGCTTTGTGAGAGACTTTAGCACCATTGCTGCACCTCTCAATGAACTTACAAAGAAGGATGTGCCTTTTGTTTGGGGTACCGCATGGGAAGAAGCCTTCACGGTCTTGAAAGATAAGTTGACACATGCTCCTTTACTCCAACTTCCCGACTTTAATAAGACTTTTGAGCTTGAATGTGATGCTAGTGGAATTGGATTAGGAGGTGTGTTATTACAAGATGGCAAACCTGTTGCATACTTTTACGAAAAATTGAGTGGGCCTAGTCTGAACTATTCTACTTATGACAAAGAATTATATGCTCTTGTTCGGACTTTAGAGACATGGCAACATTATTTATGGCCCAAAGAATTTGTTATACATTACGATCATGAATCTTTGAAACATATTAAAAGTCAAGCTAAACTGAATCGTAGACATGCTAAATGGGTTGAATTCATTGAGACTTTCCCTTATGTCATTAAACACAAGATGGGTAAAGAAAATGTTATTCTTGATGCTTTGTCTCGTCGCTATACTATGCTTTCACAACTTGACTTCAAAATATTTGGTTTGGAGACCATCAAAGATCAATATGTGCATGATGCTGATTTTAAAGATGTAATGCAGAATTGTAAAGAAGGAAGAACATGGAACAAGTTCGTTATTAAGGATGGTTTTGTGTTCCGTGCTAACAAGCTATGCATTCCTGCTAGCTCTGTTCGTCTTTTGTTGTTGCAGGAGGCGCATGGAGGAGGATTAATGGGACACTTTGGCGTGAAGAAGGCGGAGGATATACTTGCTACACATTTCTTTTGGCCAAAGATGAGGCGTGATGTTGAGCGTTTTGTTGCTCGCTGCACTACATGTCAAAAAGCTAAGTCACGACTCAATCCTCATGGTTTATATATGCCTTTGCTGTACCTAGTGTTCCTTGGGAGGATATATCTATGGACTTTGTTTTAGGTTTACCTCGAACAAAGAAGGGAGAGATAGCATATTTGTTGTCGTGGATAGATTCTCGAAAATGGCACACTTTATACCATGTCATAAAAGCGATGATCTTGTTAATGTTGCTGATTTGTTCTTTCGTGAAATTATTCGCTTGCATGGTGTGCCAAATACTATTGTTTCAGATCGTGATACTAAATTTCTTAGCCACTTTTGGAGATGTTTATGGGCTAAGTTGGGGACTAAACTGCTTTTTAGTACTACTTGTCACCCCCAAACTGATGGACAAACTAAAGTAGTCAATAGAACATTGTCTACTATGCTTAGGGCTGTTTTGAAGAATAATAAGAAAATGTGGGAAGAATGCTTGCCTCATATTGAATTTGCTTATAATCGTTCATTGCATTCTACTACTAAGATGTGCCCTTTTGAAATTGTGTATGGCTTCCTACCTCGTGCACCTATTGATTTGTTGCCTCTTCCATCTTGGAGAAGGTTAATTTTGATGCTAAAGAACGTGCTGAATTGATTTTAAAATGCATGAGTTAACTAAGGAAAACATTGAGCGTATGAATGCTAAATATAAACTTGCTAGAGATAAGGGTAGAAAACATGTTGTCTTTGCACTGGAGATCTTGTTTGGTTACATTTGCGTAAGGATAGGTTTCCTAATTTGCATAAATCAAAGCTAATGCCACGAGCTGATGGTCCATTTAAGGTGTTAGAGAAAATAAATGATAATGCATATAAACTTGAGCTGCCTGCAGATTTTGGGGTTAGTCCCACTTTTAACATTGCAGATTTGAAGCCTTATTTGGGTGAGGAAGATGAGTTTCCGTCGAGGACGACTTCATTTCAAGAAGGGAGGATGATGAGGACATCAATACCATTGTTACACCCACAGCCCCTGCTGCTATACATCTTGGACCAATTACTAGAGCTCGACGCATCAATTGAATTATCAGTACTTTCGCTTTCTTGGTAACTTGATTCCAATGTTTATGAGAATATGATGCTGCCTAAATTGGATACATTTGTTTTGCTTACAAATGAAGGGCCTACCATGGACAAGAAAGATGAACCTTGGAGCAAATTCAAGCATGGAGATGTTGGCATGTAAGGGAAACAAGAACGGAGTTACAAGTGATGATTCCAGGACTTTGAAGCCACCCTAATGAGAGCATGAGGCCTTGGACGAAATATACAAGATGCCACTTCATAATATTCGTCCATAGGCTATTCTAGGTGCTGCGTCACCTTATTATTGGGCCAGGCCCATGTACTTTCGAAATACTTAAGTGTAGGCTGTTTTTAGAGTCCGTATGTGTGGGGAAACAAGAGTTAGGGTTGGTTTCGGACCCCTCCCTCAAGGGCCACGAAATTCCCTCCTCTTTCTCCATATATACAGCCCTTAGGGCGTCGTTTAGACTTTGGGTTTTGTTTAGATCAAAAGTTCGCCATAGCTGCAACTTCACAGCATTTCGCTTTTGTTCAACGACCGGACCAAGGCGCCTCGTAACCCCACCTTCATTAATAAAGCTTTCCTCTTATATTCGCAATATCCAGATTGCAATCTTAGTTTCTTGCTTGTTCTTCGTTTGCTTTCATGAGGAAACAGGCCCTCGTGGTCAGTTGATCGTGCTCGGCGTGGTCAATAACCCTCGGAAGTTGGTTTAGCGATTGCTAAGGCGCGACGTCAAGACGACGTAGTCGGATCGTCAAGGTCGACTCCCACAGAAACGATAGCCACCATCTCATCGAAACATCGGGACACCTTTGCCTCTATCACTTTGTCTGGTCGTTGAACACAAAGAAGTACACGAAGTTGCAGCTATGGCGAACTTTTAATCTAAACAAAACCCAAAGTCTAAACGGTGCCCTAAGGGCTGTATATATGGAGGAAGAGGGGGCAATTTCGTGGCCCTTGGTGGAGGGGTCCGAAAACAACCATATCTCTTGTTTCCCTGCATATACGGACTCTAAAAATAGCCTATACTTGTGTATTTCGAAATTACAAGGGCCTGGCCCAATAATAAGGTGACGAAGCACCTAGAATAGCCTCGGACGAAATTTATGAAGTAGCATCTTGTATATTTCGTCCAAGGCTTCATGCACCCATTATGGTGGCTTCAAAGTCCTGAAATCATCACTTCTAACTCCGTTCTTGTTCCCCTTGCGCATGGCATCATCTCCATGCTTGTTCTTGCTCCAATGTCCATCCTTCTCCAAGCTAGGCCCTTCATTTGTAAGCAAAACAAATGTATCCAATTTAGGCAGCATCATATTCATCATTACCAAGAAACGAAAGTACCTGATAATTTAATTGGCATACGCGAGCTCTAGTAATTGGTCCAGTATATGTAGCAAAGAGGGGCTTGGGTGTAACAATGGTATTGATGTCCTCATCATCCTCCCTTCTTGAAATGAAGTCGTCCTCGACGGAAGCTCATCTTCCTCACCCAAATAAGGCTTCAAATCTGCAATGTTAAAAGTGGGACTAACCCCAAAGTCTGCAGGCAGCTCAACTTTATATGCATTATCATTTATTTTCTCCAACACCTTAAATGGACCATCGGGACGTGGCATTAGCTCTGATTTGCGCAAATCAGGAAATCTATCCTTACGCAAATGTAACCAAACAAGATCTCCAGCAACACGTTTTCTACCCTTATCCCCAGCAAGTTTATATTTAGCATTCATACGCTCAATGTTTTCCTTAGTTAACTCATGCATTTTTAAAATCAATTCAGCACGTTGTTTAGCATCAAAATTAACCTTCTTCGAAGATGGAAGAGGCAACAAATCAATAGGTGCACGAGGTAGGAAACCATACACAACTTCAAAAGGGCACATCTTAGTAGTAGAATGCAATGAACGATTATAAGCAAATTCAATATGAGGCAAGCATTCCTCCCACATTTTCTTATTATTCTTCAAAACAGCCCTAATCATAGTAGACAATGTTCTATTGACAACTTCAGTTTGTCCATCAGTTTGGGGGTGACAAGTAGTACTAAAAAGCAGTTTAGTCCCCAACTTAGCCCATAAACATCTCCAAAAGTGGCTAAGAAATTTAGTATCACGATCTGAAACAATAGTATTTGGCACACCATGCAAGCGAATAATTTCACGAAAGAACAAATCAGCAACATTAACAAAGATCATCGCTTTTATGACATGGTATAAAGTGTGCCATTTTTAGAATCTATCCACGACAACAAATATGCTATCCTCCCCTTCTTTGTTCTACGTAAACCTAAAACAAAGTCCATAGATATATCCTCCCAAGGAACACTAGGTACAGGCAAAGGCATATATAAACCATGAGGATTGAGTCGTGACTTAGCTTTTTGACATGTAGTGCAGCAAGCAATAAAACGCTCAACATCCCGTCTCATCTTTGGCCAAAAGAAATGTGTAGCAAGTACATCCTCCGTCTTCTTCACGCCAAAGTGTCCCATTAGTCCTCCTCCATGCGCCTCCTGCAACAACAAAAGACAAACGGAGCTATTGGAATGCATAGCTTGTTAGCACGGAACACAAATCCATCATTAACGAATTTAACTTGTTCCACGTTCTTCCTTCTTTACAATTCTGCAATACATCTTTAAAATCAGCATCATGCACATATTGATCTTTGATGGTCTCCAAACCAAATATTTTGAAGTCAAGTTGTGAAAGCATAGTATAGCGACGAGACAATGTGATGCGGAGCATCCCACGATCATCCCCATGGACCTACAACCGTCTCATCAAGAGCCAAGAGGACCCTTGACACGAGCTAGAGCTAGAGCTCTCGAGAACGAGGTGACTTCCTTCCTTAGTGATATTGATGAGGACATGATTACCTTGGATACGACCAAAAATATTGCATACATGTATATTTGTGAGGTGATTTCTAATGCAAACTATGCAATAATTTATTTATGTCATCCAGGACAAAAATACTTCACAAACTTTTGTGCCATGTCTAATTGCAGGTGTATGGGACATTTGTACAATCCACATATGAAGATAAGGGAGAAAGAGATGTTTACCTGCTGTTCAAAAAGTTCTCTCACGTCACTTTTGGCCCAAGAGAAGATAGAGTCCAAGTCTCTCACGTTACGGACTCAGATTCGGACTACTGCAGACATACCTGACTCAAAACGTCAATAACTTTTTCATACGGACTCAAAATTGGTTGATTCTTTTTTTGTTGGAAAATAGATTTCGTGCATTTTCCAACCCAATTGGAATCACCTTAAAATCCGTCCGGAGCGTTGAGTTATGGATGAAACAATCTGATGCTGCAGCAGAATCCGAGTCAAACTACAAGTCCAAAGGTGTTACGTCACCTCCACTTGGGCCCATTGGCCTTGTACGACCTAGGGTTAGTGTTAGGCTGCCTTGGGACGTCCTCCCACCTCCTTGGCCGCCACCCCTTGCTCCTATATAAGTAGATCCATCTAGTAGCTTTTTCCTTGGGATTTGTTTAGTTAAAGTTAGCCATTGCAACTTCGTGTACTTCGTTTGTGTCCAACGACCAGACCAAGACCGCTACGGATCCCCACCTTTATCAATACTTCATATATATTTGCAATATTCAGATTGCTTTATCATATTCTTGCTTGTTCTTCGATTGCTTGTAGGAATATACCTTCGTGGTCGGGTTGATCGTGCTCGGCGTGGTCAATAACCTCTCGGAGTTGGTTTAGCGATTGCTAAAGGCAACGTCGTGCTGCGTTTGTAGTCGGATCGTCAAAGTCATCTCCACCAAATCGATAGTTATCATCTCATCGAAAGATCGGGACACCCCGCCTCTATCAAGTGGTATCAGTTTTCAGGTTGCTCGGTGAGAATTTCCAATTATCCCTAGATTAGATTTATTTTCTTACCTATTGCCCAAGGAAAAGCCACAAAAAGAAGTTAGATCTATTCATCCTTTGTCCAAGCCACCGAGCCTTTGCAGTTTTCTTTTCATTGTTTGCATTATTGAATTACGGTTGCATCGTCGTGTCGAGTTGCTGGTCTTAGTGTCTAGTTCGTTTAGAGTTTGAGTTCTGTTCACATTAGTCACGCCGCTGCATCGTTATCCCTTCCGTTGACCATCATCCATCCATCAATTTCCACCACGTGCTACCCACCGTTCATTGTCATAACCATAGTTGAGATCGTTCACATCTTCACTTAATCCAATCTGCATCTTATCTAGTTTGTTTGGAAAGAGGGAGAGAGAGAAAAAGAGAGAAAAAAAGTAAAAGAAAAAAGTCAGAGAAAAAAAGAGAGAAAGAAAAAGAAAAAAATAGTGTGAGAAAAAAAAGAGAAGAAAAAAAAACAAAGTTCGGATCTATCTAGACTCAATCTCGTAGCTGAATTCGGATTGGAACCTGTTTTGTGCACTGTTCAGTAAAACAGGCATAACTTCCTCATACGAAGTCCGTTTTGGCTCATGAGTACTCAAATTAAAGCTAGAGACGAGCCGCATCAAAAAAGTTGCAGAAGCTAGTTCAATATTTGGCACCTCAAAATCGGCTCCTAAATAGGTCTTTTTGCCCTCCGAAGTTCGTGAACACAGCTTATTCCAGTTTTTCAAACCAGTTTTAGAATTTTTTGACTCCTCATATCAACTCGGAATTGAGTGATTCTTTTTGAATTGGAAAGCTTGAGTTAGTAGCATTATTTTAAAAAAGTTATCAGAAAATTGGCTCAAACTTTTCAAGAGGAAAATTGGAGAGAGAGTTGTTGTATATCCTGCTTGGCAGTTGTTCTTCATCATTATCTTTCTTGCCGTTGTGATCTTCACTTATATCTTGCTGTCCGAGCTACTTATTATCCTTCATTGATGCTAGTTGTGCTATGCCGTGACCTCATTAGTGTTCTAGGCTCGCGTCTCTAGTCCTGGTCTAGCCTAGGACCAAGACAAGACCGTCGTTGAGTGTTTATTCAACATTGCATCTATGAATTGATTATTGCTAATTTTTTGCTACCATATATAGCCAACCCAGCTCCACATATTTCTACACCGTGTATACGTCGTTCCCTCGGCAATTGCTTTACACAATCTCGAGTTACTTGACACCGCTGGTTGCCTGTCACCACCGCCGCATGGTAAGAACTTGTAAGATATTGATATTTGCTTTCTTGTGAGCACTTTACAACCACATCCTAGTAGTTCATAGGAACATTATTCTCGAATTTTGTTTCTTGTTTCTACTAATCATGACAGGTTCGGAGATAGAAGTTCTTGAATGGCGGACACATCTTCATCATCACGAGAGTTGGGACAACACACACAAGCATATGGTCAGGGTATGTCTTTAGCATCATTTGAGGGTAGATTTAATCCTGCTACTTATCTAGCTTGGGAGCTTGAATTAGAAAAGTTTTTAGTCACCATGATTTTTCTGAACTTGAGAGAGTACGAGCTACCACTAGAGCATTTACTGGTTTTGCTTACATTTGGTGGAGTGTACATTGTAAGAAAAACATTGATAACCAACCCACAACTTGGAAAGTTTTGAAAGCTGTAATGAGACAACAATTTTTCCTCCTTACTATCGTCGTGAATTGCTTCGCAATTTTGAACAATTAAAACAAGGCAAGTAACACTGTTCATGCTTACTACAAAGAGTTCAAATCTTATATGCATCATTGTGACATAGAAGAATCTGAGGATGATACAATGAATAGATTTTTTGGTGGTTTGAACCGTGATATCCGTGCAAGATTTCACTATATTCCTCGTTCCATTATTGGTATGTATGTTCGCGCTTGTACCTTTGAGAGACAGCTACAGGAGGATGCATTGGGTGACTACAACAACTACTATTCCAGTTCATGCTCACCATCGTCTGTTGGTTCCTCCACCGTTGCACCTACTAGAGCAGCCCCACCCCAGATTGTGAGCGCGACATCATCTCAAGTGTATGGTGCATTATCAAGGCCCGTACCTACATCAGCTACGTCTTTGCGACAAGGTAACAGTAAAGGTATTAATGATATAACTTCACATGAGAATGATGCATCCCTAGTTAACTTGAATGCATCATGTGTTGAGTTAACTGGTGATTTGAGCACATCACCTATTTTAGAGAATCTTGATACTATCATGAATGCGTCATGTGATCAAACAAGCTGAAATACCAACAATTTTGAGTGCACCCATTGAATTAACTATTGATGCAAAAGAATCAATGTTTAATCATTTTGATATGACCTCTAATCTTGGTGATGATTACGTGTCGAATGACTTATTGCATGTTTGCTTATTTAAACATGTTGTAGCATGTAAACTTGATGCAAGTAAGGTTTATTCACCAATGTGGGATGGTTTAATGATGAACATTGTCAATCTTTTGAAATGAATAAGAGCTTCACTTATATGTGCAAACTGAGTTGTAATATTTTCATGCCTTCTACTTCTTGTGATAATGTTTTGGCTTTAGATTTTATGAACTATGCAAGTTACTCATCTATTCATGTGTCATATGTGCAAAAATCAAGGGAAGTAAAATGGATGACATATACATATACAACATGTACACCTTGTCTCTTTTGTTAGCCATATTTCAGACTAAGCAATGCCGAGGGGCGGCTTTGTTTTCAAGAAGGGAGGATGATGAGGACATGATTACCTTGGATACGACCAAAAATATTGCATACATGTATATTTGTGAGGTGATTTCTAATGCAAACTATGCAATAATTTATTTATGTCATCCAGACAAAAATACTTCACAAACTTTTGTGCCATGTCTAATTGCAGGTGTATGGGACATTTGTACAATCCACATATGAAGATAAGGGAGAAAGAGATGTTTACCTGCTGTTCAAAAAGTTCTCTCACGTCACTTTTGGCCCAAGAGAAGATAGAGTCCAAGTCTCTCACGTTACGGACTCAGATTCGGACTACTGCAGACATACCTGACTCAAAACGTCAATAACTTTTCATACGGACTCAAAATTGGTTGATTCTTTTTTGTTGGAAAATAGATTTCGTGCATTTTCCAACCCAATTGGAATCACCTTAAAATCCGTCCGGAGCGTTGAGTTATGGATGAAACAATCTGATCTGCAAGAGAATCCGAGTCAAACTACAAGTCCAAAGGTGTTACGTCACCTCCACTTGGGCCCATTGGCCTTGTACGACCTAGGGTTAGTGTTAGGCTGCCTTGGGACGTCCTCCCACCTCCTTGGCCGCCACCCCTTGCTCCTATATAAGTAGATCCATCTAGTAGCTTTTTCCTTGGGATTTGTTTAGTTAAAAGTTAGCCATTGCAACTTCGTGTACTTCGTTTGTGTCCAACGACCAGACCACGACCGCTTCTGGATCCCCACCTTTATCAATACTTCATATATATTTGCAATATTCAGATTGCTTTATCATATTCTTGCTTGTTCTTCGATTGCTTGTAGGAATATACCTTCGTGGTCGGAGTTGATCGTGCTCCGGCGTGGTCAATAACCTCTCGGAGTTGGTTTAGCGATTGCTAAGGCGAAACGTCGTGCACGTTTGTAGTCGGATCGTCTAAGTCATCTCCACCAAATCATAGTTATCATCTCATCGAAAGATCGTGACACCGCCTCTATCAAGTGGTATCAGTTTTCAGGTTGCTCGGTGAGAATTTCCAATTATCCCTAGATTAGATTTATTTTCTTACCTATTGCCCAAGGAAAAGCCACAAAAAGAAGTTAGATCTATTCATCCTTTGTCCAAGCCAGTCTGAGCCTTTGCAGTTTTCTTTTCATTGTTTGCATTATTGAATTACCGGTTGCATCGTCGTGTCGAGTTGCTGGTCTTAGTGTCTAGTTCGTTTAGAGTTTCGAGTTCTGTTCACATTAGTCACGCCGCCGCTGCATCGTTATCCCTTCCGTTGACCATCATCCATCCATCAATTTCCACCACGTGCTACCCACCGTTCATTGTCATAACCATAGTTGAGATCGTTCACATCTTCACTTAATCCAATCTGCATCTTATCTAGTTTGTTTGGAAAGAGGGAGAGAGAGAAAAAGAGAGAAAAAAAGTAAAAGAAAAAAGTCAGAGAAAAAAAGAGAGAAAGAAAAAGAAAAAAATAGTGTGAGAAAAAAAAGATAAAAGAAAAAAAACAAAGATCGGATATAACAAGACTCAATCTCGTAGCTGAATTCGGATTGGAACCTGTTTTGTGCACTGTTCAGTAAAACAGGCATAACTTCCTCATCTGAAGTCCGTTTTGGCTCATGAGTACTCAAATTAAAGCTAGAGACGAGCCGCATCAAAAAAGTTGCAGAAGCTAGTTCAATATTTGGCACCTCAAAATCGGCTCCTAAATAGGTCTTTTGCCCTCGAAGTTCGTGAACACAGCTTATTCCAGCTTTTTCAAACCAGTTTTAGAATTTTTGACTCCTCATATCAACTCGGAATTGAGTGATTCTTTTGAATTGGAAAGCTTGAGTTAGTAGCATTATTTTAAAAAAGTTATCAGAAAATTGGCTCAAACTTTTCAAGAGGAAAATTGGAGAGAGAGTTGTTGTATATCCTGCTTGGCAGTTGTTCTTCATCATTATCTTTACTGCCGTTGTGATCTTCACTTATATCTTGCTGTCCAGCTACTTATTATCCTTCATTGATGCTAGTTGTGCTATGCCGTGACCTCATTAGTGTTCTAGGCTCGCGTCTCTAGTCCTGGTCTAGCCTAGGACCAGACAAGTACCGTCGTTGAGTGTTTATTCAACATTGCATCTATGAATTGATTATTGATAATTTTTTTGCTACCCTATATAGCCAACCCAGCTCCACATATTTCTACACCGTGTATACGTACGTTCCCCTGGCAATTGCTTTACACAATCTCCAGAGTTACATGACACTGCTGGTTGCTGTCACCACCGCCGCATGGTAAGAACTTGTAAGATATTGATATTTGCTTTACTGTGAGCACTTTACAACCACATCCTAGTAGTTCATAGGAACATTATTCTCGAATTTTGTTTCTTGTTTCTACTAATCATGACAGAGTTCGGAGATAGAAGTTCTTGGACGGCGGACACATCTTCATCATCACGAGAGTTGGGACAACACACACAAGCATATGGTCAGGGTATGTCTTTAGCATCATTTGAGGGTAGATTTAATCCTGCTACTTATCTAGCTTGGGAGCTTGAATTAGAAAAGTTTTTAGTCACCATGATTTTTCTGAACTTGAGAGAGTACGAGCTACCACTAGAGCATTTACTGGTTTTGCTTACATTTGGTGGAGTGTACATTGTAAGAAAAACATTGATAACCAACCCACAACTTGGAAAGTTTTGAAAGCTGTAATGAGACAACAATTTTTCCTCCTTACTATAAATGGTGAATTGCTTCGCAATTTTGAACAATTAAAACAAGGCAAGATAACACTGTTCATGCTTACTACAAAGAGTTCAAATCTTATATGCATCATTGTGACATAGAAGAATCTGAGGATGATACAATGAATAGATTTTTTGGTGGTTTGAACCGTGATATCCGTGCAAGATTTCACTAAATTCCTCGTTCCATTATTGGTATGTATGTTCGCGCTTGTACCTTTGAGAGACAGCTACAGGAGGATGCATTGGGTGACTACAACAACTACTATTCCAGTTCATGCTCACCATAAATGCATTGGTTCCTCCATCGTTGCACCTACTAGAGCAGCCCCACCCCAGATTGTGAGCGCGACATCATCTCAAGTGTATGGTGCATTATCAAGGCCCGTACCTACATCAGCTACGTCTTTGCGACAAGGTAACTGTAAAGGTATTAATGATATAACTTCACATGAGAATGATGCATCCCTAGTTAACTTGAATGCATCATGTGTTGAGTTAACTGGTGATTTGAGCACATCACCTATTTTAGAGAATCTTGATACTATCATGAATGCGTCATGTGATCAAACAACTGAAATACCAACAATTTTGAGTGCACCCATTGAATTAACTATTGATGCAAAAGAATCAATGTTTAATCATTTTGATATGACCTCTAATCTTGGTGATGATTACGTGTCGAATGACTTATTGCATGTTTGCTTATTTAAGCATGTTGTAGCATGTAAACTTGATGCAAGTAAGGTTTATTCACCAATGTGGGATGGTTTAATGATGAACATTGTCAATCTTTTGAAATGAATAAGAGCTTCACTTATATGTGCAAACTGAGTTGTAATATTTTCATGCCTTCTACTTCTTGTGATAATGTTTTGGCTTTAGATTTTATGAACTATGCAAGTTACTCATCTATTCATGTGTCATATGTGCAAAAATCAAGGGAAGTAAAATGGATGACATATACATATACAACATGTACACCTTGTCTCTTTTGTTAGCCATATTTCAGACTAAGCAATGCCGAGGACGGCTTTGTTTTCAAGAAGGGAGGATGATGAGGACATGATTACCTTGGATACGACCAAAAATATTGCATACATGTATATTTGTGAGGTGATTTCTAATGCAAACTATGCAATAATTTATTTATGTCATCCAGGACAAAATACTTCACAAACTTTTGTGCCATGTCTAATTGCAGGTGTATGGGACATTTGTACAATCCACATATGAAGATAAGGGAGAAAGAGATGTTTACCTGCTGTTCAAAAAGTTCTCTCACGTCACTTTTGGCCCAAGAGAAGATAGAGTCCAAGTCTCTCACGTTACGGACTCAGATTCGGACTGCAGACATACCTGACTCAAAACGTCAATAACTTTTTCATACGGACTCAAAATTGGTTGATTCTTTTTGTTGGAAAATAGATTTCGTGCATTTTCCAACCCAATTGGAATCACCTTAAAATCCGTCCGGAGCGTTGAGTTATGGATGAAACAATCTGATCTCAGCAGAATCCGAGTCAAACTACAAGTCCAAAGGTGTTACGTCACCTCCACTTGGGCCCATTGGCCTTGTACGACCTAGGGTTAGTGTTAGGCTGCCTTGGGACGTCCTTCCACCTCCTTGGCCGCCACCCCTATATAAGTAGATCCATCTAGTAGCTTTTTCCTTGGGATTTGTTTAGTTAAAAGTTAGCCATTGCAACTTCGTGTACTTCGTTTGTGTCCAACGACCAGACCACGACCGCTTCTGGATCCCCACCTTTATCAATACTTCATATATATTTGCAATATTCAGATTGCTTTATCATATTCTTGCTTGTTCTTCGATTGCTTGTAGGAATATACCTTCGTGGTCAGGTTGATCGTGCTCCGGCGTGGTCAATAACCTCTCGGAGTTGGTTTAGCGATTGCTAAGGCGCAACGTCGTGCACGTTTGTAGTCGGATCGTCAAAGTCATCTCCACCAAATCATAGTTATCATCTCATCGAAAGATCGGGACACCCCGCCTCTATCAAGTGGTATCAGATTTCAGGTTGCTCGGTGAGAATTTCCAATTATCCCTAGATTAGATTTATTTTCTTACCTATTGCCCAAGGAAAAGCCACAAAAGAAGTTAGATCTATTCATCCTTTGTCCAAGCCAGTCCCGAGCCTTTGCAGTTTTCTTTTCATTGTTTGCATTATTGAATTACGGTTGCATCGTCGTGTCGAGTTCTGGTCTTAGTGTCTAGTTCGTTTAGAGTTTCGAGTTCTGTTCACATTAGTCACGCCGCCGCTGCATCGTTATCCCTTCCGTTGACCATCATCCATCCATCAATTTCCACCACGTGCTACCCACCGTTCATTGTCATAATCATAGTTGAGATCGTTCACATCTTCACTTGATCCAATCTGCATCTTATCTAGTTTGTTTGGAAAGAGGGAGAGAAAAAAAAGAGAGAAAAAAAGTAAAAAAAAAAGTCAGAGAAAAAAAAGAAAGAAAGAAAAGGAAAAAAAGTGTGAGAAAAAGAGAGAAGAAAAAAAAAACAAAGTTCGGATCTATCAAGACTCAATCTCGTAGCTGAATTCGGACTGGAATCTGTTTTGTGTACTGTTCAGTAAAACAGGCATAACTTCCTCATACGAAGTCCGTTTTGGCTCATGAGTACTCAAATTAAAGCTAGAGACGAGCCGCATCAAAAAGTTGCAGAAGCTAGTTCAATATTTGGCACCTCAAAATCGGCTCCTAAATAGGTCTTTTGCCCTCCAAGTTCGTGAACACAGCTTATTCCAGCTTTTCAAACCAGTTTTAGAATTTTTTGACTCCTCATATCAACTCGGAATTGAGTGATTCTTTTTGAATTGGAAAGCTTGAGTTAGTAGCATTATTTTAAAAAAGTTATCAGAAAATTGGCTCAAACTTTTCAAGAGGAAAATTGGAGAGAGAGTTGTTGTATATCACGCTTGGCGATTGTTCTTCATCATTATCTTTCTTGCCGTTGTGATCTTCACTTATATCTTGCTGTCGAGCTACTTATTATCCTTCATTGATGCTAGTTGTGCTATGCCGTGACCTCATTAGTGTTCTAGGCTCGCGTCTCTAGTCCTGGTCTAGCCTAGGACCAAAGACAAGACTGCAAATCGTTGAGTGTTTATTCAACATTGCATCTATGAATTGATTATTGCTAATTTTTTTGCTACCATATATAGCCAACCCAGCTCCACATATTTCTACACCGTGTATACGTACGTTCCCCTGGCAATTGCTTTACACAATCTCCAGAGTTACTTGACACTGCTGGTTGCCTGTCACCACCTGCCGCATGGTAAGAACTTGTAAGATATTGATATTTGCTTTACTGTGAGCACTTTACAACCACATCCTAGTAGTTCATAGGAACATTATTCTCGAATTTTGTTTCTTGTTTCTACTAATCATGACAGGTTAGGAGATAGAAGTTCTTGGGCCAGCGGACACATCTTCATCATCACGAGAGTTGGGACAACACACACAAGCATATGGTCAGGGTATGTCTTTAGCATCATTTGAGGGTAGATTTAATCCTGCTACTTATCTAGCTTGGGAGCTTGAATTAGAAAAGTTTTTAGTCACCATGATTTTTCTGAACTTGAGAGAGTACGAGCTACCATAGAGCATTTACTGGTTTTGCTTCTGTTTGGTGGAGTGTACATTGTAAGAAAAACATTGATAACCAACCCACAACTTGGAAAGTTTTGAAAGCTGTAATGAGACAACAATTTTTTCCTCCTTACTATCGTCGTGAATTGCTTCGCAATTTTGAACAATTAAAACAAGGCAGTAACACTGTTCATGCTTACTACAAAGAGTTCAAATCTTATATGCATCATTGTGACATAGAAGAATCTGAGGATGATACAATGAATAGATTTTTTGGTGGTTTGAACCGTGATATCCGTGCAAGATTTCACTATATTCCTCGTTCCATTATTGGTATGTATGTTCGGCGCTTGTACCTTTGAGAGACAGCTACAGGAGGATGCATTGGGTGACTACAACAACTACTATTCCAGTTCATGCTCACCATCGTCTGTTGGTTCCTCCACCGTTGCACCTACTAGAGCAGCCCCACCCAGATTGTGAGCGACATCATCTCAAGTGTATGGTGCATTATCAAGGCCCGTACCTACATCAGCTACGTCTTTGCGACAAGGTAACGATAAAGGTATTAATGATATAACTTCACATGAGAATGATGCATCCCTAGTTAACTTGAATGCATCATGTGTTGAGTTAGCGGTGATTTGAGCACATCACCTATTTTAGAGAATCTTGATACTATCATGAATGCGTCATGTGATCAAACAACTGAAATACCAACAATTTTGAGTGCACCCATTGAATTAACTATTGATGCAAAAGAATCAATGTTTAATCATTTTGATATGACCTCTAATCTTGGTGATGATTCCGTGTCCAATGACTTATTGCATGTCTGCTTATTTAAGCATGTTGTAGCATGTAAACTTGATGCAAGTAAGGTTTATTCACCAATGTGGGATGGTTTAATGATGAACATTGTCAATCTTTTGAAATGAATAAGAGCTTCACTTATATGTGCAAACTGAGTTGTAATATTTTCATGCCTTCTACTTCTTGTGATAATGTTTTGGCTTTAGATTTTATGAACTATGCAAGTTACTCATCTATTCATGTGTCATATGTGCAAAAATCAAGGGAAGTAAAAATGGATGACATATACATATACAACATGTACACCTTGTCTCTTTTGTTAGCCATATTTCAGACTAAGCAATGCCGAGGACGGCTTTGTTTTCAAGAAGGGGAGGATGATGAGGACATGATTACCTTGGATACGACCAAAAATATTGCATACATGTATATTTGTGAGGTGATTTCTAATGCAAACTATGCAATAATTTATTTATGTCATCCAGGACAAAAATACTTCACAAACTTTTGTGCCATGTCTAATTGCAGGTGTATGGGACATTTGTACAATCCACATATGAAGATAAGGGAGAAAGAGATGTTTACCTGCTGTTCAAAAGTTCTCTCACGTCACTTTTGGCCCAAGAGAAGATAGAGTCCAAGTCTCTCACGTTACGGACTCAGATTCGGACTACTGCAGACATACCTGACTCAAAACGTCAATAACTTTTCATACGGACTCAAAATTGGTTGATTCTTTTTTGTTGGAAAATAGATTTCGTGCATTTTCCAACCCAATTGGAATCACCTTAAAATCCGTCCGGAGCGTTGAGTTATGGATGAAACAATCTGATCTTTGCAGCAGAATCCGAGTCAAACTACAAGTCCACAGGTGTTACGTCACCTCCACTTGGGCCCATTGGCCTTGTACGACCTAGGGTTAGTGTTAGGCTGCCTTGGGACGTCCTCCCACCTCCTTGGCCGCCACCCTTGCTCCTATATAAGTAGATCCATCTAGTAGCTTTGTCCTTGGGATTTGTTTAGTTAAAAGTTAGCCATTGCAACTTCGTGTACTTCGTTTGTGTCCAACGACCAGACCAAGACCGCTTCTGGATCCCCACCTTTATCAATACTTCATATATATTTGCAATATTCAGATTGCTTTATCATATTCTTGCTTGTTCTTCGATTGCTTGTAGGAATATACCTTCGTGGTCAGGTTGATCGTGCTCAGGCGTGGTCAATAACCTCTCGGAGTTGGTTTAGCGATTGCTAAGGCGCATAGCGTCGTGCTGCGTTTGTAGTCGGATCGTCAAAGTCATCTCCACCAAATCATAGTTATCATCTCATCGAAAGATCGGGACACCCGCCTCTATCAAGTGGTATCGGTTTCGGGTTGCTCGGTGAGAATTTCCAATTATCCCTAGATTAGATTTATTTTCTTACCTATTGCCCAAGGAAAAGCCACAAAAAGAAGTTAGATCTATTCATCCTTTGTCCAAGCCAGTCTGAGCCTTTGCAGTTTTCTTTTCATTGTTTGCATTATTGAATTACCGGTTGCATCGTCGTGTCGAGTTGCTGGTATTAGTGTCTAGTTCGTTTAGAGTTTCGAGTTCTGTTCACATTAGTCACGCCGCCGCTGCATCGTTATCCCTTCCGTTGACCATCATCCATCCATCAATTTCCACCACGTGCTACCCACCGTTCATTGTCATAACATAGTTGAGATCGTTCACATCTTCACTTAATCCAATCTGCATCTTATCTAGTTTGTTTGGAAAGAGGGAGAGAGAGAAAAAGAGAGAAAAAAAGTAAAAGAAAAAGTCAGAAAAAAGAGAGAAAGAAAAAGAAAAAATAGTGTGAGAAAAAAAGAAGAAAAAAAAACAAAGTTCGGATCTATCTAGACTCAATCTCGTAGCTGAATTCGGATTGGAACCTGTTTTGTGCACTGTTCAGTAAAACAGGCATAACTTCCTCATACGAAGTCCGTTTTGGCTCCGCGAGTACTCAAATTAAAGCTAGAGACGAGCCGCATCAAAAAAGTTGCAGAAGCTAGTTCAATATTTGGCACCTCAAAATCGGCTCCTAAATAGGTCTTTTTGCCCTCCGAAGTTCGTGAACACAGCTTATTCCAGCTTTTCAAACCAGTTTTAGAATTTTTTTACTCCTCATATCAACTCGGAATTGAGTGATTCTTTTGAATTGGAAAGCTTGAGTTAGTAGCATTATTTTAAAAAGTTATCAGAAAATTGGCTCAAACTTTTCAAGAGGAAAATTGGAGAGAGAGTTGTTGTATATCACCTTGGCGATTGTTCTTCATCATTATCTTTCTGCCGTTGTGATCTTCACTTATATCTGGCTGTCGAGCTACTTATTATCCTTCATTGATGCTAGTTGTGCTATGCCGTGACCTCATTAGTGTTCTAGGCTCGCGTCTCTAGTCTGGTCTAGCCTAGGACCGACAAGACTGCGTCGTTGAGCGTTTATTCAACATTGCATCTATGAATTGATTATTGCTAATTTTTTGCTACCATATATAGCCAACCCAGCTCCACATATTTCTACACCGTGTATCGTCGTTCCTCGGCAATTGCTTTACACAATCTCCAGAGTTACTTGACACCGCTGGTTGCTGTCACCACCGCCGCATGGTAAGAACTTGTAAGATATTGATATTTGCTTTCTTGTGAGCACTTTACAACCACATCCTAGTAGTTCATAGGAACATTATTCTCGAATTTTGTTTCTTGTTTCTACTAATCATGACAGAGTTCAGGAGATAGAAGTTCTTGAATGGCGGACACATCTTCATCATCACGAGAGTTGGGACAACACACACAAGCATATGGTCAGGGTATGTCTTTAGCATCATTTGAGGGTAGATTTAATCCTGCTACTTATCTAGCTTGGGAGCTTGAATTAGAAAAGTTTTTAGTCACCATGATTTTTCTGAACTTGAGAGAGTACGAGCTACCACTAGAGCATTTACTGGTTTTGCTACATTTGGTGGAGTGTACATTGTAAGAAAAACATTGATAACCAACCCACAACTTGGAAAGTTTTGAAAGCTGTAATGAGACAACAATTTTTCCTCCTTACTATCGTCGTGGAATTGCTTCGCAAATTTGAACAATTAAAACAAGGCCGTAACACTCGTTCATGCTTACTACAAAGAGTTCAAATCTTATATGCATCATTGTGACATAGAAGAATCTGAGGATGATACAATGAATAGATTTTTGGTGGTTTGAACCGTGATATCCGTGCAAGATTTCACTATATTCCTCGTTCCATTATTGGTATGTATGTTCGCTTGTACCTTTGAGAGACAGCTACAGGAGGATGCATTGGGTGACTACAACAACTACTATTCCAGTTCATGCTCACCATCGTCTGTTGGTTCCTCCACCGTTGCACCTACTAGAGCAGCCCCACCCAGCATTGTGAGCGCGACATCATCTCAAGTGTATGGTGCATTATCAAGGCCCGATACCTACATCAGCTACGTCTTTGCGACAAGGTAACGATAAAGGTATTAATGATATAACTTCACATGAGAATGATGCATCCCTAGTTAACTTGAATGCATCATGTGTTGAGTTAGCGGTGATTTGAGCACATCACCTATTTTAGAGAATCTTGATACTATCATGAATGCGTCATGTGATCAAACAACTGAAATACCAACAATTTTGAGTGCACCCATTGAATTAACTATTGATGCAAAAGAATCAATGTTTAATCATTTTGATATGACCTCTAATCTTGGTGATGATTCTGTGTCGAATGACTTATTGCATGTTTGCTTATTTAAGCATGTTGTAGCATGTAAACTTGATGCAAGTAAGGTTTATTCACCAATGTGGGATGGTTTAATGATGAACATTGTCAATCTTTTGAAATGAATAAGAGCTTCACTTATATGTGCAAACTGAGTTGTAATATTTTCATGCCTTCTACTTCTTGTGATAATGTTTTGGCTTTAGATTTTATGAACTATGCAAGTTACTCATCTATTCATGTGTCATATGTGCAAAAATCAAGGGAAGTAAAATGGATGACATATACATATACAACATGTACACCTTGTCTCTTTTGTTAGCCATATTTCAGACTAAGCAACGCCGAGGACGGCTTTGTTTTCAAGAAGGGAGGATGATGAGGACATGATTACCTTGGATACGACCAAAAATATTGCATACATGTATATTTGTGAGGTGATTTCTAATGCAAACTATGCAATAATTTATTTATGTCATCCAGGACAAAAATACTTCACAAACTTTTGTGCCATGTCTAATTGCAGGTGTATGGGACATTTGTACAATCCACATATGAAGATAAGGGAGAAAGAGATGTTTACCTGTTGTTCAAAAAGTTCTCTCACGTCACTTTTGGCCCAAGAGAAGATAGAGTCCAAGTCTCTCACGTTACGGACTCAGATTCGGACTGCACAGACATACCTGACTCAAAACGTTAATAACTTTTTCATACGGACTCCAAATTGGTTGATTCTTTTTTTTGTTGGAAAATAGATTTCGTGCATTTTCCAACCCAATTGGAATCACCTTAAAATCCGTCCGGAGCGTTGAGTTATGGACGAATCAATCTGATGCTGCAGCAGAATCCGAGTCAAACTACAAGTCCAAAGGTGTTACGTCACCTCCACTTGGGCCCATTGGCCTTGTACGACCTAGGGTTAGTGTTAGGCTTCCTTGGGACGTCCTCCCACCTCCTTGGCCGCCACCCCTTGCTCCTATATAAGTAGATCCATCTAGTAGCTTTTTCCTTGGGATTTGTTTAGTTAAAGTTAGCCATTGCAACTTCGTGTGCCGTTTGTGTCCAACGACCGGACAAAGACCGCTACGGATCCCCACCTTTATCAATACTTCATATATATTTGCAATATTCAGATTGCTTTCTCATATTCTTGCTTGTTCTTGATTGCTTGTAGGAATAGACCTTCGTGGTCGAGTTGATCGTGCTCCGGCGTGGTCAATAACCTCTCGGAGTTGGTTTAGCGATTGCGAAGGCGCAACGTCGTGCACGTTTGTAGTCGGATCGTCAAAGTCATCTCCACCAAATCGATAGTTATCATCTCATCGAAAGATCGGGACACCCCGCCTCTATCAGATATCACATATGACCCACTCGAGACATGGCTACTACCTAAGTCCGATATGCTATGCATAATTAGGTGTCAAGAGAAGCCTTCCGAAGATACACGTGAAGACGGACGAGCCGCCAAGTCCAGGATGAAGAGGACCACGGAAGCGAACAAGGTCACCCCCAGGCCCCGGACATCCGGCCAAGGTCCCGGACATCCGGCCCCTGGAGACGCCAACACAGCAGCCGAAGCCCAGCCAGAAGCTCTACAGGGCCCGGACATCCGGCCTCCGTGCCCCGGACATCCGGCCCCCAGCCGGATATCCGCACTGCCCGAATCCGGCGCCAAGACCGAATCGGCAGATGTGGCAAGACCAGCCGGACATCCGGCCGATAGCGGACATCCGACGCCTCAAGGCCCGGAATCCGCCCGACGCGGACATCCGGCCTCCACTGCTCGCTAAGATGTATCCGGACGAGTCCCATGTACCACGATGCGGAGCATCCTGATCATCACCATGTCAAGAGTCCGTTTGGCAAGTGACACGTCGACCTCTTCTTCACATACACAAAGGTGAATCTTCTCCTTTACACGTGCTCACTTGACCCCTTCGAGGATGGTATACTACTTGACACTTCCCCTATGCATGCCTAGGTACCAAGAAGACCTCTCGGAGATGCTCGGAAGGATGGACAAGTCCCCAAGTACAAGGATGAAGGAACTTCGACGAGAGGAACCGGAGAAATCTGCAGAGCCGGACATCCGGCGGCCACCGGACATCCGGCCCGTCCCAAAGAAGCCCCGGACATCCGGCGGGACCGGACATCCGGCCCTGGAGGCACCAACACAGCCGCCGCAACTCAGCCACGAAAGCTACAGGCGGACATCCGCCCCAGGCCCCGGACATCCGGCTCTTCACGATGCCCCGAACTGGGCCCCCAGCCCGAAATCCGGCCTCACCAAGACCCAATCGGCAGAATCCAGCCCCGCCAGCCCGGACATCCGGCGTCTCGAAAGCTTGGACATCCGCCCGACGCCCGGACATCCGGCCTCCCACTGCCAAGATGCATCCGGACTCGTCCCTTGTACCCCTTCGCCCGAGACTATATATACTTGATCCCTCCTCTTTCTAGGGTTAGCTCAGGTTTTAGCTCATGTTTGTGTGAGAGCCTTGCTCATCCACTTGGTTACTTCTCCTCGGAGCCAGGACCTCTTGGAGAAGATCCCCCAAGCGGATTCAAGACCCCTTCTAGGGTGGACCCCATCAAGACCTCCTCTCAAGATGAACCTTACCTTGTATCTTTCCTTTTGTTGTTCATGTACCTTGTGGATCTTGTGTGTTTGATTGTCTAGTGGATGTGTGATTGGACTTGTTCTTGAGTGTTTCCCCTTGTGATTTCTCTCCGTTCTTCCCCGTGTTCATCGTGATTCCCCGTAGGATCCGCTCCAACGTGAAAGATCGCCCACGTAGGGTTCCACCCTACATCATACCCCTTCGCCCCCGAGACTATATATACTTCATTCCCTTCCTCTTTCTCGGGTAGCTTAGGTTTAGCTCATGTTTGTGTGAGAGCCTTGCTCATCCACTTGGTTACTTCTCCTCGGAGCTCGGGACCTCTTGGAGAAGATCCCCAAGCGGATTCAAGACCCCCTTCTAGGGTGGACCCCATCAAGACCTCCTCTCGGAGAAGAACGGCTACTCGTGTATCCTTACCTTTGTTGATCTTGAATCTTGTGCCACTCTATGTGATCGGTGATCTAGCATTTGTGTGACTGATTCCTTGTTGGTTGAGTGTTTTCCCTCGTTCCTCCACGTGTTTCCCTCTTGTTCTTCCGCGTGTTCTTCGTAATCCACCGTAGGATCCGCTCCAACGTGAAAGATCATCCAGGTAGGGTTCCACCCTACATCATCTATGGTATCATGAGCCACGTTGATCACGTTTTTAGAGCCCCTACCCCGTGTTTTCTAGCTTGATTTTGTTGTTTTCGTCCTAAATCCGAAAATCCCATCCAAAAATAGCCCCCAATTTTTTTTTGTGATTTGTTGGTTTTGATGATGTTTTGTTGATTTTGATCCATGGATTTGCTTGGTTTCAAGTGGATCTAGCATCTCCCCAAGTTTCCCCATCTTTCCTCCACGAAATGTCTCCAATTTTGCGCCCAAAATCATCAATTTCCTCCCCAAAATCGAGTTCCTCGAGTTCATCCTCGGATTTGGAGCCCGGACATCCGGCCCGACCCCCGGACATCCGGCCAGCCCGGAAATCCGGCCATTAGCCCGGACATCCGGCTCCTGGAGCGCACTTCGCGCGCGGTTCTGGACATCAGGTCCCGGAAATCCGGCCCGACCCCGGATGTCCGGCCCCTGATTTCAGTTTTTCCGTTTCACCGTTTCGCCATAACTAATTCATCCGAGTCCGATTTTGGCGTTCTTTAGCTCGTTTTGAAGCTATTGACATCCCCATCCCATAAAAATACTACCACCACCATTTGACTCCATCAAAGTTTTGAAAATTTGGCAAGTTTGCCTAGGCCTTCCACCATATCATCCGCATAGCCACCACCGACTTCCGCAACCTAACCCATTTTGTTCCCCATAGCATTAGTGGTTGCTTGAGTAGTGATTCGAGTCCCCTAAGGTGTTTCGGCTACTTAGGGACGGTTGCATCTTCATCAACCACCACCACCACCATAACTTCCGCATAGCCGTGCCCACCATACATTCCACCCCAACTTAACCCAATTTTGTTTGAGTTGTGAGTTGTGTCTCATAAGGTGTTTCGGCTACTTAGGGACCGCGTGCTTCCAACTCTTACACCGTGTATAGCCAATCATTCCACTTCTGCATTGCCAAGTGCAAACCACCACCGCATTCCCGCTACCACCATTTGACATTTGTCCTTGAGATTTTGAGTTGTGGTTTTTCCGTTTCCTAAGGTGTTTCGGCTACTTAGCGACGAGTCTCCATCATCTTGGTATCTACATCAAGAACACCGTCACTCATCATCATCAAAGGACGGTAACCTCGACGACACCATTGTATATTCCCCTTGCAATTGCATTGATAACCCCTAGCCCATTTTGCGTCACTTGCCTATCGAGACTAGCCATTTGAGTATTGCCGGCAACGTTACTTGTGCACATTAGTGATCTACACCTTCCATTGCATACATACCATATCATATTGGTATCATATCATCCCTTGTGTCACAGGATTGTTCCCGCATATACACAATTGCTATCTTGGTTTGTGCATTTCGCAAAGTGGCCATACATACAAAAAAAGAGAATAAAGCTTTTAAGCAAAACAGTGAGCAAAGAGCTTATAAGCAATAGCCATAGCATCACAATATATCATATGTTATCATACTCGATCATCTTGGATCATCTTGTGAGAAACAAGAACCATACATACATAGCATACTTGGGATAGAAAGTTTATCCATTTTGCATCTTATAGGTTGTGCACAAGTGTCGTATCCGCCTTTTGAGCAATCGTGCTAGCGTCTCTCTTTAGTTGTGCAACACGAGCGTTTTCCGTGGATTCCACATTTTGTGCTCATTCCTTGGTTGCACGACCCCATTTATCTATCCGTGTGTGTGTTTCCGTGTGCCATTCTTTGCTATTGGTCCATTTGTTTCACTTGCGAATTTGTGAATCTCTTTCAACATTATTGACTCTTGCTAACATTTTGCATTAAATTTTTGTGCCACTATCCTCACCGAGCTCCTCCATAAGCTTTACTTGTGTAGGTGTGAGAACCGACAAGGATTGGTACCAATAGTGCTATTTCATTGTCCGCATTTGAGTGAACTTGATTCATTGTCAACATCGGTCAAGGTACATTGGTATAAGTTCTTCTCTTTCTCCCACTCATATTTGCTCGAGTCTTGTGATGGATAGGCAAGGCATTTCCTCTTCGGTCTTCGACAACAACGATGGCGTGAACAAGTACAATCACCAAAGCGTCTATCTTCGATCTACAACGACAAGTGCAAGGCACACAATCAAGATTGCGAGAGCGCATCGAGAACATCTCCATCGACATTCATCACTCCGAAGCAAGGAGAAGGGACTACATCGACAAGAAGCTTGCCGCACATAAAGAGGAGCAAGATGCAAGGATGGAGGAGATTAGAGCCTTGATCAAGTCTACTTCCCCTTCGTCATCTTCAAGGCGGCGACATTCAAGCCACAAGTCTTCGGAGCGTGGAAACGACGCAAGTGCAAATCGTCCTCGTCCACATCTACATGGCGACCACCATCATGTTCGTGATCAACATCGTCATGAAGGGCAAGTCACCTCCAAGCATCATGTGCACGACGACGACGAACGCCAAGGAGCTCAAGCACGACAATGACATCATCATCATGAAGATGCTCCACAAGCGCAAATGCACAAGTCCCAACAAGCCCTACGTCACGCCAAGTCGAAGCTTCATAAGCCCAAGAGAAGACCGCGAGACGAGCACCACCAAGACGGCGCTATGGCTACAACAACCACTTCGGCATCTTCGCCAAGTGCAATCAAGACATCTTCGCCTTTGGACGTACGGCATCTTCGCCTACTTCCCGTATGCGCCTACATCAACTTCATCAAGTCCAAGGCGACTACCTACGAGCGAGGGCGACACTTCCATCTTGGAAGCCCCCCAAGGAAGATGGCCGAGCATGGGAAACTCCCTTCGGTCATGGAGACGAGCTATGAGGTGCCACATCATATGGGCCTAACACCAAGGCGGTGACAAGGCGGTCGAGCAAGGGCCATCCCTTCGACCACGGCTGACGGCGCGAACCTCTTCAACAACATGAAGACGACGCCCACATTGGACTCATACTCCGAGTCAAGCTACGCGACCGCGCATGGAGACATTGGCACCAACATCTCTCGACACACCCACATATGAAGAAATGCCCCAAGTGCCATGTGAGGAGAGCCACCACCCCATGAGTGACATGAGTGACTCCACCATACGTGACATTGAGAGCATTTCTATGAGAGGATGAGTGTGACCACCACTAGCCCCACACATGAGAGCATGCCACACATCCTATGTGAGGTTGAGCGCCATTTGAGTGACTCCACCCACCATACGAGTGAGAGCATCCTTGAGGGAGTGAGTGAGCCACAACACTTAGTGAGTGAGGTAGTTGACACGGCACATGAGGCCACTATGATTTCTAACGACTTAACCTCTACTCCTAGTGTGTTTTCTTCTTTGGTGCTAGGTCTCCTACATGACGACATGCCTATCCTCGTGAGTCCATCCCTACATTGGAGGCAGCGATGGCCATGGTGGACGATGATACACCCACCACATGGTTCCATCACGATGAAGATGACAACGAATGGATCATTGACACCTCACCTACAACACATGAGTGATGCTCCAAAGGTAACATAGGTGATGGTGCTTCTCTTGTCCCACTAGTGGACTCTCTTACCATCGATTGCTCCCATGATGTTGACCCACCTATTACCATGCTTCATGCTAGTGAAACTTCTTCATGCCTTGACTTACCTATTTACGATGAATACGATGATGAGCATGTTGAGTTGCCTAGTTGTGATGCTATGCTTCATAGGATATCTTGTGAAAATTCTATTGGTCACATCATGTTTGATAATCCGCTTGACTTGTCATATGCTATACATGAGATCAACCATATGTCTTACTTGCAATCTCTTCATAGTGACTATGCATATGTGATGTAGGGCGGAACCCTACGTGGATGATCTTTCACGTTGGAGCGGATCCTACGGTGAATCACGAAGAACACGCGGAAGAACGAGAGGGAAAGCACAGGGACACCGGAGAGAGAATTCACTCAACCGACAAGAGATCAATCACACAAGCGCTAGATCGATGAACACAAAGGGAGATACATGATTCAAGGTCAACAAAGGACGGTACAAACGGTAGCCGTTCTTCTCCGTGAGGAGGCCTTGAGGGGGTCCACCCTAGAAGGGGGTCTTGAATCCGCTTAGGGGATCTTCTCCGTAGAGGTCCTGATCTCCGAGGAGAAGTAGCTAAGTGGATGAGCAAAGGCTCTCACACAAGAATATGAGCTAATCCAATGCTAACCCTAGAAAGAGGAAGGGGATGAAGTATATATAGTCTCGGGGTCGAAGGGGTACATGGGACAAGTCCCGGATACTGCCTTGACGCAGGGAGGCCGGATGTCCGGGCGTCGGGCCGGATGTCCGGGCCTTCGCGAGGCGCCGGATGTCCGGGCTATCCGGCCGGATGTCCGGGCTGGGGTGACCGTTTCTGCAGAACCGGGTGAGAGGTGCCGGATTTCCGGGCTTCAGGCCGGATATCCGGGCTGGGGGCCGGATGTCCGGGCTTGGACGCCGGATGTCCGGGCCCTGTAGGCTTGGCCAGTTTGGCTGATTCCTTGGTAGATGCTCCAGGGGCCGGATGTCCGGGGCCATGGCGGATGTCCGGGGCACGGAAGGTGATCTTGCCCGTCTCCGTTGGTTCTCTTCATCCATGGACTTGGTGGCTTGTCCATCTTCACGTGCATCCTCGGGAGGTTCCCTTGACACCTAATCATGCATAGCATATCGGACTTAGGTAGTAGCCATGTCTCGAGTGTATCATATGTGATATCAATAAGGAAGGAGGTCACCTCGTTCTCGAGAGCTCTAGTTCTAGCTCGTGTCATGGGTCCTCTTGGCTCTTGATGAGATGGTTGTGGATGCATGGGGATGATCGTGGGATGCTCCGCATCATCTGCCCCCCCCCCCTCGGGAGAGATCCGACCTCGGATCAAAAGCTTCATCTCCATGGAATGGTGCGAGGTCCTTGACGTTGAAGATGTCGCTCACGTTGTATTTGTCTCGAGGTAGGTCGATCTTGTAAGCGTTGTCTTTGTAGCGTGCTAGCACCTTGAAAGGTCCATCGGCTCGAGGGAGAAGCTTGGACTTGTGTTCTTTGGGGAAGCGGTCCTTGCGAAGGTGTAGCCACACTAGATCACCAATGTTGAAGACGATGGGTTGCTTGTTGGCGTTGAGCTTGTTTGCTTGACGTTGTACTTGGCGCTCAATTGTGTGCCTTGTATCTTCGTGCATCTTCTTGATGTAGCTTGCTCGTGCACTCGCATCCATGTTGGTGCGCTCTTGGAGAGGAAGTGGTAGAATGTCCAATGGGGACAACGGTTTGAAACCGTAGACGACCTCGAAGGGGGACTTGCCGGTAGTTGAATGTCTTGCACGATTGTAGGCGTACTCGGCGATGGGTAGACATGCTTCCCACTCCTTGAAGTTCTTCTTGATCAAGACACGAAGTAGAGTGGATAATGTGCGGTTCGTCACCTCCGTTTGGCCGTCGGTTTGAGGATGGTATGCCGAGGAGAACAAGAGCTTGATTCCAAGCTTGGCACATAGGGTCTTCCAAAAGTAACTCAAGAACTTGACGTCACGATCGGAGACGATTGTCTTTGGTACGCCATGGAGTCGCAAGATTTCCCTACAAAAGAGATTTGCAACATGTGAAGCATCGTCTATCTTGTTGCAAGGTATGAAATGTGCCATCTTAGAAAATCTATCCACAACAACAAACACGAATCCTTGCCATTTTGAGTCCTAGGCAAACCAAGCACGAAATCCATACTAATGTCTTCCCATGGTTGATATGGAATAGGAAGAGGCATGTAAAGACCATGAGATTGAGCTTTAGACTTAGCTTTGCGACATGTATAGCATCGGTTGGTGAAGCATGAGACGTCGCGGAACATCTTGGGCCAAAAGTAGTTGTTGGAGAGCGTGGCGAATGTCTTGTCGCGTCCAAAGTGTCCCATGAGTCCGCCTCCATGAGCCTCTTGCAAAAGGAGCAAGCGAAGAGAAGACTCGGGAATGCAAAGTTTGTTAGCTCTCATAAGGTAACCATCCTTGATGTAATATTGTTCCCAAGACGTGTCGGCCAAACACTTAGCATAAGGAGAAGCAAAAGATGGATCATGCTCATACAAGTCTTTAATATGCTCAAAACCAATAACATTCAACTCAAGTCGAGTGACAAGCATGCATATGCGTGAAAGCGCGTCGGCAACTACATTTTCTTTACCCTTAATGTACTTGATCACATAAGGAAAAGATTCAATGAATTCACTCCATTTTGCATGTCGTTTGTTCAATTTAGTTTGACCTTTGAGGTATTTAAGCATTTCATGATCGGTATGGATGACAAACTCATGAGGTCTAAGGTAATGTTCCCAAACATGTAGCACACGCACTAAAGCATACAATTCTTTGTCATAGATGGGATAATTAAGTTGAGCACCGGATAGTTTTTCACTAAAATAAGCAATGGCTCGTTTTTCTTGCATCAATACTCCGCCAATTCCGGTACCACTTGCATCACAATGAACCTCAAAAGTTTTGTCAAAATTGGGCAAAGCAAGAATCGGAGCATGCGTAAGCAAAGACTTGAGCTCATCAAAAGCGGTTGATTGCAAAGTTCCCCAAACAAAGGGAGTATTCTTCTTACTCAAGGCATGCAAAGGAGCGGCAATTGTGCTAAAATCTTTCACAAAGCAATGATAAAAACCCGCAAGACCAAGAAAACTTCGCACTTGTTGCAAATTGGTTGGTTGGGGCCAAGTTTTAATTGCTTCAATTTTAGATTCATCAACATGGACACCCTTTGAGGATACTACAAAACCCAAGAAAACCACTTTGTCAACTCCAAAAGTGCATTTTTTCAAGTTTGCATAAAGACTTTCCTTGTAAGAGTTTGCAACATAGATTTTACATGATTGATGTGTTCTTTCATGGTTTTGCTAAACACAAGAATATCATCAAAGTAAACCACAACAAAGACTCCGATATAAGGACGAAGCACATGATGCATAAGACGCACAAAAGTACCGGGAGCTTCCGAAAGACCCATAGGCATCACTAACCACTCATATAAACCAAATTTGGTTTTGAAAGTAGTTTTCCATTCATCACCCTCTTGTATGCGGATTTGATAATAGCCACTTTTAAGATCTATTTTTGAGAAAAAGTTGGCTCCACTAAGTTCATCAAGCATGTCATCTAAGCGAGGAATGGGATGCCTATATCGAACGGTAATAGCATTGATAGGTCTACAATCGAAACACAAGCGGAAACTTCCATCGGGCTTAGGCACAAGAATAACCGGAACGGCACAAGGGCTTAGGCTTTCACGCATACATGGCCGTTGTCGATGAGTTGTTGTACTTGCCGTTGAATCTCCTTGGTTTCTTCGGGATTGACTCGGTATGGAGTTTTGTTTGGTAGAGGCGCTCCGGGGATGAGGTCGATTCGATGCTCAATGCCTCGAAGAGGAGGTAGACCCGGAGGTAGCTCATTGGGGAAAACATCTTGGAATTCCTGCAAAAGAGATTGAAACACCAAAGGTAGCTCGTGAATGGTGTTAGTTTTTGGTTCTTCATCCTTGCACACAAGGACAAAGTGCATCACACTCGATGGGTTCTCACACACTTCTCTCATCTCACTTTTGGTGGCAAATAGAATGAGGTTTTTCTCTCTAGGCGAAGAGTCGCTCAAATTTGGCTTGTGGCTCTCACTCACTTTTGGGTGGATCACTTTCTCACTATTTTCTCTATGATTGGTGGCTTGTTTGTCGGCTATCACTTGAGTAGGAGACATAGGTCGTAGCACATATTCCTTCCCTTTCATCTTGAAGCTATAGTGATTGGTGCGCCCATTGTGGATGACACCACGGTCGAATTGCCATGGTCGACCTAGAAGTAGGTGGCAAACGGTCATTGGGACCACATCACATTCCAACGTGTCTTCATAAGCACCAATTTTGAAGGAGACTTGGACCGTATGCTCGACTCGTATAGTGCCGGAGTCACTTAGCCATTGAACCTTGTATGCGGGTGCTTCCTCTTTACCAATTGGAGCTTGGAGCATAGTTCTTCACTTGCCAAGTTGTGGCAACTACCTCCATCGATGATGACCTTGATGGACCGTCCATTGATGCCGGCTTTTGTGTGGAAGATGTGGCATCGTTGGTCTTCTTCTTGTTGATGTTGAAGAGTCAAGACCTTGGAGACAACGAGGCGGGGCTCGAATCCTCATCACAAAAGACTTGATCATCTTCATCTTCATTCACTCGCCGGATTGCATGGCCACTTGCTCAAGAGCTTCCATCTCCTCTTCACTCATGGAGTCATATGTGCCATCGTCGTTGAGGATCATGGTGCGCTTGTTGGTGCATTCGTATGACTTGTGGCCTCGGCCGCCGCAAGTGAAACACTTGAAGGAGCTTGTCTTGATGGTCTCATCGGTTGGAGTAGAGGATGAAGCACGCGGCTTGAGGTTGCTTGTAGTAGGAGGAGGACGACTTGAACTTGTCGAAGTCTTCTTGTAACTTGACTTGTCGTCGTTTTTTGAAGAAAGTTTGGTTGATGTAGATGTTGGAGGAGTCGTTGAAGCTTGGTTGTTGGAGAAGCCGGAGGTCGTGGTTGAGTACTTATGCATTTGAAGTCATCTTGCAATTGGAGTTCTGCCTTTGTAGCTTGATGCACGAGATCAATGAGGGTTGAGTATGGTTGGAAGTCGGCGATCTTCTTGATGGGATGATTGAGTCCATTCAAGAAACGTGCCATAGTTTGCTCATCATCTTCCTTGACATTGGCTCGAATCATGGCTATCTCCATTTCCTTGTAATATTCTTCAACACTCTTTGTTCCTTGCTTGAGTAGTTGGAGTTTCTTGAAGAGGTCGCGGTTGTAGTAGGTTGGCACAAAACGTGCTCGCATGACATCCTTCATTTGAGCCCAAGTGGTGATTGGAGGTTCACCTCTTGCTTGTCGTCGCTCAATGATTTGTTCCCACCATATGAGCACATAGTCTTGGAACTCAAGTGATGCCATAGCGATTTTCTTCGCTTCATCGTAGTTGTGCAACCGGAAGATTTTGTCAACCTTCAATGCCCATGAGAGGTAGTCTTCGGGGTCATTGCTTCCATTGAACTTGGGCATGGTGAATTTTAGCTTGCCGTAGCGTCGTTCTTCATTGTGTTGTTGGCGATGTTGATGATGACGTCCTTGACGTGGAATCGTCTTCATGTTGCTCTTGGCGCGGAGGAAGACCATGATCAACTTGCTCTTGTTGAACTTGAGGTTGGGGTGGAGCTTGACGAGCTTGTGGAGGGGCTTGAGGAACTTGACGTTGTACATGAGGTTGGTAATTCCTCTCTTGGATTTCTTCTCGAAGGGCTTCCTCTTAATTGCGCCGTTCACGATTGCGGTTGGCGAAGGCTTTACTTGATTCTTGAAGGGCACGTTGCGCCTCAAGAGCTTGCGCCTCACGTTGTTGTTGTTGTTGAAGACGTTGAGCCTTGGCGTCTTGTTCGTCTTGGTGAAGACGTGCTCGTTCTTCCTCTTGTTGGCGGCATTTAAGACGTTGTCGTTCTTGAGCTTGAGCAAAAGCCTCTTGGTTTGATTGAGGACGAGGAACTTGATCATCAACTTGCTCTTGTGAATGCTTGTCATGTAGCGGGTTGCGAGATGCATGACGGTCTTGACGAGCGCACGACGAAGAGTGTTCGAAGTAGGTGTACTTGAGTCGTAGAAGGTGTCGTCGGAGTGTCGACTCGAGCGGCTCCGTCTTGACGATGAAGAAGTTGAATGATGCCGGTTTCTCATCAAAGCGCGGATCTTGTCCATTCTTGCATCGTTCTCTTGCTTGTGAGCGTCGAACTTGTTGTCGAAGTAGTCTCTTGTACGTTGCTCGAAGAGTCGCAAGTCGGTGGCGAGGTTGTCGATGCGGTCGCTCATTGCTTGTTGTTCTTGGTGCAACGCTCTTTGTGCACCAAAGAGGTGGCTCTTGGTGACGTATGATGACATGTCGTCGTCTTGCTCGATGAAGAGTGTGTTGGTAGAGGTACTTGGCCTATCCATCATTCCAAGCAAAATGTGAGTGGTAGAACGGAAAAGAACTTATACCAATGTACCTTTGACCGATGTTGAAGATGAATCAAGTTCACGTAAATGCGGACAATGAAATAGCACTCTTGGTACTGATTCTTGTCGGTTCTCACACCTACACAAATAAAAGCTTATGGTGGAGCTCGGTTAGGATGGTGGCATAAAATTTGATGCAATTGTAAGTGAGACTCAATAATGTTGGAAATGATTCACAAATTTGCAAATGCAACAAGTAGACCAATAGCAAGATATGGTACACGGAAACACACACGCAAATAGATAATATGGGGTTATGCAACCAAGGATGAGCCAAAATGTGGAATTCACCAAGATGCTCTTGTTGCACAACACTAGAGAGACGCTAGCACGATTGCACAATAGGCGGATACGAACTTGTGCACAACCTACTAAGCAAAAATGCAACGACTTCTATCCCAAGTATGATATGTGTATGGTGTTTCGATGTGTTGATCCAAGATGATCAAGTATGACAATCTTAATGTTTGATGATGCTATGGTTCTTGCTCATAAGCTCTTTGCTTATCTTTCTCTCTTTGCTTAAAAGCTTGATTGGCTCTTTCTCTTTTGAGCTCTTTTCTCATGCAAAATTTCACGAACCAAGGTAGCAATTGTGTATGCGATGACAACTTTGTGACACACAAGTTGATGCTAAGATATGCACCACTTTGGTATGGTATGTATGCTATGGAGTATGATCACTAATGTGCACAAGTCACGTTGCAGGCAATACTCAATGGCTAGTCTCGATGGGTAAGCAACGCAAAAGATGGGCTAAGATGGTTATCAATGCAATTGCGAGTAATGACAAAGATGTCGACGATGTTACCGTCCTTGGCGAAGATGAGCGGTGGTGATGTTGATGTTGAACCGTACCTAGATAGCCGAAACACAAAAGGATACGGAAATCCCAACTCAAATTCTCAAGGCAAAATTTGGCAACATTGTCAGAATTGGTAGTGGGAAAGGCTATGGTGGTGTTATGCGGGTACGGGACAAAATTTGGCGAAAGTTAGGCGGTAAACGGGGTGGTGGATGGGGATTGTTGCTACCAGGAGCCGGATTTCCGGGCTAGCAGCCGGATGTCCGGGGCGCCAGATGTCCGGGCTGATCGGGCCGGATGTCCGGGATGCCGGATGTCCGGGCTGTTCGGGCCGGATGTCCGGGCTCGATGAACACCGCGTGGAGAGGTCAAATCCGGTCAAAATTTGGGCGATTTTGTGGATGGAAATTGTGGAAATGGTGGGGGAAAGCTAGATCTACCTGCAACACACGAAATCCACGGGTCAAATCCAACAAAACTTCATCACACCAACATATCACAAAAAAAATTGGGGCTATTTTTGTGGGGAATTTTCGGAATTAGGACAAAAACAACAAAATCAAGCTAGAACAAGAGGGGTAGGGGCTCCAATAACGTGATCAACGTGGCTCATGATACCATAGATGATGTAGGGCGGAACCCTACGTGGATGATCTTTCACGTTGGAGCGGATCCTACGGTGAATCACGAAGAACACGCGGAAGAACGAGAGGGAAAGCGCGGGGAAAACGAGAGAGAATTTGATAGAGGCGAGGGTGTCCCGATCTTTCGATGAGATGATAACTATCGATTTGGTGGAGACGACTTTGACGATCCGACTAGAAACGTGCACGACGTTGCGCCTTAGCAATCGCTAAACCAACTCCGAGAGGTTATTGTCCTCGCCGGTGGTTAATCAACCTGACCACAAAGGTCTATTCCTGCATGCTATCGAAGTACTAGCAAGAATATGATAAAGCAATCTGAATATTAAGTATATATGAAGTATTGATAAAGGTGGGGATCCGTAAGCGGTCTTGGTCTGGTCGTTGGACACAAACGAAGTACACAAAGTTGCAATGGCTAACTTTTAACTAAACAAATCCCAAGGAAAAAGCTACTAGATGTATCTACTTATATAGGAGCAAGGGGTGGCGGCCAAGGAGGTGGGAGGACGTCCCAAGGCAGCCTAACACTAACCCTAGGTCGTACAAGGCCAATGGGCCCAAGTGGAGGTGATGTAACACCTTTGGACTTGTAGTTTGACTCGGATTCTGTTGCAGCATCAGATTGTTTCGTCCATAACTCAATGCTCCGGACGAATTTGAAGGTGAATCCAATTGGGTTGGAAGGTGCACGAAATCTATTTTCCAACAAAAAAAGAATCACCCAATTTGGAGTCCGGAGGAAAAAGTTATTGACGTTTTGAGTCAGGTATGTACATGCAGTCCGAATCTGAGTCCGTAACGTGAGAGACTTGGACTCTATCTTCTCTTGGTCCAAAAGTGACGTGAGAGGACTTTTGAACATCACCTAAACTTCTCCTTTTCCCTTATCTTCATATGTGTATTGTACAAATGTCCCATACACCTACAATTAGACAAAACACAAAAGTGTGTGATGTATTTTGTTACGGATAACATAAATAGATTATTGAATAGTTTGCACTAGAAATCACCTGACAAATATGCATGTATGCAATATTTTTGGTCTTATCCAAGGTAGTCATGTCCTCATCATCCTCCACTTGAAAACAAAGCCGTCCTCGGCGGTTCTTAGTCTGAAATGTGGCTAACAAAAGAGACAAGGTGTACTTGTTGTATATGTATATGTCATCCATTTTATTTCCCTTGATTTTTGCACATATGACACATAAATAGATGAGTAACTTGCATAGTTCATAAAATCTAAAGCCAAAACATTATCACAAGAAGTAGAAGGCATGAAAATATTGCAACTCAGTTTGCACATATAAGTGAAGCTCTTATTCATTTCAAAAGATTGACAATGTTCATCATTAAACCATCCCAACATTGGTGAATAAACCTTACTTGCATCAAGTTTACATGCTACAACATGCTTAAATAAGTAAACATGCAATAAGTCATTCGACACAGAATCATCACCAAGATTAGAGGTCATATCAAAATGATTAAATATTGATTCTTTTGCATCAACAATTAATTCAATGGGTGCACTCAAAATTGTTGGTATTTCAGTTGTTTGATCACATGGCAAAGTCAAATTATCAATATAATCCTCTAAAATAGGTGGTGTGATCAAAGTAGTGGGTAGCTCAACACATGATGTATTCAAGTTAACTAGGCATGCATCATTCTCATGTAAAAGTGGAAAATCTGTACCTTTGTCATTACCTCTTATAGTCAACTCAGATGATGCAGGCACTCTCGATGATGATGTGTCACATGGTGGAGATGATGTAGTCCTCGCAACAACGGATGTGGTTGTCATAGTACGCCTAGTAGTTGAATAAACATCTGTATCAACAGTTGGAATGTGCACCGTGCGCTTGTTCTCCTTGTGGGCAACACGTCGTTTTATTTCCTGTTCAGCTTTGCAAGCAAGACGAAACAAATGGTCCATAGGATAACACTCTTCATGAATTAGTATCTCCTGAATATTATGGTTTAATCCTCCCCAAAATCTATCCATAAAATCTTCTTCACTTTCTTCTAAAAATGAGTGCAACAAGGTAGTTTGTAAATCATCATAATATTTTGTTACGTTGTCACTACCTTGTTTTAAATGTTCCAGTTTTTTAATCATGCCACGAGTATAATAAACATCGATTTAATCTATCTCTCATGACATGTTTTAAATCATCCCAAGTATTAGGTACATAATCAGGGTGTAACCGACAATATTCACTCCACCAAACTAGAGCATAACCAGTGAAAGAACCAACCGCAACCATAACTTTTTTACGTTCATCAAAATTATGGGAAGCAAATATATTATTTATGTCTAACTCCCATTCAATATATAAAGGAGGTCTAAAACGGCCATTAAATGGTGGTATAGAAACATGAACCTGATCATGTGCATTTGGATGTTTGTGCACCTCTCGTGGCGGTTGTGGTATTTGCATAGGTGATGGCATGTCTCCGCGATTGACAAAGCCCATGAATTGACTCTGGATCCTGTCATGATTAGTAGAACAAGAAACAAAATCCAAAAATAATGTTTCTATAACTACTAGGATGTGGTGGTAAGCGCTCACAAGAAAGCAAATATCAATGTCTTACAAGTTCTTACCATGCAAAGACGGTGACAGGCAACCAGCGGTGTCAAGTAACTCTGAAGATTGTGTAAAGAGATTGCGGGGGAGCGTATGTATACACGGTGTAGAAATATGTGGAGCTGGGTTGGCTATATATGGTAGCAAAAGATTAGCAATAATCAATTCAAAGATGCAATGTTGAATAAGCGCTCAACGACCAGTCTTGTCTTGGTCCTAGGCTAGACCGGACTAGAGACGCGAGCCTAGAACACTAATGAGGTCACGGCGTAGCACAACTAGCATCAATGAAGGATAATGAGTAGCTCTAGACAGCAAGATATAAGTGAAGAGCACAACGGCGGTAAAGATAATGATGAAAAACAAGCGCCAAGCAGGATATACAACAACTCTCTCTCCAGTTTTCCTCTTGAAAAGTTTGAGCCAATTTTCTGATAACTTTTTCAAAGAATGCTACTAACTCAAGCTTTCCAACGCAAAAAGAATCACTCAATTCCGAGTTGATATGAGGAGTCAAAAATTCTAAAACTGGTTTGAAAAAGCTGGAATAAGCTGTGTTCACGAACTTTTGAGGGCAAAAGACCTATTTAGGAGCCGATTTTGGGGTGCCAAATATTGAACAAGCTTCTGCAACTATTTAGATGCGGCTCGTCTCTAGCTTTAATTTGAGTACTCATGAGCCAAAACGGACTTCGTATGAGGAAGTTATGCCTGTTTTCTTGAGCAGTGCACAAAAGCAGATTCCAATCCGAATTCAGCTACGAGATTGAGTCTAGATAGATCCAAACTTTGTTTTTTTTCTTCTTTTTTTTCTCACACTTTTTTTCCTTTTTCTTTCTCTTTTTTCTGACTTTTTTTTACTTTTTTCTCTTTTTTTCTCTTTTTTCTCTTTTTCCAAAACAAACTAGATAAGATGCAGATTGGATCAGCGAAGATGTGAATGACCTCAACTATGATTATGACAATGAATAGTGCATAGCACGTGGTGGAAATTGATGGATCGTATGGTGGGCGATGGAAGGGATAATGATGCAGCGGCGGCGTGACTAATGTGAACAGAACTTCGAAACTCTAAAGGAACTAGACACTAAGACCAAAGAACTCGACACGGCGATGCAACCGATAATTCAATAATGCAAACAATGAAAAGAAAATTGCAAAGGCTTGGGTGGCTAGGACAAATGATGAATAGATCTAACTTTTACGGTGGCCTTTTCTTGGACAATAGGTAAGAAAATAAATCGAATCTAGGGACAATTGGAAATTCTCACCGAGCAACCTGAAAACTGATACCGCTTGATAGAGGCGAGGGTGTCCCGATCTTTCGATGAGATGATAACTATCGATTTGGTGGAGACGACTTTGACGATCCGACTAGAAACGTGCACGACGTTGCGCCTTAGCAATCGCTAAACCAACTCCGAGAGGTTATTGACCACGCCGGAGCACAATCAACCTGACCACGAAGGTCTATTCCAGCAAGCAATCGAAAAACAAGCAAGAATATGATAAAGCAATCTGAATATTGCGAGTATATATGAAGTATTGATAAAGGTGGGGATCCGTAAGCGGTCTTGGTCTGGTCGTTGGACACAAACGAAGTACACAAAGTTGCAATGGCTAACTTTTAACTAAACAAATCCCAAGGAAAAAGCTACTAGATGGATCTACTTATATAGGAGCAAGGGGTGGCGGCCAAAGAGGTGGGAGGACGTCCCAAGGCAGCCTAACACTAACCCTAGGTCGTACAAGGCCAATGGGCCCAAGTGGAGGTGATGTAACACCTTTGGACTTGTAGTTTGACTCGGATTCTGTTGCAGCATCAGATTGTTTCGTCCATAACTCAATGCTCCGGACGAATTTGAAGGTGAATCCAATTGGGTTGGAAGGTGCACGAAATCTATTTTCCAACAAAAAAAGAATCACCCAATTTGGAGTCCGGATGAAAAAGTTATTGACGTTTTGAGTCAGGTATGTACATGCAGTCCGAATCTGAGTCGAACGTGAGAGACTTGGACTCTATCTTCTCTTGGTCCAAAAGTGACGTGAGAGGACTTTTTGAACATCACCTAAACTTCTCCTTTTCCCTTATCTTCATATGTGTATTGTACAAATGTCCCATACACCTACAATTAGACAAAACACAAAAGTGTGTGATGTATTTTTGTTCTGGATAACATAAATAGATTATTGAATAGTTTGCACTAGAAATCACCTGACAAATATGCATGTATGCAATATTTTTGGTCTTATCCAAGGTAGTCATGTCCTCATCAGAATTCACTCAACCGACAAGAGATCAATCACACAAGCGCTAGATCGATGAACACAAAGGGAGATACATGATTCAAGGTCAACAAAGGACGATACAAACGGTAGCCGTTCTTCTCCGTGAGGAGGCCTTGAGGGGATCCACCCTAGACGGGGGTCTTGAATCCGCTTAGGGGATCTTCTCCGTAGAGGTCCTGATCTCCGTGGCGAAGTAGCTAAGTGGATGAGCAAAGGCTCTCACACAAGAATATGAGCTAATCCAATGCTAACCCTAGAAAGAGGAAGGGGATGAAGTATATATAGTCTCGGGGTCGAAGGGGTACATGGGACAAGTCCCGGATACACTGCACGCAGGCAGGGGAGGCCGGATGTCCGGGCGTCGGGCCGGATGTCCGGGCCTTCGCGAGGCGCCGGGTGTCCGGGCTACCCGGCCGGATGTCCGGGCTGTGGCGACTGATTCTGCAGAACCGGGTGAGAGGTGCCGGATCTCTGGGCTTCAGGCCGGATATCCGGGCTGGGGGCCGGATGTCCGGGCTTGGACGCTGGATGTCCGGGCCCTGTAGGCTTGGCCAGTTTGGCTGATTCCTTGGTAGATGCTCCAGGGGCCGGATGTCCGGGGCCATGGCCGGATGTCCGGGGCCTGGAAGGTGATCTTGCCCGTCTCCGTTGGTTCTCTTCATCCATGGACTTGGTGGCTTGTCCATCTTCACGTGCATCCTCGGGAGGTTCCCCTTGACACCTAATCATGCATAGCATATCGGACTTAGGTAGTAGCCATGTCTCGAGTGTATCATATGTGATATCAATAAGGAAGGAGGTCACCTCGTTCTCGAGAGCTCTAGTTCTAGCTCGTGTCATGGGTCCTCTTGGCTCTTGATGAGACGGTTGTGGATGCATGGGGATGATCGTGGTTTGCTCCGCATCAACATGCCATTAAAATAAACCCAATTTGCACATATGGCATAGATGACAAGCCCATGTTTATTGGCATTTGTTTTTCTTGTGATGATATTGCCATGCTTCCTTTACATGATTTGTGCAATTCCTCTACTATGACATGCCATGATCACATTATTTCGAATATGCATTGTTTTGTGCAACATCACATTATCCACGTGATGTTTCTACTCTTGCTCATGAGGCGACCCCCATAGTTTCCTCATACATATTAGGAGATCTTGATGCATTTCATACTTTGCATGATTCCCATGATTGTGTACACCATATGCATTCCATGAATAACAATGCTCTAGATATTTCTCATGATGCATTAAACAATTTGAGTCTCCATTATGCTATACATAACAACAAACCTATCATGATGGATGACATGTTTCTATATCACGCATCTCATTTATTTGAGCATTGGATATTTTGTGCTAACCGACACATGCATGTGCGCATCATGATGGATGATGTGTACATATACCATGCACACAATTTTTCCTTTGTCTTTGTTTTGTGTGGGTACTCATGTATACTCGTCAACTTCTCAATCCCAAGAGTTGATTTAAACGAGCTCTTGAGAGCAACGATGCTTTGGGATCCCGTGGACTATCCTTACCACCGCTCCCTTGGCGCAAGGACTACAGCGCATCTCTTCTACTTGGCTCTCACACGGCTATGGGCTATTTACCACTTGTCACCTTATGCTCATTTTACCGTGTTCACATTGCATGCTATGCTTGCTTCTATGCCTTTGCCATGCAATTGTGACCCTTGCTTGCATATACCCATGATTCACCATTATGCTACTTCTATGTGTATTTGCATGTTTGGTGGAGATCCTTGTTGTTATTGCCATGTTTATCATGTGCCCCATGCTATTGATGCTTGTTGTGTTGGAAGAGTCATGTGTCCCATTATTATTTACATATGGTCTCTCGCCAATACATTGATGATATTTTTCTCATATCTTGCCTTCATGCTTGTGACATGTCATGTGAAGTATTCATGCACACTATTTGCACCCATGACATGATTGCCTTGATTCCTTCTAGTACATTGCATCTTCGCACTACTAGCTTGCTTCACTTGATTGATATGATTGCTTGCTATGTTGCATCACCCATGTTCCACTATTACTTGCTTTCTTGGGTTGATGACATATATGCTCATGCCTCTCACATGATATATCTTGATCATTGTCTCTTGTGTTCATTAGTTGCCTCTCTCATATCCACTTGTATTGAGTGCAACCATACTATGCTTATTGATCTTGGAGACTTACATATTACTTGTGATGCATGCTTGTTTGATTGCGCCTATTGCATTTGGTTGTTCTTGCATCATATGCCTCCATACCGTGAAACGCCTCCTTGTACTTTCTTATGATGAGCATGATGCATACACTTGTTGGGTATCTTACCACTTTCGAATGATAGGTTTTGCATTTCCGCTTAACCTCATTTGTTTTTCCGAGTGTTTGTCATGTTCTTTCATTTTGGAGGTTTCACAAGGCGATGCCGTTATGCGACAACTTGGTCATGCGAAGGCATACACGATGTGCAACACCATCATTTGCGAGAATCTACTAAAGGTGAACTCCTTCCCTTTGAACCATCCCAAGTTTGCATATTGGATGGGTCACTCTTTCATTGTTGTTTCCTTCTTCTTGTCTACATGATACATCTATTGGATGGAGGACCGACATTGGAGATCGACTCTATGGACCTTCACATTGAGGAGTGCTCGGACTTATTGGATGCACCTTCGGTTTTCCACTCTTGCCACAACATCGACCATTGGTATACCAACACCTCCATATTTGTTGATTGTGCTCATACTCATGCTCGATGGACATATCATACTCACCACAAGTTTGCACCCTATGCATGGATTGACTCACATTATGATTGCCTTGTTGCATCTTGTATTCCCATGTCATCCATGATATATGAGCTTGTGCATTTTCTTAGCAAATTTGTTGTGATCTTCGTTGATGGCATATTCATACATCATGATCATATTGCCCATCATCAATTGCATGATAACATACACATGTTGAGCATCCATTGCCATATTCATGCTATTGATAAACCGTCTCACTATGACATCATTTTGCACCGTGGTTGCATTGATCATATTTACAACACATTTGTGTGCACAATGAATGCTTTACATCTCATTCCATATTATCTTGCTAAGCTACATGTGCTTTGTCATGAACAATCTTGCCTCACGGACTCATTCTTACATGATGGACACTTTGTGTGCGCTAACCATTGTATTTCCAAGTGTTGTTTGTGTTTGCTCTCTTTGCATGTCTACCATCCCGACGACATCTTCAAGTACTTGGATTGCGCCATGACTTCCACTCCGTCCAATTGCAAGTCCGTCCACGACAACCGTTTCCATGGTGATGAGGAATTTGATCCGAGGTCGGATCTTTCCCAAGGGAGAGGAGATGATGCGGAGCATCCCACGATCATCCCCATGGACCTACAACCGTCTCATCAAGAGCCAAGAGGACCCTTGACACGAGCTAGAGCTAGAGCTCTCGAGAACGAGGTGACTTCCTTCCTTAGTGATATCACATATGACCCACTCGAGGCATGGCTACTACCTAAGTCCGATATGCTATGCATCATTAGGTGTCAAGAGGAGCCTTAGAAGATACACGTGAAGACGGACGAGCCGCCAAGTCCACGGATGAAGAGGACCACGAGGCGAACAAGGTCACCCCAGCCCCGGACATCCGGCCAAGGTCCGGACATCCGGCCCTGGAGACGCCAACACGGCGAAGCCCGGCCGGAAGCTCTGAGGCCGGACATCCGCCTCCGTGCCGGACATCCGGCCCCCCCGGATATCCGGCACTGCACGAAATCCGGCGCCTGCACCGAATCGGCAGATGTGGCGCATCGGCCGGACATCCGGCCGGATAGCCCGGACATCCGACGCCTCGCGAAAGGCCGGACATCCGACCCGGCGGACATCCGGCCTCCTGCTGTATGATGTATCCGGACGAGGCCCATGTACCCCTTCGCCCCCCCCCCCCCCCCGAGGGTAGCTTAGGTTTAGCTCATGTTTGTGTGAGAGCCTTGCTCATCCACTTGGTTACTTCTCCTCGGAGCTCAGGACCTCTTCGGAGAAGATCCCCCAAGCGGATTCAAGACCCCCTTCTAGGGTGGACCCCATCAAGACCTCCTCTCGGAGAAGAACGGCTAATCGTGTATCCTTACCTTTGTTGATCTTGAATCTTGTGCCACTCTATGTGATCGGTGATCTAGCATTTGTGTGACCGATTCCTTGTTGGTTGAGTGTTTTCCCTCGTTCCTCCACGTGTTTCCCTCTTGTTCTTCCGCGTGTTCTTCGTAATCCACCGTAGGATCCGCTCCAACGTGAAGGATCATCCACGTAGGGTTCCGCCCTACATCACAATGCATCAGCAATAACATTTTCTTTACCCTTCTTGTGTTTAATGACATAAGGGAAAGTCTCAATGAATTCAACCCATTTAGCATGTCTACGATTCAGTTTAGCTTGACTTTTAATATGTTTCAAAGATTCATGATCAGAATGTATAACAAATTCTTTGGGCCATAAATAATGTTGCCATGTTTCTAAAGTCCGAACAAGAGCATATAATTCTTTATCATAAGTAGAATAATTCAGACTAGGCCCACTCAATTTTTCATAAAAGTATGCAACAGGTTTGCCATCTTGTAATAACACACCTCCTAATCCAATTCCACTAGCATCACATTCAAACTCAAAAGTCTTATTAAAATCAGGAAGTTGGAGTAAAGGAGCATGTGTCAACTTATCTTTCAATACCGTGAAGGCTTCTTCCTGAGTGGTACCCCAATCAAAAGGCACATCCTTCCTTGTAAGCTCATTGAGAGGTGCAGCAATGGTGCTAAAGTCTCTCACAAAACACCTATAGAAACCAGCGAGTCCAAGAAAACTCCTCACTTGTGTGACCGTTTTGGGCTGCGGCCAACTCTCAATAGCTTCAATCTTGGCTTTATCAACTTCAATTCCCTGTGGAGTAACAACATAGCCAAGAAAAGATACTCGGTCGGTGCAAAAGGTGCACTTCCCAAGGTTACCAAACAAACGTGCATCACGTAGAGTATTAAAAACAGCACGTAAATGTTCCAAATGTTCTTCCAAAGATTTGCTATAAATCAGTATATCATCAAAATAGACTACCACAAATCGTCCAATGAAAGCACGTAAAACTTCGTTCATTATTCTCATGAAAGTACTAGGTGCATTAGTTAACCCAAAAGGCATGACTAACCACTCATATAAACCAAACTTAGTTTTAAATGTTGTTTTCCATTCATCTCCCAATTTCATACGAATTTGATGGTATCCACTACGCAAATCAACTTTGGAGAATATTGTAGAGCCACTCAATTCATCAAGCATATCATCTAGCCTAGGAATAGGATTGATGAGGACATCAATACCATTGTTACACCCACAGCCCCTGCTGCTATACATACTGGACCAATTACTAGAGCTCGCGCACGCCAATTGAATTATCAGGTACTTTCGTTTCTTGGTAACGATTCCAATGTTCATGAGAATATGATGCTGCCTAAATTGGATACATTTGTTTTGCTTACAAATGAAGGGCCTACCATGGACAAGAAAGATGAACCTTGGAGCAAGTTCAAGCATGGAGATGTTGGCATGCATAAGGGGAACAAGAACGGAGTTACAAGTGATGATTCCAGGACTTTGAAGCCACCCTAATGAGAGCATGAGGCCTTGGACGAAGTATACAAGATGCCACTTCATAATATTCGTCCATAGGCTATTCTAGGTGCTGCGTCACCTTAATATTGGGCCAGGCCCATGTAATTTCGAAATACTTAAGTGTAGGCTGTTTTTAAAGTCCGTATGTGTGGGGAAACAAGAGTTAGGGTTGGTTTCGGACCCCTCCCTCAAGGGCCACGAAATTCCCTTCTCTTTCTCCATATATACAGCCCTTAGGGCGTCGTTTAGACTTTGGGTTTTGTTTAGATCAAAAGTTCGCCATAGCTGCAACTTCGCATACTTCGTTTGTGTTCAACGACCAGACCAAGGCGTCTCAGAACCCCACCTTCATTAATAAAGCTTTCCTCTTATATTCGCAATATCCAGATTGCAATCTTAGTTTCTTGCTTGTTCTTCGTTTGCTCGCAGGAAACAGGCCCTCGAGGTCGGAGTTGATCGTGCTCGGCGTGGTCAATAACCCTCTGAAGTTGGTTTAGCGATTGCTAAGGCGCTGACGTCTCGCACGTCGTAGTCGGATCGTCAAGGTCGACTCCCACGAAACGATAGCCACCATCTCATCGAAACATCGGGACACCTTTGCCTCTATGAAGTGGTATCAGATTTTCGAGGTTGCTCGGTGAGATTTTACAGTTTTCGTAGATTAGATCGAGTCTGTTCTTCATACCTAAAGTCCACGAAAAAGCCACAAAAAAATTAGGGTTAGTTCATCATATCCGAACCAATCTGAGCCTTCGCATAATCTTTTTAGGGTTTTTGCTTTGTTGAATTTGCGGTTGCATCGTCGTGTCAAGTTGCTGGTCTTAGAGTCTAGTCTTTTTGAGTTTCGAGTTCTGGTCATAAGTTGTCACGCCGCCGCCGCACCATCATCATCGCCTTGCCATCTACCACCAATCCATATACATATACCACCACCAATCCGTATCCATATACAACCACCGCTACCATATACCACCACCGCTGCCATATACCACCACCATATATCCACCACCAATCCGAGTTCTTCTCATATTAGGTTTGTTTTCGAGATCCATCTAAATTCCGACTCGTGTTTCCTTGCCTGAGTAGGTTTCGGAAAAAAAAAGTCTGGAAACCACCCTCCGTTTAGGCCCAAAATTTTTCGAAAACGAACTTGTCGAAAATTTTTCTGGCTATCCTATTTTTAGGTGTTTCTAAGCGTATTGAGACAGTCGCCATTATAGAAAGTTTTTTATGACCCGATTACACTTTTTGGGTCGGACGGTCGAAAAAAAAATTGGTCGAAAAAATTTCGTGCCCATCCTGTCAGTTTGACCCGGGAAGAGTTTTGAGACACTCGCCATTATAGTGATTTTTCGCAAAAAAATAGAGCAGCGCAAAAAAAAAAGCAGCGCAAAAAAAAAGAGCGAAAAAAATTTCCAGAGTGTGCTTTTCCGTTGTTTCCGTGCAGCGCCGTGATTTTGTTAGTGTTCTAGGCTCGCGTCTCTAGCACGGTCTAGCCTAGGACCGGCACAGTACCGTCGTTGAGCGTTTATTCAACTTTGCATCTCTGAATTGATTATTGCTGCGCCTTTTTGCTACCATATTATAAGCCTTCCCAGCTCCACATACATCTACATCGTGCGTTTGACTCTCCCTGATAATCGCTCTATCCAAGCTTTGAGAGTTTTGACTACATCGGTTGCCGATCACCGCTCTTCTTTGGGTAAGAACCGGTAAGAATTTGAGATTTGCTTGACGGATTTGTGACTGTCCACCACACCACCACCACCACTTCCTAGTAGTCCGTCGAATCATATTCTTGTGTGTTTCTATTGTCGCTAACCATGGCAGGATCACAAGCCATTTAGACCGACCGGGAGAACATGACAAACAAAGCGCTACATGATAAGTTTCAACAAATGATGAGTGGGCGGTGGAAGATGTTCTAAATAGATTTGAAGAGGCCATGGTGAAGATAGATGGCATTGAGATGGCGTCAAACAAAGCTCGATAACAAGTTTAATTAATTGCTCGCTGCGTCTACCACCACCACCACCGGCTGCACCTAATGCACCTCTACAACAACAACAACGACTACCTCCACATCATGGCAACCCTCCGCCGAGCGAGCCGTGTCCCTCTTCACCTGGCCAAGCTGCTTTGGTGTCATTGTTGATACTTCGTGGCTCCTGCTGGCGATGTGGGGAGGATGATTATGTGAGAGAGTACGAGGATGAGGTTGATCAACTTCGAACTACGTGCCACCACCGCACCACAACCACCGGCACCACAACCACCGGTCGTCCACATGCAAATAATGGCAATGTTAGGGCTCCCCTCAGTGCGAGATCATGACCATCTCCCTAAACTGAAGTTGAATATTCCACCAGGTGAGGGTAGATATGTTCCTGATATATATCTTACTTGGGAGTTAGAAACTGAACAACGATTTACATGTTTACAATATCCCGAGGAGAGACGTGTTCCGCTGCTTTGTTTGTGCTTTCACTAGCTTTGCATGTGTTTGGTGGTCTGAACATTGTAGATTATATCCTGTTCCAGCTACTTGGACTGCTTTGAAAACTACTATGCGTACTCGTTGGGTTCCACCATATTATCAGCGTGAATTACTTCAAAAATTGCAGCGCTTAAGACAAGGAAAAAATTCGGTAGAAGAATATTAGCAGGAATTACAAACTGGCTTGATTAGATGTGGTATTGTTGAGGAGAATGAAGCTATGCTTGCACGTTACGGGTGGATTAAATAGAGATATTCAGACCATTCTAGACTACAAGGATTATACTAATATCACTCGATTATTCCATCTTGCTTGTAAAGCTGAACGTGAAGTGCAGGATCGATGTGCATTGGCGGCGGACTAACTTTTCTGCAGGTCGACCTTCATCATGGACACCACGTGCATCATCTACTTCCACACGTTCTACTACACGGCACCTCCGCTGGCTGCCACCTCCAACCGTGATACAAGAAAGGTGCACAACCACCACTATCCGCCAAGAGCACACTGCTGGGCCTACACAGAGCTCTTCTTCTTCCATGGCGTCAACAGGGCACACAAGTGATATTATTTGTCGTCGTTGTAAGGGAAGAGGACATTTTATGAGAGAATGCCAATCTCAGCGTGTGATGATTGCTACCGAGGATGGTGGGTATGAGTCCGCTAGTGACTATGATGAAGAGACTTTGGCTCTTATTACACATGAAGAACACGGTGGAGATGATTACGATCATGAGACGCAATACATGGCTCTTGAAGATCTTTGACAGGTATGAATGTTTAGTTGCTCAACGTGTTTTGAGTGTGCAGGTTACACAAGCTGAGCAAAATCAGAGGCATAACTTGTTCCATACAAAGGGAGTTGTGAAGGAACGTTCTATTCAAGGTCATCATAGATGGAGGGAGCTGCAACAACTTGGCTAGCATGGATATGGTGGAGAAGCTTTCTCTCACCACAAGACCACATCCACATCCTTACTACATCCAATGGTTCAACAACAGCGGCAAGGTTAAGGTAACATGTACTGTTCGTGTGTATTTTAGTATCTCTACATATGCTGATTATGTTGATTGTGATGTGGTACCTATGCAAGCATGTTCCTTATTACTTGGTAGACCATGGCAATTTGATAAAAATTCTGTACACCATGGTAGAAACAATCAGTATACTCTTGTTCAAAAGGATAAAAATATTACTTTGCTTCCTATGACTCCTGATTCAATTTTGAAAGATGCTATTAATAGAGCTAATAAAGCAAAACAGGAGAAAAATAAGAGTGAAAATCAGATTGTGGCAAAAGAATTTGAGCAACAAATGAAGCCTAATAATAAACCATCTAATGTTGCTTCGAAATTAAACTGAAAAGTGCATGTTTACTTGCCACCAAATCTGATATTGAGGAGCTAGATTCTAGCAAATCTGTTTGCTATGCTTTTGTGTGCAAAGAGGCATTATTTTCATTCGAGGACGTGCCTTCCTCTTTGCCCTATTGTCACTAACATTTTGCAGAGTTCGCCGACGTCTTCCCACAAGGCGTACCACCGGGATTACCACCTATTCGAGGGATTGAGCATCAAATTGACTTAATTCCGGTGCATCGCTACCCAAACGTGCACCATACCGTACCAATCCAGAGGAGGCGAAGGAGATTATGCGTCAAGCAGTGAGCTGCTCGACAAAGGTTATATACGCGAATCTCTTAGTCCTTGTGCTGTTCCTATTATACTAGTGCCTAAAAAGGATGGTACGTCGGCGTATGTGTGTTGATTGTAGAGGCATTAATAATATTACTATTCGTTATCGTCATCCTATTCCTAGGCTAGATGATATGCTTGATGAATTGAGTGGCTCTACAATATTCTCCAAAGTTGATTTATGTAGTGGATACCATCAAATTCGTATGAAATTGGGAGATGAATGGAAAACAGCATTTAAAACTAAGTTTGGTTTATATGAGTGGTTAGTCATGCCTTTTGGGTTAACTAATGCACCTAGTACTTTCATGAGACTAATGAGCGAAGTTTTACGTGCTTTCATTGGACGATTTGTGGTAGTCTATTTTGATGATATCTTGATTTATAGCAAATCTTTGGAAGAACATTTGGAACATTTACGTGCTGTTTTTAATGCTCTACGTGATGCACGTTTGTTTGCTAACCTTGGGAAGTGCACCTTTTGCACCGACCGAGTATCTTTTCTTGGCTATGTTGTTACACCACAGGGAATTGAAGTTGATAAAGCCAAGATTGAAGCTATTGAGCGTTGGCCGCAGCCCAAAACGGTCACACAAGTGAGGAGTTTTCTTGGACTCGCTGGTTTCTATAGGCGTTTTGTGAGAGACTTTAGCACCATTGCTGCACCTCTCAATGAACTTACAAAGAAGGATGTGCCTTTTGTTTGGGGTACCGCACAGGAAGAAGCCTTCACGGTATTGAAAGATAAGTTGACACATGCTCCTTTACTCCAACTTCAAGACTTTAATAAGAATAATCAGCTTGAATGTGATGCTAGTGCAATTTGATTAGGAGGTGTGTTATTACAAGATGGCAAACCTGTTGCATACTTTTACGAAAAATTGAGTGGGCCTAGTCTGAACTATTCTACTTATGACAAAGAATTATATGCTCTTGTTCGGACTTTAGAGACATGGCAACATTATTTATGGCCCAAAGAATTTGTTATACATTACGATCATGAATCTTTGAAACATATTAAAAGTCAAGCTAAACTGAATCGTAGACATGCTAAATGGGTTGAATTCATTGAGACTTTCCGTTATGTCATTAAACACAAGAAGGGTAAAGAAAATGTTATTGCTGATGCTTTGTCTCGTCGCTATACTATGCTTTCACAACTTGACTTCAAAATATTTGGTTTGGAGACCATCAAAGATCAATATGTGCATGATGCTGATTTTAAAGATGTAATGCAGAATTGTAAAGAAGGAAGAACATGGAACAAGTTCGTTATTAAGGATGGTTTTGTGTTCCGTGCTAACAAGCTATGCATTCCTGCTAGCTCTGTTCGTCTTTTGTTGTTGCAGAGGCGCATGGAGGAGGATTAATGGGACACTTTGGCGTGAAGAAGACGGAGGATATACTTGCTACACATTTCTTTTGGCCAAAGATGAGACGGGATGTTGAGCGTTTTGTTGCTCGCTGCACTACATGTCAAAAAGCTAAGTCACGACTCAATCCTCATGGTTTATATATGCCTTTTCCTGTACCTAGTGTTCCTTGGGAGGATATATCTATGGACTTTGTTTTAGGTTTACCTCGAACAAAGAAGGGGAGGGATAGCATATTTATTGTCGTGGATAGATTCTCGAAAATGGCACACTGTATACCATGTCATAAAAGCGATGATGCTGTTAATGTTGCTGATTTGTTCTTTCGTGAAATTATCCGCTTGCATGGTGTGCCAAATACTATTGTTTCAGATCGTGATACTAAATTTCTTAGCCACTTTTGGAGATGTTTATGGGCTAAGTTGGGGACTAAACTGCTTTTAGTACTACATGTCACCCCCAAACTGATGGAGAAACTGAAGTAGTCAATAGAACATTGTCTACTATGCTTAGGGCTGTTTTGAAGAATAATAAGAAAATGTGGGAAGAATGCTTGCCTCATATTGAATTTGCTTATAATCGTTCATTGCATTCTACTACTAAGATGTGCCCTTTTGAAATTGTGTATGGCTTCCTACCTCGTGCACCTATTGATTTGTTGCCTCTTCCATCTTGAGAGAAGGTTAATTTTGATGCTAAAGAACGTGCTGAATTGATTTTAAAAATGCATGAGTTAACTAAGGAAAACATTGAGCGTATGAATGCTAAATATAAACTTCTTTGGAGATAAGGGTAGAAAACATGTTGTCTTTGCACTGGAGATCTTGTTTGGTTACATTTGCGTAAGGATAGGTTTCCTAATTTGCGCAAATCAAAGCTAATGCCACGTCTTGATGGTCCATTTAAGGTGTTAGAGAAAATAAATGATAATGCATATAAACTTGAGCTGCGCGCAGATTTTGGGGTTAGTCCCACTTTTAACATTGCAGATTTGAAGCCTTATTTGGGTGAGGAAGATGAGTTTCCGTCGAGGACGACTTCATTTCAAGAAGGGGAGGATGATGAGGACATCAATACCATTGTTACACCCACAGCCCTGCCGCTATACATCTTGGACCAATTACTAGAGCTCATGACGCCAATTGAATTATCAGTACTTTCGTTTCTTGGTAACGATTCCAATGTTCATGAGAATATGATGCTGCCTAAATTGGATACATTTGTTTTGCTTACAAATGAAGGGCCTACCATGGACAAGAAAGATGAACCTTGGAGCAAGTTCAAGCATGGAGATGTTGGCATGCATAAGGGGAACAAGAACGGAGTTACAAGTGATGATTCCAGGACTTTGAAGCCACCCTAATGAGAGCATGAGGCCTTGGACGAAATATACAAGATGCCACTTCATAATATTCGTCCATAGGCTATTCTAGGTGCTGCGTCACCTTAATATTGGGCCAGGCCCATGTAATTTCGAAATACTTAAGTGTAGGCTGTTTTAGAGTCCGTATGGTGGGAAACAAGAGTTAGGGTTGGTTTCGGACCCCTCCCTCAAGGGCCACGAAATTCCCTCCTCTTTCTCCATATATACAGCCCTTAGGGCGTCGTTTAGACTTTGGGTTTTGTTTAGATCAAAAGTTCGACATAGCTGCAACTTCGCGTACTTCGTTTGTGTTCAACGACGGACCAAGGCGTCTCGTAACCCCACCTTCATTAATAAAGCTTTCCTCTTATATTCGCAATATCCAGATTGCAATCTTAGTTTCTTGCTTGTTCTTCGTTTGCTCGCAGGAAACAGGCCCTTGTGGTCGAGTTGATCGTGCTCGGCGTGGTCAATAACCCTCGGAAGTTGGTTTAGCGATTGCTAAGGCGGCGTCTACGCCGCGTCACGTGGTCGGATCGTCAAGGTCGACTCCCACAGAAACGATAGCCACCATCTCATCGAAACATCGGGACACCTTTGCCTCTATCAAGGATGACGATAACGAATAGTAATATTATTAATGCCTCTACAATCAACACACATACGCGATGTACCATCCTTTTTAGGCACTAGTATAATAGGAACAACACAAGGACTAAGAGATTCGCGCATATAACCTTTGTCGAGCAGCTCCTGTACTTGACGCATAATCTCCTTCGTCTCCTCTGGATTGGTACGGTATGGTGCACGGTTGGGTAGCGATGCACCGGGAATTAAGTCAATTTGATGCTCAATCCCTTGAATAGGTGGTAATCCCGGTGGCACGTTGATGCGGAGCATCCCACGATCATCCCCATGGACCTACAACCGTCTCATCAAGAGCCAAGAGGACCCATGACACGAGCTAGAGCTAGAGCTCTCGAGAACGACGTGACCTCCTTCCTTATTGATATCACATATGATCCACTCGAGACATGGCTTCTACCTAAGTCCGATATGCTATGCATGATTAGGTGTCAAGGGGAACCTCCCGAGGATGCACGTGAAGATGGACAAGCCGCCAAGTCCATGGATGAAGAGAACCAACGGAAACGGGCAAAATCACCTTCCAGGCCCCGGACATCCGGCCATGACCCCGGACATCCGGCCCCTGGAGCATCTACCTCAGCATCAGCCAAGCTGGCCAAGCCTACAGGGCCCGGACATCCGGCGTCCAAGCCCGGACATCCGGCCCCCAGCCCGGATATCCGGCCTGAAGCCCGGAAATCCGGCGCCTCACCCGATTCGTGAACGGTCACCCCAACCGGACATCCGCCGGATAGGGACATCCGGCGCCTATGCGGCCCGTACATCCGCCCGACGCCTTGGGACATCCGGCCTCCCCACTGCTTGTGATGTATCCGGACAAGTCCTTGTACGCCTTCGCCCCCGAGACTATATATACTTCATCCCCTTCCTCTCTCTAGGGTTAGCATTGGATTAGCTCATATTCTTGTGTGAGAGCCTTTGCTCATCCACTTGGCTACTTCTCCTCGGAGATCAGGACCTCTACGGAGAAGATCCTCAGCGGATTCAAGACCCCCTTCTAGGGTGGACCCCATCAAGGCCTCCTCACGGAGAAGAACGGCTACCGCTTGTATCGTCCTTTGTTGACCTTGAATCATGTATCTCCCTTTGTGTTCATCGATCTAGCGCTTGTGTGATTGATCTCTTGTCGGTTGAGTGAATTCTCTCTCGTTTTCCCCGTGTTTTCCCTCTTGTTCTTCCGCGTGTTCTTCGTGATTCACCGTAGGATCAGCTCCAACGTGAATGATCATCCACGTAGGGTTCCGCCCTACATCATCTATGGTATCATGAGCCACGTTGATCACGGTTTTGGAGCCCCTACCCCTCTTTCTCTAGCTTGATTTTGTTGTTTTGATCCTAATTCAGAAAATTCCCCACAAAAATAGCCCCAATTTTTTTTTGTGATTTGTTAGTGTGATGAAGTTTTGTTGGATTTGATCCGCGGATTTCGTGTGTTGCAGGTAGATCTAGCATTCCCCCATCATTTCCACAATTTCCATCCACAAAATCGCCAAAATTTTGACCGGATTTGACCTCTCCACGCGGTGTTCTTCGAGCCCGGACATCCGGCACCCCGGACATCCGGCCCGACCAGCCCGGACATCCGGCGCCCCGGACATCCGGCTTCCAGCCCGGAAATCTGGCTCCTGGCAGCATCAATCCCCATCCACCAACCCGTTCACCGCCTAACTTTCGCCAAATTTTGTCCCGTGCCCACATACACTTCCACTTACCTCCACCACTTCCGCATAACGCCACCATAGCCTTTCCCACTACCAATTCGGACAATGTTGCCAACTTTTGCCTTGAGAATTTGAGTTGGTGTTTCGGCTATCTAGGTACGGTTCAACATCAACATCACCACCGCTCATCTTCGCCAAGGACGGTAACATCGTCGACATCTTTGTCATTACTCGCAATTGCATTGATAACCATCTTAGCCCATCTTTTGCGTTGCTTACCCATCGAGACTAGCCATTGAGTATTGCCGGCAACGTGACTTGTGCACATTAGTGATCATACTCCATAGCATACATACCATACCAAAGTGGTGCATATCTTAGCATCAACTTGTGTGTCACAAAGTTGTCATCGCATACACAATTGCTATCTTGGTTCGTGAAGTTTTGCATGATAAAAGAGCTCAAAAGAGAAAGAGCCAATCAAGCTTTTAAGCAAAGAGAGAAAGATAAGCAAAGAGCTTACGAGCAAGAACCATAGCATCATACAACATTAAGATTGTCATACTTGATCATCTTGGATCAACACATCGAAACACCATACATATAGCATACTTGGGATAGAAGTCGTTGCATTTTTGCTTAGAAGGTTGTGCACAAGCTCGTATCCGCCTATTGTGCAATCGTGCTAGCGTCTCTCTAGTGTTGTGCAACAAGAGCATCTTGGTGAATTCCACATTTTGGCTCATCCTTGGTTGCATAACCCCATATTATCTATTTGCGTGTGTGTTTCCGTGTACCATATCTTGCTATTGGTCTACTTGTTGCATTTGCAAATTTGTGAATCATTTCCAACATTATTGAGTCTCACTTACAATTGCATCAAATTTTATGCCACCATCCTAACCGAGCTCCACCATAAGCTTTTATTTGTGTATGTGTGAGAACCGACAAGAATCGGTACCAAGAGTGCTATTTCATTGTCCGCATTTGAGTGAACTTGATTGATCTTCAACATCGGTCAAAGGTACATTGGTATAGTTCTTTCCGTTCTACCACTCACATTTTGCTTGGAATGATGGATAGGCCAAGTACCTCTACCAACCCACTCTTCACCGAGCAAGACGACGACATGTCATCATACGTCACTAAGAGCCACCTCTTTGGTGCACAACGAGTGTTGCACCAAGAACAACAAGCAATGAGCGACCGCATCGACAACCTCGCCACCGACTTGCGACTCTCCGAGCAATGTACAAGAGACTACTTCGACAACAAGTTCGATGCTCACAAGCAAGAGAACGATGCAAGAATAGACGAGATCCGCGCTTTGATGAGAAACCGCATCATTCAACTTCTTCATCATCAAGACGGAGCCGCTCGAGTCATTAATTCGACGACACCTTCTATGACTCAAGTACACCTACTTGAACACTCTTTGTCGTCTTTGCTCGTCAAGACCGTCATGCATCTCGCAACCCGCTACATGACAAGCATTCACAAGAACAAGTTGATGATCAAGTTTCTCGTCCTCAATCAAACCAAGAGGCTTTTGCTCAAGCTCAAGAACGACAACGTCTTCGTCGCCAACAAGAGGAAGAACGAGCACGTCTTCACCAAGACGAACAAGACGCCAAGGCTCAACGTCTTCAACAACAACAACGTGAGGCGCAAGCTCTTGAGGCGCAACGTGCCCTTCAAGAATCAAGTAAAGCCTTCGCCAACCGCAATCGCGAACGGCGCAATCAAGAGGAAGCCCTTCGAGAAGAAATCCAAGAGAGGAACTACCAACCTCATGTACAACGTCAAGTTCCTCAAGCCCCTCCACAAGCTCGTCAAGATCCACCCCAACCTCAAGTTCAACAAGGGCAAGTTGATCATGGTCTTCCTCCGCCAAGAGCAACATGAAGACGATTACAATCCACGTCAAGGACGTCATCATCAACATCGCCAACAACACAATGAAGAGCAACGCCACGGCAAGCTAAAATTCACCATGCCCAAGTTCAATGGAAGCAATGACCTCAAGACTACCTCTCATGGGCATTGAAGGTTGACAAAATCTTCCGGTTGCACAACTACGATGAAGCGAAGAAAATCGCTATGGCATCACTTGAGTTCCAAGACTATGTGCTCATATGGTGGGAACAAATCATTGAGCGACGTCAAGCAAGAGGTGAACCTCCAATCACCACTTGGGCTCAAATGAAGGATGTCATGCGAGCACGTTTTGTGCCAACCTACTACAACGGTGACCTCTTCAAGAAACTCCAACTACTCAAGCAAGGAACAAAGAGTGTTGAAGAATATTACAAGGAAATGGAGATAGCCATGATTCGGGCCAATGTCAAAGAAGATGATGAGCAAACTATGGCACGTTTCTTGAATGGACTCAATCATCCCATCAAGAAGATCGCCGACTTCCAACCATACTCAACCCTCATTGAGCTCGTGCATCAAGCTACAAAGGCGGAACGCCAAGTACAAGATGACTTCAAGTATGCCAAGTACTCATCCAAGACCTACGGCTTCTCCAACAACCAAGCTTCAACGACTACTCCAACATCTACTTCGACCAAGCTTTCTTCAAGAAACGACGACAAGTCAAGTTACAAGAAGACTTCGGCAAGTTCAAGTCGTCCTCCTCCTACTACAAGCAACCTCAAGCCGCGTGCTTCATCCTCTACCCCGACCGATGAGACCATCAAGACAAGCTCCTTCAAGTGTTTCACTTGCGGCGGCCGAGGTCACAAGTCATACGAATGCACCAACAAGCGCACCATGATCCTCAACGACGATGGCACATATGACTCCATGAGTGAAGAGGAGATGGAAGCTCTTGAGCAAGTGGCCATGCACCGGCAAGTGAACGAAGATGAAGATGATCAAGTCTTTTGTGATGAGGATTCGAGCCCCGCTCTCGTTGTCTCCAAGGTCTTGACTCTTCAACATTAACAAGAAGAAGACCAATGATGCCACATTGATGAGGACATCAATACCATTGTTACACCCACAGCCCCTACTGCTACATATACTGGACCAATTACTAGAGCTCGCGCACGCCAATTAAATTATCAGGTACTTTCGTTTCTTGGTAATGATTCTAATGTTCATGAGAATATGATGCTGCCTAAATTGGATACATTTGTTTTGCTTACAAATGAAGGCCCTAGCTTGGAGAAGGATGGACATTGGAGCAAGAACAAGCATGGAGATAATGCCATGCGCAAGGGGAACAAGAACGGAGTTACAAGTGATGATTTCAGGACTTTGAAGCCACCATAAGGGTGCATGAAGCCTTGGACGAAATATACAAGATGCCACTTCATAATATTCGTCCATAGGCTATTCTAGGTGCTGCGTCACCTTATTATTGGGCCAGGCCCATGTAATTTCGAAATACTTAAGTATAGGCTGTTTTTAGAGTCCGTATGTGTGGGAAAACAAGAGTTAGGGTTGGTTTCGGACCCCTCCCTCAAGGGCCACGAAATTCCCTCCTCTTCCTCCATATATACAGCCCTTAGGGCGTCGTTTAGACTTTGGGTTTTGTTCAGTTAAAAGTTAGCCATAGCTGCAACTTCGCGTGCATTTCGTTTGTGTTCAACGACCGGACAAAGGCGCCACAGTAAACCCACCTTGATCAATAAAGTTTTCATCTTATATTCGCCATATCCAGATTGCAATCTCGGTTTCTTGCTTGTTCTTCGTTTGCTCGCAGAAGCAGACCCTCGTGGTCAGGTTGATCGTGCTTCGGCGTGGTCAATAACCTCTTGGAGTTGGTTTAGCGATTGCTAAGGCGCGGCGTCCTCGCTGCGTTCGTAGTCGGATCGTCAAAGTCGACTACCTCCAAAGCGAAAACCAACATCTCATCGAAAGACGGGACACCTTTGCCTCTATCAAGTGGTATCGATTTTCAGGTTGCTCGGTGAGATTTTACAGTTTTCAGAGATTAGATCGAGTCTGTTCTTCATACCTAAAGTCCACGAAAAAGCCACAAAAAAATTAGGGTTAGTTCATCATATCCGAACCAATCTGAGCCTTCGCATAATCTTTTGGGGTTTTTGCTTTGTTGAATTTGCGGTTGCATCGTCGTGTCAAGTTGCTGGTCTTAGAGTCTAGTCTTTTAGAGTTTCGAGTTACGGTCATAAGTTTTCACGCCGCCAGACCATCATCATCGCCTTGCCATCTACCACCATTGCTTATCCGCCAACGCTCTGAATCCGTATCCATATACCACCACCAATCCGTATCCATATACCACCACCAATCCGTATCCATATACCACCACCGCTACCATATACCACCACCACCACCATATATCCACCACCAATCCGAGTTCTTCTCATATTAGGTTTGCTTTCGAGATCCATCTAGTTTCCGATTCGTGATTCCTAGCCGGAGTAGGTTTCGGAAAAAAAAAAGAGTCTGGAAACCACCCTCCGTTTAGGCCCAAAATTTTCCGAAAACGCACTTGTCGAAAAATTTTCTGGCTATCCTGTTTTTAAGTGTTTCTAAGTGTATTGAGACAGTCGCGTTATAGAAAGTTTTTTGACCCGTTTCAGCTTTTGGGTCCGGCAATGAAAAAAAAAAAATTTAGTCGAAAAAATTTCGTGCCCATCCTGTCAGTTTGACCTGGGAAGAGTTTTGAGACACTCGCCATTATAGTGATTTTTTTCGCAAAAAAAAAAAAAAAAAAAAGAGCAGCGCAAAAAAAAAAAAACCGCAAAAAAAAAAAAAAAAAGAGCGAAAAAAAATTCCAGAGTGTGCTTTTCCGTTGTTTCCGTGGCAGCGTGATTTTGTTAGTGTTCTAGGCTCGCGTCTCTAGCACGGTCTAGCCTAGGACCAAAGACAAGACTGCCGTTGAGCGTTTATTCAACTTTGCATCTCCGAATTGATTATTCTTGACCCTTTTGCTACCATATTATACGCCTTCCCAGCTCCACATACATCTACATCGTATGCTTGACTCTCCCCGGTAATCGCTCTATCCAAGCTTTGAGAGTTTTGACTACATCGGTTGCCGATCACCGCTTTCTTTGGGTAAGAACCGGTAAGAATTTGAGATTTGCTTGACGGATTTGTGACCGCCCACCACACCACCACCACCACTTCCTAGTAGTCCGTCAATCATATTCTTGTGTGTTTCTATTGCTGCTAACCATGGCAGGATCACAAGCCGACGAGACCGACCGGGAGAACATGACAAACAAAGCGCTACATGATAAGTTTCAACAAATGATGAGTGGGCAGGTGGAAGATGTTCTAAATAGATTTGAAGAGGCCATGGAGAAGATAGATGGCATTGAGAAAGCGTTCAAACAAAGCTCGATAACAAGTTTAATGAATTGCTCGCGTCTACCACCACCACCACCGCTGCACCTAATGCACCTCTACAACAACAACAACGACTACCTCCACATCGTGAAGCAGCCCTCCGCCGAAGCGAGCCGTGTCCCTCTTCACTGGCCAAGCTGCTGGTGTCATTGTTGATACTTCGTGGCTCCTGCTGGCGATGTGGGGAGGATGATTATGTGAGAGAGTACGAGGATGAGGTTGATCAACTTGAACTACATGCAACCACCAGCACCACAACCACCAGCACCACAACCACCCGGTCGTCCACATGCAAATAATGGCAATGTTAGGGCTACCCTCAGGTACGAGATCATGACCATCTCCCTAAATTGAAGTTGAATATTCCACCATTTGAGGGTAGATATGTTCCCGATATATATCTTACTTGGGAGTTAGAAACTGAACAACGATTTACATGTTTACAATATCACGAGGAGAGACGTGTTCCGCTGCTGTTTGTGCTTTCACTAGCTTTGCATGTGTTTGGTGGTCCGAACATTGTAGATTATATCCTGTTCCAGCTACTTGGGCTGCTTTGAAAACTGCTATGCGTACTCGTTGGGTTCCACCATATTATCAACGTGAATTACTTCAAAAATTGCAGCGCTTAAGACAAGGAAAAAATTCGCAGAAGAATATTATCGGGAATTACAAACTGGCTTGATTAGATGTGGTATTGTTGAGGAGAATGAAGCTATGCTTGCACGTTTCGGGTGGATTAAATAGAGAGATTCAGACCATTCTAGACTACAAGGATTATAATAATATCACTCGATTATTCCATCTTGCTTGTAAAGCTGAACGTGAAGTGCAGGATCGACAGCGTTGGCGCGAACTAACTTTTCTCGCAGGTCGACCTTCATCATGGACACCACGTGCATCATCTACTTCCACACGTTCTACTACACCGGCACCTCCGTCGGCTGCCACCTCCAACCGTGATACAAGAAAGCAGGCACAACCACCACTATCTCGCCAAGAGCACACCTTTGGGCCTACAGAGCTCTTCTTCTTCCATGGCGTCAACAGGGCACACAAGTGATATTATTTGTCGTCGTTGTAAGGGAAGAGGACATTTCTATGAGAGAATGCCAATCTCAGCGTGTGATGATTGCTAACGAGGATGGTGGGTATGAGTCCGCTTAGTGACTATGATGAAGAGACTTTGGCTCTTATTACACATGAAGAACACGGTGGAGATGATTCTGATCATGACACGCAATACATGGCTGCTGAAGATGCCGACAGGTATGAATGTTTAGTTGCTCAACGTGTTTTGAGTGTGCAGGTTACACAAGTTGAGCAAAATCAGAGACATAACTTGTTCCATACAAAGGGAGTTGTGAAGGAACGTTCTATTCAAGCGTCATCATAGATGGAGGGAGCTGCAACAACTTGGCTAGCATGGATATGGTGGAGAAGCTTTCTCTCACCACAAGACCACATCCACATCCTTACTACATCCAATGGTTCAACAACAGCGGCAAGGTTAAGGTAACACGCATCGCTCGTGTGTGTATTTTAGTATCTCTACATATGCTGATTATGTTGATTGTGATGTGGTACCTATGCAAGCATGTTCGTTATTACTTGGTAGACCATGGCAATTTGATAAAAATTCTGTACACCATGGTAGAAACAATCAAGATACTCTTGTTCACAAGGATAAAAATATTACTTTGCTTCCTATGACTCCTGATTCCATTTTGAAAGATGATATTAATAGAGCTAATAAAGCAAAACAGAGAGAAAATAAGAGTGAAAATCAGATTGTGGCAAAAGAATTTGAGCAACAAATGAAGCCTAATAATAAACCATCTAATGTTGCTTCGAAATTAAACTGAAAAGTGCATGTTTATTTGCCACCAAATCTGATATTGATGAGCTAGATTCTAGCAAATCTGTTTGCTATGCTTTTGTGTGCAAAGAGGCATTATTTTCATTCGAGGACGTGTTTTCCTCTTTGCCCTCATTGTCACTAACATTTTGCGGGGAGTTCACGACGTCTTCCCACAAGACGTGCCACCGGATTACCACCTATTCGAGGGATTGAGCATCAAATTGATTTAATTCCGGTGCATCGCTACCCAACCGTGCACCATACCGTACCAATCCAGAGCAGACGAAGAAGATTATGCGTCAAGTACAGGAGCTGCTCGACAAAGGTTATATACGCGAATCTCTTAGTCCTTGTGCTGTTCCTATTATACTATTGCCTAAAAAGGATGGTATGTCGCGTATGTGTGTTGATTGTAGAGGCATTAATAATATTACTATTCGTTATCGTCATCCTATTCCTAGGCTAGATGATATGCTTGATGAATTGAGTGGCTCTACAATATTCTCCAAAGTTGATTTATGTAGTGGATACCATCAAATTCGTATGAAATTGGGAGATGAATGGAAAACAGCATTTAAAACTAAGTTTGGATTATATGAGTGGTTAGTCATGCCTTTTGGGTTAACTAATGCACCTAGTACTTTCATGAGATTAATGAACGAAGTTTTACGTGCTTTCATTGGACGATTTGTGGTAGTTTACTTTGATGATATACTGATTTATAGCAAATCTTTGGAAGAACATTTGGAACATTTACGTGCTGTTTTTAATGCTCTACGTGATGCACGTTTGTTTGGTAACCTTGGGAAGTGCACCTTTTGCACCGACCAGTATCTTTCTTGGCTATGTTGTTACTCCACGAGGAATTGAAGTTGATACGCCAAGATTGAAGCTATTGAGAGTTGGCCGCAGCCCAAAACGGTCACACAAGTGAGGAGTTTTCTTGGACTCGCTGGTTTCTATAGGCGTTTGTGAGAGACTTTAGCACCATTGCTGCACCTCTCAATGAGCTTACAAAGAAGGATGTGCCTTTTGTTTGGGGTACCGCACAGGAAGAAGCCTTCACGGTATTGAAAGATAAGTTGACACATGCTCCTTTACTCCAACTTCCTGACTTTAATAAGACTTTTGAGCTTGAATGTGATGCTAGTGGAATTGGATTAGGAGGTGTGTTATTACAAGATGGCAAACCTGTTGCATACTTTTCTGAAAAATTGAGTGGGCCTAGTCTGAACTATTCTACTTATGACAAAGAATTATATGCTCTTGTTCGGACTTTAGACACATGGCAACATTATTTATGGCCCAAAGAATTTGTTATACATTCTGATCATGAATCTTTGAAACATATTAAAAGTCAAGCTAAACTGAATCGTAGACATGCTAAATGGGTTGAATTCATTGAGACTTTCCCTTATGTCATTAAACACAAGAAGGGTAAAGAAAATGTTATTGCCGATGCTTTGTCTCGTCGATATACTATGCTTTCACAACTTGACTTCAAAATATTTGGTTTGGAGACCATCAAAGATCAATATGTGCATGATGCTGATTTTAAAGATGTAATGCAGAATTGTAAAGAAGGAAGAACATGGAACAAGTTCGTTATTAATGATGGTTTTGTGTTCCGTGCTAACAAGCTATGCATTCCTGCTAGCTCTGTCGTCTTTTGTTGTTGCAGGAGGCGCATGGAGGAGGATTAATGGGACACTTTGGCGTGAAGAAGACGGAGGATATACTTGCTACACATTTCTTTTGGCCAAAGATGAGACGGGATGTTGAGCGTTTTGTTGCTCGCTGCACTACATGTCAAAAAGCTAAGTCACGACTCAATCCTCATGGTTTATATATGCCTTTGCCAGTGCCTAGTGTTCCTTGGGAGGATATATCTATGGACTTTGTTTTAGGTTTACCTCGAACAAAGAAGGGAGGGATAGCATATTTGTTGTCGTGGATAGATTCTCGAAAATGGCACACTTTATACCATGTCATAAAAGCGATGATCGTTAATGTTGCTGATTTGTTCTTTCGTGAAATTATTCGCTTGCATGGTGTGCCAAATACTATTGTTTCAGATCGTGATACTAAATTTCTTAGCCACTTTTGGAGATGTTTATGGGCTAAGTTGGGGACTAAACTGCTTTTTAGTACTACTTGTCACCCCCAAACCGATGGATAAACTGAAGTAGTCAATAGAACATTGTCTACTATGCTTAGGGCTGTTTTGAAGAATAATAAGAAAATGTGGGAAGAATGCTTGCCTCATATTGAATTTGCTTATAATCGTTCATTGCATTCTACTACTAAGATGTGCCCTTTTGAAATTGTGTATGGCTTCCTACCTCGTGCACCTATTGATTTGTTGCCTCTTCCATCTTCGGAGAAGGTTAATTTTGATGCTAAAGAACGTGCTGAATTGATTTTAAAAATGCATGAGATAACTAAGGAAAACATTGAGCGTATGAATGCTAAATATAAACGTCTTTGGAGATAAGGGTAGAAAACATGTTGTCTTTGCACTGGAGATCTTGTTTGGTTACATTTGCGTAAGGATAGGTTTCCTAGTTTGCATAAATCAAAGCTAATGCCACGTCTTGATGGTCCATTTAAGGTGTTAGAGAAAATAAATGATAATGCATATAAACTTGAGCTACCTGCAGATTTTGGGGTTAGTCCCACTTTTAACATTGCAGATTTGAAGCCTTATTTGGGTGAGGAATATGAGCTTCCGTCGAGGACGACTTCATTTCAAGAAGTGGAGGATGATGAGGACATCAATACCATTGTTACACCCACAGCCCCTATTGCTACATATCTTTGGACCAATTACTAGAGCTCAAGCACGCCAATTAAATTATCGGTACTTTCGTTTCTTGGTAATGATTCTAATGTTCATGAGAATATGATGCTGCCTAAATTGGATACATTTGTTTTGCTTACAAATGAAGGCCCTAGCTTGGAGAAGGATGGACATTGGAGCAAGAACAAGCATGGAGATAATGCCATGCGCAAGGGGAACAAGAACGGAGTTACAAGTGATGATTTCAGGACTTTGAAGCCACCATAATGGGTGCATGAAGCCTTGGACGAAATATACAAGATGCCACTTCATAATATTCGTCCATAGGCTATTCTAGGTGCTGCGTCACCTTATTATTGGGCCAGGCCCATGTAATTTCGAAATACTTAAGTATAGGCTGTTTTTAGAGTCCGTATGTGTGGGGAAACAAGAGTTAGGGATGGTTTCGGACCCCTCCCTCAAGGGCCACGAAATTCCCTCCTCTTCCTCCATATATACAGCCCTTAGGGCGTCGTTTAGACTTTGGGTTTTGTTTAGATTAAAAGTTCGCCATAGCTGCAACTTCGCGTGCATTTCGCTTTGTGTTCAACGACCGGACAAAGGCGTCCACAGAACCCCACCTTGATCAATAAAGTTTTCATCTTATATTCGCCATATCCAGATTGCAATCTCAGTTTCTTGCTTGTTCTTCGTTTGCTCGCAGAAATGCAGACCCTCGTGGTCGAGTTGATCGTGCTCCGGCGTGGTCAATAACCTCTCGGAGTTGGTTTAGCGATTGCTAAGGCGCGACGTCCTCGCACGTTCGTAGTCGGATCGTCAAAGTCGACTACCTCCAAAGCGAAAACCAACATCTCATCGAAAGACGGGACACCTTTGCCTCTATCACACATCTTCCACACAAAAGCCGGCATCAATGGACGGTCCATCAAGGTCATCATCGATGGAGGTAGTTGCCACAACTTGGCAAGTGAAGAACTATGCTCGAAGCTCCAATTGGTAAAGAGGAAGCACCCGCACCCCTACAAGGTTCAATGGCTAAGTGACTCCGACACTATACGAGTCGAGCATACGGTCCTCGTCTCCTTCAAAATTGGTGCTTATGAAGACACGTTGGAATGTGATGTGGTCCCAATGACCGTTTGCCACCTACTTCTAGGTCGACCATGGCAATTCGACCATGGTGTCATCCACAATGGGCGCACCAATCACTATAGCTTCAAGATGAAAGGGAAGGAATATGTGCTACGACCTATGTCTCCTACTCAAGTGATAGCCGACAAGCAAGCCACACATCATAGAGAAAAGAGTGAGAAAGTGATCCACCCAAAAGTGAGTGAGAGCCACAAGCCAAATTTGAGCGACTCTTCGCCTAGAGAGAAAAACCTCATTCTATTTGCCACCAAAAGTGAGATGAGAGAAGTGTGTGAGAACCCATCGAGTGTGATGCACTTTGTCCTTGTGTGCAAGGATGGAGAACCAAAAACTAACACCATTCACGAGCTACCTTTGGTGTTTCAATCTCTTTGCAGGAATTTCAAGATGTTTTCCCCGATGAGCTACCCCGGTCTACCTCTTCGAGGCATTGAGCATCGAATCGACCTCATCCGGAGCGCCTCTACCAAACAAAGCTCCATACCGAGTCAATCCCGAAGAAACCAAGGAGATTCAACGGCAAGTACAACAACTCATCGACAACGGCCATGTACGTGAAATCCTAAGCCCTTGTGCCGTTCTGGTTATTCTTATGCCTAAGCCCGATGGAAGTTTCCGCTTATGTTCCGATTGTAGACCTATCAATGCTATTACCGTTCGATATAGGCATCCCATTCCTCGCTTAGATGACATGCTTGATGAACTTAGTGGAGCCAACTTTTTCTCAAAAAATGATCTTAAAAGTGGCTATTATCAAATCCGCATACAAGAGGGTGATGAATGGAAAACTGCTTTCAAAACCAAATTTGGTTTATATGAATAGTTAGTGATGCCTATGGGTCTTTCGGAAGCTCCCGGTACTTTTGTGCGTCTTATGCATCATGTGCTTTGTCCTTATATTGGAGTCTTTGTTGTGGTTTATTTTGATGATATTCTTGTGTTTAGCAAAACCATGAAAGAGCACATCAATCATGTAAAATCTGTGTTGCAAACTCTTCGCAAGGAAAGTCTTTATGCAAACTTGAAAAAAATGCACTTTTGGAGTTGACAAAGTGGTTTTCTTGGGTTTTGTAGTATCCTCAAAGGGTGTCCATGTTGATGAATCTATCAAGCAATTAAAACTTGGCCCCAACCAACCAATTTGCAAAAAGTTTGTTGTTTTCTTTTTCTTTCGGGTTTTTATCGTCGATTTTTGAAAGATTTTAGCACAAGTGCCGCTCCTTTGCATGCCTTGAGTAAGAAGAATACTCCCTTTGTTTGGGGAACTTTGCAATCAACCGCTTTTGATGAGCTCAAGTCTTTGCTTACTCATGCTCCGATTCTTGCTTTGCCCAATTTTGACAAAACTTTTGAGGTTCATTGTGATGCAAGTGGTACCGAATTGGCGGAGTTTTGATGCAAGAAAACGAGCCATTGCTTATTTTAGTGAAAAACTATCCGGTGCTCAACTTAATTATCCCATCTATGACAAAGAATTGTATGCTTTAGTGCGTGTGCTACATGTATGGGAACATTACCTTAGACCTCATGAGTTTGTCATCCATACCGATCATGAAACGCTGAAGTACTTAAAAGGACAAACTAAGTTAAACAAGCGTCATGCCAAATGGAGTGAATTGATTGAATCTTTTCCTTATGTGATCAAGTACATTAAGGGTAAAGAAAATGTAGTTGCCGACGCGCTTTCACGCATATGCATGCTTGCCACTCAACTTGAGTTGAATGTTATTGGTTTTGAGCATATAAAAGACTTGTATGAGCATGATCCATCTTTTGCTTCTCCTTATGCTAAGTGTTTGGCCTTGTCGTCTTGGGAACAATATTACATCAAGGATGGTTATCTTATGAGAGCTAACAAACTTTGCATTCCAGGAGTTTTCTCTTCATTTGCTCCTTTTGCAAGAGGCTCATGGAGGCGGACTCATGGGACACTTTGGACGCGACAAGACATTCGCCACGCTCTCCAACAACTACTTTTGGCCCAAGATGTTCCGCGATGTCTCACGCTTCACCAACCGATGCTATACATGTTGCAAAGCTAAGTCTAAAGCTCAATCTAATGGTCTTTACATGCCTCTTCCTATTCCATATCAACCATGGGAAGACATTAGTATGGATTTTGTACTTGGTTTGCCTAGGACTCAAAATGGCAAGGATTCGGTGTTTGTTGTTGTGGATAGATTCTCTAAGATGGCACATTTCATTCCTTGCAACAAGATAGACGATGCTTCACATGTTGCAAATCTCTTTTGTAGGGAAATCTTGCGACTCCACGGCGTACCAAAGACAATCGTCTCCGTTAAATGACGTCAAGTTCTTGAGTTACTTTTGGAAGACCCTATGTGCCAAGCTGGAATCAAGCTCTTGTTCTCCTCGGCATACCATCCTCAAACCGACGGCCAAACGGAGGTGACGAACCACACACTATCCACTCTACTTCGTGTCTTGATCAAGAAGAACATCAAGGAGTGGGAAGCATGTCTACCCATCGCCGAGTATGCCTACAATCGTGCAAAACATTCAACTACAGGCAAGTCCCCCTTCGAGGTCGTCTACGGTTTCAACCCGTTGTCCCCATTGGACATTCTACCACTTCCTCTCCAAGAGCGCACCAACATGGATGCGAGTGCACGAGCAAGCTACATAAAGAAGATGCACGAAGATACAAGGCACACCATTGAGCGACAAGTACAACGTCAAGCAACCAAGCTCAACGCCAACAAGCAACCCATCGTCTTCAACATTGGTGATCTCGTGTGGCTACACCTTCGCAAGGACCGCTTCCCCAAAGAACGCAAGTCCAAGCTTCTCCCTCGAGCCGATGGACCTTTCAAGGTGCTAGCACACTACAACGACAACGCTTACAAGATCGACCTACCTCGAGACAAATACAACATGAGCGACATCTTCAACGTCAAGGACCTCGCACCATTCCATGGAGATGAAGCTTTTGATCCGAGGTCGGATCTCTCCCAAGGGAGGGGAGATGATGCAGAGCATCCCACGATCATCCCCATGGACCTACAACCGTCTCATCAAGAGCCAAGAGGACCCATGACACGAGTTAGAGCTAGAGCTCTCGAGAACAAGGTGACCTCCTTCCTTATTGATATCACATATGATCCACTCGAGACATGGCTTCTACCTAAGTTCGATATGCTATGCAAGATTAGGTGTCAAGGGGAACCTCCCGAGGATGCACGTGAAGATGGACAAGCCGCCAAGTCCATGGATGAAGAGAACCAACGGAAACGGGCAAGACCACCTTCCAGGACCCGGACATCCAGCCATGACCCCGGACATCCGGCCCCTGGAGCATCTACCTCAACTTTAGCCAAGCTGGCCAAGCCTATAGGGCCCGGACATCCGGCGTCCAAGCCCGGACATCCGGCCCCCAGCCCGGATATCCGATGCGAAGCCCGAAATCCGGCGCCCTCACCCGATTCGGCAGAACGGGTCACCCAACCGGACATCCGGCCGGATAGCCGGACATCCGGCGCCTCATGGCCCGGACATCTCGGCCCGACGCCTTGGGACATCCGGCCTCCCACTGCCAGTGATGTATCCGGGACAAGTCCATTGTACCCCTTCGCCCCCGAGACTATATATACTTCATCCCCTTCCTCTCTCTAGGGTTAGCATTGGATTAGCTCATATTCTTGTGTGAGAGCCTTTGCTCATCCACTTGGCTACTTCTCCTCGGAGATCAGGACCTCTACGGAGAAGATCCCGAGCGGATGCAAGACCCCTTCTAGGGTGGACCCCATCAAGGCCTCCTCACGGAGAAGAACGGCTACCGTTTGTATCATCCTTTGTTGACCTTGAATCATGTATCTCCCTTTGTGTTCATCGATCTAGCGCTTGTGTGATTGATCTCTTGTTGGTTGAGTGAATTCTCTCTCGTTTTCCCCGTGTTTTCCCTCTTGTTCTTCCGCGTGTTCTTCGTGATTCACCGTAGGATCCGCTCCAGCGTGAAAGATCATCCACGTAGGGTTCCGCCTTACATCACACGTCTTATGGGAAGACGTCAGCGAACTCCTGCAAAATGTTAGTGACAGCAGGGGGCAAAGAGGAAGGCACGTCCTCGAATGAAAATAATGCCTCTTTGCACACAAAAGCATAGCAAACAGATTTGCTAGAATCTAGCTCATCAATATCAGATTTGGTGGCAAGTAAACATGCACTTTTCAGTTTAATTTCGAAGCAACATTAGATGGTTTATTATTAGGCTTCATTTGTTGCTCAAATTCTTTTGCCACAATCTGATTTTCACTCTTATTTTTCTCCTGTTTTGCTTTATTAGCTCTATTAATATCATCTTTCAAAATGGAATCAGGAGTCATAGGAAGCAAAGTAATATTTTTATCCTTGTGAACAAGAGTATCTTGATTGTTTCTACCATGGTGTACAGAATTTTATCAAATTGCCATGGTCTACCAAGTAATAAGGAACATGCTTGCATAGGTACCACATCACAATCAACATAATCAGCATATGTAGAGATACTAAAATACACACGAACAAAGACGTGTTACCTTAACCTTGCCGCTGTTGTTGAACCATTGGATGTAGTAAGGATGTGGATGTGGCCTTGTGGTGAGAGAAAGCTTCTCCACCATATCCATGCTAGCCAAGTTGTTGCAGCTCCCTCCATCTATGATGACGTGAATAGAACGTTCCTTCACAACTCCCTTTGTATGGAACAAGTTATGCCTCTGATTTTGCTCAGCTTGTGTAACCTGCACACTCAAAACACGTTGAGCAAATAAACCTTCATACTGTCGGCATCTTCGGCAGCCATGTATTGCGTCTCATGATCGTAATCATCTCCACCGTGTTCTTCATGTGTAATAAGAGCCAAAGTCTCTTCATCATAGTCACTAGCGGACTCATACCCACCATCCTCGGTAGCAATCATCACACGCTGAGATTGGCATTCTCACGGCAAAATGTCCTCTTCCCTTACATGACGACAAACAATATCACTTGTGTGCCCTGTTGACGCCATGGAAGAAGAAGAGCCTGTGTAGGCCGATGGGTGTGCTCTTGGCAGATAGTGGTGGTTGTGCTCGCTTTCTTGTATCACGGTTGGAGGTGGAAGCCGGCGCAGTGCCGGTGTAGTAGAACGTGTGGAAGTAGATGATGCACGTGGTGTCCATGATGAAGGTCGACCTGGCGATAGAGGCGAGGGTGTCCCGATCTTCGATGAGATGATAACTATCGATTTGGTGGAGACGACTTTGACGATCCGACTACAAACGTGCACGACGTTGCGCCTTAGCAATCGCTAAACCAACTCCGAGAGGTTATTGACCACGCCGGAGCACAATCAACCTGACCACGAAGGTCTATTCCTACAAGCAATCGAAAAACAAGCAAGAATATGATAAAGCAATCTGAATATTGCGAGTATATATGAAGTATTGATAAAGGTGGGGATCCGTAAGCGGTCTTGGTCTGGTCGTTGGACACAAACGAAGTACACGAAGTTGCAATGGCTAACTTTTAACTAAACAAATCCCAAGGAAAAAGCTACTAGATGGATCTACTTATATAGGATCAAGGGGTGGCGGCCAAGGAGGTGGTAGGACGTCCCAAGGCAGCCTAAAACTAACCCTAGGTCGTACAAGGCCAATGGGCCCAAGCGGAGGTGACGTAACACCTTTGGACTTGTAGTTTGACTCGGATTCTGTTGCAGCATCAGATTGTTTCGTCCATAACTCAATGCTCCGGACGAATTTGAAGGTGAATCCAATTGGGTTGGAAGGTGCACGAAATCTATTTTTCAACCAAAAAAGAATCACCCAATTTGGAGTCCGGATGAAAAAGTTATTGACGTTTTGAGTCAGGTATGTCTGCAGTAGTCCGAATCTGAGTCCAGAACGTGAGAGACTTGGACTCTATCTTCTCTTGGTCCAAAAGTGACGTGAGAGGACTTTTGAACAGCACCTAAACTTCTCCTTTTCCCTTATCTTCATATGTGTATTGTACAAATGTCCCATACACCTACAATTAGACAAAACACAAAAGTGTGTGATGTATTTTTGTTCTGGATAACATACATAGATTATTGAATAGTTTGCACTAGAAATCACACGACAAATATGCATGTATGCAATATTTTTGGTCTTATCCAAGGTAGTCATGTCCTCATCATCCTCCACTTGAAAACAAAGCCGTCCTCGGCGGTTCTTAGTCTGAAATGTGGCTAACAAAAGAGACAAGGTGTACTTGTTGTATATGTATATGTCATCCATTTTTATTTCCCTTGATTTTTGCACATATGACACATAAATAGATGAGTAACTTGCATAGTTCATAAAATCTAAAGCCAAAACATTATCACAAGAAGTAGAAGGCATGAAAATATTGCAACTCAGTTTGCACATATAAGTGAAGCTCTTATTCATTTCAAAAGATTGACAATGTTCATCATTAAACCATCCCAACATTGGTGAATAAACCTTACTTGCATCAAGTTTACATGCTACAACATGCTTAAATAAGTAAACATGCAATAAGTCATTCGACACGTAATCATCACCAAGATTAGAGGTCATATCAAAATGATTAAATATTGATTCTTTTGCATCAACAATTAATTCAATGGGTGCACTCAAAATTGTTGGTATTTCAGTTGTTTGATCACATGGCAAAGTCAAATTATCAATATAATCCTCTAAAATAGGTGGTGTGATCAAAGTAGTGGGTAGCTCAACACATGATGTATTCAAGTTAACTAGGCATGCATCATTCTCATGTAAAAGTGGAAAATCTGTACCTTTGTCATTACCTCTTATAGTCAACTCAGATGATGCAGCACTCTCGATGATGATGTGTCACATGGTGGAGATGATGTAGTCATCGCAACAACGGATGTGGTTGTCATAGTACGCCTAGTAGTTGAATAAACATCTGTATCAACAGTTGGAATGTGCACCGGGGCGCTTGTTCTCCTTGTGGGCAACACGTCGTTTTATTTCCTGTTCAGCTTTGCAAGCAAGACGAAACAAATGGTCCATAGGATAACACTCTTCATGAATTAGTATCTCCTGAATATTATGGTTTAATCCTCCCCAAAATCTATCCATAAAATCTTCTTCACTTTCTTCTAAAAATGAGTGCAACAAGGTAGTTTGTAAATCATCATAATATTTTGTTACGGTGTCACTACCTTGTTTTAAATGTTCCAGTTTTTTAATCATGCCACGAGTATAATAAACATCGCATTTAATCTATCTCTCATGACATGTTTTAAATCATCCCAAGTATTAGGTACATAATCAGGGTGTAACCGACAATATTCACTCCACCAAACTAGAGCATAACCAGTGAAAGAACCAACCGCAACCATAACTTTTTACGTTCATCAAAATTATGGGAAGCAAATATATTATTTATGTCTAACTCCCATTCAATATATAAAGGAGGTCTAAAACGGCCATTAAATGGTGGTATAGAAACATGAACCTGATCATGTGCATTTGGATGTTTGTGCACCTCTCGTGACGGTTGTGGTATTTGCATAGGTGGTGGCATGTCTCTCGCAATCGACAAAGCCCATGAATTGACTCTGGATCCTGTCATGATTAGTAGAACAAGAAACAAAATCCAAAAATAATGTTTCTATAACTACTAGGATGTGGTGGTAAAACGCTCACAAGAAAGCAAATATCAATGTCTTACAAGTTCTTACCATGCAAAGGCGGTGACAGGCAACCAGCGGTGTCAAGTAACTCAAGATTGTGTAAAGAGATTGCCAGGGGAGCGTCACGATACACGGTGTAGAAATATGTGGAGCTGGGTTGGCTATATATGGTAGCAAAAGATTAGCAATAATCAATTCAAAGATGCAATGTTGAATAAACGCTCAACAGGCAGATCTTGTCTTGGTCCTAGGCTAGACCGGACTAGAGACGCGAGCCTAGAACACTAATGAGGTCACGGCGTAGCACAACTAGCATCAATGAAGGATAATGAGTAGCTCTAGACGGCAAGATATAAGTGAAGAGCACAATGGCAAGAAAGATAATGATGAAAAACAAGCGCCAAGCAGGATATACAACAACTCTCTCTCCAGCTTTTCCTCTTGAAAAGTTTGAGCCAATTTTCTGATAACTTTTTCAAAGAATGCTACTAACTCAAGCTTTCCAATGCAAAAAGAATCACTCAATTCCGAGTTGATATGAGGAGTCTTCTAAAACTGATTTGAAAAAGCTGGAATAAGCCGTGTTCACGAACTTGAGGCAAAAAGACCTATTTAGGAGCCGATTTTGAGGTGCCAAATATTGAACAAGCTTCTGCAACTATTTAGATGCGGATCGTCTCTAGCTTTAAGTTGAGTACTCATGGAGCCAAAACGGACTTCAGATGAGGAAGTTATGCCTGCTTCTTGAGCAAAGTGCACAAAACAGATTCCAATCCGAATTCAGCTACGAGATTGAGTCTAGATAGATCCAAACTTTGTTTTTTTTTCTTCTCTCTTTTTTTTTCTCACACTTTTTTTTCCTTTTAATTTCTCTTTTTTTTTCTCTGACTTTTTTTTTACTTTTTTTTTCTTTCTTTTTCTCTCTTTTTTTTTCTCTTTTTCCAAAACAAACTAGATAAGATGCAGATTGGATCAAGCGAAGATGTGAATGACCTCAACTATGATTATGACAATGAATAGTGCATAGCACGTGGTGGAAATTGATGGATGGTATGGTGGACAGTGGAAGGGATAATGATGCAGCGGCGTGACTAATGTGAACAGAACTTCGAAACTCTAAAGGAACTAGACACTAAGACCAAAGAACTCGACACGACGATGCAACCGATAATTCAATAATGCAAACAATGAAAAGAAAATTGCAAAGGCTTGGACTGGCTAGGACAAATGATGAATAGATCTAACTTTTACGGTGGCCTTTTCTTGGACAATAGGTAAGAAAATAAATCGAATCTAGGGACAATTGGAAATTCTCACCGAGCAACCCGAAACCGATACCACTTGATAGAGGCGAGGGTGTCCGATCTTCGATGAGATGATAACTATCGATTTGGTGGAGTCGACTTTGACGATCCGACTACAAACGTGCACGACGTTGCGCCTTAGCAATCGCTAAACCAACTCCGAGAGGTTATTGACCACGCCCGAGCACAATCAACCTGACCACGAAGGTCTATTCCTGCAAGCAATCGAAAAACAAGCAAGAATATGATAAAGCAATCTGAATATTGCGAGTATATATGAAGTATTGATAAAGGTGGGGATCTGTAAGCGGTCTTGGTCTGGTCGTTGGACACAAACGAAGTACACGAAGTTGCAATGGCTAACTTTTAACTAAACAAATCCCAAGGAAAAAGCTACTAGATGGATCTACTTATATAGGATCAAGGGGTGGCGGCCAAGGAGGTGGTAGGACGTCCCAAGGCAGCCTAAAACTAACCCTAGGTCGTACAAGGCCAATGGGCCCAAGCGGAGGTGACGTAACACCTTTGGACTTGTAGTTTGACTCGGATTCTGCTGCAGCATCAGATTGTTTCGTCCATAACTCAACGCTCCGGACGAATTTGAAGGTGAATCCAATTGGGTTGGAAGGTGCACGAAATCTATTTTCCAACAAAAAAGAATCACCCAATTTGGAGTCCGGATGAAAAAGTTATTGACGTTTTGAGTCAGGTATGTCTGCAGTCCGAATCTGAGTCCAGTAACGTGAGAGACATGGACTCTATCTTCTCTTGGTCCAAAAGTGACGTGAGAGGACTTTTGAACAGCACCTAAACTTCTCCTTTTCCCTTATCTTCATATGTGTATTGTAAAATGTCCCATACACCTACAATTAGACTAAAATATAAATTATGTGATGTATTTTTGTTCTGGATAACATAAATAGATTATTGAATAGTTTGCACTAGAAATCACCTGACAAATATGCATGTATGCAATATTTTTGGTCTTATCCAAGGTAGTCATGTCCTCATCACCTGCAGAAAAGTTAGTCCGCGCCAATGCCTGTCGATCCTGCACTTCATGTTCAGCTTTACAAGCAAGATGGAATAATCGCGTGATATTAGTATAATCCTTGTAGTCTAGAATGGTCTGGATATCTCTATTTAATCCACCCAGAAAACGTGCAAGCATAGCTTCATTCTCCTCAACAATACCACATCTAATCAAGCCAGTTTGTAATTCCTGATAATATTCTTCTACCGAATTTTTTCCTTGTCTTAAGCGCTGCAATTTTTGAAGTAATTCACGATAATATGGTGGAACCCAACGTGTACGCCTAGCAGTTTTCAAAGCAGCCCAAGTAGTCGGAACAGGATATAATCTACAATGTTCAGACCACCAAACACATGCAAAGCTAGTGAAAGCACAAACAGAAGCGGAACACGTCTCTCCTCGGGATATTGTAAACATGTAAATCGTTGTTCAGTTTCTAACTCCCAAGTAAGATATATATCAGGAACATATCTACCCTCAAATGGTGGAATATTCAATTTCAGTTTAGGGAGATGGTCATGATCTCGTACCTGAGGGGGAGCCCTAACATTGCCATTATTTGCATGTGGACGACCTGGTGGTTGTGGTGCTGGTGGTTGCACGTAGTTACGATGTTGATCAACCTCATCCTCGTAATCTCTCACATAATCATCCTCCCCACATCGCCAGCAGGAGCCACGGAAGTATCAACAATGAAAGACCGCAGCTTGGCCAGGCTGAAGAGGGACACGTCTCGCTCGGCGGAGGGATGTTTCGCGATGTGGAGGTAGTCGTTGTTGTTGTTGTAGAGGTGCGTTAGGTGCAGCCGGTGGTGGTGGTGGTAGATGCGCGAGCAATTCATTAAACTTGTTATCGAGCTTTGTTTCAACGCCTTCTCAATGCCATCTATCTTCTCCATGGCCTCTTCAAATCTATTTAGCACATCTTCCACCTGCCCACTCATCATTTGTTGAAACTTATCATGTAGCGCTTTGTTTGTCATGTTTTCCCAGTCAGTCTCGTCGGCTTGTGATCCTGCCATGGTTAGCAGCAATAGAAACACACAAGAATATGATTGACGGACTCTTTGGGAAGTGGTGGTGGTGGTGTGGTGGACAGTCACAAATCCGTCAAGCAAATCTCAAATTCTTACCAGTTCTTACCCAAAGAAGAAAGCGGTGATCGGCAACCGATGTAGTCAAAACTCTCAAAGCTTGGATAGAGCAATTACGGGGAGAGTCAAGCATACGATGTAGATGTATGTGGAGCTGGGAAGGCTTATAATATGGTAGCAAAAGGGTCAGCAATAATCAATTCAGAGATGCAAAGTTGAATAAACGCTCAACGACTGATCTTTGTCCGGTCCTAGGCTAGACCGTGCTAGAGACGCGAGAGTAGAACACTAACAAAATCACGGCGCTGCACGTAAACAAGGGAAAAGCACACTCTGGATTTTTTTTCTTTCGCTCTTTTTTTTTGCGCTGTTTTTTTTTTGCGCTGCTCTTTTTTTCCCGGAAAATCACTATAATGGCGAGTGTCTCAAAACTCTTCCCAGGTCAAACTGACAGGATGGGCACGAAATTTTTTCGACCAAATTTTTTTTTCGACTGCCCGGACCCAAAAACTGGAAACGGGTCAAAAAAACTTTCTATAACGGCGACTGTCTCAATACGCTTAGAAACTCCTAAAAATAGGATAGCCAGAAAATTTTTCGACAAGTGCGTTTTCGAAAAATTTTGGGCCTAAACGGAGGGTGGTTTCCAGACTTAATATGCAAGTGATAGAGGCAAAGGCGTCCCGATGTTTCGATGAGATGGTGGCTATCGTTTCTGTGGGAGTCGACCTTGACGATCCGACTACGAACGTGCGAGACGTCGCGCCTTAGCAATCGCTAAACCAACTTCCGAGGGTTATTGACCACGCCGGAGCACGATCAACTCCGACCACGAGGGCCTGTTTCCTGCGAGCAAACGAAGAACAAGCAAGAAACTGAGATTGCAATCTGAATATTGCGAATATAAGATGAAAGCTTTATTGATCAAGGTGGGGTTCTGTGGCGCCTTTATGCGGTCGTTGAACACAAACGGCACGCGAAGTTGCAGCTATGGCGAACTTTTAATCTAAACAAAACCCAAGGTCTAAACGGTGCCCTAAGGGCTGTATATATGGAGGAAGAGGGGAATTTCGTGGCCCTTGGTGGAGGGGTCCGAAATCAACCCTAACTCTTGTTTCCCCACACATACGGACTCTAAAAACAGCCTATACTTAAGTATTTCGAAATTACATGGGCCTGGCCCAATAATAAGGTGACGCAGCACCTAGAATAGCCTATGGACGCATATTATGAAGTGGCATCTTGTATATTTCGTCCAAGGCCTCATGCACTCATTAGGGTGGCTTCAAAGTCTGGAATCATCACTTGTAACTCCGTTCTTGTTCTCCTTGCGCATGCCAACATCTCCATGCTTGAACTTGCTCCAAGGTTCATCTTTCTTGTCCATGATAGGCCCTTCATTTGTAAGCAAAACAAATGTATCCAATTTAGGCAGCATCATATTCTCATGAACATTGGAATCGTTACCAAGAAACGAAAGTACCTGATAATTCAATTGGCGTGCGCGAGCTCTAGTAATTGGTCCAGTATGTATAGCCGCAGGGGCTGTGGGTGTAACAATGGTATTGATGTCCTCATCAGCAAGGAACTCGGATTGGTGGTGGATATATGGTGGTGGTATATGGCAGCGGTGGTGGTATATAGCAGCGGTGGTGGTATATGGCAGCGGTGGTGGTAGCGGTGGTAGTATATGGATATGGATCGGTGGTGGTATATGGACACGGATTGGTGGTGGTCTATGGATACGGATTCGGAGCGGTGGTGGTAGGTGGCAGGGGCGATGATGATGGTGCGGTGGCGGCGTGACAACTTATGACCAGAACTCGAAACTCTAAAAGACTAGACGCTAAGACCAGCAACTAGACACGATGATGCACCCGCAAATTCAACAAAGCAAAACCCTAAAAAGATTATGCAAAGGCTCAGATTGGTTCGGATATGATGAACTAACCCTAATTTTTTTTGTGGCTTTTTCGTGGACTATAGGTATGAATAACAGACTCGATCTAAACTATGAAAAACTGTAAAATCTCACCGAGCAACCTGGAAATCTGATACCACTTGATAGAGGCAAAGGTGTCCCGTCTTTCGATGAGATGTTGGTTTTCGCTTTGGAGGAAGTTGACTTTGACGATCCGACTACGAACGTGCGAGGACGTCGGCGCCTTTAGCAATCGCTAAACCAACTCCGAGAGGTTATTGACCACGCCAGAAAGCACGATCAACCCGACCACGAGGGTCTATTTCATGCGAGCAAACGAAGAACAAGCAAGAAACTGAGATTGCAATCTGAATATTGCGAATATAAGATGAAAGCTTTATTGATCAAGGTGGGGTTACGTGGCGCCTTTGTCTGGTCGTTGAACACAAACGAAGTACGCGAAGTTGCAGCTATGGCGAACTTTTAATCTAAACAAAACCCAAAGTCTGTGCCCTAAGGGCTGTATATATGGAGGAAGAGGGGGGGAATTTCGTGGCCCATGGTGGAGGGGTCCGAAATCAACCCTATCTCTTGTTTTCCCACACATACGGACTCTAAAAATAGCCTATACTTGTGTATTTCGAAATTACAAGGGCCTGGCCCAATAATAAGGTGACGCAGCACCTATAATAGCCTCGGGACGAAATTTATGAAGTAGCATCTTGTATATTTCGTCCAAGGCTTCATGCACCCATTATGGTGGCTTCAAAGTCCTGAAATCATCACTTGTAACTCCGTTCTTGTTCCCCTTGCGCATGGCATCATCTCCATGCTTGTTCTTGCTCCATTGTCCATCCTTCTCCAAGCTAGGCCCTTCATTTGTAAGCAAAACAAATGTATCCAATTTAGGCAGCATCATATTCTCATGAACATTAGAATCATTACCAAGAAACGAAAGTACCTGATAATTTAATTGGCGTGCGCGAGCTCTAGTAATTGGTCCAGTATATGTAGCAGTAGGGGCTGCGGGTGTAACAATGGTATTGATGTCCTCATCACAGAGCCAAAACGCCGGGCGTCCGACATGCACCGAACGACTGGACCCTCGCGAGCCACCGGACGTCCGGTACCTGTCGGACGTCCGACGCCTGTGCGCCCGCCCGTGTGTTGGGTCGAAGCCACTTACCCTTTCATTCGCATAGACTATATATGCTCCTCCACCTCCTCCTAGTTAGGGTTAGCGTTGACTTAGCTCATTGTTAGATAGAGCTTCGCTCATCCATATCCGATCTCCTCCTCGTGAGAGACCGCGGCCTCTTCGGAGAAGATCCACAATGGATTCAAGACCCCTTTACGGGAAGATCCCTCGTGGATTCAAGACCTCCTCTCGGTGATGAGCTACCGCCACTTGTATTGTCCGTTGTTTACTTTGGATCATGTATCTCCCTTTGTGTTCATCGATCGAGCACATGTGTGATTGATCTTGTTGGTTTGAGTGATTCTCTTGTGTTTTCCCCGTGATTTCCCGCGTGTTCTTCCGCTCGTTCTTCGTGTTCCTCGTAGGGATCCTCTCCAAACGTGAAAGATCGTCCACATAGGGTTCCGCCCTACATCAGAAAGCTAACAAATTATGCATTCCCGAGTCTTCTCTTCGTTTGCTCCTTTTGCAAGAAGCTCATGGAGGCGGACTCATGGGACATTTTGGTCGAGATAAGACATTCGCCACGCTCTCCAAGAACTACTTCTGGCCCAATATGTTTCGCGACGTCTCACACTTCACCAAACGATGCTCTACATGTCGCAAAGCTAAGTCTAAAGCTCAATCTCATGGTGTTTACATGCCTCTTCCTATTCCCTATCAACCTTGGGAAGACATTAGCATGGATTTTGTACTTGGTTTGCCTAGAACTCAAAATGGAAAGGATTCCGTGTTTGTTGTTGTGGATAGATTTTCCAAGAGGACACATTTCATTCCTTGCAACAAGATAGACGATGCTTCGCACATTGCAAATCTCTTTTATAGGGAAATCTTGCGACTCCATGGAGTACCAAAGACAATCGTCTCCGATCGTGACGTCAAGTTCTTGAGTTACTTTTGGAAGACCCTATGCGCCAAGCTCGGAATCAAGCTCTTGTTCTCATCCGCATACCATCCTCAAACCGACGGCCAAACGGCGGTGACGAACCGCACACTCTGCACTCTACTTCGCGTCTTGATCAAGAAGAACATCAAGGAGTGGGAGGCATGTCTACCCATCGCCGAGTACGCCTACAATCGTGCAAGACATTCGACTACCGGCAAGTCCCCCTTCGAGGTCGTCTACGACTTCAACCCGTTGTTACCATTGGACATTCTACCTCTTCCTCTACAAGAGCGCACCAACATGGATGTGAGTGCACGAGCAAGCTACATCAAGAAGATGCATGAGGATACAAGGCACACCATCGAGCGCCAAGTACAACGACTAGCGACCAAGCTCAATGTCAACAAGCAACCCATGGTCTTCAACATTGGTGATCTAGTGTGGCTACACCTTCGCAAGGACCGCTTCCCCAAAGAATGCAAGTCCAAGCTTCTCCCTCGAGCCGATTGACCTTTCAAGGTGCTAGCACGCTACAACAACAACGCCTACAAGATCGACCTTCCACGAGACAGGTACAATGTGAGTGACATCTTCAACGTCAAGGACCTCGCGCCATACCATGGAGATGAAGCTTTTGATCCGAGGTCGGATCTCTCCCAAGGGGGGGAGATGATGCAGAGCATCCCTCACTCATCCCCATCGAAGTACCTACATCTTCCTCAACACCACGTGGACCCATGACTCGAGCTCGAGCTAAGGCTATTGAAGATAAGGTGAACTCGCTCCTTTCCGAACTCCCTCTTCCTACACACGAGACATGGCTACTACCTCATTCGGATACTCTGTGTGTGATCAGGTGCATGGAGGAGAGCCACGGTACAGCTACATACAAGAGCCAAGATGGCGAGGACCCCAAGAGTGATGAAGAAGAAGAAGAGCTGCTGCGGAAGCTACAGGCGTCGGACGACCGCCTGCGCCCGGACGTCCGACGAGTCCCAGGACGCGGACGACCGAACTCTTCGGACGTCCAGTACCTGACATCCAGAGCCAAATCTACGGACGTCCGAGGTGGACCGGACGACAGGCGACCGAACCGAATCTACGGACGACCGGCCCACTCCAGATGTCCGACACGCCCACGACAGAGGTGAATCTACGGACGTCCAAGCCCGACTGGACATCCGGACCGTCCCGAGCCTCCGGACGTCCGACGCCTTCCGGACGTCCGGCCCTCGAGTGATCAAGGCCATGGGCCGAGCCCTTGTACCCCTTCACTTCGCCCCCATTTGCACTAAGACTATAAATAGACCTCCTCCTCCTCCTAGTTAGGGTTAGCAAAGGATTAGCTCATATTTATGTGAGAGCTTTGCTCATCCACTTGGTTACCTTCTCCTCGGAGCGCAGGACCTCTTCAGAGAAGATCCCCCAAGCGGATTCAAGACCCCTCTAGGGTGGCCCCCATCAAGACCTCCTCACGGAGAAGAACGGCTACTCGTGTATCTTTCCTTTGTTGATCTTTGAATCTTGTGCTACCTTTTGTGTTCGGTGATCTAGCCCTTGTGTGATCGATACTTGTCGGTTTAGTGTTTCTCTTGTGTGTTTTTCCTTGTGTTCTTCCGCTCGTCTGTCGTGTTCTCCCCGTAGGATCCCCTCCAAACGTGAAAGATCTCTGATTAGGGTTCCGCCCTACATCAGGATATATGGTGGTAGGATATGGCAGCGGTGCTGGTATATGCATACGGATTGGTGGTGGTATATGGATACGGATTGGTGGTGGTATATGGATATGGATCGGCGGCGAATAAGCGGCGGTTGTAGATGGCAGGGGCGATGATGGTGCGGCGGCGGCGTGACAACTTATGACCAGAACTCGAAACTTTAAAAGACTAGACTCTAAGACCAGCAACTAGACACGACGATGCAACCGCAAATTTAACAAAGCAAAATACAGAAAAGACTATGCAAAGGCTCAGACTGGTTCGGATATGATGAACTAACCCTAAATTTTTTTGTGGCTTTTTCGTGGACTGTAGGTATGAAGGACAGACTCGTTCCAAACTACGAAAAACTGGAAAATCTCACCGAGCAACCTGGAAATATGATACCACTTGATAGAGGCAAAGGTGTCCCGTCTTTCGATGAGATGGTGGCTATCGTTTAGGATGAAGTCGACTTTGACGATCCGACTACGAACGCAGTAAGGACGTCGCGCCTTAGCAATCGCTAAACCAACTCCGAGAGGTTATTGACCACGCCGAGCACGATCAACGACCACGAAGGTCTGCTTCCTGCAGCAAACGAAGAACAAGCAAGAAACTAAGATTGCAATCTGGATATTGCGAATATAAGAGGAAAGCTTTATTGATCAAGGTGGGGTTCTGTGACGCCTTTGTCTGGTCGTTGAACACAAACGAAGTACGCGAAGTTGCAGCTGTGGCGAACTTTTAATCTAAACAAAACCTAAAGTCTAAATGACGCCATAAGGGCTGTATATATGGAGGAAGAGGGGGGAATTTCGGGGCCCTTGAGGGAGGGGTCCGAAACCAACCCTAACTCTTGTTTCCCCACACATACGGACTCTAAAAACAGCCTATACTTAAGTATATCAAAATTACATGGGCCTGGCCCAATAATAAGGTGACGCAGCACCTAGAATAGGCTCTGGACAAAATTTATGAAGTGGCATCTTGTATATTTCGTCCAAGGCTTCATGCACTCCATATGGTGGCTTCAAAGTCCTGAAATCATCACTTGTAACTCCGTTGTTGTTCCCCTTGCGCATGCCATCATCTCCAGGCTTGGTCTTGCTCCAGTGTTCATCCCTCTTCTCCATGCTAGGCCCTTCATTTGTAAGCAAAACAAATGTATCCAATTTAGGCAGCATCATATTCTCATGAACATTAGAATCATTACCAAGAAACGGAAGTACCTGATAATTTAATTGACGTGCGCGAGCTCTAGTAATTGGTCCAGTATATGTAGCAGTAGGGGTTGTGGGTGTAACAATGGTATTGATGTCCTCATCAGCCACATCCATGACATTTTTCATCGCCAGCTCTTCGCCCATCATGCGGTTGCGTATGTTCTGATGAAATGCACTGATGACGGCGGCGGGGTGAACATCTGGGATGTTGTACTGCACACGGCTTAACCTTTGGATGTACTTGCGCAGGTTCTCGCCATCCTTCTAGGGGATGACATGCAAATCACTTGCCTGGCCAGGAGCTTGGTGGCCTCCGGTAAAGGCGCCAACGAACTCGTGGCACAGATCCAACCAAGGAAAGATGTAATCCACTGGCAGGTGCATCAACCATGACATGACGTTGGGCTTAAGTGCCAACAGAAAGTAATTGGCAAGCACCTTGACGTCGCGAGCCTCGACGGCTTGCATCGCGATAGTGTAGATGCTGAGGAATTCCGACGGGCTAGTATTGCCGTTGTACATCTCCCCAACAATTGGCTTGAACGTACGGTGGGAGGGCCACTAGAACTGCCGCAACTCATGGGTAAAGGCCGGACAACCCACCTCGTAGGGTAGGTCGCCGGAACCCCCAGTGCTGGGTGGTCCATAGTGGGCCCCGCACGCCTATCCGATTGATAGCAGCTCCCCGGCGCCGCTCGATGGCGGTCCCAGCATCCTCCTGGGCTCGCTCCCGAAGAACATGACGTTGGTCAAGGCGGGCTCGTGGGTCGGACGACACTGTGGAAACGTTATCACATGCGTTGGCCCGATGAGCCAGCGGTTGCTGTTGCTGGCGTGGGGGAGGAGAGTGTACCGTGGTTGCTGCGCCTCCGGTCCTCCCACCATCGGCGTGCTCCAGCTCTAGAGAGCGCCGACACGAGGGTCCCGCTGGTCGCTGTTTAACCTTGTTGGCGAAGCTGATGAGGCTCCGAATGGTGGCTCCCTACTCGTCGAGCTTCTCCGCCGCAGGAGGAAAGTCGAGGAGTAGTTGCACGCGCGCCAACGCTTCTGCTGGCGTGGGAGGTGGCGGAAGCTGCGTGGACCATACGCGCTTTGACTTCTAACCATGTTAGAAGGAGCTCTATCACGGTCACACAGGCGCGCGCCGCTTCTGCCAGCGTCCGGGCGTGCACGCCAGCCCGGCGCGTCCTGAGAATGACGCAAAGGGCACTTCCTGCGGCGGCGCCTTGGGGCACCGACGCCGCGATGTTGCTCGTCGCGCGGCCTGGGAAGGCCACGGCGCGGGTGCCGGCTGGGGCATCATAGAGGCTGCCGCGCCGCCCGTGGGCAGCACGGCCCCGCCACTAGACCCAGCGGCGTGTGGCTCGCCATCTTGGAGCCGAACGACGCTGCTTGCCTGGCTTCGATTGCCAGAGTGTCGTGGATGCTCGCAGGCCGCTCCTCCGGCACCACCCGTGCCCACCTGATCGCCTGCCTGTGCTGGTGCGGACAGGCCGGCTCTGGACGACCCGATTGCTGACATGCCCTTCTTCTTGGGGGCCATGGCGATGATGAAGTTGATGAGTTGACTTCAAAATCGGACTTGACAGTTTGCACTCCCTACCTGGAGCGCCAGAGATGTTGGGGGAAACAACACCTATGGGATCATAGGGAATCCCTACTACGGTTGACAGGGCGCAGGGCTGTGGAAAGAGCGGGTTTAGAAGATCAACGCGGGGGAATTTTATCCACGTTCGGGCCGCAAACGGTGCGTAATACCCTAGTCCTGCTTTGGTGTATATTTGGTGTTCTGGAGATCATGAACTAGCTGCGGTGCATGCCTAGCCCAAAAGGTCCAAATCCTCTCTCAGTATGCCTCGGGCCTCCTTTTATATGTCAAAGGGGCCGCCATAGTGGCACACAGGAGATAGAAAGTATCTACAGTGTACAAGTCTATCTTTGACATCGTGGACAAAACGTATTTAATGCGCTGCCGACGTGTCCTCTTGCTTTATCGGGGACGGCAAGGAAGCTCGTCTCATCTGTCGCCGCCTCCCCTTGCTTCGACGGGTGTCCAAGCTAACGAGGCATGCAGCACCATGCTGGCCGGGTTGGTCGCTGCGCTTAGTGCTTGGTGTGAGGTCTTCACGAAGATCTGCATGCCACCACGCAGGTGCTTGCCTGGTTGGCCTAGAAGCTGCATGCTGCCACGTAGGTGTGTGCCTAGCTGGCAGGCTAGCTGCTGCATCGGAACAACCATGGGGCAGCAAAACCTTGATAAGTGCGGGCCTGGTTGTGGCCCTGCAGATGTCCCCGGCAAGGGCCTTGCCGTGGCCCCGGCAAGGGTCCTTCCGGGGTCTCGTGGGCGTCCCCGGCAAGGGTCTTGCCGGGGGCCCTCGTCTTCTGATTCTTCATCTAGTCTTGCAGGCCTTCAGCCTTCACAAAGATGTGCATACCACCATGCAGGCGCCTCCCGAGCCTTTGTTCCAATGTTGTTGATGGTGTCGGAACTCTCAGGCTCAAGCGTAGCGGTCTTGCTGGTGTTGGGTAAGTTGTTCTGGCAAGGCTCTTGCCGAGGCAGCGTAGGTCATCCCCGGCAAGGCTCTTGCTGGGGGGAAACCCACCTTACCCCTTCACTCTTGGCGCCTCTGGTTTCAGCGCTGCTCTGGTAGTCTTGTTCCTTGCTTCTTCTGCCCCGCCAAGCGTGGCCGTGGGCGTGGCTACAACCGCCCGTGCACAAGTAAAGGGGTACAGAAGGCCCCTACTTTTGTACACCGACACCTTTTCACAGCCTTAAGATGACATTCTTTGGGGGCCGCTTGATATCGTGCACACATGCACATACTTAGCATAATATCGGGACGGGAGGCACATAGATATAACAATGAACCAATCATAGAGCGGTAAACCTTTTGGTCAACCGATTTGCCATCCTTGGTCAAGTCAAGATGTCCACTAGTAGGCATGGGAGTTTTCATACCTTTGCTTTCTTGCATGTTGAACTTCTTGAATAAGTCCTTGGTGTACTTTGTTTGAGAAACAAAGGTGCCTTCCTTAGTTTGCTTGATTTGCAAACCAAGAAAGAACTTGAGTTCACTCATCATAGACATCTCAAACTTCTTCGACATTAGCTTTCCAAACTTTTCACAAAAGTGAGGGTTAGTCGAACCAAATATGGTATTGATGTAGGGCGGAACCCTACGTGGATGATCTTTCACGTTGGAGCGGATCCTACGGTGAATCACGAAGAACACGCGGAAGAACAAGAGGGAAAACACGGGTAACACGAGAGAGAATTCACTCAACCGACAAGAGATCAATCACACAAGCGCTAGATCGATGAACACAAAGGAAGATACATGATTCAAGGTCAACAAAGGACGATACAAACGGTAGCCGTTCTTCTCCGTGAGGAGGCCTTGATGGGGTCCACCCTAGAAGGGGGTCTTGAATCCGCCTGGGATCTTCTCCAGAGAGGTCCCGATCTCCGAGGAGAAGTAGTCAAGTGGATGAGCAAAGGCTCTCACACAAGAATATGAGCTAATCCAATGCTAACCCTAGAAAGAGGAAGGGGATGAAGTATATATAGTCTCAGGGGCGAAGGGGTACATGGGACAAGTCCCGGATACATCGTGACGCAGTGGGAGGCCAGATGTCCAAGGCGTCGGGCCGATGTCTGGCCTTCGTGAGGCGCCGGATGTCAAGCTACCCGACCGGATGTCCGGGCTGTGGCGATCGCTTCGCAGAACCGGGTGAGAGGTGCCGGATTTTCGGCTTCAGCCGGATATCCGGCCGGGGCCGGATGTCCGGCTTGACGCCGGATGTCCGGGCCTCAGAGGCTTGGCCAGCTTGGTCGATGCCGAGGTAGAATCTCCAGGGGCCGGATGTCCGGGGTCATGGCGGATGTCCGGCCCGGAAGGTGATTTTGCCTGCTTCCGTTGGTTCTCTTAATCCATGGACTTGGCGGCTTGTCCATCTTCACGTGCATCCTCGGGAGGTTCCCCTTGACACCTAATCATGCATAGCATATCGGACTTAGGTAGAAGCCATGTCTCGAGTGGATCATATGTGATATCAATAAGGAAGGAAGTCACCTCGTTCTCGAGAGCTCTAGCTCTAGCTCGTGTCATGGGTCCTCTTGGCTCTTGATGAGACGGTTGTAGGTCCATGGGGATGATCGTGGGATGCTCCGCATCATCTCCCCTCCCTTGGGAGAGATCCGACCCTGGATCAAAAGCTTCATCTCCATGGAATGGTGCGAGGTCCTTGACGTTGAAGATGTCGCTCACGTTGTATTTGTCTCGAGGTAGGTCGATCTTGTAAGCGTTGTCGCTAGAAGCGTGCTAGCACCTTGAAAGGTCCATCGGCTCGAGGGAGAAGCTTGGACTTGCGTTCTTTGGGGAAGCGGTCTCTTGCGAAGGTGTAGCCACATGAGATCACCAATGTTGAAGACGATGGGTTGCTTGTTGGCATTGAGCTTGGTTGCTTGACGTTGTACTTGTCGCTCAATGGTGTGCCTTGTATCTTCGTGCATCTTCTTGATGTAGCTTGCTCGTGCACTCGCATCCATGTTGGTGCGCTCTTGGAGAGGAAGTGGTAGAATGTCCAATGGGGACAACGGGTTGAAACCGTAGACGACCTCGAAGGGGGACTTGCCGGTAGTTGAATGTCTTGCACGATTGTAGGCGTACTCGGCGATGGGTAGACATGCTTCCCACTCCTTGATGTTCTTCTTGATCAAGACACGAAGTAGAGTGGATAGTGTGCAGTTCGTCACCTCCGTTTGGCCGTCGGTTTGAGGATGGTATGCCGAGGAGAACAAGAGCTTGATTCCGAGCTTGGCACATAGGGTCTTCCAAAAGTAACTCAAGAACTTGACGTCACGATCGGAGACGATTGTCTTTGGTACGCCATGTAGTCGCAAGATTTCCCTACAAAAGAGATTTGCAACATGTGAAGCATCGTCTCATCTTGTTGCAAGGTATGAAATGTGCCATCTTAGAAAATCTATCCACAACAACAAACACCGAATCCTTGCCATTTTGAGTCCTAGGCAAACCAAGTACAAAATCCATACTAATGTCTTCCCATGGTTGATATGGAATAGGAAGAGGCATGTAAAGACCATGAGATTGAGCTTTAGACTTAGCTTTGCGACATGTATAGCATCGGTTGGTGAAGCGTGAGACGTCATGAACATCTTGGGCCAAAAGTAGTTGTTTTAGAGCGTATGTATGTCTTGTCGCGTCCAAAGTGTCCCATGAGTCCGCCTCCATGAGCCTCTTGCAAAAGGAGCAAACGAAGAGAAGACGGGAATGCAAAGTTTGTTAGCTCTCATAAGATAACCATCCTTGATGTAATATTGTTCCCAAGACGTATGCGTCAAACACTTAGCATAAGGAGAGGCAAAAGATGGATCATGCTCATACAAGTCTTTTATATGCTCAAAACCAATAACATTCAACTCAAGTTGAGTGACAAGCATGCATATGCGTGAAAGCGCGTCGGCAACTACATTTTCTTTACCCTTAATGTACTTGATCACATAAGGAAAAGATTCAATGAATTCACTCCATTTGGCATGACACTTGTTTAACTTAGTTTGTCCTTTTAAGTACTTAAGCGTTTCACGATCGGTATGGATGACAAACTCATGAGGTCTAAGATAATGTTCCCAAACATGTAGCACACGCACTAAAGCATACAATTCTTTGTCATAGATGGGATAATTAAGTTGAGCACCGGATAGTTTTTCACTAAAATAAGCAATGGCTCGTTTTCTTGCATCAAAACTCCGCCAATTCCGGTACCACTTGCATCACAATGAACCTCAAAAGTTTTGTCAAAATTGGGCAAAGCAAGAATCGGAGCATGAGTAAGCAAAGACTTGAGCTCATCAAAAGCAGTTGATTGCAAAGTTCCCCAAACAAAGGGAGTATTCTTCTTACTCAAGGCATGCAAAGGAGCGGCAATTGTGCTAAAATCTTTCACAAAGCGACGATAAAAACCCGCAAGACCAAGAAGACTTCACACTTGTTGCAAATTGGTTGGTTGGGGCCAAGTTTTAATTGCTTGATAGATTCATCAACATGGACACCCTTTGAGGATACTACAAAACCCAAGAAAACCACTTTGTCAACTCCAAAAGTGCATTTTTTCAAGTTTGCATAAAGACTTTCCTTGCGAAGAGTTTGCAACACAGATTTTACATGATTGATGTGCTCTTCCATGGTTTTGCTAAACACAAGAATATCATCAAAGTAAACCACAACAAAGACTCCAATATAAGGACGAAGCACATGATGCATAAGACGCACAAAAGTACCGGAGCTTCCGAAGACCCATAGGCATCACTAACCATTCATATAAACCAAATTTGGTTTTGAAAGCAGTTTTCCATTCATCACCCTCTTGTATGCGGATTTCATAATAGCCACTTTTAAGATCAATTTTTGAGAAAAAGTTGGCTCCACTAAGTTCATCAAGCATGTCATCTAAGCGAGGAATGGGATGCCTATATCGAACGGTAATAGCATTGATAGGATTACAATCGGAACACAAGCGGAAACTTCCATCGGGCTTAGGCACAAGAATAACCGGAACGGCACAAGGGCTTAGGCTTTCACGTACATGGCCGTTGTCGATGAGTTGTTGTACTTGCCGTTGAATCTCCTTGGTTTCTTCAGGATTGACTCGGTATGGAGCTTTGTTTGGTAGAGGCGCCCGGGATGAGGTCGATTCGATGCTCAATGCCTCAAGAGGAGGTAGACACGGAGGTAGCTCATCGGGGAAAACATCTTGAAATTCCTGCAAAGAGATTGAAACACCAAAGGTAGCTCGTGAATGGTGTTAGTTTTGGTTCTCCATCCTTGCACACAAGGACAAAGTGCATCACACTCGATGGGTTCTCACACACTTCTCTCATCTCACTTTTGGTGGCAAATAGAATGAGGTTTTTCTCTCTAGGCGAAGAGTCGCTCAAATTTGGCTTGTGGCTCTCACTCACTTTTGGGTGGATCACTTTCTCACTCTTTTCTCTATGATGTGTGGCTTGCTTGTCGGCTATCACTTGAGTAGGAGACATAGGTCGTAGCACATATTCCTTCCCTTTCATCTTGAAGCTATAGTGATTGGTGCGCCCATTGTGGATGACACCACGGTCGAATTGCCATGGTCGACCTAGAAGTAGGTGGCAAACGGTCATTGGGACCACATCACATTCCAACGTGTCTTCATAAGCACCAATTTTGAAGGAGACTTGGACCGTATGCTCGACTCGTATAGTGCCGGAGTCACTTAGCCATTGAACCTTTGTGGGGTGCGGGTGCTTCCTCTTTACCAATTGGAGCTTGGAGCATAGTTCTTCACTTGCCAAGTTGTGGCAACTACCTCCATCGATGATGACCTTCATGGACCGTCCATTGATGCTGGCTTTTGTGTGGAAGATGTGGCATCGTTGGTCTTCTTCTTGTTGATGTTGAAGAGTCAAGACCTTTGGGACAACGAGAGCGGGGTCGAATCCTCATCACAAAAGACTTGATCATCTTCATCTTCGTTCACTCGCCGGTGCATGGCCACTTGCTCAAGAGCTTCCATCTCCTCTTCACTCATGGAGTCATATGTGCCATCGTCGTTGAGGATCATGGTGCGCTTGTTGGTGCATTCATATGACTTGTGGCCTCGGCCGCCGCAAGTGAAACACTTGAAGGAGCTTGTCTTGATGGTCTCATCGGTCGGAGTAGAGGATGAAGCACGCGGCTTGAGGTTGCTTGTAGTAGGAGGAGGACGACTTGAACTTGTCGAAGTCTTCTTGTAACTTGACTTGTCGTCGTTTCTTGAAGAAAGTTTGGTTGATGTAGATGTTGGAGGAGTCGTTGAAGCTTGGTTGTTGGAGAAGCCGTAGATCTTGGATGAGTACTTGGCGTACTTGAAGTCATCTTGCACTTGGCGTTCCGCCTTTGTAGCTTGATGCACGAGCTCAATGAGGGTTGAGTATGGTTGGAAGTCGGCGATCTTCTTGATGGGATGATTGAGTCCATTCAAGAAACGTGTCATAGTTTGCTCATCATCTTCCTTGACATTGGCTCGAATCATGGCTATCTCCATTTCCTTGTAATATTCTTCAACACTCTTTGTTCCTTGCTTGAGCAGTTGGAGTTTCTTGAAGAGGTCGCAGTTGTAGTAGGTTGGCACAAAACGTGCTCGCATGACATCCTTCATTTGAGCCCAAGTGGTGATTGGAGGTTCACCTCTTGCTTGTCGTCGCTCAATGATTTGTTCCCACCATATGAGCACATAGTCTTGGAACTCAAGTGATGCCATAGCGATTTTCTTCGCTTCATCGTAGTTGTGCAACCGGAAGATTTTGTCAACCTTCAATGCCCATGAGAGGTAGTCTTCGGGGTCATTGCTTCCATTGAACTTGGGCATGGTGAATTTTAGCTTGCCGTAGCGTTGCTCTTCATTGTGTTGTTGGCGATGTTGATGATGACATCCTTGACGTGTATTGTAATCGTCTTCATGTTGCTCTTGGCGCGGAGGAAGACCATGATCAACTTGCCCTTGTTGAACTTGAGGTTGGGGTGGAGCTTGACGAGCTTGTGGAGGGGCTTGAGGAACTTGACGTTGTACATGAGGTTGGTAGTTCCTCTCTTGGATTTCTTCTCGAAGGGCTTCCTCTTGATTGGCGCCGTTCGCGATTGCGGTTGGCGAAGGCTCTACTTGATTCTTGAAGGGCACGTTATGCCTCAAGAGCTTGCGCCTCACGTTGTTGTTGTTGAAGACGCGTTGAGCCTTGGCGTCTTGTTCGTCTTGGTGAAGACGTGCTCGTTCTTCCTCTTGTTGGCGACGAAGACGTTGTCGTTCTTCAGCTTGAGCAAAAGCCTCTTGGTTTGATTGAGGACGAGAAACTTGATCATCAACTTGCTCTTGTGAATGCTTGTCATGTAGCGGGTTGCGAGATGCGTGACGGTCTTGACGAGCGGCACGACGAAGAGTGTTCGAAGTAGGTGTACTTGAGTCGTAGAAGGTGTCGTCGGAGTGTCGACTCGAGCGGCTCCGTATTGATGATGAAGAAGTTAAATGGTGCCGGTTTCTCATCAAAGCGCGGATCTCGTCCATTCTTGCATCGTTCTCTTGCTTGCGAGCGTCGAACTTGTTGTCGAAGTAGTCTCTTGTACGTTGCTCGGAGAGTCCCAAGTCGGTGGCGAGGTTGTCGATGAGGACGCTCATTGCTTGTTGTTCTTGGTGCAACGCTCTTTGTGCACCAAAGAGGTGGCTCTTGGTGACGTATGATGACATGTCGTCGTCTTGCTCGATGAAGAGTGGGTTGGTAGAGGTACTTGGCCTATCCATCATACCAAGCAAAATGTGAGTGGTAGAACGGAAAAGAACTTATACCAATGTACCTTTGACCGATGTTGAAGATGAATCAAGTTCACTCAAATGCGGACAATGAAATAGCACTCTTGGTACCGATTCTTGTCGGTTCTCACACCTACACAAATAAAAGCTTATGGTGGAGCTCGGTTAGGATGGTGGCATAAAATTTGATGCAATTGTAAGTGAGACTCAATAATGTTGGAAATGATTCACAAATTTGCAAATGCAACAAGTAGACCAATAGCAAGATATGGTACACGGAAACACACACGCAAATAGATAATATGGGGTTATGCAACCAAGGATGAGCCAAAATGTGGAATTCACCAAGATGCTCTTGTTGCACAACACTAGAGAGACGCTAGCACGATTGCACAATAGGCGGATACTGAACTTGTGCACAACCTACTAAGCAAAAATGCAACGACTTCTATCCCAAGTATGCTATATGTATGGTGTTTCGATGTGTTGATCCAAGATGATCAAGTATGACAATCTTAATGTTTTATGATGCTATGGTTCTTGCTCATAAGCTCTTTGCTTATCTTTCTCTCTTTGCTTAAAAGCTTGATTGGCTCTTTCTCTTTTGAGCTCTTTTCTCATGCAAAACTTCACGAACCAAGATAGCAATTGTGTATGCGATGACAACTTTGTGACACACAAGTTGATGCTAAGATATGCACCACTTTGGTATGGTATGTATGCTATGGAGTATGATCACTAATGTGCACAAGTCACGTTGCCGGCAATACTCAATGGCTAGTCTCGATGGGTAAGCAACGCAAAAGATGGGCTATGATGGTTATCAATGCAATTGCAAGTAGTGACAAAGATGTCGACGATGTTACCGTCCTTGGCGAAGATGAGCGGTGGTGATATTGACGTTGAACCGTACCTAGATAGCCGAAACACAAAAGGATACGGAAACCCCAACTCAAATTCTCAAAGCAAAATTTGGCAACATTGTCGGAATTGGTAGTGGGAAAGGCTATGGTGGTGTTATGCGGAAGTGGTGGAGGTATATGGAATTGTATGTGGGCACGGGACAAAATTTGGCGAAAGTTAGGCGGTGAACGGGGATGGGGATTGTTGCTACCAGGAGCCGGATTTCCGGGCTGGAAGCCGGAAGTCCGGGCGCGGATGTCCGGGCTGGTCGGGCCGGATGTCCGGCTGTTCGGGCCGGATGTCCGGCTCGATGAACACCAGCGTGAAGAGGTCAAATCCGTCAAAATTTGGGCGATTTTGTGGATGGAAATTGTGGAAATTGTGGGGGAATGCTAGATCTACCTGCAACACACGAAATCCGCGGATCAAATCCAACAAAACTTCATCACACCAACAAATCACCAAAAAAAAATTTGGGGCTATTTATGTGGGGAATTTTCGGAATTAGGACAAAAACAACAAAATCAAGCTAGAACAAGAGGGGTAGGGGCTCCAATAACGTGATCAACGTGGCTCATGGTACCATAGATGATGTAGGGCGGAACCCTACGTGGATGATCTTTCATGTTGGAGCGGATCCTACGGTGAATCACGAAGAACACGAGGAAGAAGAAGAGGGAAAACACGGGGAAAATGAGAGAGAATTCACTCAACCGACAAGAGATCAATCACACAAGCGCTAGATCGATGAACACAAAGGGAGATACATGATTCAAGGTCAACAAAGGACGATACAAACGGTAGCTGTTCTTCTCCGTGAGGAGGCCTTGATGGGGTCCACCCTAGAAGGGGTCTTGAATCCGCTGGGATCTTCTCCAGAGGTCCCGATCTCCAAGGAGAAGTAGCCAAGTGGATGAGCAAAGGCTCTCACACAAGAATATGAGCTAATCCAATGCTAACCCTAGAAAGAGGAAGGGATGAAGTATATATAGTCTCGGGGCGAAGGGTACATGGGACAAGTCCGGATACACTACACGCAGTGTGGGAGGCCGGATGTCCAGGCGTCGGGCCGGATGTCCGGCCTTCGTGAGGCGCCGGATGTCTGGCTACCGGACGGATGTCCGGCTGTGGCATCGCTTTCTGAACCGGGTGAGAGGTGCCGGATTTCCGGGCTTCAGCCGGATATCCGGCCGGGGCCGGATGTCCGGGCTTGACGCCGGATGTCCGGCCTCAGAGGCTTGGCCACTTGGTCGATGCCGAGGTAGAATCTCCAGGGCCGGATTTCCGGGGTCATGGCGGATGTCCGGGCCCGGAAGGTGATTTTGCCCGCTTCGTTGGTTCTCTTCATCCATGGACTTGGCGGCTTGTCCATCTTCACGTGCATCCTCGGAGGTTCCCCTTGACACCTAATCATGCATAGCATATCGGACTTAGGTAGAAGCCATGTCTCGAGTGGATCATATGTGATATCAATAAGGAAGGAGGTCACCTCGTTCTCGAGAGCTCTAGCTCTAGCTCGTGTCATGGGTCCTCTTGGCTCTTGATGAGACGGTTGTAGGTCCATGGGGATGATCGTGGGATGCTCCGCATCAGGTATCATCGTCATAAGTTTGGCACACAAATAATTCACCAATAACCCTTTTAGTAAAAAGAGTGGAGTCTCTCTTTCCAATCTCAAAGCCTTTCTCAATAAGGAACTTGGTCAAGCATTTATACTAAGCTTTAGGAGCTTGTTTAAGACCATAAAGAGCTTTGTGAAGGTTGTAAACATGCTCGGGTTTCTTAGGATTAGCAAAGCCGGGAGGTTGTTTAACATAAACTTCCTCCTCAATTTCACCATTTAGAAAAGCACTTTTAATGTCCATTTGGTACAAGGTAATATCATGGTGATTAGCATAGGCAAGTAAGATGCTTATGGACTCTTGATAGAGGCAAAGGTGTCCCGTCTTTCGATGAGATGGTGGCTATCGTTTTAGGATGAAGTCGACTTTGATGATCCGACTACGAACGTGCGAGGACGCCGCGCCTTAACAATCGCTAAACCAACTCCGAGAGGTTATTGACCACGCCGGAGCATGATCAACCTGACCATGAAGGTCTGTTTCCTGCAGGCAAACAAAGAACAAGCAAGAAACAAAGATTGCAATCTGGATATTGCGAATATAAGAGGAAAGCTTTATTGATCAAGGTGGGGTTCTGTGACGCCTTTGTCTGGTCGTTGAACACAAACGAAGTATGCGAAGTTGCAGCTATGGCGAACTTTTAATCTAAACAAAACCAAAAATCTAAACGACGCCATTAGGGTTGTATATATGGAGGAAGAGGGGGGAATTTCGTGGCCCTTGGAGGAGGGGTCCAAAACCAACCCTAACTCTTGTTTCCCCACACATACGGACTCTAAAAACAGCCTATGCTTAAGTATTTCGAAAATACATGGGCCTGGCCCAATAATAAGGTGATGCAGCACCTAGAATAGCCTCTAGACGAAATTTATGAAGTGGCATCTTCTATATTTCGTCCAAGGCTTCATGCACTCCTTATGGTGGCTTCAAAGTCCTGAAATCATCACTTGTAACTCCGTTCTTGATCCCCTTGCGCATGCCATCAACTCCATGCGTGTTCTTGCTCCAATGTTCATCCTTCTCCAAGCTAGGCCCTTCTTTTGTAAGCAAAACAAATGTATCCAATTTAGGCAGCATCATATTCTCATGAACATTAGAATCATTACCAAGAAACGAAAGTACCTGATAATTTAATTAGCGTGCACGAGCTCTAGTAATTGGTCCATTATATGTAACAGTAGGGGCTGTGGGTGTAACAATGGTGTTGATGTCCTCATCATCCTCCCCTTCTTGAAATGAAGTCGTCCTCGATGGAGCTGATCTTCCTCACCCAAATAAGGCTTCAAATCTGCAATGTTAAAAGTGGGACTAACCCAAAAATCTGCAGGTAGCTCAAGTTTATATGCATTATCATTTATTTTCTCTAACACCTTAAAAGGACCATCAACACGTGGCATTAGTTTTGATTTGCGCAAATTAGGAAATCTATCCTGACGCAAATGTAACCAAACAAGATCTCCAGGTGCAAACACAACATATTTTCTACCCTTATCTCCAGCAAGTTTATATTTAGCATTCATACGCTCAATGTTTTCCTTAGTTAACTCATGCCTTTTTAAAATCAATTCAACACGTTCTTTAGCATCAAAATTAACCTTCTCCGAAGATGGAAGAGGCAACAAATCAATAGGTGCACGAGGTAGGAAACCATACACAATTTCAAAAGGGCATATCTTAGTAGTAGAATGCAATGAACGATTATAAGCAAATTCAATATGAGGCAAGCATTCTTCCCACATTTTCTTATTATTCTTCAAAAAAGCCTAAGCATAGTAGACAATGTTCTATTGACTACTTCAGTTTGTCCATCAGTTTGGGAGTGACAAGTAGTACTAAAAAGCAATTTAGTCCCCAACTTAGCCCATAAACATCTCCAAAAGTGGCTAAGGAATTTAGTATCACGATCTGAAACAATAGTATTTGGCACAGCATGCAAGCGAATAATTTCCCGAAAGAACAAATCAGCAACATTAATAGCATCATCTCTTTTATGACATGGTATAAAGTGTGCCATTTTCGAAAATCTATCTATGACAACAAATATGCTATCCCTCTCCTTCTTTGTTCGAGGTAACCCTAAAACAAAGTCCATAGATATATCCTCCCAAGGAACACTAGGTACAGGCAAAGGAATATATAAACCATGAGGATTGAGTCGTGACTTAGCTTTTTGACATGTAGTGTAGCGAGCAACAAAAAGCTCAACATCCCGTCTCATCTTTGGCCAAAAGAAATGTGTAGCAAGTATTCCTCTGTCTTCTTCATGCCAAAGTGTCCCATTAGTCCTCCTCCATGCGCCTCCTGCAACAACAAAAGAGAACGGAGCTAGCTGGAATGCATAGCTTGTTAGCACGAAACACGAATCCATCATTAACGACGAACTTGTTCCATGTTCTACCTTCTTTACAAATGTGCATTACATCTTTAAATTCAGCATCATGCACATATTGATCTTTGATGGTCTCCAAACCAAATATTTTGAAGTCAAGTTGTGAAAGCATAGTATAGCGACGAGACCAAGCATCCGCAATTACATTTTCTTTACCCTTCTTGTGTTTAATGACATAAGGGAAAGTCTCAATGAATTCCACCCATTTAGCATGTCTACGATTCAGTTTAGCTTGACTTTTAATATGTTTCAAAGATTCATGATCAGAATGTATAACAAATTCTTCGGGCCATAAATAATGTTACCATGTTTGTAAAGTCCGATCAAGAGCATATAATTATTTATCATAAGTAGAATAGTTCAGACTAGGCCCACTCAATTTTTCAGAAAAGTATGCAACAGGTTTTCCATCTTGTAATAACACACCTCCTAATCCAATTCCACTAGCATCACATTCAAGCTCATTAATATCAGACCCCCGGGAAGTTTTTAGGCCAAAATTTTGGCAGCCGAACTTTTCTTCCCTATCCTGTTTTTAGGCATTTCTGAGTCTTTTGAGCCACGTGCCATCATAGTGATTTTTTGTCGCACTTTTTCGTCATCGCTGCCCCGATTTCCTAAAAAAGTCAAAAAATTTCGTGACCATCCTGTTAGTTTGACCTGGGAAGAGTTTTGAGACACTCGCCATTATAGTGATTTTTCGCAAAAAAAAAGAGGAGCGCAAAAAAAGAGCGCAAAAGAAACATTACGAAAAAAAATTCCAGAGTGTGCTTTTCCCTTGTTTACGTGCAGCGCCGTGATTTTGTTAGTGTTCTAGGCTCGCGTCTCTAGCACGGTCTAGCCTAGGACCAAGACAAGATCTGCGTCGTTGAGCGTTTATTCAACTTTGCATCTCTGAATTGATTATTGCTAACCCTTTTTGCTACCATATTATAAGCCTTCCCAGCTCCACATACATCTACGTCGTGCGTGTGACTCTCCCTCGTAATCGCTCTATCCAAGCTTTGAGAGTTTTGAGTACAACGGTTGCCGATCACCGCCTGCTGCTGGGTAAGAACTGGTAAGAATTTGAGATTTGCTTCACGGATTTGTGACACCCACCACCACCTCTTTTTAGTAGTTTGTAGGATCATATTCTTGTGTGTTTCTATTGCTGCTAACCATGCCAGGATCACAAGCCGATTTAGACTGACTGGGAGAACATGACGAATAAGGAGTTGCATGATAAATTTCAGCAAATGATGAGTGGATAGGTGCAAGATGTGCTAAACAGATTTGAAGAGGCCATGGATAAGATAGATGGCATGGAGAAGACGTTCGAAACAAAGCTCGATAACAAGTTTAATGAATTGCTCATGGCGTCTTCCACCACCACCACCGGCTGCACCTAACGCACCTCTACAATAACAACAACAACAACAACAACAACAACAACAACAACAACAACAACAACAACAACAACAACAACAACAACAACAACAACAACAACAACAACAACAACAACAACAACAACAACAACAACAACAACAACAACAACAACAACAACAACAACAACAACAACAACAACAACAACAACAACAACAACAACAACAACAACAACAACAACAACAACAACAACAACAACAACAACAACAACAACAACAACAACAACAACAACAACAACAACAACAACAACAACAACAACAACAACAACAACAACAGCAACGACTACCTCCACGTCGCGAAACAACCCTCCGCCGAGCGAGCCGTGTCCCTCTTGCGCTTGGCCAAACTGTTGGTGCTGCTGTTGATACTTCTGTGGCTCCTGCTGCTGATGCGGAGGAGGATGATTATGTGGGAGATTACGAGGATGAAGTTGATCAAAATCAGAACTACGTTCAACCACCAAATACCACAACCACCGTGTAGTCCACATGCAAATCTGGCGATGTTAGGGCTCCCTCGGTATGAGATCATGACCATCTCCCTAAACTGAAATTGAATATTCCACCATTTGAGGGTAGATATGTTCCTGATATATATCTTACTTGGGAGTTAGAAACTGAACAACGATTTACATGTTTAAAATATCGTGAGGAGAGACGTGTTCCTGCCGTTGTTTGTGCTTTCACTAGCTTTGCATGTGTTTGGTGGTCTGAACATTGTAGATTATATCCTGTTCCAGCTACTTGGGCTGCTTTGAAAACTGCTATGCGCACTCGTTGGGTTCCACCATATTATCAGCGTGAATTACTTCAAAAATTGCAGCGCTTAAGACAAGGAAAAATTCGGTAGAAGAATATTATCAGGAATTACAAACCGGCTTGATTAGATGTGGTATTGTTGAGGAGAATGAAGCTATGCTTGCACGTTTTACGGGTGGATTAAATAGAGAGATTCAGACCATTCTAGACTACAAGGATTATAATAATATCACTCGATTATTCCATCTTGCTTGTAAAGCTGAACGTGAAGTCTTGAGGATCGACAGCGTTGGCGGCGGACTAACTTTTCTCGCAGGTCGACCTTCATCATGGACACCACGTGCATCATCTACTTCCACACGTTCTACTACACCGGCACCTCCGCCGGCTGCCACCTCCAACCATGATACAAGAAAGCAGGCACAACCACCACTATCTCGCCAAGAGCGCACTGCTGGCCTACACAGAGCTCTTCTTCTTCCATGGCGTCAACAGGGCACACAAGTGATATTATTTGTCGTCGTTGTAAGGGAAGAGGACATTTGCCAGAGAATGCCAATCTCAGCGTGTGATGATTGCTCTTGAGGATGGTGGGTATGAGTCCGCTTAGTGACTATGATGAAGAGACTTTGGCTCTTATTACACATGAAGAACAAGGTGGAGATGATTACGATCATGAGACGCAATACATGGCTGCTGAAGATCTTGTGACAGGTATGAATGTTTAGTTGCTCAACGTGTTTTGAGTGTGCAGGTTACACAAGCTGAGCAAAATCAGAGGCATAACTTGTTCCATACAAAGGGAGTTGTGAAGGAACGCGTTCTATTCGGCCATCATAGATGGAGGGAGCTGCAACAACTTGGCTAGCATGGATATGGTGGAGAAGCTTTCTCTCACCACAAGACCACATCCACATCCTTACTACATCCAATGGTTCAACAACAGCGGCAAGGTTAAGGTAACACGCATCGCTCGTGTGTATTTTAGTATCTCTACATATGCTGATTATGTTGATTGTGATGTGGTACCTATGCAAGCATGTTCCTTATTACTTGGTAGACCATGGCAATTTGATAAAAATTCTGTACACCATGGTAGAAACAATCAAGATACTCTTGTTCACAAGGATAAAAATATTACTTTGCTTCCTATGACTCCTGATTCCATTTTGAAAGATGATATTAATAGAGCTAATAAAGCAAAACAGGAGAAAAATAAGAGTGAAAATCAGATTGTGGCAAAAGAATTTGAGCAACAAATGAAGCCTAATAATAAACCATCTAATGTTGCTTCTGAAATTAAACTGAAAAGTGCATGTTTATTTGCCACCAAATCTGATATTGATGAGCTAGATTCTAGCAAATCTGTTTGCTATGCTTTTGTGTGCAAAGAGGCATTATTTTCATTCGAGGACGTGCCTTCCTCTTTGCCCCTGCTGTCACTAACATTTTGCAGAGTTCACGACGCCTTCCCACAAGACGTGCCACCGGGATTACCACCTATTCGAGGGATTGAGCATCAAATTGACTTAATTCCCGGTGCATCGCTACCCAACCGCGCACCATACCGTACCAATCCAGAGGAGACGAAGGAGATTATGCGTCAAGTACAGGAGCTGCTCGACAAAGGTTATATACGCGAATCTCTTAGTCCTTGTGCTGTTCCTATTATACTAGTGCCTAAAAAGGATGGTACGTCGGCGTATGTGTGTTGATTGTAGAGGCATTAATAATATTACTATTCGTTATCGTCATCCTATTCCTAGGCTAGATGATATGCTTGATGAATTGAGTGGCTCTACAATATTCTCCAAAGTTGATTTGCGTAGTGGATACCATCAAATTCGTATGAAATTGGGAGATGAATGGAAAACAGCATTTAAAACTAAGTTTGGATTATATGAGTGGTTAGTCATGCCTTTTGGGTTAACTAATGCACCTAGTACTTTCATGAGATTAATGAACGAAGTTTTACGTGCTTTCATTGGACGATTTGTGGTAGTTTACTTTGATGATATACTGATTTATAGCAAATCTTTGGAAGAACATTTGGAACATTTACGTGTTGTTTTTAATGCTCTACGTGATGCACGTTTGTTTGGTAACCTTGGGAAGTGCACCTTTTGCACCGACCGAGTATCTTTTCTTGGCTATGTTGTTACTCCACACGGGATTTAAGTTGATAAAGCCAAGATTGAAGCTATTGAGAGTTGGCCGCAGCCCAAAACGGTCACACAAGTGAGGCGGTTTCTTGGACTCGCTGGTTTCTCTCGGCGTTTTGTGAGAGACTTTAGCACCATTGCTGCACCTCTCAATGAGCTTACAAAGAAGGATGTGCCTTTTGTTTGGGGTACCGCACAGGAAGAAGCCTTCACGGTATTGAAAGATAAGTTGACACATGCTCCTTTACTCCAACTTCCTGACTTTAATAAGACTTTTGAGCTTGAATGTGATGCTAGTGGAATTGGATTAGGAGGTGTGTTATTACAAGATGGCAAACCTGTTGCATACTTTTACGAAAAATTGAGTGGGCCTAGTCTTAACTATTCTACTTATGACAAAGAATTATATGCTCTTGTTCGGACTTTAGAGACATGGCAACATTATTTATGGCCCAAAGAATTTGTTATACATTCTGATCATGAATCTTTGAAACATATTAAAAGTCAAGCTAAACTGAATCGTAGACATGCTAAATGGGTTGAATTCATTGAGACTTTCCCTTATGTCATTAAACACAAGAAGGGTAAAGAAAATGTTATTCTTGATGCTTTGTCTCGTCGATATACTATGCTTTCACAACTTGACTTCAAAATATTTGGTTTGGAGACCATCAAAGATCAATATGTGCATGATGCTGATTTTAAAGATGTAATGCAGAATTGTAAAGAAGGAAGAACATGGAACAAGTTCGTTATTAATGATGGTTTTGTGTTCCGTGCTAACAAGCTATGCATTCCTGCTAGCTCTGTTCGTCTTTTGTTGTTGCAGGAGGCGCATGGAGGAGGATTAATGGGACACTTTGGCGTGAAGAAGATGGAGGACATACTTGCTACACATTTCTTTTGGCCAAAGATGAGACAGGATGTTGAGCGTTTTATTGCTCATTGCACTACATGTCAAAAAGCTAAGTCACGACTCAATCCTCATGGTTTATATATGCCTTTGCGATTGCCTAGTGTTCCTTGGGAGGATATATCTATGGACTTTGTTTTAGGTTTACCTCGAACAAAGAAGGGGAGGATAGCATATTTGTTGTCGTGGATAGATTCTCGAAAATGGCACACTTTATACCATGTCATAAAAGCGATGATGCTTGTTAATGTTGCTGATTTGTTCTTTCGTGAAATTATTCGCTTGCATGGTGTGCCAAATACTATTGTTTCAGATCGTGATACTAAATTTCTTAGCCACTTTTGGAGATGTTTATGGGCTAAGTTGGGGACTAAACTGCTTTTAGTACTACTTGTCACCCCCAAACCGATGGACAAACTGAAGTAGTCAATAGAACATTGTCTACGATGCTTAGGGCTGTTTTGAAGAATAATAAGACAATGTGGGAAGAATGCGTGCCTCATATTGAATTTGCTTATAATCGTTCATTGCATTCTACTACTAAGATGTGCCCTTTTGAAATTGTGTATGGCTTCCTACCTCGTGCACCTATTGATTTGTTGCCTCTTCCATCTTCGGAGAAGGTTAATTTTGATGCTAAAGAACGTGCTGAATTGATTTTAAAAATGCATGAGATAACTAAGGAAAACATTGAGCGTATGAATGCTAAATATAAACGTCTGGAGATAAGGGTAGAAAACATGTTGTCTTTGCACTGGAGATCTTGTTTGGTTACATTTATGTAAGGATAGGTTTCCTAGTTTATGCAAGTCAAAGCTAATGCCACGTGTTGATGGTCCATTTAAGGTGTTAGAGAAAATAAATGATAATGCATATAAACTTGAGCTACCCGCAGATTTTGGGGTTAGTCCCACTTTTAACATTGCAGATTTGAAGCCTTATTTGGGTGAGGAATATGAGCTTCCGTCGAGGACGACTTCATTTCAAGAAGGGAGGATGATGAGGACATCAATACCATTGTTACACCCACAGCCCCTCTTGCTACATATCTTGGACCAATTACTAGAGCTCACAAGACGCCAATTAAATTATCGGTACTTTCGTTTCTTGGTAATGATTCTAATGTTCATGAGAATATGATGCTTGCCTAAATTGGATACATTTGTTTTGCTTACAAATGAAGGCCCTAGCTTGGAGAAGGATGGACATTGGAGCAAGAACAAGCATGGAGATAATGCCATGCTAAGGGGAACAAGAACGGAGTTACAAGTGATGATTTCAGGACTTTGAAGCCACCATAATAGGTGCATGAAGCCTTGGACGAAATATACAAGATGCCACTTCATAATATTCGTCCATAGGCTATTCTAGGTGCTGCGTCACCTTATTATTGGGCCAGGCCCATGTAATTTCGAAATACTTAAGTATAGGCTGTTTTAGAGTCCGTGTGTGGGGAAACAAGAGTTAGGGATGGTTTGGACCCCTCCCTCAAGGGCCACGAAATTCCCTCCTCTTCCTCCATATATACAGCCCTTAGGGCGTCGTTTAGACTTTGGGTTTTGTTTAGATTAAAAGTTCGCCATAGCTGCAACTTCGCGTGCATTTCGTTTGTGTTCAACGACTGCACAAAGGCGCCACGTAACCCCACCTTGATCGATAAAGCTTTCATCTTATATTCGCAATATCCAGATTGCAATCTCAGTTTCTTGCTTGTTCTTCGTTTGCTCGCAGGAAATGCAGACCCTCGTGGTCGAGTTGATCGTGCTCCGGCGTGGTCAATAACCTCTCGGAGTTGGTTTAGCGATTGCTAAGGCGCGACGTCCTCGCACGTTCGTAGTCGGATCGTCAAAGTCGACTTCCTCCAAAGCGAAAACCAACATCTCATCGAAAGACGGGACACCTTTGCCTCTATCAGTAATTGAAGTTGATAAAGCCAAGATTGAAGCTATTGAGAGTTGGCCGCAGCCCAAAACGGTCACACAAGTGAGGAGTTTTCTTGGACTCGCTGGTTATTATAGGCGTTTTGTGAGAGACTTTAGCACCATTGCTGCACCTCTCAATGAACTTACAAAGAAGGATGTGCCTTTTGTTTGGGGTACCGCACAGGAAGAAGCCTTCACGGTATTGAAAGATAAGTTGACACATGCTCCTTTACTCCAACTTACTGACTTTAATAAGACTTTTGAGCTTGATTGTGATGCTAGTGGAATTGGATTAGGAGGTGTGTTATTACAAGATGGCAAACCTGTTGCATACTTTTCTGAAAAATTGAGTGGGCCTAGTCTGAACTATTCTACTTATGACAAAGAATTATATGCTCTTGTTCGGACTTTAGAGACATGGCAACATTATTTATGGCCCAAAGAATTTGTTATACATTCTCGATCATGAATCTTTGAAACATATTAAAAGTCAAGCTAAACTGAATCGTAGACATGCTAAATGGGTTGAATTCATTGAGACTTTCCCTTATGTCATTAAACACAAGAAGGGTAAAGAAAATGTTATTGCCGATGCTTTGTCTCGTCGCTATACTATGCTTTCACAACTTGACTTCAAAATATTTGGTTTGGAGACCATCAAAGATCAATATGTGCATGATGCTGATTTTAAAGATGTAATGCAGAATTGTAAAGAAGGAAGAACATGGAACAAGTTCGTTATTAATGATGGTTTTGTGTTCCGTGCTAACAAGCTATGCATTCCTGCTAGCTCTGTTCGTCTTTTGTTGTTGCAGGAGGCGCATGGAGGAGGATTAATGGGACACTTTGGCGTCAAAAAGACGAAGGATATACTTGCTACACATTTCTTTTGGCCAAAGATGAGACGGGATGTTGAGCGTTTTGTTGCTCGCTGCACTAGCTGTCAAAAAGCTAAGTCACGACTCAATCCTCATGGTTTATATATGTGTTCAACGACCAGACAAAGGCGTCACAGAACCCCACCTTGATCAATAAAGCTTTCATCTTATATTCGCAATATTCAGATTGCAATCTCAGTTTCTTGCTTGTTCTTCGTTTGCTCGCAGGAAACAGGCCCTCGTGGTCGAGTTGATCGTGCTCGGCGTGGTCAATAACCCTCGGAAGTTGGTTTAGCGATTGCTAAGGCGCGACGTCTCGCACGTTCATAGTCGGATCGTCAAGGTCGACTCCCACAGAAACGAAAGCCACCATCTCATCGAAACATCGGGACACCTTTGCCTCTATCAAGCGAGAGTTCGTGCCTCCAACCTACACGGAACAACTTCTACGCCAATTGGAGAACACCATCCAAGGATCCAAGTCCATCGACGAGTACTTCAAGGAGATGAAAGAAAGCCTTGCGACGAGCCGGCATGGACGACCCCATGTCAATGAAGTTCCACTTCATGATGGGATTGAAGAACGACATCTCCAAGACTCTCTTCCTCGAGAACTACAAGTCCCTCGACGACAACTACATTGGTGCTCTCAAGGCGGAACAAGAAATCATGAAGGCCAAGGCTTCTCCACCCCAAGCACACTTCTCGAAGACCAAACTCAAAGACGACGAGCATCAGGCTAGTACCACCAAGATGTCCAAGCCCGATGATCTCCAAGATGATGCTCCCAAGTTCGACTTCACCGCCATCCCTCTTTGTGGCATTGATGATGCCGAGTCCTCCACGACTCTTTTTCAAGATGGTGCGGCGACGAGTATGACTATGGAGACCTTCAAGGACCACGCTTTGGAGGCGAGCGACTTGGTGACGAGCAAGGATGATGCTTCCATCTTAGGAGGCGAGAGTGATGATGTGCCATCTTCGGCCTTCATCCACGGTGACAACGACGAGATGGTTGAGCATGGGATTTTCCCTTCGGCCACGATGACATATGATGAATTGAGTGACTTGTGCCACCATATTGAGAGTGAGAGTGTCTTCACCACTAGCCCCACATATGACGAGTTTCCCAAATTCCCATGTGAGGAGAGCCACAACCCCCACCACTTGAGTGAGATGAGTGAATCCACCATATCTGACTTTGAGTGCACCTACCTTGAGGGAGTGAGTGAACCACCACATAGAGAGAGTGAGGCCACTTCGATTTCTAACGACTTAACCTCTACCTCTACTGTGTCTTCTCATTTGGTGCTAGGTCCCATATATGATGATGCATCGATTCGCGACGATTACGTCTTTCCTTTGGACAAGACGATGGCCATGGTGGAAGACGATGGACCCCTACATGGTTCCATCAAGATGAAGATGACCACCATTTGGTCTTTGCCACCTCACCTACACCACTTGAGCGGAATGAACAAGGTAACATAGGTGAAGGTGATGCTCTAGTCCCACTAGTGGACATTCTTGACATTGATTGCTTGCATGATGTTGATCAACCTATCTCCATGCTTCATGCTAGTGCGACTTCCTCCTGTGATGATTTCTTGCCCATTTATGATGAGTATGATGATTCTCATGTGGAGTCTATTAGTTGTGATGCCATGTTACATAGGATTTCTTGTGATAATTCTCTCGGTCACATCATGTTTGACAATCCGCTTGACTTATCATATGCTATGAATGAGATCAATCATATGTCATATTTGCAATCTCTTTGTAGTGACTATGCATATGCCATTAACATTAACCCAATTTGCACTTATGGCATAGATGACAAGCCCATGGTTATTGGCATTTGTTTTTCTTGTGATGATATTGATATGCTCCCTTTGCATCATTTATCTCATATGCCATGCCATGACCACCTAGCTTCGGATATGCATTGTTGTGGATGTTGTCCATTTTCTCCATATGATTACAATATTGCTCATGAGGAGACCCTCATAGTTTCCTCATACATTTTAGGAGATTTTGATCCATCCTATCCATTGCATGATCCCAATACTTGTGTGCACAATATGTTTCCCATGAATGAACATGCTATTGATGTGCCATATACTTCTATGCTAAATTTGCATCCCCATCGAGTCATACACAATAACTATTCTTTCATGATGGATGACATGTTCTTATACCATGCATCAAATTTCTTTGAGCGATGCTTATCTTGTGTTAACTTTCACATGCACATACACATCATGATGGATGATGTGTACATTTACCACACACACAATTTCTTTCGCTTGTGTATTTGTTGTTTAGGTACCCAAGCTTACTTGTCAACCTCACAATCCCATGAGTTGACAAAACGAGCTCTAGAGAGCAATGATGACTTGGGATCCCAAGGATTGTCTTTCCCACCGCTCTCTTCACGCGAAGTCTTCGCACATTTCTTTTACATGGTCCTCACTTGGCTATGGGTTATTGTCCATTACATATTCTATGCCCATCTTGCCATGTTCACTTTGCATGACATGCTTATTCCTATGCCTTTACTGATGCGGAGCATCCCACACTCATCCCCATGGACGTACCTACATCTTCCTCAACACCACGTGGACCCATGACTCGAGCTCGAGCTAAGGCTATTGAAGATAAGGTGATGTAGGGCGGAACCCTACGTGGACGATCTTTCACGTTGGAGCGGATCCTACGGGGAATCACGAAGAACGCGCGGAAGAACAAGAGGGAAACACGGAGGAAACGAGAGAGAAATCACTAAACCGACAAGGGATCAATCACACAAATGCTAGATCATCGAACACAAAGAGGTACATATGATCCACAATCAACAAAGGTAAGGATACACGAGTAGCCGTTCTTCTCCGAGAGGAGGTCTTGATGGGGTCCACCCTAGAAGGGGGTCTTGAATCCGCTTGGGGATCTTTCTCCGTAGAGGTCCCGAGCTCCGAGGAGAAGTAACCAAGTGGATGAGCAAGGCTCTCACACAAACATGAGCTAAACCTAAGCTAACCCTAACTAGGAGGAGGTGGAGGAGTATATATAGTCATGGGCCACGAAGGGGTAAGTGAAGGGGTACATGGGCTGCGGCCCAACACACTGTGCGCAGACAGGCGTCGGACGTCCGGAGGGTTCCGGTCGTCCGGAGGCTCGGAAGGTCCGGACGTCCGGCGCTCTTGGACGTCCGTAGATTCGGCTCGGGCATGCTTCGCCGGACGTCCGGAGGGGGCCGGTCGTCCGGAGGTTTCGGGTCCCGGACGTCCGGAGTTCTTCGGATGTCCGCAGATTCGTTCGGTGGTCGCTGCACGGTCGTCCGGAGGGTGCCGGTCGTCCGAGCTCGGAGTCGTCGGACGTCCGGTCCTGGTCGGACGTCCGGATGCTGTAGCTTCGGGCAGATTCTTCTCTTGGTCCTTGTACTTGGTGTCTTGTCCATCCTTCCGAGAGGGTCTCCTTGGTACCTAGGCATGCATAGGGGGAAGTGTCAAGTAGTATACCATCCTCGAAGGGGTCAAGTGAGCACGTGTAAAGGAGAAGATTCACCTTTGTGTATGTGAAGAAGAGGTCGCACGTGTCACTTGCCAAACGGACTCTTGACATGGTGATGATCAGGATGCTCCGCATCATCCCCTCCCCCTTGGAAAGGATCCGACCTCGGATCGAAAACCAAATCACCATGGGAAAGAGATGGCGATGCCGTGTCAAAGTGGTTCACCAAACTCTCGTCATCGTGAAGCTCGAAATGGGCACTCTCCAATGTCGCACCATCTTGTGATTCCTTGAAAGTGTGTCCTTGTGCGTCCTTCACAATGCCGAAGCACAAACAAGTGCGATGTAGAATCGTCGTGGTAGAAGGTGGTTCGCTCTCAAGAGCTCGAATGGTCAACTCACGTGACGTGGACGTCGACACAAAGTCCAAGTATCCTACGCATGCACAAAACAAAACAAAGAACGTATGCGCATGGTAGATAAACACATCATCCATCATGATGGTTCTCATTGTTTGCACAAAACCATTAGAAGGACAAGTGCATGAATAATATGATGCAACAATGGCAATATTCATGGCACTAGGTATATGGTGCAAAGAGTTAAGACAAGCATGCTTCACAAGAATTATGTCAAAATCTCCAAATATATGCGAGAATGCTATGGGGGCAATCTCATGAGCAAGAAGAGAATCATTGTTGCACTCAATACATGGCAAATCATCTAGCATGAGGGAGGCAACACATAGAGATATATGACAAGAAGCAATATGAATCATGTGCAAAGCATATAGATGGTTGTCATCAACCGCATGAAATGAGCACGTATGAATCATTGGTGATGCAACATAAGCAAGCATTGTAATCAAGTCGTGCAAACTAGTGGAGCGAAGATGCAACACACTAGAGTAAATCATGGCAATCATGTCATGTAAACTAATAATATGCATAGGGAATGCACATGACATATCGCAAGCACAAACACAAAGCAAGATCATAGTGTCATCATAGGCATGGGGCACAAAGCAATCATGGCAATACCAAACAATATCTCCACCACGCTTGCAAATACACATACAAGTACTAGAATCAATCATCATGTGTAATGCAAAGCATGGGTCACAAATGCATGGCAAAGGCATAGGAATGGGCATATCATGCAAAGTGAACATGGCAAGATGGGCAAAGGGTATATAATGGACAACTACCCATAACCATGTGAGGGCCATGTAAAAGAAATGCGCGAAGTGTTTGCGCGAAGTGAGCGTGGGAAAGGCAATCCATGGGATCCCAAATCATCGTTGCTCTCTAGAGCTCGTTTTGTCAACTCGTGGGATTGCGAGGTCGACAAGTATTCATGGGTACCTACACAAAAGAGACACAAACCAAAGAAATTGTGTGCGTGGTTAATGTACACATCATCCATCATGATGTGTATGTGCACATGTGAGTTAGCACAAGATAAGCATTGCTCAAAGAAATTTGATGCATGGTATAAGAACATGTCATCCATCATGAAAGAATAGTTATTATGTATGACACGATGGGGACACAAATTGAGAATGCAAGTATATGGCGATCGATAGCATTTTCGTTCATGGGGAGCATGTGGTGCACACAAGTATGGGGATCATGCAATGAATGGGATGGATCAAATTCTCCTAACATGTATGAGGAAACTATGGGGTCTCCTCATGAGCAATATTGGAAACATCATTTGGAGAAAATGGACAACATCCAAAACAATGCATATCCGAAGCTAGGAGGGCATGGCATGGCATATGAGATAAAGGATGCAAAGGGAGCATATCAATATCATCACAAGAAAAACAAATGCCAATAACCATGGGCACATCATCTATGCCATATGTGCAAATTGGGTTTATTTTAATGGCATATGCATAGTCACTATGAAGAGATTGCAAATAAGACATATGATGGATCTCATGCATAGCATATGACAAGTCAAGCGGATTAGCAAACATGATGTGACCTAAAGAATTGTCACAAGAAATCCTATGTAACATAGCATCACTACTAATAGACTCCACATGAGAATCATCATATTCATAAATGGGCAAATCATCACATGGGGAAATCATACTAGAATGAATCATGTCAATAGGGTGATCAACATCATGCAAGCAATCAATGTCAAAATAGTCCACTAGTGGGACGAAGCGCATCACCGTCACCTTTGTTACCCTTGTCATTCCACTCAAGTGGTGTAGGTGAGGTGGGAAAGACCAAATGGTGGTCATCTTCATCTTGATGGAACCATGTGGGGGTGCATCATATTCCACCATGGCCATCGCCTTGTCCAAAGGGAGGACGGAGTCGCCGAGGATCGTGGCGTCATCATAAATGGGACCTAGCACCAAATGAGAAGACACAATAGAGGTAGAGGTCAAGTTGTTAGAAATGCAAATGGCCTCACTAGACCTATCAACTATCTCACTCTCTCTATGTGGTGGTTCACTCACTCCCTCAAAAAAGGGGCACTCAAACTCACGTATGGTGGGGTCACTCATCTCACTCAAGTGGTGGGGGTTGTGGCTGTCCTCACATGGGAATTGGGGCAACACATATATGGGGCTAGTGGTGAAGTCACTCTCACTCACAATATGGTGGCTCAAGTCACTCAAGTCATCGGACGTCGCCGTGGTCGAAGGGAAAATCCCATGCTCAACCGTCTCGTAGTCGCTGCCGTGGATGCAGTCAAGATGGCACATCATCGCTCTCGCCGTGGATGAAGGCCAAGATGGCTCAACATCACTCTCGTCGTGGATGAAGGCCGAAGATGGCACAACATCACTCTCGCCTCCTAAGATGGAGGCATCATCCTTGCTCGCCACCTTGTCGCTTGCGTCCAAAGCTTGGTCCTTGAAGGTCTCCGTGAGTCGTACTTGTCGCCGCACCATCTTGAAAAAGAGTCAAGGTAGACTCGGCATCAACAATGCCACAAAGAGGGATGGCGGTGAAGTCGCACTTGGGAGCATCGTCTTGGAGCTTGTCGGGCTTGGACATCATGGTGGTACTAGCCTCATGCTTGTCGTAGAGCTTGGTCTCCATGAAGTTTGCTTGGGGTGGAGAAGCGTTGGCCTTCATGAGTTCTTGTTCCGCCTTGAGAGCACCGATGTAGTAGTCGTCGATGGACTTGTAGTTCTCGAGGAAGATGGTCTTGGAGATGTCAAGTTAGTAATCCCATCATGAAGTGGAACTTCATTGACATGGGGTCGCCCACGCCGGCTCGTCGCAAGGCAATCTTCATCTCCTTGAAGTACTTGTCGATGGACTTGGATCCTTGGGTGGTGTTCTCCAATTGGCGCCGGTTGTTCCGTGTATGTTGGAGGCACGAACTCTCGCCGCAAAGCTCTCTTCATCTTGGACCAACTCATCTCGTAGCACTGACGGTGTGTGAAGCCACCATGTCGAGGCGTAGTCGTGGAAGTTTCTTGTATGCACTTCACTTGATCTTCGGGAGGAACTTGATGTAGCTTGAGGTAGTCGTCCATCAAACGCTCCCACTCGAGGTACTCCTCGGGTTCTTGAGTCCCATAGAAAGGAATCTCGTGGTCGATGTCGAGGTCGTAGTAGCTCGTGGAAGTCGCGGACTTGAGCTTGGGGAGCTTCTCTTGAGCGTAGTCTTGGGGTGCTTGTTGGCGAAGATGCCGAATATCCGAAGGCGAAGATGCCTTGAAGTCGCTTGGCGAAGATGCCAAGGGAGATGGTGAAGTCGTGGAGCGGTTGTTGATGTTGAGCTCTTGACCTTCACGTTCTTGTTGATGATGGTGTCGATGCCGATGTGATCTTGCCGGAGACGGTAGCTCGGAAGCATGTGCTCTTGAGCCGCCTTCTCGAAGATGAGGAAGATCGCTTGTAGGACTTGATGAGGGAGTTGATCTCCTCCATTTTAGCTTGCATCTTGGCGTCAGAAGTTGTTTTCCATGGCATCGAACTCGTCGTTGTTGTTGTAGACCGAAGATGAAATGCCTTGCCTATCCATCACAAGACTCACGCAAATATGAGTGGGAGAAAGAGAAGAACTTATACCAATGTACCTTGACCGATGTTGAAAATGAATCGAGTTCACCCAAATGCGGACAATGAAATAGCACTATTGGTACCAATCCTTGTCGGTTCTCACACCTACACAAGTAAAGCTTATGGAGGAGCTCGGTGAGGATAGTGGCACAAAAATTTAATGCAAAATGTTAGCAAGAGTCAATAATGTTGAAAGAGATTCACAAATTCGCAAGTGAAACAAGTAGACCAATAGCAATATGAGGCACACGGAAACACACACACCTGGATAGATAAATGGGGCCGTGCAACCAAGGAATGAGCTCAAAATGTGGAATCCACCAAAACGCTTCGTGTTGCACAACTCAAGAGAGACGCTTAGCACGATTGCTCAATGGGCGGATCGACACTTGTGCACAACCTATAAGATGCAAAATGGATAAATTTCTGTCCCAAGTATGCTATGTATGTATAGTTCCCGGTGTTTTTCACAAGATGATCCAAGATGATCGGATATGACAATCTTATATGCAATGTTGTATGATGCTATGGCACTTGCTTACAAGCTTCTTTGCTCTCTCTTTTCTTTGCTTAAAAGCTTATTCTCTTTTTTTCTATGGCCACTTTGCACAATGCACAAACCAAGATAGCAATTGTGTGTATGCGGGAACAAACTTGAGACACAATGGATGATATGATACCAATATGATATGGTATGGTATGTAATGGAAGGTATAATTACTAATGTGCACAAGTAACGTTGCCGGCAATACTCAAATGGCTAGTCTCGATAGGCAAGTAACGCAAAAGTAAGGCTAGGGGTTAACAATGCAATAGCAAGGGAATATACAATGGAGGGATACCCCGATACCAAGATGATATGGAGGTTACCGTCCGACGATGATGAGTAGCGGTGTTCTTGATGTAGATACCAAGATGATGGAGACTCGTCCCTAAGTAGTCAAACACCTTAGGAAACGGAAAAACCGCGAACTCAAAATCTCAAACGTCAAATGTCAAAATGGTGGTAGCGGGAATGCGGTGGTGGTTTGCACTTGGCAATGCGGAAGTGGAATGATGGGCTATACACGTGTCGGAGTTGAAGTTGCCGTCCCTAAGTAGTCAAACACCTTAGGAGACACAAGCCACAACTCAAACAAGCTCAAACAACTATTGGGTTAAGTTGAGGTGGTCGGAAGTGTATGGTGGGCAAGGTTATGTGGAAGTGGTGGTGGTGGTTGATGAAGAAGCAATCGTCCCTAAGTAGCCAAACACCTTAGGAGACACGAATCACTACTCAAGCAACCACTAATGCTATGGGGAACAAAATTGGTTAGGTTGCGGAAGTCGGTGGTGGTTATGCGGAGGATGTGGCGGAAGCCCTAGGCAAAGATGCCAAAGTTCACAAAATTTGATGGAGTCAAATGATTTTGGTGGTATTTTTGTTGGAAGGGATGTCAAGAGCTTTTCAACGAGCCAAAGAACGTCAAAATCGGAGTTCGGATGAATTAGTTATGGACAAAACAAAAATCAGCCAAGTCCGAAACTACAAAGTTAAGGACGTCCGGAAAAGGTCGGATGTCCGGGCGTCGGACGTCCGGAAAGGTCGAAAATCCGTAAATTCGGTGCGGGTTAGGGGTTCCGGTCGTCCGGAAAAGGTCGGACGTCCGATTGCCAGGGGGTCCGGACGTCCAGAATCGTCTGGTCGTCCGGTGGGTCGGGTCAACTCGAAATTTCAGATCCGGACGCGATTTTGGGCGAAAATTGGGGATTTCGGGGTCAAAATTCACGGGATTTTGTGGATGAAAGACGGGGAAAATTGGGGAAATGCTAGATCCACTCGAAATCAAGCAAATCCATGGATCAAAATCAACAAAACTTCATCTAACCAACAAATCACAAAAAAATTTGGGGCTATTTTTGGTGGGGATTTTCGAATTTAGGACGAAATCAACAAAATCAAGCTAGAAAAAGAGGGGTAGGGGCTCCAATAACATGATCAACGTGGCTCATGATACCATAGATGATGTAGGGCGCAACCCTACGTGGACGATCTTTCACGTTGGAGCGGATCCTACGGGGAATCACGAAGAACGCGCGGAAGAACAAGAGGGAAACACGGAGGAAACGAGAGAGAAATCACTAAACCGACAAGGGATCAATCACAGAAATGCTAGATCATCGAACACAAAGAGGTACATATGATCCACAATCAACAAAGGTAAGGATACACGAGTAGCCGTTCTTCTCCGAGAGGAGGTCTTGATGGGGTCCACCCTAGAAGGGGTCTTGAATCCGCTTGAGGGATCTTCTCTCAGAGGGTCCTGAGCTCCGAGGAGAAGTAACCAAGTGGATGAGCAAGGCTCTCACACAAACATGAGCTAAACCTAAGCTAACCCTAACTAGGAGGAGGTGGAGGAGTATATATAGTCATGGGCCACGAAGGGGTAAGTGAAGGGGTACATGGGCTGCGGCCCAACACATCAGGCGCAGACAGGCTTGACGTCCGGAGGGTTCCGGTCGTCCGGAGGCTCGGGAAGGTCCGGACGTCCGGCGCTCTTCGGACGTCCATAGATTCGGCTCGGGCATGCTTCGTTCGGACGTCCGGAGGGGGCCGGTCGTCCGGAGGCTCGGGGTCCCGGACGTCCGGAGTTCTTCGGATGTCCGGAGATTCGGTTCGGTGGTCGCTGGCACGGTCGTCCGGAGGGTGCCGGTCGTCCGAGCTCGAGTCGTCGGACGTCCGGTCCTGGTCTGGACGTCCGGATGCTGTAACCAGGCAGATTCTTCTCTTGGTCCTTGTACTTGGTGTCTTGTCCATCCTTAGAGCATCTCCGAGAGGGTCTCCTTGGTACCTAGGCATGCATAGGGGAAGTGTCAAGTAGTATACCATCCTCGAAGGGGTCAAGTGAGCACGTGTAAAGGAGAAGATTCACCTTTGTGTATGTGAAGAAGAGGTCGCACGTGTCACTTGCCAAACGGACTCTTGACATGGTGATGATCAGAGGATGCTCCGCATCATAAGGTGAACCCGCTCCTCTCTGAACTCCCTCTTCCTACTCACGAGACATGGCTACTACCTCATTCGGAAACTCTGTGTGTGATCAGGTGCATGGAGGAGAGCCACGATACAGCTACATACAATAGCCAAGATGGCGAGGACCCCAGCGTGATGATGAAGAAGAAGAAATGCTGCGGAAGCTACAGGCGTCGGACGACCGACTGTGCCCGGACACGGACGACCGGCCCCCTCCAGACGTCCGACACACCCAGATCAGAGCCAAATCTACGGACGTCCGAGGCGGACCGGACGACCGGGCGACAAGCAACCGAGCCGAATCTACGGACGACCGGACCACTCCGGACGTCCGATGCGCCCACGACAGAGCTGAATCTACGGACGTCCGAGCCCGCCCGGACATCCGGACCGTCCCGAGCCTCCGGACGTCTGACCCCTGAGTGACCGCGCCCGCGGGCTGAAGCCCTTGTACCCCTTCTCTTCGCCCCCATTTGCACTAAGACTATAAATAGACCTCCTCCTCCTAGTTAGGGTTAGCAAAGGATTAGCTCATGTTTGTGTGAGAGCTTTGCTCATCCACTTGGTTACCTTCTCCTCGGAGATCGCGCCTCCTCGGAGAAGATCCTTCCAAGGGATTCAAGACCCCCACTAGGGTGGACCCCATCAAGACCTCCTCACGGGGAAGAACGGCTACTCGTGTATCTTTCCTTTGTTGATTTTGAATCTTGTGCTACCTTACGTGTTCGGTGATCTAGCCCTTGTGTGATCGATACTTGTCGGTTTAGTGATTCGCTCGTGTGTTTTCCCTTGTGTTCTTCCCCTCGTTCGTCGTGTTTTCCCCGTAGGATCCCCTCCAAACGTGAATGATCTCTGACGAGGGCTCCGTTGATGTAGGGCGGAACCCTGCGTGGATGATCTTTCACGTTGGAGCGGATCCTACGGGGAATCACGAAGAGCACGCGGAAGAACAAGAGGGAAACACGGAGGAAACGAGAGAGAAATCACTTGACCAACAAGAGATCAATCACACAAGTGCTAGATCACCGAACACAAAGAGGTACATATGATCCAAAATCAACAAAGGTAAGGATACACGAGTAGCCGTTCTTCTCCGAGAGGAGGTCTTGATGGGGTCCACCCTAGAAGGGGGTCTTGAATCCGCTGGGGGATCTTCTCCGAAGAGGTCCTGAGCTCCGAGGAGAAGTAACCAAGTGGATGAGCAAGGCTCTCACACAAACATGAGCTAAACCTAAGCTACCCTAGAAAGAGGAAGGGGATCAAGTATATATAGTCTCGGGGGCGAAGGGGTACATGGGACACGTCCCGGATACACTGCACGCAGGCAGGGGAGGTCGGACGTCCGGGCATCGGGCCGGATGTCCGGGCCTTCACGAGGCGCCGGATGTCCGGGCTAACCGGCCGGATGTCCGGGCTGGGATGGCCAGTTCGGCCGAATCGGGAGAGAGGCGCCGGATTTCCGGGCTTTAGGCCGGATGTCCGGGGCCGGACGCCGGATGTCCGGGCCCTGTAGCACTTCGATGGCTGGGCTGCTGCTGTTGTTGAGATCTTCAGGGGCCGGATGTCCGGGCCGGGGCCGGATGTCCGGGTCCTGTAGCCTTTCTCCGGTTCCTCTCGTCGTGCTCCTTCATCCTTGTACTTGGGGACTTGTCCATCATTCCGAGCATCTCCGAGAGGGTCTCCTTGGTACCTAGGCATGCATAGTGTCCTTGCATTAGGTAGCAACCGTGTTGATGTAGGGTGGAACCCTATAGCGTCGATCTTTCACGTTTGGAGTGGATCCTACGGGGAGACACGAAGAACGAGCGGAAGAACACGAGGAAATCATGGGGAGGAACGAGGGAAAACACTCAGCCAACAAGGAATCAGTCACACAAATGCTAGATCAAAGAACACAAAGAGATACACGAGATCCAAAGTCAACAAAGGTAGAGGATACAAAGGAACCGTTCTTCTCCGCGAGGAGGGCTTGAATCCATAAGGGGATCTTCCCATGAGGGGGTCTTGAATCCGATAGGATCTTCTCCGAAGAGGCCGCGGTCTCTCACGAGGAGGAGATCCGATGGATGAGCGAAGCTCTATCTCTAACTTGAGCTAAATCAACGCCAACCCTAACTAGGAGGAGGTGGAGGAGTATATATAGGTGTGGTACAAGTTGGGGATGAAGTGAAGGGGTAAATGGGCCGGTGGCCCGTTACACTACGCGCAGGGGTGGCCGGATGTCCGGGCGACGGGCCGGATGTCCGGGGCTTCGGGACGGGCCGGATGTCCGGGGCTTCGGGACGGGCCGGATGTCCGGGCTGGGAGGCCGAATGTCCGGGCTGGCCTGGGTCTTCCAGATGCGTTCGGTGACGGAGGGGCCGGATTTCCGGGGCAAGGGTCGGATGTCCGGGCTGGGCCGGATGTCCGGGCTGGGGTCGGATGTCCGGCCAACAGAAAGTACCGCTCTTCTTCCTTCTCCTTCCTTCGCTCACAAGACGTTTGGCCTTGGTCCTTGGGCTCTCCATGGTCTCCTCGGGTGTACTGAGTATGCACAAGGTCCAAGGCTGAAGTAGCATCCATGTCTTACATGCGGAAAGGGAAGATTCGGAAAGGAGCGAATTCACCTTAGGTCCAATGGCGAGGGCTCGAGTGTACATGGGGATGATCGCCGGATGCTCGCATCATCTCCCTCGCTTGGGAAAGATCCGACCTCGGATCGAAATCCTCATCACCATGGAAACGGTTGTCGTGGACGAACTTGTAATTGGACGGAGTGGAAGTCATGGCGCAATCCAAGTACTTGAAGATGTCGTCGGGATGGTAGACATGCAAAGAGAGCAAACACAAACGACACTTGGAAATACAATGGTTAGCGCACACAAAGTGTCCATCATGTAAGAATGAGTCCGTGAGGCAAGATTGTTTATGACAAAGCACATGAAGCTTAGCAAGATAATATGGAATGAGATGTAAAGCATTCATTGTGCACACAAATGTGTTGTAAATATGATCAATGCAACCACGGTGCAAAATGATGTCATAGTGAGACGGTTTATCAATAGCATGAATATGGCAATGGATGCTCAATATGATTAAGTTATCATGCAATTGATGGTAGGCAATATGATCACGATGTATGAATATGCCATGAAGAAAGATCACAACAAATTTGCTAAGAAAATGCACAAGCTCATATATCATGGATGACATGGGAATAGGTGCAACAAGACAATCATGATGTGTTCAATCCATGCATAGGGTGCAAACTTGTGGTGAGTGTGATATGTCCATCGAGCATGACATGTATGAGAACAAACAACAAATATGGAGGTGGTGGTATACCCATGCTCGATGCCGTGCCATGAGTGGATTTCCAAAGGTGCATCCAATAAGTACGAGCGCTCCTCAATGTGAAGGTCCATAGAGCCAATCTCTAATGTCGCTCCTCCATCCAATAGATGTAACATGTACACAACAAGAAGGAAACAACAATGAAAGAGTGACCCATCCAATATGTGTATTTGAGGATGGCTCAAAGGGAAGGAGGTCACCTTTAGGAGGTTCTCAAGGATGATGGAGTTGCGCATCTTGTATGCGTTCACATAACCAAGTTGTCTCGTGATGTTACCGCCTTGTGAGTTCTTCAAAATGAAAGAACATGACAAACACTCGGAAAAACAAATGAGGTTAGCGGAAATGCGAAACCTATCATTCGAGTGGTAAGGTACCCAACAAGTGTATGCATCATGCTCATCATAAAAAAGTACAAGGGAGCGTGTCATAGTATGGAGGCATATGATGCAAGAACATCCAAATAAAAGAGGCTCAATCAAACAAGCATGCATCACAAGTAAGGTGTCAAAGTCTCCAAGATCAATAAGCATAGTATAGTTGCACTCAATACAAGTGGATGTGAAAGAGGCAACTAATGGACACAAGAGACAATGATCAAGATATATCATGTGAGAGGCATGAGCATATATGTCATCAACCCAAGAAAGCGAGTAAGAGTGGAACATGGGTGATGCAACCAAGCAAGCAATCATAGCAATCAAGTCAAGCAAGCTAGTAGTGCGAAGATGCAACATACTAGAAGGAATCATGGCAAGCATGTCATTGGTGCCAATAGTGTGCAAGAATAATTCACATGACATAGCACAAGCATGGAAGCCAGATATGAGAAAAATATCATCAATGTATTGGCGAGAGACCATATGTAAATAGTAATGGGACATCATGACTCTTCCAACACAACAAGCAATAATAGCATGGGACACATGATAAACATGGCAATAGCAACAAGGATCTCCACCAAGCATGCAAATACACATAGAAGTAGCATCATGGTGAATCATGGGTATATGCAAGCAAGGGTCACAGTTGCATGGCAAAGGCATAGAAGCAAGAATAGCATGCAATGTGAACACGGTAAAATGAGCATAAGGTGACAAGTGGTAAATAGCCCATAGCCGTGTGAGAGCCAAGTAGAAGAGATGCGCGTAGTCCTTGCGCGAAGGGAACGGTGGTACGGATAGTCCACGGGATCCCAAGTCATCGTTGCTCTCAAGAGCTCGTTTCGTCAACTCATGGGATTGAGATGTTGACGAGTATACGTGCGTACCTACACAAAACAAAGACAAAGGAAAAATTGTGTGCGTGGTAGATGTACGCATCATCCATCATGATGCATACGTGCGTGTGTTTGTTCGCACAAAATATCCAATGCTCAAATAAATGAGATGCGTGATATAGAAACATGTCATCCATCATGAGAGGTTTGTTATGATGTATCGCATAATGGAGACTCAAATTGTGTAATGCATCATGAGAAATGTCTAGAGCATTGTTGTTCATGGAATGCATATGGTGTACACAATCATGAGAATCATGCAAAGTATGAAATGCATCAAGATCTCCTAATATGTATGAGGAAACTATGGGGGTCTCCTCATGAGCATTAATGGAAACATCACATGGAGAATATTGACAACATGCAAAACAATGCATATTTGGAACAATGTGATCATGACATGGAATAGTAGACGAATTGTGCAAATCATGTAAAGGAAGCATGGCAATATCATCACAAGAGAAGCTAAAGCCTATGACCATCACCTCGTCATCTATGCCATAAGTGCAAATGTGATAGAGGCGGGGGTGTCCCGATCTTTCGATGAGATGATAACTATCGATTTGGCGGAGACGACTTTGACGATCCGACTACAAACGTGCACGACGTTGCGCCTTAGCAATCGCTAAACCAACTCCGAGAGGTTATTGACCACGCTGGAGCACGATCAACCTGACCACGAAGGTCTATTCCTCGCAAGCAATCGAAGAACAAGCAAGAATATGATAAAGCAATCTGAATATTGCGAATATATATGAAGTATTGATAATTGTGGGGATCCGTAAGCGGTCTTGGTCTGGTCGTTGGACACAAACGAAGTACACGGTTGCAATGGCTAACTTTAACTAAACAAATCCCAAGGAAAAAGCTACTAGATGGATCTACTTATATAGGATCAAGGGGTGGCGGCCAAGGAGGTGGTAGGACGTCCCAAGGCAGCCTAAAACTAACCCTAGGTCGTACAAGGCCAATGGGCCCAAGCGGAGGTGACGTAACACCTTTGGACTTGTAGTTTGACTCGGATTCTGCTGCAGCATCAGATTGTTTCGTCCATAACTCAACGCTCCGGACGAATTTGAAGGTGAATCCAATTGGGTTGGAAGGTGCACGAAATCTATTTTCCAACAAATAAAGAATCACCCAATTTGGAGTCCGGATGAAAATGTTATTGACGTTTTGAGTCAGGTATGTCTCATGCAGTCCGAATCTGAGTCCGTAACGTGAGAGACTTGGACTCTATCTTCTCTTGGTCCAAAAGTGACGTGAGAGGACTTTTGAACAGCACCTAAACTTCTCCTTTTCCCTTATCTTCATATGTGTATTGTACAAATGTCCCATACACCTACAATTAGACAAAACAAAAAAGTATGTGATGTATTTTTGTTCGGATAACATAAATAGATTATTGAATAGTTTGCACTAGAAATCACCCGACAAATATGCATGTATGCAATATTTTGGTCTTATCCAAGGTAGTCATGTCCTCATCATCCTCCACTTCTTGAAAACAAAGCCGCCCTCGGCGGTTCTTAGTCTGAAATGTGGCTAACAAAAGAGACAAGGTGTACATGTTGTATATGTATATGTCATCCATTTTTATTTCCCTTGATTTTTGCACATATGACACATAAATAGATGAGTAACTTGCATAGTTCATAAAATCTAAAGCCAAAACATTATCACAAGAAGTAGAAGGCATGAAAATATTGCAACTCAGTTTGCACATATAAGTGAAGCTCTTATTCATTTCAAAAGATTGACAATGTTCATCATTAAACCATCCCAACATTGGTGAATAAACCTTACTTGCATCAAGTTTACATGCTACAACATGCTTAAATAAGTAAACATGCAATAAGTCATTCGACACGTAATCATCACCAAGATTAGAGGTCATATCAAAATGATTAAATATTGATTCTTTTGCATCAACAATTAATTCAATGGGTGCACTCAAAATTGTTGGTATTTCAGTTGTTTGATCACATGGCAAAGTCAAATTATCAATATAATCCTCTAAAATAGGTGGTGTGATCAAAGTAGTGGGTAGCTCAACACATGATGTATTCAAGTTCACTAGGCATGCATCATTCTCATGTAAAAGTGGAAAATCTGTACCTTTGTCATTACCTCTTATAGTCAACTCAGATGATGCAGGCACTCTCGATGATGATGTGTCACATGGTGGAGATGATGTAGTCCTCGCAACAACGGATGTGGTTGTCATAGTACGCCTAGTAGTTGAATAAACATCTGTATCAACAGTTGGAATGTGCACCGTGCGCTTGTTCTCCTTGTGGGCAACACGTCGTTTTATTTCCTGCTCAGCTTTGCAAGCAAGACGAAACAAATGGTCCATAGGATAACACTCTTCATGAATTAGTATCTCCTGAATATTATGGTTTAATCCTCCCCAAAATCTATCCATAAAATCTTCTTCACTTTCTTCTAAAAATGAGTGCAACAAGGTAGTTTGTATATCATCATAATATTTTGTTACGGTGTCACTACCTTGTTTTAAATGTTCCAGTTTTTTAATCATGCCACGAGTATAATAAACATCGATTTAATCTATCTCTCATGACATGTTTTAAATCATCCCAAGTATTAGGTACATAATCAGGGTGTAACCGACAATATTCACTCCACCAAACTAGAGCATAACCAAGTGAAAGAACCAACCGCAACCATAACTTTTTACGCTCATCAAAATTATGGGAAGCAAATATATTATTTATGTCTAACTCCCATTCAATATATAGAGGAGGTCTAAAACGGCCATTAAATGGTGGTATAGAAACATGAACCCGATCATGTGCATTTGGATGTTTGTGCACCTCTCGTGACGGTTGTGGTATTTGCATAGGTGGTGGCATGTCTCCGCGATCAACAAAGCCCATGAATTGACTACGATCCTGTCATGATTAGTAGAACAAGAAACAAAATCCAAAAATAATGTTTCTATAACTACTAGGATGTGGTGGTAAAACGCTCACAAGAAAGCAAATATCAATGTCTTACAAGTTCTTACCATGCAAAGAAAGCGGTGACAGCAAACCAGCGTGTCAAGTAACTCAAGATTGTGTAAAGAGATTGCTGGGGAGCGACGTATACACGTTGAAGAAATATGTGGAGCTGGGTTGGCTATATATGGTAGCAAAAGATTAGCAATAATCAATTCAAAGATGCAATGTTGAATAAACGCTCAACTACGGTACTGTGCTGGTCCTAGGCTAGACCGGACTAGAGACGCGAGCTTAGAACACTAATGAGGTCACGGCGTAGCACAACTAGCATCAATGAAGGATAATGAGTAGCTCTAGACAGCAAGATATAAGTGAAGAGCACAACGGCAGTAAAGATAATGATGAAAAACAATCGCCAAGCAGGATATACAACAACTCTCTCTCCGCTTTTCCTCTTGAAAAGTTTGAGCCAATTTTCTGATAATTTTTTCAAAGAATGCTACTAACTCAAGCTTTCCAATGCAAAAGAATCACTCAATTCCGAGTTGATATGAGGAGTCAAAAAATTCTAAAACTGATTTGAAAAACTAGAATAAGCTGTGTTCACGAACTTCGGAGGGCAAAAAGACCTATTTAGGAGCCGATTTTGAGGTGCCAAATATTGAACTAGCTTCTGCAACTATTTAGAGGCGGCTCGTCTCTAGCTTTAATTTGAGTACTCGAGTAGCCAAAAAGGACTTCGTATGAGGAAGTTATGCCTGTTTTACTGAACAGTGCACAAAACAGATTCCAATCCGAATTCAGCTACGAGATTGAGTCTAGATAGATCCAAACTTTGTTTTTTCTTCTCTCTTTTTTCTCACACTTTTTTTCCTTTTTCTTTCTCTTTTTTCTCTGACTTTTTTTACTTTTTTCTCTTTTTTCTCTCTTTTTTCTCTTTTTTCTCTTTTCCAAAACAAACTAGATAAGATGCAGATTGGATCTGCGAAGATGTGAATGACCTCAACTATGATTATGACAATGAATAGTGCATAGCACGTGGTGGAAATTGATGGATGGTATGGTGGACAGTGGAAGGGATAATGATGCAGCGGCGGCGTGACTAATGTGAACAGAACTCGAAACTCTAAAGGAACTAGACACTAAGACTAGCAACTCATTACCCACGATGCAACCGATAATTCAATAATGCAAACAATGAAAAGAAAATTGCAAAGGCTTGGACTGGCTAGGACAAATGATGAATAGATCTAACTTTTCCGGTGGCCTTTTCTTGGACAATAGGTAAGAAAATAAATCGAATCTAGGGACAATTGGAAATTCTCACCGAGCAACCTCGAAAACCGATACCACTTGATAGAGGCGGGGTGTCCCGATCTTCGATGAGATGATAACTATCGATTTGGCAGAGACGACTTTGACGATCCGACTACAAACGTGCCTGACGTTGCGCCTTAGCAATCGCTAAACCAACTCCGAGAGGTTATTGACCACGCCGGAGCACGATCAACTCCGACCACGAAGGTCTATTCCTGCAAGCAATCGAAGAACAAGCAAGAATATGATAAAGCAATCTGAATATTGCGAATATATATGAAGTATTGATAATGGTGGGGATCCGTAAGCGGTCTTGGTCCGGTCGTTGGACACAAACGAAGTACACGGTTGCAATGGCTAACTTTTAACTAAACAAATCCCAAGGAAAAAGCTACTAGATGGATCTACTTATATAGGATCAAGGGGTGGCGGCCAAGGAGGTGGTAGGACGTCCCAAGGCAGCCTAAAACTAACCCTAGGTCGTACAAGGCCAATGGGCCCAAGCGGAGGTGACGTAACACCTTTGGACTTGTAGTTTGACTCGGATTCTGCTGCAGCATCAGATTGTTTCGTCCATAACTCAACGCTCCGGACGAATTTGAAGGTGAATCCAATTGGGTTGGAAGGTGCACGAAATCTATTTTCCAACAAAAAAGAATCACCCAATTTGGAGTCCCGATGAAAAGTTATTGACGCTTTTGAGTCAGGTATGTCTGCAGATCCGAATCTCACCCGTAACGTGAGAGACTTGGACTCTATCTTCTCTTGGTCCAAAAGTGACGTGAGAGGACTTTTGAACAGCACCTAAACTTCTCCTTTTCCCTTATCTTCATATGTGTATTGTACAAATGTCCCATACACCTACAATTAGACAAAACAAAAAAGTATGTGATGTATTTTTGTTCGGATAACATAAATAGATTATTTAATAGTTTGCACTAGATATCACCTTAATATTTTGCATGTTTGCATTATTTTTGGTCTTATCCAATGTAGTAATGTACTCATCATCCTCCTCTTCTTGATAACATAGCCGTATTCTGCGGTTCTTAGTCTGAAATGTGGCTAACAAAAGAGACAAGGTGTACATGTTGTATATGTATATGTCATCCATTTTTATTTCCCTTGATTTTGCACATATGACACATAAATAGATGAGTAACTTGCATAGTTCATAAAATCTAGAGCCAAAACATTATCACAAGAAGTAGAAGGCATGAAAATATTGCAACTCAGTTTGCACATATAAGTGAAGCTCTTATTCATTTCAAAAGATTGACAATGTTCATCATTAAACCATCCCAACATTGGTGAATAAACCTTACTTGCATCAAGTTTACATGCTACAACATGCTTAAATAAGTAAACATGCAATAAGTCATTCGACACGTAATCATCACCAAGATTAGAGGTCATATCAAAATGATTAAATATTGATTCTTTTGCATCAACAATTAATTCAATGGGTGCACTCAAAATTGTTGGTATTTCAGTTGTTTGATCACATGGCAAAGTCAAATTATCAATATAATCCTCTAAAATAGGTGGTGTGATCAAAGTAGTGGGTAGCTCAACACATGATGTATTCAAGTTCACTAGGCATGCATCATTCTCATGTAAAAGTGGAAAATCTGTACCTTTGTCATTACCTCTTATAGTCAACTCAGATGATGCAGGCACTCTCGATGATGATGTGTCACATGGTGGAGATGATGTAGTCCTCGCAACAACGGATGTGGTTGTCATAGTACGCCTAGTAGTTGAATAAACATCTGTATCAACAGTTGGAATGTGCACCGTGCGCTTGTTCTCCTTGTGGGCAACACGTCGTTTTATTTCCTGTTCACTTTGCAAGCAAGACGAAACAAATGGTCCATAGGATAACACTCTTCATGAATTAGTATCTCCTGAATATTATGGTTTAATCCTCCCCAAAATCTATCCATAAAATCTTCTTCACTTTCTTCTAAAAATGAGTGCAATAAGGTAGTTTGTAAATCATCATAATATTTTGTTACGGTGTCACTACCTTGTTTTAAATGTTCCAGCTTTTTTAATCATGCCACGAGTATAATAAACATCGCATTTAATCTATCTCTCATGACATGTTTTAAATCATCCCAAGTATTAGGTACATAATCAGGGTGTAACCGACAATATTCACTCCACCAAACTAGAGCATAACCAGTGAAAGAACCAACCGCAACCATAACTTTTTACGCTCATCAAAATTATGGGAAGCAAATATATTATTTATGTCTAACTCCCATTCAATATATAGAGGAGGTCTAAAACGGCCATTAAATGGTGGTATAGAAACATGAACCTGATCATGTGCATTTGGTTGTTTGTGCACCTCTCGTGACGGTTGTGGTATTTGCATAGGTGGTGGCATGTCTCCGCGATCAACAAAGCCCATGAATTGACTCTGGATCCTGTCATGATTAGTAGAACAAGAAACAAAATCCAAAAATAATGTTTCTATAACTACTAGGATGTGGTGGTAAAACGCTCACAAGAAAGCAAATATCAATGTCTTACAAGTTCTTACCATGCAAAGACGGTGACAGTGCAACCAGCGGTGTCAAGTAACTCAAGATTGTGTAAAGAGATTGCCAGGGGAGCGACGATACACGGTGTAGAAATATGTGGAGCTGGGTTGGCTATATATGGTAGCAAAAGATTAGCAATAATCAATTCAAAGATGCAATGTTGAATAAACGCTCAACGACCAGCATCAGGTCGGGTCCTAGGCTAGACCGGACTAGAGACGCGAGCCTAGAACACTAATGAGGTCACGGCGAGCACAACTAGCATCAATGAAGGATAATGAGTAGCTCTAGACAGCAAGATATAAGTGAAGAGCACAACGGCAAAGAAAGATAATGATGAAAAACAAGCGCCAAGTAGGATATACAACAACTCTCTCTCCAGTTTTCCTCTTGAAAAGTTTGAGCCAATTTTCTGATAATTTTTTTCAAAGAATGCTACTAACTCAAGCTTTCCAATGCAAAAAGAATCACTCAATTCCGAGTTGATATGAGGAGTCAAAAAATTCTAAAACTGATTTGAAAAACTGGAATAAGCTGTGTTCACGAACTTCGGAGGGCAAAAAGACCTATTTAGGAGCCGATTTTGAGGTGCCAAATATTGAACTAGCTTCTGCATCTATTTAGAGGCGGCTCGTCTCTAGCTTTAATTTGAGTACTCGCGAAGCCAAAACGGACTTCGTATGAGGAAGTTATGCCTGTTTTATTGAACAGTGCACAAAACAGATTCCAATCCGAATTCAGCTACGAGATTGAGTTTAGATAGATCCGAACTTTGTTTTTTTTCTTCTCTCTTTTTTTTCTCACACTTTTTTTCCTTTTTCTTTCTTTTTTTCTCGACTTTTTTTACTTTTTTTCTCTTTTTCTCTCTTTTCTCTCTTTTTTCTCTTTTCCAAAACAAACTAGATAAGATGCAGATTGGATCAAGCGAAGATGTGAATGACCTCAACTATGATTATGACAATGAATAGTGCATAGCACGTGGTGGAAATTGATGGATGGTATGGTGGGCGGTGGAAGGGATAATGATGCAACAAGGCGTGACTAATGTGAATGTAACTCAAACTCTAAAGGAACTAGACACTAAGACCAAAGAACTCGACACGACGATGCAACCGATAATTCAATAATGCAAACAATGAAAAGAAAATTGCAAAGGCTTGACCGGCTAGGCCAAATGATGAATAGATCTAACTTTTCCGTGGCCTTTTCTTGGACAATAGGTAAGAAAATAAATCGAATCTAGGGACAATTGGAAATTCTCACCGAGCAACCCGAAAACTGATACCACTTGATAGAGGCGGGGTGTCCCGATCTTTCGATGAGATGATAACTATCGATTTGGCGGAGACGACTTTGACGATCCGACTACAAACGTGCATCGATGTTGCGCCTTAGCAATCGCTAAACCAACTCCGAGAGGTTATTGACCACGCCGGTGCACGATCAACTCGACCACGAAGGTCTATTCCTGCAAGCAATCGAAGAACAAGCAAGAATATGATAAAGCAATCTGAATATTGCGAATATATATGAAGTATTGGTAATGGTGGGGATCCGTAAGCGGTCTTGGTCTGGTCGTTGGACACAAACGAAGTACACACGGGTTGCAATGGCTAACTTTAACTAAACAAATCCCAAGGAAAAAGCTACTAGATGGATCTACTTATATAGGATCAAGGGTGGCGACCAAGGAGGTGGTAGGACGTCCCAAGGCAGCCTAAAACTAACCCTAGGTCGTACAAGGCCAATGGGCCCAAGCGGAGGTGACGTAACACCTTTGGACTTGTAGTTTGACTCGGATTCTGCTGCAAAGATCAGATTGTTTCGTCCATAACTCAACGCTCCGGACGAATTTGAAGGTGAATCCAATTGGGTTGGAAGGTGCACGAAATCTATTTTCCAACAAAAAAGAATCACCCAATTTGGAGTCCGGATGAAAAGTTATTGACGTTTTGAGTCAGGTATGTCTGCAGAAGTCCGAATCGAGTCCGTAACGTGAGAGACTTGGACTCTATCTTCTCTTGGTCCAAAAGTGACGTGAGAGGACTTTTGAACAGCACCTAAACTTCTCCTTTTCCCTTATCTTCATATGTGTATTGTACAAATGTCCCATACACCTACAATTAGACAAAACAAAAAAGTATGTGATGTATTTTTGTTCTGGATAACATAAATAGATTATTGAATAGTTTGCACTAGAAATCACCTGACAAATATCCATGTATGAAATATTTTTGGTCTTATCCAAGTTAGTCATGTACTCATCAAAAAGGGATAAATTTTAATCGGGCATGCATAGTTACTATGTAGAGATTGTGAAGAAGCAAAAAGGAAGATCTCACTCATAGCATATGACAAGTTCAATGGATTGTCAAATATGATGTGACCAAAAGAATTTTCACATGATATCCTATGGAGCATAACATCACAACTAGGCAACTCAACATGCTCATCATCATATTCATCATAAATAGGTAAGTTAAGGCATGAAGAAGTTTCACTAGCATGAAGCATGGTAATAGGTGGGTCGACATCATGGGAGCAATCAATGTCAAGATGGTCCACTAGTGGGACAAGAGAAGTACCATCACCTATGTTTCCTTCGGAGCGTCGCTCATGTGTTGTAGGTGAGGTGTTGAAGATCGCCCTGCTTGTCATCTTCATGTTGATGGAACCATGTGGGGGTGCATCATCGTCCACCATGGCCATCGTCGCCTCCATTGGAGGAATTGACTGCCGAGGATAGGCATGTCGCCATGTAGGAGACCTAGCACCAAAGAAGAAAACACACTAGGAGTAGAGGTTAAGTCGTTAGAAATCCTAGTGGCCTCACATGCCGCCTCAACTACCTCACTCACTAAGTGTTGTGGCTCACTCACTCCCTCAAGGATGCTCTCACTCGTATGGTGGGTGGAGTCACTCAAATGGCGCCAACCTCACATAGGATGTGTGGCATGCTCTCATGTGTGGGGCTAGTGGTGGTCACACTCATCCTCTCATAGGAAATGCTCTCAATGTCACGTATGGTGGAGTGACTCATGTCACTCATGGGGTGGTGGCTCTCCTCACATTGCAATTGGGGCATCTCGACATATGTGGGTGCCGGAGAGATGTAGGTGCAAATGTCTCCATGCGCGGTCGCGTAGCTTGACTCGGAGTATGAGTCCAATGTGGGCGTCATCTTCATGTTGTTGAAGAGGTTCGCGCTCGTCGCCGTGGTCGAAGGGGATGGCCCTTGCTCGACCGTCTTGTCACCGTCTTTGTGTTGGAGGCCCATATGATGTGGCACCTCATAGCTCGTCTCCATGTCCGAAGGGAGTTTCCCATGCTCGGCCATCTTCCTTGAGGGGCTTCCAAAGATGGAAGTGTCGCCCTCGCCGAGGGTGGTCGCCTTGGACTTGTGAAGTCGATGTAGGCGCACACGTGGGAAGTAGGCGAAGATGCCGACGTCCAAAGGCGAAGATGTCTTGATTGCACTTGGCGAAGATGCCAAGTGGTTGTTGTAGCCGTAGCGCCTGCCTTGGTGGTGCTCGCCTCATGTCTTCTCTTGTGCTTATGAAGCTCGACTTGGCGTGAAGTAGGGCTTGTTGGGACTTGTGCATTTGCGCCAGTGGAGCATCTTCATGATGATGATGTTGTTGTCGTGCTTGAGCTCCTTGGCGTTCATCGTCGTCGTGCACATGATGCTTCGAGGTGACTTGCCCTTCATGACAATGCTGATCACGAACGTGATGGTGGTCGCCATGTAGATGTGGACGAAGACGATTTGCACTAGCGTCGTTTCCGCGCTCCGAAGACTTGTGGCTTGAATGTCGCCGCCTTGAAGATGACGAAGGGGAAGTAGACTTGATCAAGGCTCTGATCTCCTCCATCCTTGCATCTTGCTCCTCTTTATGTGCGGCAAGCTTCTTGTCGAAGTAGTCCCTTCTCCTTGCTTCGGAGTGACGAATGTCGATGGAGATGTTCTCGATGCGCTCTCACAATCTTGATTGTGTGCCTTGCACTTGTCGTTGTAGATCAAAGATAGACGCTTTGGTGACGTAGTTGTTCACGCCGTCGTTGTTGTCGAAGACCGAAGAGGAAATGCCTTGCCTATCCATCACAAGACTCGAGCAAATATGAGTGGGAAAAAGAGAAGAACTTATACCAATGTACCTTGACCGATGTTGACAAAGAATCAAGTTCACTCAAATGCGGACAATGAAATAGCACTATTGGTACCAATCCTTGTCGGTTCTCACACCTACACAAGTAAAGCTTATGGAGGAGCTCGGTGAGGATAGTGGCACAAAAATTTAATGCAAAATGTTAGCAAGAGTCAATAATGTTGAAAGAGATTCACAAATTCGCAAGTGAAACAAATGGACCAATAGCAAAGAATGGCACACGGAAACACACACGGATAGATAAATGGGGTCGTGCAACCAAGGAATGAGCACAAAATGTGGAATCCACGGAAAACGCTCGTGTTGCACAACTCAAGGGAGACGCTAGCACGATTGCTCAATAGGCGGATACGACACTTGTGCACAACCTATAAGATGCAAAATGGATAAACTTCTATCCCAAGTATGCTATGTATGTATAGTTCCCGGTGTTTCTCTCAAGATGATCCAAGATGATCGGATATGACAATCTTATATGCAATGTGGTATGATGCTATGGCACTTGCTTACAAGCTTCTTTGCTCTCTTTCTTTTGCTGAAAAGCTTTTTTTCTTTTTTTTTCTATGGCCACTTTGCACAATGCACAAACCAAGATAGCAATTGTGTGTATGCGGGAACAAACTTGTGACACAAGATATGATACCAATATATGCACCACAATGATATGGTATATATGCTATGGGAAGTATGATCACTAATGTGCACAAGTAACGATGCCGGCAATACTCAAATGGCTAGTCTCGATAGGCAAGTAACGCAAAAGTAAGGCTAGGGGTTAACAATGCAATGGCAAGGGGAATATACAATGGAGGGATACCACGATACCAAGATGATATGGAGGTTACCGTCCGGCGATGATGAGTAGCGGTGTTCTTGATGTAGATACCAAGATGATGGAGACTCGTCCCTAAGTAGTCAAACACCTTAGGAAACGGAAAAACCGCGAACTCAAAATCTCAAACGCCAAATGTCAAAATGGTGGTAGCGGGAATGCGGTGGTGGTTTGCACTTGGCAAAGGCGGAAGTGGAATGATGGGCTATACACGTGTCGGGGTTGAAGTTGTCGCCCCTAAGTAGCCAAACACCTTAGGAGACACAAGCCACAACTCAAACAAGCTCAAACAACTATTGGGTTAAGTTGGGGTGGCCAAGTGTATGGTGGGCACGCCTATCTGGAAGTTATGGTGGTGGTGGTGGTTGATGAAGATGCAACCGTCCCTAAGTAGTCAAACACCTTAGGAGACTCGAATCACAACTCAAACAACCTCAAATGCAAAGGGGAACAAAATGGGTTAGGTTGCGGAAGTCGGTGGTGGACATGCTGATGATGTGGTGGAAGCCCTAGGCAAAGATGCCAAAGTTCCAAAAACTTGATGGAGTCAAATGGTGGTGGTAGTATTTTTATGGGATGGGGGAGGTCAATAGCTTCAAACGAGCTAAAGAACGCGAAAAATCGGACTCGGATGAATTAGCTATGGCCGAAACGGTGAAACGGGGAGGCTGAAATCTACAGGGGCCGGATATCCGGGGGTAGGGCCGGATTTCCGGGGGTGTATGTCCCGAACCGAGCGGATTTGGTGCTCCAAGGCCCGGATGTCCGGCTTGGGGCCCGGATGTCCGCCGGATGGTCCGGATGTCCGCCCGAGGTCCGGATGTCCGCCCGACGAATCCGCATCTCGTTTGGGCGGAGATTAATTGGGGGCGGAAATTGATGATTTCAAGGTCAAAATTGGAGAGATTTCATTGATGGAAAGTGAGGAAACTTGGGGAAATGCTAGATCCACTCGAAACCAAGCAAATCCATGGATCAAAAATCAACAAAACATCATCAAAACTAACGAATCACAAAAAAATTTGGGGCTATTTTGGTGGGGATTTTCGGATTTAGGACGAAATCAACAAAATCAAGCTAGAAATCACGGGTAGGGGCTCCAAAAACGTGATCAACGTGGCTCATGATACCAAGATGATGTAGGGTGGAACCCTATAGCGTCGATCTTTCACGTTTGGAGTGGATCCTACAGGGAGACACGAAGAACGAGCGGAAGAACACGAGGAAATCACGGGGAGGAACGAGGGAAAACACTCAGCCTACAAGGAATCGGTCACTTAAATGCTAGATCAAAGAACACAAAGAGATACACGACATCCAAAGTCAACAAAGGTAGAGGATACAAAGGAACCGTTCTTCTCCGCGAGGAGGGCTTGAATCCACAAGGGGATCTTCCCATGAGCGGGTCTTGAATCTGATAGGATCTTCTCCGAAGAGGCCGCGGTCTCTCACGAGGAGGAGATTCGATGGATGAGCGAAGCTCTATCTCTAGCTTGAGCTAAATCAACGCCAACCCTAACTAGGAGGAGGTGGAGGAGTATATATAGTCGTAGTACAAGTTGGGGATGAAGTGAAGGGGTAAATGGGCCGGTGGCCCGTTACACTACGCGCAGGGGTGGTCGGATGTCCGGGCGACGGGCCGGATGTCCGGGGCTTCGGGACGGGCCGGATGTCCGGGCTGGGAGGCCGGATGTCCGGGCTGGCCTGGGTCTTCCAGATGCGTTCGGTGACGGAGGGGCCGGATGTCCGGGCTGGGGTCGGATGTCCGGCCGCTGTAGCAGCTGGCTCTTCTTCCTTCTCCTTCCTTCGCTTCCGCGCACGTTTGGACTTGGTCCTTGGGCTCTCCATGGTCTCCTCGGGTGTACCTGAGTATGCACAAGGTCCGCGCTTGAAGTAGCATCCATGTCTTACATGCGGAAAGGGAAGATTCGGAAAGGAGCGAATTCACCTTAGGTCCAATGGCGTAGGCTCGAGTGTACATGGGGATGATCGTCGGATGCTCCGCATCACGTGTCTCACACGAATGGAAAGGGGAAGCATTTAGGAACGGGTTCACCTTGTGTCCAATGGCGAATAGTCGAGGTCTCATCTTATGTATCCTTGGGGCTTGGAGAGTAGTCGTAGTGTACATGGGGATGAACGTGGTATGCTCCGCATCATCCGTCCTACATCATCTTGGTATCATGAGCCACGTTGATCAAGTTTTTGGAGCCCCTACCCCGTGTTTTCTAGCTTGATTTTGTTGTTTTCGTCCTAAATCCGAAAATCCCCACCAAAAACAGCCCCAATTTTTTTTGTGATTTGTTGGTGAGTTGAGATTTTGTTGGATTTTGTCCCTGGATTTGAGTTGCTACGTGTGGATCTAGCTTTCCCCACCCTCCCCACCCTTTTCTGATAGAGGCAAAGGTGTCCCGATGTTTCGATGAGATGGTGGCTATCGTTTCTGTGGGAGTCGACCTTTGACGCACCCGACTACGTCACGGCGAGACGCCGTGCCTTAGCAATCGCTAAACCAACTTCCGAGGGTTATTGACCACGCCGAGCACGCATCAACTCCGACCACGAGGGCCTGCTTTCCGCGAGCAAACGAAGAACAAGCAAGAAACTAAGATTGCAATCTGGATATTGCGAATATAAGAGGAAAGCTTTATTAATGAAGGTGGGGTTCGTGGACGCCTTGGTCTCGCTGCTGAACACAAACGAAGTATGCGGTTACGCCTATGGCGAACTTTTGATCTAAACAAAACCCAAAGTCTAAACGACGCCCTAAGGGCTGTATATATGGAGGAAGAGGAGGGAATTTCGTGACCCTTGAGGGAGGGGTCCGAAACCAACCCTAACTCTTGTTTCCCCACACATACGGACTCTAAAAACAGCCTATACTTAAGTATTTCGAAATTACATGGGCTGGCCCAATAATACGGTGACGCAGCACCTAGAATAGCCTATGGACGAATATTATGAAGTGGCATCTTGTATATTTCGTCCAAGGCCTCATGCACTCATTAGGGTGGCTTCAAAGTCCTGTAATCATCACTTGTAACTCCGTTCTTGTTCCCTCTTGCATGCCAACATCTCCATGCTTGAACTTGCTCCAAGGTTCATCTTTCTTGCAAAACAAATGTATCCAATTTAGGCAGCATCATATTCTCATGAACATTGGAATCGATGTAGGCGGAACCCTACGTGGATGATCTTTTCACGTTGGAGCGGATCCTACGGTGAATCACGAAGAACACGCGAAGAACAAGAGGGAAACACGGAGGAAATGAGAGAGAAATCACTAAACCAACAAGAGATCAATCACACAAGTGCTAGATCACCGATCACATAAGGTGGCACAAGATTCAAGATCAACAAAGGAAAGGATACACGAGTAGCCGTTCTTCTCCGAGAGGAGGTCTTGATGGGGTCCACCCTAGAAGGGGGTCTTGAATCCGCTTGGGGGATCTTCTCCGAAGAGGTCCTGAGCTCTGAGGAGAAGTAACCAAGTGGATGAGCAAGGCTCTCACACAAACATGAGCTAAACCTAAGCTAACCCTAGAAAGAGGAAGGGGATGGAGTATATATAGTCTACGGGGGCGAAAGGGTACATGGGCTTCGGCCCTTTACTGTTCACGACAGCGAGGCCGGATGTCCGGGCTTGTGGAGGCCAGATGTCCGGCTGGGGCCGGATGTCCGGTCAAGGGGGCAGATTGCCGGTTCGGGATAGGTGAGGCCGGATTTTCAGGTGGGGGCGGATTTTCGGGCTTCGTGGGAGGCCGGATGTCCCGGGGCCCTGGGAGCCGGATGTCCGCCCTGTAGCCCTTCGATGGTCGGGTCATTGCCATCATGACATCATCAGGGGCCGGATGTCCGGCCGGGCCGGATGTCCCGGGTCCGTAGCCTTTCTCCGGTTCCTCTCGTCGTGCTCCTTCATCCTTGTACTTGGGGACTTGTCCATCATTCCGAGCATCTCCGAGAGGGTCTCCTTGGTACCTAGGCATGCATAGTGTTCTTGCATTAGGTAGCAACCATGTCTCACACGAATGGAATGGGGAAGCATTTAGGAACGGGTTCACCTTGTGTCCAATGTCGAATAGTCGAGGTCTCATCTTGTGTATCCTTGGGGCTTGGAGGGTAGTCGGAGTGTACATGGGGATGAACATGGTATGCTCCGCATCATCTCCCCTCCCTTGGGAAAGATCCGACCTCAGATCGAAATCCTCATCACCATGGAAACGGTTGTCGTGGACGGACTTGTAGTCGGACAAAGTGGAAGGCATGGTGCAATCCAAGTACTCCAAGGTGTCTCCGGAGTGGTACACATGCAAAAAGAGCAAACACAAAGGACACTTGGAAATACAATGGTTAGCGCACACAAAGTGTCCATCATGTAAGAATGAGTCCGTCCAAAGGAATTGTTCATGACAAGGCATGAGATGCTTATCCAAATGATGTAAAATGACATGTAAAGCATTCATTGTAGCAAAAGCATTCATGGGAGTAATGCAACCACGGTGCAAAATGATGTCATAGTGAGACGGTTTATCAAGAGCATGAATATGGCAATGGATGCACAATATGATTATGTTATCATCCAATTGATGGTAGGCAATGTGATCATTATGTATGAATATGCCATCAAGAAAGATCACAACAAATTTGCTAAGGAAGTGAACAAGCTCATATATCATGGATGACATGGGAATACAAGATGCAACAAGGCAATCATAATGTGAGTCAATCCATGCATAAGACGCAAATTTGCTATGGGTATGATATGTCCATCGAGCATGAGTATGGAGCACAATCAACAAATATGGAGGTGTTGGTATACCAATGCTCGATGTTGTGGCAAGAGTGGAAAACCAAGGTGCATCCAATAAGTCCGAGTGCTCCTCAACTTGAAGGTCCATAGGGTCCATCTCCAATGTCGGTCCTCCATCGAATATATGCATCATGTAGACAAGAAGAAGGAAACAACAATGAAAGAGTGACCCATCCAATATGCAAACTTGAGGATGGCTCAAAGGGAAGGAGTTCACCTTTAGTAGATTCTCACAAATGTTGGTGTTGCACATCGTGTATGCCTTCGCATGACCAAGTTGTCGCATAACGGCATCGCCTTGTGAAACCTCCAAAATGAAAGAACATGACAAACACTGGGAAAATCACATGAGGTGAGCGGAAATGCTAAACCTATCATTCGAGTGGTAAGATACCCAACAAGTGTATGCATCATGCTCATCATAAGAAAGTACAAGGGAGCGTGTCATAGTATGGAGGCATATGATGCAAGAACAACCAAATGCAATAGGCTCAATCAAACAAGCATGCATCACAAGTGAAGTGTCCAAGTCTCCAAGGTCATTACATAGAGGCAACTATAGGAGGCAAGCGACAATACACAAGATACATCATGTGAGAGGCATGAACATATATGTCATCAACCCGAGAAAGCAAGTGATAGTGGAACATGGGTGATGCAACATAGCTAGCAATCATAGAGATCAAGTCAAGCAAGCTAGTAGTGCGAAGATGCAACGTACTAGAAGGAATCATGGCAAGCATGTCATGTGTGCAAATAGTGGGCATGGATAATTCACATGGCATAGCACAAGCATGAAAGCAAGATATGAGAAAATTATCATCAATGTATTGGCGAGAGGCCATATGTAAATAGCAATGTGACATCATGACTCTCCCAACACAACAATCAACAATAGCATGGGGCACATGATAAACATGGCAAAAGCAACAAGGATCTCCACCAAGCATGCAAATACACATAGGAGTATCATAATGGTGAATCATGGGTATATGCAAGCAAGGGTCACAAATTGCATGGCAAAGGCATAGAAGCAAGCATAACATTACAAGGATCTCCACCAAGCATGCAAATACACATAGGAGTATCATAATGGTGAATCATGGGTATATGCAAGCAAGGGTCACAATTGCATGGCAAAGGCATAGAAGCAAGCATAACATGCAAAGTGAACACAATAGTATGGGCATAAGGTGACAAGTGGTAAATAGCCCATAGCCGTGTGAGAGCCAAGTAAAAGAGATGCGCGTAGCCCTTGCACAAAGGGAACGGTGGTAAGGATAGTCCACGGGATCCCAAAGCATCGTTGCTCTCAAGAGCTCGTTTAAGCCATCAACTCATGGGATTGAGAAGTTGACGAGTATACATGAGTACCTACACAAAACAAAGACAAAGGAAAATTTGTGTGTGCATGGTATATGTACACATCATCCATCATGATGCCCACATGCATGTGTCGGTTAGCACAAAATATCCAATGCTCAAATAAATGAGATGCGTGATATAGAAACATGTCATCCATCATGATAGGTTTGTTGTTATGTATAGCATAATGGAGACTTAAAGGATGTAATGCATCATGAGAAATATCTAGAGCATTGCTATTCATGGAATGCATATTGTGCAAGCAATCATGGAAATCATGCAAATCATAGGATGAATCGAAATCTCCTAGTATGTATGAGGAAACTATGGGGGTCTCCTCATGAGCATTAATGGAAACATCACATGGAGAATTTGACAACATCCAAAACAATGCATATTTGGAACAATGTGATCATGGCATGGAATAGTAGACGAATTGCGCAAATCATGTAAAGGAAGCATTGCAATATCATCACATGAAAAACAAAAGCCAATGACCATCATCTCGTCATCTATGCCATAAGTGCAAATGGGATTTATTTTAATGGGGCATGCATAGTTACTATGTTGAGATTGAAATGATGCAATATGGGAGATCTCACTCATAGCATATGACAAGTTCAATGGGTTGTCAAATATGATGTGACCAAAAGAATTTTCACATGATATCCTATGGAGCATAACATCACAACTAGGCAACTCAACATGCTCATCATCATATTCATCATAAATAGGTAAGTCAAGGCATGAAGAAGTTCCACTAGCATGAAGCATGGTAATAGGTGGGTCGACATCATGGGAGCAATCAATGTCAAGATGGTCCACTAGTGGGACAAGAGAAGTACCATCACCTATGTTACCTTTGGAGCATCGCTCATGTGTTGTAGGTGAGGTGTCAACGATCCATTCGTTGTCATCTTCATCTTGATGGAACCATGTGGGGGGTGTATCATCGTCCACCATGGCCATCGTCGTCTCCAATGTAGGGATGGACATGTAGGAGACCTAGCACCGAAGAAGAAAACACACTAGGAGTAGAGGTTAAGTCGTTTAGAAATCATAGTGGCCTCATGTGCCGTGTCAACTACCTCACTCACTAAGTGTTGTGGCTCACTCACTCTCAATATGATGCTCTCACTGTATGGTTGGTGGAGTCACTCAAATGGCTCTCAACCTCACATAGGATGTGTGGCATGCTCTCAAGTGTGTGGGACTAGTGGGTGGTCACACTCATCCTCTCATAGGAAATGCACTCAATGTCATATAGGGTGGAGTCACTCATGTCACTCATGTGGTGGTGGCTCTCCTCACATGGAAATTGGGTCATCTCATGATATGTGGGTGCCGGAGAGATGTAGGTGCAAATGTCTCCATGCTTGGGTCGCGTAGCTTGACTCGGAGTATGAGTCCAATGTGCGCGTCGTCTTCATGTTGTTGAAGAGGTTCGCCGTCCGCTGGTCAAGGGGATGGCCCTTGCTCAACCGTCTTATCACCGAATCTTGGTGTTGGAGGCCCATTTGATGTGGCACCTCGTAGCTTGCCTCCATGACCGAAGGGAGTTTCCCATGCTCGCCATCTTCCTTGAGGGGCTTCCAAGATGGAAGTGTTGCCTCGCCGTAGGTGGGCGCCTTGGACTTGAAGAAGTCGCTGTGGGCGTGCTAAGTGGGAAGTAGGCAAAGATGCCGTCGTCCAAAGGCGAAGATGCTCTTGAGAACACTTGGCTAAGATGCCGAAGTGGTTGTTGTAGTCGTAGCACCGCCTTGGTGGTGGTCGCCTCATGCGGTCTCCTTTTGTGCTCTTGAAGCTTGGACTTGGCGTGAAGTAGAGCTTGTTGGGACTTGTGCATTTGTGCTTATGGAGCATCTTCATGTTGATGGTGTCGTTGTCGCACTTGAGCTCGTAGTAGATGTCATTCGTCGTCGTCGTGCACATGATGCTTGGAGGTGACTTGCCCTTCATGACGATGTGGATCACGAACGTGATGGTGGTCGCCATGTAGATGTGGACGAGGACGATTTGCACTCGCATCTTTTTCGCGCTCCGAAGACTTGTGGCTTGAACGTCGCCGTCTTGAAGATGATGAAGGGGAAGTAGACTTGATCAAGGCTCTAATCTCCTCCATCCTTGCATCTTGCTCCTCTTTATGTGCGGCAAGTTTCTTGTCAAGTAGTCCCTTCTCCTTGCTTCGGAGTGACAAATGTCGGTGGAGATGTTCTCGGCGCGCCTCGCAATCTTGATTGTGTGGCTTGCACTTGTCGTTGTAGATCGAAGATAGACGCTTTGGTGATGTAGTTGTTCACTGGCCGTCGTTGTTGTCAAGACCGGAGATGAAATGCCTTGCCTATCCATCACAAGACTCGAGCAAATATGAGTGGGAGAAAGAGAAGAACTTATACCAATGTACCTTGACCGATGTTGACAATGAATCAAGTTCACTCAAATGCGGACAATGAAATAGCACTATTGGTACCAATCCTTGTCGGTTCTCACACCTACACAAGTAAAGCTTATGGAGGAGCTCGGTGAGGATAGTGGCACAAAAATTTAATGCAAAATGTTAGCAAGAGTCAATAATGTTGAAAGAGATTCACAAATTCGCAAGTGAAACAAATGGACCAATATCAAAGAATGGCACACGGAAACACACACACGGATAGATAAATGGGGTCGTGCAACCAAGGAATGAGCACAAAATGTGGAATCCACGGAAAACGCTCGTGTTGCACAACTCAAGAGAGACGCTAGCATGATTGCTCAATAGGCGGATACGACACTTGTGCACAACCTATAAGATGCAAAATGGATAAACTTCTATCCCAAGTATGCTATGTATGTATGGTTCCCGGTGTTTCTCAAGATGATCCAAGATGATCTGATATGACAATCTTATATGCAATGTGGTATGATGCTATGGCACTTGCTTACAAGCTCTTTTGCTCTCTTTCTTTTGCTTAAAATCTCTTTTTTTTTCTATGGCCACTTTGCACAATGCACAAACCAAGATAGCAATTGTGTGTATGCGGGAAGAAACTTGAGACACAATGGATGATATGATACCAATATGATATGGTATGGTATGTAATGGAAGGTATGATCACTAATGTGCACAAGTAACGTTGCAAGCAATACTCAAATGGCTAGTCTCGATAGGCAAGTAACGCATAAAAGTAAGGCTAGGGGTTAACAATGCAATAGCAAGGGAATATACAATGGAGGGATACCACGATACCAAGATGATATGGAGGTTACCGTTCGGCGATGATGAGTAGCGGTGTTCTTGATGTAGATACCAAGATGATGGAGACTCGTCCCTAAGTAGCAAAACACCTTAGGAAACGGAAAAACCGCGAACTCAAAATCTCAAACGCCAAAATGTCAAAATGGTGGTCGGCGGGAATGCGGTGGTGGTTTGCACTTGGCAATGCGGAAGTGGAATGATGGGCTATACACGTGTCGGAGTTGAAGTTGCCGTCCCTAAGTAGCGAAACACCTTAGGAGACACAAGCCACAACTCAAACAAGCTCAAACAACTATTGGGTTAAGTTGAGGTGGTTGAAGTGTATGGTGGGCAAGCCTATGCGGAAGTTATGGTAGTGGTGGTGGTTGATGAAGATGCAACCGTCCCTAATAGCCGAAACACCTTAGGGAGACTCCGAATCACAACTCAAACAACCTCAAATGCAAAGGGAACAAAATGGGTTAGGTTGCGAAGTCGGTGGTGGACATGCGGATGATATGGTGGAGGGCCTAGGCAAACTTGCCAAATTTTGGAAAATTTAATCGAGTCAAATTGTGTTGGTGGTATTTTTGTGGGATGGGGATGTCAATAGCTTCAAAACGAAGCTAAAGAACGCCAAAATCGGACTCTGGATGAATTAGTTATGGTCAAAAGCGGTGAAACGGAAAAATTTGAAATCGGGGCCGGATATCTCCAAGGGGCTCGGCCGGATTTCCGGGGTGTATGTCCGAACCATGCGGTTTTGGGGCTCCCGGGCCCGGATGTCCGGCTTGGGTCCCGGATGGCCCGGATGTCCGGCGTGAGGCCCGGATGTCCGGCCCGACGAATCCAGATCTCGTTTGGGGCGGAAATTTTCGAATTGGGGCGGAAATTGATGATTTCAAGGTCAAAATTGGAGAGATTTCGTGGATGGAAAGTGGGGAAACTTAGGGAAATGCTAGATCCACTCGAAACCAAGCAAATCCATGGATCAAAATCAACAAAACATCATCAAAACTAACAAATCACAAAAAAATTTGGGGCTATTTTTGGTGGGGATTTTCGGATTTAGGACGAAATCAACAAAATCAAGCTTAGAAAACACGGGGTAGGGCTCCAAAAATGTGATCAACGTGGCTCATGATACCAAGATGATGTAGGGCGGAACCCTCGTGGATGATCTTTCACGTTGGAGAAAGCGGATCCTACGGTGAATCACGAAGAACACGCGGAAAGAACAAGAGGGAAACACGGAGGAAATGAGAGAGAAATCACTAAACCAACAAGAGATCAATCACACAAGTGCTAGATCACCGATCACATAAGGTGGCACAAGATTCAAGATCAACAAAGGAAAGGATACACGAGTAGCCGTTCTTCTCCGAGAGGAGGTCTTGATGGGGTCCACCCTAGAAGGGGGTCTTGAAACCGCTTGGGGGATCTTCTCCGAAGAGGTCCTGAGCTCCGAGGAGAAGTAACCAAGTGGATGAGCAAGGCTCTCACACAAACATGAGCTAAACCTAAGCTAACCCTAGAAAGAGGAAGGGAATGGAGTATATATAGTCTACAGGGCGAAAGGGTACATGGGCGTCGGCCCTTTATCGTTCACGCGACAAAGTAGGCCGGGATGTCCAAGGCGTCCGGGCCGATGTCCGGCTTCAGGGAGGCCGGATGTCCGGGCTGGCGGGGCAGATTGCCGGTTCGGGATAGGTGAGGCCGGATTTGGCTGGGGGCCCGGATTCAGGGGCTTCGTGGGAGGCCGGATGTCCGGCACTGGGAGCCGGATGGCCGGGCCCTAAAGCCTTCTTCGATGGGTCTTCGTCACGCTGACATCATCGGGGGCGGATGTGCAGGGCGGGGCGGATGTCCGGGTCCTGTAGCCTTTCTCAGTTCCTCTCGTCTGTGCTCCTTCATCCTTGTACTTTGGGGACTTGTCCATCATTCCTAGCATCCCCGAGAGGGTCTCCTTGGTACCTAGGCATGCATAGTGTCCTTGCATTAGGTAGCAACCATGTCTCACACGAATGGAAAGGGGAAGCATTTAGGAACGGGTTCACCTTGTGTCCAATGGCGAATAGTCGAGGTCTCATCTTGTGTATCCTTGGGGCTTGGAGGGTAGTGGGAGTGTACATGGGGATGAACGTGGTATGCTCTGCATCAGAATCGTTAACAAGAAACGGAAGTACCTGATAATTCAATTGGCGTGCGCGAGCTCTAGTAATTGGTCCAGTATATATAGCAGAGGAGTCGTGGGTGTAACAATGGTGTTGATGTCCTCATCATCCTCCCCTTCTTGAAAATGAAGTCGCCCTCGACGGAAGCTCATCTTCCTCACCCAAATAAGGCTTCAAATCTGCAATGTTAAAAGTGGGACTAACCCCAAAATCTGCAGAGCAGCTCAAGTTTATATGCATTATCATTTATTTTCTCTAACACCTAAATGGACCATCAAGACGCGTGGCATTAGCTTTGATTTGTGCAAATTAGGAAACCTATCCTTACATAAATGTAACCAAACAAGATCTCCAGTGCAAAGGCAACATGTTTTCTACCCTTATCTCCCGACCAAGTTTAAATTTAGCATTCATACGCTCAATGTTTTCCTTAGTTAACTCATGCATTTTTAAAATCAATTCAGCACGTTCTTTAGCATCAAAATTAACCTTCTCCGAAGATGGAAGAGGCAACATATTAATAGGTCCACGAGGTAGGAACCCATAAACAACTTCAAAAGGGCACATCTTAGTAGTAGAATGCAGCGAACGATTATAAGCAAATTCAAGAGGCAAACATTCTTCCCACATTTTCCTATTATTCTTCAAAACAACCCTATGCATACTAGACAATGTTCTATTGACTACTTCAGTTTGTCCATCAGTTTGGGGGTGACATGTAGTACCGAAAAGCGCTTTAATCCCCAACTTAGCCCATAAACATCTCCAAAAGTGGCTAAGAAATTTAGTATCACGATCTGAAACAATATTATTTGGCACACCATGCAAGCGAATAATTTCACGTAAAGAACAAATCAGCAACATTAACAAAGCATCATCGCTTTTATGACATGGTATAAAGTGTGCCATTTTAGAGAATCTATCCACGACAACAAATATGCTATCCTCCCTTCTTTGTTCAAAGGTAAACCTAAAACAAAGTCCATAGATATATCCTCCCAAGGAACACTAGGTACAGGCAAAGGCATATATAAAACCATGAGGATTGAGTCGTGACTTAGCTTTTTGACATGTAGTGCAGCCGAGCAACAAAACGCTCAACATCCCTGGCCTCATCTTTGGCGAAAAAGAAATGTGTAGCAAGTATATCCTCCGTCTTCTTCTTCACGCCAAAGTGTCCCATTAATCCTCCTCCATCGCCTCCTGCAACAACAAAAAATCTAACAGAGCAGGCCGGCAGGAATGCATAGCTTGTAGCACGGAACACAAAACCATCATTAATACAACGAACTTGTTCCATGTTCTTCCTTCTTTACAATTCTGCATTACATCTTTTAAAATCAGCATCATGCACATATTGATCTTTGATGGTCTCCAAACCAAATATTTTGAAGTCAAGTTGTGAAAGCATAGTATAGCTGCATTTCGAGACAAAGCATCAGCAATAACATTTTCTTTACCCTTCTTGTGTTTAATGACATAAGGAAAGTCTCAATGAATTCAACCCATTTAGCATGTCTCTGATTCAGTTTTAACTTGACTTTAATATGTTTCAAAGATTCATGATCAGAATGTATAACAAATTCTTTGGGCCATAAATAATGTTGCCATGTCTCTAAAGTCCTGAACAAGAGCATATATTCTTTGTCATAAGTAGAATAGTTCAGACTAGGCCCACTCAATTTTTCGAGAAAAGTATGCAATAGGTTTGCCATCTTGTAATAACACACCTCCTAATCCAATTCCACTAGCATCACATTCAAGCTCAAAAGTCTTATTAAAGTCGGGAAGTTGGAGTAAAAGGAGCATGTGTCAACTTATCTTTCAATACCGATTGGAAGGGCTTCTTCCTGTTGGTACCCCAAACAAAAAGGCACATCCTTCTTTGTAAGCTCATTGAGAGGTGCAGCAATGGTGCTAAAGTCTCTCACAAAGCAGCCTCATAGAAACCAGCCGAGTCCAAGAAAACTCCTCACTCTTGTTAACGCTTGGACCGTTTGAAGGCAAGCCAACTCTCAATAGCTTCAATCTTGGCTTTATCGAGCTTCAATTCACGTGGAGTAACAACATAGCCAAGAAAGATACCTCGGCCCAAGGTGCAAAAGGTGCACTTCCCAAGGTTACTCAAACAAACGTGCATCACGTAGAGAGTATTAAAAAACAACGCAATGTAAATGTTCCAAATGTTCTTCCAAAGATTTGCTATAAATCAGTATATCATCAAAATAGACTACCACAAATCGTCCAATGAAAGCACGTAAAACTTCGTTCATTAGTCTCCATGAAAGTACTAGGTGCATTAGTTAACCCAAAAGGCATGGACTAACCACTCATATAAACCAAAACTTAGTTTTAAAATGTTGTTTTCCATTCATCTCCAATTTCATTATGAATTTGATGGTATCCACTACATGCAAATCAATCTTTTGGAGAATATTGGCAAGTTTACTCAATTCATCAAGCATATCACATCTAGCCTAGAATAGGATAGCGATAACGAATAGTAATATTATTAATGCCTCTACAATCAACACACATTACAGGCGGCGACTTTACTCATCCTTTTTTTAGGCACTAGTATAATAGGAACAGCAGTTAAGGACTAAGAGATTCACAGTATATAACCTTTGTTTGTCGAAAGCGACTCACATGACTTGTGCGCATAATCTCCTTCGTCTCCTCACGGATTGATGCGGTATATGTGGTGCACGCAGTTGGCAGTATTTCGATGCACCGGGAATTAAAGTCAATTTGATAAATTCAATCCACCTCGAATAGGTGGTAATCCCGATGCTTCGCTCTTGTGGAAGACGCCAGCGAACTCCTGCAAAATGTTGGTGACACTGGCGAGGGCAAAAGAGGAAGGCTTGCGATCTAACGGGCAAAGTCAATGCCTCTTTGCACACAAGAGCATAGCAAACAAATTTGCTAGAATCTAGCTCATCAATATCAGTATTTGAGTGGCAAGTAGCAACACGCACTTTTTTAGTTTAATTTCCAAGGCAACATTAGATGGTTTTTATTAGGCTTCATTTGTTGCTCAAATTCTTTTGCCACAATCTGATTTTCTTTCACTCTTATTTTTCTCTCCTGCTTTTGCTTTATTAGCTCTATTAATATCATCTTTCTGCAAAATGGGAATCGTGGAGTCATAGGAAGCAAAAGTAATATTTTATCCTTGTGAACAAGAGTATACTTTATTGATTGTTTCTACTGAATGGTGTACAGAATTTTTTCAAATTGCCATGGTCTACCAAGTAATAAAGGAACATAAGCTTAGTATAGGGTACCACATCACAATCAACATATAATCAGCATATGAGATACTAAAATACACCACACCAACGAAATGACAAGTGTTACCTTAACTCTTGCCGCTTGTTGTTTGAACCATTGGATGTAGTAAGGATGTGGATGTGGTCTTGTGGGTGAGAGAAAAGCTTCTCCACCATATCCATGCCTATAGCTGTTGTTGCAGCTCCCTCCATCTATGATGACGCTGTAATAGAACGTTCCTTCTACCAACTCCCTTTGAGATGGAACAAGTTATGCCTCACGATTTCTTTGAGCTTGTGTAACTCCGTGCAGACACTCAAAACATCGTTGAGCAACTAAACATTCATACACGTCAAAGCCTGCTGACTAGCCCATGTATTGCGTCTCATGACTCGGAATCATCTCCAAGTGTTCTTCATGTGTAATAAGAGCCAAAAGATCTCTTCGAGATCAGTAGTCACTAGCAGGACTCTATACCCACCATCCTCGCAGTGGCAATCATCACACACTCGAAAGATTGGGTGAATTTCTCTGTAAAATTTCCTCTTCCCTGCTACAGCGACGTATACAAATAATATCACTTGTGTTATTTCGTTGACGCTTCCATGGAAGAGAAAAAAAAAAAGAGCTGTGTAGGCCCAATGAGCAGTGTGCTCTTGGCAGATAGTGGTGGTTGTGCACAGCCTTTCTTGTATCATCATGGTTGGAGGTGGCAGCCCACGTGAGGTGCGGTGTAGTAGAGCGTGTGGAAGTAGATGATGCACGTGCATTGTTCATGGTGATGAAGGTCGACCTGCAGAAGAAAGTTAGTCGGCGCCCAGCGCACATCGATCACGACACTTCCATGTTCAGCTTTACAAGCAAGATGGAATAATCGAGTGATATTATTATAATCGCCTTGTAGTCTAGAATGGTCCGAATCTCTGTATTTAATCCACCCGAAAAACGCGTGCAAGCATAGCTTCATTCTCCTCAACAATACCACATCCCTAATCAAGCTTCAGTTTGTAGCCAATTCACGATAATATTCTTTCTACCGAATTCTTTTTTTCCTTTGTCTTAAAGCGCTGCAATTTTTGGAAGTAATTCATGTTAGATAATATGGGTGGAATCCCAATCTAGGATGCGCATAGTGAAGTTTTTCAAAGCAGCCCAAGTAGGCTGGAACATGATATAATCTACAATGTTCGAGACCACCAAACACATGCAAAAGCAAGTGAAAGCACAAAGCAATGCAGCGAGAACACGTCTCTCCCTAGGGATATTGTAAACATGTAAATCGTTGTTGAGTTTCTAACTCCCCAAGTAAGATATATATAGGAACATATCTACCCTCAAATGGTGGAATATTCAATTTTAGGGCTTAGGGAGATGGTCATGCATCTCACTTTTGAGGGGGAAGCCCTAACATTGCCATTATTTGTATGTGGAGCCAGAACTGGTGGTTGTGGTCTTTGAGTCAGGTCGCACGTAGTTCGATGTTGATCAACCTCATCCTCGGGTTAATCTCCCACATAATCTATCCTCCCATCACATCGTGACAGGGAGCTAATAAGAACAAAATCAACATAGACCGGCAGTGACGGCAAGGCTAAAGAGGGACACGGTGTCGCTCGGCTGGAGGAGGAGCTGTTTCGCGATGTGGAGGTAGTGGTTGTTGTTGTTGTAGAGGTGCGTTAGGTGCAGCGATTGGGTGGTGGTGGTGGTAGGCGTAAGCAATTAACGCCATTAAACTTGTTATCGAGCTTTGTTTGAGCGCCTTCTCAATGCCATCGTATCTTCTCCATGGCCTCTTCAAATCTATTTAAAGCACATCTTCCACCTCACCTTACTCATCATTTGTTGAAACTTATCATGTAAGCGCTTTTGTTTTGTCATGTTCTCCCGGGTGGAGTCTCATCGGCTTGTGATCCCGCCATGTAGTTAGCAGACAATAGAAACACACAAGAATATGATTCGACGGACTACTAGGAAGTGGTGGTGGAGGTGTGGTGGGCCGGTCACAAATCCGTCAAGCAAATCAACACAAATTCTTACCAGTTCTTACCCAGCCGAAGTGTGATCGGCAGAACCTATGTAGTCAAAACTCTCAAAGCTTGGATAGAGCGATTACGGTGGAGAGTCAAAACACATGATGTAGATGTATGTGGAGCTGGGAAGGCTTATAATATGGTAGCAAAAGGGTACGGCCAATAATCAACAATTCGAGAGATGCAAAGATTGAATAAGCAGCTTTCAACGACGAGTATTGTGCTTTGGTCCCTAGAGCTAGACCGTGCCTAGAGACGCCAGCCTAGAACACTAACAAAATCACGTTGTTACAACAAGACTGCGGAAATGTTCAACGGAAAAGCACACTCACGGCATTTTTAAGCTCTTTTTTTTTTATGCGCTCTTTTTTTAAGCTCTTTTTTTCGCTAAAAATCACTATAATGGCGTAGTGTCTCAAAAACTTCTTCCCGAGTGTCAAACTGACGGGATGGGTACAAAATTTTTTGACAATTTTT